>JAJJWX010005377.1:0-2411552 GCA_023529315.1 Papaver bracteatum | reverse complement strand
GAATGACTTTCCTAGTAAGCTCGTTACCTATTAGTCTCGTTCTATTCCAAATTTTAAGCTTAGGTTCGCGTTTGGTATCGTTTTCCTAAGGCGGGCAAGAAGAAACAGGTGATGACGTTTGGTATCGTTTTCCTAAGGCGGGCAAGAAGGGAACAGTGATGAAATCCGAACCCTTATCTTGTATGGCCAGTCCTTGCCCTTTACTAGGAATTTAAAACAGCCGTATTTAAGTCCTCAGCATATATGCAAATGAAGGAATACAGTAACTCGCTGACAGGGGATTCGCGAGTGTTTCGACAAACTTACCTCCCATTCCAGACGGGGGATAAACCGTTGTAGTCGACTCGGGCCACAACTCTTATGTCATGTACAAACCCGAGGGGCCGAGGTGATATCGTAATCACCGTCCTTCTCTGCAAACAGTTTAATATTTAATACTACCTTTCCGTAGGGTTTAAAAAATAAAAGAATTTCCAAATGACCAAAGTCCAAAGTCTAAAAAGTAAAGTGCAAAAGAAAATCAAAATTACAAGAATAGAGAAATCCTAATACAATCTAAAAAAAAAATCTCTTTTTTATAATAAAAAAAAAACTTCTTCTTTCGCTCCTTTCGCTTTGCCTTTTACTCCCAGTCTTTAAGTATTCACCAAAAGCTTTGGCAAAATTTTCTTTCACTCCAAATTCCAAAACTATAAGGAAAAGACAAAAACCCAAAAACGTAAAGAAGAACAAAAAAAATAAAAAAAAATAAAAACCTAAAAAAAAATATAAAAACTCTAGCCTAAAGACAAGTCCGTGTCGACGACGCCAAAAATTGATGGTTATTTTCAATGATGTTGTAGTAAAAGGTTCTCTAAGACTTGTGAAAGCAGATTTTTTTAGACTTAATTTTTAAAGCAAAAAAGAAAACAAACTCAAAATAAAGTTTTGTAAAAATTATGGAGAGGCTGGGGCTAGGATTCCACCATTGGTCGATATTAGTGATTTAATAAAACAATAATTATGCAACTCAACATTCAAATTGATTCTAATAGTATTGCCTAGACATGTTGATTTTCAAAAGAATAGATGTTAATCCAAGCATAGAATATCAAAACCCTAAAGCAAGCATATTCTATCAAGAGAAAATACACCTAACTAATCAAAATCATATAATCAATTTTTAGTTCAATGCAAAATAATCACAATAGAGTTGTTATAATTAATTAAAAATAGAAATGTATCACTTTTACCGAAACAACGGATTCCTCCATAGCCCCAAAGATTGGGTTTAGATCATCTTGATGAAAACACGCTCAAAAGTTGATATCATTGCTCCAATAGGTGTTTACAAGGATGAAATATAGAGAAAATGGTTAAAACTGGGTGTTTGCAACGTTTATAATTGTTGCAAAACACTATTACAGATAACGATACAAGATTATTGTTGCTGTACTGTAGCTCTGCGATGCACTTTCTTGTGTCATTGTCACTGTAGCATGAACGACTGTCTCGAAGGGTCTTATGTTCTTCGTGTTCTTCCAGCAGCAGCAAAAAGTTTTTCTCTGCAACTCAAATTTCTCTACTATGTGATGTTCTAACTCCTCCCCAAACTCTCCATCCTCTCACTGGTATCATCAGCACCTATTTTATACTCGACAGGATCTTCCAATCTCACTCATTCAACGCAAATAATCTTCTCTTTACTTCTCTGCAATATCTCGAGATTTTATTTCCTTCTTTATCTCTTCACGCACCTGTTGTTGGTTAAATTTCCCTCTTTAACTCCTTTACGATCCAAACATATTTCCAACACGACAGAGATTGCGTCAACTTCTCTAGAATCATGCCAGCCTCCATTTGAGATGGGAAAGTGAGAAATAAATCCGTGAAAACCCTACTTCCCTGTTTTAATCAAACTCGATCATCTAGCCATATCTGGTCGATTCTAAGGACCTAACCATTCCTGTTTAACTCCATCAAGCCCAATCCAACTAAATCCAACGATTAAATCTCCCAAAATTCTCTCAAATTCCAAACTGAACTTTCCGGCATGAAATAAACCCGAAAATGATATTTTCTCCAAATTCGTGATTCCAGCCAATTATGATCGAAACAAAACACCCTACCACTCCTGTTAAACTGATTCAAGTTATCCCTAACAGTTTCATCCATTTAATCTCCTTAAAACACTATCAAAACTTCAACCCTAATCCTATTCCTTTGAAACCAATTTTCCCGCCAAAATGTGAATATTCAAATGGTGAAGATGGGTGTCCCCTAAACCAAACCGGGGGTGCGAAAAGCAGCTAGCTCCCTGGGGGTGCCTTTATCACTTTTCTTCGGGGGGTCCAAATAGCACTTTTTGAGCAACTTTTCCACACAAGTGTATTTCTCCAAAAACACCTATACAAACATAAAAACACCAAAATTAGTACAAAAATCGAGACTAACAATAGAGACAAATGAGGACAATTCAGACACAAAAATGTGTCTATCAACTACACTTTCTATCCTAGTCCGAGACCTTAGTTATAATAGACTAGAAATCAAGACTATATAGTTTTGATCACTAATATTGACAAGCATGCTTGAGATAGAAATGCATGCAAGTTTGACCGAGTAGTGCTCTAACAGGTACTTTTATTTTTTGGGAAAGACTGATGTTGAAACCTGCATATGCAGATTTCAAGTTTGAGACTATGACAATATCATTTGATGCACCAATGAAAGCCTTTCAGAAGTCTTGCAGAGGTGTTGTAGGGTTTGATGCATTCCATCCTACTGGCAAGTGGGGGTGGTGTCTTAATGGCTGCAACAATACTCGATGGTGAGAATAGATTAGTGCCTTTAGGTATTAGAGTGGTTAGAAGTAAAACCAGAGAAAACTGGTTAATATTCCTCAAAGATTTGGCACTAGGTATCTTAGATCATAATTCTGGAAAAGTCACTTTTATATCAGATAAGCAGAAAGGTTTGCTAGAAGTAGTTGCAAAGGTGTTTCTTGGTATGCCCCATAGATAATGTTGGAGGTAATTAGCCTACTTTTAAATTTGTTGTTGTATAATATCTTATTTATTTACAATGATTAATTTTACATTTTGTCTGTGTCTGAATTATGTTGCAAGCACAATTACAAGAATTTCAAGAAATACTATAAGTCCCCCACATTGCACAGCTCAATGTGGAATGCTTCCAAAGCATACAAGATAAAGCATTTTGAGGTTTGTTTCTTTTAAATTTGTTTGTATTACATTTATAGAGTAGTAATGTAAATACATACTAATGTACAAATGGTAATGTAAATACATACTAATGTACAAATGGTAATGTAGGAACACATGACTGCTATGCACCAAGAAAATACTAAAGCTGCAGAGTATCTTATGAAACAAGGTCACCGTAATTGGGCTAGGGATTTTTTTTGATCCCATTAGTTGTTGTGAGCATCTCAATAACAATTTTTCTGAATCTTTTATTTCAATGGCTAATGAACTGAGAGACAAACCTATAGTCATTCTTGGCATGTTGTATGGTGTGTTGGTGATGACAATGTTTACAAAGAGAAGGGAACAATGTACTAAATGGAAATCTAGATATTTGGTTCCTAAAGCTAAGGACCTTATCAAAAAAATGCTTGACATTAGTGAAAAATTTCATGTTTAAGGTAGTGTGGTTGGGGAGGTTTATTTGGTCACCAACAGGTCCACCAAAAAAATATTCATAGTGAATTTTATAGAGAAGAAGTGCACTTGTTTGTAGTGGCATTTTAGGGGATTCCCCTGTCAACATGATGTGTCTGCATTAAAGACAATCTCACCGAATTGGGTTGAGTATGTATTATGTCTTGATCTTAGCATTTATTGTGGAATTTACATTTTTTATAATATTATTTACATTTCTTTTGTCATGTATTGCTCTCCTTACTATTCAACGGATTATTATAGGACCACATATGCTCCAAAAGTTTTTCCATTGGAAGACATATCTGACTATCCAGAGGTATTATTTTTATCTTCATGGGTTGTTGTGCATTTACTTTGAACTTTAACTTTATTCTCTATTTAAAAGCACTTTAGGGTTTCATCACTTCCCATCTCATCTCTTCTCTTCTTTCTTCTCTGAACTTTTCTTTTATTGGTTTCTTGTTGTAGCCACCAATGGAAAACAAGATATTACACCCTCCCAACCATAGAAAGAATGGAAACCCTCATTCAAAGAGGATAAGAAGTTATGATGAACCTCAAACTGAGGTGAAGAAAAGGAGGCGTACTCAGTGTGGATCTATAGAAGGTCACAACAAGAGGACTAGTAAAGGTGGTGATGTTGGTAAGAATCAAACTGGATATATGCCAAAAACTGAGTGTGATGCTACAAACTTCACTTTCACAAACACAGATGGAGATGAAACTAGCACTGCAAGGGGAAACGCAAAGAAGCAAGGAAAATCATCATATGTTGGCGAGTCTTCTGCAAGAACATCCTCTCATGGAAAACCACCTCCAGTACCAAACACTCAAAGATATGCATCTGCGAGACCTAGTAACACATAAAGTTTCATTCAAGATTTTGCTGGTATTGGTTATGTGGCTCAAAATATTTCTACTGTCACACAGGCTACGGGAAAGAAGGGAAAGAATACAAAGAAGAAGTAATGTGTGTGTCTGTTTTACTTTTTTTGTTGGAACTGTGATCCTTTCTTGCAGTGTTTATCTTTTGTTTCAAGTGCTTTTAAGTTTGAACTTGTTTATTCATGACAAAACAATATGGATTTAAAGTACCATTTAATATTAATCAAGTTTATTAGTTTAAAGTATTGCAGATTACATTATAAGCTTTTTGTTAACTTCCTTACATATTTCTTTGACATGAATACTTGAATGCATAACACTTTCTTTTGCAGCAATGACTATTTAATCAGAAACCCATCTGAAAGCTTCACAATCTGTGCAGGTAAGATAAGCTATGTTGAAGTTATGATTATTCTTACATAATTTCAGTTTCATTTCTGATTTGCAGTGACCTTTGAAGCATTCTAGATTGTGCAGTGGAAATTTGTTGTAGGAGTGACCAGCTTTTCCACAAGCACATCAACATATCTTAAATGACAGCTTGATACCATCATATCTGACTACATCAATGGCTAAATCAAACCATTCAAAGTATGTGCAGGTAGGATTTGAGCACTTGAAGAACATTTCCCCTTCTGTTTCACTTGTCTTTGATCTTAGTAATTGCCTTATGCCATTACAAGGTATATGTTTACACCTAGAATACATCCAAGGACAAACCTTTGATTCATGGCTTCCTACATCACAAATTGAACATGGATTTGTCCGGTTCTCCTCACTAGCCTTGATGTTGTTGTTTCTACTACTACTAGGAGAATGTATCAGACTTTTGCTCATGTATATGTATGTAGTTGGTTTCTTTTTGATGATTTGGGTGAATTTAGGTATCATCAATGGTTTTTATACAGGCTGAAAGAGAATATGGCCGTTACAAAAGGGGATTAAATCTGGGCCATTGTCTGTTTCCTATGAGATAGTAACACGTGTCAACCGATCGTTACTAAAGTTCACACGTGTAGATAACAAGTTGTTACTCAAGAGTCGAGTTCATGCTGAGTCATAGTTCCAACTCGGGCCGATCTAGCTGATCTAGGGGCTAGAATGTCATTTGACATAGCAGATTTAGTGTCACATGTCATGTAACGTCCGTTAGCCATTTTTTCAAAAAAAAAAAAACAAAAACGGGACGGATATGGCAAGGTTGGAGCTTAGTGTAGTACAGGGGTGGCCCCCACCTCCCTTGTTTCTGGTTAATTCATTATAAACCCTTTGGAACTTTTGTTATTTATAAGAAAAAATAGTTAGTTAGCCCCCCTTAAATTTATGTTTTGCCTAATTAGCCTCCCCTGAGAAATTTCTGGCTATGTCCCTGGGAAATAGTCAATTAACGGGCATTTTTTTTAATTTTCAAAAGAACATGGGCATTTTCTTAAATACATTTCCCCACATGGGTATTTTCTTAAGTTTACTAGTTTTTTGCAAATAGGATAATCCGAAACATATTGGTCAACTACTTAACTGTTTGATAGACACGAACATGCGTAGATTCATTTTTGTTTATCGTCCCGCCCCTGGTAGGAATGGAATCTGCCAATCTGGATAACCACTCCGACTAGATAAAAATGTGTTGGGATCCCCGATCATATTCTGTTCTCACAAGGGTACGTAGATGGGCCATGTAAATATGAAGGAAAACAAATTTCTTCTTGTCGCATGCAGCAGTAGCAGCCCCTCTAATTCGTCAACGAAACAACAAAAATTGATAATTGAAAAATATTAATTTTGTCCAAGGGTGTTGTTAGCTAGAAAGTTATCTACTTATCCAGATTATTACATGTGGTCGTGGATTACTAGTTATAGAAATTGATGGCAATGGCCATTCTTATGAAAGCGAATGGGTTCACAAGGGTGTGTACTATGTAGAATGGCCCTTTAATTAGAGGGACATGCATTGAATGAAAATGTTAGCTAGTGGTGATGGCTTGCTACAAGAAAGCAGCCAGTAAAAGGTATAACACTGATAGAGATGAAAATCAAAGTGAAATATACACAAATTATTCTTCTTATGAAGGGAAAATTATACTGACTTGATGACAAGGTAATTCTATACCCTATATATTTGGGGTTGAGAAGAATGCTTAAGATCACAAAAAAAATTAGGAATGAATATCGGGAACAAAAGTGGGAAGAAAGCCTTTGTGGATTTCTTCTTTACTACTAGTAGTGCTCTTCTAGTAATAATAATTTGTCTGATTTTTCCATCTCTCACTAATGCAGATCAACCTTCAAACCCACCGCTTTTGAAATTTGACCCAATAATGGGAACATATAAGCCTATTTCTCCTCCACCACCAAAAAATCCCATTTATGTGCCTACAACACCCCAAAGAGGCCAGGAAAGCCATTGAAACCACCAACACCTCCCCACAAGCCAGACTATGTGCTATCAACAGTATCTATCCCTGATAGAATTCGAATACCATTTTCAAAACCAAAACCGAAACCAAAGCCAAATCCATCTCCCAAACCACCAATAACTAAACACTCTCCACCTCCACCACCAAATAAAATAATTATGCCACCAAGAAGGAAATTTCCACCACGTCGCTAAGCAAAGGGTTATTAGTTTGAGTGAATAATGGCAGAGAAGGCTTGCCATATATTGAGGGAGAGTTCATTGATGATTTCTTTTTCAAATCCATCTCTCAACTTATGTAATATGCATGCTTCTTTTAGCGTTTTTATTACAAATTTTAAGAATTTTCTCTGCAATCACATCTCTTCTACATTATCGTCATCTATTTTCCCTTTATTTTGGAGAAGATTTTAAAAATGAAGATACTATGTCAAACCCATAAACCATAAGCCCATATAACCCATAAACCAAGCCTTGAAAGGAAATAGAAATTAATTTGGTGAAGCAACATCATGTCCAATTTTAGTAGGGGGCAAAATGTCCGCAACCGCGGATTTTACCCGTATCCGTCTGTAAGATTGTGGGTGACACCCAATCCGCAATATCTATAGGCCGGATATGAGTAGGATTGTCAAATACGTAATTTTAACGGTTTGGTTGCTGTTGAACTTTGAAATCTGCGGATTCACTCGCACCATAGGATAGTAAGGGAAATTAATCATGGTGCTTCCTTGCTTAGTGAAGAAGGTCAAGAGTTGAGCACTCATAAATGCATACATCAATATCTTGCCATGTCCCAAGCCTAGGACTAGGAGGAGGGTGCGCATATCATTTCGATGACGGTATCTAGCATAATTAGTATTGTTGGTAGCCTCTAGTTGTAGTAGGAGTGTCTTTATCCTTTGTAATGAGTTGTTTAGATGTAAGCTTGTGGTGGCATTGCAGCCGTTAGATCTAGGGTGGTTTCATAGTGTCTAGCTTTATAATGGTACAAAGTCTGTAAGAGAAGAGCTATCTAATATTAATAAAAAGAATCAGATCGTTTCAATCGATCAAACCGTGTTCGCTGAACCGGGAGGCTTGATCCGTGAGGATCTTGACGTTACTACTATCTCAATCCTGTTCTTGTTGTG
The DNA here is from genome assembly GCA_023529315.1 of Papaver bracteatum. Classification (NCBI taxonomy): domain Eukaryota; kingdom Viridiplantae; phylum Streptophyta; class Magnoliopsida; order Ranunculales; family Papaveraceae; genus Papaver; species Papaver bracteatum. The sequence goes on along the minus strand of JAJJWX010005377.1, from coordinate 2,403,453 downwards.
AATCACATCCAGGTTCATGACAATTGGTATCATCCAGTAGATCCTTTACTTTCAACTTTCAACCATGACCGGAGGTACTTCCTTAAAAGATGTTGATGATCAACTAAAAGAAGTGGCTATCTCAATCTTGTTCTTGTTGTGAATCACATCCAGGTTCATGACAATCCTGTTCTTGTTGTGAATGAACTATCATATCTTCATCTCAAAGAATCTGCAGCTCGTATTAAAGCATCAAAGGAGCAGCATGAAGCATTAAACACACTAATAACCTTATCTCAAGAATCTAAGATTTAATTTAATGCTCTTATGGCTCACTTAAACAGATCTATACCACATACTACCCCACCTGTAACGTCCATACCACATTCTTCCTCTGTACAAACAACTCACTCTCATGTAATTAACCCACCTGAGATTATTGAGGAGATCTTCAACAAAGCATCAGCAATAGACTCAACAACAAAAGATGTTGATACCGTCAATTTTGAATTCATCATCCCCTTGTGTGTTTTTTGAAGAAGAAGAAGACGAACATGATTTCTCTGTTGGGGTCAATGTTCAACCTAAGCAAGTTAATTGTGGGAAACTAATGCAATTACAGGTAAAATCACCTACTTCCGCGTTGTTGATTGGTGATTGTTTTATCATTCCTATCAATTCTTCTCGTATTCTATTTGATCGTGGCAGAGAAATTAAAATTATGAAGGGTTTTTGTGATGTTCCTGGGAATGATAAGTCCCATTCTCTTTCGAATAATCCAGGTTCCTTGGTACGCAAATTGTGTTCGGTTGTGGTGGATAAATTTGATTGGGAATCTGTTTATGGGAACATTTTAAAACATGGGCATCAATTAGGATGGTTTTTTTAGGACTCAATGGTGTTTTGTGGGTTACAAATGAAAAAAGACATGTTGCTAGCAATATGTTTGATAAAACGCCTGAGAGTGTAGCTTGGTGGCTGCATAGTAGCGGAGATGATTTTCTCTTGCAATATAACATGGGTAAGTTAAGCTGCAACTTACTAGTTGCTGAATGTCTCTACCTCATCTTTGGTTCTGCTCGTGAAGTATTTGACCATGGGAGAGATATTGAAGTGATGGAAGGATATTATTGTTTTGATAGTTCTTATGATTTCCATGAATATACAATTACTTCTTGTTAGCTTGTTCTTAATGGGTGAGATTCATGGTCTGGTGTAATTGTCCTTATACCAACTAATTGAGGTGCTTTTTGTCACCAACTGCTTCGGGGAACTGAATCGCCAGCAAACAATTCTTTTACTCAATTGATGATGTGCTTGAATTCAGCTGGTAATTATTATTGTATGTCGCTTACTGATGAGACTGAGACTACTTTACAGGTCTTCCAATTTTTGCATTCAGCTGGTGATTTTGGGGGAATTCGTGATTGTTCTCTTATGGTAATTCTCACAAATGTTATAAGGATGGGTATATTTGTGCATTGTTGACCACATGCACCCGTGATCTATGCAACTGTTCCTATTCTAGAGAGAGTTAAAATGGTTCTTAAAATGTTGCTGTGTGTAGGGTACTTGAGGTGGAAGTTCAGATTGGTTCCACCTGGTTTATGGAGTGTGACCAGTGATGACATGACAGTTAAATTCTCGGTTCTGAGTGATGATGAGAAAGGAACCCTTGGGAGCAATATTTTCAAGGATGCAGTCCGTAATCTACTTGCATCCACTTTCACGGGATTACCAAGTCTGCACTTAGCTGCTGCAAGTACACTTCTTGGTATGGGAAATGATACTGTTATGTTTGGTGGTGGTTATTGGTTGTTTGATAGGGGAAAATGATGTGACTCCATATTATGGCTTTCTCATTCTAAAAGATGGAATTGTCCAAGTACTTCAAAAGACTTCGATGATATAATTAAACTTGTCAGTATAGGTTTATTGTTCTTAACTTCACCTTTTCCTAGACTTATTATAATAGAAGGATCATTAAACGCCACTACATACTTACTGGGAGTATCTAGTCCAGCTGTTCTGAGCACAAACTTAAATGAGATAGTGGAACTTCAAATTGCATTACGTCTTGGGATTCCCTTGAGATGGAAACTTAATGCAAATGGTGATATTAGTGTAGTGAAGATCTGTAGCCAAGTGTAAGGGGAGATGTTATGTATACATATCAAGCAGGAAGTTGTGCAGATTATGGAACTGTTTTCTGTTGGAAAATAATCCCAAACAGTTTTAGCTCCCTGGTTAAATTTTGAAGGAGGAACTACCACCTTATTTAGTCATTATACTTTGCAGTTAAGTGGTCAGTGGGTTCCGGGTAAGACTGGGATTTTTAATCAGAGGAAAACAAATTCACTAGATGCTGAAGTTGATACTTCCACATTTTTGATAGTATTCCACTATGTGGTGAGGCTCCGAGCTGAAGTTTTCAGGCACCAAAAGCTTCCCTCAAGGTTTACTGCCATGGTTGTTGTCCCTTGTGAAAATTTTAAAGCTACAGCGGTGAGGGGAAAGTACACTTTTCCCTCATATACGGGGTCAACACTAATGTAACTGGTGCTTATATTGGTGCCTCCTCCACAAGGAGTTATGAATATAAGGGGCCAGTTTACCTTGGGGGAGTGAACACTCAAGAGTTTCCTCCACAAGTTCATTTTGAGATGGTAATTACATGTAGTCTACATGGTCAGTTGATTTCTGGGCTAAGAGCTGAAGTACTTATTGGCCTCACGGAAAAAGTCTTTAGCTTTGAGGACAAATATTTGCTCATGGAGTGGAGGCCAACCAAGCTCCAGAAAACTCTACAGTGGCTTGAGGTAATACATGATGACATGCTGATCACTCCCAAGACGCTCAATACCCCTTGTGCAAGGCTTCACTATGCCGCATCTTTTGTTACTAGGATGACAATTCAGTTCCACCTAAGAAAAGTCGACAACAACCAACTACAGTTGTTGGGCTTCTTACTTCGACACAAATGGCGTTCTAAAGAAGTGTTATTCTTATAAAGGAAAGTGGAAACGATGAGTACTTCCTCAAAGGTTGTTGGTGTGGTCTTGGATGATTATTTTGAACTACAACAGTACATCCTGGCTAAGGTATGAGGGAGGACATGCCTGTGACTACAACCATATATGAAGTTTCCATTGGAGCCTAGAAAGATCCATCAACTTTCACTCATGATAGTCAATTGTAGACGTTAGATCCATCAGATGGCTACAAGGCAAAAAATATCATGTATTTCACGCTACAATCTTGTAGCACTCTCCGACATACTTGCGTGTTTTCATATCATTCATCCTTGAGGACCAGGATGTTTTGAAAGGGTAGGTATTTGTCATGTCCCAAGCCTAGGAGGAGGGTGTGCATATCATTTCGATGACGATATCTAGCATAATTAGTATCGTTGGTAGCCTTTAGTTGTAGTAGGAGTGTCTTTATCCTTTGTAATAAGTGGTTTAGATGTAAGCTTGTGGTGGCATTGTAGCCGTTAGATCTAGGGTGGTTTCATTGTGTCTATCTTTAAAATGGTACAGAGTCTGTAAGAGAAGAGCTATCTAAGATTAATGAAAAGAATCAGATCGTTTCAATCGATCAAACCATGTTCGCTGAACTGGGAGGCTTGATCCGTGAGGATCCTGACGTTACTACTATCTTTATCCTGTTTTTGTTGTGAATCACATCCAGGTTCATGACATATCGCAATCCATATTGGAACCAAATTTACTACTTCCCTTGCATCTTCAATATGGTCAGCTGATATATCATCTTCCAACAATAACGCTTTGTCCAAGAACCTAAGCAGGTTACCACATATATCAGAAATTTGCAGACATGTATATACATAATCAACGAAGCGTTTATTACCTGAGTTAATGAGCTCCACCAAGAATCTCGTCATTTTTTTTTTCACAAAGCAAGAATCTCATCATTGAACAATAATATTTCATCCTCTGTATGGGTAGACTAGTCTCGGTGGATGAGAGTGGATTTTCTTCATCCTATATCGTCTTGGGAGTAAAGATAGGTTCCATGCGTATCACCCGCTAATCGGTGGATGTCAAATCCGCGGGTGATTGGGACGAACATGGTTGGATTTTCCGAATCCGCAACTTTGATGGATTAGACGTGGGTGACCCCCAATCTGTATCCGTCCGTCCGTTACTCACCCCTTTATTTTAGAGCTAGCTGACCGTCCACAATCCACGCAACAAAAAAAACGACAATGTTTAAATGCATATTACCATAAATTCAAAGTGATTGATAGAAACAACATAATGAAGCCCATATCCCCTACCAAACATCCTCAAGTGCAAGAAGCTATGCTAGTTTACACAGGCCGGTTCTGGTATTTATGTGGCCCCAAGCAAAATATAAAAATGTAGCCCCGAAAAGGAAAGACATTTTTTTGAACAATTAATTGGGGGATATGGATTTTAATTGGGGGATATCACTAGAGGACAAAATAGGGATCCGAATATCCTAGCTGGGTTACCCCTTATGTAATTAATTTATTATTTCCTAATCTAACCCTCCCTAATTAGGATTAGTTACTAATTAAGATTAGTAAAATCTTAATGATTTGGGGAATATATTTAGTGTTTTTGAGTTTATTTGAAATTTTTGTGGGTAGAAGGAGGGGAAAAAATTTAGAGTAGATTTTTTTTTTTTTTTGAAAATGGAAGATGAATTTGAAGAGAGACTTGCAGCTGCTGAATCCTTGGCTCAACTACAACAACAATTATATCTTCAATCTTCAGTTAATGATAACACCTCCCAATTGGAGTTATGTGATGAACCAACACCCTTGGATCACGATTTTCGTGACCATGAGGAGTTATGTGAAGAACCAACTCAAGAAAGTAAACATGTTCAACATACAAGCATCCCCAACACACAGGTAATGCTTCAAGGAGGTCGAATTTTTTTTTTTTTCAAACCGCCATTTCTCGTCCTAAAAGCGAAAACCGGCATGCGCGTTATATGAATACCATGCCGGAACCTCTATAACCGGCATTGTATTCATACAAATTTGAATGCCAGTTTAAAATATCCCCAAGTTCAAGAACATACCGGCGTACCATTCAAACCAAGATTGTATGCCGGTTTGAATTTTTACTTTTTACCAACCACCGAATATTGTATGGAATACTCAAACCGACACTAACCGTACATGACACACCATGCCGGTTTGTGATACCGGCATAGATCCTTGCATGTCGATGGTGCCGGTTTAATAGGAAAAACATACAGAAACAAATTATATTTTGAACTTAAAAACCGGCATTCCTTTTTTTGATCTATGTATGCCGGTACTATATCCCGGCATAGTAACTTAATTTGTAAAAATGTCGGTTTAATACTGGCATAGAATGACAATTACCTTGTATGCCGATTTTGAAAACCGGCACTTTAATTTACTTATCGACACTGCCGGTTTTAACTAATCCAATTTTATTTTCATTTAGATAATTCCAGTACAACGATCAACCAAACTCCAAACCGCTCCATCGGGATACGTCGGAACACTATAAAATACCTCGGGTATGTTACCAAACAAGTCTTCCACCTAGTTTTTACAATTTAATGTTGGGATTTGCTTATAATCTCTCATTATTATGTAGGGAATAAAAGATGAAAAGGAAGTAATTGCTTGGGCAAAAGAGACGGCTCTTAAGAACATGTGTGTCTTAGTGAGGAATAGTCAACATTCAGATGTTCGTTTTGAGATGGTTTGTGAGAGAAGCGGAAAATACAAGGAGAATAGCCATAAGAGAAAGGGTTATGTATATGAAAAGAAGACTAAGAGGGTATACAAAACAGTTACGAGAAAGGATGAGTGCCCCTTTAAGCTTGTATTCTATCTAAGAGGAGAAAGTAAAGAAGAAAAAGAATGGGAATGTAAGGTGTGGTTTGGCCGTCACAACCACCCCGATCCGAAAGATTTTGAAGGTCACTCCCTAGTTGCGAAGCTAAAACCTGATCAATTCGAGGATGTCAAGATGATGACAAAAGCATGTATCAAACCAAGAGTGATTCTCCGAACCTTCAAGGCAAAGGATAAGATGAACGTTTCTTCACTAAGTACAATTTATAGCGCACAAGCAACTATTAAAAGGTTGGAATGGGAAGGGAGGAATGTTATGCAAGAATTTGAGAAGATAGTTTGGGATCACAACTACACGCGTATCATTAAAAGAGGTACGAAAAAGCCGCTTCAAATATTCATTTCGCATCCTTTGCTTTCACAATTGGCTCATACGTGTTGTGATGTTCTTATGATGGACTGCACGTACAAGACAAACAAATATAACATGCCGTTGTTCAACATCGTGGGGCAGACATCGGACAAGGTAACATTCACATTGGATTGGTGTTTAATGGTAAACGAGAGGGATTACAATTATCATTGGGCATTGCGACAATTGAAATTATTGTTCCCGGAAAATCGTGGTCCGAAGGTCATCATAACCGATCAATTTGACGCACTAATGAATGCCATATCCGACGTATTTCCGGATGCACAAAATTTCCTATGTACATTTCATATAGGTGAAAATGTGAAAAAACATTGTCATGCTTTGTTTGAACCCTCTAAGGCTGATATTAAAAAAAGAATGGTTGGTCAACTTGATGAAGATGTTCGTAATGAGAAACTATCACCCGAAGAAGAAGAAAATGAAAGAGGAAAGATTAAAGAGCGAGTCGACAAAGAACACAATGAAAACCATAAAAGGTGGTTGGAATTTCTAAAGGATTGGGAGAAAGTTTATTGGTCTCTTACCGAGGACATGTATGAAAAGAGATTGAAAATGTTTATTGCCATCTATAACGAAGTGTATCCAAGTGCCGTTTCATATTGTCGGGATAAATTGTTGGATAAGTTCAAGGAAAAATTTGTGCGTGCGTGGACAAATCATTATAGACATTACGGGAATGAAGCAACTAGTATAGCGGAGTCCTCACATGGGAGATTTAAAGATCTCATCCAGTCCGGCCTGGGAAACGTGGTTACGGTCGCCGAGGCAATGGAACAAAACTTTAAGGCCGATATTGATAGGATCAAGAAGGGTTTTGAGAAAAGCTCCATGGATAGGATGACTCCATTTCTTAAACATACTAAGTTTCTCCAAGGAATAGAGTTTAACGTCTCTCGGTGGGAAATAAAACATATGATGAGACAAATGCATTATGAAAAAAATTATGGAAAACCGGGTGATGTGTGTATTTGTCCCGACATGTCTTCTTTGGGGCTTCCGTGTCGACATATGCTTGTGAAGTATGAAGAAGCGATACCTATTGGTGTTATTGATCCTTTTTGGAAGCAATTATCTTTCGACCTTCCCCCTACCGAAGTTCCCGGACAAACACCATGGGATACAAAGGAGGCCCAAGAATTTTTTGGAGCTTACTCACGTGGCAACTCGGCTACCCGACAAGTATTGTTGAGTCAACTAAGACTAATTACACGGCCATGGATAGCACAAAGTGAAGAGCCAACAAAGGGAGATCCGCCGGGTAGACCACAAACTAAAATTCCAAGGAAAAAACAAAGAAAAGAATTCAAAGAAATGGCAAAAATGGCCGCGGATACATTTAATTGTGTTGTTCATTATTTTTTCCCCACCATAGTCTCCACATTTACACCAAAATGGCAAAAATGCGATGGATCCCTTAAGATGAGAAGAGTTGTTTTGGCGTACGTGAACGGCAATCATTTCGTTATTCTAAAACTCAAGGACAATTGTCCATTGCCACCTGTTTGTGGGATGGTTAAAAACAAGGAACTTGATCCAAATATATGGAAGGGATGGATGGCATTGAATGAGGAGAATCACCAATTATGGGATGCTTTGGCATTATCAAAGAAACCTCTTGAAGAGGATGACTTGCAACTTCATACGTGTGGAAGTGATGATGAGTAATTTGGATATATGTGGTTTACTTATACGCCCCCTTTTTGTTGTTTTGGAAGTTTGAATTGTAATCATTAAACCATATGTGCCAATGTGATTTGATTCAAACTTTACTATGCCAGTACTTGTACCGGCGTTTCAATATATGTTCTCTTTTGTGCCGAAATAACACCATAAGTTCACAGATTTTTTTTTTTTGTGCCGTCATTGGAAAAAAATGCATAACACCACCGGTAGAACACATAGAAATTTTATTCACATAGGAATTTTAGAGTACCGGCATAGTACACAAGATAATTCTACTATGCCGGAACTCTATTTTTTCAATATGGAACTAAAAAGAAAACCGGCATGGTTCACAGGATAAATACTATGCCGGTTTTAAAAAATAAACTTAGAAATTGGATATTGCAAGACACATAAAATAACATAAGCAAAGATCTAATCCCATAAAATGACATAAGCAAAGTTTAGACAAACCAAATGTAAAGTTATGATGTTCCAAACCGAAAACAAATGAAGCAAAGATGTTCACAGATTACCAATCCACACAAACAAACATAAACAACAACAAGATTATCAAGGCCACACGATCACTCGGTTCTTGGCCTCTTGTATACCCTCTTTTTTCTTTTCGCCCCACAAGTCTTTTGCCTCAGTATCTTCTATTTGGTCTAACTTTTGGACGACGTTCTCCATTTCTTTCTGGGTCAAAGAACTCTCCTTTCTTGGTCTTCTTCTTAAAGAACCTTGACAAGTTTCCAATCATTGACGCTGTTAATGGATATTTTTCAAAATGTATTTAGTATGTACAGTTTTATAATTTGATAGATTTAGATTAAGAGAATAGTAATGAACGCACCAACAATGTAACGAGCTGTATAAGTGCGGGTACAGTATCTGGAGTTGTGTATGGACGTGGTGGTGGTGGCGGGACCGCTACCGTATCCCGGCGTATAACATAAGGATGTGAGTACTGTAGATGCCCGCTTAGGAATGTGGGTTCACTATCAACACCGTTCTCATCCAATTCCCAATCATCCCTATCCAGCACAAGTTCTTCTTCTTCCCTTTCGATCCAATGTGCAAGAATTGGTTCAGGGTCGTAGCATACCAGAGTATGGCTCTCATATGATTGGCATTTAGTAAAGTCATGAGAATATTTATGATATGATGTATCTGTGAGATCTTTCTGCTTGTAACCGAGTTGGCGCATCACGCGGAGAGGGTTATGCATAACATATCCTTTTGGATGAAATAACGGCCCGTTGTAAAATGAAACATTATCATGTCTCATAAGGTGAACTCCTCTGACATTCCTATAAGGGTCAAACACAACATCTTCCACAGAAAACGAGTCCAAAGCTTCTCTCATTTGTAAAAATCGTTTCTTGTTAGGAGTAGGGGTATTGCCGAAGAAGTATTTCTGAGCTAGAGCCATATTCGGTTCATAGTCATGCCAAATTTTCAATCCTCTATACCCAATGAACAAATCTCGGAAGTGTTCGTAAGCCCACACCTGTGCCCATAAAATGTATAAGATAATTAATATTTGGAAACTAACAAATGTAATGATAACAATAAAAAAATAAGTAATTCACCATACCTGAATCACAGTGAATTCCCATTAAATTGACGGCCTTTCGCCTTAGAAGCTCGACGCATTTCTGCCAAAAAATGTGCCAAGAAAGCGGTGCCCCATGAATACTTATGAACGTCTTCCAACGGATCCAAAAACTGTAGGTTGTTCAAATGCACCATGTTACCATTAGAGTCAGGGAATATAGCGGTTCCCAAAATGAACAACATATATGTTGCGGCAGTTTGTTGAGCTTGTGCGGGAGTCAATTCCTTGTTCTTTGTATTCCCAAACAATTGAGTGAGTTGGACGAATGTTATAGTCTTTGTCTGAGAAGTTTGTTTCTTGTACAAATTTTCCATCGTGGTTTCCTTGTTCCATCCAAACAACTTTTCAGTTAGCTCATAGATCTTTTCCCACCCTAGGTCCTTCGACTTGTCTTCTACCTTAACCGGTTTCCCAAGAACCTCTAGTCCTATTATCCTTTGGACATCTTTAGGGATAATGGTCATCTCGCCAAAATGAAAATGCATGGTGTCAGTTTCACCATAAAACCTCTCCAAAAAGCAGTTTGCCGTGACGGTATCAGTGGCCACATAATTTTCTATCGCAGGATACAACCCATATGCTTTGACTATATCTTGAATAGCCTTACACTCATCCTCCAAAAGCCAGACATCCGATTGTTGATGGCGGCTAACACGCCAGGCTTTCCTGTGGTCCTATAAAATCATCACGAACTTTATTAAATTGATCACGTGTAAATAATAGAATAACAAGATACAAACGTCTTACATAAGTTTGATAGATCCATCGAGCCCAAGAGTCTTTATACGAAAATAAAAGTTGCGGGTTTATAGGTTGACCCCAATATTTTCCATCATTTCTGTGAGGAATTAAGTCTAACGTATCAGGGAAGTGAGGTGGGGGTGCCTTTTCATCATTAGTTTGTCCTAAGCCACCTGCTTGTGAAGATGAGCCACCTGGTTGTTCGGGTTCTTGTGGAGTTTGATTCTCATCATCATCATCATCAGTGTGAGTTGAGACACCTGTAGTAGCCGCTATTCCTTTTCCTTTGTCCTTTTTTGGTGCGTGAGACCTATGTTCCAACACGTTAAACGGATTTATATAGTGCATGCCGGCATACAAAATGAACACACACAAAACCGGCATTCACGACTTAATACTATTCTATGCCGGTTTAATTCCGGCATTATATCAAATAATACGAAGATGCTGGTTTTTGTTGAATTGTATCCAGGAATTTAAAAAATTTAGGGAACAAAAACCGGCATTGTATGTTACCATACCGTGAACGCCGGAACAATTACCGGCATACCAGCAGTAATTTTTGGAATGCTTTTTTTTACGTAATTTTTTACCCAAAACTTAAATTTTTTTTTTGTTTTTCAAATTGAACTCAATTGACTAGAATGCAATTTCAAAACCCTAAAAAGATATTTTAATCCATCATGAACTCCTATCAAGTTTCACTTTGTGTTGTATATTATTGGATAAACCCTAAAACTACTTCAATTCAACGGGAGACTTTGTGTTATACATGACTTACCGAATCAAATCTGTTACTTCTGCCTCACCAGGAGACTCTTCATGAGTTTGTTGCACATCAACAGGTATTTCTGCATTGGGGTTATCACGAGATTTGCGACGAACCATTGTTTTGGTATAATAGATGAAAAAAATAGGGAAAGATTAAATAGAACAAATAGTTTTCTTTCCAAAACCGTCACTTATATAGCTTTGGAAGTTTGAAACCGTCATTAAAGGAACCCACGATTTTGTAACCTTCCAATGACTCATTAAATATTTGGAAACCGTCATATTTGGAAACCGTCAAACAAATTGAATGAAATTGTAACCGTAAAAAAGTTGAATGAAATTCTAACCGTCAACCAAGTTGAATGAAATTTTAAACGCCAGAATACCGGCATTGACAATTACATACCGGTGATGCCGGCATTACAAGTTCATTATTTTTTTAACTTCTTAGTGTGGTAAACCGGCATCTTTAAATAAACATATACATGATGCCGGTTTTAAGATTTCATAACTTCTTATTCTTTTAACTCATAGCTGTTGTTGGTATTTGAACGAAATTTCACGCAATAAACATCATTAACCACAAACATAAGATCTCAAGCATTTTCCAACTAACATCATTTAAGGGAATAACGTTACACATAGAATTAAAGATATCAATAGTAATACAATTTAAAATAATTTATTGGAATTAGATTGAACAAGCAAAGCATCTTCGAAATGCCTAAAAGGCTCTTGTCTCCACTTCGTATATGCATCCTGAGCTTTATACCTATCACCACCGTATCTTGATAGGAATTCGTTGTATTTGAGACATGATTTGATGACTGCAGTTGTTCGAATGCGTACTATTTGATCAGCGTGCTCAGTTTTGCGTTTCTTACCGTTAACCGTGTAATTCTTGTAAGAACCATTCATTACAAGGCCCCAAAACACTTCTGACGGGCGTTCATCCTCCGCCAAATCCAATACTAAGTAGTAATTCCTAATCCATTCTGTTTCCTCCTCAACATCTTCTTCTATCTTAGCTTCTTTTTGATGTTTAACCTCTCCCAGAGCTTCCGCTCTGATGTTATCTATTTTTTGACGATAACGTTCAATCTTTGCTTCCTCTTTTTCTTCTCTCTTCCTTTTACTTATCTCTTCCTCCATTGCGACAATTGAGTTGGTGGTTTCTTCCTTCCTTCTTAGTTTTTATAGTATTGTGGCAATGGAGTTGGTCGTGGTTGATGATTGAATTCCTGTCGGAGTGGACAATATGCTCCTCAAACGTTTTTCTTTTTCGAGGGAATTGATGAACTTGGCAGGCGGTGAGTAATAATCCATTGGAGATATATCTGTGAGGTATCAAGTGCAATGGGTGTATCCATTCCTTTAAATAGATTTAGTCATAACGGCTCTTTTACACTTTAGTAACGGCACAATAAGAAACTCAGATCCCACGCCGGAACTAATGTTTTCTAGAGTATGGTTTAAAAAACTAGCCGTTAGTTATTCAATGCCTGAAACCGGCAGAAAATGGATGAAGTAAAACTACGCCAGTATATGTTCGGCACTCAACGTAATACAACGATGATGCCGGTTTTGAGGAAATTCTATTCAGGTTGAGGAACCAAATATAACTACTATACCGGCATACAATGTTTAATAAATTCAATGCCGGTTTTGGGAACAGTTCCATTAGGAGATAATTAAAGAGTTTTTGAATACCGGCATTCTTAAAATGAATATTCATATGCCGGTTTTCTGTCACTTATTTAATAGTTTTGGAGATTTTGAATACCGGCATAGACCTTAGCAAACACAACAATGCCGGTACATGTCTGATTTTGAATTTTACTATCTTGCGGTTTGTGAAACCTGATGAATTGAAATGCTTAGGTATGTGTAACGGTATTTCAAACAATGAGCTGTCCTATCTTCGGAACATTTTAACTTTCAAACCAAAACTCTAATCATGTTCAACATAAACCAAAGTAAATAAATAGTTAACCCACAGTACAAACCAAAACAAGTTTGAAATTGTTTTTGACGTAACCTTAAAACTAAAGAGTTAACCATCACTAATTAGTCTTTTGTTTCTTTTTGGTTGGCGCCTTCCTTGTTTCCCTATACATAGCTTTGACAGTAGGGTCGGTTTCTTCAATTCTATGAAGCTTTTCCTCGAGTTCCTTGATTTCTTGAAGAGATAGCACAACTCCATCCTTATGCTTGCAACCTAACATCTTCGTAACCTTGCCAAGTCGACGTCGCTAGTTTAATACATCAAATACATAATCAGGATATATATTAATATATGATTATGTTTACATTTAATAACTATAACCAATTAAGAAAACTTACCACCATTCCGAGAGTCTTGAGAAGTTGGGCCATCGTAGGTGGTGGAGGTGGAGGAATTTCAACAGGAGGGTTTTCTTGGTGTGGAGCTTCCACGGAGGGAGGGCGCACGACATAAGGATGTGACCATTCCAGGTAATCCCTCATATAGCTGTCATCAACTTCATAACCATTTTCCGCAAGCTCCCACTTACTAATATCTACCAAACGACGTGGGTCTCTTTCCCTCCAATGTGTTGGTTCCGGTTCTGGATCATACACTACATGCAACTTGTTGGGAGTTGAATTGCACCGAGAAAAGTAAAGAAGATAATTATCATCAGAGGTCGACCAAAAACGGGATAATTGTTTAAATCCATGTTGGCGCATCACACGGCATGGGTCAGCCATGATGTATCCTCTTGGGTGGTACAAAGGCCCATGGTACAATGCAATATCTCTTGGGATTTGACGGTATCCTCTAATCTCCTTATAAGTGTCGAACACAACGTCTTCCTTCCTCATAGAATCCAGAGCCAATCTCATATCGATGACTCGACCTTTGTTACCGGGCTTCGGATTACTGTGAAACTCGAACCTCTGAGCTCTAGGGATATCGGGTTCAGGAAGGTCTTTGATTTTCAAGAATGGGCAGTCCTTGAACAAGGTTGGGAAGTGTTCATAATACCACACCTAATCCAATGTGAACAATATACATGTGAAAAAAAGTTAAATAAATACATGTGAACATAGATTAAAAAAAATTGTACCTGGAGTATAGTGAAATTCCCGACAAATTGGTTTGTTTTAGCCAATGAAGCCCTTCTCATCTCCGCCATCAAATGTGCCATGACCGCGGTACCCCAAGAATAGCCACACACACCTTCCAACGGGTCAAGGTACTGGAGAAAGTTTGCACTTACCCGGTTGCCATTACTGTCAGGGAATGCCCTAGATCCCAAGAGGTATAACAGGTGCGCGGCGGCGGTATAGTGAATCTGTGCAGGGTCCCATCCAGCCTCTAAGCTTCTAGCCTTTGTATTTTCAAACATCTTCTTAAGCATCGTCAGCTTGAATGTCTTCGTCTTACTTCCGTTCGATGCTACATAAAAGCTATCCGAAGAAGTTTTGAAGTCCCAACCAAACAACTTTTCAGTCAAATCGTGCAACTTCAGCCAATCTAGGTCCCGAGACTCAACTCCTTCTGAAATTGATTTTCCGATAACATTCAAGCCTAGAATGGCATAAGCATCTTCAGGAATCAAGGTCATCTCCCCGAACGGGAAGTGCATTGTATCGGTTTCACCATGATACCTTTCGACAAAGCAATTGACGGTGACAGTATCTGGATTCAAGTAATTTTCAACAAAAGAATACAAACCCGAGTTCCTTACTAATGTTTGGACATCTTCATGTTCCAACGACAATTTCCACTCAGCCGCGGCTTGGTTTCGGCAAACACGCACAGCCTTAGTATGATCCTACAAATAAGACATAATACAATTAAGAGATAATGTAAAAAATAAAACAATGCACATGCACAAAATAAAAAATACTTACATAAGTTTGAAAGATTGTACGAGCCCAAGAGTTCTTGTATCCAAAGAGTACTTTCGGTTCCGGAGCTTGACCCCAAATTTTACCATCATCGCGGTCGGGTATCATGTCATCAATGTGAGGAAGGTGACAACCTTTAACTTTGTGTTTGCCCTTGCCCTTGCCTTGTGTTGGTTGTTGACTAGTCTCACCAACTTCGGTTTGGATTGCTAATTGACTTGGGGGAACCTCATCATCTTTATCCTCACTGTCCCCTTCATCATTCTCATCGTTCACAAATGTACCTTCACGGATTCTAAGTGCATTACGTTCACCACCACTCTCCCAATCTAACCCTCTTGTTTGAAACCCCAAACGCTTCTTGCGACCCGCATCTATCGCCCGGAGGCGAGGGGACTGGGAGTATCAAGACCGTCCTTTCTCCTTTTTTTAGTGAGAATATGACCTTTATTTTCCTCGATACTTTGGCTTTTGACCTATAACATAAACAAACGAAACAAACATAAGAAAAGTCATCACAGTTTGTAAACCGGCATTGAAATTCTTAAAACAACTAATGCTCAGGTAACATGTACCGGCATATATGTTCAAATATCGAGCATGCCGGTTTTTGAGTTTTTCTTACTGAATGTTTCAAGTGTCAAACCGGCATACACGAATTGAACTACCTGATGCCGGTATTTCAAACCGGCATGCCGGTTCTTACTGAATGTTTCAAGGAACTCAAGCCGGTTTGGTGTTCAACTACTATCGTATGCCGGTATTGATATTTCAGGTTCAGGAAGTTAAACCGGCATGGTGTTCAAACTAAGATTGAATGCCGGTTTTCTCTGCAACTCCACAGTTTCACCAATTTTGGTGATTCTAACCTAAACCCATGGCTAAAAATTGATTAAAACAATCATAAATGAGCTAAAAAAACACTTACCTTCTCAGAGAAGCCATGATTGGTTGATCATCCGAGTTGGATGCTTCTTCCTCTTCTAGTTCTTGAGCAATGTTCTCGATTCGTTGCTCATGTGTTTGTTGAGCAATCGATTTAGTGTTCCGTTTTGCTTTTGATTTCTTTCGTGGAGGCATTGTTATGGTAGGTTAGTCAACGAAGAAATTTTTGATTCAACGATTAATCGTCGATGAAGAATGAACGATGAGAAAGACGATTAAGAAAAAAATAATAATTCTAAACCTAACCCTATGCCGGTACAAAATGAATTGGGGGATATATGAATTTGGTATTTAGATTTTATTGTTTTAGGGAAAGGGCATTACAGTAATTTCATAATGTTTTTTAATTAATGAAGGGATATTCTGGTATTTTCGCACCCAAAAGACACCCCTTATCAGCCACAAATGGTTGGGGGAAGTAATTCATATCCCCCAATTAAAATCCATATCCCCCAATTAATAGTTCATTTTTTTTAGAAACCTCTTACACATTGTCATTAAAACATAACTTGATCCATAGATTAATTCTTAAAAATATCCTCGTGCGACAACCATAAAAATAACAACGGTTAACTGAAATAACTATCTTAGCACGATCGTGCATTCCTATCTTATTATCGATTTTGTATGCGAAATAAAATTACAAAAGTAAAATATTACTCATATTAGTTTTTCCAGTATATATATGAACGAGCAATTGGGGGATACCGGTACTAATTGGGAGATATTATACTGTTGATGTCAGAATGGTTTTTCAATGCCGACAGTTGAAATCGGCATGTTTTTTCAGGAATCTTTGGTGTCGCTATGAACAGTAAAAGTATTCCCCAACTAATGTTGGTATTCCCCTGTAGATGGTGGATTTTCAACAAAGGTCAAAACCGTAAAATCATGATACTGCATGTTCCTGATAGGCTTCAGGCATGTGACGATTCATATTTTACGAAGCCATGATAAATATGTCTTTCGAAAAGCCTCCACAAGCTGAGTGTTCGATCCCCGACGTTTCATTATGCCATCTATGTAGAATAATACAATTGGGCGGTCCTCCTACATAATTGTTTGTTGAGAGGGCTTAATGCCTTCAGGACGTTGGTGATACTCACTATTCCCTGACTACATGAGAGCGACTCCCCTCTACATAAAAGAACGATTGGGCGGTTCTCCGTAAGATTGAGAGCAACAACGCCTTCAGGACAGTGACACTCACTGATCCTGACTACGTAGAGCGACGTGTATAGACTTGGGTGTTCTTCATATAGTCTGAGAGCACCCTCAGGATTTGTCGTCTCCTGAATATGCACATAGATTAATTCTGCCGTGACATTCACCAACGAATTCCCAGAATAATCTATTATTGCTCCTATTCCATGGTCGAATCCACGGCCTGATCCCATGTAATGGCAATAACAATTGCTCTGATTCCATGGTCGAATCTATGACTTGATCCCATGGAATGGCAACAACAATTTATCTCGTTACTCCGATTTCATGATCGAATTCACTGCTAATCTCATGAAATGGTAATAGATAATTTTATTACTCCGATTCTATGGTCAAATCCACGATGCCATGGAATGGTAATGACTGTTTTATTATTAGTCCATGGTCAATCCACAGCTGATCCTATGAATTGATAATAAATAACCAATTATTTTATTGTCTCGTTTCATAAACTATTCTGCACCGAATTTCATGAATTGGCAATAAATATTCAACCATTGGACATCTGGACTATCACTGAGTAAGTGATAGGTGTCTAAAACACCTATCTAGTATTTATGCTTTCTTTGCTATTATCCTTGTGAATTGCATCTCTTATGTTTAGTTTTGAGTGTTTTAGGTATTTTGGAGTCATTGGAGCAAAGAGAGGCGAAAGTCGCTCAAATATTATATTTCTTCTCATCACGTTGAAGTGAACGAAAGGACGAATCCACCGGTAAAAGAATGACGTGACTACGACATCATACAAGAAAGTTATGAGTGAAAGCTTGTCAGTTCCTTGAAACTGGCAGGCCATAGGTGAACTGGATGGCCCTTAACTACGGCACCTGAGTGGCTATATCCATTTGCTATTCTTACCCAAACCTAAGACTGAGAAATGCATTCTCCCTTTTCATTACCTTTTGCCTGAAAGCTAGAGAGAACAAAAAATTAGAAATGGTTGCGCCCTTTAATGGTCAAATTCAACAGGAATTGAGACTGTAGATTTGGTATAACTGTGAATCGAAAAGAGGTGACACTGTAGCTGATGGATTTAATGTTCAATTGAGTTCGAGTAGATGAAATTCAGGTGAAGAAATAAAGGGGATTTGATGAATTTAGGGTTTGAAATGCTTATCAAGAAGGAGTTGATTAATGGGTTTGTAATGAATCGAAATAAGATGGGTTTGCTGGTATCTGAAATTGTCGGAGGGAAAAGCAGCAGCTCAACTGCTGAAATCCAAGCTAATCAGAGGTAGAGATTTTAGAAATTGAGGTGGGGATTGAACCACAATAGATGAATGTGGTTTGTTGGCAGAGTTGCATCTACACTAAGAAGCTGTTGGTGTTGAAATGACGGTGAGCTACTGGGATTTGAGATCAGAAATGCATATGGAATAGATTAATGCTTAGGGAATGCCGTAAGAGCTCACAGAGGAGATGGCAGTGGTACTGGTTAGAAGCAAAATGGTGAGATAAAATGCAGTGGTTGTATGCAGAAGCAATGAGTGGTATTTAAAGTCAGAGAATGTGTATGAGCTGAATCACAGAGAGCCAAGGGAAGTGATAGCTACAGTTCAGAATGGTGGTTCATAAGAACTGAACCTGAGATTAACAGAACTGGTGGAATTCGGAAGTTGGTTGTGCAGATGCAACGGAGGAGTTTGTTTGTATTCGGAAGAAGTGGTGGTGTTGGAGTTTGTGCTGTGCAGTCAAGATTCAAGGGAGGTTGTGTTACAGTTCTAGTGAAGAAATGGTTGTTGTGCAGCTGCATAGGACTTACAGGCCTGGTCACAGCTGTGTTTCTGATGGTCTTGAATTGAAATTGCAGTTGGTTGAGTTGAGGCATTTAAGGCATGACTTAGAATTAGCAGGTGCAGTTGTGTAAGAGTGTGGCAGAAGTTGCAGCTGGAGTTTCTAAGCAAGGGTAATGGAGATGAACTGGCTATGGTGGTGAATACACTGATGAAAAAACAAAGGAGAAGTTATGGCGTGATTCGGTGGTGGTTGGAAGTAAAGCTGCAACTAGGAATGGGAACTGAATCAGGGTGATGCAGTTGCATTGATATAATGGAGTTGTGGTTCTGGACTGAGCTTGTGTAGGTTGCAGCTAGTGGTGCAGTTAAAGGAAGGAATTGAGTTGAGCCAGTGGTTATTGGTTCTGGTGATGCAGTTTGAGCTCATAGAGGAGAATGGGTGGAACTGATGTTATAGTATAACTGAAGTACAACAAGGAGATGGCTTCTGAAATTATTGTGCAGTTGAAATGCAGAGAATGGTATGGTATGAAGCAGTCTCAGGTGTTTGGTATGAAGGTTGTGTATGTGCAACTGGAGTTTGAAATTGGCTGGAGGATTTGGATGCAATGGAGATTGAAGTGGAGGACTCAAAGTAGGCACGATTTGGCCTGGAATCGACAGAACTCGTCTGGAATCGGAGTTTGGCGAGTTGACTCACCGATCTAGGTTTGGCTTAGATGGACTTGGGCCTGATATTGTATGGGCTAGACAGGCTTGGTCTTTGGCGAGCTTGCCATGGTTTGTGCGTGACCTGAACAGAGAATTGGTGGGGAAAGAAAGAGAGGACATAAAAGGGATATCTCTTTACACATAGAAAAATAGAATCTTTATCTTCTACTTTTTTTGATCTAGGATTTGGAATCATGATAGGCTTTCTCTTCCTTCTTGTGATGAACTCCATGAGCATGAGTACTTAATTTTCTTTTGGTTATGGATTAGTTGGATATCTCATAACATGATTCTTTGATTCAATATATTAGTTTTGTCTCATATTTATCGTTCACGATTCTCTGAAAATATAGTTGTATGATTGACGTATTACAACATGATTGATTGTTTGTTTTGTCAAGTTGTAAATTGGTAGAACTTGTAATCACATCTATTGCTAGTTTAGGGTTTAATATACGTAAAAGTGATAATCCTTGAATACAAGTAGCATAATTGTGAATATTGCTTGTAGTGATACATCCTAGTAATCACAAGTGAATCGTGACCTTTGTTAAATTGTTTGCGCAATGTATTTAAATTGCATTGATTGGCTTGATTTCATAGAATTTAATGCATCTAGGGAATTAAACTTGATTAGTGCTTTTACACGTTAGGTTGTTCTCTTAGATAGAATTCATACTCGCATCTTTTAATGTGTTTTTTGATGATAAGAGGATATTTGCGGGATAAACTTGCGATCAAGGTATCCTAGGGCCTTTGATAAAAGAGAGATTAAATATAAATTCTAGTTATTATGACAAGAGCATGTTAGTGAATGAAAACGAAATCCTTAACCAATATCTTTACATCTTTGAATTTATTTGCTTACTTTTCTTTTCTTTTCTTTGTTTTGCTTTTATTTTATTTTAATATATGAAAATCAGAAAACCCCCATTATTTTATATAGGAAACCGAAACAACTTGACAACCAAGACCTCTCTGTGGGAACGACCCTTTCTTGCCCTTGCTATATTACATATTTTGAGTAGTAAGAAAGTGTAATTTATTTTTGACGCCTACGACAACGATCAGTAAGCCCCACAAAAATGGTGCAAGTGTACTCGAAAATGATGCACGATTAAGCACCCAGGTGCGCGAACGAGCATCCAAAAACATGAAACAATGGAGAGTTCTCCACAAAATAGGAGAAAGAAAATAATAAACAATAAAATAATGGGAAGCGCCCATGGGCCGGGCCCACCGGCCGGCCGGACCCATACTTCCCCTTTTTTTTCTCGTGATTTTCATAAACCCATGGATACTTCTCCATCTTGGAAAAAATTTCCCAATTTGTGCAAAAACTCGAGAGTTCTCCATAACTTGGAGGATTCACCAAATAAATTATAAAATAAGGAGGAGAGGTGTGCGGGACTGGGCAACTTAGCCGACCGGCCATGCCCAAGTCGTGGCCGGTCCCACACCTCACAATCCTTAGCTTTTTATAATTATTATTCCAAAACCTCATGGATTCTCCATATCTTCCTGGATTCTCCATATCTTCAAAGACTCTCCATAACTTCAAGGATTCACAAAAAATAATAATAAAATATGGAAAGGTGTGCGGGACCGGGCAATATGGCCGGTCGGCCATGCCCTAGACGTGGTCGGTCCCGCACCTTGCAATCCCTAATTTCTCATTATTATTATTTCCCTCAACTCGTGAAACTCTTGGGTTTCAACAAAATTCGTGACTTCTCCATACTGAAACTCTCAGTATGGAGACATGGACATCATGGGAACACTGCATGCCTTCATGACCGGCCAGGTTGATTCTACGGCTTGCACGAATCTGGTCCCACACGTTTTTGCAGTTTTGACCTAATTTGCTCAATTGCTCATACTGGGCCCGAGATCTCTCCAACCAACTGGAGAATCCTCCAAACGACCAACACTTGGTCATGTGGTCACCAAGAGCTGGCCCCTGGTTCTCTTGGTCGATCCCATCTCTCCTACTTAGGTTTTACACCTAATGCTGAACCCACCAAGATTTTCAGTAAATGGTGAACTCCCCATTTAATCATCACTTTTCACCAACCCCCAAACTGAGAACCCTGGTGCATGCTCACTCAAGCGCTGGGAATCACATGGACACTCCTCATTCCATGTGGTCGGTCCCTCTATCACTCATAATAAATTTTCGGCAATTCTCCAATTGACTGAGGATTGTCCAAAATTAGGGTTTCGAATGAACGCTCTGTCAAATCATCATTCTGAGCAATTTCGAGCACTAATAAATTTATGTTGATTCATCAATCAACATCTACAATTAATTAAACAATATTCGGTAATCTACCAATATTTTAATTAATATTTTACTGGGTCACATCACCAGTAAATAATTTGTTGAATCGAGCAGTGCTTGCTCAATCGCCTGAATATTAGTCAATATTCGACAATTCTCCATAACCGAAAATTTTCCAGTATTTGGTGAATTGAGCAATACTTGCTCAGTTTCCCATCAAATCCTTAATTTGGAGAATTGGTCAATACTTGCTCAGTTCCCCATCAAAATCCCATAATTCGGTGAATTGAGCAATACTTGCTCAGTTGCTCATTGAATTCTCATAATTCACGGCAATACTTGCTCAATCACTCAACTAGTCAGTAACTTGTCATACTGACATCTCTCCAG
The DNA here is from genome assembly GCA_023529315.1 of Papaver bracteatum. Classification (NCBI taxonomy): domain Eukaryota; kingdom Viridiplantae; phylum Streptophyta; class Magnoliopsida; order Ranunculales; family Papaveraceae; genus Papaver; species Papaver bracteatum. The sequence goes on along the minus strand of JAJJWX010005377.1, from coordinate 2,381,253 downwards.
AGAACTACATGTTCGATCCATGAATCGATGTGCATTCACCATTCATGCTTGATTCACCAAACTTAGGCTCAGTGTCTAATCAGTCAACAATTGATTAAACCTAAACACGTCTGCCCCGCAGACTCCACGATTCGTGAAACATCAATCACGTCACAAATGGGGGATATCACTTAGGGTTTTGGTCTGACGGTCTATGGCACGTGGATTCATCCCACGACGAGAAATGTGCGTAAGTCGTGTCAATAGTTGAAGGAGTTAGCAAAGTAGTAGGTTCACGATCGGTCAAGGCTCCGCACGATGTGTAACTGACTTTACCACGATCTCCTACATTCCTACTCTTTCACTCAAGAAATCGTCACACTTACAGGGGTCATTGGTGTTACTACTCTAACAGTATAAATAAGTCTATGAATTCGTGATTGAACATCGACATTCGAACACTCGAATACACGTCTAACACTGAATTTCTCGAGTAACTACTCTCAATAATTCATCAATCACTCAGAACTTATCAGAACTCAACAGTTCACCAATACTGTAGAAACTTTCAACACACCCACAATCCTCGATCATCACTGATCCCACCTAATTCTCAGCTTCCCTCCTACAGATCAACCCATCTCCTTCTTTGCGACCAAATTAATTCTGGAATGACCATTGTCTTGGTTTAGGCCGGAGTCATACAGATTGATTTCCCGAATATAAGCACCCCCTTTGCAGCGGTGCATCTGTATGAGGATTAACGTCTTGCCCGGCTGAGGAGTCTCGACTCTCCACTTTCCCGAAAAAACGGTGACACGTTTTTCCCCATCCACAGGTTGGCGACCACAGTGGGAGATTAATATCTCGGTCACAATCTCTCATTTTCGCAAAGATGATCGATCTTAGGTCAGGATCAGTTACACATCCCAACTCCAACAATGCTAGTACCAGCAACAACACTAGTGGTACTCCGGAAATAATTCCCGCTTCTAATGATGGTGATGACATTACTCCTTCTCACACCAATGTCGAAGATCATCCTCTTTTTGGGAGCCATACAGAAGAAATCAGAGAAAATCCTCCTACCATAAGCGATCTCATGATGGTCCAGGAAGTTCTTGCCAAGAATCAAACTGACATGGCTGTTATTCAGAAGGAACTATTTAACTATCTCAAAACTCTCACTGACAAGATGTCAGACAAAACTCAAGAGAAGGGGAAAGACAAGGAAACATCTCCAACAGACCCCGAAGTTATTCCTTTTCCTAATGGTGACGAAACCCGTAAAGCCGCAGAGCCTCAACCTGTCGGCTTCATCACCCGTGAAGACTTGGAGGGTTTTATGGAGAATCGAGGAAGGGGTCATACAACGACCGTGCACTGTAATCAACCTCCGTATCCTGCAAACACGCAGAGGATCCCTCTCCCAAAAGTCTACACCTCTATAACGTTCACTCTCTACAACGGAACGGGAAATGCTCGAGAACACGTTTCTCGATTTCTGGAAGCATTAGGAGAACATGAACACAACCATGTTGTTCGCTTGAAGGAGTTTTCAAAATCCCCGACGGGTCGTGCATACACTTGGTACAATAACATCGCACCAGGAAGCATTTCTAATTGGGGAGAAACGATTAATGCTTTCTACAGGAAATACTTCTTTGTTTCCGAACAAATTACACTTTCTGACTTGGGGAGGATAACTCAGAAGACTACTGAAAACTCCAACGATTACGTGAAGAGGTTCAGGATCCAAGCTCTGGATTGTCATGATCCAAATGTTACTGAACAATAACTGGTGGACTTGTGCATCAATGGGATGATCCCTATTTATAGATATTTGTTAGAGAATCTCCTCTTCCAGAATTTTTCGGAACTTCATGAAGCATCCAAGCGATCGGAAACTACTGCTCCCGCCTTGCTAGAAAGAACGAAAATTGTCAAAATTGAGGAATCGAAAGATACTCGAAGCAGCATTGTTTGTGCCTGATCAAAAAACAGTACAATGTTGAAGCTTCCATGAATGTTGATAAAGGAAGCAAGAGAAAAGCCGAGGTACAGCAACACAAAAATGCTTCTCCAATGTCTCACCCTCCAAAAGCTCCAAGGAAGGGCAACCAGACCAGAAATGCACAATCACAATAGAATGATGAGGAAGTTCATGATTTCCCATTTATCATTGAAGAAGTGATCGAACTACTGGAAGTCCGGATCCAAGATGGTGCAATCAAGCTACCTCATGTCAAAAAGCAACCAACCGCGAAGCAAATGGAAAATGCACGTTATTGACACTTCCATAGGTATGTCAGTCATCCAACCCGTGACTGCAGAAATTTGAAGCGCATATTCAAATAAAAGGCCGACTCATGAGAACTGGGGACTGAATAAGTACACATAAATCCTCTCTCGATCAGAACATTCGCACCCTCCGAGCAGCCGGTCAAGGAAGCAGTTCAGTCTCCAGTCTTTAATGGAGCACGTCTACGAGTTTCTGTACTTGTCGAGGGCCCAAAGCGATGACATGTTTGCTGCGCTAAACCATGTCGTTTCAGGAAAACGACTGAAAATTTAGGAAACATTCCCTGAACCACCTGTGACAGATAAATAGATGTATGACTGGGGACTCCTCACCATGGTGCATCTCAAGGGGAACGAATTCAGGCAAGTATTAGTCGACGTTGGCACTGCTGTCAACATCATCCCTCTGAAAACCCTCATATCTGCTGGCATCACTCGTCAAGAAGGAACTCACGTTCCAGTCTTAATCAGAGATCATGAAGGAATCTCCAGGGATGTTTATGGTTACTTCATTCTCAACATGAGAAGTGATTCAACCTGGACAGAAACTAAATTCTTCATAATCAGGGAGGATCCTGGATACGACATGGTTCTTGGAAGAGTGTGGATTTATGATGGAAAAATTGATGCGGTATCTTCACCTTTAGTTGCACACTTCTCCACAAAAGAAAGATCTGACTCAGAAGATGACTAGCATTTCGAGCATTTGGAAGAGGTCGAAACTCTGATGAGACTCACGTAAAACCCTGGAGAAAGCCCTAACGAATTCGTCAGGAGGTTTCTCACTCAGGCAAGTCTTATTCCTCATGATGCATATGTGTTACCTACTTTCAAATATGCTACCCTAATTCGGGGACTCGCTCAAAACCTACCTGTTAGCAAACGCTATGAGTGGACAGTCTCGCCTCGGCAATATTACACTGCATGGTTGGAAACTCTTCTGTCTATGCACCACATTAAAAAGTTTATCGCCGAAGACCTGGCTCAGTTTTACAAGTAATACCCGCCATATTTTCCTTTGCACGAGTGTCCATATGTGTCACAAAATATGAAAATTCCACCGACAATGCATCCCGCTGTGCGAAGAATCCTGAACAAATAAAAGAAATCTGGGGCACGACTAACTAAGCGTAACAAGTTCTGTGAAGGAGATTTGGTTCTCAAGGCAACTAGGCGTAATTTACATTCTGCAAAGAGTTCTAACTGGTAAGGGTCATTCATGATTGTTAAGTCAGTTGCTGGAGGATATTACAAATTGGATGACATCAAGGGCAAGACAAGAATACCAGTGATTCATGAGAATTGCCTCAAGATTTTTGATACATGAAGCATTCAACATTGGATGTTTTATGTCCAATGCAAGCGCTCAAAACATCTGACGTTTGCACTTTAGGATTTTCTTTTTCAATTCCTCCAAAACGTGTGTATACTTGCACTCAGCATTTGAAAATTCAGCAATCTATCAAAGTTTTTTATTTAAGAAAATCTCTATCAAATCCAAAATCAAAAGAAAATCCTCAGTCACTCATAAATTCAAAACCTATCAAAAATCAAAACCCAAATAAAATATCACATCCCTCTCAGAAGTTCAATGTTCATGAGATTATGGAAAGGAAACTAAAGAAAGCCATCAAAGAATGATTTCTGCTTCTCCGCATCTTCCAAAGCTTTCAAAGTCGCTTTTTCCAACGCCAGCTTCTTGGTCAGTTCAACAACTTCGTTCATCTTCTTCGTCATAGAGTCACTAGCACGGAAAGGAGCACCACCCTCTACTATTTTCCTAATAGCTTCAAGCCTTTGACGAAGCCACTTCAGATTGAAGCCAAGTTCTTCAGCATTCTTCACGTTATACTCTCAATCAAAGAGTACGTCTAAGGGTAACAACATTTCTGGGAGTGATACAGATATCATGTATAACATACAAGATGGCTTCCACTTGCTTTGTCAATAAATAACTCCGTTCTGGATCCTGAGTAACCACGATGTGTCCATACATTTCCTAAAGTTTCTCATACATAGCAGCATATCCGATGGGAACACTAAAACCACCAACTAACTGGTGGTATGGGAGTAACTCACCAAATTGAGGATCAAAAGCAATCACTGTATTGGGATACTCATGTACTATCATATGCCTCTCAATTACTGGAGCAGCATCAACAATCATGGATACCACTTCAGACGAAGCAGTTTATGCTATTCTCGATTCGGGTTCCACCATCTGAGGCTCAATTGGGGCTTCCACCACCTCCCCTGCATCAACAACCAGCACTCCATAACCTGGAGGTGCAAGTATAGGAGTTTTATCGCCAACAACTCCAGGACTTCCCAAGCTATCATTATTGGATCCATGATTCCCAACTTCATCTTTCGGTACCTAATGCGAAGATTACATGGGATTAGGATGGTTCAGGCGTGGAAATACAATGTAATCATAAGAGTAAGAAAGTAAGTAAACTGACATTATCTAAGTTCCTTATTATGCGTTTACGACATGTGCAAGAAGTATCAAAGTCATGAAACACGTTTTCAAAGAAACTCAGCTGAAAAAAACTGCCATATGTTCAATGACGAACTGCCCTATGTTCAATGACTAACTTGGAGAAATTGGTGGGAAATATAGAGATGGGTTGTATATCATTCTCTTCGTATGGACGTTCTCTACAATATGTCAAGATTTCATGACAATCGGATGAATAAGCGAGTAGATGTGGCCAAAACATCACACAACGTGCGATCTGGAAAAGTTCTGAATATCTCCCGGAAGTTTACTGATTCTCGTTTTTCAGGCCCTAAACATGCTCAAAATTCAAAAAGCTTCTTTTCCAAGCTTGGAAATTTCCTAGGATTGAAGATACATATGCGGACATCGAAAATCCGACTCCAGACGAGGATTCTACAGCATTTCTAATAAAATATGAAGTCTGAAATTTTCTGATGACATATTTCGGAAAAATTACTCGTACATTCATACGGGTTCTCATTCATTCATGGATAAATAAGCAATATCATACTTCTATGAAGATTCTACATGATAAATACTTACTAGGGTAGCCTCTAAACCATTTGAGGACTCGGCAATGTTGAAACCTCCATTGGCAATTCCGTTATTTTCATTCGTAGAACTCTCCATATTTTCGTTCGGTTCGGGATTTCGAGAGCTCTCAATATTCTCATGACTCAAAGAGTAATGTGCCTCATCAACATGCTCCTTATCCATGGTGATTTCCTCCTGTCCACATCAACAACAATCGTCACTCATTCGTCCAAAGGCGCATTACAATTATCAAGTGCAAAAGGGGAAACTTACGTCAACCTCCTCAGTGCTGGAATCCTGAATTGTTCGACCAAGAGAAAAACGGAGACCATCAATAATCGATGGGGAAAAATTCTGAAATGTATGATCAATACTCTTTTAAATCCTAATTACATGGATAAGAAAGTTGCAACAATGAAGAAAAGCACGAGCAACTCACCAAAGAAGCGGCATGAGGATGTATTCTGTTTGGTATCATCCTATGCGTTGTATTACTTCTGCCTTCTCCTCCCTGGGGACTTTCTTGAAAGATTGAAGAGTTTATAGCAATTTGAGGTCTCACAGCGTGACCACCCTATCAAAAGAAAAGCAATACGATTGAAATATGATTGGCATACTTTGGCCGAAATCATAAGAAGAAGCACTTACTTGTGACGCATTTGGAGATGTCTTCTTCTTATCACTACCAGGGAGATACTTCAACCTGGGTCGACCGGACACCACGTCAGGAGGAGGGAACTCTCATACATGGGACTAAATATCTGTTACAAATGCATATACACACTCGAGTTGCTGACGCCAAAAGCCTATATAACCAGGAGTTGCGAAGGTTTGTCGGTCAGAATATGGGAACAAGTATTCATTTCATTCCACGTGGGTGCAGTCTAAATGAGCCTACATGTACTCAATCTCTAGCTTGTTCATTTGATGACCCGAAATGCACTGATCAAGTCCCATCTATCTAACGGCTCTGTTAATGTTGTACTCTTCTACGTGTAATCTTCCGTTCATTATTGATAGCAAGAAACCAGGAGTACAACTCAAGACGAAATATCTCTCTCCTTCACTCAGACCAGCACCAGTACTCAACGTGGTATTCTCGTCAGTAGTATTGAAAGTGATCAACTGTGAGAAAAGAGAAGGAACCGACACCCAGGGGCGAAAGTTGAACTCAGACTCAATGTCCAAAACATCAGTAATGCATATATTGTATTGTGGTTGCTTTCTAGACCATTGCATGATCCTAGAATTATTCTACTCAAGAAGGGAATGACGAGTGTCGACCCTGCGTCCTTGCAAAATGCTACGGGGAATTGGAGCATAACTCTCAAGGTGATCCCACATCAAGGCTTGGAGAAACATGGTATTAGCATACGTCTCAATCTTCATGAACCCATCAGAAATACTGGAGTTCACAACTAGAGAGTCCAAGTTGGCGAACAAAGAACCCAAAAATAGACTGCTAATGGGAATTTTCTCACCCTTGGCCATATTAATGGAAAAGCGAATCACAAACGGCTTCAGCAAGTGTCCACAATCTTCGAAGATATCCCGTGAGAGCCACAGACACAAGAAAGCCGCAATTGTCAAAACGCCATAAACCGGTCCTTCTAGAGTTCTATCTCTTGGCCACCAGTGTGATAACCATCAGGCATAAAAAGATGCAGGTGACTCATTGAATTCGTGCATCTTGGCTTCTAACATGTCAGATATCTCCTTCTCCTTTATCGAGAGTTCTTCAGGAAAATTACTAGTAATTAAAAGGTGCAACAAAGAAACTACATCTTCCAGAGTAATGGTGAGTTCTCCCCATCTGCATATAAATGTGTGAGTAGGGACACACCAACGGGTGAGAAGGGCCATCATACCTGATATATCATGATTGATGATCAAATCTCCAGCAGCTTGAATGGCTCATGTTACCTGAGCACTATCCAATATGGCCCTCATATGGCTATGCCCATCCATAGAAATGCATTAGAGGTTTCCGAGAAAGCTTCAACTCCACCTGAGAAGCTGCGAAATGCTTTCCTTATAAACAAAATCGAATCATAGATCGGGGAGACACCAACTTGTTCTGGGAAGTGCACTTAGGATTTATCAGCAACCGAAACGAAGAGCCTAAGGGACGCTTTTCAGGCCTATATAGGTACACAAAGAATTTATCCTCAACAGTTGGAATGTTCTTAGTCTTAGAACTTTCCTTCTTCTCATGGGAAACCTCAATATCATCGTTTATGGAGGAACCATCATCTCTAGAAGAGGCATCTGTGGAAACATCCTCTCTTGAGGAAATATCTTCTCTCGAAGGAATATCATATTCAGAATCACTACGGGATTCAACCATTTTGAAAAATTGCTGCAACATCCATACATGAATTGATCAACACAATGGAATTAAAGCAAATACGACAATCGACGTCTGCAAAAATGGTATTCCTCAATTCTCACCTCTTTACAATTTCACGAACTTAGTGATAACAACGTAAAACCTCCAAAACTTGCTCGTTCTTTCAAACCTGCAAAATCTATCATAATACATATCATTCAAGAGTCTACATTGACTTTTTGAGAAATGATGAGTAATTCACATAACCCTCTATGTGAGCACTCACTGATCTTATGTATACATATGCTATAAAATCACACTGAATCCGCGAATACACTGTGAATTCACCAAACTCATAAATTGCGTGTTTTCAAAAACCCAATTTTTATCTAATAGGGCGTGAATAAGTCACGCACTCTTTAAAAAAAACAATTTCATGAGTTAATAACTCACGTAAATTACAAAAAAAAACTTTTGCTCAATCGAGCATTCGTCTATGGAACCAGGGACTTTTCTATTTTGTAGAAGTTCTCCATATTTCAAATAAAACTTCGAGAGTTCTCAAATAAAATTTCAATATGAACTCCAGGTCTTTTCAAAAGTCCTTTAACTCTAAGGATTATTATTTACTACTATTACGAAACAAATTTACATTTATCTGCAAAGTTCATACTTTCAAAAAACAAACTTGGGTTTTCATGAAACATAATAAACAAAACTTTTGATACTGCAACTAGACCATGTCTATTCAAAAATTAACATATCTCTTTCATATTAGGGATTTTTGCTCGTTTCTCCAACTAACGAACAAACGTGCATAAACATACGTTTTCTAAAAAAAACTTCATGAATCCTACACATACATATGTAACCATGGGATTTTGGGTTTTGTGAACAATCATCAATCATAGAACCTGCAGCAAAAAAAAATGCACGGACTTACCTGCCAGCGCTGGACGGTGATCGGACGGCGGTGGTACGGGCTGGCGTGAACTTTTTCTTCCTCCCTGATGCTGCTGCTCATATGAGGGTGATGGTGAAGTCTTGGTCGGCCAAAGAAAAAATAAAAAATAAATTTTAGGGTTATCCCCTTTTTAAATCAAATTTATTTCCAAAACCTAATAAGCACGAGTTTCCCTTTTGGGCTCAGGCCCGCAAATCCTTAATCGACCATAACTAAGCTTTTAAACACCCAAATCAGCAGTGCCTCATCTCTTCACGCTCATGAGATGACACTCTACCTTACTATCAGAGCTCTCATCCACACATTTACTCGTACATGATCTCATTGGGGTAAATTGAGGATTTTGAAACTACCTTTGTAGATTGAGTTCAACCAGACCTCGTCGACTGAAAATCACCATTTAATGCATACTATTGAACATGATTGATCCCCACTATGCAGGGGACTTAATGTAGATGGTGTATTTTAACAAAGGTTAAAACCGTAGAATCATGATACTGCATGTTCCTGATACGGCTTCAGGCATGTGACGATTCATATTTTACGAAGGCATGATGAATATGTCTTTCGAAAATCCTCCACAAGCTGAGCGTTCGATCCTCGGCATTTCATTATGCCCTCTATGTAGAATAATAGAATTGGGTGGTCCTCCTAAAAAATTGTTTGTTGAGAGGGCTTAACGCCTTCAGGACGTCGGTGATACTCATTGTTCCCTGACTACATGAGAGTGACCTCCATCTATATAGAAGAACGATTGGGAGGTAATCCTCCAGATTGAGAGAAACAACGCCTTCAGGACAGTGACACTCACTGATCCTGACTATGTAGAGCGATGTGTATAGACTCGGGTGTTCTACGTAGAGTCTGAGAGCACCCTCAGGATTTTCCGTCTCCTGACTATGCACATAGATTAATTCTGCCTTGACATTCACCACCGAATTCCCAGAATAATCTATTATTGCACCTATTCCATGGTCAAATCCACGGCTTAATCCCATGGAATGGCAATAACAATTGCTCTGATTCCATGGTCGAATCTACGACTTGATCCCATGGAATGACAACAACAATTTATCTCATTACTCTGATTTCATGATCGAATTCACTGCTAATCTCATGAAATGGTAATAGATAATTTTATTACTCCGATTTTATGGTCGAATCCACGATCCCATGGAATGGTAATGACTGTTTTATTATTAGTTCATGGTCAATCCACAGCTGATCCTATGAATTGATAATAAATAACCAATTATTTTATTTTCTCGTTTCATGAACTATTCTGCACCGAATTTCATGAATTAGCAATAAATTTTCAACCATTGGGCATTTGGACCATCACTGAGTAAGCCCCACAAAAATGGTGCAAGTGTACTCGACAATGATGCACGACTGAGCATCCGGATGCGCGAACGAGCATCCAAAAACATGAAATAATGGAGAGTTCTCAAAAAAATAGGAGAGAGAAAATAATAAACAATAAAATAATGGGAAGCGCCCATGGGCCGGGCCCATCAGCCGACCGGACGTGCCCTATCCGTGGCCGGTCCCATGTTTCCCCATTATTTTTATTTATTTTCTCGTGATTTTCATAAACCCATGGAGACTTCTCCATCTTGGAAAATTTTTCCCAATTTGTGCAAAAACTCGAGAGTTCTCCATAACTTGGAGGATTCACCAAATAAATTATAAAATATGGAGAGGTGTGCGGAACCGGGCAACTTAGCCGGCCAGCCATGCCCAAGCCGTAGCCGGTCCCACACCTCACAATCCTTATATTTTTATAATTATTATTCCAAAACTTCATGGATTCTCCATATCTTCAAGGTCTCTCCATAACTTCAAGGATTCACAAAAAAAAAAATAAAAAAAAAAATAGGGAAAGGTGTGCGGAACCGGGGCAACATGGCCGGATGGATATGCCCTAGCTGTGGTCAGTCCCGCACCTTGTAATCCCTAATTTCTCATTATTATTATTTCCCTCAACTCGTGAAACTCCTGGGTTTCAACAAAATTCGTGACTTCTCCATATTTTCTCAAATATTGCTCGAATCACGAAAAACCAAAAGCCAACATGGTCACGCGGACGGCTAGCCCCTCACGAAATTTTTTGATTATTAAAATATTTTATTTTAATATTTTCAAAATATTGAAGAATTGAGCATACATGCTCATTCCACTAAAAATCGAGAATTCTCAGCCAAGATGAAACTCTTCTGAAAATTCACAACACCGCTCAAACGCGCATCAGAAAATACTGAAACTATCAGTATGGAGACACGGACATCATGGAAACACGTACATGCCTTCATGACCGGCAACGTTGCTTCTAGGGCTTGCACGAAGCCAGTCCCACACGTTTTCGCAGTTTTGACCTAATTTGCTCAATTGCTCATACTGGGCCTGAGATCTATCCAACCAACTGGAGAATCCTCCAAACACCCAACACTTGGTCACGTGGTCACCAAGAGCCATCCCCTGGTTCTATTGGTCGGTCCCATCTCTCTTACTTAGTTTTTACACCTAATGCTAAACCCAGCAAGATTTTCAGTAAATGGTGAACTCCCCATTTAATCATCACTTTTCACCAACCCTCAAAATGATAACCCTGGTGCATGCTTACTCAAGCGTTGGAAATCACATGGACACTCATCATTCCATGTGGTTGGTCCCTCTATCACTCATAATCAATTTTCGGCAATTCTCCAATTGACTGAGGATTGTCCAAAATTAGGGTTTCGAATGAACGCTCTGTGAAACCATCATTCTGAGAAATTTCGAACACTAATAAATTTATGTTGATTCATCAATCAACATCTAAAATTAATTAAACAATATTCGGTAATCTACCAATATTTTACGGGGTCACATCACCAGTAAATAATTCGCTGAATCGAGCAATACTTGCTCAATTGCCTGAATATTAGTCAATATTCGACAATTCTCCAGTATTTTGTGAATTGAGCAATACTTGCTCAATTTCCCATCAAATCCTTAATTTGGAGAACTGAGCAAGTATTGCTCAGTTCTCCATCAAAATCTCGTAATTCAGTGAATTAAGCAATACTTGCTCAGTTGCTCATTGTATTCTTAAAATTCGCGGCAATACTTGCTCAATCACTCAACTATTTAGTAACTTGTCATACTGACATCTCTCCATAGAACTACATGTTCGACCCATGAACCGCTGAGCATTCGCCATTCATTCTTGATTCACTAAACTTAGGCTCAGTATCTAATCAGTCAACAATTGATTAAACCTAAACGCGTCTGCCACGCAGACTCCACGATTCATGAAACATCAATCACGTCACAAATATGGGATATCACTTGGAGTTTTGGTCTAGCGGTCTACGGTACGTGGATTCATCCCACGACGAGAAATGTGCGTAATTCGTGTCAACGGTTGAAGGAGTTAGAAAAGTAGTGGGTGCATGATCGGTCAAGGCTCCGCACGACGTGGAACTGACTTTACCATGATCTCCCACATTCCCACTCTTTCACTCAAGAAACTGTCACACTTACATGAGTCAGTGATGTTACTACTCTAATAGTATAAATAAGTCTTTGAATTCATGATTAAACATCGACATTTGAACACTCGAATACACGTCTAACACTGAATTTCTCGAGTAACTACTCTCAAGAATTCATCAATCACTCAGAACTTATCAGAACTCAACAGTTCACCAATACTGTAGAAACCTTCAACAGACCCACAATCCTCGATCATCACTGATCCCACACAATTCTCAGCTTCTCTCCTACAGATCAACCCATCTCCCTCTTTGCGGCCGAATTAATTCTGAAACAACCATTATCTTGGTTTAGGCCGGAGTCATACATATTGATTTCCCGAATCCAAGCACCCCCTTTGCAGCGGTGCATCTGTGTGAGGATTAACGTCTTGCCTGGCTGAGGAGTCTCAACAGCTCGCTCGACTCTCCACTTTCCCGAAAAAACGGTGACACATTTTTCCCCATCCATACCCCCAATTACTTGTTCACATATATATTTATTAATTTTCTTCAGCTATCCAAATTTTCGGGTAAAGAAAATATCAGTATATAAACTATCCATTATCCTCCTTGAAGTATTCTTAATTGGCTAATCTTATTTTCGGTTCTTTTATCTAATTACCTAAAAATATATTTGCTAGTTATTTGGCTCACACTAATGTATGAAACTTTTTTTGTGGCCTTTTTATTATTGTGGCCTCAAGCAAGGCTTAGCTTGCCTATATGGCAGGGCCATCCTTGAGTTTACGATCAAGCCTTAAACCAAAATGACCAGCTAGTTTGGAGAAGGCAAAAGCAAAACTACAGAAAAGCTTTCTCTCGACTTTATCTGCGAAAGTCAAAAGTCAACATTAGTCAACTTTAATCTCACCCAAATTTGCTTCCCTTTATTGCATTAATCTTTATTTTTATTCATTTGTCGATCCCTTCTTGTTGTTCTTATTTTTGTTTTTTCCTTTAATTTTAACCTATTTTAATTTCTTAAACCTTCATCCCCATCGATGTAATCGAATCTTACAATTTTAGGGGCTTTCTACTCCTTTTACTATTGTTTGATTCTGATACCTTGCTTAAAGAATTTTTTTAAAAAAATATGTTTCTTTTGTTGTCTTTTTCAAAATTATGCAGTATTAAATCCTGATTGTCTGTATCAGTGGCTGCAATAGTGTCTATCATCATCAGTTGGCTCAAATTTCATTGGTTATAGGTCTGTTGGATTATCCTATATGCAGTGGCTCTATTATCATATTAAACGATTTTCTATCTCTAATTGATACTTGGTATCTTAAGAATGATCCTGCAAACTTTATTTCTTGGCTTCACACAATAACATCAATTGTAATAATAACACATGTTCATTATTCTCATTATTCACCTTCTCTTTCATCAATATTTGTGAACACTTATCATCAAACTATCATCCTCATCTTTACACCAACCTGCTTTTTGTTTCTTTAAATACTTTACCATATTGTATTCTTCAGTCACCTGTTAGTTTTCTAAATCTGTGGATTTATCTAAACCTTATAATGTCTGATAATATTAATAACATATTTAAACATATGAAAGGTATCGATTTAGCAGATCGCCTTGAAAAGGCAAGAGTTGTTACTCACTCTATAACATCTCAATCTCAAGGAATTAAGGATTAGAAAATTTGTCTAGCTGGTAAACTCTTTGCTCCTGGGAAAAATGCTGAAAAAGCTGCAAAATTTATTTGGCCTCATCTTAAAAGGGATAATCAGTGGAAACTTATGGTGAGATCTCTTGAACCTAACATTTTTGCCATTCGATTTTGTTAAACACAAGATAAAGATGCAATCTTGTTTGGAGGAGCATGAAACTTAGATGGATATCTAATTGTTCTTAGAGACTGCCACTCATCTTATCCTTATCAAAAACTAAACTTTTACACATCTCTTTTTTGGCTTGAATACAAATATCTCCTCCCTGAATTTACTTATCCAGAAATACTTCATCTTTTTGGTAATATAGTTGGAGAAACTGTTGTAGTTGAACCTGATAGTATTCATCCCACTACCTCAAACAAATTTAGATCTTTAGTTATGATGAAAGTAACAACCCCTTGATAAAAGGGATACATGATGCTAATGTTGCATGAGTTACAAGATGGTTTGGTTTCCATTTTGAGAAGCAAGTGTATAAGTTACGTGATGAGTGTAAGGTTTCAGATCATAATACTAGATTGTGTGGAGATAGAAAGAATCATAAAATTAACATGGAAATAATTGTGAAGAACTTTGGTCCTGCTTTGGAACCAATTATTTTACTAGAAAGAAATCCTCAAAAATCGGCTAACATGTTTATGCAGCATGGTCATTAGAGGAGATCTTACTTACAAAAACCAACTTCTGCTCAGCTTGGTCCTTTAGATGGAATACATATATCCTACTTTACTGCTACAGACTCTCAGTATGATTCTTCAATTTCACCAGCTGACACAGTTATGCTAAATCAACATTATGCTTTGGTTCCATCAAAAACTAATTCTGGAGTAGGTTGTCGTACTTTCACTCGTCGTAAAAGATATATGAATATGACTACTGTTATTTTATCTGATGATGATTTAGAACAGGATACTACCAGTAACCATTCTTATACTAGTGATCATCCAAATGTAACTTCACAAGTGTTGATGGGAAAAAATGATTTGCTGGTTTTTTAGGAAAGTGAAGAGACAACCGTGCGGTCGAGACTCTTCAACCGATCAAACTGCTTAACCTCAAACAGATGCACTGCACGGGAGTGATTTTAATTCGATAGATCAATCTGTAGGACTCCATCCTAAACCAAGTCAATGGTCGTTCTAGAGTCAATTCGGTCACAAAGAGTGAGATGGGTTGATCTGTAGGAGTGAAGCTGAGAATTGTGTGGGATCAATGATGATAAAGGATTGTGGATGTATTGTAGGTTTCTGCAAATAATGAATAAGTTTTAATGATTGAGACAGTGTTTCTCACACGATGATTCTTGGTTAGACGATGGATTGTCTATTCAATATCTCGTGGATTTTCTGTCTTGTTCAATCATGGATTCATAGACTTGTTTATATTGTCAGAATAGTGAACACATTGATCCCAGTAAGTGTGACGGTTTCCTTAGTAAAAGAGAGGGAAAGTGGGAGATCGTGGTAGAGTCAATTACATGTCGTGTGGAGACTTGACTGATCGTGTACCCACTACTTTGCTAACTCCTTCAACCATTTGCACGACTTACTCACATTTCTCGTTGTGGATGATCACATGTGTCATAGGCCACCATACCAAACCCTAATTGATATCCCCCCATGTGACATGATTGATGTCTCACGAACGTGGAGTCTGCAAGGCAAACGTGTATTTGATTAGTCAGTTTTTGAATGATTAGACAGTGAGTCTAAGTTTTGTTGAATCGAGCATGATTGACGAATGCTCAGTGATTCATGGATTGAACATGTCTGCTGAGACGAGTTCTTGAATAAATGTTGATAATTGGATAACCATGATGAATGTTGATGAATTGGGAAAATATTGAATATTGATAGTTGAACTAATATTGATGGATTGAGCAAATATTGCTCCCCTGAGCGAATATTGCTCATTTGATGAATTATTGGTAGTATGACCAAATAAGATATTAACTAAAATATTGGTAGCTGGACCGAATATTATATAATTAATTAAGATGTTGATTGCTGCATCAACATGAAATTATTAGTGTTTGAACTTGCTCAGAATAATGATTTGTGGAGCGTTTGTTCGAAACCCTAATTTTTGATCAATTGATGAATTACTGAAAATAGGTTACTGAGTGAAGGAGGGATCGACCACATGGGATTATGGATGACCATGTGGTATCAAAGTACTCGAGTGAGCATGTACAGAGTGACCGGTTGGTGAAAGAATGATGATTAAATGCCGGTTTCATCATTTATTAAAATAGTGCTCGTTCGAGCATTAGGTAATAAAACCTAATTTATGGAGAAGTGAGGGACCGACCAAGAGGGAATGAAACCGTCCCTTGGTGGTCATGGGACCAGCTGATGGTTGTTTGAGCAAATTCCAAGTTGTTTGGAAAGAGTTTGAACCCAATATGAGAAATTGAGCAAATTAGGTCAAAATTATAAGAGTGTGTGAGATCGGATCCTTGAAAGCCTCAGGGCCGGCCTTGGTCGGTCATGGAAGCATGATTATATCACCATAATGTCCGTGTCTCATTCCTGAGAGTTTCGGTATTTTCGGATGCGCGTTTGAGTAATATTTTGGATTTTCAAAACAGTTTGATCTTTAAATGACTGAAATCCTTGATTTTGCTCGAATGAGCAAGTAGGACTTTGCTCATTTGATCAATATTTTGAGAATATTAAAAAATAATAATATTTTCGTGAAAAGCCTAGTCGGTCAAGAGACCAATTGACTTTTTGGCTTTTTTCATGGTTTGAGCAATATTTGAGAAAATATGAAGAAACCATGATTTTTGCTCAAACAGAGGAGTTTCATGAGATGAGGGAAATAAATAATTATGAAAACAAGGATTGCAAGGTATGGGACCGGCCATGGCTAGGGCATGTCCGGACGTCTAGTAGTCCGGTCCCGCGACACCTTTCCTATTTTTATTATTTTTCATGAAACCGTGAAAATATGGAGAAACCGTGAGTTTTGCTCAAACAAGGAAAGTTTCTTGAATGAAGGAGTTTTCATGAGTTCATGAAAATAAATAAAATAAGAAAAATAAAGGAAGAGGGAGTGGGGGACCGGCCGGTGGACCCGGTCCCTAGGCGCCTCCTTTCTATTTATTATTATTATTTTCTCTCTCCTATTTTGTGTCGGATTCCTTGTTTGTCCATATTTTTGAATGCTCGTTCGTGAATTTGGGTGCTCGTTCATGCATCATTGTTGAGTACACTTGCACCATTTTATTGGGACTTACTCGGTGATAGTCCAGATGCCCGATTGTTGGATATTTATTACTAATTCATGAAATTTAGCGGAGAATGACTCATGAAACGGAGTAATAAATGAATTGTGTATCTATTACTAATCCATTAACCAAGCCGGGGAATTCAAGGAACGGAGTAGTGAAATAAGATCCTTATCTAGTACTAATCCATGGAATCAGCCGGGGATAGCCATGGAACGGAGTAATGAGATATAATAGATTATTTTCTAGGAATTCAGTGGGGAATGTCACGGTATAATTAATCTATTGTAGAATCGAGATATGAGATAGTTGAAGCATCATACTCGTTCTGAAAGGTGTATATACGGGGAACAACGTGCAACCTTGGTGTCCTAAAGGCGTTTATCCCCGTCAACAAATAATTATGTAGGAGATCCGCCTGAATCTATACACGGTCTCTCTACATAGTCAGGAAACAACGGGTTTCGCCGACGTCCTGAAGGCGCTAAGCCCTCTCAACAAATAATTATATAGGAGAACCGCCCAATCGTTATTCTATGGAGAGGTGAGTCTCTCTATGTAGTCAAGGAACATCGAGTGTCGCCAACGTCCTGAAGGCGTTAAGCCCTCCGACAAACAATTATGTCCAGAGGACCGCCCAATCATGTTATTCTACATAGAGATCACGATGAAATATGTAGCATCGAACGCTCATCTAGTGGGAGGCCTTTCGAGAAACATATTCATCATGGATCTGAGAGGAACTCGATTAGAGATTGTGAAACGGTTCACGGATCGTAAAATGTGAATCGTCACATGCGTTCCTGAAGCCGGGTCAGAAACATGCAGTATCATGATTTTACGATTTTGACCTTTGTCGAAAATCCACCATCAACATTAAGTCCCCTTCTTAGTGAGGGACAATCATGTTCCGCACTAAGCATTAGATGGTGATTTCCGATTGACGAGATAAGCAGTTAAACTTGGTCGTGCAAAGGTATTTTAAAAATCCTCGATTTGCTCCAATGGTTATATGTACCAGCAAATGCTTAGGTAAGGACCCTGACAGTAAGATAGAGTGTCATCTCGTGAGCACGGAGATATGAAGCACTATTGATTTGGACGATCAGGCATCCTGTTTTGGTCTGTTTAATGTTTGCGGGCCCGAGCCCAAAAGAAAAATCCTTGTTTTAGGAACGGATGTTTGTTCGCTAGTTTAAGAAACAAACAATGATCCCTAGCATAAAAGGGCTTTTTTTAAAAAAAATTGTGAGATTTCACAAAATGGAATAAACTCTCGTTTCAAAGTTGGATGCTTGGACGAGAGATTTTTTTTTAATAGACTTGCGTATGTTAGTAATAAAAAAATTGTCTATGAGCTTTCATGAATTCTTTTATTTTCGATATGTGAGCTTTCATAATTTTTTTGAAAATATGCTCTCGTTTCAAAGATGGATGCTCGCGAGAGGGAGCAAAAATATATATACATATATTTTTAAAATTACGTGAGTTTCACGTTAAAATATATATTTTTTGTAAAATCAATGTTTTGATTTTGAACAACTGTTGAAAGTAGACAATTATTCACGATGGAATAATGTTGGTGAGTTTTAACAATTGTAGAATGGACATCTGCCAATTTTTTGAAAAACCAGTGAATGTTCACACAATGAAAATTTATGTGAAATCAAGCAATCATGCATCTCCTTGAATGAAGTAATATTAATTGTTGTTGATGCATCTAGGAGGAAATTATTGCGGACAAACAACATATTGATGAAGCATATTCTTCATTGGAAAATGAGGGGACGTAGAATCTTCAAAACCCGCAACTGAATGGAGGTAATAATGCCACTAACAATGACTTCAACAACATTGGTCTTTCGAACGGCTTAGAGACTTCTCAAGTAAGTATTCCTCCTGTAATTTCTTCATAGAAGTATGAAATTGCTGACTTTTGAATGAATGAATGAGAATCCATACGAATATATGAGAAATTTTGCCGAAATACGTCACCAGAAAAATCCAGACTTCAGTCTTTCCGTAAAAACACTATAGAACCTTCGTCCGAAGTCGGATTTTCGCGATCTACCCATGTTTTTTCATTCCCAGGAAATTTTCAAGCTTTTGTAAAGATGTTTTTTGTGTTTTGAGCATGTTTAGGGGCTGAAATAGGCGAAACAGTAAACTTCCAGGAGGCTTCCAGAAATTTTTCAGTTGGCATGTAGTCCAATGTTTTGGCCACATCTCTTTGATTGTTTATCCAATTTCTGTGAATTTTGGATATGTTATAGAGGACATCCATACGAAGAGAATAACATATGACTCAACCTTAGATTCCTTGCCAATTTCTCCTAGATCGTCTCTTTACACAGGGCTTTATAAAATCACTTCAGACAGTCTTGCTGTAAAACGTCTCTTTTGTGTCTTTAGACAATTTTCTTCTGTATTGAATGCTTGATGAGGGATTTCATTGCCATTTATTAATTTTTAATCTAAGCCCCTTGATTGATACATGAGCATGGTGCTTTCAGTGCCATCTTGTTTCTGTCAGCCGTAGAAACATCACTTCTGAAACCCTGGTCACGGGACCATAACTGAGGTTGATCTCAAGAGGGGATGATGTAATGACTATGGTTGCATGTCCCGGAGGTAGCATTATTTTTATGATGAATTATTAGCACATGAGAGTCCGGTGCCACGGGTCTTGGACTGTGAAACTGATCGCCATGATCAGTGGACCGTCAGTCCCCAGTAATCTCTCATTTTCGCTTTCCCTTCTTCTGGTAAGACCTAGATAGAGGACCCAGGTAGAAAAATTGATACAAAGACTAAAGACCTAGGTGGTCGAAGTTGGAGGTACCTTGATGAATGACTTAGTGGAAAGTCCTGGTGGACACCGATCGACTTTGGAAGTTATAAATCACGTCTAAGAATTGTTGCTTGCATGTTGTATACTCTGGAAGCTGTAGGAACCTCATAAGACGTCGAAATTCAATGCTTGACCCCAAATTTTGAATCTAAGAGACTAAGTTATCACATGAAAAAAGAATCACTCAATTTGTAGTTGTGTAGGTCACCCAATTAAGCGTGCACATTTGTAATTTGTAATCCCGTACAAAATTTTCAGATTTCATAGACCTGACAGTAAATGTCGTATCTTTCAGCTCGTATGTTCGATCGATGCGCCATTTTGGTATGTTGTAGAAGAGACATAGACGAACATCTTTCGTTGAGGAAGAATTGTCCAAATCCTCACTCATTGGTACGTTTTTGTAAACCCATGGCCTTAAGTGTGTTGTATCTCATTTGCAGAGGTGATGAGAACATCTTGTAGAAGTCTTTGGCTTGTGCCCACCAGTCATGCAAGCTTTGGGAATACTTTCATGTGAATATATTTTCATGTCTACACATCTTGACACGAATCATTAATGCTTGGAGAAGTCATCTTCATCAAGAAATGCTTCAGAGAATGGTTAGTTGATGAAGCCAGATGTTACGTCTGAGACTGTTGTTGATGCTGAGATCACGCTTGAAATCTCTCCATAAATTCTTATTGATGCTGAGACCATGAATGGAGTTACTCCACATATCCTTATTGATGTCGATAATATGGCCGGAGTTGCTTCAGAGACTGAAAAGGTTAGAACCATGATTTATCGACATAGCCTTTGCTCCTCCATTCAGTGAGCCTTTACATTCACGAACTAGTTGGTGGTTTGAACATCTCTAAGATATAGGTGTATTGGGAGTACAACCCGAATTCTCCTGATCAGTATAACTTTACTGTGAACTAGCTTCGTCACTGAGTCGACATTGTTGCGGCAGATAGCAGCAGTGGCCTTCATTCTGGATGTGATTGGTGAAGAGAAGAAGTTACTCAGCCGTGGTGGGGCTTCTGATGTAGAGAGGTTTCATTGATGATGTTTCATGGAATCATATTATGTTGCAATGACTTGTTATGAATCAATCTTTCCAATAAGATCAAGTCCCCAGTATGTTTGAAGGAATTTGTGCCATCGATGAATGATGTTGCATCTGCTCCAAAAGTCTTATCATGGGATAGTGGAGATTTATCGATTGTAGTTCACTTACACTTTGATCGTGTCGGTGGTGAATCAGTGTGTCATCGTCGAGATATTTGTGCTGAAACCAGAGGCACCATTATCGAAGGTGTACTCTTTGATTGGGAGTACAATTTTAATACTTCTTATATGCTTGAGCGTTGAAGCGTCATATCCTTCAAGCTTTGAATGTCTTAGGCTTGATCGTATCAGCCCCGAGTATCTTCTGTTGATTCAGCATTCCTTTCGCTGCGTAGTGGGATTCAACACTTGTGCAGACATCAGAGCTTTCTGATTTTGTGGGGCACATGGACACTCCTGCAAGGTTATGGAGAAAATCCCAAAGTGTTCTTTGCCATTCTTGGACATCATATTAGTAATGAATATCTCAATGCTCGATTCAGAGGAATGTCAGATTCAACCACTTGGTAAAATACTAATGCGGTGAAGCTACCATTCATAACATCTTGCAGAATTTCTAGCAGAATTGAGTCCCCATGCTAGGATAACATGTGAGGAAATAAATGACACAGACATGAAATGAATGAGACTTGACTGAGTGTGGAACCTCTTAATGAATGTCTATGCATATATTGCAGGTTCTTGCTTCAACCTCGTCAAAGTTCGAAACTCCCCCAAGTGCTCTGATGATCGAATGTCCGTCACATCTTATAGATCAGAACTTTCTTCGTTGAAGAGATGTGCAACCAAAAGTGCTTCATCAGTAGCCATCTTTTCATCGTGAATCCACGCTTATCTGAAGAACATGTCATATCCTGGATCTTCCTGATTATTTGAAACTTGGTTTTTGTCCTGGTTGAACTTATGTTCACTTTGAGAGTGATGTTGCCATAAGTATTTCCGAGAGTTCCTCTAAGGTCTCTGATTGATATGGGATCACGAGTAGCTTCTCGTCGAGTGATACCTACGGATCTGAGGGTTTTCAGTGGAATGTGTTGATGGAGGTGTCAGCATCGATCAACATTCTTCCAAATTTATTTCCTCTGAGATGGACTATGGTAAGCAATCCCCAGTTGTGCATCTCCTTGTCTGTGAATGAAGGTTCAAGGAGTATTTCCGGGATGGACAGATGTCTGACACAATGTAATTCGATGTTGTGAACATGTCTTTCGTTTGTGTCTTAGACAGATAGAACAATTTCACAGATATGCTCGATCAATGATTGAACTACTTCTTTAACTGGTTATTCAGAGAGTGTAAAGGTTCTGACTGGGAGAGAATTCTTGTATACTTCTTCAGTCCCCAATTGAATATATTGTGGATCAACCTTCTCTTTGAAGATGTGCTTCAAAATATTGCAGTTACTTGTTGGATGATTGATGAATCTATGAAGGTGACAGTACTTGGTCTCCATTTTTTATTCATATCTCTTATGTTGAACAACAATTTGATTGCATCATCTTGAACCCAGACTTCCAGTAACACGATCACTTCTTTAATGGGAAGAGGGAAGTTTGAGTTCTCGTTTGATCATTTTCCCGTTCGTTGATGTTGGGTCGAGGTTTGTGCATTTCAGGATTGGTTATCTTTTCTTTACACCTTTAGGGTAGTTTGAGTTCTAATGTTGCTAACCTTCGACTTTCCTTTTTCTTCCTTCAGCAACATTCATGGAAGGTTGGAGATTGTACAGCTTGTAGATCAGGCGTCTGGCACTGCCTCGATTTTCTCGTGGTTCTTCGACTTTTATAACTCTTGTTCTTTCCAGTAAGGCCAAAGAAGTAGTTGATGATCGCTTGGCTGCTTCATGAATTTTTGAGAAGGCCTAGAACCGGAGATTTTCCAGCAAGTCTCTATAGACCAGGATCATTCTGTTGATGCACAAGTCCACCAATTGTTGTTCAGTGACATTCAGGCCATGACTATCCAAAGCTTGGACTCTGAACTTCTTCACATAGTCGTTCGGATGTTCATTGTTCTTCTGAGACGTTCTTCCTAAGTCAGAGAGAGTAATATTCTCTGATACGAAGAAGTATTTCCGGTAGAAAGCGTTAACCATCTCTCCCCAACTAGTGATGCTCCCTGGTGCAATGTTGTTGTACCATGTGTATGCTTGACCTGTCATGGATTTTGATAATTCCTTCAGACAGATGACATGGTTGTGTTCGTGCTCACCTAGTGCCTTTAGGAATCGAGAGACATATTCTCTAGCGTTCCCCGTTCCGTTGTACAGTATGAACGTTGGATAAATGTAGCCCTTTGGGGGAGAGGAATTCTTTGCGTGGGATATAAAGGTTGATGACGGTGAACAAATAGTGTTTTGTCTTTTCCTCGATCCTCCATAAAACGTTACAGGTCCCCATGAGTGATGAAGCCTGCAGGTTGCTTCGTTGGTGGTTGTCTGCAGCTTTGTGGACTTCATCATCATCTACTACATGGATCGGAGTGATTCTAGGATTAGCAACTGAAGATGTTTCTTTGGATTTTCCCTTCTCTTGAATTTTCTTTGACATCTTGTCAGTGAGAATCTTGAGATAATTGCATAATTCCTTCTCAGTTTTAGCCATGTCAATCTGATTTTTGGCAAGAGTTTCTTGCACCTTCATGAGATCACCTATGGTAGGTGGATTTCTCCTGATTTCCTCAAGAAACCTGCCGAATAGAGGATTGTCTCCAATGTTGGTTTGTGGAGGAGTGGTATCGCCTGTGATGTTGTTGGAAATAGGAGTAGTTTCTGGAGTACCACTATTGTTGCTAGTGCTACCATTGTTTGGGTTAGGATTTGTGACTAAACCTGACCTAAGATCAACCATTTCGTGAAGGTTTTAGATTGCAACCGAAAGATTAATCTCCCACTGTGGTCGCCAATCTGTTGATGGGGAAAAACAATTTGCTGGTTTTTTAGGAAAGTGAAGAGACGACTGTGTGGCCGAGACTCTTCAACCGAGGAAATTGCTTAACCTCAAACAGATGCACTGCACGGGAGTGCTTCAAGTTTGAGAGATCAATATGTAGGACTCCGGCTTAAACCAAGTCAATGGCCGTTCCAGAGTCAATTCGGTCACAAAGAAGGAGATGAGTTGATCTGTATGAGAGAAGTTGAGAATTTTGTGGGATCAATGATGATAAAGGATTGTGTATGTGTTGTAGGTTTCTGAAAATGATGAATAAGTTGGAAGGGCCTTTGTCAACAACTCAAATATATCTTTCACCAAAGATTGAATAGAGTGGTTACCAAACAAATTCATTCCTTTGTTTTTTGGAATACGATCCAAAGGAGTGGCGACTCACGTGCGTGACACTAGATGTCGAAGGTGCAGGTATACTAAGGAAACTAAGTAGCTAGGGGTACAAAGTTGGCATTATATTTTGTATAGCAGCTTAATTCTGAGAGTATTCAAAACTGGACTAGGTCTTGGGGGTTTTCTGCATTTGTGGTTTCCTCGTTAATAGAATCTTGTTGTGTCCTTTACTTTATTTTCCCAATTATAATTTTTTTATTATAATTTGAAGTAAATACACTTGTACGTTAATTACTGGTCACTTGATATTGATCCAATAGTGTTTTGGTTTAATACGGTACCTATTATCAAGTGAACACTTTGTCGTTGTATTGTCTCGATTTGATATCCATAGACGATTACAAAAAGTGTATACCATAGTTTTTGTATTGTCTAGACTTTATCCATAGATGATCACACTTGGTAAAGGACTTATATGTTGATATTCGAAAGATCGTGGTGTATTTGGGTACCCTCGTCTTTTCAGTATTGACCTTGAAATTATGCTTACAACTAGACATAACATACATGCCATTTTGCATAAGCATTTTCACTATCCTGATATTTTACTGAGGTGTATGTATGAAGTTCATGATTCTGCAAAAAATCAAGAGCAATGACAATATTTTTTAGAAATGCAGCCTCATTTAGAGTTGCCGTGGGTTTTAATCGGAGACCTTAACTTCACCATGACTGATTCACAAATTCAAAGTTTTCATACTTCTGACCATTCCAGGTTCACCGACAACCTGGTATAATCATAGAACTAATAATCCTCATACTGTTGTTAGACTTGATAGGGCATTAGTCAGTGTTTTTTGGATGAATACTTATATTACAACTTCTCTTCAATATACTCCACCTTTTGCTTCAAATCATTCACTCATCTTATTATCTAATTGTTGAGATTTTGGTCCATAAAATATTTTGTTTTTTCTCTACAGATTTTGGTTTTCTCAAGATTTATCTACTCATATTATCAATGATAGTTGGACTAAAAAAAAAAAGGTTCTCCTTCTTATCAGTTTACTTCTAAACTGAAGTATACTAGACAAAGTATACATCTTTGAAAAAAAACAGTCTTTTGGCAACATTGACTCTAGAATTCAGTCCATACCTCAAGAGATACATCATTTTATTATCTTAAATATGCCCATTTCTCATCCTGTCATTACTAATCTCACTCACTCTCTTGAGAACTAGTTGTCAATTCAGAAACATTTATACATGCCAAAAGCTAGATCACATGCTAATGATGCATACAAAAATACATCTTTCTTATATGCTACTGCAAATTACAATAAGAAAAGAAATCAGATAGATGCAAATACTGTGCTACAACACTTCTCAGCTATTTCAACAACTATTAATCCATCCACTGATACTTCTATTTTATCTCAGTTTCAGAGATGTATTACAAATGCAGATAATAAAGCATTTCTTCAATTACCTTCTGAACAAGAAATAAAAGAAGTAGTTTTTCAAATCAAGCCATGGGCTTCACCGAGACCAGATGTATTCCAAGCAACTTTTTATCAACAATGTTGATCTGCTGTAGGTAAAGAGGTAACTTCAGTGGTTCGGCATTTCTTTACTCATAAGTGTATGCTCGATATATTAACCATACTTTTCAAGTTCTTATACCTAAAGCATTACTTCCACGAAAACACAATGAATATCGAACTATTAGTTTGTGTAATGTTAGTTATAGGATTATTTCAAAAATCATCTAGATTGATACCTTTACTCAACAACATCATTTCACTTACACAATGTGCATATGTACCTGGCAGACACATTCAAAACAATGTTATAATTGCGCATGAGTTCATACATACTATGAAGAAAACAAGAAAAGGAAAAGTTTCTTATATTGGCATCAAATTAGACATGTCGAAAGCCTTTGACGGACTAAAATGACCCTTTATTTTTTATATTCTTTTGCAGCTTGGATTTCATCAAGACTGGATTCAACTAGTTCGACAATATATTACCACGACAAGCATATCACTTCTCGTCAATGTGAGACCATCTACTTCCTTCACTTCTTCATGTGGAATTCAACAAGGTGATCCATTGTCACCCTATTTATTCCTTATCATTAAGGAAGCATTCTCAAGAATCATCCAATCATAAATTTTACAAGGAAATTAAAAGGGAATCAAAGTTGCAAAAAAACGGCCCAGAGATGAGTCATCTTTTCTTCGCAGATAATTGTTTATTATTTCTTGAAGCATCTCCAACTTATCTTAGAAATTTGCAACATATATTGGATTAATTTAGTAAAGCTTCTGGACAGGTAGTGAATCTGCAAAAATCTACTATTTTTTTTAGTAAAAATATTTCTTCTTCTCTTCGATAACATTTTACTAACATTATTAAAATAAATATTATAGGTCTTGGTGAAAAGTATTTAGGTATACCTTTACTCTTGCATCGATCAAGAACAGATAATTGTCGGCTTATTTTGGAGCACATGTATACGAGACTTCAATCATGGTAAGACAACTCAACTGAATTTTGTTTTAAGTACAAGGGCCATATACCATATGCAAGTTATGAAGTTACCTGACGATATTATACATCATGTGGATCAAATCCAGAGAAATTACTGGTAGAAAAGTTCATCTACTCAGAGGAATAGACACTTTATATCTTGGTCTAAGATGAATATGCCGAAAAGATTAGGAGGTTTAGGTTTAAAATAACTTAATCATTATAACTTTGTTGTGTTAGCCAAACTTGCATGGAACATGATTCATCATCCAGATGATTCATATGTGAAATTGTTAAAGTCTAAATATGTTCCTTATCATGATCTTAAGTATGAACCTCCTCCTGATAATAACAATTCTAGCTGGATTTGGCAAAGTGTTTACATGGTATACAGATTTTTCAAAAATTTAGTAAATGGCAAGTTGGTGATGGCACAACAATAAACATATAGAATCATAATTGGATTCCTAGTGAATCTTCAGCTTTATGTTTTTGGGATGATATCAGCATTTCTAATATTCAATGGGTTTCTCAACTAATACATTCAGACACATCTCAATGGAATGTTCATCTTCTCCATCAGCTGTCCAATCCAACATAGGTGCACTCTATCTTAACTATCCCTTTGAATCTGCAATCTCAAGATAAATTGATATGGCATCTTACTTCATCTGGTAAATTCTCAACTGCTTCAACTTATCACCATTTATGTGATATTAACTCATCATCAACACCAGCTTCTTAAATACTACTTTTTTGTTGAAATTATGGAAGGTGAAAATACCATACAAGATACAGATCTTTATGTGGAAATTTATACATAATCCACTTCCCGTTAAAGCTAATTTGCACATTACAACTACAAATGATAATATATGTGTCCTCTGCAACACTCAGCATATAAAAGATATCAATCACTTATTCTTTACATGCCCTTTTGCCCAAGCAATATGGAAATCTTGTCTACCTCGACACTTTAATTATATATTATATTCACCAATTTTTTACTCTCCCAGACTGGATTGCTTCTATTACAACAGATTCAATCACGAACTTTACTTCAGACACTCCTTTTTTACATGGAATGATTGCAACTATTTGGCATATCAGGAAATATATGTGTAAAGTTCAATTTCAACAGGAAATAGTCAACCATAATTCTGCTTTACTGCCTCTATTCAAATATCTGGCTGATATAATTAATACTACTCATGCATTACATATTAGTCATTTTATAGGGCATGAACATCATTGGACTCCACCTCCACCATACACTTTAAAAATCAATGTGGATGATTCTTTTCATAAGCCTTTTCATTTGGATAGTATTGCTATGTTAACTAAAAATTCTACAGAGTCATATGTTTGGGGAAAATGAGTTCTTAAAAGAGTAAGTCATGTTCATCAGGCTGAGAGTTGGGCTTTACTTGAAGATATGCAGTTGGAAATGCAACACAACTGGAATAAAGTAATCTTTGAGTCTGACTGTAAAAATGTAATATTATCTGTAAATGAAGGTTTGCTTCCTTACTATCAATCTTCTCCCTTGATAAATAAGTGTGTTCAATTGTGTAATAATCGTAATAACTGGTCTTGTGTTTATATCCCTAGAGTTTTGTTTATGGGTGAAAACTATTTCTGCTAGTTTTGGTAATTTGGGGTGTGTGGATGAGAAATGAATCTAAACCCTAAACAAATGCACGGCATGAGAGTGCTTTTGATTTGAGAGATCAATCTATACAATTCTGGCCTAAACCAAGAAATGGACGTTCCATACTTGTTTCGGTCACAAAGTGAAATAGATGGGGTTGATCTTAGGGAGGGAAGCGAAGAAGGTGTTGAAATTGTGAAGGTAAAGGCTATTTTATGACTTGTAACAGAAAGGTGAGCAGGCTTACGAACAATGCAAGCAGGCTCTGGGTGTTTTGCATACGATCGTATTAACACTTGATTTATGTCTGTCCTCTCTGTTTTGGAAATAGGTAGGAGAACCAATTTATACAAGTCATTTAGGGATTATTCACGTCTCTCATGGGAAGTGGATAAAGTGGAGTGATGGAGTAGTGGATTTGTGTGTTAGTGTTGCACAATCAGTCTTGCCCACTTCTCCCATCATCACTAACCGTCCATGCCTTCTTGACACGTTCTTGTGATGGCGCGTTGCACGCTTTAAACCGCCAGACCAATACCCCAGTATGTATCCCCCAGTTTGTGACATGATTGATATCTCGAGTGTGTGGATCATGGGACCCACAAAAAAGTAGCATGTAATGCTGGGTTAAATAACTAAGTTATTTGGGAAGTCTATATTTATAAAATATCGTGTGTATTCTATACATGTAATGCATTGAATATATTCATCATGTATTAAGCATCACTGTTTTAAGGCTTAACGGAGTAGGTCGCGGATTAAGCATCTTAAAACATACGCATGCCTAGCCATCTTCAAGTGATCATTTGGAGGTTGCATGGTTAAGCCATGCTTTGGTCGATCACTCTATGTGGAATAGTGGCGGATGATGATCACGGTGATACCTCACTTGTCGCTTAATTCCCATTCTAGGCTATCCGTCCAAGCTAGCGAAGTTGGACGGAAAAGATGGATTGCGACCCTAATCTGTGACTGTTGGATTAGGGTTTGGGAGGTATGCAAGCTGCCACTTTCAGCTCGAACGAATTCAAGCCTAGGGAGCATTTCTGGAGGGACCTATTGGTCCTGCAAGGAGGTGGCACGCATGTGTTTACGCCCATGCTTGCTTGACTCGCAAAGGTCCGATCTAGACCACTCAATTTGGCCGGCAAAAATGAGTGATCGAGATTAGAATTCAATAAAAATTGTATGTCGCAAAGGATTTGTTAAGGCAGCGTGACACACCACCTTTGGGCGCGCGAATCGAGATGCCTAACTAAGGCCAGCTTTGGCCGATCGGTTAGGCATGAAGCCGGGCTCACGGTGGTCATGCTAGCATGTTCGACCTCCCTTAAAGCTTCATCTTTGCCTTCCATTTAAGCATGTGAAGATGGAAGCTTGAGATGATTTTGCAACACATGAATGGTGCCGCAAATCCTAATTAGGGTTTTAGACCGACCGATTTTAACCAAACGGTTTTGGTGGTTGTACGCCTCTTTTGGGGAGGGCGATTGCACATGAGGTATCTTGGGCCAGCGGTGAGCATATGTATGCTTGCTCCATGACCTTGGGCGCAATCTAAGCTATCCAACCATGCCTGCGAAGTTGGATGGACGTGATTGTTTTGGACCTCCATGGCTTGTTAAGGCATCACGCCAGCCTTGTTTGGGCAACCGTTAGTTGCTACACGACTTGACTATGGGAGACCCGATCAAGCAGGTGGGAAATGGGCCCATCAATGGGTGTGCCAACACTTCACCACTTGATCGAATGGAGATCTAAGCCGTCCAATCATGCCTGCGAAGTTGGACGGTCACGACCTTTTTTAAGATTTTTTTTCAACTGTCTTATGCATGCTAGCTGCTTCATGCCTGCTCGACCATTCCCTTTCAGGGTTGGTGTTTAACGGGGGGCAAGGTACGCGTCCGACCGACCAGGGCATAAAAGGGCCCGCTGGTGGTCTTTGTGGTGATAGCATGCTCCTTCTAGGGTTCGTCTAGGCTGGTTAATTCATGCGGCCAACTTGCGTGGCCATGATTATTTCTGAGACTGATATGGATAGTCCATATTCAAATATGCTCGATCGGGTTAGTATAACACACCAAGAGATGATCCTCTTTGTTAGAGAATAGTGTAGCCTATACGGGTATTTCGTGCATGCCTCACTGTTGATACTTGGATATTCATGTTACCCAGCTGAGAGTAACAATCAGTCATCATGCGCACCATCCATGAGATTTCTGCTGAGAACAGCACAGGAAATACAAGGCGATTCATGCATTAATTGGTAATGCTAAAATTCACAGAATACTCGGGATTGTTGCTACATGCTCCATGTGAATTAATAAAGTGAAGAAGTATTCATCACTTATAAAATGGATTTATCCTTTGCAGGACGACTGTACAAAAATTAGTTTTACAACTTTAGCCATGAACTAAAATCCACCATCAACATTAAGTCCCCTGCCTAACACATAATGGTTACATTATTATGGGGTAGGCATAAGATGGTGACATATACATGGGGAAAAGAAACGATATGTAGGGAGCTTACCCGGAAAATCCTTGATCGACCGCTAGAAATTGCTCATGTGAACATGTTGTTGCAAGCATGGAATCCTGAGTGGGACCGATTTCCTTCCTCGGGTGTTTGAAATAAAAGAGAAATCCTTTCTCACAAGAATTATTCAATTCCTTGTATATAAAAGGGGAATCAACCTCCCTATTTTTTTATTTTCTTTTTGTTCAGCTCCCGTCACTCACAGCTCTTGCCGCTGCCGAACACGCCGATGTCGCTATTGCAGGAGCTCGTTGCCGCTGCCACCGCCGGAGTTCTCCGTTCGTCAGCAAGGTAAGCGTTCTATGCATATTTTTTTTACAAAAACCCTAATTTCTTAGGTAAACTTCTTTTGCCCCCGAGAGATTTATCCCATTGTAGATGAAACCTCTTCATGAGATGTATCGTGATTAACTCCATGCTTTGCTCTTTTTCCATTATTGCATGCAAAACCTAGCTTTTTAGGTTGTAGCTTGAAAAAACCTTGGCTTGGATTTCGTAAACACAATTCCCATGAATAAAGAAGAATCGTGCTATGGTACGTGTGAATGAATGCGGGTCCCCATGCATGTTTGATTGAACGCGGGTCCCATCATGTACGCCTGATCGAACATCGACCTTATACCAGCCTTGTGACTTCGACCAATACTAGCTTCGTGATCTTGACCAGTCCCGCTTGCTGACGTGGCCCAATAGCAGCCTACTTGACTGACTTGATATCAGTCTTGCTTTCGTGGCTCAATACCTGTATGACTGTCATAATTTGGTGACATGACCTAGTACCGGCCTTGCTTGAATCTAATACCGGACTTGCATGCTTTGTTCGAACATGGGCCCGCTATGTGCTCGTGTTCTCTCATTAGCCGATCATGATCAAGTCCCCAGGATAGAATTTGGCATTTTTCTTGGACTGGATGCATTTCTTTCCATTGTACGACGGTTGCCTTCAAATATTCGATAAACATCCGTTGATTGTTATCCTGCATTTGTAGCCTTTGCATACGGTAAATGGAGACTCCTCTTATCTCTGGGATCTTGTTAACTCGTGAAATATAAAGAAGACGCTGAGTCTCCTCCCATCGCAGAATTGTTTCTTTCTTTGTTCAGGTATTGCTCCACATCCATTGTATGACTTGATCTCCTTGGTGATGATTTTTTTTAACATAATCATGGACTTTTTTGCAGAATGGAGGTGGCTGGCAAGGACTGCTCTGGTATCTCTCCTGAAAGAAGCTTCGAAGTGAACAAACCTGAGACTGATGGTCTGTTCGAGGAGGTGATGGCTAAAATCGATGTTCCGCTTCTCGAGACTGATCGCTCCATACGGGGCATGCCAATTCTGTACATGCGTGTCGCTCGAGAACGCGTTCGTGATCTTCTGACTTTAATCGACATTGAGGAAAAATGGAGGCTTGAGGAAGCGTCGCAACCACCAGTAAGCGTGAGAGCTGAAAGATTTGTTGCACGACTGAAAAGGTGAAGGGTCGAACATGAACGTCCTCCACGGGAAGATATGTGTGATTATCCGATCCGCGATGGTGTGATTATTCTTGATTCTGATGCGGACGGGCCTGAGCTTCCAAAAGTTGTCAACACAATCTCCAATATTGCGGCATTTCTTGAGGAAGATATGAAAATTGCCCCTACTGAGGATGTTGTGGAGAACGTTGCCGCAGAAATACCCGAAGTGGAAGCTGAGGAAGACCCGAAAGAAGAAGCAGTGGCGACTCATGATGGCATTGAGGAGGATCCCACTGGTGGAGGAAACACATACGATCTTCTTGATAACTAAATCTCCCTGTTATTTTTTTTTTCTTCTTCTTTTCTGAGTATTTTCCCGTGATCTTGTGAACACTTTTCTCCTTGTACTCAATGGCGGCTGAGTTCAAGGTTTTCTTATTTCTGCTTACTTGTTTGAACAAGTTTCTTATTTTTGAGATAAATCCTTTATTAAGATTGCATCACAGTGGTTGTGCCTTCATATGATTGTATGTGATCCTTGTGAGAAGAGAAGTAATGCCATAATGAAATACCATGGACCTGTCAGCACCCTCCTGGTGTACGCTCGTCTATGCTCTCCTGATGTAGGGTGGGACAAACTGTTCAAGATGCTTTCCTTTTTCCTTTGCAGGCATTTTATTCCTCTAACTTCGAAAGGTGTGAAGTGTTTTCCTTTTAGGGTTCTCTGGTTTAATCTGGTGGGTAATGATGACTCAGGTTGAACCTAGATCTTTGTGCCATGCCCAGGGGTAAAAATTTCTAAAAGAAAATAATACTTTGATTAATTGAGAAATTAGAACCCTAATAATTATGAATGCAAGTATTGCAATCATTTCTTGAAGGAATTACAAAAATAGCAAGGAAAGGGAAATTGTTAGAGGAATATTAGAGGAACCATTACGTAGAACGCTGGAGAGGAAGAGTAGTATAACGTTTCTAGGTATTGTAGGGTTTAAGCCATCGTGAGTGGATCGTCACGCCCTCAAGCTTGTCAGAGTTGATGATCTTGAAGTAGCCGCCTAGGATGACATCTGCTACCAAAAATGATTCATATTCCTTTGTTGCCGACAAATCAGATTGGTTAGTCATTTTCACCGCCACGTTTCCAACTTAAAACGTGGTCCTCTTTCCTACCATATCTCCAATTTTAAATGGATTTGGACTTGGCACATTATCTTATTTCTGGGACACGTTGTCTCTAACTGCTTCCAAGCTCTTGGAAAAATGTTTGAAAGGACCGGCACCCCACTGATATCTCTTAATGGTGGTTAGGTTGTTGATTGAAACAAGTCCCCGAGCCTCAGCAGGAAGAGGCTTTACTGTTTGTAAAAAAGTTGTTCGATGAGACTTACATGGGCTCGGAACCTTTTAAGGTATGAATTCGGGCTTTCTATGGGAAGTTGCGTCACATTTACAAGGTGTTGATACGACAACAAACAATCTTCAGGATTTGACGGCTCGTTGGAAATTCTTTCAGGTACTGAAATCGGTAAAGGACTCACTCCTAGTGCTGCTTTGTTGTTGTGTATCCACGGGCATCCCAGGATCATGTCGTAATTCAGATACTCTTTTACTATGTAAAATTTAGCATGTGTTAGAGCATTACCGATTTTAACCTAAAGGTCAATGCATCCATAGGCATCTCTGAGTTCTCCTTCTGGTATCCTAATCATGGTTGGACTGCGGGTAGCTTCTTGTTTTGAAATCCTTGCGGCTCTCAGAGTCTTGACAGTGATAATGTTGAACTTGGAGGCTGCATCAATTAATGTGTTGTCGAACTTGACATCCTTCAAACGAGTGATGGTCAGGAGTCCCCAGCCCCCTTTACTGGTCGTGTCTTCAGGGAAAGACTGTGGCCTCGAGACTATTTCCTTTTCTGGGTATAAACGCCTACCTGACACAACGTGGTTGAGAGATGTGAACATGTCTTGACGTTGTCCCTTTGAGAGATATAAGATTTCACACAAATGCTCCATCATAGTCTGCACGGCCTTGCGGACAGAATCCCCCGAGATCATGCAGCTTCTAATGGGAATAGGATCCTTATGAACGCCCTTGTCTCCTAACTGGAGTTCACGGGTGATGGACAAACCTATGGTAGCGGCAGTATTTGTGATTTGGCATCTCATCCTCGGTCGGTGGGCGCCTGATAGGTGGTAGTTGATCGTGTCATCTTGAATCCATGCTTCCAGGAGTTCTATGACTTCATTCATGGGAAAAGGAATCTTGGAACTGTGTCTCCGGACTCTTGCATAGAAGCCTTGTCCGCTCTATTTCGAGACAAAGTCGTATGTGCTGGTGTTGCACGCTTGGGCGGTTGTTCTGTTGCTGACGCTTTCCTCTTTCCTCCTTCGCCTACCACACTCACAGAAGGGACGATGTTGTATTGCTTATTGATGAGACGTCTGCTTCCTCGACTTTCACGCGCATCTTCATTTCGGACGATATTAGTTCTCTCCAATAACGCTGGGGCTGTTGTGGCCGATCGTTTAGCGGCTTCATGTAGCTCAGAAAATGTTTGAAAGCCCAGGTTCTCTAATAAAGCACGGTATATGGGAATCATTTCGTTAATGCAAACGCTTGAGTTCTGAACCTCTTAACGAAGTCGTTCGGATGTTCGTTGCTCCATTGAAAGATTCTTCCCAAATCTGAAAAGGTGACCTGCTCTGACATGAAAAAATATTTCCTGTAGAAGGCGCCGACCATCGCACTCCAATTGGATATACTGTTAGGTGCAATACTGTTGTACCAAGTGTATGCTCTTCCGGTAAGTGTCTTCGAGAACTCTTTCAGGCGGAGAACATGATTATATTCATGTTCCCCTAAAGATTCCAAAAATCGAGAGACATGTTCACGAGCGTTACCGGTACCTTCATAAATGGAGAATTGAGGAGAGGTGTAGCCTCTTGGAAGGGGAATTCGTTGCACATATTGAGGGTATGGAGGCTGATGCTGGTGCATGTCCGATCTATTCCCTTTGTCCCGGCTTTGGAGGAGTCGCTCCAGGTCCTCACGCGTAATGAAGTTGGATGGTTGGTCTCTTTCTATTGGACGTTCAAGAGCGTAACGAGTTTCTTCGTCCATACGGGTATGCATCATTAAAGTGCCTGCCCAGGGTGCGTCGAACACGTTCCTCGTTGGCTCCATGGGCATTCGTGGCCCCTGCGGCAATCTTTCGGTTGGGGTTTTAAGAATAGTAAGTACCTCTTTCTGAGTCGCAGCCATATCCGTTTGGGCTATATCAAGAACCTCTTGCCTTTCCATAAAATCCACCATGGTGATAGGGGTTGTCTTCCTCTTGTTCCTCCAGCCTCTAGTCCTGAAGGAGGAGTAACAATTGCCCTGGTGACGACCGGGGGCGTTACACTTGAAGAAATGTCGGGATTTGCGGCTGCTCTGGCTCTGGTGATAGGAGGTGTCACGCCTAGTGGGATATCCCCTGCTTCGCTGATGTTAGTGGTAGAGGATACAGCTCCACGAGATGTATTGATCGGGTTCTGGATGACAGCTCCACTGACAGGTACTGCAATACCAAGAGTGTTGTCGACGCTAGATCCCTCAAGATTAATTGTCGATCCAGACCTAAGTTCCACCATCTTGAAATCGGAATTGAAGAATGAAATTGGAAATTGGAAATCGATATTGCAACCGAGAGATTATTCTCCCACTGTGGTCGCCAATTGTTTATGGGTAAAAACTATTCCTGCTGGTTTTGGTAATTTGAGGTATGTGGATGAGAAATGAATCTAAACCCTAAACAAATGCACTACACAGGAGTGCTTTTGATTCGAGAGATCAATCTATACAATTCTGTCCTAAACCAAGAAATGGTTGTTCCAGACTTGTTTCGGTCAAAAAGTGAAGGAGATGGGGTTGATCTTAGGGAGGGAAGCGAAGAAGGTGTTGAGATTGTGAAGGTAAAGGTAAAGGTTGTTTTATGACTTGTAACAGAAAGGTGAGCAGGCTTACGAACAATGCAAGAAGGCTCTGGGTGTTTTGAATACGATTGTATTAACACTTAATTTCTGTCTGTCCTCTCTGTTTTGGAAATAGGGAGGAGAACCTATTTATACAAGTCATTTAGGCCTTATTCACTTCTCTCATGGGAAGTGGAGAAAGTGGAGTGATGGAGTAGTGGAGTCGTGTGTTAGTGTCACACGATCAGTCTTTCCCACTTCTCCCATCATAACTAACCGTCAATGCCTTCCTGCCACGTTCTTGTGATGGCGCGTTGCACGCTGCACGCTACAAACCACCAGATCAATACCCCAGTATGTATCCCCCAGTTTGTGACATGATTGATGTCTCGAGTGTGTGGATCGTGGGACCCACAGAAGGTAGCATGTAATGCTGGGTTAAATAACTAATTTATTTGGGAAGTCGATATTTATAAAATATCGTGTGTATTTTATGCATGTAATGCATTAAATATATTCTGCATGTATTAATCATCGCTGTTTTAAGGCTTAACGGAGTAGGTCGCGGATTAAGCATCTTAAAACATACGCATGCCTAGCCATCTTCAAGTGATCGTTTGGAGGTTGCATGGGAAATCCATGCTTTGGCCGATCACTATATGTGGAAGAGTGGCGGATGATGATCACGGTGATACCTCACTTGTCGCCTAATTCCCATTCTAGGCTATCGGTCCAAGCTAGCGAAGTTGGACGGATGAGATGGCTTGCGACCCTAATCTGCGACCGTTGGATTAAGGTTTGGGAGGTATGCAAGCTGCCACTTTCAGCTTGAACGAATTCAAGCTTAGGGAGCGTTTTTGGAGGGACCGATTGGTCCTGCAAGGAGGTGGCAAGCTGGTGTTTACGCCCATGCTTGCTTGACCCGCAAAGGTCCGATCTAGACCTCTCAATTTGGTCGACAAAGATGAGTGGTCGATATTAGAATTCAACAAAAATCCTATATCGCAAAGGATTTGTTAAGGCAGCGTGACACACCACATTTGGGCATGCGAACCGAGATGCCTGACCAAGGTCGTCTTTGGACGATCGGTCAGGCATGAAGCCTGGCCACTATGGTCATGCTAGCATGTTTGGCCTCCCTTGAAGCTTCATCTTTTCCTTCCATTCAAGCCTGCGAAGATGGACGCTTGAGATGATTTTGCGACACATGAATGGTGTCGCAAACCCTAATTAGGGTTTCGGACCGGCCGATTTTAACCAAACGGTTTCGGTGGTTGTATGCCTCCTTTGGGGAGGGCGATTGCACAGGAGGTATCTTGGGCCGGCGGTGAGCATATGTATGCTTGCTCCATGGCCCTGGGCGCAATATAAGCTATCCAACCATGCCTGCGAAGTTGGATGGACGTGATCGTTTTGGACCTCCGTGGCTTGTTAAGGCATCACGCCAGTCTTGTTTGGGAAACCGTTGGTTGCTACACTGCTTGACTATGGGAGAACCGATCAAGCAGGTGGGAAATGGGCTCGCCAATGGGTGTTCCAACACTTCACCAGGGGCGATCTAAGCCGTCCAATCATGCCTGCGAAGTTGTACGGTCACGACCTTTTTTAAGATTGTTTTTCAACAGTCTTATGCATTCTAGCCGCTCCATGCCTGCTCGACCATTCCCTTTCAGGGTTGGTGTTTAACGGGGGGCAAGGTACGCATTCGACCGACCAGGGCATAAACGGGCCCGCTGGTGGTCTTTGTGGTGATAGCCTGCTCCTGCTGGGGTTCGTATAGGCTGGTTCATTCATGCGGCCAACTTGCGTGGCCTTGATTATTTCTGAGACTGATATGGACAGTCCATATTCAAATATGCTCGATCGGGTTAGTATAACACACCGAGAGATGATCCTCTTTGTTAGAGAATAGTGTAGCATGTACGGGTATTTCGTGCATGCCTCATTGTTGATACTTGGATATTCATGTTGCCTTGCTGAGAGTAACAATCAGTCATCATGCCGCACCATCCATGAGAGTTCTGCTGAGAAAAGCACAGGAAATACAAGGTGATTCATGCATTAATTGGTAATGATAAAATTTACAGAATACTCGGGATTGTTTCTACATGATCCATGTGAATTAATAAAGCGAAGAAGTATTCATCACTTATCAAATGGCTTTATCCTTTGCAGGACGGTTGTACAAAAATTGGTTTTACAACTTTAGCCCTGAACTAAAATCCACCATCAACAAGTTTGTAATATGATAGCAGATTGCTTAGCTAAATTTGTCCTTAGAGGTTGTAATCCTGATGTATCTTTTCTTTAATGTATAATATCTTACTCTTTGTCACACACACAAAAAAAAACTAGTTTGAATTATGAGTGAGTGTGTTCTTATCTTTTCGATGCTGGTTAATACCACATCCACATTGGTCTGAAAAATTTGGTCAAATATACAGATGCTCAATAAAAAAATTGAGTTAACTGCATACAAAATCTTTAGAACTTCATCTGCTTAATAATACTACCTTTGTTTCACGAAAAATTAATATTTTTACTTTTTCATTTTGCGTAAAAATATATCAAATTGAAATGGTAAAAATATAAATTCATGACAAATTCCAAAAATTCCGTTAGCCTCCCTCAGACACAGAATTATTGCCCATTGACATCTGACAAGCTGGACTAATCCCACTGCTAATCCAACTGCCACTCCACTGATAAGGTCTAATCACAACTCTATCCATAGATGAAATTAGTGAAAATGGGGGATCCAACCTTCCCTAGTGAGAATCGATCCCCGACCTACCGTCTACTATGGACGAGAGAGGGTGATAAGTTGTTTTCCTAGCCATGTTCCTCATTTTGAAAGTAGACAATGTTCCTCGTTTGCGATTTTTTTTTTTTTTAATCTTAAGAAAGTTGCAGGCATGGACCTTTTTATTTTATCATTAAGGTAAGAAATTATAGCTCAGAAAGACTATCTTATGGCAAGAAATTAGACGAAATCCTAGCAACAAGCTGAGCCCCAACACCTTTTTGAATGACTACACCTAACCTATGAAAAAGAAATTCTCTGATTCGAACATTAGCATCATGGCTAGCAATATAATTGCGCAAGCGCTTCAGAAAGTCTATGGTGTCATCGTCCAACTCTCCTAAGGTGGTAAAAGCATGTATCCCAAAACCATAACCTTGAGATGTGCACTTCTCTAAATACTTAGCATTCTTGCGAGTAACAACATTCTTAATGGCGAGACCCGAGGTAAAGGTACCAACTCCACTACCAGTAAAAGGCGAAACACCAGTCACATCAAAGCACATGGCACGTCCATTATCCCAATTATGCACAAGTATATCATTCGGTCTCATATCAGTGTCATTATTCGCAAGAAGACCCAAGTCAACCTCCTTCCTAGCCGACACACCCACACGATAACACATGTCCGCAATAGTATCCCGCACCAAATCATGTCTAAACTTAAGCCCAGCATCATTCGCACAATGCATGACATGATCACCAAAGACATCCATATCTCTTTTGCAAAAGGGACAAGCACCATCCACCTCGAAAAGAGGGATCCCTAATCGGTACCGGAGAATTGCACTAAACTGCCTAGCTCCAATATGTTGATTAAGCCTCAAAATTGGAATTGCCATCAGAAAATGCCAAGCATGTTTTGTTTGGTTGCAAAGGCATAGCACAGAATCACGCTCCATAGTAGCATAACTGGTGGGTATGTTTTTCTTCACATCATCAAAGTAAATTATTGCCAAGAAGTTCATGGAATTGGTGGTAAAATTACTAGAACGGGGAGGAGAAACAGCAGCACACAGTGAGTTGAAGGAGTCTGAAGCTCGCTGAAGAGAAGGGCCACTACCACTGATGCCAGCACACCTCAAGATCGTAGACTGCAAATCTAATGTTTGCAAG
The DNA here is from genome assembly GCA_023529315.1 of Papaver bracteatum. NCBI lineage: Eukaryota > Viridiplantae > Streptophyta > Magnoliopsida > Ranunculales > Papaveraceae > Papaver > Papaver bracteatum. The sequence continues at coordinate 2,340,904 of JAJJWX010005377.1, read as the reverse complement.
CAAGAAACAAGAAAACAATAATATTTGGTATCATGCATAGTGTACACACCCTTACCGCCATGTTTGAATGGCAAGGTAGAAAGCCTTTACGGAAGAAGTCCGTAACCGAAATAATTGTTTCGTATCCGTAGTAAATAAAGTAAGAGAAGAAAAAGAAAAAGTTAGCATGGAAAGTCAGGCACCAAATTCCTCTCTCGAGATCTACAAAATGAACATGTTTCGTCGAAAAACCCAAACAAAGTAAAAGTATAAATAATGATTGCATTTTTTTTTTTATGGAAGCATATATTTATTAAACTAATAACAGACCATTACACAACCAAAATGAACATGGTAAACTATAGTATGATTTTTTTTTTTAAATACATTAATATCCGTTGTCCCAATTCCCATTTTAATGACCAAAATATGAACCCTGTTTGAACGCGGTGTGAAACGTGGGATGTTTCGGATGTTTCTTTACAAGGGTGTCAGTGATGGCTCTTTATGTTACCTGCATTGTACAAGTGAAAGTGAAAACACTTGGCCAGTAAAGGGTAAAAACTCAAAAGACTAATTGAACCAAATCATCACTGACCGACTGAAAAATGAAGATTAAAGTAAATTAAAGTTTGCCCAAATAATTGAAATGTACTCGAACCTTTCAAATTTGTCTTTTTTAATTTAGACTGGAATGTGAGTTTGGAATTTACTGTTTCTTCTTCTTTTTCTAATCTGATGAGAGGGTAAATTTCTAGTATATATAGAGGAGTAGTGAGGTATGTTTGAGAGCACAACCAGTTTTAATTAGAAATGAGTATGGGAAACAGAGGAGGGAAGAAAGCCTCAATGGTTTTCGTTATTTCTACTAGTGCTCTTCTAGTAGTGATGCTTTCTTTGAGTTTTCCTCTTCTTACTAATGCAAATCATTTTTATGAATTTTCTCCACCACCACCATCTTCTTCTCCTCCCCCAACTCATGTTCACTACAAGTATAAATCTCCACCACCACGACCTGTGCACCCACCTCCATCACCACCGGTCTACTACCACTACAAGTCCCCACCACCTCAGAAACCATATAACCCTCCCGCATCACCAACCCCTGGAGTATATAAACCTAAATCTCCACCACCACCACCAAAGAAGCCGCATCATGTGCCTCATACAGCACCTACACCAGGGAAACCACTGAAGCCAAGGTCTCCACCACCACCACACAAGCCATACTATGTACCACCAACACCACCCACCCCTGGGAAGCCGTACACACATTCTCCACCACCACCAAAGAAGCCATATAATGTGCCTCCAACACCTACCCCTGGGAAGCCTTACAAGCAATCTCCGCCACCACCAAAGAAGGCATATTATGTGCCGCCAACACCACCTACACCTGGGAAGCCACATAAGCAATCTCCACCGCCACCAAAGAAGCCATCCTATGTGCCACCAACACCTACCCCTGGGAAGCCCTACAAGCAATCTCCACCACCACCAAAGAAGCCATATTATGTGCCGCCAACACCACCTACACCTGGGAAGCCATATAAGCAATCTCCACCACCACCAAAGAAGCCATCCTATGTGCCGCCAACACCACCTACACCTGGGAAGCCATATAAGCAATCTCCACCGCCACCACACAAGCCATCCTATGTACCACCAACACCACCAACCCCTGGCAAGCCGTATAAGAAATCTCCACCGTCACCAAAGAAGCCATACTATGTGCCACCAACACCACCCACTCCTGTGAAGCCGTATAAGCATTCTCCCCCACCACCAAAAAAGTCATATAATGTGCCACCAACACCGCATACTCCAGGGAAGCCCCATAAGCATTCTCCACCGTCACCAAAGAAGCCATACCATGTGCCACCAACACCTACCCCTGGGAAGCCATATAAGCAATCTCCACCGCCACCAAAGAAGCCATACTATGTGCCACCCACCCCACCTACTTCAGGGAAGCCGTATAAGCATTCTCCACCACCAACACCAACACCACACAAACCTTACCTGTATGCTTCACCTCCTCCTCCACATTACTAATAAGCAAAGGCTTCTGTTAGTTAGAGTCAATAATAGGAGAGAAGACTTGATTAGCATATAATGGGCGCAGTTCAGTGATGACTTTTTTTCTTTATGAAAATGAGATATCGACCGTAAATGTTAGAATAGAAGATTTATCAAGTCGACCTCCTCTTCTCTTAGTATGTAATGTGTATGTTTCTTTTGGCAAATCATCTAAGCGTATGTAATGAAGATGTTCTATTTCCATTAGGAAAAGTTTTAAATGAACATATAAAATTAATGATGGAACTTGAGTGCCGGAAACGCATAAGTTAATTACATGAGGTTTATTAATAGTACACCATATGGTTTTAATCTCTGATATTAACAAACACATCCCGAACGAAATGTTAAAATCAAATTCCAACCACTGCTATGTAAAAGTTGCCACTGAAACGTTGGAGTTATAGGCATAAAACGAAATGCTTTGTTTGTTGCTTTTGACGCAATCGCTCGTGTTTCTCTGACACTTGACATTTTCTCATAGTTAGTGTACTACACTAACTCTAACCACTTATGAGAACCCCATTAAAGACTAAACAATGTGGAAGCAGTATGCCAATTACACGCCTAAAATATTCAAGGGCTCAAAGGCACTCTTTTGCATCTGCCAGTAACCCAAAATTTGTTTTGATGATATATATACTGACAGTATTGCCGCATCGCCTTGATGCTTTTCCGTGATACGATGCTTTCTCAAAAGAATACCATAGCTGTATGGAATATATATAAGTATAAAAAAATGTGGCAGGAACGGGTAATAACTTCATATATATTCCTGCATTCAAATGTGGCAGTTTCCAAATTATTCCTGTTGACTCGACGGAATAAAATCAGATCGATTTCGTAAAGTTGAAAAACTGGCAAATCTTGAAGTGCCTAACACGGAGCAATTATGTAAGTTGTTGAGAATTGGAAAACAATAGTACTGAATTTGGACCTGTCTTGGATGAAATATGCTAAGGTCTTCTATTATATGTAATTTTGTAAATCAGCAGTGTAAGACTAAGTGGGGTTGGTTAATTGGCACTTTAGAGCTTGTTTGAAAATAAGACCATCTAAATCAACTCATATCTGCTTGAAGTGTAAGATGTGTCTATCACTCTAGCTAGCTAGATCCAGATTATCTAGAGCCATCCATCCACTAAACTTAATTGGAGAAACTAATCCGTCGTGTAGTTATTGTTGTTATCAAATCTTTTGTCTTATTTAGTATTGGCTTTTTAGTGATATGAAGCGTCAACGCAGTCGTTAATTTTCCAGAATTCTTGGGTTTTTTTTTTTTAGGATCATAGGACTTGCGAGGTATGTCAGTCTGTAGATGTCACAATGTTACGACACCAACACCATCTACCTTCTAACACCATCTACCTTCTATTTCCTTATTTAGTTTGCTTTAGTTCTCCTTATTAAACTTAGTTTAGTTTCCTAGTTTGAATAGAATTCTTTCGACTACATGGCATGCCAAAGAGTATAGTAACTGACAGAGACCCAATTTTTATCAGCAATTTTTGGGAAGCATTTTTTGCACCGCAGAATACCAAACTATGCCGTAGCACTGCATATCATCCACAATCTGATAGGCAAACAGAGGTGACAAATAAAACTCTAGAATGTTATCTTCGTTATTTTGCAGGTATGAAGCCAACTGAATGGGTTAAATGGCTTCCATGGGCAGAATGGCGGTACAACACCAGTCATCATTCTGCTATTAACATGACACCGTATCAAGCTGTTTATAGCAGACCTCCTCCAACAATTTCTAGTTATCCTCTTGGCTCTACGGCTGCGAATGATGTTGATGTCAATCTGAGAGCTAGAGACCATACATTGAAGATCTTAAAGTTTCATCTTGAGGCTGCCCAAACAAGAATGATGAATAATGCTGATGCACATCGCACTGAAATAAAGTTTGAGGTCAATGATTGGGTATTTTTACGTCTTCAGCCATATAGACAATCATCAATTGCTCATCAATTTTTCTCAAAACTCTCTCCTAAATTCTATGGTCCTTTTCGTGTCATCGAGAAGATTGGAGAAGTTGCGTACAAACTGGAGTTGCCCACTACAAGCCGTATACATCCAATTTTTCATGTTTCACAGCTTAAACTGAAACTTGGTGTTACTGCTAGTGTTGAACAAACTCTACCCAGTATAATTGATTATGAGAAATGGGAACCTGAGCTTGTTTTGGAGCGTCAAATGTACAAGAAGAATAATCTTGCTGGTACCAAGTGGCTAGTTCATTGGAAAGGACATCCTAAAGATGAAGCGACATGGGAAGATGCAGATGACATTATTTTGCCTTTTCCAAAATTTAAGGCTTGAGGGCAAGCCATTTTTCCAGCAGGGTGGGATGTTACAACACCAACACCATCTGCCTTCTATTTCCTTATTTAGTTTGATTTAGTGCTCCTTATTAAGCTTAGTTTAGTTTCCTAGTTTTGAATAGAATTCTTAATATTAACTTTTCTTGTTTACCAAGGCTTTGAAGCTATAAATAGCCTGGCCATAAGTTGTTTTGAATTAATCAATCAATATAACAAAATAGTTTATTTAATTTTCCTTCTCAGAGCTGGTGGTTAACCCCCAATTCAAAGGGTTTATCCAGTTATTTTTCTTCTTTAACGTTAGAATATAGTTTTGTGAAGACTTTCTTCACAACGTTTCTCCTGTGAAGGCTATCTACACAGCTTCTCCAGTGTTTAAAGGTTTAGAACCCTAACACACAACTACCGGAACTCAAATAAACGAGCCTAGAATGCTATGCTCATAGTTTGCACTAAGTGAGAAGTTTGTGTAAGGCAACCTTACCTCAAAGGTATATGCACAGTCATAATGACATTGAGGTACCAACAGTGTACCATTTATGCGATTGACATGCGGTGATTCTGGTGAAGCTTGGTACGTTACTTTAAGAACCTTATTATTGGGGCGTCACATTCCAATAGAGGGGTTTCACCTAATATGACAAAAACAGGTTACCCATAAGTAATTTCAAATACCCCTAATCTAAAATAATTTTATAATGACTAAACAAACCTTAAGTGGTTAGTGTTAATAATCTAATTGACTAATAATTAGATTGATAAGATTTTTTTATATAATTAGTGGTGAAAAATCATATTAAGTGATTTTGGTGGGAAGAAAAAGTTGGAAAAAAAAATCAGAAACTATGAAGATTTTTTTCTAACTAAAACCCTAGATTTTAAATCACCAACCAATGTTCTTTTTATTTTTCAAAATTGATGAAAGTAAGTAAAAAAAAATAAAAAAAATTTAGCTTTTCAGAGCGGTTTACGGGTTGGTTTTTCCTTCGTAGCCAACTGTAAGACAAATTTACGGTTATGTGATGATTAACTCCTAACCGTAACTAGGTAAAATTAGGAAAACCCAATTTTAAACCAGTTACGGCTAGGTTTTTTAGGTCGAAACTCAACTGTAAATCAGTTACAGTTGGGTTTTTTTTTGTCGAACCCAACTGTAAAAAAGTTACGGTTGGATTTTTTGTGATCGAACCTAACTGTAAATCAGTTATGGCTAGGGTTTTTTTTGTCGAACCCAACTGTAAAACAATTACGGTTGGTTTTTTTTTTAAGAAAACCCAACCGTAACTGATTCTGAAACTTTTTTTTTCCTATGGTTTCAATCAATCTAACCATTTCAGAAGCAATTGGTTTGTTGATTACCATCACTTCTATCAATATGCTTCTTCCGCACCTTTAGTAGAGAATTCAATCGACCATTACAAGTTTTTCGAACCGTCAATTGATCAAAGTTGGTGAAATAATTTTGATTGAAAAAAAGGAGGTAATGACTTATGGTTGATGAAGAAGAAGAAGAAGAAGAAGAATAAGAAGAAGAAGAGAAGATCTTTGAATGAGAATTAGGTTTTGGTTTTAGTTTTAGTTTTTAGGTTTTTATTTTAGTTGAAGGTTATTTTAGACATTTGGTATTGAATCAAGAATACCCATAACCAATTATTTGGTCACTAAAAATCCAAGTGAAGCCCCTCTATTGGAATGTAACGCCCCAATAATAGGTTTCTACCTTAATTCTTGAAAAGATTCATAACTCTCGTGCATGGGAACGGATTATTGTGGATCCAGGATTCCAATTTTTCATTTTTTTTTTTTGATAATATTTGTGACTAACTCAATTGTTTGTTTTTCTTTTTTGAACGCGCAATTGGGGGATATCAAAACTAATTGGGGGATAAAATAAAAAGACAAAAACTGGATCCAAATATCAAATCAGGGTCACCCCTTATCTAAGTATTTTATATAATACCTAATCTACCCCTTACTAATCAGGTTTAGTGCTTAATTATAATTAGTAAAAATCTTAAATATTTGTTAAATGATTAGTGTGTATTTTTATTTGAATTTGGGTGAGTGAGGTGAGAGTAGATGGAGGGAAAAAATATTTGAGAGGGAACTTTTTTTGGTGAAAATGGAGGATGATTGTACAAGCACTCCCAATACTCATGTAAATGTGTCAATGTGTTGAAAATTTGATTTTTCTTCTTCTTTGTATCCACCATTGTTGCAGCTGAAATAGCTCGGTGACGGCATGGACGTAGTATGAATACAATGCCGGCAGCAGCATTTCCGGCATTGTATTCATACTACGTCCATGTCGGCCAACAATATCCCCCATTTTAAAAGGCTAGTCGGCATTGTATTTAACCGAAAAAACCATGTCGGCATTTGTTGGAAATTTTCATAAATGTTTGCCACTTTTCGTGGGGGGGGGGGGCATAGCCCCTCCCTACTGTGTTCGACCTGACAGGTCAGGTTGCGGGGGTCACGGGGGCAGCACCCCCTAGCAGAGTGCGAGACAGCATCTCAGAGAATTTTTTTCTAGTTTTGATCAGTCCACTGCCGGCACAGTCAGTTACTTCTCGAGCATGCCGGTACTGCTAACGGCATAATATGTGCTTAAATTTCTATGCCGGCACATGACATGATGTAAAGTATCCAGAAAATTGAATTTTTTTCACTTGACTACCGGCATTTAGTGACGGCATGGTATTCATCAATTCCGGCATGGTCTTCATCACTTCCGGCACGGTCTTCATCACTTCCGAAGGTTAAAAAAAAATGTTTTCAAAGTGAGGAGCCGGTAGAGAAGGATAAGTGAATTTCAAAGGGAGTGGGGAAAATTTAGAATTTGAAAGGGAGCGGGGAATATTTAGGTTGCATAGCCCTAACCCTAAAAGAGATCAATAAGAAGTGAAGATGGAAATGGGGATATGATTTTGTTTTTTGAATTTTATTTTGAGAGAATGGTATTTTAGTATTTTTGTACCCCTTAGAGGACACTATTGGTTGGGGGAAGTAATTTATATCCCCCAATTAGTTCAAGTATTTCCAATCGCACTTTTTCTTTTTTTTTTGGGTTGGGCAGCTCAGTTGGAAGGATCATGCCTCCACCAAACACTTCTCAAGATCGTCTCGCTAAAGACGGTGGGAGCGTCTAGGGGTGGACCAAATCTGATCACTCGTAGTGATATACACCTCCATCCCTACATGGCTGAACAGATCTGATCACTCGTTTAGGGAAGGAAAATTATACGGGTACTTAGTACCCGTATTATTTTACGCTTTACGCATACTAAGTACGCGTAAAGCCGTTGATGCGCGTACTGATTACGCGTAGCTTTTTTCACGGCTACTGAGTACGCGTTTCGTAAATAATATTTCTTTGACATTTTTTCGTTAACACCTCTCTCACACCCGATCCTAACCATCCATCACTAATAACGGCTTTATTTTCTACACCGTTGGATCCCAACGGCCATTTTTTCAAAATTCCCTATAAATACCACTCTAATTCTCTACTCAAACCACACCAAATCAATTGATTTCTTATATTCTCCCTCTTACATCAATTGATTTCTTCTTTCTCTTCATCTTACTATACGTTTTTGGTATTTAGATTTAGATTTATTCTACCACTTATTTATTTTTTATCTTAGTTTCATTCAAAATGGTACTTAATTTTGTCACACAAGAAGAGGTTGATATTACTACTGCTTTTATTTATGTGAGTATGGACGAAATTGTGGGTGCGGCGCAAAAAACCGCTCTGTTTTGGATACGTATTCATGAAATTTTTGTAGAACGCAATGGCAATCCATATGGAAGAGATTGGGATTCTTTAAAAAGCAAGATGAGACATATTAAAAAAGATGTCAAATAATTCATGTCCATTCTTAACGTTATATATCGGCAAACCAAAAGCGGTGCGAACCACGAAGATTTGGTAAATTTTATTAAAATTTTAAGTTTTGCCATATAGTTTGTGATAATAGCAATAAACCTAATGTTTCTTATATAATTTTTCAGACAAAAGATGGTCTCCTTTAATTTCAGGAACAAAGGGGACAACCATTCAAGTATGATGCATGTTATGAATTGTTTAGAGCAAAGGTCCCTGGATATAATTATGAACTGACTGTGAGCCAAAACAGTGAGTTGTTTGAATCTCATCGTAACTTTTTATCAGTCGAAGATGGTACTGAAGTTCTTCCCAATGGAGAAACTCGTTGGAAATTCAAGGAAAATGCACGTCCTATAGGAACAAAGAAAGCCAAAAATTTAGCCAGACAGAAGAAGGATCGTGAGCAAGGTATATATAGAGAAGATGATGACGGAACATCTTCGGTTAAGATGGAAGAAGATAAGATCTATGAACAAAGTTCTAGTATTTTGGAGTATCTTAAGGAAACACGATCAAGGAAGGAAAAAATGAGAATGGAACAAGAATGCCACTATCAAAAAATTTGGTGGTATACTCAACAACCGAGTTATCAAATGGAAGATCAAATCAATTTGCAACTGCTTCAACAACAGGAAAATCAAATGCATCAATAACAAACGCATTTAGATGATGACAATGCAATAATGGGTATGGACCTTAGCCATTTAGGGCCCCACGAAAAACTATATTATCAACGCAAGCAAAAGGATATTTTGAAGGGGAAGGGAATAATCAGCGTTGAAGATTCAGAAGATGAAGATGTAATCCAGCTCTAATTGTTTTATCTTTCATTGAGTTCAGTTTTTTAATTTATAGGACATGTTTAACTTAAAAGTGTTGTCTTAAATTTCTAGTAAGTATAGTTGTTAACTTAATTTTAAATGTGTTGTCTATATTTATTGAAATTGTTGTTTAAATAAATTAAATTTTCAATGTGTTGTAACCACTCGATATTCAAATCTAAATTAGAATTAATAACTTTATTTTTTCATTTCATTAAACTAATGTTCATAAATAACTTTAAAAGAAAGTAGAACATATCATTCGATAGGTCTGAAGACATTACATGTTATTCTTTAGAACTCCTGTCAGATTCAACAATCAATGCCGCTTCGAAATGATAAAACACTTCTTTTCTCCAAGTTGTATATGCATCTTGTGCAATGAAACGGTCACCTATGTACCTTTTGAGAAATTCATTGTACCGGATGCATAATTTGTTAACATGATTTGTCCTTGAACAAATGTAGGATGGTTCATAATCAAATCGTGGTTTCTTGCCCGTCTATTTAACGAAAGAACCCCAACCAAAATTAGTCCAGAACATAGTATAATCTTTAGGATCTTCTGGAAAATCATCCTTGAGACGGTAAAAGTTTCTAATTCATTCAGTCTCTTCTTCAACATCCTTTAACCTTTTCCTCGGTTGGAATTGTTGTTAACATCGTTCTTTTGCCTTGCATTTTTCTTCGTATTCCTTGAGTTTGTGTTGGTATTCAGTGGAACACCCAGATGAAATTGTGGTATGTTTTGTGGACTTTTCTTTGCTTAACACTTCATCCATCACATTAGTTAATTTGGTAGGTGATGATGACGTTGTTGCGTTCGTAGTAGCTTGATGACTTCTTTTGCATATCTCCTTTTCCATTGCAGCAATTGATGGAGTGGCTCGCTTGCATCTTCTAATTATGTCTTCGACTGAGTTGGTAGTTGTTGATTGATTTGCCATTGGATAGATGTTTAGCTTTGATGTTGCAAAGAAAAATAGGTAGATTGATGTTTCAAACAAGAATGGGTTAAGTTTCTTATATAGGATTCCTTCCCAGCGGATTTATTTGTAAGAAATCGTGCCCAACAGATATTTTTCCCGACGACTCTATTTCCCATTAGATCTTTTTCCCAATGAATCTACTTCCCATCAGATCTTTTTCCCAACGACTCTATTTCCCATAGGGTCTTATTCGCAACGACTCTGTTTCCCAACGGGTCTATATCCAAACGAATCAAATTCTTTATATAAATACAAAACATTTTTTGGTTCTTACCATCAAACATTCATACATACAAACAACCTAAATTATGTATTCGAATAGTTCGAGTAGAAATGGAAAACAAATAGTATTTTTGGAAGCAAAAGAGTTGTTTCCATGTTGTTTCATGGATACACATAGTCTACTTCAATGCCCATGGCTATATACAAAATGTCCACAACCGGGTTGCACCGGCACTAGGAAGGTTAAAGAGTCGATACCAGAGAAGATAAGGTATTTGGAATGTGAGTATGATAAATGTCCGGGAGAAGCACAATGTTTGGAGGATGCAATGAAAGATGCAATCAAACAAGAAAAAGTTGAAGAATTCTGCAACAACTTCAAACTAAAAGGTAAGGTGGAGTTTGAATGCAGTAAGGGGATTCCGTGTGAAACTGAGGGTTGTTATTTCTTTATGGAAATGCACCGTTCAGTCGCAAAAAAATCATATGGAAAGCGTTACTAGAGATGCCTTGAGTGTGGAACGGTGCATGGGATGAATAAGTGTTGTTTTAGTTGAATCGAATATCAATTGATGTAATGTGAAATTTTCTAATTAGTATGTGTGAGTTTTTGAATGTCATGAACATTTAGCATTATGCATCTATAATAAATAATAATAGTTATTTTGTTATTCACATTAACGATTACATTAAGCACGTTCAACCAGTATTTAAACCAATAGGTGACCCTATTGGACGAGTTATGTCTCGTGAGGGTTTACAGAGAGATATACCCACAAAACCTAGCTTCATTTTAATTCTTTACTCTTCATATGATGATTCAGATGATGAATCTTCAAATGGGGAAGGGTCATACTCGGAGAAGCTGTTTTTCAAAATGACATATCAGTTAAAAAAATCTAAAAGGTTTCCCCTTCTTTTTTTGTTAACTTTCCAAAGCATGTCGCTCCTACAACAAAATAAAACAATATCAATTTACAATAAAATTATTCAACAATTCAGTATACATACTCAAAAGATTGTTTGATAGGTAAAGGGTAAGTTTTTTACGATTTCCGAAGGAACTGGAGCCCTCCATAAATATAACGATCTCTGTGTCGTCACATATACTTTCACGTCTGAAGTTATAACGTTTAACCTTGTTTTCAAATACTTAAATTTCCGGTCATTCGGATTCCCGTTATGTATAGTCAACCTTTGCAGCAACTGCTCCAAAAGGTTGGTGTTACTTAGTTGTTCATCTTCTACGTCATTTTCTAGATGAACTTCAACCCATAAACTAACTATCAATTCGTCTTCCTCCGGATTATAACCCACCATAATTAAGAAATAACAGTGGTGTGGATAATAACTTGGACTAAAAGAAGATTATTTATTTTTTAAGATGGAGAACAGAGTTGGTCGAACTAATGTGTTCATTGCTAAAGAGATTGTGAATCCTTTATACATGCACCGGGTACATATCCATTAACTGTTGAACAAGATTTCCCGGATAAGTATACTAATCCATATACTGTACATATAGATTTCACTGATATGTATACATATCCATATACTGTGTAAATGATTTCGCGAATTATCGTAATTGTAAACCATATGCCACCAAATCTAAAATTCATAATTTGCAAACATAAGTGAAACCCAAAAATAATCTAAAAATTGTTATTACAAGTGCGTGTAACATTCGTAAACTTAAAACAGAACAGTGAAATAAATCCTATGCCTCAGAATCATCATCATCATCATCATACATACCCGCATCATCATCATCTTCAACCTCAACATCGTCCTCCTCATCCTCATCGTCATCCTCAGAATCCTCCTCTTCATCATCATAATCCCCCCATCACCAGAATCCTCATCATCATCTCCGTCATCATCATATTCGTCTCCCATATGTTCGTGTGCATGAACATGTTCATCTCCATGTTCAGACTCATCTGGGATTTTATTATTATAATATCTGTAATACTCGAATGCCCCATCCTCGTTTTGGCCTGGGACAACTTATTTTTCTAAGTATGTATCATCATAATCTCCTTCTGACGATGGAAGTACCATGTATTCCATGAACCCTCCAGACTAGACAAGTCCCCTGCCGCGCCTCCTCTACCAGGACACGCAGCGATGTGCTTGACAAGATTATTTCTTAGTTGTAGATGCAGTTCAAGGTTTTTCAGAGATGACATAAATACATGACCAGTAATAGTAGGTCCCGGAAGTGGAACAATATCAACCCTACCCAAATCTGTATCCCGGCGCTCATGCTCGATAATGATGTTATGTAAAATAAGACAACATTTCATATTTAGATTCAAGTCAGATTGGTGCCAATACTTACAGGGAGATCCGTCAATTTTGAATTTACCCTGAAGCACTCCAAAAGCACGCCCGACATCCTTTCTTTTAGCCATTTGATACTTGTTGAACCTAACATAGTCGGGAATGTCCAGGGTCTGAGAAAAATCTTGTACAATTGTAGTGAACTTTGGATAGATACCATCGTCTAAGAAATAACCCATATTGTATTGGTGACAGTTGATGACATAATTGCATGGAGGTGCTACACCCTTTAGCATGTTATCAAAAAGGGGTGAGTGTGCCAAGACATTCAAATCGTTGTTTGATCCAGGTATTCCAAAAAAGGCATGCCAAAACCACAAATCGTATGATGCCACCACCTCTAATACCACACTACTCTCTTTATCTTTACCCCGGTAAGTTCCTTGCTAAGCTACCAGACAATTCATCCATGGCCATTGCATACAATCAACACTACCAAGCATTCCTGGAAAACCTCGGTCGGCATTCTCAGCTAGCAACCTCTGAACATCTTTAGGAGTGGGTTCACGCAAATATCTTGCTCCAAAAGTCATGCAAATGGTGTGGAAAAATATTTTTAAATACATGTATATTGTAGTATCACCCATACGAGTGTAATCATCAACACTATCAGCTGGCATACTTTTGCATAAACATTTCATCACGGTAATTAATTTCATATGCGGAGAATGCCCTATAGTACCAGTTACATCCGGACGTTGATGCCATTCAGGATCCACCTCAAGCAATTTTCCTAACAATTTCTCGAATAAGTCTTCCCTCATGCCTAGACGTTGTTTTAATTTTCTACAGGTATAACTGGTTCCAGGAGTAAAATGATCATTCATTATTTTCGCATCATGCCACACTCGATCACGCGTTATTACACTACGTGTCTGTACCTCCTTTGGTCGGGTTGTCTAATAATACGCAACCGTTCATCCAAACATAGTTGTGTAAACATAAGTAAAGCTTTCTCTTCTTCATCACTATCACTAGAAGTATCCAAATAAATACCATGTTTGAATCTCACATAAGAACGCATTATACTCATTGTGCACCTAGCACCCAAAAAAAACAATATGAATTGTTAAGGATACAGCTGCCAAACCAAATATCAAGGGATTAATTAGCGTATATTATGCCTAAATATACTTCTTCCGAAAATCTGTCAATCACAGCTAATATATCTCTGTCAGTAGCTTAAGTTTGCATGTAAAATTATATTCCTTAATGTAGAATATTCTGTAATTATATCACTGTAAACTCTATATATTGTATTGGCTGTCCACCGGATGAAGTGTGGAATTATTCACCCAAATATTGAGTTATGCTTTGGTATCATCCAGACGATCCAATAACCACGCCTTCCTTCAAAAATCTGCTACAATGGCAGCACCGGAAACATCTACACTACATCAAATTCATGTCAATCACCTAGTAAACATCAAGCTGAATGATTCAAACTATGTCATATGGAAAACACAGTTCAAGCCATTATTGAAAGGCTACAGACTAGAGGGTTATGTATATGGGACTTATCAAAAACCATCACCAACAACCCCTGGCACACAACAAGGAGCACCAACAGTTACAAATCCTGCATACACCAAGTTTTAAGAACAAGATCAAATACTCTTAGGATGGCTGCTCTCATGCCTCACAGAAGGATTCCTAAGTCATGTTTCAGGACTAACAACTTCAAAATAAGTATGAGACGCTTTGTAAAAGAGATATGCTCCTAAAAGTAGAGCACATCTGATGAATCTAAAAAGACAAATTCACAATCTCAAAAAAGTTAACAGTTCTATGTATGAATATTTCTCAAAGTCTAAACAAATTTTTGATGCTCTTTCAGCATCTGGAAGTCCTTTGGATGAAGAGGATATGTATCAGTCCATTCTCAATGGACTAGATCAGGCATATGATGCCATTGTGACATCTCTCAACACTGTCGACAAGATCGACATGGATGCCTTCTATGCACATCTGATCTCGTTTGATTTAAGATTGGAACAACAAGTATCTACTCTTCAACAACCATTATCAAACATTGCCTCTTCATCTGCTGCACGGCCTGGTAGGCTCGGAAAAGTAACCTACTACTATGTATAAACTGCAAGTGCACAGTGTCGACAAGCAACACAGGGCAAGCACAGGTCGAACCACAGAGACTTGGGTAGTGATAGTTGATTCTAAAGAAGACTAACTGATTTCTATTCTAATGTAACACAAAGGGTTTGGTTTTGGTGTCGAAACGACAAGATATAGTTGTTGAACAAGTAAATATGCAATAACAATTTGTAACAAATAATTAAAGAGTACTAGGGCCTTCAAATCCACCACTAGCATACACACTATGTATTCAACTAGTAGTATTATTCTTGTCCTTATAACAAATTCAAGTCTAAGGTGTTTCTCCGATGGATAAATTAATCACAACTAAAATATTTCTCCAAAGCATTAACTGTCTAGTTAAAGCACAAATAATCTGAGGATCAATAATATTTTTAAGCACGAGTTGCAGCATAATCAACACAGTGGTATTCTAACTACAATGGATACATGGCATACATTGTGAGAGCAAAATATTGATAAACTTGGATTAAATTCGATCTCTAAATCATTTTAAACATTCAAGAACAACACACAAAGTATAAATAACATAGAAGCATGCTATGGCTTCATCTACACCCTAGCAAAGAGTTTTAGAACATGATAAAAATGTAAACGAAATTGAAAACAGAAAATATGGTGTCTGAGAACCCCTCAGCCGGGTCTCGACCGTCCCCTTTGGGAGAAGAGCTCGAGCAATTTTATAGGGTAGAAAACACCCGGCCATTTCTTCATTTGTTTAACTTCTTCACGTGTAGACATCATCACGCCCATACCTCTCTTCCTGGCACTCACGTTCTCATGCTCATGGGATATATTAAGTTTTCTTTCTTTAACTTTCTTTTTATCTTCTCGAGCTCGCCCCATGTGCTGCCAGTTTTTGCTTCTTCCACTCACGTTTGTCTTCTCTCCCATGTTGGTTCAGCTCCTCCATGTGCTGTGTCTCTTCGAATTCCTCCCAAGCTGTCAGTGCCCCAACGTGCTGCTGTCTCTTTTCATTAACTAATGGCTATTCGCCTCCCAAGCTAGACCACATGATGTGCAGCTGCTCCCACGTTTCGCCCATAATGGTGTCATTCCGCCCACGACTTTGTGTAGTTCCCACAATTGTTTTGTTGCTAGCTCCACGTGCTTCTTCTCCCAACGCAGCTTGTTTCTTCCCCCATGATTTTGTGTAGTTCCCACGAGCTGCCCATATTTTGACGCATCCAAGACCAACTGCTCCTTGCTTTCACTTCCTTCACCACGCTCTAATGTGCTGCCCCTAATGTTTCCAGCTCGCCCCATTATTCGCCCACCATTCTCTTTTATCCACACGATTTTTGTGTCCCTTCACCCACGATTTGTTGATTTATTTGGTACCTAAAAACACAAAATTAATGAGTACAAGTATTTATTTTTGAAAACAAAGAAAATACATAATCTGGGATAATATATGATTTTAAAGCGCAAAAGATGAGTTAAATGCCAATAAAAACGCGTAATTGGCACTCATCAAATACCCCCAAACCTGAATTTTACTTGTCCTCAAGTGAAACAGAAATTAAAAAATCCCAACTATACCACTGTCGCTGGTCTCTCGAATGCATTTAGCGTATGCACTAAGCCTTTAAACCCCTAGGTGTCCCTAGTGGACGAGTTGTAGTCTCGTGAGGGCCTACCAAAGATGTACCCACAAAACCTTCTCCAATTTCAGAGCGTAACAGAGTCCCAAGCATCTAAGGAGCTATGAGGACTTAGAGTTTCTATGTGCTAGTAACACGAAGTTAGAACTACCAAAGAACGCATTCTCATCCTTAAGAGTTGAGCGAGAAATAACCATACCATATGAAAGAATTCGGGTTCGAGAATAATCACAAGCCTCGACTTCTGCCTCACCTAATAGGGTTTTATGATAATTGCACTCAAAAAGACCGCTTTTTTAGTCTCTCATGTGTGCAGACAGGAATAAAGAGAGAAATCCTGCACACTTTGATGGTGGGAAGGAGAACCTTCCGAAATAATTTCTGGAGACTCCACAAAATTGTGGACAAAAAGAATCTTTTTCTGATGATCTCTAAGAAAGGAAATCAACCATTAGCAAGGATGGGAGTACTCACTTACCTTCACATACGATCGGAAATCAACACCACTCTCACAACATCCATAGAAATGTCTTCAATTTCTTCGGTCTTCAACTGTTGATGATGAACTTCTGAACTTCAAAAACTTGACAAATTGTAACTTTTCTCTTCAATTTCCTTGTTGCTTGGAATTTTCTTCTTGAATTCTTCTTCTTTACCATGGTGGTATCAAAACTAAACTAAGAAAATAAACTACAAAATATTTTTATTTTTTTTATTTTGATTTTCTGATTTTTCTGATTTTTTATATATGATTTTTCTGATTTTTTTTTTTTTTTTTTTTTTACAATAATATGAAAATAACGAAACTACTAACTCCATGGATGAAGGACTTTATCACTCAATTCTTTACAACTTGTATTGTCTTGATTTCATAAACTTCACTAATTCCCATCTTATTTTCTGTTCTTTTGTAAAATGCCTCTTCAAATTTGTATATTGTATAAAATTCTGCTCTTTGTACTGTATTGTTGCATGTAAACCTTGGACTAATTCTGACGCTGCTATGCTCGTTGATGATGTGTTTCTATGGATCTGTTGATGTTGTTGAGAGAGAGTGATGCTAATTGCTCATCGAACTACAAGGAGTTTTCATCTTTAGACGTCACCCTCATGATTGAAAAAATTAGCACTCAAGAGATCAAAAATAGTGCTGAAAGTGGTGCGAAGTTGGGTAGCTCACCATTCCTACCCGGAATTGACGTACGGTGACACACACTCTAAAAGATTTTTTAGAAAGTCACAAATTGAAGGTCGGTGCCTCGCTTGATGTAAAAATGGGTAGTCTCCACTATGGGTGATCACAATTCTACTACTGAATATCTTTTCAGCACCTAATTTGCCCTCTGGCATGGCTAAATCCAACTTTAACGCTTTAATAACCTAAGAAACCCGATTGTGTTCTCCGGTACTTCCAAATTCAGCTATTTCGGTCAGACTCTCTATGTAAACATAGCTAGAAGCATGCTAGTGACTCTAAGATCTCTAAAAATTGGAGGTTTTATGCAAATATTTGCAAAAGATATTTTTGAAATTTTCTGAATTTTTTAATTTTTTTTTTTTGATGATTTTTAATTTTTTTAATAAAAGACTAAAAACTCTATATGCAACACACACCCCCAAACCTAAATCTAACATTGTCCTCAATGTTTCAAAAGATGATAAGAACACAAATCAAGAGAACAAGGCAGAGCAGATTTAAAGGAAAGAGATTACCAAATGCAAAAAGGATGGTGCTAAACCAGAATTGAATGAATGCTTTGAAAGCAACCATTATGAGCGCAAGACAAAAAAAATTTTGGTTAGCACACAAAAATATGAAAGAGATTAACTACTGGATTATATACAAGAAAAATTCACCATACACCAACAATCTAAAGAGTTGAGGATCAACCCAAAAGACGGAGTGCGAACACAACAACAGCCTTGCACAATTATAATAGGACAACAATGCAAGTAAGACTGCATATGTGAATGAGTTACCCCCAAACCTAGAATTTTCAATAGATAAACTTTTGGGTACAAAATCTAACAATTTCAGGGGTGCATCATGCACAATATCTAGTTCAAAGTGGATTTTGTCAGGGATGGATGGAGAGACATGATTAAACTCTAATTGTGGCTCATCAAAGGTATTATATTTAGCTGCAAAATAGTCCAAAAGGACTTGAGATGCACACAGTTCTAATCCAAAGCTTTGAGTTGTCCACAAAATGGGTTTGACAACCTCTCGGCTGACATTAATACAGTCATGTTGTGACTTAAGCATGGAATCATAACTCTCCAAGCTATAAGTATTATCACATGATTCAACTCTCCCTAAGTCAGAAACAAGTACCACATCATGCTCATGCTCATCAAACAAATCAATAAGTCCTAGTTCACAATCATCACCTACAACTTCATTTTCATGCATATGAATATCAAAAGAAACATCACACTGTGACTTAGGCAGAGAATCAGACACATCAAATTTATTTTCATGCATAGTATTGGTAGGCTCGGAAAGATACCTACTATTGTGTATACTGCAAGTGCACAGTGTCGACAAGCAACACATGGCAAGCACAGGTCGAACAACAGAGACTTGGAGAGTGTAGAAGTTGATTCTAAATCCTGATTCAGAGAGTAACCAAAAGGGGTTTGATTTTGTCGATACGACGATATGATTTTCAAGTGACCGAAATAATAAAAGTAAAAGATGTAAATAACAAGATATGTAAACAATGATAATATGGATACTAGGGTATTCAAATCCACCAATAACCTATGATATGCATTCAAATTGTAATATTATTCTTGTCCTTATAGTAGATTTAAGTCTACCGTATAACTAAGGTGTTTCTCCAATGGATAATTTAATCACAACTAAAGTATTTCTCCAAAGCATTAATTGTCTAACTAAGCACAACTAATCTAAAGATCAATATTTGGTTAAGCATGAGTTGTAGCATAATCAACATAGAGATATTCTAACTACAATGGATGCATGGCATACATTGTGAGAGCAAGATGTTGACAAACTTGGATTAAATTATATCTTTAAACAATTCTAAACTTTCAAGAACAAGATACAAGATATGAATACATACCAATGAGATTAGGGCTTCATCTAAACCCTAGTAAATGAAATTAGAACATGAAGAACATTACAACAAAATTGAAATTTGATAAACTAACATGAACAAGCTATTCTTGGATGATTTTTCAACACAACAACCCTCTCTATTTATACACAAAAATTCTCTCTCACTTGGATTCGAATTTTGGCAATTATTTACTCAACAAAACATGTTTTCTCACTTGATGGATGTTTTGGAATACAATGGGGTGAGGTGGATGTTTTGGAATCCAATGGTGGTGAGGTGGATGTTTTGGAATCCAATGGGGTGAGGTGGATGTTTTGGAATCCAATGGTGGTGAGGTGGATGTTTTGGGTCTTGGGTTTTGGATCATGGGTTTTGGATTATGGGTAGTTTAATCCCATGTATTGTAAACAGGTTGCCACTAATGCGCGAACGGGTTGCAACACTTCCAACTTTCTTCTCTTTGTCTTCTCAATTCTTCCAAGCTTTATTTAGTACTTAAAAACACAAAATTAATTAATACAAATATTTATTCTTGAAGATGGTAAAAATGCAGAATTTGGGATAATATATGACTTTGAAGCGCGAAAGATGAGTTAAGTGCCAATGAAAAGGTGTATGAATATGCAATATTTGGCACTCATCAAATACCCCCAAACCTGAATTTTACTTGTCCTCAAGTGAAACAGATATCCAGAAATCCTAACTATACCACTGTCGCTGGTCTCTCGAATGCATTTAGCGTATGCATCAAGTCTTTAAACCCCTAGGTGTCCCTAGTGGACGAGTTGTAGTCTCGTGAGGGACTACCAAAGATGTACCCACAAAACCTTCTCCAAATTCAGAGCATCCATAGAAATGCCTTCGTCTTCGGTCTTCAACTGTAGATGATGAACTTCGGAATTTCGTAGAACCTTGATAATTTGTGACCATTTTTTTTTTTTTTTTTTTTTTTTTTTTTTTAAGACCCGCTACACAGCTGATCATCATTTTTTTGTTTTTTTTTTAATTAATATTTTTTTTTGTTGACCCGCTACACAGCTGATCATCAAATACCAAACACAAGATCCGAGACAAAATAATTTTTTAGGGACCCGCTACACAGCTGGTCATCATTTTTTTTTTTTTTTTTTTTTTAGAGACCCGCTACACAGCTGGTCATAGGAAACAACAACACAAAAATGCAAAAGACTACAAAGGATCCTACAAAAGACCCGCTCCACAGCTGGTCATCATTTTTTTTTTTTTTTTTTTTTTTTAGAGACCCGCTACACAGCTGGTCATAGAAAACAACAACACAAAAATGCAAAAGACTACAAAGGATCCTACAAAAGACCCGCTCCACAGCTGGTCATAGAAGAATGGAAAAGACTACAAAGGATCCTACAAAAGACCCGCTACACAGCTGGTCATAGAAGATAACAAAAACAAAAAATGCAAGACCCGCTACACAGCTGGTCATAGAAAAGACTCACAATTCCATATGCAAATACTCCCCCAAACCTAAATCTAACATTGCCCTCAATGTTTCAAAATATGATAGAAACAACAACAAACCATGAGAACAAAACAGATTCAAAGGAAAGAGATTACCAGATGCCAAACCAAAGACAGTGGAGTATGTCTAAAGCAACCAGCAGGGGAAGATATCTCGTGGTATGTACAAGGGGTGAACTTTTCAGTCCACATAGATCGGATCAGCAAGATGAGTTGTTTCAATCTCAGGTGGAATTGGTTCAAGGAACGGCTTCAGTCTCTGCCCATTGACCTTGAAGACATTCTTGGTTGTTACATCTTCTAGTTCTACAGCCCCATGGAGGAAAATTGTTCGCACCACGAACGGGCCTGTCCATTTAGAACGTAATTTTCCTGGAAAAAGATGCAGTCGTGAGTTATACAATAGAACTTTCTGGCCTGGAGTGAATGACTTGCGCAAAATGCGTTTGTCATGGAACACCTTCATTCTTTGTTTGTACATTTTTGCATTATCATATGCATCATTTCTTAACTCTTCCAACTCATTGAGTTGAAGCTTCCTTTGGGTGCCAGCTTTATCTAGATCAAAGTTCAGTTTCTTTACAGCCCAATATGCCCGATGTTCTAACTCTACAGGGAGATGACAAGCTTTACCGTACACAAGTCTGTAAGGGGACATACCAATGGGGGTCTTGTATGCAGTTCTATAGGCCCATAAAGCATCATTCAATCTTAAAGACCAATCTTTTCTAGACGGGTTAACCGTCTTTTCTAGAATGTGCTTAATCTCCCTATTTGAAACCTCTACCTGGCCACTGGTCTGTGGATGATATGGGGTTGCAACTTTATGAGTTATGCCATACTTACGGACTAAGGACTCAAAAGGCCTATTGCAGAAATGTGAACCACCGTCACTGATTATAGCTCTAGGGGTGCCAAATCGAGAAAATATGTTTTCCTTTAAGAACGAAAGTACCACCTTGTGGTCATTAGTTTTGGTTGCAATTGCTTCTATCCACTTAGAAACATAGTCAACAACAACAAGAATGTACAACTTTCCTTCAGAGCTAGGAAACGGACCCATGAAATCAATGCCCCATACATCAAATAGCTCAACAATCAAAATGGGTTGTAAGGGCATCATGTTTCGTTTTGATATACTTCCCAATTTCTGCACCGGTCACAAGAAATACATAATTCATGGCTATCCTTAAACAATGTTGGCCAGTAAAAACCACTCTGCAAGATCTTTGCAGCAGTTTTCTTTGCACTAAAGTGGCCTCCACATGCTTGATCATGACAAAAAGAGATGACATCCCTTTGTTCAGAGTTGGGGACACATTTCCTAATGATTTGGTCAGGGCAGTATTTGAACAGATATGGGTCATCCCATAGGAAATGTTTCACTTCGGCCAAGAACTTAGACCGGTCTTGTTTAGACCAATGAAGTGGCATCCTACCTGTAGCAAGGTAGTTCACGATGTCGGCAAACCATGGCATTTCGAAAACTAGCATCAGTTGTTCATCCTGGAAAGATTCTCTAATAATCTCTGATTCATCAGTAGACTCGACATTCAATCTAGATAAGTGATCAGCAACAACATTCTCTCGACCCTTTTTATCTCGAATTTCGAGGTGGAACTCTTGTAACAAGAGTATCCATCGAATTAGACGAGCCTTGGCATCTTTTTTAGATAAAAGATATCTCAATGCGGCATGGTCAGAATATATGATGATTTTAGATCCTATCAAATAAGATCTAAACTTATCTAATGCAAACACAACAGCTAGCATCTCTTTTTCGGTTGTTGAATAATTCATTTGTGCCTCATTCAGTGTCTTACTAGCATAGTAGATCACATAGGGTTGTTTGTCAACTCGCTGACCTAAGACAGCTCCAACAAAGAAAATCGACATGCGTCACACATGATTTCAAAAGGCAATTTCCAATCAGGAGGTCGGACTATAGGGGCCGAAGTTAAAAGAGTTTTGAGCTCCTCCCAAGCATGCACACAAGCATCATCAAACACAAATGCAACATCTTTACTGAGTAGATTACACAATGGCCTTGAGATCTTACTCAAATCTTTGATGAATCTACGGTAGAAACCAAAGATGGCCTAAAAATGATCTAACCTCCCTCACAGAGCGAGGTTGAGGCAAGTGTTGAATGATATCAACCTTGGCTTTATCTACTTCTATGCCTTTTTCTGAGATGATATGCCCTAGAACAATGCCTGAGTCAACCATGAAATGACATTTTTCCCAATTCAAGATCAAATTCTTTTCTTTACACCGAATAAGCACACGAGTAAGATGATGCAAACATTCATCAAAAGAAGAGCTAAAGACAGAAAAATCATCCATGAAGATTTCAAGAAACTCATCTATCATGTCTGAAAATATGCTCATCATACATCTTTGAAAAGTAGCAGGTGCATTACACAACCCAAAAGGCATACGACGATAAGCAAATGTTCCATACGGACAAGTAAATGTGGTCTTATGCTGATCTTCGGGTGCTATGTGAATTTGGTTGTAGCCTGAATAGCCATCTAAGAAACAATAGTACCTATGTCCCGACAACTTTTCTAGCATTTGATCAATGAAGGGCAGCGGAAAATGGTCTTTCTTAGTTACTGTGTTCAATTTCCTATAGTCAATACAAACTCGCCACCCTGTAGTTACACGGGTGGGGACAAGCTCATTCTTCTCATTTTGAACTACAGAATGCCAGACTTCTTGGGTACCACTTGAATGGGACTGACCCACTTGCTATCAGGAACTGGGTATATGATACCCGCATCAAGAAGCTTTATTATCTCACTCTTAACAACCTCTTTCATGTTAGGATTGAGACGCCTTTGCATCTCCCTAGATGGTTTGGCATTGTCCTCAAGGTTTATATGGTGCATGCAATCAGTGGGGCTTATGCCTTTAAGGTCCGAGATGGTCCATCCTAATGCTTCTTTATGCTCCTTAAGCACTTCTAAAAGTTTTCTTTCCTGTTTTGTATCTAAGGCAGATGAAATGATTACAGGCAAAGTATTAGAAGGTCCCAAAAAACATATTTAAGAGTATCAGGCAATGGTTTCAGCCGAGCTTTGGTGGCTCAACAAGAGATGGAACAGACTTGGATTCCAAGAGTGGAAGTGGTTCCACTCTAGCTTTCCACTTAGACGTGTCCATGAGTGGTGTGGATTCAAGCAAAGTATTCACTTCACTTATGTATTCATCATCAAACATATCCAGGTTGAAATTATTCAAACAAGCATCCAAAGGGTCAACAGACATGCTACTAGGTAGCGACTCCTGAATCAAACTTTCAATCATGTTGATTTCATGCACATCATTATCATCATCAAGATCTAAATGTTGTTGGCTAGCATTGAAAACATTCAACTCCACAGTCATATTACCAAATGACAACTTCAAGACTCCATTACGGCAGTTAATGATTGCATTGACGTCGCTAAGAAAGGACGTCCCAAAATGACAGAATGTGACTGTCAGGGTTTTGCACAGTTGAGTATCTAAAACGATGAAGTCCACAGGAAAGTAAAATTTATCAACCTTAATCAAAACATCTTCTACCACACCACGTGGCACTTTGACGGATCTGTCCGCCAATTGCAGAGTTATAGGTGTTGCCTTCAACTCTCCAAGACCTAACTGCACATATACTGAATATGGCAAAGTAAATTCACACTTGCCCCTAAGTCTAGCAACGCCTTCTTAACCGTATGGTCACCTATTTTGCATGTGATAGTTGGACTACCTGGGTCTTTAAACTTAGGTGGTGTGTTGCTTTGAATGATTGCACTCACTTGCTCAGTGAGAAAAGCACGCTTATGCACATGAAGCTTTCGCTTTGTGTGCATAGATCCTTAAGGAATTTAGCATAAGCAGGGACTTGCTTGATTGCATCAAGAAATGGGATGTTGATGTTAACTCGTTTGAACATTTCTAAAATCTCGTTGTACCGTGTACTCTCTTTTTGTTGCACCAATCTTTGTGGGAATGGAGCAACATGTACATGAGATGGTGTAGAGACATTAGAATTATGGGAATTCTTATGTTGCTCGATTTGTTTTCAACAATAGGTGTTTTCTGTGGTATTTTATGCACTCGTGAGTCCGATGTAGACTCACTCGATCGTGGTACACCTACATTGTTTTCAACAACTTTACCACTACGAAGAGTGGTGACAAAGATTTACTTGATTATTGGAGGCCTCATTTCGAGTTGAATTTTCTGCCTGATATACAGTTTTTGGATTTTGTTGGGGTTGACTAGGAAGTTTGCCTTTGTCTCTTTCATTCAATGCTTCACAAATTTGACCCATTTTAAGTTCTAGACTTGAAAAACGTTGGTCTGTGGTCTTTTGAAGTTGTACCAAATTTTGGGTCAACAAACCGAAACTTTCTTCGAAGCTAGGCTTTTTCTCTGCAGGGTACTGAGAATGTGGTTGCACTTGGGGGTTTCTAGGATAAGGGTATCCTTGGTTATTATTTGATGTTCCCCCCTTGCACATGCCCCTTAGACCATGAAAAGTTAGGGTGATTTCTCCACCCTGGGTTGTAGGTCTGAGAATATGGGTTGTTCTCTTGCCTTTGGTACAATACATTGGCTTCCTCAGTTTTAGACTCTTGAAATGCATGGAGGTCTGGACAAGTGTCCACTAGATGGTCTGAACCATGGCATGCGGCACAAGTGGCCATTTGAATTTGACTACGGAGAGTAGGGATATTAGTTTTTCCATTCTTTTCTAGCTCTAGCTTTTCTATTCTCCTGGCCAAGGATGCCATCTTTGCACTTCCTTCGAAGTCAGAGTCAATTCTATGAACATTGGATGCAAGGGTAATCCTATTTGGTTCACGGGGGGATTCCCACTGCTGAGTATTTTCAGCGACTTCGATTAAGAAATCCCAAGACTCATCAGCAGTTTTTTCAATAAATTGACCATTGCACATGGTCTCAACTGTAGTTCGGTTCTTGACATCTAAACCTTCATACAAAATTTGCACAAGTCTCCATTTTTCAAAACCATGGTGAGGACATTGGAGCAATAATTCATTAAATCTCTCCAAATATTTTGCCAAAGTTTCCTCCTCTAATTGCCCAAAACTATTCAGACTTTGACGAATTGTCGTAGTCTTATGGTTTGGGAAGAACTTTTTGAAGAACTCTTTCGTAAGAGCATCCCATGTATGAAATGACTGTGGCTGTTGAGCACACAGCCAAGTCTTGGCTTTGTCTATCAAAGAAAAAGGAAAAAGTTTCATTTTGAGGTGCTCATCCGTCATTTGGTTGATCCGAAGAGTCCCACAAATTTCCTCGAACTCTCTCACATGGTGGTAGGGATTTTCAGCTTCAACCCCTTTAAATTTAGGCAACATATTGAGGATACTTGCCTTTAGCTCAAATTGTCCATCAATAGCTGGTAAGACAATGCACGAGGACTGGGTTGTCCTCGTTGGGTACATGTAGTCCTTTAGACTACGGACTGGGTTTACTGGTTCTCCCATTGTTTCGGATGGGTTTGGACTGTCTTCCTCAGAACTATGTATTTCAATTAACTCTTCTTGAATGATTCTAACTAGTCGGCGTGTATGGTCTCTAAAAGACACAATCATAGCCTAGCTAGCACATCAAGCATGTTAACCATTCACCTAGAAGGCAAGTTCTATGCAATCACAAACAAGGATGACTCCACCACAAGAACCTACTGATTTCTAGCAAACAAAAAGCATGATGGCTCCACTTAGATTGTTTTCTAGACCAACTTCTAATCCTTCGAAAGGGAATTCGTTACAATCTGAGCAAACCCCTCTGGAATCAATCCGAGTTTAAGTAAATTGAATAGAGGCGAGGGAAGCTGCTAGAGCTTTGATACCCAAGGCCTCATCGTATTACAAGGCGGCGCGAATAACAAACATAAAGAATAAGAATGAACCTACCACACTACGGTGCGTGAATGATGAACTATCGTTGCTACAAGAATAAAGATGACAGATGAAGAACACGAAGAATGACGCTTTCAGAACCGCTTCTCAAGAACACGAAGAACGACACGGAGAATAACTGTCGTTGTTTAACAAGTGACACGGTGAATAACCGTTGTTGAAGTGCGACTGTTCTGGGCGGGCGTTTTTTTTTTTTTTTTTTTTTTTTTTTTTGGTGTTCCTGAATACGCTACAGTAACAATAAGACTTGTGTACATCGTTTTATCTACAAAGAAATGCTACAATTCCAGAGACAATTTATGAACAAAGACGATGGAGATGAAAATGAACTACACCACTACCGAAAGTCCCCGCAACGGCGCCAAAAACTTGGTAGGCTCGGAAAGATACCTACTATTATGTATACTGCAGTGCACAGTGTCGACAAGCAACACAGGGGCAAGCACAGTCGAACCACGAGACTTGGAGAGTGTAGAAGTTGATTCTAAATCCTGATTCAGAGAGTAACCAAAAGGGGTTTGATTTTGTCGATACGACGATATGATTTTCAAGTGACCGAAATAATAAAAGTAAAAGATGTAAATAACAAGATATGTAAACAATGATAATATGGATACTAGGGTATTCAAATCCACCAATAACCTATGATATGCATTCAAATTGTAATATTATTCTTGTCCTTATAGTAGATTTAAGTCTACCGTATAACTAAGGTGTTTCTCCAATGGATAATTTAATCACAACTAAAGTATTTCTCCAAAGCATTAATTGTCTAACTAAGCACAACTAATCTAAAGATCAATATTTGGTTAAGCATGAGTTGTAGCATAATCAACATAGAGATATTCTAACTACAATGGATGCATGGCATACATTGTGAGAGCAAGATGTTGACAAACTTGGATTAAATTATATCTTTAAACAATTCTAAACTTTCAAGAACAAGATACAAGATATGAATACATACCAATGAGATTAGGGCTTCATCTAAACCCTAGTAAATGAAATTAGAACATGAAGAACATTACAACAAAATTGAAATTTGATAAACTAACATGAACAAGCTATTCTTGGATGATTTTTCAACACAACAACCCTCTCTATTTATACACAAAAATTCTCTCTCACTTGGATTCGAATTTTGGCAATTATTTACTCAACAAAACATGTTTTCTCACTTGATGGATGTTTTGGAATACAATGGGGTGAGGTGGATGTTTTGGAATCCAATGGTGGTGAGGTGGATGTTTTGGAATCCAATGGGGTGAGGTGGATGTTTTGGAATCCAATGGTGGTGAGGTGGATGTTTTGGAATCCAATGGGGTGAGGTGGATGTTTTGGAATCCAATGGTGGTGAGGTGGATGTTTTGGGTCTTGGGTTTTGGATTATGGGTAGTTTAATCCCATGTATTGTAAACAGGTTGCCACTAATGCGCGAACGGGTTGCAACACTTCCAACTTTCTTCTCTTTTGTCTTCTCAATTCTTCCAAGCTTTATTTAGTACTTAAAAACACAAAATTAATTAATACAAATATTTATTCTTGAAGATGGTAAAAATGCAGAATTTGGGATAATATATGACTTTGAAGCGCGAAAGATGAGTTAAGTGCCAATGAAAAGGTGTATGAATATGCAATATTTGGCACTCATCAAGTATCATTGGTGTCTACAGAAGATTCAACATTTTCTAAGTCAATATCAAGTTGTGTAACATGCTCATCTTCACAGAAAAATTGCACAGGCTCAAGATTAGTATCAACATCACATGTGTATGTAACACTAGAAGAAACATCATTCATTAAGGTCGAGGCAGAGAAGCCTAATGTCCCTGAACCCAAAGGTTCGACAATATTTTCAGTAAAAACATGTTCTTCTAACATATCATCATCATCATCATCATAGAAATGCATTTCCATACAAATTGTAGTATTTCTAGTCTCTTCTTTTAAAACAGGTTCATAAGCAATATCAGTTGCACGAGTAAGACTAGACACACTATTGTCATAATTGACTTCATTATGGGTGATAAACATTTCATTTTGAAAGTCCTCCCTTTCCTGATTTTGTAAATGAATTAAATTCATCCTTAAAATGGTATTGAGTTGTTCAAGGGAAGGGGAATCATCAACAGTAGGTATCCCCTTTTCATATGAATATTCAGTACATGGTGATGCATGAGATTCCCTATTGAAGGAAAATTCCTGGATGTTTCTATATGGATGATACATGTAAGCATGGTCATTAGGGTATATAAAAGACTGATCGCAACCTTGAAAAGGTTGATTATGGTCCCAATGACTATCAACTTTGTATTCTGTGGGCATTTCATATTTTGGATTTTCATGATATTCTCTAGATTGCCTAAAATCATGCAAAATATAGCAATTCTCAGCAGGATGGTCTAATCCTCCACATAAGGTACAAGCATAGATTTCAGATGGCATTTCTAAAGCTGTGATTTTAGCTTCTAACTGATCCATTTCAGATTTCATTTCTAAAGCTGTGATTTTAGCTTCTAACTGATCCAAAAATGATGAATGTGTGAGTTGGGTACTGTAAAAATGTTCATTTTTACCTCTGATGGATTTTTTTCCATCCCCAGTTGCAGACCAAAATCCTGACATGGTCTCTAACTAGCACTAGGCTTCTTGCAGAGTTGTGTCACTGTGCACAAGAATACAACCAATTTTTTTTTTTTTTTTTTTTTTTAAAACCCGTTCTCTAATTACCACAGGCATACACTAGAAAAACAAAATAAAAGAAGAAAAATCCTAAACGGAAGGGAAGTTCTATGCAATCGCAAACAAGGCTGACTCTACCACGGTAAACCTACTGATTTCTAGCAAACAAAAAGCATGATGGCTCCACTTAGATTGTTTTCTAGACCAGCTTCTAATCCATCGAAAGGGAATTCGTTACAATCTGAGCAAACTCCTATGGAATCAATCTGAGTTTAAGTAAATTGAATAGAGGCGAGAGAAGCCGCATGAGCTTTGATACCTGTGGCCTCACCGCATTCCAAGGCGGCGCAGTCACGCATTCAATTTTCAGAAACTATCATGAACTTCGAAGTATGCTTAAAGAGTAACCAATATTTTCCGAACGACTTTCCTACTAAGCTCGTTACCTTATAGGTCTCGTTCTATTTCAAATTTTAAAGCTTAGGTTCACGTTAGGTATCGTTTTCCTAAGGCGGGCAAGAAGAGAACGGTGATGAAATCCGAACCCTTATCTTATATGGCCAATCCTTGCCCTTTACTAGGAAAATAAAGCAGCCTTATTCAAGTCCTCAACATATATGCAACCGAAGGAATACAGTAACTCGCTAACAGGGGATTCGCGAGTGTTTCGACAACCTTACCTCCCGTACCATACGGGGGATGAACCGTTGTTGTCGACTCGGGCCACGACTCATATGTCATGAACGAACCCGAGGGGCCGAGGTGATATTGTAATCACCGTCCTTCTCTGCAAACAGTTTGATATTTAATACTACCCTTCCGTAGGGTTTAAAATTAAAATTAAAAATAGAATGTCCAAAGTCCAAAGTCCAAAAATAAAATGCAAAAGAAATAGAAAATTACAAGAATAGAGAAATCCTAATACAATCTAAAAAATAAATAAATAAAATAAACTCTCTTATTTTTGTATGTAGAAAAAAAATCTTCTTCTTTCGCCCTTTTAGCTTCGCCTTTTAAATATTCACCAAAAGCTTTGGCAAATTTTCTTTCGCTCCGAATTCCAAATTCTGTAAGGAAAAGACAAAAAAAAACGTAAAGAAGAACAAATAATTATAATTTTTTGTTTGTTTGTTTGTTTGTTTGTTTGTTTTTTTATATTTTTTATATTAAAATATTTTTTTATTTTTTTTAATTTAAACAGTAACTGCAAGTGCAAGTGCAAGTGCACAGTAACGATGTGCAAGTACAAGTGAACAGTAACTTTGTACAGTGAAAATCTGTACTGCGTACAGTATACAGTAAACAACGAACTTTGCTACAGTACAGTGACCTGTGAATAGTTAACAGAACATGCCTCAGTGCAACAATGCTGAAAATGCAGAAAAACAGAATGGATAAAATCTGAAAAGATGGTGCAAAGATGGATGAAGTGTACTAACTAAATTATATGATGCAATTTATATGAAATGCAACTAACTAGATGGTGAAGAATTTAAATAAAAATGCATCTATAATCTAGATAATGCAAGTATAAACATAACCTAAAGATGAAGTTATATTAAAACTAAAGTTACCACTGCAACTACAATGCTTATTGAACTAAGCTATGAATGCATAAGTTAAATGGATGAAACACAAATGGAGTGACAAACAACTATTAATAGAACATATGCAACATATATGAAGATGCAGGAATGCAGTTTCTAAATGAAATGATAGAATGCAAAAACTAAAGATTTAAGAATGCAACTAAGTTACACTATAATGACTGGAAAATAAGCTACAAACTAATATTTACAAGATTGAAAATCAGGAAGTGTAAACAGTAGAGCAACTATACTAGAACAAGTCCCCGGAAATGGCGCCAAAAACTTGGTAGGCTCGGAAAAGTAACCTACTACTATGTATAAACTGCAAGTGCACAGTGTCGACAAGCAACACAGGGCAAGCACAGGTCGAACCACAGAGACTTGGGTAGTGATAGTTGATTCTAAAGAAGACTAACTGATTTCTATTCTAATGTAACACAAAGGGTTTGGTTTTGGTGTCGAAACGACAAGATATAGTTGTTGAACAAGTAAATATGCAATAACAATTTGTAACAAATAATTAAAGAGTACTAGGGCCTTTAAATCCACCACTAGCCTACACACTATGTATTCAACTAGTAGTATTATTCTTGTCCTTATAACAAATTCAAGTCTAAGGTGTTTCTCCGATGGATAAATTAATCACAACTAAAATATTTCTCCAAAGCATTAACTGTCTAGTTAAAGCACAAATAATCTGAGGATCAATAATATTTTTAAGCACGAGTTGCAGCATAATCAACACAGTGGTATTCTAACTACAATGGATACATGGCATACATTGTGAGAGCAAAATATTGATAAACTTGGATTAAATTCGATCTCTAAATCATTTTAAACATTCAAGAACAACACACAAAGTATAAATAACATAGAAGCATGCTATGGATTCATCTACACCCTAGCAAAAAGTTTTAGAACATGATAAAAATGTAAACGAAATTGAAAACAGAAAATATGGTGTCTGAGAACCCCTCAGCCGGGTCTCGACCGTCCCCTTTGGGAGAAGAGCTCGAGCAATTTTATAGGGTAGAAAACACCCGGCCATTTCTTCATTTGTTTAACTTCTTCACGTGTAGACATCATCACGCCCATACCTCTCTTCCTGGCACTCACGTTCTCATGCTCATGGGATATATTAAGTTTTCTTTCTTTAACTTTCTTTTTATCTTCTCGAGCTCGCCCCATGTGCTGCCAGTTTTTGCTTCTTCCACTCACGTTTGTCTTCTCTCCCATGTTGGTTCAGCTCCTCCATGTGCTGTGTCTCTTCGAATTCCTCCCAAGATGTCAGTGCCCCAACGTGCTGCTGTCTCTTTTCATTAACTAATGGCTATTCGCCTCCCAAGCTAGACCACATGATGTGCTGCTGCTCCCACGTTTCTCCCATAATGGTGTCATTCCGCCCACGACTTTGTGTAGTTCCCACAATTATTTTGTTGCTAGCTCCACGTGCTTCTTCTCCCAACGCAGCTTGTTTCTTCCCCCATGATTTTGTGTAGTTCCCACGAGCTGCCCATATTTTGACGCCTCCAAGACCAACTGCTCCTTGCTTTCACTTCCTTCACCACGCTCTAATGTGCTGCCCCTAATGTTGCCAGCTCGCCCTATTATTCGCCCACCATTCTCTTTTATCCACACGATTTTTGTGTCCCTTCACCCACGATTTGTTGATTTATTTGGTACCTAAAAACACAAAATTAATGAGTACAAGTATTTATTTTTGAAAACAAAGAAAATACATAATCTGGGATAATATATGATTTTAAAGCGCAAAAGATGAGTTAAATGCCAATAAAAACGCGTAGAAATATGCACTAATTGGCACTCATCACGGCCATATCAGAGGCAAGAGTCAGAAAGGTTTCAACCAAATCGATCTCCAAATCATCAAGGTTTTCACAATCAAAATCAATATAATCGTCAGCCTAGGAGGGATCAAGGTCAAGGTCCATGTCGAATCTGCAATCGTAAAAATAACAATGCAAGT
Organism: Papaver bracteatum; assembly: GCA_023529315.1. Classification (NCBI taxonomy): domain Eukaryota; kingdom Viridiplantae; phylum Streptophyta; class Magnoliopsida; order Ranunculales; family Papaveraceae; genus Papaver; species Papaver bracteatum. Next base: position 2,307,747 of record JAJJWX010005377.1, on the reverse strand, counting down.
TTCTGCTGGTTTCGTAAAGACAACAATGCACCACAGAGAAAAGAACTAGCTGCATATCTTGCTTTACCTGGTGGTTTTACTGACAACAATTGGGTAACTGACACGGGTGCAACTCACCACTTAACTGCCAATCTCAACAACCTCGATATCAGTCATAAATATGATGGTACTGAAACGGTTCGAGTTGGTAATGGTAATGCAATTCACATTGATAACATTGGTAATGCATCTTTCACTCATAACAACAGAGCTTTTTATCTTAATAATGTTCTTCATGTTCTGAAAATCCAATCAAATCTCCTCTCAGTTTCAAAGTTTTGCAAAGATAATAATGTATTTTTTGAATTCACTCTAATTTCTTTCTTGTAAAGGATCTCAAGTTAAAGACAACATTGTTGCAAGGTAGGAGTAAAGATGGGCTATACATTTTTGATGGTGTTCGAGAGATAAAGTCTAGCTATCCAACTGTGTTCATGTCAGACAACATTCCAATGTGGCATCAGCATTTGGGACACCCAATGCTCCGTACTGTCGTCAAAGTTATCAAAAAAAATTCCCTTCCAGTTAAGAATAAACAGTTTGAGTTCTGTCACTCTTGTCACATAAGCAAGAGTCATAAACTCCCTTTTCCTATTAGCACAACTATTATTGATAAACTTCTAAGTTTGATTGTTTCTGATCTATAGGTGTCTCCTTATTTATCTAGAAATGGCTATCGTTATTATCTTCTTCTTATGGATGTCTACTCACATTATACATGGATATATCCTCTAACTCGAAAATCAGATGCACTTCCTGTCTTTATGCAATTCAAAACCATGATAGAAAATCAAAATGATCTCAAAATGAAGGTTTTTCAATCAGATAATGGAGGAGAGTTTAAAAAATTCACTGCTTTTCTTAACAACTCAGGAGTAGTGCATAGGTTTTCATGTCCTCATACATCATCCCAAAATGGTCTTGCCGAGCGCCGCATTAGACACATCACAGAATCTGGCCTAGCTCTTCTTTTTCATGCCTCTATGCCAAAGTCTTATTGGTTTGATACTTTCTCTACTGCTAGTTATCAAATCAATAGAATACCATCTACAAAAAATAAGTCGAGGTCTCCATTAGAATTATTGTTCAAAAAATCTCCAGACTATTCTTTTCTAAGAGTCTTTGGTTGCTTATGTTACCCTTGTCTTAGGCCATATGTCTCCAATAAACTTGAACCAAGATCATTACCATGTGTTTTCATAGGGCATAGTGGTGATCATAAATGGTATGTGTGCTTCCATACTCCAACCAACAGGTTATACATCTATCGGCACGTCAAATTTGTAGAAACCAGTTTTCTTTTTGCTGCAAAACAACAGGTATGTTTGGATGTTTCTAATCTCGTAACACCCACAACTAAGTTATTATCTTCCTCTATTTTGTCTGCTCCTGCATCTGCTACTCAATCATCATCACAACATGTAGAAGATCAACAAACTGAGTTATTACCCACTCCACCAGTGTCGCCTGAAGTTCCAGAAATTCAGTTATAACCCACACCATAACCAACTTCTGACTCTACAACTACTATCGCATCAGTCTCAGTTTAGAGAACCAGTGATCGAACTCAACAACCAGATCAGCAGCATCTTATGGTTACACGAGCACGGGATGGTATCAGAAAACCAGTGAACAAACTTTGTCTTACAACATCCAAATATCCACTTGAGCAGACAGAATTCGTTACTCCAACTTGTTATACAGAGGCAGATAAAGATCCAACTTGGAGACCTCCTATGGATGATGAAATTAATGTGCATATTAGAAATGGAACTTGGAGTTATGTTCCCTTTGAGCCATGGATGAATCTTATTGGCTCTAAATGGGTGTTTCGCATTAAACAAAAACCTGATGGTGAACTTGACATACACAAGGCACGATTAGTTGCACAAGGCTTTCATCAAAGAGAAGGGTTTGATTATGATGAGACTTTTAGTCCCGTAATAAAACCTAGCACGATTCGACTTGTTCTCTCTATTGTTGTCTCTCAAAACTGGCCACTACAACAACTAGATGTTCAGAATGCATTTTTACATGGAGTATTGACTGAAGAAGTCTATATGAAGCAGCCATCCGGGTATGTGAATCCTAATTTTCCTAATCATGTTTGCAAACTCAACAAAGCTATCTATGGGTTAAAGCAAGCTCCACGAATGTGGTTCTCTCGTCTAAGCAATCATCTTCCACAGTTAGGGTTCAAAGGTTCTGTGGCTGACAGTTCGTTATTCATTAAACAAGCTCCTGGTGGTATTACTTACTTGCTTATTTATGTAGATGATATAATCATCACAGGCTCGAACACTGCACTTATAGGAAATATAATTGAGGAGTTGAAGTCTGTTTTTGCAGTAAAAGAATTGGGTGAACTTAATTACTTCTTGGGAATTGAGGTAGTTAAACAACAAGGTTCACTAGTTCTAAGTCAACAAAAGTATATCACTGACTTGATCAAGCGCACCAAGATGGATGGAGAAAAACCAGTGTGCACACCTCTTGCAGTAAATACAAATATCAGCAAACAAGGAAGTACAAAGTTTGAGGATCAAACTCTCTACAGAAGCGTTTGTGGTGCACTACAATATTTACATCTCACTCGTCCTGACGTTGTTGTAGCTGTCAATAAGTTCTTCCAATTCATGCATGACCCATATGTTAAGCATTGGGAGTTAGTGAAGCGAATTCTCAGGTATTTGAAGCACACTGCTAACTATGGCTTAGTTATACGTAAATCTCCAGACAAGTCTCTTCATGCTTATTCCGACTCAGACTGGGCAGGAAATGTGGATGACAGACTGTCTACTAGTGGATACGGTATATATTTTGGAGGCAATCTTATTTCCTGGAGTGCAAGGAAGCAAAAGACACTTTCGAAATCAAGTACAGAGGCAGAATACCGGGGTATTGCAATTGCAACATCAGAACTCATATGGCTTCAGTCCTTGCTTCAAGAACTAGGTGTTACAATTCAGGTACCATCATTGTGGTGTGATAACTTGGGTGATACTTATCTCACATCAAATCCTGTGTTTCATGCGCGTATGAAACACATTGAAATTGATTATCATTTCGTACGAGAAAGAGTTGCCAGGCAACAGTTACAGTGAAGTTTATCTCATCCAAAGATCAAATTGCTGACATTTTTACGAAAGGTCTAGCGTCTCCAAGGTTTCTGTTTCTACGTGACAAGTTGAACATTCGTCCACTCATGTACAACTTGGGGGAGGATGTTAAGGATACAGCTGCCAAACCAAATATCAAGGGATTGATTAGCGTATATTATGCCTAAATATACTTTACTGCTTTAAAATCATCAATCACAAATAATATATCTCTGTCAGTAGCTTAAGTTTTGCATGTAAAATTATATTCCTTAATGTAGAATATTCTGTAATTATAGCACTGTAAACTCTATATATTGTATTGGTTGTCCACCGGATGAAGTGTGGAATTATTCACCCCAAATATTGAGTTCTGTTTTGAATTTGTGTATAACATACATAAATACAAGTCTATCAAGGTTCTACATTGATATGCAATTAGATGAATCATTTCATTCAACATAAATCAAGACACACAACAAATAATCATGCATTTTTCACTAAATATATGTTTTAATAACATTATTGAACTGCATACTACATATCCAACCAACCTAGTATCAACAATTTCATCAAAAAAAGAATCAAATAAATTTAAAAACCCTAACATTAGAATCACTCACTTTTTATTCTTTTTTTTTATGAAATTGATTGAGGGATTACTTTCACCTTGTAGTAACCATCCAACCCATTTAATCTTAGCAATTGAATCGCCCTGAATAAACAAGAAAATCCAAGGGGGGTAAGAGGGGTTTTGAGAGGAAGAATTTTAGGGAAGAAGAAGAAATGGGAGACGAGTTCTGTAAACTTAAACCTATGAAACGCGTACTGAATACCCGTATTTTGGTCAAGTCAACGAGTTGACTAATACATATACTGAGTACCCGTTTGGCACTATTCATACGCGTACTGAGTACCCGTTTCGTATAGGAAAGGGATGAGAGGGCACGATAACAAGCTTGCCTTTCATGTGCCATCCCTTCCCCACATTTGAGGGATATGGAAGGGATAGCTAGCACCATAGTGCTAGCTCTAAGGAGCACTGGAGCAAGGTGCAGGGACCAAACCAAAAGCCTGGTGAACATGAGGAATTAACTACCAGTTTACCATGTCATCCCCCACGGCTTGCAAAATATTGATTGTTCTACTTTAAATATACTGACTTATGCTGTACGTGCCACAACCAGAAGGTAGGTATGTAGCATCAAATAAATGCGACCCACTCTGCAATCTCATTTAAAGAAAAAAGTGAGTGCCAGAAAAATTTAACGAAAATGTTAGCACCGTATGAGGTGGGTCCACTTATATCTCATCCCTGTCCCAATACAGAGACGGTGACATTGAGGTCATCTGATCTCCTCTTGGTACACATCATACTGCTCTTCGGTGTGTGTATCATCGCCCAAAATTTAAAGCTCGTCCTATACACCGAGAGATTTCCAAAAGAAACAAAATCATGTTACGTGAATCTTAGACATTAAAGTTCATCGATCGGTGAATCCAAGGACTTTCTTTTTAGTATATATTGCACTTTTATCATTGATAGGTTTGATTACGATTACTCATTTAAAAAGATGCTTCAATTAGAGAGTGAGTATATAATTCTCGTTCAAAAGGGAAAGATGAGGAAAATGATATAAATCCGACAAGTTTGTCTTATCTTTTTTTTGATAAGTCAAACATTTCAGTCTTATCTGTTGAAGCTGTTGAAAATGGCAAGGAACCATGATCCAGTAACAGTACATATATCCATCAACGAGGTCCTCAGTGTCGGTTAGAGAGTATACGCACCCAGCCGCATACAACGAAAACCCAATACCGATGAAGTGGCAAATTCACCCAAATTGACTTCGAGCCTGGCTTACTATTCGGTCGGATACAGACCACATGTCTGAGTGCATGGGACGATGTGGGCAGCGCTACTCGGTCTCAGAAGTTCATACCAGTGGGTTATTGGCCAGTAGAACTCAAGTAGCATACCCCGCACACATACATGACATGAACCAGAACACAGAAAAAAAACTTGTCAAATAACAAATGAACATGATACAAGTGTAACACGCTGACCACTTTCAGAGCAACCTGTCTTGGCTGTTGTATTTCTCATCAAATTACAAACCAATCACATAACTAAAGAATGACATTTTGTAGCTCAGCTTGGCAGGTTAAGAAATGATTAAATCAAGAAAATTGTAACACTTGAAATTCGCAATGTAACAGAATGTCTATGGTAAAATATCACATTACAGATTGATTTTTATTTTTTTTGCACAAAGGTTCTATATAAAGGCCTTAACGTAAAGAAAGAAATGTCTATTACAAAAAAGAACATTTGACAGCTACCAGACACAACAAAAGGAACCATCTTCATATACTTCTTTCTTTCTTTTTCGTGTAAATTGAATCACCACACCTTTACCCTATTTTCCTCTCATCCTATTTCACCTCTATAACTTTGTGATAGACCCATTTAAGTAAAACAAGTATGATAAGGAACAAAAAAGAACTGTACATTACCAGCACTCATGAAAATCGCAAAGGAAAGCCGGTAGAATTAGTTACGAATCAACATTGTTAGTAGTGTGCTTTGACGTTTCTGAAGCTGCCTGCAACACGCTAATTTGCATCAGTCGAATTTAGTCATTGTGAAAGATACTTCAAGTACAAAAGAAATTTTTTTACCTTAACTTCTTGGAGGATTCCTTCGAGCTCTGACATTATCTCTGAAAACGAAGGCCGGCTACTGGGAACCCCTTCCCAGCATCTTTGCATCAAATCCAGTAGTCTGGGGTTTGCATTTTCTGGTATTGACGGTCTCAAACCCTAGATGTGAATACAACAAAAAACCGTTTAAGTGAATGCACATCCAATGTTAAGAAACAACTACACAGTAAGTTGGAAAACTCGCAACCGAAAATAACATTTACTGAGCATATTAATACAAGAAGGATCACATTTATTTCATGTTTAGAAGATTATATAAGTACAGTAAGGCTTTGTCTGTAAAATTAAGCCACCTTATCACTGCCCTAACAAAGATACTTTTCCTAAAAATGGAGTAGCACGTACATATGGTACAAACAATAAATCCTTCCTTTAAGATCACAAACCTGTCTAACTCCTAGGGCAGCTTGCAAAGGGGTCATTGTATCATATGGCACCTACAATGAAAACATCATAGCTAAAGATTATTACATTCACAATAAAACCACTAATTTGACCAGCATGGAACTTACAGAAGTACCTTTGCGGTTGTAAGCTCCCATAACACGATAGCAAAACTGAAAACATCTGCCTTCTGATCGTATGGTTGATGATTTATAACCTGAAAAATGCAACATATCTTAGTAAAAGTGGGATGTGAAATAAGTTATATAACCTTCTGCTAGATGAAGTAGGATCCACATAAATCAAAGATGTTTATAAATCTGATAACATAGTGAGGCTCTTCATCAACTAAAAAGAACAGCATATAGAAAGACCTTAATTTAGAGAAAGGAAAGAAAGATAATCATAAGTAAAAGAATTTGAAGAAGCAAAAGTACTGCACACTACTCTGACCTCATGTTAACACTAGCGATGTTGAATTTATCGACCACTTGCACTTTATAATGAATGTCTACTAGTAAGAGCAACTATTGAATTATAGGTGAACTATAAGCCACATAAGAACTCTATGGAGTGAAAATGTAGGCATGAGCATGGTATAACAAGGGTATAACAAGTAGTCACGTTCATTAGAAATCACGCAATGTGAAACTAATACAAAGTGAACCTTCCCAGACTTGCAAATGTCTTAAAGAAATTTATCAGGTGATATATTGAAGTCCCAGTAGTGTGGCGAACACATCTTAAACAGCCCAGAAATTCAGGCTCAAGATTCAACAAGGGAAAAACAAAAATGAAACCCAAACTAACCCACGTCATGCTCAAGAAGTTACAGATTGCATGCTATATGCAAGTTCAGTAGACCATTTACTACTCTTTATTCATGTTGTCTGATTCTCCAAGTGGAAACATGCAGTACAGCTTAACTATTCCTTTCTATCAATCCTCCACATGTATTTTTAAAAATATCTAGTGGATGAAATTCAAGTGGTAGAAGGCAGCGGGGTTTAGAAGAATCAAACCTCAGGTGCCATCCATCTGTATGTTCCAGTTTCTGCGGTCATTTCCCCTCCTTGACTTTGGAAACGAGCGACACCAAAATCTGCCACTTTTACAACCTGTTGAATTCAAATCAAATAGTGAGATTTACAAAACAAGAGCTAACTTCAGCAAAGACATACAACAGAGCTTCGTTCTTTTGTAGGCTGAAACTGCATGCTGATAAAATGCAATTAATTTAAGTAAGTAGTAGCATAATTATGGATCAAAAGCTAGTGGCCAAAACAACATGCTTCCTGTCCTCTAGATGAAATGCTAGAGTGGAAGGTAGCCATTGGCTTTTACAAATTAGGACAAGGAAAAGCACATAAAGAGGATCAGTTATATGAAACACAAGAAGTAAAACATAACCACCACAACTTAGACTAGATATGGTGGAATTAACTATTTAAGTTAAACCTTAAGTTTCTCACTTCCCTGATGTTAAGCATTTACAGTCCCAAAAAGAAATTAGACAAGCTCCCTGAAAATTATCTATTTTTAAGAAAAGCAATCATAAATATATAAAACAATCATGCAGTACTGAATTATAAAATGTCCTTAAATAGTTTGTATCCACAAATTGCTACATACATGATCAATATCCATCAGCAGATTGGCTGTTTTCAGATCCCTATGAATTATGTTTTTTCGGTGCAAATACTCCATTCCTTGGCAAATATCGATTGCAAATTCCAACAGATGACCAAGTCCCAAGACATTATGATGCTTGTGCAGAAAGTCGTAAAGACTTCCTCCAGGCATATATTCTGCAACCAAGAAATAAGAATCATGAATAAAAAGGAGAGGCTGCACTGACGTTAAAGAAAAGTTCATCATGCACACCTAAACCAAAAGCCAGAAACACTCATCGGTGCCAGGCTTTGAATCCCTGGTCAAGAAAGGGGTAGGAGATAGTTTCTAACAAGCACCTAAGGCCCCTTGATTGTTCCTGGAACACTCAAATTGGTTAATTCATACTTTTCTGTGATTTTATTCATGGTTATTGGACATGCTTTGACCACTTAAAATTAGAAAATCAACAAGAATAAAGGGAACCTGCTGAAACTTATACTAAGATATGATTGACATGAGCGTACCTTGGGACGGTCAAGGAGATAGGAATGGATATAAGTAATTAACTTGCATTCTAATAATTACTGTGTTTGTCGGTCCTCCAGAGAGTAGTTGTTGGAGGATTTAGTAGACAATGCACAAACCCACTTTATGAAACACTAGGGCTCTTTGGGGTTTTATCAAGAGACAAAATGGCTAGACTGAGTTGTTCGTTAAGGGGGGATATATTTGATGTTTTGAAGACTAGAGCATAGATAGAGTGGGGTAAGCATTAGCCCAATACTGAGAAGAAAAAAAACAGTACAAGAGAACCATCTGTGGAACAAGATTTACAAAAGCCAACAACCAATCATAATTATAAAATCAGAAGAGTATACTTGCATGATTAGTGGATCACATTCATAAAGAGAAAACTAAATGTTATAACAGTATGACAAATTAATAGTCAATTAAATTTACTTTACCTGTTACAATGCACAAATTTGGAAACTTTGTGCAGGCACCAATGAAACGAACAACATTTTTATGTTGAACCTCTCTGCAGTGATAAAAGGAGAAAAAAAAAAAAAAGAGTAAACAGGAAATAGTTCCCAGACAGGTTCAGAGTTTCAGAAGACAGATAGATATCATGACATGAACACATTGTACTTCTTTCATCTATATTGATAAACTTAATGCAAATGGAGTTGGGTTACGAAAACATAATGCTCAAATTAAAAGCAAACCGCATAAATTTCACCAAGCCACTAACCTTAGGATTGTTACTTCTTGTGCGAATTCTGCCTCCAAAGCTTCATTCAGATGTTCAGGTTTAAGAACCTTAACAGCAACATCTTGACCCAGATAAACTCCACGACATCTTTTAGAAAGCACAATATACAATACATGAGCAGCTAATAGTATGGATAAATACAAAACAAAAGGTAAAAACGGAGAGTTTAAATTGCGACTCACAAATCTCCACAAGATCCACATCCTATTTTATCTCCTATCTTCAACAATCGCCTATCGATTTCCCAATCGCCACATTTTGGTTCTATTGCTAGTGCCTTCTCCAAGCCTGAATGAGAAGGGGAAGAACCAGACCAGGTTCCCTATATTTAAAGTAACCATATCATTATCGCTGTCGTCTAAAATAGTGATTTTCCATATGAACATAGTTCATACAATTCAGCCAAGAATTCGCATCCTGCAACCATTATAATGCCATGCCTATGAAGTACTAACACAGCTTACTCGGGTTTGTTTTCTGGCAAGGTACTTGCTATTGCCTTGTAAGTATGATCCGAAATAAAGGTATAACTCACACCAACCAAACAGAGGATAAAGAAACAATGAAGCTCGTATAAATGGAGGAACAAGCTATTCACCTCGCTCCTAGCAACTGCTTCCTCCAGCGCTTTATGCAACCCATCTGTGTCCTGGCCACATCATTGCAAAGTCAGCAACATTTGGGCTTGGCAGAGATCCCTGTAATAGAATGAATAGAATCACGATGCTCCTTAATAAATTATCATGTTATTGTCCTTTTAGGTTCAAGTACAAGATGTGCCTAAGATGTGAACTATCACTTATAGGGCCACGAACGTATAACAGTAGAACATCCGTGCATGAGTACGGTCAACGCAGACGTAGTTAAGAAAAAAGTATTAAGGTCATGAAAACCGTTAATAAAAACAAAACTTTACGAGAAACCAGAGGGGTACCTAAACAGAGGTGTAACCATATAAAGAATACATACACACTTTAGAAGGAGCTTAAGGTGAATTTAACTTTTCATATCTAGCCAAAACGTTAGTGCAGTACTTCCAGAATCATATTTCAGCAACTGATACTACGATAAAAATATCTAATTCTTCGAAGTCTTAAGATTATCCCCACTGTTGACAGCTAAAGATATTTGTAATTCTTTGAGCATGTATGTGTTCCAAGCATCCCAATGAACCCTTTTGATCTGCACTTTCCAAGTTTCCTGACCAGCTAAAGCTCCAAGTTAGAGCCATTTTCGCTGGAGGTTCCAAGATGCCCTCGAGTCAAGTCTCTTCAAAACCTGAAGGGAATGTTTTGTTGGATATGTGCAGAGTCTTAGTAGACTCGAAGGACTTGGGGGATACAAATTATTACGGCATCACGACCAGCTGAGACTTTAAAATAACTTATGATCAACGTCCAGTGAGACATGTTGTTATAATATCTAGTCATTCATGTTCTCAAAGGTGACTGCTAGTTCACTTCGATGTAGCTAAAGCTGGCTCAAACAATATACTATTCGTCATTGACCAGGTAGTGTACAAAATACCAAGAGAACAAGTACAATTAAAATAATTGTACTTGTTACAGGCAATTGTACACTAATTATTTTAGTGTACAAGTTACAATTAAAATAATTAGACAATTCAAATCAGCAATAACAGATAAGATGAAACTTTTTACAGGCAATGGTGAAACAAATAGGAATTCTATTATTTCTAACATGTAATTACTAGATTCATTCTATTCGGGAAAAGAAAACAGTTAAGAACACTTAACAAAATATGATACTACAATGCTGCGCAAAGAAATATCTACCTCAGATTCCCATCCATCTACGACAAACACATCCAAAGAGTAGCCATCAATTGTTGAGAAGACATGAGCTTCACGGATGTTTAGTCCTATGTCGGAGAGCAAAGCAGATAGCTAGAAGACCATGCCACAAGATTTATAAACTTCATACATAATCATGATATTATTCTTAATAAAGATAAACATAAAGTTCAAGTAGACAATTCTATGACCAACTCATCAGCATAAAAGTAGAGAAAATGTATTTACAGCTATGAAGCAGCATATTGAATTCAAGTGGGGGACGTCTAAACGGTGTATAGAGAAGTTTGCAAGGTTTACTAATATTACAGATGTTCAAGTAAAGATATAATATGGAAACCAATTAGTAACAATATAACATATGGTATCTGCAAGTAACTCGAACAACCACAAAGGAACCATGAAGGCCGTAGTGCGCATACCTGACTCAGAAGCTTGGGCTTGTCAAGGGTAGAAAATATAATTTCATGTATAGATGCATATGGAACTTCTTGCCTGCATCATCATTCATCATTCAGATAGTATTCTCTTAAACGAAGGCAGACTAAAGAACAAAGTAGGTTTATGTACAATGTATCAGTTCCGTGCAATATAATTGACCAAAATTTGCTAGAGGCACAAGAAACTGTATGATGCATTGAGCCAAATATTCAGACAAAATACAAAACTAAGGAGATCCATATGCATCACAAATAGCTTGCAAAATAGTACCTCATAGATAAATTCTCTATGGCATTGTTTCTCTCAGTTCCTTCAGCAATCATCCTAATATCCAAATTCAAGTCCTCAAGCTTTGAGCAAGGTTCGAAATCAACATCACTATTTCTGTTTCTACTTGCAGAAGTGCTACCAATTACAAAGAAAGAAACCTTGAATGAATGAACCATAAAATCAGCAAATAAAAGTGTGATATAAAAACAACCAAGCATCATAAAATAATAACCCAAGCCTGCAGTATTCTATTCACCCATTCAAGATCGAGGAAATATTAAGGAAAGTCATATCACATAGTAGAAAAACTCTAGAAAAACACCTGTTATTTGATGGCAAAATGCCTTCGTCTTCTGCATTTAAGCTTGCAGTCGAAGCAGATGGCACTTTTGTTGGCTGCCGAATATCACCATTTTCATCTGCTTTTGTCATAATATTCTACAAAGCACAACAAAAAGGAAACTAAGTACGCAAAGATATTAAAAGTCCACACACGAAATAAAAGAGAAGAAAAATGCAGGTATCGTATCCAGTACTAGCAGACGCAAACAACAATATGATACGGCATCTGAGACGCATATCTTGCAATAACAGTAGCATTTTAAGACTGATAGTTGCCAAAAAGAAATAAAAAATATATAGAAGTCCGTACGGATCTTACAGCTTGTAACATCACAGACAGTGCAAAATTCAGTCGAAATTAAGCATAATTTCAACATTTTGCACCTTCACTATGCATGTGCTAGTCCGCTAATATTTTAAAGGTTAACCAGGCCAACGCATGGAGGTTTCTCGTTGAATCTTTTATAGAAGGTAAGAAGCTTATTAGATAAAGCATGAAACATGTTTTTCATTGTTGGTCAAAGTTGTATGAATGTAAAGGATGACAGAGTGCAGATGCAGAAGTGAAGCGTCGTTGTCTGGGGCAGCCTCCTACACTTAGATGTCTTTTCTATCTGGATCCATATTGTCTTGCTAGAAACCAAAAAAAAAAAAGTCCATCTCTGAAAGTACCAAGTAGAAACAATCTTGGTTCGAGAACAGTGCATCTGACATTACATGACAACCGTAGAAGCTAGTATTCAAGATCTGGACTACTGCTTCCCAATCTGACATTATAAAATAAAAGGTAGTACCTCCAAAAATCGAACGTGGAAAACAGGACACCTCCCCGGGAGCATTGCTTCAGCAAGAAGCTTCTGATGTATTAACACATCTTCGACTCTATCCATATTCACATCTAGTCCATACCTTGAACAAAAAATGCGCCAAAAGAAATAATATTCACTCGCCGATTACAAATGAGCACAAAATTGTTTGAGTACACTGTAACCAATACAAACCATTCAATGAAAAGAATCTAAACATCTACATCAAAGGTCTGGAGTTGGTCAGCGGTCAAATCAATGCGATGATGCAATGCAATATATGTTAAACGTACTATGTTTCTGCTGCAAGAAACAGGTCTACAATTGCTCCCCCAATGTTCAACACAGCAGATACCGAAACCTATAATAGGTTTTCCAAACTGCAGCCTTGTAATCATCCGCTCATTTTACAATGAGTATCTCTAACCAATTTCTCTTTCAGTAATTTGCTCTTTATTGAAGTCAATTACAAGTCAAACAGTGTGGTCAAATACATTTCCTTAGATAATATGTGAAGCCTAATGAATTCATTTTATAGGAAAAGATTTATAATATTATGTGAAATCCCTAACAAAATGATCAACAACAATCATGTCATAATCTTGATAACCTAAACTCTCAAACTCTCCAAAAACAAAAACAGGATAAGATTTCAAAAACAAAAAGAAGAACATCAAGTGATTATTACCGAGCCGGCAATCGATTAAAATGAGCATCCAATTGATGACGAAACTCCGGATTATAAACAACCTCATCGTTTCCATTCTCGACCAACTTATTATATACATCAACTCTTACATCATATGCACTAAAACCACCACCACCACCACCACCACCACCAAAAGAGTTCCGTAACGGTGTAGAACTCTCCCCAACTCCTTCAATCAACTCCATATTTTTTTTAATATTCTCTTTTTTCCCAATATCAGGCAAAAGAATACCAACTCATCAGCAAGAAACAGGAAAGAAGAATAAAGACGCTGAAAAGCTCAGAAAGTGACTAAGAAGAATCAAAACTTGAATCAATCAAAGGAAGGAAGATAGGTATAGATATATAGGAGAAGAAGATCTAATGGTTAGTCAACGAACTAAGAAGAATCTTTGACAAATTTAGAGGAATCTGAGGAGAAAATAACTATTTATCAAGGGTGAATTTACTGTAGAAAGAAAGAGAGATGGGAATGTTTGACGAATGAATGTCAGGTTTGGTTTGGTGTATAAAGAGCACTTTGAAAAGAAAGAAGAAAATGTTAACTAGATGTAGACGAAGAGAAAACAGAGGAGGAATTTAGATGTTTTACTTTTCTTGGCACTAGTAAGAAAAAAAAAAATGAAAGAGGATAATTGGATAGCGTTACTAAAAGCTATAGTAGTTGTACCGCAGACAGATGTACAGATGTACGTTTATTACAAATCTGTCCTTGATACAAATGTAGGTAAATGGATAGTGATCTTGTTTTGCCAAAACCAAAACCAAAAGCTCTTTTCAAGTAGCAAGTACCTGGTCGAGCAGGGATAGTAATTCGTAAAGCACATATCCCCAATGTAGACGACAAAAGTTTTACACCGGCTGTCGCAGGCCGAGACGCAACCCGCCCAGAGGCAAGGATAATCCTTGACACATACCGTGTCGCGTTGTTATGGACAGGGAGCGGGTCTACTGTCTAGTTGGGTTTACGCATTCGCGACCTTTAGCTTAGCACATCCACTTAATCCCTGCCCAGGAGACAGGGCTACTGGGAAGATCTCCCCCATTCACTTCTGTCCTGATTATTTACAAGTTCGCTATTGAGGAATTCCCACTCCCACGTCCTTACAAGACAGTGATCTTGTTTTGCCTCTTTATAAAAAGACTCCTAATGCCAAGCATTTTTCCTCTTTTTCTTTTGGACAAAGAAAGGTTATAAATTTATAATTATGAGCAAATCTGCCTTACATCCATGGAAATCAAAGCGCAACGGTACTATAGACTGGTATGAGTGTTTTCTGAATGCCTTAGTTGCCCATTTAACAAGAACTGCTTCTGATTTTAATCCTTTGCTTATAGATTTTGATCAGGTTAGAGTCAAACAGAGCACGTCATATGATTTTTTTAGAGGTTAGATGGAGCATATGGAATACTTATGCCAAGTGTCCTCACTATAGCTTTTACATTAGAAAATTCCTATTTCGACCAATAAGAAGCGAAAGTTTCATCACCGTTCGACGTGCATGAGAGCTTATTTTGTCAAAGCCTTTAAGGGGGAAGATTGATAAATGCATCAAATATTTTCATGTTGTTGCATCTAATAGAAAAAGGCATAATACTAATCATTCTCTAAGAGACAGTTATGGTCTTTGTTTGGAAGAGAAAGATCAATTAGATACTCCTCTAAAAAAATCATGTTTTGGGTATAAGTACAACTGAAGGGAACAACATTAATCTTATTTTCAATCATATTATACCTAAGGTTATTACTGATGCAGAAAATGTGGAGCTAATCAGAATGCCAGGTAAAAGAGGAAATTAGAGATGTGTTGTTTAGTATGAATTCGTGGGGATCTCTGGGTCTGAATGGTTATCCTCGTAGAACATGATGTTTTTGACTCGGTAATGAGTTTTTTTGAATCTGGTAAACTTTCGGAATTTTTGAATGGCCATATTATTTCATTAATTTCGAAAATAGAAAATCCGATCACTTTGGTAGATTTCTGACCAACAAGTTTGAGCAATGCCTTATACAAGTTGATTTCAAAAAAAAATTGGTTGCTAGACTGAAAATTGTTTTGGAAGATTATGGCTCCAAACCAATCAGCCTTTACCCCAAGGAGACGGATAATCGATAATATAGTTATTGCACAAGAAATGTTTCATTCCATGAATACTTAGCAAATCCAAAAAAAGGTATTTTAGCTTTAAAGTTAGATTTATCAAAAGCTTTTGATAAAATGGAATGGTAATCGTTATGCATATTTTTACGAACTTTGAGTTTAGTGGTAAATGGTGTGATCTGATTTTTGAATGTATTTCAACGGTCAAATCTTCGGTGCTGCTAAGTGGGGTTCCAGGTTTATAGTTTAACCACCAAGGGATCTCCGACAAGGAGACCCATTGTTTCCTTATTTGTTTATAACATCCTTGAATGGTTTGTCTAGACTTTTTGCTCATGTTGAACGAAATAAAACCTTTTCGGGTATGCAGATTGATAAAAGTTATCTTGTTATATCCTATATACTATTCGTATACATGATTGCTTTATATTTTGTAAAGTGTATACCTCCGAAGTTAGACAACTGATGAAAGTTTTGGATATTTTTAGTAAATCTTCGGGCCAGGACATTAATTATCACAAATCATGGGTGTTTTATAATAAAAAAATTTGTAATAAGCACATGAGGATACTAGCTAAGATGATGAAGGTTCAAAGAATATCATAAGATTAAAAATACTTGGCGACGCCATTATACTTTAATAGATAAAAAGCGTTAAACTTTAAACCTTTACTTGAGAAAGCTTATAAGTATATCCATGGATGGAAAGCAAAGTTATTATCTCAAGAAGTTCGTATTGTGCTAATTAACTCAACTCTATCTGCCTTTCCTTTTTATCAGACGAAGTGTTTTTAATTCTCTTCATCTGTTTTAGAGAAGTTTGGTAAAATCCAAGGGGATTTCTGGTGGAATAAGAATAATCCTAAAAAAGCTTATTACCCAAGAGCTTGGTATAAAGTATGTACGCTTAAGTCATGCGGTGGTTTGGGTATAAGAAATCCGCATAAAATGAATATTTCCTCGCTAATTAGCATGGAGATTAGTTAATAACCCATATGAACTCTGGGTTAAACTTCTTAAAAGGTAAATATTTTCCAAGGAATCACCCTTTTTATTAAAGTAGTCAATAGAATGCATCTTGGATATTAACGAGTATTAAGAAAGGACTAGAAGTCATAAAAGACAATAGTATATGGGAGGATTATACAAATCTCAAAAGATAATTGGATACCTAAAACGGACATCAAAATAATTGGCAGCATGATGAACTAGTATATGTATATGATCTCAATGATATTGATGATAATTGGGATGTGTCTTTAATCGATTATGTGTTTCCTACTATTATTGCATCTAGAATAAAGTCTATCTGTATAAAAATTTATAATATAATCAAGATAGATTGAGATGGGTTGGAAACAAGTATGGTGAATTTTTACTAGATCAGTGTATATAATACTTTCTCATGAACATCATAACAATACAAATCAGTTATGGAATAAAATTTGGCGTATGAAAACGATCCCGATAGTTAACTTATTTAATTGAAAAATGGAAAAGATATAAAATAATGTTAATTTTAACAAGGATAAGCCGAATTCTATGGAATGTATAAAGGAGATTCAATGTCTTTTAAATGAATAGAAAAGATATTCATGAGTAACGGTGCCAAAACCTACGGAAAGAAGATCATATATTTCTCAAAATGGGAATGGGTTGGATGATATAAAACATGATATATTCTTTGTAGATGCCTCTTATTATGAAGTGGATGGAACTTATAGGATTGGGACTATCTAATCGATTAACAATAATATTGCTGATATTTTATACTTTTCAGGAACCACGATAGGACCAGCTGCAGCTAAAGGATTAGCAATAAAAAGAGCAATGCAATGGGCTAAGGAATTATATGTAAGCAACGTCAACATAAAAATAGACTGTAAGGACGCAACAAAATTTTGGAACAAAAGGCCATTATCTTGTGATCAGAGAACAAAAACAATACTGAAAGATGTACCTTTTTTTTGTACAAAAATACTACTGTAGATATTAATATGTAAATAGGAACTATAACAGGGAGGCGGATAAACTAGCAAAATGTAGTCATGTAAAAAAGAAATGTTATATATCAAATGATCAAATACTGAAAGTTTGGATATTAGAATATTATATGGTATTGTAAAGGGGAATAACATTTTATTGTACAGTGGTTAGTTTTAAATACAACGTCTAGCTATTAAAGAAAAAGAAACCGCAATGGTTGTTGTTTTGAGCGAAAAAATCTTTAAAGAATGCGTGTGACATTGGGCGCCAATCGCACAAAATAAACCTGAACTTTGAGGATTATATAGAATTCAATCTTAAATATGGATAGGGGACCTAATATATAGCAAAATTTAAAAATACACTTACTCCATAAATAAACTCAAATTAATTATACAAAAAAAAAACGTAAACCTATCATTCGTATCCTTATCTTCCCCTTCATAAATTATGATGAAGATGATGAACTCAAAAAAAAAGGATTAATAAATCAAGAAGCTCAGCCGCCTCAACAACCAAATAATCTTGTAACTTCTGTCAGGTAAGAATAAACAAACCCACTACTTTAGTTTGTTATTTTTTATTACTTAAATGGGTTAGATCGATCGAAATATAATCCAATTAGTTTCACGAACTACTTACCGGTAGAACATCTAAATTCATAGCCGTCATGTGTTTTTAAGGCTAGCTTCCTACTCGTAAGTGGGTTTGAAATTTTTTAGAGCATAGCTCGGTTGAACCCACCAAGCGTTGGTATATGTCAAGTTTGGTTGTCATATTTTAGTGAATCAAAACTCATTTTAAGGGTCGCTTGATTATGTACTAGAGTCAACTTCGTATAGGTTAGCTTGAAAATATTAGGATATGAGACATTACAAGTATTCCAAAGACTTGAAGAAGTGAAGAAGTAAGAAGCTACAACGACAACATCATCCTTCCACTTGAGGTGAGTGATATTTAACTTGAACTGTTTCATTCCCTAACGTATCTTTCAAGTCATGTGATGAGTGCCAAATATTGCATATTCATACACCTTTTTATTAGCACTTAACTCATCTTTCGCGCTTTATTTTCATATTTTATCCCAAATTCTGTATATTTACTGTTTTCAAGAATAAATATTTGTACTAATTAATTTTGTGTTTTTTTTTAGGTAGTAAATAAAGCTTGGATGAATTGAGAAGCAAAAAGAACATAAAGTTGGAGGCTAGCGTCTTTGGAAGAGTTGCAACCCGCTTACGCATCAGTGGCAACCTGTTTACAAATACATGGGTTTAAACTACCCATGATTCAAGACCCAAGCCCGTCTCCATCTTGAGCCATCGGATTTGATATAACCAATGTGCATCCAACGGCATCTCCGATCAATGCATCAACTCTCGATGCTCCCATCTCACACCATAGTAGCCTATCTTATCGTCCCAAATCTCACAAAAGACCCAACAAATATGTTTTCCTTGTCCCCAAAAGAGCCACCTCCCCTTCAATCACTCAATCAATTAAGGAAAATTAGAATTATATTCTAATTAAAATAAAAAGAAAAAGCAAGCATCAATTAAGGAGAATATTGAAGTTTTGAATTGGTGTCTCTCTCTCATTTTCGAATCCAAGGAAGGTTGTGTATAAATAGAGGGTGTTGTTGTGTTGAAGAGCCACCCAAGAACAGCTTGTTCATACTAGTTTCTTAATTTCAGTGGTGTTATAATGTTATTCATGTTCTAGTTTCATTTGCTAGGGTTTAGATGAAGCCGTAACTTATTGTTATGTATTCATATCTTGTATATTGTTCCTGAAAGTTTAGAATTGTTTAAAGATATAATTTAATCCAAGTTTGTCAACATCTTGCTCTCACAATGTATGCCATGTATCCATTGTAGCTAGAATATCTCTATGTTGATTATGATGTAACTCATGCTTAACCAAATATTGATCCTCGGATTAGTTGTGCTTTAATTAGACAGTTAATGCTTTGGAGAAATACTTTAGTTGTGATTAAATTATTCATTGGATAAATACCTTAGATACACGGTAGACTTGAATCTGCTGTAAGGACAAGAATAATATTACAAGTTGAATGCATATCATAGGTTAGTGGTGGATTTGAATACCCTAGTATCCATATTCTCAGTATTTACACCTTGAGTTAATTGCATATTTTAATTCAAATTACTTTCTGTTTAAGTCTTTGCCAATATCTCGTCGTATCGACAAAATCAAACCCCTTTTGGTTACCCTCTGAATCAGTTCTTAGTAAGGATTTAGAATCAACTTCTACACTCTCCAAGTCTATGTGGTTCTACCTGTGCTTGCCCTGTGTTGCTTGTCGATACTGTGCACTTACAGTATACATAGTTGTAGGTATCTTTATAAGCCTATTATCATGCATATTGAAAACAAAACTGCGAAGCATGAACACTCTAGATAGACATAGTATTAAGGAATACGATACGAGGTTTATTTCTTAACCATTAAACTTTGTAGATAAGACATCGACATAATCGTTTGAATGCTATTGTGATTATGTATGGGTATGAGGTGAGGATTTCATCCTAGGAAACAATGTTTTACATGTGTTTTAAGGAAGTAGATTCATGAACTTGTTTTGTGAATTGAAAAGGAAATCGCCAGGAATTATTGGTATTGTTATTCATTGCATATCTTATGAACTACCAATATGTGTGATTAGTATAACCGCTCATGACTTGTTTATGTTCTTGGTAAAACTATTCACAAAGGCCTGACTTTTGTACTGGTATGACTTTTATTAGTGAAACCGATCTTAAGTAATCATCTGAGATGGTATGATCGAGTTTGTGATTTTGTGTATGACCAACTTTGGGTAAAGGGGAACCGATCCTAGTAAGAGGTGCAACACATCAAAAAGGGGAATCGATTCTTGTATAAGGTGCAACAATTTTACTGTAGCAACGTAATTAATATTGATACTCTTTGATTTTGCCCTAACTACCTCTTTTGAGCTCACCAGGTACCTAAGTAGTTGTTGAAAAGACAAAGGAAAGGAGCGAAAGAAGAAGATATTATTTTTATATAAAAAAAATAGTTTATTTTATTTATTTATTTTTAGATTGTATTAGGATTTCTCTATTCTTGTAATTTTCTTTTTATTTTGCATTTTATCTTTTTGGACTTGGACACTTGGACATTCTTTTATTTTTTTTAAAACCCTACGGAAGGGTAGTTTTAAATATTAAACTGTTTGCAGAGAAGGACGATGATTAAGATATCACCTCGGCCCCTCGAGTTCTTACATGACATAGGAGTCGTGGCCCGAGTCGACTACAAAGGTTCATCCCCCATCTTGTACGGGAGGTAAGTTTGTCGAAACACTCGTAAATACCCTGTTAGCGAGTTAATGTATTCCTTCGTTTGCATATATGTCGAGGACTTGAATACGGCTTCTTTAATTTCCTAGTAAAGGGAAAGGACTGGTCATACAAGATAAGGGTTCGGATTTCATCACCGTTCTCTTCTTGCCCGCCTTAGGAAAACGATACCTAACGCAACCTAAGCTTTAAAATTTGGAATAAAACAAGACCTATAGGGTAACGAGCTTAGTATTGGTTACTCTTTAAGCATACTTCGAAGTTCATGATGGTTTCTGTGAGTTGAATGCGTGACTGCGCCACCTTGTATTGCGGTGAGGCCTTGGGTATCAAAGCTCTAGCAGCTTCCCTCACCTCTATTCAATTTACTTAGACTCGGATTGATTCCAGAGGGGTTTGCTCATATTGTAACGAATTCCCTTTTGAAGGATTAGAAGCTGGTCTAGAAAACAATCTAAGTGGAGCCATCATGATTTTTGTTTGCTAGAAATCAGTAGGTTTACTATGATGGAGTTAGCCTTATTTGTGATTGCATAGAACTTCCCTTCCTGATGAGTGGGTAACATGCTTAATATGCTAGCTAGGCTATGATTGTGTCTTTTAGAGACCAAACAAACCGACTAGTTAGAATCAGTCAAGAAGACTTAGTTGAAATACATAGTTCTGAGACAGACAGTCCCGACCCATCCGAGACAATGGGAGAACCAGTAAACCCAGTCCGTAGTCTAAAGGACTACATGTACCCAACAAGGGTAAGTCAGCCATCATGTATTGTTTTACCAGCTGCTGCTGGTCAGTTTGAACTAAAGTCAAGCACCATGCAGATGTTGCCTAAATTTAGAGGGGTTGATGCTGAAAATCCCTATAATCATATCAGAGACTTTGAAGAAATTTGTGGGACTCTGCGTTTCAACCAAATGCCATAAGAGTCCCTCAAATTGAGACTATTTCCTTTTTCTTTACAAGAAAAGGCCAAGTCTTGGCTGTATGCTCAACAGCCACAGTCATTTCATACATGGGATGCTCTTACGAAAGAGTTCTTAAAAAAGTTCTTCCCAAACCATAAGACTGCGACAATTCGTCAAAGTCTGAATAGTTTTGTGCAATTAGAGGAGGAAACTTTGGCAAAATATTTGGAGAGATTCAATGAATTATTGCTCCAATGTCCTCACCATGGTTTTGAAAAATGGAGACTTGTGCAAATTTTGTATGAAGGCTTAGATGTCAAGAACCGAACTACAGTTGAGTCCATGTGCAATGGTCAATTTATTGACAAAACTGCTGATGAGTCTTGGACTTTCTTAATCGAAGTCACTGAAAAGACTCAGCAGTAGGAATCCACCCGTGAACCAAAAAGGACTACCCCTGCATATAATGTTCATAGAATTGACTCTGACTTCTAAGGAAGTGCAAATATGGCATCCTTGGCCAGGAGAATAGAAAAGCTAGAGCTAGAAAAGAATGGAAAAACTAATATCCCTACTCTCCGTAGTCAAATTGAAATGGCCACTTGTGCCGCATGCCATAGTTCAGACCATCTGGTGGATAGTTATCCAGATCTTCATGTTTTTCAAGAATCTAAAACAGAGCAATCCAATGTTTTGTACCAAAGGCAAGAGAACAACCCATATTCTCAGACCTACAACCTAGGGTGGAGAAATCACCCTAACTTTTCATGGTCTAAGGGGCTTTTACAAGGGGGAACAACAAATAATAACCAAGGATACCCTTATCCTAGAAACCCCCAAGTGCAACCGCATGTGTAGTACCCTGCAGAGAAAAAGCCTAGCTTCGAAGAAAGTTTCGGTTTGTTGACCCAAAATTTGGTACAACTTCAAAAGACAACCGACCAATGTTTCGCAAGTTTAGAGCTTAAAATAGGACAAATTTGTGATACTTTTAATGAGAGAGAGAAAGGAAAACTTCCCAGCCAGCCCATACAAAATCCAAAGAATGTATTTCAGGCAAATACTTCAACTTGCAATGAAACTTCACATAGCCCTGTGAATGCTATCACCACTCTTCGTAGTGGTAAGGTTGTTGAGAACAATGTAGGTGTACCACAGTCGAGTGAGTCTAAATCAGACTCACCAGTGCATACAACTCCACAGAAAACACCTATTGTAGAAAAAAAATCTGAGCAAGATAGGAATTCTACTAATCTCAATGTTCCTACACCATCTTCTGGGCCTGTTGCTCCATTCCCACAAAGATTGGTGCAGCAAAAAGAGAGTATCCATTACAACGAGATATTGGAAATGTTCAAAAGAGTTAACATCAACATCCCATTTCTTGATGCAATCAAGCAAGTCCCTGCTTATGATAAATTCCTTAAGGATCTGTGCACACAAAAGAGAAAGCTTCATGTGCATAAGCGTGCTTTTCTCACTGAGCAGATTAGTGCAATCATTCAAAGCAACACACCACCTAAGTTTAAATACCCAGGTAGTCCAACTATCACATGCAAAATAGGTGACCAGACTGTTAAGAAGGAGTTGCTAGACTTAGGGGAAAGTGTGAATTTACTACCATATTCGGTATATGTGCAGTTAGGTCTTGGAGAGTTGAAGGCAACACCTATAACTCTGCAATTGGAGGAAAGATCTGTCAAAGTGCCATGTGGTGTGGTAGAAGATGTTTTGATTAAGGTTGATAAGTTTTATTTTCCTGTGGACTTCATCGTTTTAGATACTCAACCTGTGCAAATCCCTGACAGTCACATTCCTGTCATTTTGGGATGTCCTTTCTTAGCGACGTCCAATGCAATCATTAATTGTCGTAATGGAGTGCTGAAGTTGTCATTTGGTAATATAACTGTGGAGTTGAATGTTTTCAATACTATCCAACAACATTTAGATCTTGATGATAATAATGATGTGCATGAAATCAACATGATTGAAAGTTTGATTCAGGATTCATTGTCTAGTAGCATGTCTGTTGACCCTTTGCATGCTTGTTTGAATAATTTTAACCTGGATCTGTTTGATGATGAATACATAAGTGAAGTGAACACTTTGCTTGAATCCACACCACTCATGTACACGTCTAAGTGGAAAGCTAGATTGGAACCACTTCCACTCTTGGAATCCAAGTATGTTCCCTCTCTTGTTGAGCCACCAAAGCTCGAACTGAAATCATTGCCTGATACTCTTAAATATGCATTTTTGGGACCTTCTAATACTTTGCCTGTAATCATTTCATCCGCCTTAGATACTGAACAGGAAAGTAAACTTTTATAAGTACTTAAGGAGCATAAAGAATCCTTAGGATGGACCATCTCGGACCTTAAAGGCATAAGTCCCACTGATTGCATGCATCATATAAACCTTGAGGACAATGCTAAACCATTTAGGAAATGCAAAGGCGACTCAATCCTAACATGAAATAGGTTGTTAAGAGTGAGATTATAAAGCTTATTGATGCGGGTATCATATACCCAATCTCAGATAGCAAATGGGTTAGCCCCATTCAGGTTGTGCCGAAAAAGTCAGGAGTTATTGTAGTTCAAAACGATAAAGATGAGTTAGTCCCTACTCGAGTAACCATAGGGTGGCGAGTTTGCATTGATTATAGGAAGTTGAATGCAGTTACAAGGAAAGATCACTTCCCTCTTCCATTCATAGATCAAATGCTTGAACGATTGTCTGGGCGTAGATTCTATTGTTTCTTGGATGGTTTTTCTGGTTACAACCAGATTCATATTTCACCCGAAGATCAGGAAAAGACTACATTTACATGTCCATTTGGAAAGTTTGCCTATCGCCGTATGCCCTTTGGGTTGTGTAATGCACCCGCCACATTTCAGCGCTGTATGATGAGCATTTTTTCTGATATGATAGATAACTTCCTTGAGATCTTTATGGATGATTTCTCTGTGTTTGGATCATCTTTTGATGAATGTTTAAACCATCTCACTCGCGTGCTAATTAGATGTAAAGAAAAAGATTTAGTGTTGAATTGGGAGAAATGTCATTTTATGGTGAACTCGGGCATAGTTCTAGGACACATCATCTCTGAAAAAGGCATTGAAGTGAATAAAGCTAAAGTTGACCTCATTCAACACTTTCCGCAACCTCGCTCTGTGAGGGAGATTAGATCATTTCTAGGCCATGTTGGTTTCTACCGTAGATTCATTAAAGATTTCAGTAAGATCTCAAGGCCACTGTGTAATCTACTCAGTAAAGATGTTGTATTTGTGTTTGATGATGCTTGTGTGCATGCTTGGGAGGAGCTCAAAACTCTTCTAACTTCAGCCCCTATAGTCCGACCTCCTGATTGGAAATTGCCATTTGAAATCATGTGTGACGCATCTGATTTTGCTGTTGGAGCTATCTTAGGTCAGCGAGTTGAAAAACACCCCTTTGTGATCTACTATGCTAGTAAGACACTGAATGAGGATCAAATGAATTATTCAACAACCGAAAAAGAGCTGCTAGCTGTTGTGTTTGCATTAGATAAGTTTAGATCTTATTTGATAGGATCTAAAATCATCATATATACTGACCATGCCGCATTAAGATTTCTTTTATCTAAAAAAGATGCTAAGGCTCGTCTAATTCGATGGATACTCTTATTACAAGAGTTCCACCTCGAAATTCGAGATAAAAAAGGGTCCGAAAATGTTGTTTCTGATCACTTATCTAGATTGAATGTCGAATATGCTGATGAATCAGAGATTATTAGAGAATCTTTCCTAGATGAATAACTGATGCTGGTTTCCGAAATGTCGTGGTTTGCCGATATCGTGAACTACCTTGCTACAGGTAGAATGCCGCTACATTGGTCTAAACAAGATCGGTCTAAATTCTTGGCCGAAGTTAAAAATTTCCTTTGGGATGACCCATATCTATTTAAGTACTGCCAAGACCAAATCATTAGAAAATGTGTCCCCAATTCTGAACAAATGGATGTCATATCTTTTTGTCATAATCAAGCATGTGGAGGACATTTCAGCGCTAAGAAAACTGCTGCAAAGATCTTGCAGAGTGGTTTTTATTGGCCTACTTTGTTTAAGGATAGCCATGCTTTCTGTGTTTCTTGTGACCGGTGCCAGAAATTGGGGAATATATCAAAACGAAACATGATGCCCTTACAACCCATTTTGATTGTTGAGTTGTTTGATGTGTGGGGTATTGATTTCATGGGTCCATTTCCTAACTCTGAAGGTAAAGTGTACATTCTTGTTATTGTTGACTATGTTTCTAAATGGGTAGAAGCAATTGCGACCAAAACTAATGACCACAAGGTGGTACTTTCGTTCTTAAAGGAAAACATATTTTCTCGTTTTGGAACCCCTAGAGCTATAATCAGTGACAGTGGTTCACATTTCTGCAATAAGCCTTTTAAGTCATTAGTTCGCAAGTATGGTATAACTCATAAGGTCGCAACCCCATATCATCCACAGATCAGTGGCCAGGTTGAGGTTTTAAATAGGGAGATTAAGCACATTCTTGGAAAAGACGGTTAGCCTGTCTAGAAAAGATTGGTCTTTAAGATTGAATGATGCTTTATGGGCTTATAGAACAGCATATAAAACCCCTATTGGCATGTCCCCTTACCGACTTATGTATGGGAAGCCTTGCCATTTACCTGTTGAGCTTGAACATCGTGCATATTGGGCTATTAAAAAGCTTAACTTTTCTCTTGATAAGGCGGGTACACAACGAAAACTCCAACTCAATGAGTTGGAAGAGCTGAGAAATGATGCTTATGACAGTTCAAAGTTGTACAAATATAGAATGAAGGTGTTCCATGACAAGCGCATTTTGCGCAAGTCTTTCACTCCAGGCCAGAAAGTTTTATTGTACAACTCACGTTTGCACCTTTTTCCAGGTAAATTACGTTCTAGATGGGATGGACTGGCCCATTCTTGGTGCGCACAATTTTCCCTCATGGTGCTGTAGAACTAGAAGATGTAGCAACCAAGAATGTCTTCAAGGTCAATGGGCAGAGACTGAAGCCTTTCCTTGAACCAATTCCACCTGAAATTGAAACAACTGATCTTGATGATCCGATCTATGTGGACTGAAAAATTCACCCCCTGTACATACCATAGGTTTAGAATTCCATTAGCTCTCCTTGTTTTCTTTTGATTTCAGTTTGCTAGATTAGATTTTGTTGTATATAATCTTTGTTATCGAGATTTCTTCTCTGCTGGTTGCTTTGGACATACTCTACTGTCTCTGGTTTGGCATCTGGTAATCTCTTTCCTTTGAATCTGTTTTCTTCTCATGGTTTGTTGTTGTCTCCGTTATCTCTTGAAACATTGAGGACAATGTTAGATTTAGGTTTGGGGGAGTATTTGCATATAGAGTTATTAGTCTTTTGCATTTTTTTCAACAAAAAAAAAAAAAAAAAAACTTTTGAAAAAAAAAAAAAAAGAATCTTTTGCAAATATTTGCATAAAACCTCCAATTCTCAGAGATCTTAGAGTCACTAGCATGATTTTAGCTACGATTACATAGAGAGTCTGACCGAAATACCTAAACTTAGAATTAATGGAGAACACAATCGGGTTTCTTAGTTGTTAGAACGTTAAAATTGGATCTGACCATACCGGAGGGTGAATTAGGTGCTGCAAAGATTTTTGGTAGTAGAGTTGAGTGGAGACTACCTATTTTTTTTATCAAGTGAGGCACCAAGTTTCAGTATTGTGACCATCTAAAAATCTTTCAGAGTATCTGTGTCACCATACAGGAATGTTTGCGATTAGCACCACTCTCTCTCTCGACAACATCAATCAGATCCATAGAAACACATCAACAACAATGAGCAAAGCAACATCAAAATATTTGAAGAAAGTTAAACAGTCCGAGGTTTACAAACAAAAACAACAGAAACAAAAACAACCTGAAGAGGAATCAAAGAAAAATAAATGAAGAACCAATAAAGAAAGGAGGTGATTTTATCTAAGTGTTGACCGATCCACTCATCTTCATCATCCACACTTGTCAGAATGCATCTTTTTATTACATATTCAAACACCAGAGCCGAACATTAATATAGATCTGTTCTTATAAAAAAAATAAAAAAATTACAGATCTATATTGAGATTACATCAAAGACATCTCAAACTGCATCTTGCATACTCCACCAATAAACGATTATTATGCCAATGAACCAAGCAAGCATGACGTAGAAAAACATGATGATGGTGGTTAAGAGAAGAAGAAGATGAGAAGAACAGAGAAGAGAAGAAAATAAGAAGATATGCGAAGAAGAAAAGAAGCGAAGTATTTAAAGGAAAAAAGAAAAAAAATTAGGGCTCCATCGAGCAACGTTTTCGGGCATCAGAAATAAAACCCGACCCGTTGCGATTTTATCCGACCCGTGGCTCGAGTATTATGTCAAAAAAAAAAATGGTTAGAAATTGTCAAGGTTCTACGAAATTCCGAAGTTCATCATCAACAGTTGAAGACCGAAGACGAAGACGTTTCTATGGATGTTGAGAGAGTGGTGTTGTTTACCAATCAGGTAAGTGAAGGTAAGTGAGTACTCCGATCCTCCCATAGTTAATCATCAGAAATAGATTCTTTTTGTCCACAGTGGTGTGGGGTCTCCAGAAATTATTTCGGAAGGTTTTCCTTCCCACCATTCAACGTGTGCAGGATTTCACTCTTTATTCCTGCCTGCACACATGAGAGAGACTAGAAAAGCGATTTTTTTGAGTGAAATTATCATAAAACCCTGTTGGTAAGGCAGAAGTCGAAACTTGTGATCAATCTCGAACCCAAAATCTTTCATATGGTATGATTATTTCTCGCTCAACTTTTAAGGATGAGATTGCGTTCTTTGGTAATTCTAACTTCTAGTTACTAGCATGCAGAAACTATATGTCCTCATAGCTCCTTGGATGCTTAGGACTCTATTATGCTCTGAAATTGGAGAAGGTTTTGTGGGTACATCTCTGGTAGGCCCTCACGAGACTACAACTCGTCCAACGAGGGACACCTAGGGGTTTAAAGGCT
Source organism: Papaver bracteatum (assembly GCA_023529315.1). NCBI lineage: Eukaryota > Viridiplantae > Streptophyta > Magnoliopsida > Ranunculales > Papaveraceae > Papaver > Papaver bracteatum. The sequence goes on along the minus strand of JAJJWX010005377.1, from coordinate 2,278,834 downwards.
TAGTGCATAAGCTAAATGCATTCGAGAGACCAGCGACAATGGTATAGTTAGGATTTCTTAAATTCTGTTTCACTTGAGGACAAGTAAAATTCAGGTTTGGGGGTATTTGATGAGTGCCATATATTGCATATTCATACACCTTTTTATTGGCACTTAACTCATCTTTCGCGCTTTATTTTCATATTTTATCCCAAATTCTGTATATTTACTATTTTCAAGAATAAATATTTGTACTAATTAATTTTGTGTTTTTTTAGGTAGTAAATAAAGCTTGGATGAATTGAGAAGCCAAAAGAACATAAAGTTGGAGGCTAGCGTCTTTGGAAGAGTTGCAACCCTCTTGCGCATCAGTGGCAACCTGTTTACAAATATATGGGTTTAAACTACCCATGATTCAAGACCCAAGCCCGTCTCCATCTTGAGCCATCGGATTTGATATAACCAATGTGCATCCAACGGCATCTCCGATCAATGCATCAACTCTCGTTGCTCCCGTCTCACACCCTAGCAGCCTATCTTATCCTCCCAAATCGCACAAAAGACCCAACAAATCCGTTTTCCTTGTCCCCAAAAGAGCCACCTCCCCTTCAATCACTCAATCAATTAAGGAAAATTAGAATTATATTCTAATTAAAATAAAAAGAAAAAGCAAGCATCAATTAAGGAGAAGATTGAAGTTTTGAATTGGTGTCTCTCTCTCATTTTCGAATCCAAGGAAGTTTGTGTATAAATAGAGGGTGTTGTTGTGTTGAAGAGCCATCCAAGAATAGCTTGTTCATACTAGTTTCTTAATTTCAGTGGTGTTATAATGTTATTCATGTTCTAGTTTCATTTGCTAGGGTTTAGATGAAGCCGTAACTTATTGTTATGTATTCATATCTTGTATATTGTTCCTGAAAGTTTAGAATTGTTTAAAGATATAATTTAATCCAAGTTTGTCAACATCTTGCTCTCACAATGTATGCCATGTATCCATTGTAGCTAGAATATCTCTATGTTGATTATGCTAAAACTCATGCGTAACCAAATATTGATCCTCAGATTAGTTGTGCTTTAATTAGACAGTTAATGCTTTGGAGAAATACTTTAGTTGTGATTAAATTATCCATTGGAGAAACACCTTAGATACACGGTAGACTTGAATCTGCTGTAAGGACAAGAATAATATTACAAGTTGAATGCATATCATAGGTTAGTGGTGGATTTGAATACCCTAATATCCATATTCTCAGTATTTACACCTTGAGTTAATTGCATATTTTAATTCAAATTACTTTCTGTTTAAGTATTTGCCAATATCTCGTCGTATCGACAAAATCAAACCCCTTTTGGTTACCCTCTGAATCAGTTCTTAGTAAGGATTTAGAATCAACTTCTACACTCTCCAAGTCTCTGTGGTTCGACCTGTGCTTTCCCTGTGTTGCTTGTCGACACTGTGCACTTGCAGTATATATAGTTGTAGGTATCTTTATGAGCCTATCATCGTGTATATTGAAAACAAAACTGCGAATCATGAACACTCTAGATAGACATAGTATTAAGGAATACAATACGAGGTTTATTTCTTAACCATTAAACTTTGTAGATAAGACATTGACATAATCGTTTGAATGCTATTGTGATTATGTATCGGTATGATGTGAGGATTGCATCCTAGGAAACAATGTTTTACATGTGTTTTAAGGAAGTAGATTCATGAACTTGTTTTGTGAATTGAAAAGGAAATCGCCAGGCATTATTGGTATTGTTATTCATTGCATATCTTATGAACTACCAATATGTGTGATTAGTATAACCGCTCATGACTTGTTTATGTTCTTGGTAAAACTATTCACAAAGGCCTGACTTTTGTACTGGTATGACTTTTATTAGTGAAACCGATCTTAAGTAATCATCTGAGATGGTATGATCGAGTTTGTGATTTTGTGTATGACTAACTTTGGGTAAAGGGGAACCGATCCTAGTAAGAGGTTCAACACATCACAAAGGGGAATCGATTCTTGTATAAGGTGCAGCAAGTTTGTAGGAGAAAGGGGAACCGATCCTATGGACATGTGCAACACATAAAATTTAGATACCATATATATGTGGGGAACCGATCCTAGTACCTAGTCAACCAAATTTTTGAAAGCTAGTTTGACTATGCACAGTACTCACATGGAGGTAGAACCGATAAACGCATGATTTGTGATTGAGTGTTCTTGATCAATCACATAGTTCTTGAAAGTCAGATGAACCAATTCTAAACTTGTTTGAAAGTATGGCGAATCGGTTTCAAGGTTGTAAGTATGAAAGAGGACTTACAAAGTAAGGATGTCGACACACTTTGAACACATGTAGTAGTGTTTATCTTTTATTGTTCAAAGTTATTCCTTAATAGCTAAAGGAAGAAAATCCAGGATCGAAAAATAAATAAGTTAAGAATCTTTTATTTAAGGTTTTTAATTTTATTTTAGGAAAATGAGAATTAATAATGTGCATTTACTAGTTAGAGATTTTCCAAAGAGATTTTCGGTCAATGTTTTGGACAGAGCATTTATAGGAATTATGAAAACCGAATTTGGAATTATATTGCATATCTTGAGAATATTTTCGGTTTTGGAAATTCCTTGGTGTCCAAACTTCATTGTCTATAAATACTTGAAGTTTAGATTTCTAGCAAACTAATCCTTCGTGACAGCAAACTTCCTTGGTTGTGTTGTTATTGGTGAATCCGCCTATTCGGATAGGAAAGTAACCTAATTAGGCGAAATCTCTTACGGCCGCTCAGTTTAAAGTCTTCTTTGGGATTGAGAAGCTCTAGTAGTACCATTGGTGGGAAACTAGATAATTGCGGTTTATCTTGTGTTTTCGATTGATTTGATTGACTAACGGTGGTTGAACTTTGATTGCACCTAGTTTGTTTATGCTTGAGAATCTTCTCTTCTGATATAAGATTCACTCAAACTAGATCGAAGTTTCGACAGGGATCTTTATGTAAGGGAAAGTAGTTTCCATGTGATATGGAGTATTGACTAAGGGGGAGTGAAGTATCACCATAGTATTTTTGTTAAATTTGTGATGCAATTGGACTTTGACGTTGTGTAATAATACTATGACACTGTATAATAATGATTGAGAACCGATGCTTTTCTCATTGGTATAGCTGCGGATTTTCAACAACGATGATGCTAAACTTACAACCTTTGGGATCATTGGACTGCTTGGAAGTGACGAAGATTTCGAGTAATGTGGAAGATTAGACATGTGTAATAGGAGCTACAAAGTTTATTTATATAATTTTTGTATTTCATATGTATTAATAGTTTTTCCACTAAAATTGACAAATGGGGAGATTGTTAGAGCATTGCTCGGTCGAACTCGCATACGTTGCTATCTCAAGCATGTTTGTCAATGTTAGTGATCAAAACTATAAAGTCTTGATTTCTAGTCTACTATAGCTAAGGTCTCGGACTAGGATAGAAAGTATAGTTAAGCTCAAGAACTCCATGGCGATCATCATACACGATGAAGGACTACTCAAGGAACCAGTGGATCTTCATAGACTAAAAGGTATGTGGAGACTTGAACTTATCTATCACTCAAAAGTCTATCTACTCTATCTCCTATCTTGAGACAAAAGTCGTATTACTATATAGACTAAGATTATACACATATGATATTTCGAGCTTAGTATATATCGCTTATCTATTTCTCGAAATATATGTTGGTAAAGCTTTCGCTTTAGCCAAGTTCATCTTTACCTAGTGACGAAAGTCATGTTATGTTTCAATCATTTTGGAAATCGCTCTGACGAGAAATAGTTTGTGAATAACAACTATATAACGTCCTCTAATAATGTTTCAACGATTGAAATAAGAGTTCAGACAGTATAACCATTATAGGATATAAGCATTGTTGTGGTAACACATATATGTATAAGTCCTTATTACTTGAACCGAAGTTTGCGAACTTTATTGATCAAGTGAAACCAGAGTAGTGCGTGAGCTCAGTCCGCGAACTCAGCATACAAACTTAGTTCACGAACTGGAGTAGTTCTTGAATCCTAGAATTTCTGCTGGAGTTTGTGAACTCCGTCCGGGAACTTAAGTCCGCGAACTTGAGTAGGTTATGTCTAAAAACGATGTTTGTGAACTTATTATAATAAACTAAGGAATTCTATTGCAAACCGTGGATTTATAGTTCATGAATCGATCTATGTGAATCACATCGTTTTTTCTTCAATTATGTCTTGTGTATACACGAGATCTCATAGCAATTCAACAACTCTCTAACTAGTTCATTTGGACTAGTTATGGTGAGGAAGAATATGGTTGATATGAAAGTTATCATTTGGCTAACCATTTGGTTAACTAGTGTTAAACCAACTAATGTACAAATTTGGGTACGGTTACACGAACCTAAAATTTTCTAGTACATGTGTGTATGACAAGCTAAGTTTTCGATCTAACGGTTGATAAATATTAGCTTGAATCTAATCAGGTTTTCATCTAACGGTGAATATTAAATGCTTTGTTACTAAGCTAACATTGATTGCAAACCCTGATTTGAAGAATATATAAGGGATAACTCTAGCAACTGGGAAACCCAATCCCCACACATTCTGTGTGATACTAGTTGTGCTAATCTAGAGTCGATTCTCCTTTAACCTTTGATTTTCTTATTCTAAAACCATATTAACGACTTAAAGACTTCATTGGGATTGTGAAGCCAAGCCGATACTACTTTTCTTGTAGTTGTGTGATCTGATCTTGCTGTTTCTATCCTATGAGTATAATTATAATAATTGGCTTGAGATGTCTATCTCTGATAGGAAAGATATAAAAGTAATCACAAACATCTTCGTCTCATCATTTGTGATTCCACAATTATTTTTTTCGTTGCGTCGATTAAGACTATTGTGTGGTGATTGATAAAACTGAGCCGTTCTTCGAGAATATAAGTCTGGTTTTATTGATTGGTTCATGTTCACCTTGATTTATCAAAATACGGAACAAAACTCATAGTTTTATTCGTGGGAGACAAATTTATCTATCTTGTAGACTTTTATGTGTGAGACAAATTTGTATATTAAAGTCTTCGACTTTGGGTCGTAGCAACTCTTGGTTATGGGTGAGATCAACTAAGGGAATCAAGTGCACATTATCCTACTAGGATCAGAGGCGTAGGAGCATAACTGTACATTGGATCAGTGTGAGATTGGTTGGGGTTCAACTACAGTCCATACCGAAGTTAATTTGGAGTAGGCTAGTGTTTGTAGCGGCTTAATACAGTGTATGTTTAATCTGGACTAGGTCCCGGGGTTTTTCTGCATTTGAGGTTTCCTCGTTAACAAAATTTTGGTGTCTGTGTTATATATTTTTCGCATTATATTTCGTTATATAATTGAAATAATAAAGATTGTGCGTTGTTCAATCAATTAGAATATCCGACCTTATTGTTTGTTGATTTAAATTGATTGACACTTGGATATTGGTCTTTGGTACCATCCAAGTTATTTCTCTTTGATTAAGACTCGCATATTGTATTTTCTTGAGTAAATCAAATTGAGATAATAACTCCTTGAGATTTTTTCTATTGATTGAGTCTAGTTGATTCTCTAGAAAGTAACTCGGAGTTGTCCATACATATTGCTAATCGAAATATTGGGTATGGTTGTTAGACCCCCGCTTTTTCACTACGCACTTGATTCCCTTAGCTGATCTCACCCACAACCAAGAGTTGCTACGACCCAAAGTCGAAAACTTTAATAAACAAATCTGTATCACACAGAAAAGTCTATGATAATAGATAAATCTATCTCCCACAGATAAACCTACAAGTTTTGTTATGTCTTTTGATAAAGTCAAGGTAAACAAGAACCAATCTATAACCCAGACTTATTTTCCCGAAGAACAGCCTAGAATTATGAATCACCTCACAATAATCTAAATCGTATGGTAGCGAAACTATATATTGCGGAATCACAAATGATGAGACGAATATGTTTGTGATTTCTTTTTTATCTTTCCCTATCAGAGATATAATCTCAAGTCAATTATTCAATTGAACTCGTACGATAGAAAATGTCAAGATCAGATCGCTCAACTACAAGAAAGTAGTTTCGTCTGGCTTCACAATCCCAATGAAGTCTTTAAGTCGTTAACCGACAGGGTCTCGAGAATAAACCTACGGTTAAAGGAGAATCGACTCTACCAAACCAACTAGTATCACACAGGAGGTGTGGGGATTAGTTTTTCCCAGTTGCTAGATGTCTCCTTATATAGTTTTCAAATCAGGGTTTGCAATCTAAGTTACCTTGGAAACAAATCATTCAATATTCACCGTTAGATGAAAAAACTGACTTATCCAAGCTAATATCTTTCAACCCTTAGATAGAAACTTAGCTTGTCACACACGCAAATTAAATGTATTCATTTAGGTTTGAGTAACAGTACCTAAACGTGTACACTTAGTCGGTTCACAAATAGTTAAACCAATGGTTAGCCATATTAGCACTTTCATATTAACCGTATTCACCTTTCTCATAATTAGTTCAAATGACTCATAAGAACTAGTTCAAGAGTTGTTAAATTACTTAGATCTTTATACATAAACACAATTAAAAAAAAATCGGTTTGATTCACTTGAATCAATTCATAAACAATATAGCCACGGTTTGCAAAGATTGCATTCCTTATTGATTTATTGTTTAAGTTCATGAACTTCCGATTTGAGAAATATAACCAGCTTAGGTACGTGTACCATAGCTACCGGACTTGAGTTTGAAAACTTAGCAGAAATTTTCGGTTGAAAACTTCTGTGGGTACGCATACCTAGGCGACTGGTTTTCAGTTTGCAAACTTCACAAACTACAACAGAAATTTTCGGTATGAAAACTTCCTTCAGTACGCGTACCTCACCTGTATCCTTCACCAATACCGCATGCATACATATGCACGCACTTGATTTCCGGCACATATATTTATACACTAATGTGCGAACACACTGTATATGCTTATATCCATAGTTGGTTACGTATTCTCAACTCTACATTTTAATCATTGAAACATTCTTCTATATATAATTTTATAATAGTCGTTAGACATAAAGAATCAAATATCATCATCAAAGCTATTTTCAAGATTGGACTTTATTCACGGGTAAAGATGAAAATGGTTAAAGCAAAAGCTTACCAACACATATTTCGAGAAAAAGATTGGCGAGTAAACTCGGCTCGAAATAGTAAATGTGTATGTATGAAAACTATCATATTATAAGACTTTTGTCTCAAGAGTAGGAGATAAAGTAGATAGACTTTTGAGTAACAGATGAGTTCAAGTCTCCACATACCTTTTAGTAAGATGAAGTTCCACTAGTTCCTTGAGTAGTTCTTCGTCTTTGTAAGATAATCTCCACGGAGTCTGGAGCTCAACTATACTTAACTATCCTAGACCGAGACTTAGTAATAAGTAAACTAGAAATCAAGACATATAGTTTTGATCACTAATATTGACAAACATGCTTGAGATAGCAACGCATGCGAGTTCGACCGATCAATGCTCTAACAATCTCCCCCTTTGTGAATTGTAGTGACAAAACTATCAATACATATTGATTACAAAATAAATAAATAAAATTAGCTTCTCGTCCACATGCTTGATCTCCTTGGTACTTCAACATTACTCGAAAACTTCATCTTTTCCAAGTACTCCCATGATTCTATAAATGTTCAATTTAGCATCATAGTTGTTGAAGTTCCGTAGCCATAACAATGAGAAAACAAAAGCTCCCAGTCATTGTTATACAATGTCATAGTATTATTACACAGCATCAAAGTTCTTATATCACAACTTCGACAACAATACTATGGTGATATGTATCACTCCCCCTTAGTCAATACTTTCGTCTCAACATGGAAACCACTCTCCCTTACATAATGACCTGTAAAGAACGTAAATCATATGTATTTGTAGTGTGAACTACATATTAATTTCTCCCCCTTTTTGTCAATAAAATTGGCAAAGGTACGAAAACGGGATCCTAATGAAATTTGCACGAAGTCGCTTCAAGACCAAAGAAAAGTACATATCAACTTATTTACATGCAATCATAAAGCCGAAGTGCATTCATCAAGGAGTTTATAAAGATACAAGATAACCCCTATATAATTCCACAGCCGCACTCCCCACAAAGATATGGAAATTAAGCGCAATTTCAAAAGAACTCTCCCCCATTAGATGTCATTCCCGAAAGAACAACAAGAGCGACCTTACTTTTATAAGAAAATAAGGATTTTATTGGACACCAAAAACCATAATGAAATAATTTTCTATATCCAAAATACTAAATTAAACTAATCACAAGTAAACACATGATCAATTAAATCGAAATACGCAATCAAATTAAACAAAAAAGTGATCTATTTAATTGAACATACTCGACATAAGAGAACTTACGGAGCAAAGACTATGTTAACCATAAGGGAATGATTAACTCGATCGTTTTATGCTCAACACAAGAAAACCTTATGGATCAATGCAGTATACATAAGATATGGATCATGGAAAGATCAATACTACGGCATAGACAAGGATTCATTCTATTTTCCATCACTATTTGCACAATGACATACAATAGACATAATCCTTATAAACAAAATATTTTACCCTATCTTCCATCAATAGATGACATAATAGGCTTAACTTTTGTTTGTCAAAAGTTCATCGATCTTGTATCAATACGTGCATATAGACATATAAACGAGATAACTTTTGACAACGTATGGGACAATAATAGTTCACGGATGCAAACACACATATCCCATAACATATCTAAAATACAAAACAAAGCTAGGCTAAGTTTGCCTGTGTTAGTGGTGGTTAGGATTTGTTCGTGAGAAAGATAAATCAAAGGTTGTGGTTCTCCCTGCCACACCCTACAACTCGCACGTGCGGCGTTAATTCCAATATTATGAATGAAAAATAAATACTCAAGTCAAGATATGGAATTTCAAAAAATTATAACGGGGACGTTCGAACTCATGACCTATTATGTCATAAGAGTGGCCTCTAACCAGTGTTCCACCTTGGTTGGAATTGATAGAAAAGATAAATCAACCATGGTGGTTTGTTCAACTTAAATACCATAATTGCTTTATTAATTAGTGTTTTACTAATTGCACATAATAAATAATCTATTCATTATAAAGTGTTTATTGATTAGTGTTTTACTAATTGCTCATAATAAATGACTAATCATTTTTTAATTATAAATGCTTTCTTAATTAATTATAACATTTATTTCTATTAATAAGTAATTTTGATAAATAATATCAATAGACATTTTCTGCGACAATGAGTAGCAGAAGAGGTGGAGGACGAAAGATTAGTGGTGGTTAAGGGCGGAGCCAAGCACAACTATATTTATTTTTGTTCTTTTATCGTAAAATGGGATACAAAGTCCATTTTTCACATGTATCCAACTTGCCAAGAATTTTTTCTCCCTCTCTCCTCAAAATTCTGACTCCGTCCCTGGTTGTGGTGGAAGAAGTAATGACGGTGAATGCTGCTGATGTAGGTACTGAATATCGCAAGATTATTGGGTTACGAATATAGCAACAAATACAAGAGAAAAGTGTTACAAGATAGTGAGATAATAGAAGAAGCACAGAGAAGTATGAAAGGTTTGCGAATATAAAATAGATTTACGAATATAAGTTGCGAAACTTCACAAGCTAAATACAATTGTACAAATTTCACTATAAATAGTAGTTCAAATGTTAAAATCAGAGAGTTCTGGGAGGAGTGTAAGGAAAAATCTTAGGAGAGAGAACAGAGAAAGTTGCAACTGTTCCAATCCATTGATATATTTCCTTATAACTAATTGAGAGCATTAATAAAAATTATCATTCTTCATCAAGAACATCTTAAAGTTTTATGAATTTTACTGAGGGTGTAGTTGTAAGATTTCTTGCAACTACATAATTGGCGCTAGAAACAGGGACTGAAAATTGTTATAGCAAAATTTTTAAGGAGTTTTGAAAACCTGAAATGGCTAGAAGAAGAAATACATCAGAACCATTGACTGCAGTAAGAAGAAGTGTAAGACTCGCAGGTGGAGAAGCAAACATAACAGGAGAATCTAGTAGGAGAAGGAGCAATCGAAGAAATCAAGTTCAACAAACATCAGTAACACAAGGAAGAGCAATAGATCATGATCGAGTAAGTATACACACTTGGAGAACTGATACACCAGCAGAAACATATAGAGAACCGCAAATTAGAGAAATGGGAGATTGATGGGAGGAACAATTCGTGAAATAGAAATGGAGATAGTAGAAACATTGAGACAAGAAGTTCAAGAAGAACGAAGGTTAGAAGCTGAAGAACGTGCCAATATAACAAGACAGAATCAAGAATTAAGAAGGGAAAATGAGATGTTACAAAGGAGGAAATCTCAAAGTGTTGTGAGATCAAGTGTTAGACCAGAGAGAGAAGAACAAAATTCGCCAACAGTCAATAGTGAAAGTGCTATGCAAGAACAAGCACAGAATCAGGTTGAAAGAAATCGAGAGAATCGCTTCATTTTAGTACCAAATCACGAACAAAACGTGGAGAATTTACGAACAGAGCCATTTCCAAGGGAAAATAATCAGAATGGCGAAGAAAATCAAGAGGAAGAGCGGCAACTCATGGAAGAAATTGAGAGACAACAAGCTATACATCAAAACAATTACGAGGATGGAGTAAGAAGACATGAACAAGCTCGCAACAATCAAAATCTTGAGTATGGTATAATTCGGAGGAGGATTGGAAATCAACGAGCAGAAATAGCAAGGAATGAACCAAATCATCGAATCAGAGTTCAGGCAAATCAGGAAGATATAAATCACAGAAGAAGGAGAAATGAAGAAGAAGAAGTTCCTGATAATCACATGAGAAGGATGAGGAGAATAGAAATGGAAGAACAAGAATTTCAAGATGCTCTGCAACAAAAAAATTGTGATAACCTGGAAAGAAGATATTTGCAAAATTGTGCAAATGGAAACATTAATGAAGAATCTGATAGAATACGAAGGATCGCAAGAGAAGAAATGCAAGAACGTAGAAGAAGAGAGGCTGCGTTGTGATGAGTGCCAAATATTGCATATTCATACACCTTTTCATTGGCGCTTAACTCATCTTTCGCGCTTCAAAGTCATATATTATCCCAAATTCTGCATTTTTACCATTTTCAAGAATAAATATTTGTATTAATTAATTTTGTGTTTTTAAGTACTAAATAAAGCTTGGAAGAATTGAGAAGACAAAAGAGAAGAAAGTTGGAAGCGTTGCAACCCGCTCGCGCATCAGTGGCAACCTGTTTACAAATTCATGGGATTAAACAACCCATGATCCAAAACCCATGATCCAAAACCCAAGACCCAAATCCATTTCCACCTCACCCCCATTGGATTCTTTCCAAAACATCCACCTCACCCCCATTGGATTCTTTCCAAACATCCACATCACCCCCATTGTATTCCATTTCATCCATCAATTAAAGAAAACATCCCCATTCTCTCACTCAATCACTCCCAATTTGTTTCCCACAACCAAATATATTCCATTCAATCCATCAATTAAGAAAACATGTTTTGTTGAGTGGATGCTTTCCAAATTTCGAATCCAAGTGCTTGAGGGAATTTTGTGTATAAATACAGAGGGTTGTTGTGTTGAAAAACCATCCAAGAATAGCTTGTTCATGTTAGTTTATCAAATTTCAATTTTGTTGTAATGTTCTTCATATTCTAATTTCATTTACTAGGGTTTATATGAAGCCCTAATCTCATTGGTATGTATTCATATCTTGTATCTTGTTCTTGAAAGTTTAGAATTGTTTAAAGATATAATTTAATCCAAGTTTTTCAACATCTTGCTCTCACAATGTATGCCATGTATCCATTGTAGTTAGAATATCTCTATGTTGATTATGCTACAACTCATGCTTAACCAAACATTGATCTTTAGATTAGTTGTGCTTAATTAGACAATTAATGCTTTGGAGAAATACTTTAGTTGTGATTAAATTATCCATTGGAGAAACACCTTAGTTATACGGTAGACTTGAATCTACTATAAGGACAAGAATAATATTACAAGTTGAATGCATATCATAGGTTATTGGTGGATTTGAATACCCTAGTATCCATATTATCATTGTTTACATATCTTGTTATTTGCATCGTTTACTTTTATTATTTCAGTCACTTGAAAATCATATCGTCGTATCGAAAAAATCAAACCCCTTTTGGTTACTCTCTGAATCAGGATTTAGAATCAACTTCTACACTCTCCAAGTCTCTGTGGTTCGACCTGTGCTTGCCCTGTGTTGCTTGTCGACACTGTGCACTTGCAGGTTATACATAGAAGTAGGTATCTTTCCGAGCCTACCAAGTTTTTGGCGCCGTTTCCGGGGACTCGGTAGTGGTGTAGTTCATTTCTCATCTCCTGCCACTATTCATTTTTCATCTCCTGGAACTGTTCACATATTACTGTAGCATAATCACTAATATCCCTACTCTCCGTAGTCAAATTGAAATGGCCACTTGTGCCGCATGCCATAGTTCAGACCATCTAGTGGACACTTGTCCAGACCTCCATGCATTTCAAGAGTCTAAAACCGAGCAAGCCAATGTTTTGTACCAAAGGCAAGAGAACAACCCATATTCTCAAACCTACAACCCAGGGTGGAGAAATCACCCTAACCTTTCATGGTCTAAAGGGCCCGTCCAAGGGGGAACATCAAATAATAACCAAGGATACCCTTATCCAAGAAACCCCCAAGTGCAACCACATGTGCAGTACCCTGTAGATAAAAAGCCTAGCTTCGAAGAAAGTTTCGGTTTGTTGACCCAAAATTTGGTACAACTCCAAAAGACCACAGACCAACGTTTTACAAGTCTAGAACTTAAAATGGGTCAAATTGGTGAAGCATTGAATGAAAGAGACAAAGGAAAACTCCCTAGTCAGCCCCAACAAAATCCAAAAAATGTATATCAGGCAGAAAATTCAACTCGAAATGAGGCCTCACATAATCAAGTAAATGTTGTCACCACTCTTCGTAGTGGTAAAGTTGTTGAAAACAATGTAGGTGTACCACAGTCGAGTGAGTCTACATCAGACTCACCAGTGCATAAAATCCCACAGAAAACACCTATTGTTGAAGACAAATCTGAGCAACATAAGAATTACCATAATTCTAATGTCTCTGCACCATCTCATGTACCTGTTGCTCCATTCCCACAAAGATTGGTGCATCAAAAAGAGAGTATACAGTACAACGAGATTTTGGAAATGTTCAAACGAGTTAACATCAACATCCCATTTCTTGATGCAATCAAGCAAGTCCCTGCTTATGCTAAATTCCTTAAGGATCCGTGCACACAAAAGCGAAAGCTTCATGTGCATAAGCGTGCTTTTCTCACTGAGCAAGTGAGTGCAATCATTCAAAGCAACACACCTCCTAAGTTTAAAGACCCAGGTAGTCCAACTATCACATGCAAAATAGGTGACCAAACGGTTAAGAAGGCGTTGCTAGACTTAGGGGCAAGTGTGAATTTACTACCATATTTAGTATATGTGCAGTTAGGTCTTGGAGAGTTGAAGGCAACACCTATAACTCTGCAATTGGCGGAAAGATCCGTCAAAGTGCCACGTGGTATGGTAGAAGATGTTTTGATTAAGGTTGATAAGTTTTATTTTCCTGTGGACTTCATCGTCTTAGATACTCAACATGTGCAAAACCCTGACAGTCACATTCCTGTCATTTTGGGACGTCCCTTCTTAGCAACGTCCAATGCAATCATTAACTGCCGTAATGGAGTGTTGAAGTTGTCATTTGGTAATATGACTGTGGAGTTGAATGTTTTCAATACTAGCCAACAACATTTAGATCTTGATGATGATAATGATGTGCATGAAATCAACATGATTGAAAGTTTGATTCAGGATTCGTTGTCTAGTAGCATGTCTGTTGACCCTTTGGATTCTTGTTTGAATAATTTTGACTTGGATTTGTTTGATGATGAATACATAAGTGAAGTGAATACTTTTCTTGAATCCACACCACTTATGGACACAACTAATTGGAAAGCTAGAGTGGAACCACTTCCACTCTTGGAATCCAAGTCTGTTCCCTCTCTTGTTGAGCCACCAAAGCTCGAACTGAAACCATTGCCTGATACTCTTAAATATGCATTTTTGGGACCTTCTAATCCTTTGCCTGTAATCATTTCATCTGCCTTAGATAGAGAACAGGAAAGTAAACTTTTAGAAGTACTTAAGGAGCATAAAGAAGCCTTAGGATGGACCATCTCGGACCTTAAAGGAATAAGTCCCACTGATTGCATGCATCATATAAACCTTGAGGACAATGCTAAACCATCTAGGGAGATGCAAAGGCGACTCAATCCCAACATGAAAGAGGCTGTTAAGAGTGAAATTATAAAACTTCTTGATGCGGGTATCATATACCCAATCTCAGATAGCAAATGGGTTAGCCCCATTCAGGTTGTACCGAAAAAGTCAGGAGTTACTGTAGTTCAAAACGATAAAGATGAGTTAATCACTACTCGAGTAACCACAGGGTGGCGAGTTTGAATTGATTATAGGAAGTTGAATGCAGTTACAAAGAAAGATCACTTCCCTCTTCCATTCATAGATCAAATGCTTGAACGATTGTCTGGGCGTAGATTCTATTGTTTCTTGGATGGTTTTTCTGGTAACAACCAGATTCATATTTCACCTGAAGATCAGGATAAGACTACATTTACATGTCCATTTGGAACATTTGATTATCGTCGTATTCCCTTTGGGTTGTGCAATGCACCATCTACATTTCAACGTTGTATGATGAGCATTTTTTCTGATATGATAGATAACTTCCTTGAGATCTTTATGGATGATTTCTCTGTGTTTGGATCATCTTTTGATGAATGTTTGAACCATCTCACTCGCGTGCTGATTAGATGTAAGGAAATATATTTGGTGTTGAATTGGGAGAAATGTCATTTTATGGTGAACTCAGGCATAGTTCTAGGACACATTATCTCTGGAAAAGGCATTGAAGTAGACAAAGCCAAAGTCGACCTCATTCAAAACTTGCCGCAACCTCGCTCTGTGAGGGAGGTTAGATCATTTTTAGGCCATGCTGGTTTTTACCGTAGATTCATTAAAGATTTCAGTAAGATCTCAAGACCACTGTGTAATCCACTCAGTAAAGATGTTGCATTTGTGTTTGATGATACTTGTGTGCATGCTTGGGAGGAGCTCAAAACTCTTCTAACTTCAGCCCCTATAGTCCGACCTCCAGATTGGAAATTGCCATTTGAAATCATGTGTGACGCATCTGATTTTGATGTTGGAGCTGTCTTAGGTCAGCGAGTCGACAAACACCCCTATGTGATCTACTATGCTAGTAAGACACTTAATCAACAACCGAAAAAGAGCTGCTAGCTGTTGTGTTCGCATTAGATAAGTTTAGATCTTATTTGATAGGATCTAAAATCATCATTTATACTGACCATGCCGCATTAATATATCTTTTATCTAAAAAAGATGCCAAGGCTCGTCTAATTCGATGGATACTCTTGTTACAATAGTTCCACCTCGAAATTCGAGATAAAAAAGGGTCAGAGAATGTTTTTGCTGATCACTTATCTAGATTGAATGTCGAGTCTGCTGATGAATCAGAGATTATTAGAGAATCTTTCCCAGATGAACAACTGATGCTAGTTTCTGAAATGCCATGGTTTGCCAACATCGTGAACTACCTTGCTACAGGTAGGATGCCACTTCATTGGTCTAAACAAGACCGGTCTAAGTTCTTGGCCGAAGTGTAACATTTCCTATGGGATGACCCATATCTGTTCAAATACTGCCCTGACCAAATCATTAGGAAATGTGTCCCCAACTCTGAACAAAGGGATGTCATCTCTTTTTGTCATGATCAAGCATGTGGAGGCCACTTTAGTGCAAAGAAAACTGCTGCAAAGATCTTGCAGAGTGGTTTTTACTGGCCAACATTGTTTAAGGATAGCCATGAATTATGTATTTATTGTGACCGGTGCCAGAAATTGGGAAGTATATCAAAACGAAACATGATGCCCCTATAACCCATTTTGATTGTTGAGCTATTTGATGTATGGGGTATTGACTTCATGGGCCCATTTCCTAACTCTGAAGGAAAGTTGTACATTCTTGTTGTTGTTGACTATGTTTCTAAGTGGGTAGAAGCAATTGCAACCAAAACTAATGACCACAAGGTGGTACTTTCGTTCTTAAATGAAAACATATTTTCTCGATTTGGAACCCCTAGAGCTATAATCAGCGACGGTGGTTCACATTTCTGTAATAGGCCTTTTGAGTCATTAGTTCGCAAGTATGGAATAACTCATAAAGTCGCAACTCCATATCATCCACAGACCAGTGGCCAGGTAGAGGTTTCAAATAGGGAGATTAAGCACATTCTAGAAAAGACGGTTAACCCGTCTAGAAAAGATTGGTCTTTAAGATTGAGTGATGCATTATGGGCTTATAGAACAGCATATAAAACCCCTATTGGCATGTCCCCTTACCGACTTGTGTATGGGAAGCCTTTCCATTTACCTGTTGAGCTTGAACATCGTGCATATTGGGCTATTAAAAAGCTTAACTTCTCTCTTGATAAGGCGGGTACACAACGGAAACTCCAACTCAATGAGTTGGAAGAGCTGAGAAATGATGCTTATGACAGTGCAAAGTTGTACAAATATAGAATGAAGGTGTTCCATGACAAGCGCATTTTTCGCAAGTCATTCACTCCAGGACAGAAAGTTTTATTGTACAACTCACGTTTGCACCTTTTTCCAGGTAAATTACGTTCTAAATGGACAGGCCCATTCTTGGTGCGAACAATTTTCCCCCATGGGGCTGTAGAACTAGAAAATGTCACAACCAAGAATGTCTTCAAGGTCAATGGGCAGATACTGAAGCCATTCCTTGAACAAATTCCACCTGAAATTGAAACAACTGATCTTGATGATCCGATCTATGTGGACTGAAAAGTTCACCCCCTGTACATACCACAAGATATCTTCCCTGCTGGTTGCTTTGGACATACCCTACTGTGTTTGGTTTGGCATCTGGTAATCTATTTCCTTTGAATCTGTTTTGTTCTCATGTTTTGTTGTTGTTTCTGTTATCTTTTGAAACATTGAGGACAATGTTAGATTTAGGTTTGGGGGAGTATTTGCATAATGACCAGCTGTGGAGCGGGTCTTTTGTAGGATCCTTTGTAGTCTTTTGCATTTTTTTTTTATGACCAGCTGTGGAGCGGGTCTTTTGTAGGATCTTTTGTAGTCTTTTGCATTTTTTGTAGTGTGTTTTCTATGACCAGCTGTGTAGCGGGTCTTGCAGTCTTTTGTTTCTTTGACCAGCTGTGTAGCGGGTCTTCTGTTGTCTTCTAAGACCAGCTGTGTAGCGGGTCTCCAAAAAAAAAAAATTGGTTACAAATTTTCATGGTTCTACGAAATTCCGAAGTTCATCATATACAGTTGAAGACCGAAGACGAAGACATTTCTATGGATGCTCTGAAATTGGAGAAGGTTTTGTGGGTACATCTTTGGTAGGCCCTCACGAGACTACAACTCGTCCACTAGGGACACCTAGGGGTTTAAAGGATTAGTGCATACGCTAAATGCATTCGAGAGACCAGCGACAGTGGTATAGTTAGGATTTCTGGATTTCTGTTTCACTTGAGGACAAGTAAAATTCAGGTTTGGGGGTATTTGATGAGTGCCAAATATTGCATATTCATACACCTTTTCATTGGCACTTAACTCATCTTTCGCGCTTCAAAGTCATATATTATCCCAAATTCTGCATTTTTACCATTTTCAAGAATAAATATTTGTATTAATTAATTTTGTGTTTTTAAGTACTAAATAAAGCTTGGAAGAATTGAGAAGACAAAAGAGAAGAAAGTTGGAAGCGTTGCAACCCGCTCGCGCATCAGTGGCAACCTGTTTACAAATTCATGGGATTAAACAACCCATGATCCAAAACCCAAGACCCAAATCCATTTCCACCTCACCCCCATTGGATTCTTTCCAAAACATCCACCTCACCCCCATTGGATTATTTCCAAACATCCACCTCACCCCCATTGTATTCCATTTCATCCATCAATTAAAGAAAACATCCCCATTCTCTCACTCAATCACTCCCAATTTGTTTCCCACAACCAAATATATTCCATTCAATCCATCAATTAAGAAAACATGTTTTGTTGAGTGGATGCTTTCCAAATTTCGAATCCAAGTTCTTGAGGGAATTTTGTGTATAAATACAGAGGGTTGTTGTGTTGAAAAACCATCCAAGAATAGCTTGTTCATGTTAGTTTATCAAATTTCAATTTTGTTGTAATGTTCTTCATGTTCTAATTTCATTTACTAGGGTTTAGATGAAGCCCTAATCTCATTGGTATGTATTCATATCTTGTATCTTGTTCTTGAAAGTTTAGAATTGTTTAAAGATATAATTTAATCCAAGTTTTTCAACATCTTGCTCTCACAATGTATGCCATGTATCCATTGTAGTTAGAATATCTCTATGTTGATTATGCTACAACTCATGCTTAACCAAACATTGATCTTTAGATTAGTTGTGCTTAATTAGACAATTAATGCTTTGGATAAATACTTTAGTTGTGATTAAATTATCCATTGGAGAAACACCTTAGTTATACGGTAGACTTGAATCTACTATAAGGACAAGAATAATATTACAAGTTGAATGCATATCATAGGTTATTGGTGGATTTGAATAACCTAGTATCCATATTATCATTGTTTACATATCTTGTTATTTGCATCGTTTACTTTTATTATTTCAGTCACTTGAAAATCATATCGTCGTATCGACAAAATCAAACCCCTTTTGGTTACTCTCTGAATTAGGATTTAAAATCAACTTCTACACTCTCCAAGTCTCTGTGGTTTGACCTGTGCTTGCCCTGTGTTGCTTGTCGACACTGTGCACTTGCAGTTTATACATAGAAGTAGGTATCTTTCCGAGCCTACCACGTTGAAGAGACCAGTGGATGAGAATTCTGAAGCAAATGAACGGATCCTTCGAGAATTAGCGGAAATGAGAGGAATGATAAACAATAGAGGAGGAGGATATAGAAGGCAATTAGATGAAGCAATAGAAGAAGCTGCGAGGACACCTTTTTCTAGAGAAGTACAATTGGGAGGGATTCTACCAAAATGCAATCTGCCTACATTAACCAACATCTTTGACGGGACTTCGTGTGCTATTCAACACATTAAATCTTATGTAAGATGTATGTTACAATGGGAGAATCACGATGTTGTATTATGCAAGTACTTCACATCAAGCTTAACAGGAGAAGCTCTGAAATGGTTCAAAGGACTTCCGAAGAACACAATTACATCATTTAATCATCTACAAGTAACTTTCTTAGGAGAATATATCACAAATCATTCCTCGCGACTTAGTATTGAAGATGTGTTTGGTTTAAAACAAAGAATTGGTGAGAGTTTGAAGCACTTGGTAAGGAGATGGAAAACTATGTGCAGTGACATGGCAGGGTGTGTGGATGAGAGATACTTGATTTTGTCTTTCGTAAATGCGATGTTCGCAACTGAGCAACTATATGTTCAAATCTTTAGAAGAAATAATTCCATTATGATGACAGAGTTGCGAGAGTTACAAGAGGAGTACATTACATTAGAAGAAAAGCAAAACAATCATATCCAGTGACAAACACTAACGCTCAAGATATAGGAGAAAACTTGCTTCCTAAAATAGTCAATGTCGCAGCAGGTACTTCGCAGACATCTTCGCAAACATCTTTGCAGATATCAGAAGAAAAGAAAATTGACAATGCTCAACCAAAGATAGTAGCAATGAGTAGCAAGGATCAAGAAGAGTATGATAGAGAAAGGAATTTCTACAGCAGAGGAGGAAATAACCAGATACCAAGATTAGATCAACAACATGAAAATTATGGAGGACAAAGGCAGAATTATTTTGGACAAGGGAATCATAGACAAAATTATAACAATGGTCAGGGAAGTCAAAGAATGATAAGAGAAGAAATAAAGATGCCACCTTTGAATACAAGCGTAGAGAAGATATGGCAAGCAATCATCTTGATGGAGAATGTACCAACACCATGGAACATGGAAAAAGAACCACCAATGGGTCCAAGAAGTCATGAATTTTGCGTGTACCATCACTTTCATGGACATTTTACAAATAATTGCAATAATATCAAAAGGATTATCTTGCGAATGATTGATCAAGGTAAGTTGGACCACTTCTTACTCAAGCAGGCACAGTCGCAACAACTACCGTAGGCTCCAGTGATAACTCGCATGGTGAACACAATACAAGAAAAGGGGAAGGAAATCTTACACATAGAAGTGGGACCAAAAGCAAGGAATGTCTTCTGCAATTCTATTATTCACTCATATAAAACCATAGAAGATTTTCATGATAATGTATTAAGAAGGGTATATGCAAGAGATGGTGAAGGAAGGGAAATAATGAACATCGCAAAAATTTCACGGCTTGAAGATTGGCAGAAGCGTGAAATTTATTTTGAAGCCACAGAAATTCCTGAAGGTTGCGAAGTACATGATAATCCATTGGTAGTAAGATTAGAAATTTGTCCTAATATGGAAGAAAGCGAAGATGATACAGACGAAGAATATTTTGGTCTTAATAGAATCTTAATTGATACTGGAAGTTCTGTCAATATTCTTTTTTATCCTGCTTACAAAAACATGGGGGGAAAAGACGCAGATCTAATACCTTCTACTTACAGGATCTATGGCTTTAATGGAACTACTAATAAACCTAAGGGAGAAGTAAGCATGCGAATTCCCTTAAGTGGAATGCGAACTGAAATTTTGTTATGTGTTGTTGATGTCGAATCACCATACAATGCTTTAATAGGGAGACCTTGGCTTCATGGGATTCTAGGCGTAGCTTCAACTCTTCATCAATGCATAAAATTTCCTCATCAAAAAGGTATTGGAGTTATCAAGGGTGATTGGGCAGAAGGGAAGAAATGTTACGATACAGAAGTAGAGGTCTGCGAAGGAAAAATTGTTGAAAAGGAAAGATGGAGAAAAAGAGCAAAGGCTGCAAAAAGAAGCGAAAATTTAATGGCAGAGGATTAAGGCACGAAGGAATAAAGTTACGATGATTAAGCATGAAAGAAATTTACGATGATAGAAAATTGATATGACTTGCGAAGGAAAAAGGTAATGAAACAAAAAGGTAATCAATATACTTGTTTACAACGTATAATGAGATGTATTTTGAAAAACAAGAAGATGAAATGAGATATTTCGCAACATGAAATACAAATTCTAAATAAAAATAATTTATTGCGACCAACTTTCATTAATAGAAAGACGCAAAAAAATTTCTTGCGATCATCTTTCATAAAAGAAAGACGCAGACTG
This sequence comes from Papaver bracteatum, assembly GCA_023529315.1. Taxonomy (NCBI): domain Eukaryota; kingdom Viridiplantae; phylum Streptophyta; class Magnoliopsida; order Ranunculales; family Papaveraceae; genus Papaver; species Papaver bracteatum. Next base: position 2,257,335 of record JAJJWX010005377.1, on the reverse strand, counting down.
TGATCAGCTTTCAAAAAAGAAAGAAAGCCGCAGAAATTTTACACAAGCAAACCTTTGTGACGTACACCCTAGTTCTCGAAGCAACATTTCTCAAGAGGCAAAGTCCTAAAGTACGTCATTTAAGGGGGTACCTATAAGCATGGCTCAGGAAAACCGGAACACCAGCAAGGAACCTGGGTACATGGACATTACGGGGTACATAACCCAAAAGCGGGGTACCTATCCGGGTTAGACACCTTGGATTCTCAACCTAATCTTGCGATGTAACATGATTTAGGTTGGGCAACTAAGGCATAATGTCTTTCCCAAGAAGTGCAAAAAACGATCAAGGCGCCGAGGTACACGGTTGAGTCAAGAGTGCCGGATGGGTTTGAAGCACATCTTCCATTCTTGACAAGTCTTGGCAAATGATGCACTTGGCCCAAAGATACCCCATAGGGTGCAACCTCGTAACTATAAGCCCTATAGGCAAAAAGGATAAGAGGTTGCGATCAAAAGTTGGTTGTTGGAAGAACCGGATGGTAAGAGCTAACCTTGTATGGTCGATGTACGCTTCCTTGAAGGGGCAACTAAGGGGAAGATAAAGGGCAGCACCCTCCATTAGGGAGATGATACGTGCTATAAGACGCAAATGTCATGAGGCTTTTTGTTCGCAAGAACATAAAGGCTTGTCATATTTGTGCAACAATCTAATTTCTGCGAGCCTTCTAAAAAAAAAAAAAAAAAAAAAGAACTCGCAGAACATAACAAAGAAGTTAAGATGAGATCAATGGGTTTTTGCATGAAAGTGTAAAGACGTCCTGCGATTTCATCGCACGACGATAATGTCATGGGGGTTTATGTTCGCAAGAATATTTAGGCCTGTCATATTATCGCATGAAAAATATCCTGAAGAGGCTATAATACTAAGAGAAATGATAAGGCAAGATCAATGGGTCTCTACATGCGAATGTAAGGACGTCCTGCGACTTTGTCGCAAAAACAAAATCACGTGGCTAAATAAGACCTTTACTTAGGAAGGCATAATAAGACCACAGAAAATAATAAAGTCAATTCCATTGATACCATTGGAGAATCTGTATATATTTTCAACAACAATATACATCAAGAATTCCTACCTAAGAAGGAAATTTTATTCATAAGCAAGGACGAATATTTTATACCAATTAAACTTTACGAACATTGAATACTTCTTATACTTCTTCAAAGATATCTCATACTTCAAATACATCTTCAAGGATATGTCATACTACTTTTACTTCTTCAAGGATGTTTCATAATTTTTCAAGGATGTTACATACTTCTTATACTTCAAGGGGAAGATTTCTTGTTTACTTCGCAACAATCAGAAACTTCGCAACGTAAAATGAGGCAGATATTCTAATACTTACAACAAGAATTGATCACCTGAAGATCAATAATAAGGGGAAAAGGAATACTAAGCTAGATCTTCAGAATATATTATTTCTCTTCATATGATCAAGTTATGCAAATAAGGAAAGCGTTCAAGTAAAGAAAGATCAAATCATCATCGCAAAATTAAGACATTGGTATTAATCAAGAAATTGTTGGTTGATTAAAAATGCAGAAAAGAAGAAACTATTGTACTCAAGCAGACAAGACGAAGAGAACTGAAGTAAATATACAGGAAGCAACAAAACTACTTTGCAGGAGATTTATCTTCATCAAAATGATCTTCTCTTTCTTCTTCGGAGATATAATCTTCAGCTTCACTATCAGATATGTTCAAATCTGGGGTATCATCAGGGATTTCTTCATAAATGAGTGTCTGATACTTAAGGAGATAAATTTGATTGTCTTCACAAATTTTGCGAGTCATCATAGCTCGGAAGCGTTTGATGTTTAATTCATAGTTGTTTTGAGAAATTTGATGTTGAGACCTTAAATTAGAAATCTTCTGATTACGCGCATCAAGAGTAACTTCCATCTCCTGATTACGTGCAGAAAGAGTAGCTTCCAGTTTTTCAATCTTCTTCGTATAATTTTCTTCAGCATTCACAAAGAAATAGGATAAGAAAGAAGTATGAAAGTAAAAAATAAGGGAATAAAATTAAGGAATTGATCAATAAAATGTGAAATTGATGTGATCAAGATTTGCGAACTTACCTTCTAATTGCTTCATATCATTACGAAGAGAAGAGACTTCAAGCTCCAGTTGATTATTCTTCTCCAGGAGAGAAGAACTTCCAGATGCGATACTCGCAGATTGCGTTTTACTTTCGCAGCGAGATTGTAGTTCTGCATTATCAATATTCAAATTCTCTATATTTTGGAGAAGTTTTGCATTCTCAACCTCCAGCTTTTTACAATGACCTAAAGTTTTCTTCTCAGCAATTGCATGACGTCTTTCTCAATCTGAAGCCGCTGCACAGCTAACTCTCCCTACCTGAGCAAGTGAGAGGGATTAGAAATCAATGAAGTAGGGTAAGTTAACAAGGAAAAGAAGAAAGTATTACCATACTCCCCAAAGAGTATAATGTAATAGGAGAAATAAATATTGAAATTCCATTAAGGGAATTGTTGTTGATAACTGTGGGAACTTTACAAGCCTTCGCAATATGTTTACGAACGTTCGCAGTAGAATAATTTCCTAATCCACGGGAAGAAATGAGAAAATCCTCAGACAATCGATTCATTGCAGATTCGTAAGTTTCCGCACTGTTGTAGTATTCACCTTCTTCATTATCATCATCATTACTTCTATTAGAATTAGTATCAGAATTAGAACTAAGATCATTCTCATAAAACTTATCATTTTCATCATCAACATCCTTGATGGAGGAGATCACATTGGAATGAGGATTGGATGGGAGTCTCTTTCTCTTCCTCGTAGAAACACTATCTTTAAGCTTCCCTTTTCCTTTGCGAAGAGCATCATATTGACTGCTAGAAGTCTCAGTATTCTTCGCAGAGCGAAGTGTTCTTTGTATCGCAGTTAATACTTCAGAAGAAGTCGAATTCTTGTTCCCACTCACAACAGCTTCAGGAAGATCAGGAAGAATCTACAAATTCAAATAAGGATAAGAAACAGAGGCAACAATATATTGTTTAAAATGCATATAAGAATGTTTCTTACCTCATTTGAAAATAATTGGAAAGCTTCACGAATATTGGATTTCCCAGTTTTAAGGTAACTTTCTTTGAGTTCATTCACCTGACAAATATTGAAAAGGAATTAATAAAAGAAAATAACCAGAAGATAAGGAGATGGAGATACACACATCTTTATCTTTACTGGGCCAAGAAAAGACCCAAGGTTGGTAATTACGTTCACGAAGATTCGCAGGAAGATCTACTATCCCAGAGATGTAAGAACCCGATAATGCTAGAAGATAATTGTACCAATCTTCATCATGAGAACGGAGAGGGGTTTGATTATTTCCAGAAGCATAATCAATATCGTGCATAAGAAGATCCTCTTCTGCAACATCAGTTTTACGATGAAGACGAACACCCCAACGCTTGTCTTCCTTCTTCGCAGGAATTAATGTGTAATTCTTAAAGAAATTCTCGACTGTATAATTTGCAGCGATGATCTCTACATCTCTAAATGCAGGTTTCCTAAGCTCAATTGGGTATAAAGATTTTCCAGTAGAAGCACGAGTTAAGAACTCAACCAGGATGCAAATGCAATCCCCAGTCAATTGATAGATGGCTCGTGAAAAATTGGGGTGGGAGATAATCTCATAAAATAAAGGAAAATTGACATCATAAAGAGGAAGAGGAAGACCTGCGAGGATCTGTCCTCGTGAGATTAAAACTATTTGATCATCCTAATGGATATCAATAAAGAGTTCCATACAGAGAGAAGATTTATTGGTATGACCATTAATCTCAGAAAGAATGAGATCTCTATCAGCAAGCTCTGCGTTAAGTTGTTCTATAGTTTTCTTCTTTGGAGCCATCAGATGAAGGATAGAAAATAGAAAATAAAAGAGATAAAAGAGGAAAGAAGTAGTAGCAGAAGGAAAAAGGAAGAAATTGCAGAAACAGATATAATGAGGAATATGAAAACGATAAAAGAATAAAATAAGGAATTAAAGATAGTATTTATAAAGAAAAGAGAGTTTGATGAAGATAGAAATTCATCAATGCGATTAGACGTGAACGGTTGAAAAGAACGGTTACGAAAGAACGTGTCGAAAATTTAATGAAAGAGAAGATACGTGTTGCGAATCTAACATGTGACGATAGCTATATTAAATTTGTGAGAATAATGGTTCTCATGACGTTTCTTCTTCGCATAAATTACATGAGAAGAGGCAAGATGTAGGTACTGAATATCGCAAGATTATTGGGTTACGAATATAGCAACAAATACAAGAGAAAAGTGTTACAAGATAATGCGATAATAGAAGAAGCACAGAGAAGTATGAAAGGTTTGCAAATATAAAATAGATTTACGAATATAAGTTGCGAAACTTCGCAATCTAAATACAGTTGTACAAATTTCACTATAAATAGTAGTTCAAATGTTAAAATCAGAGAGTTCTGGGAGGAGTGTAAGGAAAAATCTTAGGAGAGAGAACAGAGAAAGTTGTAACTGTTCCAATCCATTGATATATTTCCTTATAACTAATTGAGAGCATTAATAAAAAATATCATTCTTCATCAAGAACATCTTAAAGTTTTATGAATTTTACTGAGGGTGTAGTTGTAAGATTTCTTGCAACTACAGCTGAATAGTGATAGACGATACTAATTTTATGTTGTCGTTACAACATATATAACATCGTAGTGTGGAAGATGTGGTTGGTTGTTTTTAACACTTTTGATAAAGGAAGGTACCATATATTTTAGGGATGATATCATACAAGACAATATTTTCATGATCGTAGTTGGGTCACCCAAATGGTACCCCTGTTATCTTTGGTACTATATCGTATAAATCATGATTTTTTAATGTTAAAATAAAACTGATTGGAATACAAAAAATAATATATACACGGAAAAAATAATGAAACTAATCGATTGACGAAATTTTATTCAATCTAATCCTCATACATGGCATTTGTGATTGAGAATTAGAATTGCGTCCAACAACCTACATGGGATGGGCGGCAGTGATGGTGGCAATGGTGGAGTCAAAAATTGACATTGAGGAGGCCTATTTTTTTTATATAAAAGAAACATGTAAACTTTGGTGGACTAAACCATAAATATATATGGACAAAGTACTATTTATAAAATAAACTAAAAACTTTATGTAGTTATTAAAATTTAAGGTGTTAGATCCAGGTTAGTCAACCCTTGGTTCCGCCACTAGGTGGTGGTGGATAAAAAAAGTGGATTCATATGGTTTTATGGTGGTGGCGGGTATTGGTGAACAAAAATATATTATGCTAATTTCGTGACGCCACAAAATGTGTAACATTATATTATAAAGTATAAAACGTGGTTGATCATTCTAACGTTAAAATAAACTCGATAAAACACATGTCCATTTTAAAAAATAGGTGCAATCAATTGTCATGTTATGTAATAACAAAACGAACGACACGATTCAAGATCAGAACATATAAAATTATTTATTATCGATTTGTGTATGTAAAGAGTGGTCAAGATTTGTCCTTGGCAAAGATAATTTTACCGCTGGGGTTTGTTCAACTTAACCATTTTTAAATGTTTTCTTAATTAGTATCTCATTGATTGTTCATAATGATTAATTAAATTTCTATTATAAATGTCCCTTTAATAATCAAACATAAATACATAATTTTACTAAAAACTATATTAATTCTAATGGTGGTAGTGGAAGTAGGGTTAGTGTTGGAAGTAGTATTCGCATACATACAATCCCTTCGAAAAGGTAATGGGTACACATTTTAAACATTGTCATCTAATGGGTGTTGAAAAATTACAGGAAAATCATGTCACATTGGATAGTTTGTATCATTCGTTTGATGCAAAACAAATACTATTCTCTGCCTATTCGGAGGATCGATAACATGACCATGATAGATGAGTCAGGTAGAGCGAAATAGGAGCATGTGGAGACTTTTATGGATGATATTGATTAGTTGATTTCACTGAGATGAGCGCTGCTAACGACATATTTCCAAAAAATATTTAAACTTCCATGTTCATGTAGAGCATTATCTCATTATAAGCAATGAACCTACATAAAAAAGTGTCTGGAGGTTAAGATTATATTTCTTTCGTTTGTGCAAATCTCCGGCGGTAAAATATTAAAGGAAAATACAAAGAAAAAAAGAGAGGAAAATCTCAACTATTTTTATGACAAACGCATATTAAATCATAAGGAGTTGATAAGTATTCGGGACACAAATTATACTATATATTAAAAACGAACCAACATCATGGCCCGTGCCGTTACGGCACTGGTTAAGGGCTAGTCAAGAATATAAAGCACAGTTTGGCTAACTTTGCTTATGTAAGTGGCGGTTCAGATTTGTCCTCACAAGAGATAAATCTAGGGATGTAATCGTTTGCCATAAATGATGGTTGTGATTGGGATTAGAAATGCATCTAACATACAAAATTTATCATGTCATTAAGGTTCCATAATTCTTCATAATAAATACTCTATTAATTTTCCATGACAATGTTTTATTAAATGTCAAATTGAAAATGATAATATATAAATTATTCTACTAATGATGATAATAAATATATTTTTATACTTAGGATTAGGATTAGGATTAGTTTAGTATTGTTGTGAGCTTTACAAAAGTACTTTTCCGATGTACGTTACTGTGCTGAGCTATGTAAAAAAAATAATTGAATGGTTGCCGATGTACGTTACTGTGCCGAGCTTTGTAAAAAAAACAATTGAATGGTTGCGAATTATAAACTAAAGCTAAAATATATTTTAATGGGAAAATATCAGGTTCAACTATAGTTAGTGAGGAAATGAAAAAAAACAGAGACATATCTCTGAAAATTGTTTATTCTATTTTATTGTGCTTAAAATAAGTAAATTTTTCTACTATTAGAGTACATATATGTAAAATTAAATTTACTAATTAGTATTATTACTAAAAATTATTATTTTTCTTAACCACTTTTTTAAAAAAAAATTTATATAATTATAATATAATATAAATGACAAAATAAAAATCAATCATACAGAGCTTGAGGTTGGCAACCGAGCTACAAGCTGGGCTCCAACACCCCTTTGAATTGCAACGCCTAATCTATAAAAAATAAAACTTCCTAAGCCGCTGCTAGCATCATTGCACATCAGGCAGTTCCGTAAGCGCTTGAAAAAAACACACGTATCCTCGCCAAGTTCCCCTAAAGTAGAGAAGGCAAGAACCCCTAACCCATATCCATGTGCAGCACACTTGTCCAAATATTTGGCGCGTTTGCGAGATAACCCCATCACCAGTAAACGGAGAAACAGCTTGCCCGTTTTCCCAGTTAAGAACAAGAATATCAGCGGGCTTAAGATCTCTACCATCATCAGATCGAAGACCAAGGGAAGCCTCCTTACGCGCATGTACATTGGCTTTGTAACAAATATCAAAGACAACATCGCGAACTACATCATGGCGAAACTTGTACCCAATATCTTTAGCACACTGAAGTGGTCTGGTTCTGAGAAGCGAGATAACAATAAGCACGAGTGTCAGCCATGGTATAGATGCCAAGTCCACCATCTCTGATAGGTAAGGTAGCTAGTCTCTTCTACAATGGACCAAAACCCGCACCATCTCCAGTAATCAAGAGTCTCAGATATTGAAATAACTGATCATCAAAAAGATCGGTTGCAGGTTGAAGAGCAGCAGGATTGGTAGTTCACATTGCAAAGTAAAGTCTGGATACGCCCGTGCAACTGCGAAGTAAAAGCATCTCACTTTGTGGATCCCTGAGTTTCTTGATTGCATTCATAAGTTGAACAGTTTTATGCACCCTGCTCAAACACATGTCAGTGATAAATCCCGTATCCAAACTCACCGGACCGCCCAAAAGTTTAACACCTTTAGAAGGTCTACCAATATCCGGGGGAAAAACACCCTCCTCTGCACTCCTATGGTCCGTGGAAGGCCAAAAAACTTCCGTCTTCTTAATATTAAGATGCAGCCCCCTAACTGGTCCTTCAGCCTCAATTATACGAAAAGCTTTAGCTACCTCTAAAGTATCACCAACGATTGTGCCATCGTCAAGGTACCAGGCGTGCAAATCGAGTTTGCAACTAGAAGCAATGGTCTTCACTAATGGGTGAAGTGTCAGAGAAAATAACAAGGGACCGAGAGGATCCCCTTGTTGCACACCAAGAGCGGAGGACAAGATATATTGGGCATAATAAAGCTTAGCCGGATGTAAGTAACAAAATTCTACCCAGCGAGAAATACCTGGGCAATGAATGCGCACTTCCTTGATAAGGTGAGACCTGCTAACCATGTTGAAAGCATTAGAAAAGTCAATTAGCAACATTGACATTGTATCCGACTGACCCTTCATCTCCACTAGGCGGTTTACAGCATGTAAAATACCTTCTGCACCGACCGGAACACCGACACCAAATTGGTAATCACCTAAATAAGAAGTCATATCCTTACCAATAGCAAAGGCGGCCACCTTGGAAACCAATATACGCCAAACCGTTCCGACCGCAATGGGCCTAAGACCTCCCCCCCGGCTTTAGCAATGGTGTCAATGGAGCACTAGCAATGTATTCGCCTAGCTCACTAGGGAATTTTCCAGCCAACCAAAGGTTGAAAACCCCTGAGATAGACAAAAGCAAATCATCCGCCAACACAGACGCAGCTCCGCTAAAGGAATCAACTAAGTGTTGCGCTCGCAGCCCATCACGTCCACATGCCGTTCCTTTAGGGAAACTTTTTAAAAATCAATAATTGTTTAATATTTATTGTTGATAAATTATATTTCAGTGATACGATATAACATAAAATGTAGTTTGAAAATAAAAAATAATTATCTTTAAAGAATAAGATATAACAAATAAAAATTGGTGATATATAGATTCAAGGATGATTTTTGTCAGTTATAAAAAAAGATGGGATAGAATTGGAAAATAAAATATGAAATTAGGGTGAACTATAACATTTGCTTTTGAAGCTTTTAAAAGCTCCTTCTCCTCCACTTTTAAAGTTGATAGATTTTAAAAGTGTTTTGCATAAAAAACACTTTATGAAATCTTTATCAAACTCTAAGATGAAAAAATATTGCTATAAATATGTTTTCAAAGTACTTTTTTTTTTGAAAGAAAAAAAACAGTACCAAGCTTAGTTAGATTGGCTAACAATTATATAAGTGTACCATAGTGAAGGTGGCAAATATTGGTGCCCAGTGAGTAATTTCGCATCGTCTCACGTTTTTCTTTGATAAATGGTTTAACGTTATTTTTATTCAATGATGATGGATAACAGAGTTTATTGTTAGTAGAGTGTATTGTTATTAGGTTAAGTACTTAACGATTTGACTTACTAACTAATCATGGTTTTATTATTTTTAGGAAATGAATAACCTCACATTTGGAAGCGTAATGTCGTAGAATGTAATGGCCTGACCCTCTACCGATAATGTCCTCACTTAGCCACTGCGGTCATTTGATAGTATGTGGTTTTCAATAGTCACCGTTGCTGTCATCCAACAACAGCTTCTCAGGAGATAACCTATCATAGGATTACTCAATGCCGAGCATGCTTAACTATAAAGATTTTTCGGCAACTATGAAGCCAATTATGATGAAAAGGTTTCGGTGTTAAAGGACAAACCATTACCTATATTCCATTTGACGAATCATACCTGCCAAGTTGGAGTACTATAATACCACCAAGTTAATTTGGAGCCGTCCTCGGCTCCAAAATATGTTCAATCCTTGACTCTGGCATTTTTTTCTCACTCATGAGGCCCTTTCCCGACACAATCCATCAAGTATACTCTTTCACCCTCGACAGGTAACCCGTGGTCGACTCTAATACCATTTGTAAGGACCTGATCCTCCGCCAATATTGTCCCCACTTGGTCACTGTGGTTATCCGACAATGTGGGATTTTTAAATGACAATGATGCGGTCATCCATCAACAGTTTTATGAGAGGTAGCTATCCCTCGATTACTCTCGCATGAGAACGTTTAAATACTGTGATTTTTACCAAATCCGGATCCAACTATGTTGAAAATTCCATAATGTTACGAAAGGACAAGTCATTACCTATATTCCATACGGTGAAATCTTCCTGCCAAATTGAATTACATACATAATATATCTGGGAATTTTGAAAAATTAGAACTACATCGTATGTGAGTAAAATGGTTGCCATCAGAAATGACTTAACATTTTAAAATATAATAGCTTAAGTGAATGAATTAGCTTTTTATTATGTCGTCGAAATAGTAAGAACATACAACATGTTATGTATTGTTGAGTCAATTCTGATTTTTACTCTTTTCATACTATTCTTAAAGGGGGAAAAGCAACAAGGATCCGAACATTGTTAATATCTACACAATTATTCTTGAGACGAATGAGTTAAGGTGTTGTAATTTTGTTACAACTTGCATAGTTTAATGTTTTGGTTTCGCTCGGTTGTTGGAGTATGTGGCGCGATAAACCACATATATATAGCTAGGGATAGTCCCTCATGGAATAAAGTGGAATACATGTGGATCTTAATAAGCTTGGGAATCTCCATACATAGCACCGAGGCCTTTTAGTTAAAAACCCCATTGCTCTTATCCCAAGGTGGTCAAGTGGGGTTCGGGGTTATGCGGTCGGGACCTGAGTAGTATCTGATGGTTCATGAAGATCCTAACAATTGGTAACAGAGCCCATGCTTTGGGCTACCGAACGTAGAAGTAGTCGTGGATGTCACCGGTTTAGGCGCAAGTGGAATCAAGACTCAAGGTGGAGCAGGCAAGGCCGAAAGTTGAACTGGCGCTCAAGGTGGAGTCAGTGTCTCACCCATTAACTCAGGTGAAGCAGGGTTCTAGATCGGCAAGGAAATTATCAAGGTTGAATTGGCGCTCAAGGTGGAATTAATGTCTCACACATTAACTCTCAAGTGAAGCATGGTTCTAGGTGCGCCAGGAAATGCTCAAGGTGGAGTTAGTACTTACCTTCTCATGAACTCAAGGTGGAGTAGGATTTCAGGGCACATAGTGACAATAATCATGATCTATGGGTAGCATATACAGATGGTAATCATATGATGGAGTCTAATTGGACTGGTGAAGTGATTTAATCTCGCCAAGGTGGATATTTTTGGAGTATGTAGAGCGATAAACCACATATATATAGCTAGGGATAGTCCTACATGGAAGAAATAGGAGTACATGTGGAGCTTAATAAGCTTGGGCATCTCCTTATGTAGCACCAAGGCCTTTTAGATTAAAACTGCACACCTCTTATCCCAAGGTGGTCAAGTAGGGACATCATCGGTGTTATGTGGTTGGTACCATAGTAGGTTCTTATGGTCCATGAAGATCCTAACATCGTTCACTAAAATAATCAAGATGAAGAAAGGTAATACCATTTCAAAGGATCGATAAGATATCTTAGTAAACTAAAAAACATATCAAATAATATTTTTTTGGGGGGGACAAATATGTAAAAATTAATTTCACGGCTGGCTTGAGGATGCAAATCGAGAAAGGAGAGGCATGGTATGGGAGAATGTCAAGGCGGAAAATGCTGGAAAGAAATTGTAGAGTGAAGAATAAAAATATATATCGGGTTTTCCTTTACTTATGTAATGATAAGAAGGGTAAACTTGATATTAATAAATATTATATTTAATATTCATATGTTAGAAAATGTATAATTAAATAAAATTTATGCCCGTGCCATTAAGGCACGGGTGAATCCCTAGTTGCAACATATAATACCATAAAGATTAATACTGCAATCATCATCTTCCAAATCAACTTTAGAATTTAAATAATCAAATCTAAAAACATTGCAAGATGAAAACGTTGGACATACCTATGTGTACTCACAATAATGGCTATTCCAAACCCTAGTTATCTTTCTTAAACAAAAACAAGAATACAAATTCTCTTAAGAAATTACCTAGGCATCAAGACGAACTCGTAATGCACATACAAGATGATCTGTCCTTAGAGGGTAGAATCAATCTTTTTTGCATGAATTTACACCAAGAATAGCTACCAAAGGCGTATAAAAAGATTTTCTAAACAAAAAAGAACATACAAAGTCATTAAAGACCATGCACCACAATTCACAAAGGATGATTGTGAACATTCAAGAATTTCATCGCAATGCGTACTACTTCCCATTCTTGCACTTCCTTCTTTGTGATTCACCAAAAACATTCTTTAAAGGCTACAAATTATCTTAGAAGAGTATTACTCCAAGAATCCAAGTGCCCAAGTCCAAGAGAAGTGGAACAAGTGCAACGAAACGGAGCAAAACAATCAAAAACAAGAGACGGGACAAATACCAATCTTAGCTCATCCAAATTCAAGGTTTCTCATCTCTATTTTGAAGATAATTCAAATAGAAAGAGAACGCAAAAATAATGAGGTCAATCCGAGTTCAGATGAAGAAGTTACGGCCAAAACAAGTTTATCGAATATCGACGTCAAGTATGCATACGGGTTTGCAAACGAATTTTTGTATCTTGGAGCAGTATACAAACGGGTATGCGTACCTAAACCCCTGGATTTTGTTTTAAATGATGTTGTTCATACTTGGTATATGTACCATGAAGTCCAAACATCCCGAACTATTGTTTTCATACCTAAACATTTAAGAACCTTAAAAACAAATCAGGTTAGGTAGAAATGAATGATAAGAAAGGTACATGAATCATTATAAGTACTTTAAGCAAATAAAAACATAAATCTTGCTCAAGTTTATAGACATACCTTTTTAAAATAATCCATTCAAATTCTACATCCTTACCAAACATAATATGTGTGCCCTAATTCTCGTGCAACCTTCACCGTATACATAGCAGGGAATTTCTTGGTGAGGATGCACTTACAACACAATCAAGTTGTGTTGAGGTGAAAAATGTCTTGCTCACCATGGCACCAAGAAAGAGTTTCTTTCCAACAACTCTTACATCTTGTAGTGTTGAGAAACACCCAAGTAACTGTTTTTATAAGTCTATCAAAGAACTTCAAGAGAACCCAAACGGATTTGTGTTTCTGATTTCTTGTTTTCCAACTTATAAAAAACAGTTTATGCATATAGTTTTTAGTACTGCGAAGGAAACTTTTTTGATAAAAAGAGACGTACTAGCTTATTCATAAAATAAGATAATACTACTATCTTGATAGGAAGTATCAGTAATTAAGTAATGAATCGATTCATGCTGAGAGGTGATATACTCAGATGATTGGGATTTAAAATCCCCTTGTAATTCGTTTAGTTTGTTACAACTAATTGAATTACGCAAAGGAGGAGCATTGTTCTTACTGATTAGTAAATCAATATCAACTTCAACATGAATATTATTCATCATAACTTGATTTAGCTTATCAAGAGATTCTTGCTCTTTTTGGAGATATAACTCAACATCAAGAGACAAGCTCTCAAGCCTTTTATCAAGACCTGAATACAGTTATAGGGATTTTAAACCTGGTGGAGGTTTAGATAGAATTTCTTCTACAAATTTTATTAAATCAGTCATGGAATAAAATTTTGTAATCCTTGGATCTGGTGGTGCATTTATTGAGATAGCACTACTATCCATATCGGATCGCTACAAACACAGACTTATGAGGTCTTTAACATGTTTGCCTGCTCTGATACCAACTGAAAAAGTGTGGCTCTAACAACCTCACCCAATATTTCTATTAAAAATATGTATGGACTAACTCTAATATACTTTTAAGAGAATCAACGAGACAGTCAGACTCAACCTTAATAAAAAGTATATCAAGGAGTTAATATCTCTATCTCCCGATTTGATCTATACTCAAGCAAATAGAAATCTACGAGTCTTTATCAAATACAAGAGATATAAACTTAGATGGTACCAAATACCAATATCCAAGGATCAATCAATTTCCAATCAACAACCAAAGGTTGGATTTCACAATTGATTGATACAGCGCACAACCTGTAATCTTTCAATTATATAACAAAATATAATGCGGAATAGAAATAACACAGTCATCAGAAATTTTGTTAAGGAGGAAACCGCAAATGCAGAAAAACCACGGGACCTAGTCCAGATTGAGCACCACATTGTATTAGGCCGCTACATACACTAGCCTACTACAAACTAACTTCGATCTGAACTATAGTTGAACCCTAATCAATATCACACTGATTCAAGGTATGGCTGCGCTCCTTATGTCTCTGATCCCAGCAAGATACTACGCACTTGATTCCCTTAGCTGATCTCACCCACAACCAAGAGTTGCTACGACCCAAAGTCGAAGATTTTAATAAACAAATCTGTATCACACAGAAAAGTCTATGATAATAGATAAATCTGTCTCCCACAGATAAACCTATAAGTTTTATTCCGTCTTTTAATAAAATCAAGGTGAACAGGAACCAATCTATAACCCAGACTTATATTCCCGAAGAACATCCTAGAATTATCAATCACCTCACAATAATCTAAATCGTATGGTAGCGAAATTAGATATTGCGGAATCACAAATGATGTGATGAAGATGTTTGTGATTTCTTTTTTATCTTGCCCTATCAGAGATATAATCTCAAGTCAATTATTCAATTGAACTCGTACGATGAAAAATGGCAAGATCAGATCGGTCAACTATAAGAGAAGTAGTTTTGTCTGGCTTCACAATCCCAATGAAGTATTTAAGTCGTTAAACGACAGGGTATCGAGAAGAAACCTACGGTTAAAGGAGAATCGACTCTAGCAAACCAACTAGTATCACACAGGAGGTGTGGGGATTAGTTTTGTCCAGTTGCTAGACGTCTCCTTATATAGTTTTTAAATCATGGTTTGCAATCTAAGTTACCTTGGTAACAAAGCATTCAATATTCACCGTTAGATGAAAAACCTGACTTATCCAAGCTAATATCTTTCAACCGTTAGATCGAAACTTAGCTTGTCACACACACAAATTAAATGTATTCATTTAGGTTTGAGTAACCGTACCTAAACGTGTACACTTAGTCGGTTCACAAATAGTTAAACCAATGGTTATCCATATGAGCACTTTCATATTAACTGTATCTATCTTTCTCATAACTAGTTCAAATGACTCATAAGAACTAGTTCAAGAGTTTTTCAATTGCTTAGATCTTTATACATAGACACAATTGAAACAAAATCGGTTTGATTCATTTGAATTAATTCATGAACAATATAGCCATGGTTTTCAAAGATTGCATTCCTTATTGATTTATTGTTTAAGTTCATGAACTTCTGATTTGATAAATATAACCAGCTTAGGTACGCATACGAGTACGTGTACCATAGCTACCGGACTTGAGTTTGAAAACTCATCAGAAATTTTCGGTTGAAAACTTCCGTGGGTACGCGTACGGGTATGCTGATGTAATTTTGAAAGTTGTTGTATAAGTGGTAGTAAAGATGTCGTTCACTCAGACTTGTAAAGGATGATTTTTAGATTCAATTAAAACTAAAAAACTTAAAGAACATTGTATCAAGATTTTAAAAATCACTGAGACTCAGGATCCCACCATTAACCAATTATCAGTGATTCAATCTAATTAATATCATGCAATTCTTTTCAGTTTGAAGTGATTCTAATATTGCAAAAGTAGATTTTCAAAGTAACAATTGTAAATCCGAAGCATAGAACATCAAGAACTCTAGGTTAAGCATGCTCTATCAAAAGACAACACAACTATTCAATTATAATCCTTAAAACTATTTTTATTCAAGGCACAAAATCATATAAGAAATTGCAATAATAATTAAAAATAGAAATTACCACATAATAATTGGAAAAATGGCTTCCTCCATCGCCTCAGCTAAGGGGTTTAGCTACTCACATTAATCACTTGCTCAAAATATTGGTTCATAGCTCAAAAGTTGATTAAAAGGGAGAAAAAGTATAAAACAACGAGTTTGTAATAGATATAATTGTTATAGAACTCGCTGTTACAGAGAGAAAAACTAACAGAAATAATTTTTTCCTAAGTGTTACAGCTTGAAAGTAAAGGTGACGGTTTGGTTGTCTTCTTCCTATCGACTGTTGTTGATTATAATCTTCTCTGCAATGTGTTTTTCACCTCTGCAACTCTCTGATGCTACCCCAAAGTATCTCAAAGTCTCGACTGAATCTTTGTGACTTGAAGCAACCCTTATATAGCCAGCATACCCTAAATCTTTCAAGAAAATTTCGATATTCTTTCACCGTAAGTCATGGTATTTTTCTTCACCCTGAAACTTATGTACGCGTCCTCCATACCAGTTTGAACGCCTCGGAATCTCCCTAAGATACTATCGAATCCAAAAACATGCTCTCTTCCCTTATCTCCATCCAATAGTTTCCATATATTCAACCAAAATCCCTTGAAAAACTTCATCTCCCTGTTTAACTTAAACCGAGCATATTTCCATATATTTTCGAATCTAAGTGATATAGCTTTCCTGTTTTAATCCGAACTTCCCCAGATAGATAGATACGAATGGTTAGAAAGTTCATAGCCCGGCCACCAAAACTCCGAGAAACTATCCCGTCCCCTGTTTTATCTCCAAACCAATTCTAGTAGAGTAAAGGTCATATACCATCCCTGTTTAGTCTTAACGAGTCCAAACCATGAAAAATCTGCAATTGAGTCTCCCTAAAGTAGAAATTGACGTTTAGTCCCAAAGTTGTTGGGCTTTGGACAGTATAGTCCTCTCTTCTCAAGCCTAGTACTCTTTAGTCCAAAAAAAACCCGTGTAAACAGTTTGGTCCAAATGTTTAACGAGTTAGTCCAAACTCTTAACGATCCAAACTAATTTGTTACCATAGTTACCCTTCCGTATGAGCATACAGGAATAAGAATGGGTTTTTAATTTTTAGATCTCAGATTCAAATCAGGATAGAGACAGAGAGATATTTTGAGGCGATTTCTTGGATTCAATCGTTTGTTCATCAGATTTCGATCTCAGGTTAGACACTAAGATTTCAATCTCATCTTTCATACGATTTTGTTTGCTACTACGATTATGTGTTTTTTAATTTTTTTTTTAATGCATGAGATAAAATCGATTTTGTCTTTCATCTTGATTTCGGTCTTTTGATTTCTGTTTTTGGTTTTGATTTTGTTATTTGTTAGGTTTTGATTTTCATGAAACTCTTTTGATTTATGTTTTCATTTTGACCTTTTATTTATTTATTTTTGGATGTATAATATGAAATTGATTCAATCTTTGATTATTATTTTTTTCCATTTCTTCATCTGTATGTTTAATTAATGGTTATTCATGGTTTACATTGATAGAGTAATTGATTTTTTTTTTTTTGACTATGCAGAATGTGTACTTTCTTGTACACTGTATATGTTTCGATTTTTTGTGATTTAAGGTTGATTCAAAAAATTAATTCTCTAATAAATTTAAATATGATTCAGATCTTAAGATGTTACATCTTTGTGTTACTGGATTCGATTGAGATATTTTAGATGTGACCCAATTATTTTTTATTAGTTATTTGATTTATCATTTGTGTGTTGATTGAACCAAAGAATGCTATTTTTTGAGATATTTTGTATGTTGTTTAGAGCTTTGGTGTGTTTTTGATATATGTTTTCTGTAATATACAGGTTATCAACCATGTCTGAGAAGATTGTATATATGCTATCTTGAATCATGGTGAGTATTCACCCCTATTTGGTAGATGTGTACATATTTGTACAGTGAAATTCTCTATGATGAATGCTTGGGTTGTATTGTTTGAATCAATGCTATATTTTGTTATTTTATATAAATATTTACAAAGTTGTACACTAGTATGCTCTGTGATGAATGCATGACCTTTTTGGTTGGTATATATGCTAGATTTTGGTATTTTTCTGTAGATGTGTTCTTGTTTGTACACTGAAATTCCATGTGATGATTATATGGCCTGTCATACGGGTATGGATCCTATATTTTGCACACCGGGATGCTCTTTGATGAATGCATGGCATGTCATGTGGGTATGATGCTAAAATTTGTTAGTTTTCTGTAGAGGTGTAAATGTTTATACACTCGTATATATTTATCTTATCCAGTCTTTTTAGCTTGCAAATACAATGATTTGGATGCACATGTTTTGGATACACATGTGTACATGGTTGTACACATGTTGTTTTTTAATGTGTACATAATTGTACGCCTATTGATTTTAATGTGCACATAGGTGTACACATGTTGATCGTTGATGTGTACATAGTTGTACACCTATTGAATAATTGCTCTACTATCCTTCCAGTGACCTGGTTGTATATATGTTGTTTGTCAATGTGTACATAATTGTACACCTATTGATTTTAATGTGCACCCATGAAACCAGGGTGTACAAAGCAGTGCACATGTAAATAATGAAGGTGTACATAATTGTACACATGTTAATCCTTAATGTGTACATAATTTGACACCTATTGTATCTGTTTATCTCTGTATATATGTGCTTGTTCTGTTTTACACGCACTTATTTTTTGTTCGATTGAAGTTGTATTGTTGATATTTTCTGATTGTGTTATATTTTTATTCAAGGTCCCTTTGCCAATGGAGAGAGTCTCAGCCGTTAATTTGAGTTTGGCGCCAAATATTTATCTCCTCGAGGTTGCTTTTGAACACTTTAAGAGCTTGAGTGTTCTAGAGTTCTTGGCTGATGTGAGAAAATATGTAAAGTTATGCAAAAAGTTTGTTATTCTAAATTACACAAGATTACTACTATGTAAATGACCCAATGTGCATATAATTGTACACATCTTGATTCTTAATGTGTACATAATTGTACACATTAATTCTTAATGTGTACATATTTATACACTCGTTCGTTAATGTGCACATAATTGTATACCTTTTGATCATTAAGATTTTGTGCATCCTAGGGCACTAAACATGTAGTTCCTTGGTAAGATTAAGAATGTGTATATAGTTGTACACTCGTTAAGTACAACCTTCGTTTAATGAAATACCATATTGATTCATAATGCGTATATAATTATACATATGTAAATAGATAATGTGTATATAGTTGTACACTTGTTGATTGTTAATATGAATGTTTGGCGTTGTGCATGTTTTACAGTGGTGTATTAGTGTATATATTGGTGCACCTGTGTAAATCTTATGAAAAAGTACGTTTTTATTGTTTTACAATGGTGTACATATTGGTGCACCTGTGGGAAGTAACTCCCATGAAAAAATAGGGTTGTGTGCGGTTGTGAATGATTAGCTTTATGCATGTTTTGAAGTGGTGTACGTATTGGTGCACCTCTTGAATTCCCATGTAAAAGTAGGTTTGTGAGTGGTTATGAATGATCGTTTTTCTGCATGTTTTGCAGGGGTGTACACATTCGTGCACCTGTATGATTCCCATGAAAAAGTGTGTCCGAGTGTGAATATGAATGATCGATTTTATGCATGTTTTGCAGGGGTGTACACATTGGTGCACCAATGTATTTTCTATGAAAAAGTAGGTTTATTTATGGATATGAAGGATCGGTTTTAGGAATTTTTCACAAGGATGAATATATTGATGCACCAATATACTTCTCATGAAAAAGTAGGTCTGGGTGTGAGTATGATTGATCTGTCGTGCATGTTAGTAATCTCCTTTTTGGTAAAGTGGAATGAATCGATGTTTCGAAGCCATATTAAGTTTGTGTATTAATGCCCACATGGACTGTATCTCTGACCATAAACTGAGTAACTTTTTATTTCCATCGTTTTCTTGCTTTGTTTTCTTATGCGAATGTTGGTGAAAGGATAATCACTTTCTTTTCAAGTTGTGACTTCTTATGTTCATTGGTTTGTCCATGGTGCAGGTTATCTGCTAAACTTACCTCTGCAAATATGGATGTTATCCAACTGGAGCTTAGCGTGGTTGTTATTTTTCCCAGTCTGTGCGGATTAGGGTGCAGTTTGGCTATCATGGATTCTGGATTTTTTGGATCTTTGCAGCGGTGTACATAATTATACACACCAATGTAAATTAAAAAATTAAAAAATGAAAATTATATAGTCATATGGGTACTCTTTTTGTAGCTCTCGGAAAGAGCTTTCCGAATATATAAAGTTTGTGAATTTTGGATGAGGGGCTCGAAAGATAAATCGTTTAGAATTTTTTTTTATATTATTTAAAACCGGTGACGTCATCATGAGTCACTATGGACTAAACTGAAAATATTTGGACTAAATAGAAAATAATGAGGGTTATTAATATACTTTCCATATATTTGGACTAATTTGTACCTAGTTGACTAGGTCTGGACTAAAGCGTAATATTTTGAGCGGTTTTGGACTGAACCGTTTTTTTCCCTCTCCCTAAAGTAGAAATTGACGTTTAGTCCCAAAGTTGTTGGGCTTTGGATAGTATAGTCCTCTCTTCTCATGCCTAGTACTCTCTAGTCCAAAAAAAAACCCGTGTAAACAGTTTGGTCCAAATGTTTAACGAGTTAGTCCAAACTCTTAACGATCCAAACTAATTTGTTACCATAGTTACCCTTCCGTATGAGCATACATGAATAAGAATGGGTTTTTAATTTTTAGATCTCAGATTCAAATCAGGATAGAGACAGAGAGATATTTTGAGGCGATTTCTTGGATTCAATCGTTTGTTCATCAGATTTCGATCTCAGGTTAGACACTAAGATTTCAATCTCATCTTTCATATGATTTTGTTTGCTACTATGATTATGTGTTTTTGATTTTTATTTTTTTTAATGCATGAGATGAAATCGATTTTGTCTTTCATCTTGCTTTCGGTCTTTTGATTTCTGTTTTTGGTTTTGATTTTGTTATTTGTTAGGTTTTGATTTTCATGTAACTCTTTTGATTTATGTTTTCATTTTGACCTTTTATTTATTTATTTTTGGATATATAATATGAAATTGATTCAATCTTTGATTATTATTTTTTTCCATTTCTTCATCTGTATGTTTAATTAATGGTTATTCATGGTTTACATTGATAGAGTAATTGATTTTTTTTTTATTTTTTGACTATGCAGAATGTGTACTTTCTTGTACACTGTATATGTTTCTATTTTTTGTGATTTAAGGTTGATTCAAAAAATTAATTCTCTAATAAATTTAAATATGATTCAGATCTTAAGATGTTACATCTTTGTGTTACTGGATTCGATTGAGATATTTTAGATGTGACCCAATTTTTTTTTATTAGTTATTTGTCATTTGTGTGTTGATTGAACCAAAGAATGCTATTTTTTGAGATATTTTGTATGTTGTTTAGAGCTTTGGTGTGTTTTTGATATATGTTTTCTGTAATATACAGGTTATCAACCATGTCTGAGAAGATTGTATATATGCTATCTTGAATCATGGTGAGTATTCACCCCTATTTGGTAGATGTGTACATATTTGTACAGTGAAATTCTCTATGATGAATGCTTGGGTTGTATTGTTTGAATCAATGCTCTATTTTGTTATTTTATATAAATATTTACAAAGTTGTACACTAGTATGCTCTGTGATGAATGCATGACCTTTTTTGTTGGTATATATGCTAGATTTTGGTATTTTTCTGTAGATGTGTGCTTGTTTGTAAACTGAAATTCCATGTGATGAATATATGGCCTGTCATACGGGTATGGATCCTATATTTTGCACACCGGGATGCTCTTTGATGAATGCATGGCATGTCATGTGGGTATGATGCTAAAATTTGTTAGTTTTCTTTAGAGGTGTAAATGTTTATACACTCGTATATATTTATCTTATCCAGTCTTTTTAGCTTGCAAATACAATGATTTGGATGCACATGTTTTGGATACACATGTGTACATGGTTGTACACATGTTGTTTTTTAATGTGTACATAATTGTACGCCTATTGATTTTAATGTGCACATAGGTGTACACATGTTGATCGTTGATGTGTACATAGTTGTAAACCTATTGAATAATTGCTCTACTATCCTTCCAGTGACCTGGTTGTATATATGTTGTTTGTCAATGTGTACATAATTGTACACCTATTCATTTTAATGTGCAACCATGAAACCAGGGTGTACAAAGCAGTGCACATGTAAATAATGAAGGTGTACATAATTGTACACATGTTAATCCTTAATGTGTACATAATTTGACACCTATTGTATCTGTTTATCTCTGTATATATGTGCTTGTTCTGTTTTACACGCACTTATTTTTTGTTCGATTGAAGTTGTATTGTTGATATTTTCTGATTGTGTTCTCTTTTTATTCAAGGTCCCTTTGCCAATGGAGAGAGTCTCAGCCGTTAATTTGAGTTTGGCGCCAAATATTTATCTCCTCGAGGTTGCTTTTGAACACTTTAAGAGCTTGAGTGTTCTAGAGTTCTTGGCTGATGTGAGAAAATATGTAAAGGTATGCAAAAAGTTTGTTATTCTAAATTACACAAGATTACTACTATGTAAATGACCCAATGTGCATATAATTGTACACATCTTGATTCTTAATGTGTACATAATTGTACACATTAATTCTTAATGTGTACATATTTATACACTCGTTCGTTAATGTGCACATAATTGTATACCTTTTGATTATTAAGATTTTGTGCATCCTAGGGCACTAAACATGTAGTTCCTTGGTAAGATTAAGAATGTGTATATAGTTGTACACTCGTTAAGTACAACCTTCGTTTAATGAAATACCATATTGATTCATAATGCGTATATAATTATACATATGTAAATAGATAATGTGTATATAGTTGTACACTTGTTGATTGTTAATATGAATGTTTGGTGTTGTGCATGTTTTACAGTGGTGTATTAGTGTATATATTGGTGCACCTGTGTAAATCTTATGAAAAAGTACGTTTTTATTGTTTTACAACGGTGTACATATTGGTGCACCTGTGGGAAGTAACTCCCATGAAAAAATAGTGTTGTGTGCGGTTGTGAATAATTAGCTTTATGCATGTTTTGAAGTGGTGTACGTATTGGTGCACCTCTTGAATTCCCATGTAAAAGTAGGTTTGTGAGTGGTTATGAATGATCGTTTTTCTGCATGTTTTGCAGGGGTGTACACATTCGTGCACCTGTATGATTCCCATGAAAAAGTGTGTCCGAGTGTGAATATGAATGATAGATTTTATGCATGTTTTGCAGGGGTGTACACATTGGTGCACCAATGTATTTTCTATGAAAAAGTAGGTTTATTTATGGATATGAAGGATCGGTTTTAGGAATGTTTCACAAGGATGAATATATTGATGCACCAATATACTTCTCATGAAAAAGTAGGTCTGGGTGTGAGTATGATTGATCTGTCGTGCATGTTAGTAATCTCCTTTTTAGTAAAGTGGAATGAATCGATGTTTCGAAGCCATATTAAGTTTGTGTATTAATGCCCACATGGACTGTATCTCTGACCATAAACTGAGTAACTTTTTATTTCCATCGTTTTCTTGCTTTGTTTTCTTATGCGAATGTTGGTGAAAGGATAATCACTTCCTTTTCAAGTTGTGACTTCTTATGTTCATTGGTTTGTCCATGATGCAGGTTATCTGCTAAACTTACCTCTGCAAAATATGGATGTTATCCAACTGGAGCTTAGCGTGGTTGGTATTTTTCCCAGTCTGTGCGGATTAGGGTGCAGTTTGGCTATCATGGATTCTGGATTTTTTGGATCTTTGCAGCGGTGTACATAATTATACACACCAATGTAAATTAAAATTTTAAAAAATGAAAATTATATAGTCATATGGGTACTCTTTTTGTAGCTCTCGGAAAGAGCTTTCCGAATATATAAAGTTTGTGAATTTTGGATGAGGGGTTCGAAAGATAAATCGTTTAGAATTTTTTTTATATATTTAAACCGGTGACGTCATCATGAGTCACTATGGACTAAACTGAAAATATTTGGACTAAATAGAAAATAATGAGGGTTATTAATATACTTTCCATATATTTGGACTAATTTGTACCTAGTTGACTAGGTCTGGACTAAAGCGTAATATTTTGAGCGGTTTTGGACTGAACCGTTTTTTTCCCCTCCCTAAAACTCTTCAAAACTTCGAATCTCAAACTGCCAGCGAGAAGTGAACTTTTCCCGCCAAAACAGAGTTTAAACGGGGAGGAAGGTGGTGCCCCTATATGTTCATGGAGTGACTTTAGCACTGGGGTGTAAATAGCAGTGAGGTACCCCCTTAGTAATTTGGTTAACCCTTATCCATTGTTGGGGTCCCTTTAGAAATTCTTCTGGGGTGTAAATATAAATTTTATGGGGCGTCTCCCACATACTTTCGAGGTGCATTCTGGGTGCTTTTAGTAATTTTCTCCTAGGACCACTTCTCGAGCTAATTTCTCCGCACAAGTGTATTTCTCCAAAAATACCTACAAAGACATAAAAAACGATGATAAATATAAAATCGAGCACTAACAATACATACAATTGAGATCAAAATAGACACATAAATGCGTCTATCATATGCATACCTAGGTGACTGGTTTTTAGCTTGAAAACTTCACAAACTATAGCAGAAATTTTCGGTATGAAAACTTCCGCCAGTACGCGTACATGTACGCGCACCTAACCTATCTCCTTCACCGATAACGCTTGCACACATATGGACGCACGTGGTTTCCGCCACATGGATTTATATACTAATGTGAGAACACACTATATATGCTTATATCCATAGTTGGTTACGTATTCTCAACTCTACATTTCAATCATTGAAACATTCTTCTATTATGGTATAATAGTCGTTAGACATAAAGAATCGACTATCGTCATCAAAGCTATTTTCAAGATTGAAACGTCATCATGACTTTTGTCACGGGTAAAGATGAAAATGGTTAAAGCAAAAGCTTACCAACACATATTTCGAGAAAAAGACAGGCGAGTAAACTCGACTCGAAATAGCAAATGTGAATGTATGAAAACTATCATATTATATGACTTTTGTCTCAAGATTAGGAGATAGAGTAGATATACTTTTTAGTGACAGATGAGTTCAAGCCTCCACATACCTTTTAGTCGGATGAAGTTCCACTGGTTCCTTGAGTAGTTCTTCGTCTTTGTAAGATAATCGCCATGGTGTCTGGAGCTCAACTATACTTAACTATCTTAGACCGATACTTAGTCATAAGTAAACTAGAAATCAAGACATATAGTTTTGATCACTAATATTGACAAACATGCTTGAGATAGAAATGCATGCAAGTTCTACCGAGTAATGCTCTAACAGCGTGAGATCGGCATCGCTTTATAGTTTCTCTTTGAGATATATATTGATTGATTGAGAATCTAGAGTTTGATTATTTCGGTACAAAAGATAGATTAATCTAACTAGATAAAGAATTTTATTACATCAAACATAAGATCCTTTGTCAACGACTCATTAAATTCTTCTAGCAAGGTTGATTAGAGTGGTTACCAAACATATTCTTCCTTTGTTATTTGGAATACGATCCAAAGGACTTGCTATTCACGTGCGTGACTCTAGAAGTCGAAGGTGCAGGGATACTGACGGAACTAAGTAGCTAGCGGTAGTATGCATGGTGAAGAACATATTGCTGCTTCTCAGCATCAAGATACCTTACTTGCTTCCTTGGTTAAGATCTCTAAAAACAATCAGGCAAAGTTTGACTCTATGATAGAAATTCTATCTAAATGATCACCAGACCCTAACACTACACCACCTCCTTCTTATAATCCACCTTCTAATGGTAGTCATGCTCACACGCATCAATCTGGACATTTTACCGCCTTCTCTAAAGCTCAGTTAGTGAAGTGTGAAATAGTGGTAGGTTTGTGCATCTGAACTGAGCTTCTCGCAATTGGGTTCGTAAGTGTGAGAGATATTCTCAAATTCACTCCATTAGTGAATTGCAGAAGACTGAGTTTGCTTCTTTACACTTAGATGGTAAAGAATATTCTTGGTTTCTCGATTTCTCACTGGTAAAACATCTATCTCTTGGCCTATTTTTTTTTAATCTATCTGTAATCGTTTTGTATATCTTGCAAACGATAATTATGTGGGTTGTTTTAACAAGCTTTCCTAATATACATTTGTTGAGTTATTGAGCAGTTTGAACAATTAAAAGCCTTGATGCTCCGTAAAACCCCTCATCTCACTAAGGAGTACTTTGTATTGAGCTTTATTAGTGGGTTAAAGGAGGTTTTGAAAAGCTCAGTTCAGATGCACAAACCTACCACTCTTTCTGAGGCTTTTGTCTTAGTAAGATTGCAAGAAGTAGCACGTTCCTCTCAAAACCAACCTTCAAAACCCCTCCCACTTAAACCACCCACTACTATTTCTAACTTTAGTATATTTTCTATTCAAAACCAATTACTACCCCTTCCACGGTTGGGGCCTATACATCCGACAACTCAACTCCAAACCCAGCACCTAAATCTCCTTATATACCTCCCATAAGAAGACTAACTTATGAGCAGATGAGTAAAATAAGATTCCAAGGAATCTGTTTCAATTTTCATGACAAGTACCAACCAGGCCATATATATAAATCTCAACAGGTCATGATGGTGGCTGAGAATAAAGAAGATGAGATGGATCTACCACCTATACATGACACCCTTCACGGTAATTTAGTTAAATCTGACATGGAGATTTCTCTTCATGCTCTTACTGGGAATCTCAATCCTGACACAATCAGGATACCTGGATTCATTAAGAAGAAATCTATAACTATAGTGGTTGACACATGGAGTACCCATAGCTTTATCGACTCTTCTCTTGCTACTCAATTGGGGTACGAAGTTCACCCTACTGCTCACATGCTAGTTATTGTGGCTAATATAACTAAAAATACAAGTTTAGGGGTATGTCAGCAATTGCAATGGATAATGCAATATCAAAAATTCTCTACGGACTTGAGATTACTTCCTCTGGGTGGGTGTGATAAAGTATTGCGAGCTGATTGGTTGAGAATATTAGGTGATATCACTTTTAACTTGGCCAAACTCCTTTATCCATAATGTTAGAGCATAGCTCGGTTGAAACAACCAAGTGTTGGTATGTCAAGTTTGGTTGTCATATTTTAGTGAGACAAAACTCATTTTAAAGAGTTGATTGATTATGTACTAGAGTCAACTTTGTATAGGTTAGCTTGAAATTATTAGGATATGAGACATTACAAGTATTGTGAAGACTTGAAGAAGTAAGGAGCTACAATGACAACATCATCCTTCCACTTGAGGTTAGTGATATTGGACTTGAACTGTTTCATTCCCTAACTTATATTTCAAGTCATGCATATTGAAAACATAACTACGAAGCATGAATGATTACGCTCTGGTTATACGTAGTATTAAGGAATACGATACGAGGTTTATTGCTTAACCGTTAAACTTTGTATATAAGACATCGACACGATCGTTTGAATGGTATTGTGATTATGTATGGGTATAAGGTGAAGATTTCATCATAGGAAACAATGTTTTACATTTGTTTAAAGGAAGTAAATTCATGAACTTGTTTTTTTGAATCGAAAGGGAAATCGCTAGGCATTATTGGTATTGTTATTCATTGCATATCTTTTGAACTACCAATATGTGTGATTAGTATAACCGCTCATGACTTGTTTATGTTCTTGGTAAAACTATTCACAAAGGCATGAATTTTGTATTGGTATGACTTTTATTAGTGAAACCGATCTTAAGTAATCACTTAAGATGGTATGATCGATTTAGTGTTATTGGTATGACCAACTCTATGCAAATGGGAACCGATCCTAGTAAGAGGTGTAATGGATCACAAGAGGGGAATTGATCCTTATAAGAGGTGCAACAAGTTTTTAGTAGATGGGGGAAATGATCATATGAACATGCATGTGCAACAAGTTTGTAGTTTTGAGGGAACCGATCCTATGGACATGTGCAGGTGATTACAGGTAGTTACCATAAGTTGCGGGGAACCGATCCTAGTACCTAGTCAACCGAATTTTGGTAACTAGCGTGACTATGCAAAGTACTCACATGGAGGTAGAACCGAAACTTGTTTTGGCAGAACCGTGAAACCCATGATTAGTGATTGAGTGTTCTTGATAAATCACGTAGTTCTTGAAAGTCAGATGAACCAATTATAAACTTGTTTGGAAGTGTGGAAAATCGGTTTCAAGATTGTAAGTATGAAAGAGGACTTACAAAGTAAAGATGTCGACATACTTTGAACATGTGCAGTAACGCTTATCTTTTATTGTTCAAAGATATTCCTTAATAGCTAAAGGAAAATCCCAGATCAAAAAATAAGTTGAAAATCTTTTAATTAAGGTTTTTAATTTTATTTTTGGAAAATAAAAATTAGTAATGTGCATTTACTAGTTGGAGATTTTCTAAGAGATTTTCGGTCATTATTTGGACAAAGCATTTCCAGGAATTATGAAAACCTAATTTGGAATATATTGCATATCTTGAAAATATTTTCGATTTTAGAAATTCCTCGGTGTCCAAACTTCCTTGTCTATAAATATCAAAGTTTACATTTCGAACAAACTAATCCTCATATCCATCAAAACTACCTCAATTGTGTTATTACTGGTGGAGCCACCTATTCAGAGAGGAAAGTAACCTAATTAGGAGAAATCTCTTACGGACGCTCGGTTTAAAGACTTCTTTAGGATTGAAAAGCTCTATTAGTACCGTTGGTAGGAAACTAGATAATTGAGGTTTATCTTTTGTTGTCGATTTATTTGATTGACCATCGGTGTTGAACTTTGATTGCACCTAGTTAGTTTATGCTTGAGAATATTCTCTTCTGATATAAGATTCACTCAAACTAGATCGAAGTTTCGATGGGGATCTTTAGACTGTTTGTAGATCTAAAGACTTCTTGTGATAATCCATTGTTAACAGACTCCAATCTGTGCATGATTGATCATAAGAGATTCAAGTTGATTGTGTGCAGGTGTTTTTTGAAGATCTAAGAAGATTTGAAGACAAATAAATCTTTGAAGATTTCTGATTTGGGTTCATAATCTTTGGTGTGTATAATACTTGTTTCGGTTAAAGAGGATCCAACTATAATCGGTTTATCCTTATGGTAGATTGGATTAATTAGTTTTGTAGATCGGCATCAATACAATTCATTGTGATTAAAAGTATTAATTGCAAAATCTTAACAATTACTTTGGTAGTTGTTGATAAGATAGATCTAAGAACCTGACAAATGAGTTTATTGAGATGAACAAAAGAGACTTTTGTCGAACTCACATCACTTGGTTGAAAAGAGTTGATACCAAACATATTTGTTGTTCCTTTATTGTTTGAAATACGAACCAAAGGAATTGTTCCAAGTACGTGACATATTACAAGTTGGGGGCATGTGAATACAGACAGAACTAGGTGAACTATAGGTTTAGTTGCTTGGTGTCAACTATACGAAGTTGGTTTGATTTTGTATATCGGCTTAATCCTGAGAGTATTCAATTCTGGACAAGGTACCTGGGTTTTTTCTGCATTTATGGTTTCCTCGTTAACAAAATCTTGTTGTGTCATTTACTTTTATTTTCCGTAATTATAATTGTTGTTATTATAATTTAAAGTAAATTACATAAACGTTAATTCGTATTTACTTGATAGTAATCCTATTGTGTTTGGTTGAGTCAGAACCTTTGTATCAAGTAAACATACTTCGTTTTTGTATTGTCTCGATCTCGTATCCATAGACGATCACACGAAGTATAAACCGATTTGTTGTATTGTCTCGACTCAGTCCATAGACAATCACTTCGGAGAAAGGACTTATAAGTGAAAAAAATTTAGTTTGTGATATATTTGGGTACCCTTATCTTTTCAATTGGTATCAGAGCAGGAAAACACGAAAAGATCTAACAATCTATGTTTAGTGCAATCTATCCTATAAGATATGAGTCAAAATAAGAAAAGCAAAGCTAAACTTATGAAGAACTCAATTAATGTATGTCAAGATAATGAGAATAATATCTCAGAAAAGCTCACTGGAAATTGGTCTCGAAAGTCTTTTCGAAAATCAAAGAAAAAGTCCATGACTAATGACTTGATTGCTAATCAGGTTCCTGATCATAAAAGATTGAGTCCAAAACTCAAGAAACATGTTTTGGATCCGACCCCAATCCCTAGTGAAAAAATGGTTGTTTCCAATTGTGAAAAGAGATTAGATTCACTAGTTTGGCCAAGTTCTGAATTTCGTAAAGTGTTATAAAGATTCTTCAAACATATCGAAAACTTTTCAGAAAAGGGAAAAACCATTGACAGTCTAGATGATGTCACAGAACTTATTGTTCAACTAAACGTAAGAATATGTGAATGAAAGCGAGAAACACTCAGTCTTCAAAATAATCTGGCAGATTATATGGAACAAAAATTGGTCTTGTGCAATGAAGTTCATCAACATACTACTGAGTGTGAGATTCTCAATCGATCGCTAGAACACTCACAGATAAGGAGTAAGATCCTTCTTGAGAAACTTTTTACTGTAGCATGTCAAGAGGTATATCTAAACAGATGTTTAGAAAAACATTTCCAATAAGGAATGGATACCTTAAGAAGATATATAGAATGTCTTGGACAAGAGACATTTGAAAACTTTTGACTGGAAGATCTAGACCATATGGGTTCAAGTTCAAAGAACATACCATCCTTGGCACAAGATGTAATTGAGGATATTGCATCTCGCAATTTTCCTAACAAAGAGGAAGGGTTCAAAACCCATGAAGAGGAACATGATGATGTTCAAGAAGGGAGAAGATCTCCTCAAGAGGTATTTAATGAGGAATATCCTCATCCCAGTGCTTAACCGTATTGTAATGTGCATTCTTACAATGCCCAATATTTGGATGTAAGGAAGCACATATACCCGGGCATTCTGTATCCTGATAACTTCTCTTATTCAATATAGAGAACATACACAATCTAACTAAAGATTCTTAATCTATCTTCTAGTGTAGGAAAGTTATCTTACAACAACTTGTGTAAGCGGGATAAATCTACTCCTCTGAGAGTATCTTTAGATGTCTGATCTAAAAGAATTTATTATTTCCAAATAATCTTTGTGATTGACTAACACATTAGATGCGACAATCCTTTCAAATCTGGTCAGAAATATTTATTTAAGTCTGACTCATATGTTTGGAATGTGATAAAGGTATTTCAAGTATATGTACTCAACGTGTCGAGAACTTATACTAAAGGATGTATTATCAAACCAGATCTCAAGCAAATCTTCTGAAATCCTTGAGTGGAATGACTTCTAAGGAAATTATTCATCTTGATGATACCTGTTAGAGCATTGCTCGGTCGAACTCGCATGCATTGTTATCTCAAGCATGTTTTTCAATGTTAGTGATCAAAACTATAAGTCTTGATTTCTAGTCTACTATATCTAAGGTATCAGACTAGGATAGAAAGTGTAGTTGAGCTCAAGAACTCCATGGCAATCATCATACAAGATGAGCGAGATATACTCAGCTCGAAATGTCACATGTGTATATCTTTAGTCTATATAGTAAAACGACTTTTGTCTCAAGATAAGAGATATAGTAGATAGACTTTTGAGTGATAGATAAGTTCAAGTCTCCATATACCTTTTAGTTGATGAAGATCCACTGGTTCCTTGAGTAGGCCTTCATCTTGTATGATGATTGCCATGGAGTTCTTGAGCTCAACTACACTTTTTATCCTAGTCCGAGACCTTAGCTATAGTAGACTAGAAATCAAGACTTTATAGTTTTGATCACTAACATTTACAAACATGCTTGATATAGAAACGCATGCGAGTTCGACAAAGCAATGATCTAACACATGGTCATATTTGTATGATCATAGTATTAGGAAATTAGACTACGAAGTATAACGCTTACCTTTTGAACTTCGTAGATATGACATCGACATAATCTTGTATATATTGTTATGATTATGTGAATGGTTTATGGTGAAGATTTCATCCTAGGAAACAATGCTTTACATTTGTTTAAATGAAGTACATTCATGAATTTGTTTATGAATCGAAAGGGAAATCGCTAGGCTTATTGGTACTGCTGTTCATTGCAAATATTTGGATTACCAATATGTGTGAGATGGTAGAACCGATTGTAACTTTGTTATGTATTTTGGTATAACTAATCACAATACCTGACTTATTATTTGGTATGACTAGTTTTTTTTAATTAGTGTAACCGATCCTAAGTAATCACCATGAGATGGTATGATCGATAGTTGTAATTAGTGTGTGCAATCACAAAGAAGTTGTGTAATCGATCCTTGTAATTGGTGTAACCGGTCCTGGTAATTGGTGTAACCGATCCTGGTAATTGGTGTAACCGATCCTGGTAACTGGTGTGACCGATCACAAGTAATACCATGAGTATATGGTAACCTTCCCTGGTAATTGATGTAACTGATCCTGGTAACTGATGTAACCGGTCCTGGTAACTTGTGTGACCGATCAAAAGTGTTTCCATATTAAGGTATAACTGATCCTAGTGATTGGTAGAACCGATTGAACCCATGTGTGTGATTTGATATTTGATTAATCACATAATGATCTTGTAATACAGGTGAACCAATTCTAAACTTGTTTGGAAGTATGGTATCACTGATTCCAAGAATGTAAATCCATGTAAATATGAATAAGGATTTACAGTGAAAAGATGTCAACATTCTTTGAACACGTTCAGTAAATCTTATCATTTATTGTTCAAAGATATTCCTTAGTACTCAAGGAGATTCTGTGCCAAAATAAATTGAGATTCTTTTAATTAAGGTTTTTGGTTTTATATGCTTTAATTACCAGCAATTAAATGCATATCTCTAAAGAATAAAAATTAGTAATATGCATTTACTAATTTGAGATTTTCTATCGAGAGATTTCGGAAATTTTGGACAAGCATTTATTGGAATTAGGAAAACCAAATTTTGCTATTCATTGCATATCTTGAGAATATTTTCGGTTTTGGAAATTTCTGGTGTCCAAACATCCTTGGTCTATAAATACATAAGTTTGCATTTCTAGCAAACTATCCTAAGATCCAGGCAAACTTTATCTTTTTGTTGTTTCTAGTGGAGTCGTCTATCCGGAGAGGAAAGTACCCTAATTACGCGAAATCTCTTACGACCGCTCTTTTAAAGACTTTTGTGGGATCAAGAAGCTCTACGAGTACCGTTGGTGGGAAACTCGATAATTGCAATGTTATTAGTTTTTGATTGATTTGATTGACTAATGGTTGTTGAAACTTTGATTGCACCTAGTTTGTTTATTCTTGAGAATTTTCTCTTCTGACATATAATTGAAAAAGCGGGGGTCTAACAACCAAACCCAATATTTTGATTAGCAATCTGTATGGACAAACTCCAAGTTACTTTCTAGAGAATCAACTAGATAGTCAGATTTAATCTAGATATAAATATCTCAAGGAGTTATTATCTCAATCTTTCAAATTGATATATACTCAAGCAAATAGAAATTTGCGAGTCTTTATCAAAGAGAGATAACTTGGATGGTACCAATGACCAATTTCCAAGTGTTAGTAAATTTAAATCATCAACCAAAGAGGTCAGATATTCTAATTGATTGAATAACGCACCACCTGTATTATTTCAATTATATAATGAAATATAATGCGGAAAAGAAATAACACAGACACCAGAATTTTGTTAATAAGGAAACCGCAAATGCAGAAAAACCCCGGGACCTAGTCCAGATTAAACATACACTGTATTAAGCCGCTACAGACATTAGCCTACTCCAAGCTAACTTCGGTCTGGACTGTAGTTGAACCCCAATCAATCTCACATTGATCCAAGGTGCAGTTATGCTCCTATGTATCTGATCCCAGCAGGATACTACGTACTTGATTCCCTTAGCTGATCTCACCCACAACCAAGAGTTGCTACGACCCAAAGTCAAAAACTTTAATAAACAAATCTGTATCACACGGAAAAGTCTACAATAATAGATAAATCCATCTCCCACGAATATACCTACAAGTTTTTGTCACGTCTTTTGATAAATCAAGGTGAACATGAACCAATTGATCAAACCAGGTTTATATTCCCGCAAATGCGGAAAATAAATAACATAGACACATGAAATTTTTTTAACGTGGAAACCACAAATGCAGGAAAACATCAGGACCTAGTCCAGAATAAAAACACACTGATTATAAGTGTTACACCAATTTCCTACTACCTATTCAGACTAGATATAATACATGCTTCAGAAGTATTCAAGCACTTATAGAACTCCTAGAACAAAACTGATTCTCTTTAGAAATTCTTCTCACATAAATTCTAGCAGAACACAAATTCTCTTTAGAAGTTATTCCCAAAAATATTCTTGCAGAACAAAGTTCTCTTCGAAAGATACAACAACACGATTAATGTTTTTCAATTTTTGTTTTCACAAAACAACGAATCGATTTCCATTTAGATGTAAATCAAGGTTTTGGAAATCTTGTATTTGTTTCGAACAACTACCAGATAAGAGTAGAGATACCGAAACAAACTTGTAGATTAGGGTTTTAACTTACAATCAGTATGCGTACACACAAGGAGCATGTCAACTTGATTTTCGTAAGTAAACTTGGGAGATTCCAACGATCAATTTCCAAGTTAAGAAAACCCTAATAATTCTACAATAAGAAAAACTAGAATAAATTTAGATATATCTTGTTTAAAACTTCTTTAGGATTTTTACGAGATACCTTAATCGAAGTTTTCTTTCTAGCTTCCGATTTCGACTAACAATTATTGGTATACAATCGGAAACTGAAATCTATCAAAACCTAAGGTTTATGATCAACAACTCTTGAATGGTTTTATATTAGAAGAGAAAATCTTAGAATAGACAAGAGATGAAAAACCTAGATTACAAGTTGTATAATCAATCACGAAGATGAAATCCAACTTAGCTTTGTGATTCCCAATACAAAGACTTTTATCTCACTCTTGTTCATGAAGAACATAAGACATGGAAAACAACCTTATGAAGCTTACACCAATTTTCCAAAGGGGATGAAAACTTGTAGCACTCACGAACCCTTTATTTATAGTGAACAAGGTAGCTTGAAAGTTAAACAAAGCTATTTCCCTTTTTCAAGACTCTCCTAATTTTGGGAGTCTTTCCTAAGTTACAACTCTTGCCAAAATAATTTAATAATTAATTAATTAGTAAGTAGTGTATTTATGTGAATAAATCACATTTTAACTTAGGCAGGAATTAAAAGTTATCACAGACACTTTAATATGGTAATCAAATATGCTTGGAGTAATAACTATCTTGCATAGATAAGGAAACATCATAAACATGACCAAAAATGGCTTCTAATAAAGTAATTGGGCTCAAGTCCATGAACCATTACAAACAGCTCGTGGATTGATTACTACTAATGAACTGTAATAATTACATCAACACTTATAATTGTTACTTTAATAAATCACTCATAATTTCATCGTTATAACTCAGAATTGAGTGATTCTTGGCTCGTTGAATTCGTAAGATCATTCAATATAACATGAGAACCTTTCCATGGATAAATGTTATTTTCACAAAAGTCGTGGCTCAAATAACCTCGAGTATATATATATATATAAATGTACATTTACCATCATAGGAATTGTTCCATAGAGTGAGCATTTGTTTCGATAGATTAGAAAGGTAGAATAGAACAAGAATCCAAATGAAATCAATTAACGCATACCTTTGTTGATGAAGTCATTGTTGATGTCTTCTTGTAGTCTTCAAACTTCATCCCTTCAAGGATAGCTTCGATTATATTTCTTAGACTTAATCTAGTCTGACACTATCTTTAGTATACTAAATCAAGAATGCATTTTGGCAACTAAAATTGACAACTAACTTGACATACCAATTCTAGTGGGTTCAACCGAGCAATTCTTTAACAATCTCCCCCTTTGTCAATTTTAGTGACAAAACCATTTTACATATGGATTGTACTTGTTAAAAGAATTACAGCTCCAAAATCCGACATGCTTGATTTCCTTGGTTCTTCAAGTATGCGTGCGCTCATCCTATACTTGTTGAAGATCCATCATAGTATTATTACCGAGAATCAAAGTTCAATTGTATCACAACTTTGACAATAACACTACGGTGATATATATCAGTTCCCCTTAGTAAATACTTCATATCACAATGAAAACCACTCCCCCTTACATAATGGTCCGTAAACCATATGTATATGTAGTGTGAACTACAAAATAATTCTCCCCTTTTTTGTCAATTGTTTGTGGGAGAAAACTACTTCTGCCGGTTTAGGTAATTTTGGGTGTGTGTGGATGAGAAGTGAGTTTAAACCTTCAATAAATGTGCTGCACGATGAGCACTTTGATTCGAGAGATAATCTATACAATTCTGGCCTAAACCGAAGACATGGCCGTTCCAGATTTGTTTCGGTCACAGGTGAAGGATGTGAGGTTGATCTTAGGGAGGTAAGCGAAGAAGGTGTTGAGAGTATGAAGGTGAAGGCTATTTGATGACTTGTTAACATAAGGTTGAGCAGGCGAGCAAATGTTGCAGGCAGGCTCTGGGTGTTGAATACGATGGTATTAACACTTGGTTTTTTCTGTGTTGTTCGAACTTCTGTTCTTGTTGAAAATAGGGCGGAGAACCTATTTATACAAGTCTTTTAGCCTAACCTTCGTATCTCGTGGGAAGTGGAGAAAGTGGAGTGATGGAGTAGTGGAGTAGTGTGTTGGTGTCACACGACCAGGCTTGCCCACTTCTCCCATCATCACTAACTGTCCATGACTTCCTGACACGTTCTTGTGATGGCGCGTTGTGCGCTGCACGCTGTAAACCGCCAGACCAATATCCCAGTATGTATCCCCCAGTTTGTGACATGATTGATGTCTCGAGTGTTTTGGAAAACATATAGCATGTTGTTGTAGCTTGGCAAGTCAGGCTCGGGAAGCTTGCTAGCTTGGTGACATTCGACGGTCGAGATTTTGCATCTTGAGAGGAGGGGCAACCGTTGATCGTTGCACCAGAAACCCTAATTAGCGCTCCTTACTATAATCGTTGTAGAATTCTAGTACGGACTCGGATTTTGATGATCCGCCCCTCCATTCCATACGGAAAAGAATTTCCTATCTCCCAACGCGGGAATATTTAGGTTTTAAGCTCGTTCGGGAGGAGAAAACAGCTCGAAAGCAAACCAGGAAGGAAATTGATACTTGTGAAGTATCGTGTTGTTTGTAGGTGCATATTGTATGCATGCGGTGCATTAAATATGTTTAACATATTTGAAGCCTACAACCTTGATGAAAAGATTGCAAGTTGAAGTGACTCAACTAGCTATGTTCAGGCGTTGTTCGGAGGTCGCATGAGCGGGACCCACCTTGGCCGGTTATGCCATGGGGAAGTGTGGAGGATGGTGATCACGGTGATACCTTGTTTGCCACCTAACTCCCTTCCTAGGCTATTCATCCAAGCATGCGAACTTGGACGGACGAGATTGATGGAGGAATAACCGTTGGATTAGGGTTTGGAAGGCTTGCGAGCTTCCTCTTTCACCCTAACGGTTTTATGCCTTGGGAGGCGTGCATGGAGTGTCTGATTGGCCTAGTAGGTAGGCGGGACGCCATTCTACACGTTCATGCCTGCAGGACGTCCATCGGAGCGATCTGGGTCGCCCGTTCTAGCCTGCGATGATGGATGGTCGAGATTAGAAGTGGCCTCGCATGCCTTCTTTGTGCCACCGTATCTCAACGTTGGTGACTCCCATAGAGAAGACGTTTGCATCAGCAGGGAGGTGGGTCGGTGGCGAGCATGCACTTGGTTTGCGACCATAGGCACGATCTAAGCCATCCAAGCACGCCTACGATGACGGATGGATGAGATTAGAAGGGGACCGTGGATGATATTTTGGACAAGGATTTCGAGACGGTCGTCTGCAACCAGCCATGGCCGATTGGTTCACCGTGGAAGTGGGTCCACGGTGAGCACGTAGGCGCTATCGGCCGGCGGCGGTTCCTCCTAATCTTTCCTGTACGCCCGACCAAAGTTGTTTGGTCACAACATGTAAGCAAAACCCTAATTTTAGGGTTTGTGAGCCGCAGCTTCATGCTAGCATATCTTAACGCCCATGGCTCCTATGGTGAAGCCGTTTGCACCATCAGGAAGGTAGGTCGGCGATGAGCATGTGCATTCATGCTACTCGGTCCCGCGCGTGATCTAGGCCGTCCAACCATGCCTGCGAGGTTGGACATTTGAGATCTATTTTTAAGTTTGTTTTCAGCAGGTGAGACTAACATGGGTAGTCTTGCATGCGTTCAACGGGGATAATATAACCCACCGTCAGGTAGCCTACGGGTGTTTGCATGTCGAACACAAGGCTTTAATTAAAGCATTAATAGTAATGCTATATACTTACAGAAAACCGGGATGGTTGCTACATGCTCCGTCGGGATGGTTGCTACATGCTCCGTTCTGGGTATATTAAATTCACAGGATGGTTGCACATGCTCTGGTGAATTAATAAAGTGAGAAGTATTCGTCACTTGAATGGTTTTATCCTTTGCAGGATGTCAACCTATTAAATTAGCTTCATCTTTTGCAGGGTGGCAGCATATTAAATTTGGTTTTACAATTTTAGCCCTAAACTAAAATCCACCATCAACAGCTGGAAATTCACATGGTATATGGGATTGTTGTTACATGCTCCAACCTGGATGAATTTCGTGTATTTTATTCATAGAATGGGATTGTTGCCACATACTCATTCTAGGTGAATTGATAAAGTGAAGGAGTATCCATCACTCATTAATGGCCTTATCTTTTACAGGATATTGGCGCATAATTTTAGGTTTTACAATTTTAGCCCTAAACTAAAATCCACCATCAACATTAAGTCCCCTGCCTAGCGCACAATGGTTACATCATTGCGGGGTAGGCATGAGATGGTGACAAATAAAGATAAACTTTTGAGACAAAGTTGGATGTTACCAGGAGAGACGGGTCATCCTGTTCTTGGAGTACGTCATATTCAAGAGGCGCCCAGGAGAGTCTTCGAGTAGCATGATATTGATTCTTCCTGC
Source organism: Papaver bracteatum (assembly GCA_023529315.1). Classification (NCBI taxonomy): domain Eukaryota; kingdom Viridiplantae; phylum Streptophyta; class Magnoliopsida; order Ranunculales; family Papaveraceae; genus Papaver; species Papaver bracteatum. The sequence continues at coordinate 2,218,255 of JAJJWX010005377.1, read as the reverse complement.
TTCAATCGACATTGCTATGCATGATTCAGTTGAGAGCCCGCTTTGGTGGGACCTGATGCGAGCATGTTTGCTCTGATCGTGGGCAGCTGTGAGTGTAACCCTAGATGAATGTGGACCCACCACGTATATGCTTCAGCCGAATGTCTCCATGTTGCACCTGTTTGATAGACATGTGGGGCCGCTTACTTCGCTTAATCATGGGACTCATCATGCGCCTGCTTGATCGAACGTGGGCTTGATGTTCCTGCTTCGGTTGAACATTCGAGTGTCATCCTTATTACTTCGACCAAACACTGAACCTGCTACGTTGACCAAACGCCATTCTTGCTGCCTTGAATCGTCACCATCTTTGGTGACTTCTCGAATATGGGACCCACTGCGCGCTTGTTTTTCTCAAACATAAACGTGTTGAAGCAACTTCTGGAGCGATCAGGTCCTGTAGAGCGTTGAAGCAGATTCTGGAGCGTCTCGGAGAGTTGGAGACGGCTTCTGAAGCGAACATGGAGGTAGCTCCTAGCGGTAATGTTGAAGCAGGCTGAAGCTAACATGTAGGCAGCTCCTGGTGAGCATTGAAGCATGCTTCTGACTGACCATCTCTTGGATAATTCCTTGACTGATGGCGAAGGAATCTCATACCGAGCCTCAGTCCCCAAGTGTGATCTAAGTGGATCTATCTTGTATGCCCAATGGGTCTTTGTACGCGGTGTTTGTTGATACGGTGAAGCTTTGGATGTTATCAGAAACAACGGTTTTTGGCAAGATCGAAGAGACCGGGGAGAGGCGTGATAGTTGCGGGTACGGACTTGACAGTCTTCGTATAGTAGTGGATCCAAACTAGAACCGATGGTTTTCTTGACATTTCTTCATGAAATAGAGAAGGGGAAGACAGTCCCCTGCCCACGAGTATTCAGAGATTTCGACTTGATAGGTGTTGCCATGCTAGGTTCATGAGGATGTCTTTGAGGTGGGCGGTGCTCCCAGTCACACTCCTTTGGTAACACAACTACTTCTTCTACGGGAGACAAATTCTGAAAGCGTATCTCACTTATGCAGTTACCGTCGATCTAGATATGGAATATCTTGGAAGTGTTTCACCATTACGGCAGTTGTGCATAGGGTGCTGGGGTTGGACTTGGAGTTGGTTATGTTGGACGCGCAGGACATTGCATCTCAGTGGATTTCCTCTTGCTGCTTCAACTAAACTGCTTATGGAAGGCTGAAGATTGTATTGCCTGCTGGTGGGATGTATGCTTCCACAAACATCATGAGGATCTTTATTACTGGAAGGCCTGGTTATTTCCATCAGGGTGGATGCTGTCGTTGATGAGTGTTCAATAGCTTCATGAATTCTAGAGGATGACTAAAATTGCATATTCTCCAATATAGCATGTTAGGCATGCACCATTGTATGATAGAGTGACTAGATCTTGTTTGACATGACGTATGGACATCATTATCTTCTTGAGTCTGCTCCCTTGAGGTATCGACTCCAGTGGAAGATTGCCGCCATAAAGCGTCGATACGTTGTACTGGCATTCTTTAACCAAATGGCAGTATATCATACTAAAAATTTCCAATAGAAGTTTGAAAAGCTATCTTACTTGCGTCATGCTTGTACATCCTTATCTGGTTGTAGCCGCTGTAACCATCCATGAATGAGAACATTCCGTGTCCGCTGGTGGTGACGTTTACTAACATGTCGATGTTAGGAAGAGGAAAGTCGTCCTCGAGGCGGTTCAAGTCTCTGGAATTCATGCCACACCTGATCTCGCGCCTGAATTGCCTCGGAGGTTGTTTGAAATCTTGCAGCTATTGTGGAACGTCTAACACTTCTTCTTGTGGCTATTCGTTGTTGCATCATTCTAGTGGGAAGGGAGAATGTACATCAGTCTCCCTCTTGGTGTGAATGTGGGTCGTTGCTTCACTAGATGAAGAAGAGTGCCTTGTTAGCAAAGATTTGTTGTGAGGAATAGCCCTCAAGGATGCAATTCGGTCCTCCTCCTGGATTTACATCCTCACAAGGAATGGTATGCAACGAACTTTGTCTGGTTCTTCCCGCAGAACTTCTCTTGGTTCAAATAACTCCACTCCATACATCGGTGCGTAATGAGACAGTGATGCAGGAATACAAACAGCTTCTTTATCCAGCATGGTCTTCAGCACTGGTGATATGTTGAAGGGACGACCCCGTATGTGCTGGTCTGGTTTCCTTCAAAGTATGTCATTGTGGTAGACTGTCGTATTATCTTGTATGGGCAGACCTTAGCTGTCCTGAGAGTCTTGAGGGTAATCACATTCGAAGACTCTCCTGTGTCGATGAGGGCCCTCCTGAACTCTGAACCCTTGATGCGTGCAGTAACGTGTAGGGTCCTATTGTGACATTCTTCCGCCATCACGTCTTATTTTGTAAATGTAATATTATTCACAGATGTCTCTGATGTGATGGAGGCCTCTGGTCGTGAAGGAGTCGGAGTGCACCTCTAGGGCTATCTGGTTCATTGTAACAAACGTCTCCGCCTGATGATTCTTTGAGAGGTGTAAAAGTTCGCATAAAATTTTCACTAGAGAAATTGCTCCCTGATCCACCGGCCTCTGGCTCATGATGAGACTATTGACATTAATAGGATCATTGTGACGATCAGTCCCCAGTGTAGTAATCTCCATGGAAGGACCGTTCACGTCTGACGTCGCTTCCTTGATTAGGTCTATGCAGGTTAGCGCCGCTGCAGTACCTTTCCAGGGTACGTTGAATGCGTTCCTTGATGGCTCCAGGGGATGTTGTTCTGTCGCCGTTGTAGCTTTTCTATTTCCGCCTTCGCTTACTACACTGACAGAAGGGCCAGTATTATACTGCTTGTTGATGAGGCGCTTGTTTCCCCGATTATCTCGTGAATCGTCGCTCCGAACGATCCTGGTTCTTTCCAATAATGTTGGGGCGGTAGTGGCTGAACGTTTGGCAGCTTCATGGAGCTCTGAGAACGTCTGGAATCCCAAGTTCTCCAGAAGGACACGATATATGGGTATCATTCCGTTGATGCATAATTCCACTAGATGTCGTTCTGTGACATTTGGTTCATGGTAGTCCAACGCTTGTGTTCTGAACCTCTTGACAAAATCATTTGAATGTTCGTTGTTCCGTTGGGAGATTCTCCCCAGGTCTAAGAAAGTAACTTGCTCAGATGCAAAGAAGTACTTCTTGTAAAGCGCGCTGACCATCTCACTCCAATTGGATATGTTGTCGGGTGCGATGTTGTTGTACCACGTATAGGCTCTCCCCGTAAGTGATTTGTAGAATTCCTTCAGGCGGAGAACATGATTGTATTCATGTTCTCCTAAGGATTCTAAGAATCGAGAGACGTGTTCACGAGTATTACCGGTACCATCGTAAAGGATAAATTGAGGGGAGGTGTATCCCCTGGGAAGAGGAATCGCTGCACGTCTTGTGGATATGGAGGCTGGTGTCGATGCGCGTCCATCGGATTTTATTTTCCACGATTTTGGAGGAGTCTCTCCAGATATTCACGTGTAATGAAGTTGGACGATTGGATCCTTTCCCTGAGACGCTCGTCCCTTTCTCTTGCGTGGTCAGCAGCATAAGACTCTTCGTTCAGGTAGGCTTGCGAATCGAAGCACCTTCTCCAGGTGTGCTAAACGTATTTCTTGTTGGCCCTTGAGTCTGTCTCGACTCTTGTGGTAATCGATCGGTTAATGTTTTAAGGAAGGTGAGTACCTCCTTCTGAGTGGTTTCCATGTCTGCCTGAGCTTTAGAGAGGGTTTCTTGTCTCTCCATCAAGTCCACCATGGTGATAGGAGATTTTCCTCCTATGGGTCCTCCAGATCCTCGTCATGAAGGGGGAGTAACATTCGTTCTGGTGACGGACGGAAGTGTCATGCTTAAGGAAATGCCTGGATTTGCAGCCGCTCTGGCTCTTGTAATGGGAGGTATCACGCCTGCTGGAATGTCTGCTCTCTCCCTCCACCGGTGCCGATGATAGAAGACGCGATTCCATGAGACACATTGGTTGCACTTTGGCGGGTTGCACTGTAACACCAGTAATTGGGATATCAGCGCCACCAGAAGCGTTGTCGGTGCTAAATCCATCGTTGGTTGCTGCTCCAGACCTAAGATCCACCATTCTTTAAATCAGAGAAATTGAATTGGTATTGAAGAAATTGACTTCACAACCGAGAGATTAACCTCCCACTGTGGTCGCCAATTGTTTGTGGGAGAAAACTACTTCTGCCGGTTTAGGTAATTTTGGGTGTGTGTGGATGAGAAGTGAGTTTAAACCTTCAACAAATGTGCTGCACGATGAGCACTTTGATTCGAGAGATAATCTATACAATTCTGGCCTAAACCGAAGACACAGCCGTTCCAGATTTTTTTCGGTCACAGGTGAAGGATGTGAGGTTGATCTTAGGGAGGGAAGCGAAGAAGGTGTTGAGAGTATGAAGGTGAAGGCTATTTGATGACTTGTTAACAGAAGGTTGAGCAGGCGAGCAAATGTTGCAGGCAGGCTCTGGGTGTTGAATACGATGGTATTAACACTTGGTTTTTTATGTGTTGTTCGAACTTCTGTTCTTGTTGAAAATAGGGCGGAGAACCTATTTATACAAGTCTTTTAGCCTAACCTTCGTATCTCGTGGGAAGTGGAGAAAGTGGAGTGATGGAGTAGTGTGTTGGTGTCACACGACCAGGCTTGCCCACTTCTCCCATCATCACTAACCGTCCATGACTTCCTGACACGTTCTTGTGATGGCGCGTTGTGCGCTGCACGCTGTAAACCGCCAGACCAATACCCCAGTATGTATCCCCCAGTTTGTGACATGATTGATGTCTCGAGTGTTTTGGAAAACATATAGCATGTTGTTGTAGCTTGGCAAGTCAGGCTCGGGAAGCTTGCTAGCTTGGTGACATTCGACGGTCGAGATTTTGCATCTTGAGAGGAGGGGCAACCGTTGATCGTTGCACCAGAAACCCTAATTAGCGCTCCTTACTATAATCGTTGTAGAATTCTAGTACGGACTCGGATTTTGATGATCCGCCCCTCCATTCCATACGGAAAAGAATTTCCTATCTCCCAACGCGGGAATATTTAGGTTTTAAGCTCGTTCGGGAGGAGAAAACAGCTCGAAAGCAAACTAGGAAGGAAATTGATACTTGTGAAGTATCGTTTTTTTTTGTAGGCGCATATTGTATGCATGCGGTGCATTAAATATGTTTAACATATTTGAAGCCTACAACCTTGATGAAAAAATTGCAAGTTGAAGTGACTCAACTAGCTATGTTCAGGCGTTGTTCGGAGGTCGCATGAGCGGGACCCGCCTTAGCCGGTTATGCCATGGGGAAGTGTGGAGGATGGTGATCACGGTGATACCTTGTTTGGCACCTAACTCCCTTCCTAGGCTATTCATCCAAGCATGCGAACTTGGACGGACGAGATTGATGGAGGAATAACCGTTGGATTAGGGTTTGGAAGGCTTGCGAGCTTCCTCTTTCACCCTAACGGTTTTATTCCTTGGGAGGCGTGCATGGAGTGGCTGATTGGCCTAGTAGGTAGGCGGGACGCCATTCTACACGTTCATGCCTTCTTTGTGGGTCGCCCGTTCTAGCCTGCGATGATGGATGGTCGAGATTAGAAGTGGCCTCACATGCCTTCTTTGTGCCACCGTATCTCAACGTTGGTGACTCCCATAGAGAATCCGTTTGCACCAGCAGGGAGGTGGGTCGGTGGCGAGCATGCGCATGCTGGTTTTGCGACCATAGGCACGATCTAAGCCATCCAAGCACGCCTGCGATGACGGATGGCTGAGATTAGAAGGGGACCGTGGATGATATTTTGGACAAGGATTTCGAGACGGTCGTCTGCAACCAGCCATGGACGATTGGTTCACCGTGGAAGTGGGTCCACGGTGAGCACGTAGGCGCTATCGGCCGGCGGCGGTTCCTCCTAATCTTTCCTGTACGCCTGACCAAAGTTGCTTGGTCACAACATGTAAGCAAAACCCTAATTTTAGGTTTTGTGAGCCGCAGCTTCATGCTAGCATATCTTAACGCCCATGGCTCCTATGGTGAAGCCGTTTGCACCATCAGGAAGGTAGGCCGACGATGAGCATGTGCGTGCATGCTACTCAATCCCGCGCGTGATCTAGGCCGTCCAACCATGCCTGCGAGGTTGGACAGTTGAGATCTATTTTTAAGTTAGTTTTCAGCAGGTGAGACTAACATGGGTAGTCTTGCATGCGTTCAACGGGGCTAATATAACCCACCGTCAGGTAGCCTACGGGTGTTTGCATGTCGAACACAAGGCTTTAATTAAAGCATTAATAGTAATGCTGTATACCTACAGAAAACCGGGATGGTTGCTACATGCTCCGTTCTGGGTATATTAAATTCACAGGATGGTTGCACATGCTCTGGTGAATTAATAAAGTGAGAAGTATTCGTCACTTGAATGGTTTTATCCTTTGCAGGATGTCAACCTATTAAATTAGCTTCATCCTTTGCAGGGTGGCAGCATATTAAATTTGGTTTTACAATTTTAGCCCTAAACTAAAATCCACCATCAACAGCTGGAAATTCACAGGGTATATGGGATTGTTGCTACATGCTCCAACCTGGATGAATTTCGTGTATTTTATTCATAGAATGGGATTGTTGCCACATGTTCCATTCTAGGTGAATTGATAAAGTGAAGGAGTATCCATCACTCACTAATGGCCTTATCTTTTACAGGATGTTGGCGCATAATTTTAGGTTTTACAATTTTAGCCCTAAACTAAAATCCACCATCAACATCAATATAAATTGGCAAAGGTACGAAAAACTAGTGGGATCCTAATGAAATTCTCATGGAGATACAATCATATAGCCGAAACTAAGTGCGTTTGTAGGATCAGAATATCGCCACAATATTATTCTTGCGAGATTTACAACACTTCTGCGAGTTCTTCACCAACATACTGCGAGTGTCGCAGAATGACCTAAAGAGTGACGTAGCAGATGACGGTAGTTGAAACATGAGAAGAATGTGACCATTATGCGAGGGTTATATCATCTGCGATAGTTAGCGTTATCACTGCTGCCATAAGATCGCGAGTCAGATCCGAAATTAAAGGACAGCTTAGCTGTCATCCATTATGTAATTATCCTATATAAAGAGACCCGGTAGGTCCAGAAGAGGATGATGAATTTTGGAACACTAAGAAAACTTTGAGGAGAGAGAAAATCCAAGAGAGCGATTGTATTCTTGATTTCTTCCATTTCTTGTAAACATCTCTGAGAATCAAATAATAAAGTGTTGTTTTTAATCTTCAAATATGTGTTGATTATTGTGAATTCTTGTGAAGGGTGTAGTGTAGGTTTTCCTGCAACTACATTTTGGCGCCCGAGGGATGAATTGATGATTATTTGAAGAAAAAGATAAAAATTGACATTGTGATTGGAAGGAATTTGGAACAATTAGTGAAAGATCTTACGCAATATCCAACAGTTTACTAAGATTAATGGCTAGAAGAAGAAGAAATACATCAGAACCACCAACAACCGTAAGGAGGAGTAAAAGACTTGCAGGGGGAGAAACAAATGAAATGGGAGAATCTTCAAGAATAAGAACAAAAAGAAATAGAACAAGGAATGATGGAGAAAATCAGGTTCGACAGCCAAATCAGCAAACACCAATGCAAGATAGAGCTGTGGATTATGATAGAGTAAGCGTGCATACTTGGCGATCAGATTCAATAGAAGATGAAAGACGAGAGGGAAGAAATCAAGAAGTAAATGGAAGATTAATACATGAAGATGATGAAAATGAAACAGTAGAGGTTTTAAGACAAAGAATACAAGAGGAAAGGAGATTATAGGCGGAAGAACGTGCAAATTTGGCAAGGAAAAACCATGAATTGAGAATGGAAAACATAAGGTTACAAAATAGAAGATCAAGAAGCATAACGAGATCAAGTTCGAGAGCAATTAGAAGTGAGATAAGAATAAGATCACCTATAACAAATATTGAAGAAGAAAATCATGATCCAAATGGAGGACGTCGCGAAAGGATAGAAATAAGGGAAGATCGTTACATACCACGAGGTGAAATTAAACAAAATAAACAAAACAACAGAAGGCAGGAGAATGAACAGCGTCAGGCACGAAATAACCAAGATGGCGAAGAAGATCAAGAGGAAGGAAGGAGGATATTGAATGGAAGAGAAACTCTAAGAAATCAGCAGATAATTAAAAGAGAAATCGAGAGACATTATGCTGAACAAGCATGCTTAGCTTGCGAAAGGGAAAGATTGAGAGCAGAGGTAGAAGAGCAAGAATTCCAAGAGGCAATTCGCCAGAATAATCATGACAATCGAGAAAGAAGACGTGAACAGAACCGCAATAATAGTAATATTAACGAAGAATACGATAGGGTGCAAAGAAGAGCAGAAGAAAATCGCAGAAGAGAAAATGAGAGATATAATGGTATGCATATTCGCGAAAGATAAGAGAAGATAGCGGAGAAAAATAAGAAGAAAATAATGAAGACGGAAATCAAAGTCTCGCAACACAAGATAAGTAAGAACGCAGGAGAAGGGAATCTGTACTGAAAAGACCAATGGAGCAAAATTCAGTTGGGAATGAACAAGTTTTAAGAGAATTAGCAGAAATGAGGGGAATGTTAAATGATAGAAGAGAAGGAGGCAGAAGACAACTTGATGAGGCGATTGAAGAAGCTGCAAAAACTCCATTCACTCAAGCAGTATAATTAGGAGGAATACCCCCAAAGTGCAACTTACCAGCATTAACTAGTATTTTTGATGGATCTACATGTGACATTCAACAATCAAAGCTTATGTGAGATGTATGCTACAGTGGGAAAATCATGATGTTGTGTTGTGCAAATATTTCGCGTCAAGTTTAACTGGCGAGGCGCTAAATGGTTTGAGGGTTTACCCAAGAATACTATAACTTCTTTCACTCATCTACGAACCACATTTTTGGGGGCATACATAAGTAACAACTCTGCGCGTCCAGGAATTGAAGATGTGTTTGGGTTAAAACAAAGGGTTGGCGAGAGTCTGAAGCACTTAACATTAAGGTTGAAAATAATGTGCAGTGAAATGGCTGGGAGAGTGGATGAGAGATACCTCATTTTATCTTTCATTAATGCTATGTTCGCAACAAATCTACTATATGTTCAAGTTTTCAGAATCAAAAATACCATCACAATGACTGAGCTGCGATAACTACAAGAAGAATACATTGCTTTGGAGGAGAAACAAAATGAGATGGAATCATATCCAGTCGCAAACACCAGCTCAATAGTGGCAGACGAAAGTTTACTTCCTAAAATGATTAATAATGTGGCGAGCACCTCGCATCTACAACAAGAGAAAGTGGTGATTGATAACCAGCAGAAGTTAGTACCCATGGGAAGTCGAGATCAAGAGGAGTATGAAAGGGAAAGAAATTATTACAATCGCGGTGGAAATAATAAAATTCAAAGACTTGATCAGCCGCAAGAGACTTATGGCGGTCAGAGGCAAAATAATTTTAGAGGGAAAGGGAGTCATAAGATAATATGGGAAGTAATTAAGATTCCACCTCTAAGTGCTAGTATAGAAAAAATTTGGGAGGCTATCATTTTGATGGAAAATATACCATCACCCTGGAATATGGGAAAAGAGCCACATCCAAATAATAGATATCAAGAATTTTGTCCTTACAATCATTTTCATGGTCACTCAATAAACGATTGCAGGAATGTAAAAAGAATAATTTTGAGGATGATTGATTAGGGAAAGTTAAATCATTTTCTAATAGGACATCCGCAATCTCAAAGATTATTACCGGCATCAGATATTCGCAGAGTGAATACTGTAAAAGGAGCAGAAACATTTGTGATAGAGGTTGGAGCCAAGGCGAAGAATTTGTTCTGTAATTCCATCATACATTCATACAAGACTATTGAGGATTTACACGATAATGTTCTAAGCAGAGTCTTCGCGAGAGACGCGGATGGAAGAGATATAATGAATATTGCGAGAGTCTCGCCATTAGAGGAGTCGCAAAAGCAAACTATTTCTTTCACTGCATAAGAAGTACCAGAGCCTGGAGAGATGCATGACAATCCACTGGTGGTAAGATTAGAAATAAATCCAAAACAAATAGAAGAAGAAGACGAAGAAAATGATGATGGTGAAACTGAAGATTTTTGGGCCATTAACAGAATTCTAATAGATACTGGAAGTTCAGTTGATATCTTATTTTATCATACTTACAAAACCATGGGTGGAAGAGACGAGGATCTGATACCATCAACCTATAAGATCTATGGTTTCAATGGTACTGCCAACAAGCCCAAAGGGGAAATTACTATGCGGATTCCGTTAAAGGGGCTATCTTCCAAAGTTCAATTTTGTGTGGTTGACATAGAATCACCATATAACGCCTTAATTAGCAGGCCATGGTTACATGGAATTTTAGGTATAGTGTCAACTTATCACCAGTGTATTAAGTTTCCACATCCCAGCGGTGTTGGAGTTATAAAGGGATATTGGATTGGGGGAAGAAAGTGTTATGAAATTGATATGGAATCTTGCGAAGAAATAGCAGCGAGGAATAGAAATTGGAAGCATAACATCAAGCATAGGAAAAGAAGTGACAAATTAATGGTTGATACAATAGAACAGTGAGAAGATGGGATACTGCAAAGTCAACACACACTAAAGGAAATTGATGGTGAGCGCCTCGCAGATGGAGAGAAAATAACAAAACGCAACAAAAGGGCAGAAGCAGAAACTAGTAAGTAGAAAGGTAAAAATTATGAAATTTATGAATGATTTGTTGAAGAAAATGTTTCAAAAGAATATTTCGTTTGAATGAAAAATATGAAATTGAAAAATCATACAAAAGTTGAAAGGCAAATAAAGAGAAGATCAAAGAAAAGAAATTTTATCAGAGTTGCAATACTGGCAAGAGAAATATAAGAATGAGACGAATCTTTATGGCGTACACCCTAGTTCGCGAATAAAATTTCGTAAGAGGCAAATGTAAGACCTAAAGTGCGTCATATAAGGGGGTATATCTTTGCATGGCTCAGGGATAAGGTTATACCGCTTCTGGAACCTGAGTCATGGAGATTGGGGTTATTGAAAACCCATCCAGGAGAGGTACCATGGATTTCCAACTATATAAGGTTATACCCTGGTTGGATGACCGAGGATCTCTCCTAAGGAGTGCAGAGTATGATCAAGGCGCCGAGGTACACGGTTGAGTCAAGAGTTCTCGGGGCGTACGAAACTACCCTGGCCATTCTTGGCAAGTCTTGACTACAATGCATTCAGCCCGAAGAAAACCCCACTTAGGGTGCAGTCTCGTAATTATAAGCCATATAGGCATAAAGGATAAGAGGCTGCGAAAACAACTGGTTGTTGTTAAGACCGGATGAGAGGAGATAGTCTTGTATGGCCGATGTGCCCTCCTTGAAGGGGAAACCAGGGGGAATATAAGGGCGGCACCCTCCATTAGGGAGCTGATAAGTGTCTAAAGACGGCAATGTCATGGGGCTTTATGATCGCAAGAACATCTAGGCCTATCATATTGTCACGTGACAAATATTATACAGAGGCAACAAGCCATGATAAAAAGTTAAGATGAGATCAATTGGTTTTTACATGAAAGTGTAAAGACGTCCTGCGATATTATCGCAAGATGGCAATATCACAAGGTTTTTTTCTCGCAAGAGAGCTTAGACTTGTCATATTTTCGCAGAGAAATTGACAAAATGACGATAAGGCAAGATCAATGGGTCAATACATGTAAGTGTAAAGACGTCCTGCGATTTTGTCGCAGAAACAAAAAAAAGTGGCTAAATAAGACCTTTAACTAGGAAGGCAAAATAAGACCACAAGAGATCATAAGATTATACAGACATGACCTGCGATATTTACGCAGAAGTTGAGGCAAAGTTTAAAAATATATTTTATTCAACATTAATCTTCTCAATCTTTCATATTGCAGATAAATAACAGAGGCAAGTATGGGAATGGACAGAATGATAAGATTATTATTCATCTTTATATGGAAGATTTACGCAGATGGATAAAAATTAATAATCATATTGATTAACCATATTGCAGAAAAGAATTATTTTATAATTTATACAGATAGAAGCAAAAAAAAAGTATACATCAAGGAACCTTGCAGTAATATCACAAGAAGAAGGAGATAGATGTACAAATATTACAAGGATATTAAAAAGAGGAAACAAAACTAGTTAGATCCATCATCATCCTCGCCAGATTTGTCTCCTTCTTTGTATTTACCGTCATCTTCGTCGTATCCTTCATCTCCGCCAGATTCTTCAGCTTCACTGTCAGAGATAACAAGATTTGGAGTATTCTTTGGAACTTCTTCCGCGAGGAAATGGTACAAAGAGTGAGGAATGTTATGATCATCGCATACCTTCTTGGCAGAATCATTGCGAACACCAACAAGAAGATTACTAAAATTAGTAGCAATAATCTTTAATTGGGTCTTCAATTTTGAATATTTCTTATTGCGAGCAGCAAGAGTCTTTGCGAGTTGATTCTTATCAGATTCAAGCTCTCCAATTCTTTCAGAGTATCTCTTCTCAGCTCCTGCGAGTATATAACAACAAGTTGGAAATTTTGCAAAAAACTATAAAAGACAAGAAATTAAAAAGGAAGAACAATTAACAACCTTCTCTTTCAGAAATCATGTCTTTAATTAAGGCCGCTTGTTCAACATGAAGACTAACATCTACACCTAAGTTAGCTCTGGCATTGTCAAGAATCTTTGCAGCCCAGACAAATTCGTCATCATTATTAATAAGAAGACGGAAACGAATTTGGTTTTCTCTTTCAACAAGATCCTCTCTTTCGCGGATAAGTTTATCTCTTTTAATTTGGACTTCAAGAAGGGTTTTATGAAAATCCGCTAAAGTTTGAGCTCCTTGCCTAGAGATACGATCTTTTTCATCTATAAGATCACTTTTTTGGGCTCTTAGAATCTTGATTTCTTCTTTAGAGTTAAGATATTGACGCTTGGATGTATTAGACGCTCTCAAACTAGATCTGTGATCAATTTCTAAAAGATGAAATTTGGATCTAAGATCATCCACAGAAAGGGATTTAATATGTTCATTTGAATAGTTGCTTAAGGATTCATTAAGGCGATTGAGAAGAGTATCATCGTCTATTGGATTTGGAAAAGAACGAAGGAATAAAGCTTCGTCAGAAAGGCCGTAAACATCTGCGAAGAAGAAAAATAAGAAAAAAATGCAAAGGAATACAAGGTTAAAGAAAAAGAAAAAGATTTCTTACCATAAAGTTGATCGTTCGCAGCTTGGAGGCTTGCAACCTTATCTCGCGAGGAAGAAAGTTCAGTTTCCAACCGCTTGATCTTTTCTTGAAGGTCAGCAGACCCAGATTCTAATTGCTCGCGAAGACTAGCGGACTTAGATTCTAACTCCACATTCTTCTTGTGAAAAGATGCGCGCCTCTTCTCCAAGTCTGAGGCAACAACAAAGGAATCTCTTCCAGCCTGCGAGGGAACAATGTAAATTAAAACTTGGCGAGGAAATGAATACATAAATGTGGTGAAGAAATGAAAACATACCAGAATACCAAGAGAATTTAAGAGACTGGGAGTTATTGATCTTGAGATTCCTTAGAGGGAATCATTATCAACCAATATGGGAGCATTGCAGATCTTGGCAAGAGCCTGGGATACCCCATTAAGAGCTTCATTTCCATAATCATTTGTGATACCATGTGTAATATCGCCAAAAATGTTAGATATCTGGGCCATGGAAGATTCAGATTGGCAGGATTCCATTGCGGAAGGGATATCAGCATCAAAATCATCATCATCATCATTATCAGTATCATCATGAGAATTTTCTTCATTAGATTGGGATGATGAAAGGGAAGTAGTTTGGATATTTCTTTTCTTCGGGAGAGAACCAATGGGTTTTTCCTTGCGAGGAGCACTAGATTTCTCCTTATGAGACGTGTTAGATTTTTCCTTGCGAGGAGAACCTTTGCTTTTCCCTTTGGTCCTCGCAACCACAACAGGTTCTCTTTCTTCAATAACCTGCGAACACAGATAAAGATAAGAAATAGAGGCAACAATATATTGTTAAGAATCATAAAGGAATATTTCTTACTTCATCTGTGAGAGATTTAAGGGCTAAAAAGGTGCTGGGTTTCCCAAATTTCTGGTAGTTAATTTTCAGCCTGTTAATCTGGAAAAATTGGAGTAGTCAGCGAGAGTATAAAAAAATGAGGAAGATAATAATGATAATTATACAAAAATTTGAGGGAACACACCTATTTATTCCTTTCAGGACCAATTAAAAACCCACAGCTGATATTCTATGAGATTCACAGGCAATGCATGAAGACCGGAGATGTAGGGACCCTCTAGACATAATGGAAAAATGAACCATTTGTCATCACTGGAGTGACGAGGGCCTTGATTATTACCCGTATTCCAATCGATATCTAACATAAGAACTTTATCTTCAGCGATGTCATCCTTCTTTTGTAAGTGGACACCCCAACAAGTGTTGTCCTTCTTCATAGGGATTATATCGTAATTTTCGAAGAAGTTCTCCACAGTATACTTCGCGGGAACAATTGGAACATCTTTGACTTTAGGATTCTTTGCAGTATTAAGGTAGCGAGATTCTTTACCAGCACCGCGAGTAGCATACTCAAGCATTAAGCGAATGCAATCCCCACTCAACTGATATACCGCCCGCGAGAACTTCGCATGTGAGAGTATCTCATAGAATAAATGAAGTTCAGGGTCATAGAGAGGAATGTGAAGACCATCTTCAAGCTGGCGCAGCGAGATTATGATCTTCTCGCGGTTACATAGAAGATCAGAAAATAATGGAACAAAAAGTTCAGCCTTAGGGTTTTGATTGGGAATGGTGGATAAAGTAAAACCTTTGTTTTGAAGTTCTTTTTGAATTTTATCGAAATCAATCACATATTTATGACCGGCTGCAACCATTTTTAGTATGGGAATGAAGATTAAAATAAAAATTGTAACAGTAGCAGATCAGGAATTTACGAAAGAACAGTGAATTTGCAGAGAGATTACGGAGAGAAGGAAGAAAGGAGTAAAAATAAGAAAAGAGAAGAGTGAAGAAGATATATATAGAAGATAAAAAATCTCGAGAAGATAAGTGCAATTAATGCAAGGAAAAGACGTGAACGGTTGAAACGCAACGGTTGAAAAGGACGTGTCATAAAATGAATGGTTAAAATGATACGTGTAACAAATCTGGCGAGGAAAACATATATGTCAAAAGAACATAAAAAAATAGACAGCTGCGGCATTTCAAAAGGTTTTGATTTCTCATAGTCTTTTCCCTTCGCATAAAAGACATGAGAATAGGCAAGATGTAGGATCATAATATCGCCACAATATTATTCTTGCGAGATTTACAACACTTCTGCGAGTTCTTCACCAACATACTGCGAGTGTTGCAGAATGACCTAAAGAGTGACATAGCAGATGACGATAGTTGAAACATGAGAAGAATGTGACCATTCTGCGAGGGCTATATCACTTACGATAGTTAGCATTATCACTGCTGCGATAAGATCGCAAGTCATATCCGAAATTAAAGGACATCTTAGCTGTCATCCATTATGTAATTATCCTATATAAAGAGACCCGGTAGGTCCAAAAGAGGATGATGAATTTTGGAACACTAAAAAACTTTGAGGAGAGAGAAAATCCAAGAGAGCGATTGTATTCTTGATTTCTTCCATTTCTTGTAAACATCTCTGAGAATCAAATAATAAAGTGTTGTTTTTAATCTTCAAATACGTGTTGATTATTGTGAATTCTTGTGAAGGGTGTAGTGTAGGTTTTCCTGCAACTATAGCGTTCATCAAGGAGTTAATGAAGATACAAGAAAACTCCTACATGTTCCACAACCTCTTGTCCCCTCAGAGATATATCAATTAAGCACAAGTTCATTTAAGAATTATCCCCCATAAAATGTCATTCCCGAAAGAACAACACGAGTGACCTTTCTCCAGGGAGAAGGATTTATATATTGGATTTTAGAAACCCCACAAGGAGATACGAGCTAAGGACCAATCATTTAAAGTCTCTCATGAGATCGTGTTACTAAAAAAAATAGAATTATCTCATGGTAACAATACACAATATGTAATCATGGACATCAAGTATTGTGATAATACTTTCTAAGATACAAACTTATATAAACAAGAATTGATATGCTTAGAAGGAAGAATAACCTTTTCTACAAGGATTTACACCAAGAATGGTTACCATAAGTGTATGAAAAAGTTTATTTGACAATAAAAACCAACATCCAGTGGCTTTGATTATTGCTTCTAACCTGTTATACTTAAGAATTTTAGTCACAAATTAAGTTAGTTAATTAAGAATCATATACCTGGTATTTTTCCATATTCATCTTAACCATAACTAGTTCAAATGACTCAAATGAAACTATTTAAAGAGTTGTTCAATTACTATATTCTCATAGAAGTATACAAGAACACAATTGAAGCAAAATTGGTTTGATTCACTCGAATCGATTCATGAACATTATAGCCACGGTTTGCAAAGAATGCATTCCTTAATATATAAATGTATTAGTTCATGAACAAACCGATTTTAGAACTTTAACCACTCAAGTATGCAAATGGGTACGCATACTTAAGTAGCCGGTCTGGGTTTGTATTTGCCAGTATGCAAATGGGTACGCATACTTAGTACACTACCAAAACCCAACAGAAATTCCCGGACCTATACCTTATGCAAGTATGCGTACCGGTATGTATACTTGGTACACGGAATTTCACAACTTCAATTACGCATACGGGTATCCATACTTTAGTTCCGGTCATGGATCACATACATGCAAGAATGCATAATATGTTTATAATCCTATGATGGTTAAGTATTCTAAACTCTTATTTCAATCATTGAAACTTTCTTAGAGGATGACAATAGTCGTTTTCACACACTATTAGCATCAAAGCAATTCTCAAGTTATTGAAATAATCACAACGAAACATTTCAAGGCTACACCAAATGATTGTATCACACAAACCATGTAAGATGTTACTCGGAAATTTTCACATGATCATCTTTTGACTTTATTCAAGAATATAAGATGAATATAGCTAAAGCAAAAATCTTCCACATATAAAAAAAATACCCAACATAATATGTGTGCGCCAATTTTTTTGCAATCCTCGTCGCATTTACAAGGGCTTCTTAGTGAGGATGCAGTTTTAACACAATCAGGTTGTGTTGAGGTGAACAAAATCTTGCTCACCACAGGTATTCGAAACAAAATCATGTATAAACTCTAGGAATTTAACAACTTCCTTGAAACTTTCAATAACTATTCGATACCTTTTTAAGATGTTATCCCTTGTTGAACTCTTGTCTGGGAGATCCTTCTTAATAGCACTCGTAGCTTTATTGATCTTCTTTGTTACCCATTTCTGAGCAGCTTTTGGAGTAACATATTTCTTTTTCTCCACAATATAATTATGAAACTTCTTGGGGGGAATACTGGAAAAACTGATATTATAAGACTCAGTTTTTCTCCATTATGGAACATCGGAACTTGTCATCTTAATAGAATAAAATCTGGTTTTATCTCGTTTTAGAAATATGTAATTCCTTTGCAAGTGACCTGGTTTTCCACAATAAAAGCAATGTTTAGTAGAATAGAAAAATTTATGTTTAGTGTTACCTGAATGTGTATGTGCTTGCTTTGGAACTTGACAGGATTTTTTATTTTCGTCATCGGAAGTTGGTAGAGATACTTCACTTTTGTCAACTGTGGAAGGTTTTGGTTGAGAAGAAACTTTAGCTCTGACAAATTTTACCTCTTTGCAAATACCATTAGCTTCTATACCTTCATATCCCAATCCTCGTGTATCACGATGAATTTTACATGCTCCCAATATCGAGGTTAATTTATCTGAGTTGCTATTTCTAGACAAACTCTCTTTTAAGCTCGAGTTTTCTTCTTCCAACCTTTTGACCTTTTCAAGCGCAATAACTAGATCATTCTTGGATGATTCATATTGAACTTTGAGATCTTCTCATTCCGAATCAAATAACAAGTTTATCTCAATGTTCTCCAAGTAATCTAGTTTTGCTTTAAGAGTAATTTCCCGATCTCGACCTCCGATAATTTATTCTTTAAGCTTTCTTATTTCGTTGAGATAATCTCTTGCACCAATAGAATCAAGTTGGTCTTGCAAATCTTTATTCCGACTATGAAGTTTGTAGTATTTAACTTTCTCACTGAAAATGGTGTTTTCAGCTTCAGAGAGTTTCTGATGACATTCTTTAAGAAGATTATTAGCAACTGGATCTACATGGAACACTTCTTCGTCAGAATCAGAATCTGTATCCGAAAGAATTTTTCCAGAAGCTAATGCAACCTCGCCTATGTACTCTTGGTGATCAAAATTCAGGTTCATCATCAAGAGTAGGCAAAGCTGCTGCATATTCCGATTGTCTATGGCTCCACCTAGGACATGCTGAAGAAAAGTGTCTGAAATCACGACAGTTAAAGCATTGTACATTATTATTAGTAGATGTTGCACCTTTAGAAAAACTCTTTTTCCTGTCTCTCAAGATTTTTATAAATTATCGTAGAGTAATATCCTTAGTATCTGGCGAACAAGAATTATCCTTAAAGGATTCAGAATTGTTTGCAGCTTTAAAAGAAATCACCTTTTTTCCAGACCTGTGTTCATTATCAAAGATCTTTAACTTTCCAACAAGAGTATTACTGGAGAGTGTAGAAAGATCGTTTGCTTCTTCAATGGCATGTTTCTTAGTCTCGTATCTTGATGGTAGAGACTTGAATATTTTGCACACAATAACTTTCTCTGGAATAGTTCTTCCTAATGAATATGAGGCGTTAACTATTTGAAAAATTCTTCAGTTAAACTCATCAAAGGTTTCATCATCAGACATGCGAAGGTTTTCCCTGTCAAATGTTAGGTTTTAAAGCCTTGCTTCTTTCTCTGCAGCATTCCCTTCAAATACGATTTCTAAGATATCCCAAGCATCTTTAGACTTATTACACGTAGTTACATGGTGCTAAAGACCTAGGGTAATGGCATGAATGATAGCATTTAATCCGTCAAAATTTTGCCTTGCAGCAATAATCTTGACATCACTATAACTACCAATATCCTTTGCAACAGTTAAACCGTCTAATATAACTATTGGAGGATCATGGCCATTAACAATAAGAACCCATGATTGAAAATCTCACGCTTGTAGAAAAGCACGCATAACAATTTTCCACCATAAATAGTTCGTGCCATCGAAGGTTGGAGGTACGTTTACAGAGATAACACTTCTGTCCATAATAATTAGATTGCTTCAAACACTGACTTATAAGGTCTTAGCGTGTTTGCGTGCTCTGATACCATTGAAAAAGCGGGGGGTATAACAACCACACCCAATAATTCATTTGGAAATCTGTATGGACTAACTCCAATATACTTTCAAGAGAATCAAATAGATAGTCAGACTCAATCTTAAGAAAAGTATATCAAAGAGTTATATCTCTACTTCTTAATTCAATCCGCAATCAAACAAATAGGAATTTGGGGTCCCGATTGAATATAAGGAATAACTTGGGCGGTATAAAAAACCAATATCCAAGTATCAATCAATTTAATCAACAACCTGTTAGAGCATAGCTCATTTGAACCCACCAAGCATTGGTATTTCAAGTTTGGTTGTCATATTTTAGTGAACCAAAACTCATTTAACAGTCGCTTGATTAAATGTACTAGAGTCAACTTCATATAGGTTAGCTTGAAAATATTAGGATATGAGATATTATAAGTATTGCAAAGACTTGAAGAAGTGAAGAAGTACGGTGATACAACCACAACATCATCCTTCCACTTGAGGTTAGTGATATTTGACTTGAACTGTTTCATTCCCTAACGTATCTTTCAAGTCATGCATATTGAAAACATAAAACTGCGAAGCATGAACACTCTAGATAGACATAGTATTAAGGAATACAATACGAGTTTTATTGCTTAACCATTAAACTTTGTATATAAGACAACAACATAATCATATGAATGCTATTGTGATTATGTATGGGTATGAGGTGAGGATTTCATCCTAGGAAATAATTTTTTTACATGTGTTTTAAGGAAGTAAGTTCATGATCTAGTGTTGTGAACCGAAAAAGGAAATCGCCAGGCATTATTAGGGTTGTTCTTCATTGCATATCTTATGAACGACCAATATGTGTGATTAGTATAACCGCTCCTGACTTGTTTGTGTTCTTGGTAAAACTATTCACATGAGGCCTAACTTATGTATTAGTATGACTTTTATTAGTGAAACCGATCTCAAATAATCACCTGGGGTATAATCGAGTTTGTGTGTGTAAGACCTAACACTGGGTAAAGGGGAATGATCTATATAGACATTGTATTAAGGAATACAATACAAGTTTTATTGCTTAACCATTAAACTTTGTATATAAGACAACAACATAATCATATGAATGCTATTGTGATTATCTATGGGTATGAGGTGAGGATTTCATCCTAGGAAATAATGTTTTTACATGTTTTTTAAGGAAGTAAGTTCATGATCTTGTGTTGTCAACCGAAAAAGGAAATCTCCAGGCGTTATTGGGGATGTTCTTCATTGCATATCTTATGAACGACCAATATGTGTGATTAGAATAACCGCTCCTGACTTGTTTGTGTTCTTGGTAAAACTATTCACATGAGGCCTAACTTATGTATTGGTATGACTTTTATTAGTGAAACCAATCTCAAGTAATCACTTGGGGTATGATCGAGTTTGTGTGTGTAAGGCCTAACACTGGGTAAAGGGGAACGGATCCTAGTAAGAGGTGCAACACATACAAAGGGGAATCGGTCCTTGTATGAGGTGCAACAAGGTTTATAACAGAAAGGGGAACCGATCCTATGAACATGTGCAACACGTTTTTAGGAAAAGGGGAACAGATCCTATGGACATGTGCAACACATATAAGTTAGATATCATGCATATGTGGGGAACCGATCCTAGTACCTAGTCAACCAAAGTTTGGTAAGCTAGTGTGACTATGCACATTACTCACATGGAGGTAGAAACGAAACTTGTTTTGGTAGAACCGTTAAAGCCATGATTTGTGATTGAGTGTTACTTGATCAATCACATAGTTCTTAAAAGTCAGATAAACCAATTCTAAACTTGTTTGGAAGCGTGGTAAATCAGTTTCAAGTGAGTAAGTATGAAAAGGGACTTATAATAGAAAGATGTCGACACACTTTGAACACCTTCATTAATGCATATCTTTTATTGTTCAAAGATATTCCTTAACAGCTAAGAAGGAAGTAAATCCCAAGATCAAATTTAAATAAGTTAAGAATCTTTTAATTAAGGTTTTTAATTATATATGGGAAAAAGAATTAGTAATGTGCATTTACTGGTTAAAGATTTTCCAAGGAGATTTCGATCATTAATTTGGATAGTGCATTCTCATGAATTAAGAAAACCGAATTCGGAAATTATCATTGAATATCTTGAGAATATTTTCGGTTTTGGAAATTCCTTGGTGTCCAAACTTCCTTGTCTATAAATACTTTGAGTTTGCATTTCTAGCAAATTAATCCTTTGTGACAGTAAACTTCCTCTGTTGTACTGTTACTGGTGAAGCCGCCTATTTAGAGAGGAGAGTAACCTAATTAGGCGAAATATCTTACGACCTCTCAGTTTAAAGTCTTCTTTAGGATTGAGAAGCTCTAGTGCGTACCGTTGGTGGGAAACTAGATAATTGCGGTTTATCTTTAGTTTTCATATTGATTTGATTAACTAACGGTGGTTGAACTTTGATTGCACCTAGTTTGTTTATGCTTGAGGCTCTTCTATTCTGATATAAGATTCACTCAAACTAGTTCAAAGTTTCGACATGGATCTTTAGACTGTTGTTAGATCTAAGGACGATCTTGTGATAATCCATTGTTAATAGACTCCGTTCTGTGTGTGATTGATCACAAGAGATTCAAGTAGTTGTGTGCAGGTGTTTATTGAAGATCTTAGAAGATTTGAAGACAAAGAATATATAGAAGATTTCTGACTTGGCTATATAAATCTTTGGTGTGCACAATACTTGTTTCGGTAATAGAGGATCCAACTATAATCGATTTATCCTTGTGATATTTTGATAGAATATTTGTGTATATCGGCATCAATACATTTCCTTGGGATTAAAGGTATTGATTGCAAAATCTCAACGATTACCTTTAGGTGATTGAACATAAAATAGATCTTGGAACTTGGCAAAGGAGTTTATGTTAAGATAAACAGAAGAGCCTTTGTCCAACTCATATCACTTGGTTGAAGAGATTTGATAACAAATAGATTTGTTGTTCCTTTACTGTTTGGAATACGAATCAAAAGAATTGGTCCAAGTATGTGACTTGTTTACAGGTCGGAGGCATGGGAATACAGACGGAACTAAGTGCACTATAGGTTTAGTTGCTTGGTCTCTGTTAGAGTATTGCTCGGTCGAACTCGCATGCGTTGCTATCTCAAGCATGTTTGTCAATGTTAGTGATCAAAACTATAAAGTCTTGATTTCTAGTCTATTATAGCTAAGGTCTCGGACTAGGATAGAAAGTGTAGTTGAGCTCAAGAACTATATGGCAATCATCATACAAGACGAAGGACTACTCAAGGAACCAGTGGATCTTTATCGACTAAAAGGTATGTGGAGACTTGAACTTATCTATCACTCAAAAGTCTAACTACTCTATCTCTTATCTTGAGACAAAAGTCATATTACTATATAGACTAAGATTATACACATTTGATTTTTCGATCTGAGTATATCTTGTTTATATATTTCTCGAAATATGTGTTGGTAAATCTTTCTCTTTAGCCAAGTTCATCTTTACCTAGTGACGAAAGTCATGTTATGTTTCAATCATTTTGGAAATTGCTCTGACGAAAAATATTTTGTGAATAACAACTATAACAATCATTTTATAGTTCATGAATCGATTCGAGTGAATCACATCGTTTTTGCTTCGATTGTGTCTTGTGTAGTATATAAAGATCTAAGCAATTGAAAAACTCTCTAACTAGTTCATTTGAGTCATTTGGACTAGTTATGGTGAAGAAGAACATGGTTGATTTGAAAGTTATCATATGGCTAACCTTTTGGTTAACTATTGTTGAACCTACTAATTTACAAGTTTGGGTACGGTTACACAAGCCTAGAAACGTGCATTACAAGTGTGTATAGAAAGCTATGTTTTCGATATAACGGTTGATAAATATTAGCTTGAATATAATCAGGTTTTCTTCTAATGGTGAATATTGAATGCTTTGTTAGTAAGCTAACATTGATTGCAAACCCGGATTTGAAGACTATATAAGGGAGTACTCTAGAAATTGGGAAACCTAATCCCCATATATTCTGTGTGATACTAGTTGTGCTAAGATAGAGTCAATTCTCCTTTAACCTTTGGTTTTCTTCTTCTAAAACCAGGTTAACTACTTAAAAACTTCATTGGGATTGTGAAGCCATACCGATACTACTTTTATTGTAGTTGTGTGATATGATCTTGATGTTTCTATAGTACGAGTACAATTGTAATAATTGGATTGAGATTTCTATCTCTGATAGGCAAGATATAAAAGTAATCACAAATACTTCGTCTCATCCTTTGTGATTCCACAATATCTTTTTTCGATGCGTCGATTAAGACTATTGTGAGGTGATTAATAAAGCTAAGTTGTTCTTCGGGAATTTAAGTCTGGTTTTATCAATTGGTTCCTGTTCACCTTGATTTATCAAAAGACGGAACAAAAACTTGTAGGTATATCCGTGGGATACGGATTTATCTATTACTGTAGACTTTTCTGTGTGATACAGATTTGTTTATTAAAGTCTTCGACTTTGGGTGGTAGCAACTCTTAGTTGTGGGTGAGATCAGCTAAGGGAATCAATACCTAGTATCCTACTGGGATCAGATACGTAGGAGCATAACTGTACCTTGGATCAGTGTGAGATTGATTGGGGTTCAACTACAGTACAGACCAAAGTTAGATTGGAGTAGGCTAGTGTCTGTAGCGGCTTAATACAGTGTATGTTTAATCTGGACTAGGCCCCGGGGTTTTTCTACATTTGCGGTTTCCTCGTTAACAAAATTCTGGTGTCTGTGTTTTTTTTTTTCCTCGTTATATTTCGTTATATAATTAAAATAATATAGGTTGTACGTTGTTCAATCAATTAGAATATCCGACCTCTTTGGTTGTTGATTTAAATTGATTGACACTTGGAAATTGGTCTTTGGTACCATACAAATTCCCTCTCTTTGATAAAGACTCGCAGATTTCTATTTGCTTGAGTATAGATCAAATTGAGAGATTGAGATAATAACTCCTTGGAATATTTCTATCTAGATTGCGTCTGACTGTCTAGTTGATTCTCTAGAAATAAACTTGGAGTTTGTCCATACAAATTGCTAATCAAAATATTGGGTGTGGTTGCTAGACCCCCGCTTTTTCAATTGGTATCATAGAAGGCAAACACGTTCAAGACCTTACAAGTCTGTTTTGTAGCAATCTGACTCTATGGACAGAAGTGCTATCTCTATTAACGTACCACCAGTTTTCGATGGTTCAAACTAACCATGGTGGAAAATTTCTATGTGCACGTATCTTCAAGCTCGTGATTTTCAAATATGGGTACTTGTTGTTAATGGTTATGATCCTCCAGTGAATACAGAAGGCGATGTATCTATACCTAAGGACGTTGGTAGTTATAGTCCAGAAGAAATTCTTACTGCAAAGAAAAATTCTGAAGGCCTAGATGCTATCAGACAAGCCATTACCCCAGATCTTCAGCACTATGTGTCTTCTTGCACTAAGTCTAAAGATGCTTGGGATATCTTAGAAACTATTTTTGAAGCCAACGAACATGTTTCTAAGAAATGTACCATCGATGAAGGAAATAACCTCAATACTCTTTCTGAAAAAATATCTTTTGGAAAGGTAAGAATTCTTGATCAAAATTCTGTTCAAACTGTTACATTCAATGGTGTGTCAACCACAAGTGAATCCTCCAACTTGTCATGGGGTGATGAATGTTGTACGGATGATGAAAGAATTTGTAAAGATAATCACTAGACGTGATAAACGTCCTCTATCTGCCATCGTCGTTAATGATTCTGTGAAAGAAAAACCTTTAAGTATCAACGGGCTGAATACGTTTGATAGATGTGATGAACTCTCAGCTTTTACAGCAGAAACATCTACATACTCAAGTTCTGATTCAGAATATGAGACTGACACAGAGGTTTTAGATTTCTTGAATAAAGAGGTTCTTCAATAAAATCTTCAATTAAAAGCTTCATTGAAGAAACTAGAATCATTAATTCAGGTGAAAAATCTTGAGATAGATTGTCTTAATGATAAACTCACCAGAACCATTGATCTAAAGGAGAAAGTGATTAATACTCTTAAGGATGATCTACAAAGATTATCTGGAAGCTCTGACAAAATTTCAACAATATTATTTGGTCAGAAGTCCTTTGTAAACACTAATGGTTTAGGATACAAAAGCAAGTGTGCAGACATAGTCAATCCTGTTGCTTCTATTGATCAGGGAAAAATAAAAGCTGGCAACTGTGTTAAGCAAAAGATACCTCAACAAAACAAAGAATCCTTGGTTTGTTTGTTTTGTGGAAATGCAAGGCATGTTCAAAGTACGTGTTGGAGATTCAAGAGGAACATTGAAAGAATTGCCAAACTACAGAAGAACATCCAAAAGATGAATATGGATAATCTGCGTGGTTCTCCTAAAAACAATGCTTCCAAAACCAGAAGAGGTAAGAAACTTGCTTACACAACAAACCTTGAAAAATCACTATGTGATAAACAAGGAGAGCGTTTGGCTCATAACGTCCCTATCTAAAATCAGGTGCGTTCACATCCTCAACTTTAACTTGAGAAAGTGAGGTTTTGTGTTTTTGTGGATGAAGTATATATCTATTTCTGTTAAGAAAATATTCTCCTAACAATTATGGATAATGCATCATTAAACTACAACAGACTTGTTATTCTAGGGTTTTTTGATGTTCATAAGTCTATTTAGATCATTGGTAGACTTCATCCTTTCTTGAAAAGATACAACATTATGGCTCCTGTAACTAGAAGCACCACAAGCAGAGATGAAGTTGAAGAATCTAACATGAATATGTGTAAAGGAATTTCTTCTTCAAGGATGAAGAAAGTGAAGACTACAAATAATGGAGAAGGTTCTTCATCTAAATGTTTCTTTTATGTTTGTCCTTTTGAAAATAATCTTAGAAGCATGGTGAAAGACTTCATCAACAAGAGAAATGGTTTAAAATCTCAAATCATTTCCTCTTTGGAAAATATAACTCACTATGAACAAATGATGTCTCTATCCAAGAACACCTTACGTGATTTGAAAAGAGAACTTAGTGAGTTAACCGATACTTCTGAAGATTTGGAAGAACTGAACGATCCCATAATCAATGGGTTTTTAAATAATGAGAAGGAATTCTCAGTAGATGCTCTGAGAAAGATCTACGACAACTAGTAAGTCTTCTAAGGATAATTCTATTTTTCATGTTTTTATTTAGAAGAATAACTAGTGTTTGGAATAGCCATTATTGTGATTACACAAAGCTATGTCCAAAGTTTTCATCTTCTTGTTTTTAGAGTTATTGGTTTAAATTCTAAACATGTTTGGAAGATGATTTTTGCAGTATTAATCTTTATGGTTTTGTATATTGCAATATTGTTATGGGATACGTGTTTTTACGTCCGTGAACTTGATTGTCCCATACTTTGTCAAAATTAAAGTCGTTCGTGAATTGATATGCAAGTATTGATAAAAGAATGAAGACTTTTGGAAAACACAAAATTTAAGCCTATATTGTCAATTATTGATGTAAGATAGGTTAAAATCTTTTGTGATTCAAGGATTATGTCTATTGTATGTCATTATGCAAATGGTGATGGAAACATAGAATGAATCCTTGTGTATTCTGCAGTAATTGATCTTCCTTGATCCATATTTTTGTGTATTACTGTGAGGCTCCGTATTGTGTCTTATGTCGAGCACTAGACAACCAGGTTGATTATTTTTGTGATTAGCTTAGTTGTGTTTTGTAAGGTACTTTGTGTCGAGCATATTGAATTAAATTAATCATCTTGTGTGATTATTTAGTTATGACTCCGTAAGTTTGTCTTATGTTTGAGCATTTTTGATTGGGATGGTTGTTTTTATGGATTAACTTAGTCATCTCTCCATAGATTTTATTATGTGAGTATAAACGATTAAATTGATTACTTTTGTGGTTAGTTTAATTGTGTATTCCGGTTAGATTAATTATGGGTTCTATTGTGATTAATCTAATCGAGTTATTAAGTCTCCATAAGTTTACTTGTGTTGAGCATATTTAGTCAAATTAATCATGGTTCACTTACGGTTAATTTGATTGAATATTTATTTTTGGATTCCAAATTCATACTTGTATGATATTTGTTGAGTCCAAAGAAATACTTCTTTTCTTTTGAAATTAAGGTCGCTCTTGTTGTACCCTTGGGAATGACATTTTATGGGGGAGAGTTTTTTTGAACTTGTGCTTAATTGCCAAATCTTTTTGGGGAGTGCGGCTGTGGAATATTGTAGGGGTTATCTTGTATCTTTATGAACTCCTTGATGAATGCATTTAGCTTCGGATTTATGATTGCATCTAAACAAGATGATATACATTTACCTTTGGTCATGAAATGTCTCTTACGGAAATTTCATTAGGATCCCGTTCTTGTACCTTTGCCAATTTTATTGACAAAAAGGGGGAGAATTAATATGTAGTTCATACTACAAATACATATGGTTTTCGGATCATTATGTAAGGGGGGAGTGGTTTCCATGTGAGATAGAGTATTGACTAAGGGGGAGTAACGTATCACCATAGTATTGTTGTTAAAGTTGTGATGCAATTGGACTTTGACGTTGTGTAATGATACTATGACACTGTATAACAATGATTGAAAACTTTTGTTTTCTCGTTGTTATAGCTATGGATTTTCAACAACGATGTTGCTAAACTTACAACCTTTGGGATCATTGGACTACTTGGAAGTGACGAAGATTTCGAGTAATGTTGAAGATTAGACATTTGGAATAGGAGCTACAAAGTTTATTTATATATTTTTTGTATTCCATATGTATTAATACTTTTGCCACTAAAATTGACAAAGGGGGAGTGTAGGTCAGAATATTGCAAGAAGGACACATTTGCGAAGCTTGATCAACAACACTTTGTGAGCATCACAGAATGATTTGAAGAATGACATAACAGATGACGATTGCAAAAACATGAGAAAAGTGTGATGACCTAGAGATGTTTGTAGTGCTTGCGAAGATTGACAATAGAACTCTTGCGAGAATATCGCAAGTCAGATACTAAAATAAAGGACAGATTAGCTGTCATCCACTATGTAAATCCCTATATAAAGAGTTGAATAAGCGTAAGGAAGGGAGAGATTTTTTTCGAATGTTGAGCAAGTCATTAGGAGAGAGAAAGTCCAGAGCGGTTGTTAATTCTTTAACTTTATTTCCTTTCATCTTGTAAAAGTTGTAAGATTAATCAATAAAGTTTATGATTGTTGATCTAAAAATGATTTGATTTTATGAAGGGGATTTTAATAAAGTGCCACACTTTCAATTGCAAGTTTAAGAAAATGCCACCGTTTTTTTCAAAATTTATTTAATGCCACACATTTGACATTTTCCATCCAAAAAAACTATTGACATCAGTTAGTGCATAGATGTCAGTTACCCATTTTAGTAAAAGACACCTACGCCCTCAAATCGTCTCAACCTTTTACCGACCCAAAACTACCAGCAACCTCTCTATTCTCGGCTGCTGTTTTGGACCCAGACTCTATACTAGATGGTACCCAAATTCCCTCTCCACGTTGGCTTCTAAATCACATCCTAGCTACTACCAAACTCGACCACCAATTACAGCAGCATCACATGTCTTAAACTGCCATTGAACCATGGCAACAACACCAATTCCTTGCCTGATTGTTTTTGCCGGCTGAGACACAACCCAATACTAAGACCAAACTCCATATACTCATCCATACTAAGCTCTAGACTTGCACCGTTTCTTACTCTTCTTGATTCAACAAAACCCTTGTCATTGACCACCACAAAATCAGTCCAAGAACTACCCCTTTCATTACCAATTCAATCCAACAGAACCCATGGGAATAACATCAACACCAAGTTGTTTTCTTAGCTAATTTTACTACCAAAACTTTCCCTGAATCACCACATATTTCCCCGCCCCCATCAATCTCATAAAATCACTTTAGACTCATATGAACTCAGCCACCATAACTCATGGAAAATACCTCCACAAGAAATTTTCAGCAACATCCCTTGTGCACAGGTTCAACTAACAGAAACTGAGCTTGAAGAGGTGAAGAAAAAGTCATTTAGGCCTTTTATCGAACACCTGATGTGTTATTCTCATCTTGCTGTAACATTGAACTTTCTATAGCTTCTAAACTCACCCAAACACCTACAAATTCAATTTATAAAAAACCCATAGTTCAGAAACTATTCAACAATCATAAATCTCCAAATCTAATCCCAATTATCAACCAATAACACCATTATCTTCTCTGGTTCCATTGGTCTTCAAAGTCCATCAACTGCTCAACATTTCGAACTCATTTCAGCCAGCAAGTCAAGCTATAAAATCTCCTGATGGACCCTGGAAAATACCCATTGTAGACTCCAAAAAATCAAACACGGAAACAGCACATTTCCACCTGAATTTCAGCTCAACCTCTTCCCTTTTTCTAGTTCAGAACGCCAGCAAATTCACATGTCCATCTCTTTCTCATTCGTACCAATATCTTCCAACCCATTACCATTCATGTTATAAAATACCCAATTGAAAGGTTACCATGACCACCAATTACCCCAGGATTTTCTTGCTTTCGATTTAAGAACCCTAATAGCAATCACCAATTACATAAATCAAATTGAAACAATAATATAAATCTTAATTAAACCCAATCACCAAATTTGTCTCCTTAATTCATCACTCAGTCAATTTTCCCCTCTTAGCACTCCCAATCTTCTAAATTCATTCATTCATTCATGGAGAACCTATACGGAAGCAACACTAGAAGAGAGGCAGGCTGTTTTTCTTTTTTTCATTACCGGTGATAAAGATGGTGAACCCGTGACTAGTATAATAGGGTTTTCAAGGGTAAATTTGTAAATCACGACAGTTTTTTTTTGACAGAGTCAACGAAAAATACCAAGTATGTAGGTCCTGACGGGAAATCTAACGGTTGTGGCATTTAATTAATATTGGAAAAAAACGGTGGCACTTTATTAAACCGGATAACGGAAGTGTGGCACTTTCTTAAAATTCCCTTTTATGAATTCTTGTGAGGGGTGCAGTGTGGGATTTCCAGCTACTACATATTGGCGCTAGAAACAGGGAATGGAGATTATCAAATCAATAAAATTTGATTAAAGATTGTGGAGATTATTGTGAAAATTGTTTAAATCAAGAAAATGATAAAAGAAAACAACAAATCAGTTGGATAAAAGATGATTAAGACCAATGATAATAAAATAAGATTGGAGTGTAATGTAATCACAAAAACGATGGTTAATGAATTCCATGAAAACATTAAAGGGAGGATACATAAACAAGATTTTAAAGGAAAAAAGATTATGACGGTAGAAAAAATATCTCCGTTGAAGGATTGGGAAAAGCAGAAAATTACGTTCACAGCGGCAGAGATACCAAAAGAAAATTTGAACCAGACATCTCCTTTGGTAATCACAGTAACGGCTATACGAAAAGAAAAGGAGAAATCAGCAAAATCTATGGAAGAATGGGCGGTGAATAGAACTTTGGTAGATACGGGAAGCTCAGTGGATGTAATATTTTATCATGCATACAAAGGAATGGTATACAAAGATGAAAAAATGTCTCATCCAACATATCATATTCATGGTTTCGGCAAGTCCACAACTAAACCAAAAGAAGAAATAACAGTGAGAATTTCGCTGGGAGAAATTGAAACACAAATAACGCTGTGTGGTGGATATGGAGTCACCATATAACATGTTGTTGGGAAGATCAAGGATACACACAATCAAAGTTGTAGCATCAACATTACACCAGTGCATCAAGTTTCCTATGCCAAGCGGGATTGGAGAAATTAGGGGAGATATTGAAGGTGCGAAATTATGTTATCGAATTGAAGTAAAAAATTATGAAGGACGAGTGAAAAAGCGAAAAGCTCGCAGGAAGATGCCGAAAGAGGCAAAGAAAGAATATGAGTTTATAATCTACATGATAAGAGCAGAAGAAGGAAAAGGGATACCCAGCTAAATTTCGCAGGAAGGAGATAAACCAGCGAAAATCATAAAAGAACCAACACCAATGGGAGAACCTGAAGCAAGTTACACTGCAGCAGAACCAACGAAAGAAGTAAATATTAGAACTGAAGAAGAACCTAAAATGTTGAAAATTGGAACTAAGATGGACACAGATGAGGAAGAAAGAACCGTCAATCTCTTGCGAGAATATAAAGATATTTTCGCATGGAGCATGGATGAAATGCCTGGAATAGATCCATCAGTTGCATGTCATAAATTGGAGATCAACAAAAACACAAGACCATTTAAGCATAGGATAAGAAAAATTGCAACAACTTACCATCCCAAAATAGAAGAGGAACTACAAAAAATACTTGATGCAGGAATTATAAGACAAGCAAAATACCCGGAATGGATAGCAAACATGGTTGTGGTTCCAAAGAAAAATAATGGAATAAGAATTTGCATAGATTTTACTGATCTAAACAAAGCTTGTCCTAAAGACAGTTTTCCATTACCATATATACCTCAAATGGTCGAGTCAGCAACAGGAAATAATAGAATATCTTCCTTAGATGGGTATAAAGGATACAACCAGATTCCTCTCGCTAAATAAGATCAAGAACATACTGTTTTTTTCGCTCCGAGAGGGTTATATTGTTATACAAAAATGCCATTTGGTTTGCGAAACGCAGGAGCAACATATCAAAGAATGGTAGAGAAGGTATTCGCAAAGGGGATACATAAAAAATTAGAGGTGTACGTAGATGACATGTTGATAAAAAGTAAAGAAGCTAAAAACCATGTACAAGATCTGAAGGAGATTTTTGAACAGATGCGGCATTTTAACATCAAGGTGAACCCAGAAAAATGCATTTTTGGAGTTGCATCAGGAATTTTTTTAGGATACATTGTATCAAAGGAAGGAATACAAGTTGATCCAGAAAAAGTTCAAACAGTTCGCGATATGCCAACACCAGCAACAGTAAAAGATGTGCAAAAACTAAATGGTCTCTTGGCTTCGCTAGGAAGATTTATCTCGCGATCATCAGACAAATGCAAATATTTTTTCAACATCCTTAAAAAAGGAAAAAAATTCAAGTGGACAGATGAATGTGAGAAAGATTTTCAAGGAATAAAAGAATACCTGGTGAATACATCTATTTTACAAAAGGCAAAACCGGGAGAAGAGCTGTTAATCTATCTTGCGACAACTTCGGATGCACTAAGTGCTGTGTTATTGCGAGTAGATGTAGGAGTTGAAAAACCAATTTACTACATCAGCAAGATGTTCAATGCCGCAGAGAGAAATTATTCTAAGATTGAAAAACTAATTCTAGCATTGGTTTATGCGACCTTTAAACTTCGCATATATTTCCAGGCACATAAAGTTAAAGTCTCAATGAAGGTACCAATTGAATCAGTAATGAAGAACTCAAAAAGATCAGGCAGAGTAGAGAGATGGAATGCGCAATTAGGACATTTCGAAATTAAATATAAAGTGTTATCTTCACCAAAGTCGCAGGTTGTCGCAGAATTTTTAGCAGAATTTCCTTTAGAAGATGATGAAGTTGTTGAGGAGATGATGGATATAGAAGAAGAACAAGGAGATAAAAAAGATTTGTTAACAGAACCAAATTGATGGGAAATATTGGTGGATGGATCCTCAAATGGGGAAGGTAATGGAGTTACAATTATCTTGATTTCACCAGAGGGAACAAAGATGGCTTTTTCATTTAGGTTGGAGTTCGCATCCACTAATAATGAAACATAATATGAAGCTGTGGTACATGCCCTAAAATTCGCAATAGAAATGAAATTAGAAAATGCTAGAATTACCAGTGATTCGCAGCTAGTCATTCTCCAGATAAAAGAAGAATACACAACAAATGAACCATCCTTGAAGAAATACAAGAAACTTGTTGAAGAATTGTCAGCGAAAATCCCAAAAATAAAATGGAGGCATATATCAAGGAAGGATAATAGGCTCGCAGATGCTTATGCTTTCATTTCAAGCATGATGATAGATCCAACTGCGAGATGCATAAAGATACATACACTTTTATCGCCATCAAACAATAAAGAAGAGGAAGAAGAAGTAGATGTAATGGTAGTAGAAGGTGGTGAAGAAGGGCCAAATGACAATATCGCATATTGGAGAACAGAACTTCATGCATATTTAGCAAGAGGGGAAATACCAAGAAACAGATTGGAGGCACACAAATTAAAGAGTCGTGCAACAAATTATGAATTAAGAGATGGGATATTTTATAGAAAATCATTTAATGGACCATCACTTAGATGTTTGACACGAGAAGAAGGAGATAAAGTGTTAAAAATGTTGCATAGTGGAGATGCTGGTAACCACATCGGAGGAAGATCTTTGGCATATAGAGAAAAAACACAAGGTTATTATTGGCCATATATGCATGAAGATGCAAAACAAGTATCAAGGCGTTGCGAAGATTTTCAGCGACATGGAAATAGAATACATGCACCTGGAGCACCCTTATCATCCTCAACCAGTGTGTGGCCTTTTGGAAAGTGGGGATCAAATATTGTGGGACCATTTGTACCAGGGTCTGGACAAAAAAGATACTTAATTATCGCAACAGATTATTTCACAAAATGGGCAGAAGTAAAAGAAGTACAACACATTCTTGACAAAGACATATTTACATTTATATTTGAGAATATCATTTGCAAATTTGGAATTCCAGCACAGTTGGTATCTGATAATGGGAATAAATTTGAAGGGGAGAATATAGAAATGTTGCTTAATGCATTTAAGATAAAATTTGGAAAATCTACTCCTTTATACCCACAGGCTAATGGGCAAGCAGAGCCAACAAATAAGACAATCGCAAATATATTAAAGAAGAAGTTGGAGGGACATAATAGAGCATGGTGCGAACAAGTACATAATGCAGTATGGGCTTACAACACAACTAGGCAAGAAGCAACTGGAATGTCACCTTTCTGTCTAACATACGGGGTTGAGGCAGTGTTACCAATAGAAGTTGCTATACCCACGACAAAAAGAGAGGCCTGAGAGAATAATCTGAGTGCTGGAATGATCCTAAGCAAACTGGATGAATTAGAAGAGAAGCAAGAAAAATCTTTACAGCATATGGAGAATTATAAACGGAAATTAGCACGAGAATACAATAAGCGTGTCAAACCACGTGAATTTCAGCCAGGTGATTTGGTTCTTCACGAGACGCCAAATTATCAGCGAGAAGGTGGTGGGAAATTAGCGAGAAAATGGGATGGACCTTACATTATAAAAGAGATAATTGGAACATGGGCATACAAATTGATGGATCTAGAGGGTAAAGATGTTGGTCAAAGACTTAGTAGACCATGGAATAAACTATATTTAAAGAGATATCACCCGTGAGGAACTTTGAGAATCCCTAGTTGATGAAATGATGTATGATGCAACAAAGTAAGTATTAACAAAAAAAAAATTTATGAAAAAATCACTGCGAGATTATTCAAGATCAAAATAAAATAAGAATGTGCGAAAAATTCGCAAGAAATGATCATTTAAGATCAAGACTGGGACGAACCTTTATGGTGTACACCCTAGTTCGCGAATAAAATATTGCAAGAGGAAAATATAAGACCTAAAGTACGTCATAGAAGGGGCTATCTGTTGCATGGCTCAGCGATAAGCTTACACCGCTGCTGGAACCTGAGTCATGGAGATGTGGGGTCAATGAAAGCCCATCCAGGAGAGACACCTTGGATTCTCAGCTTGAGCATATGAATTGAGTTGAGTGACTAAGGTAATAAGAGCTCTCCTAAGGGGTGCAGAGTATGACCAAGGCGTTGAGGTACATGGTTGAGCCAAGAGTGCCCGGGGCGTATGAAACTACCCTGGCCATTCTTGGTAAGTCTTGGCTATGATGCACTCGGCCCGAAGAAAACCCCACTTAGGGTGTAGTCTCGTAACCATAAGCCATATATGCAAAAGGGATAAGAGGCTACGAACACAACTGGTTGTTGTTAAGACTGGATGGGAGGATCTAGTCTTGTATGGCAGAAGTACGTCTCCTTGAAAGGTCAACCAGGGGGAAGATAAGGGCGGCACCCTCCATTAGGGAGCTGATAAGTGTCTTAAGACGCAAATGTCATGAGCCTTTTTACTCACGGGAGTATTAAGACTTGTCATATTTGTGCAACATTCCTGAAGAGGCAATAATACAAAAGAGAAGATAAGACGAGATCAATGGGTCATTGCATGCAAGTGTAAAGATGTCCTACGATTTCGTCGCAAGACGACAATGTCATGGGGCTTTAATTTCGCGAGAAAATTTAGGCCTATCATATTGTCGCAGCAAAAATACAAAAGAATAAAATGTTAAGGCAAGATCAATGGGTTTCCACATGAAAGTGTAGAAACGTCCTGCGATTTTGTCGCAATGCAAAAAGATGGCAAAATAAGACCTTTACTTAGGTAGGAAGGATAAGACCACATAATAATATAAAATTCTTTTTAAATACTAATTATTTTTCATGCAGATCATGTATCACAAGAAAGATAATGAGAGGCAAGTATGGGAATTAATAAATAAGATGTCATTATCTTCCTCGCAAGTTCTTAAAATACCAGAAGTATAGTTGAATCCAAAAGTAATCTAAAGTACATCGTTCGCAAGAAAATAAAGAGGAAGAATAATTCAAGAAAATAAAACTAGAACTCAAGCTTCAATATCTTCTTCGCCATCCTTATCCTCTCCACCAACGTTATCATATTTGCCAATGTTCTCCTCATTTAGTTCGACTCTGGTTTCTTCCTCATTTGGCTTATCACCAGTAGTTGTTTCATCACCAGCATCTCCTTCTTTATTAGGGATTTCTTCTTCTTCTTCTAAATCTTCTTGGGAAACATTATCTTCACCACTTCCATAATCAAGGTCACTATCGGCAGCCTGAGGAGTTTCATCTTCATCTACTTTCATAGGTTTGAGTGATACTGGAGAAAGAAATTTGGACAACAAAATCTCATTCACAAGAACCTCAGCACTAAGATGAGCTTGGCGAAGGAAAGTTATGTCACGGTTTATAATCTCCATGTTTTTGAAATATTCAAGATAATCATATTTTCTTTCTGCATGATTGCGAGAATAAGAAAGGTGAGCAGAAAGTAATCCATTTTCTTTGAGAATCTTGGAAAGTTTAGAATCCAAAGAAGAAACGGAAGAATGAAGATTTCTTTCAGATTCTGTGAAAAATAAGAACAGAAATTATTCAGGCGAACACCTCGCAAGGGAAATATTGCAAAGAAGTTTAACAAAAGAAAGATGTCTGAGGCAGTCAAAATGACTACCTTCCTTTTGCGAAATTAGATTTTTAATTAGTGCCAAGCAAGTATTTTCCCAATGATTCATTGCATCATCGAATTTATGTCCAACTAAATCCTTCATGCGAGATTTTAGATTGTTTTCTTTAGAAATGAGAAAAGTATTCTCCTTCGCAAGAGGGGAATAAGATTCTTCTAATTTGGAGTATTATTCTTTGAGCTGACTTGCTTTTACACTTAAAGCTATCCTACCTTGAATAAGTGTATTTTTCTCAATAATAGAGGATTCAGTTACTTCTTTAAGTTCATTTTTCAGCATGCGAGGAGATTGTTCTTGACTATCACACACCTTTTGAAGAACACTTAATTTCTGCGAAGTGATCGCCACCATATTTAAAAGAGTTCTTCTCCTGAGACAAAGTTCTGTTTTCATCTGATAAAGTTTCCATCTCTAAGTTAGCTTTAGTCAAAGAATAAGAGAGGCGAGATATCTCGCTACTTAATGAGTTTTGCTCTTGAACTAATTGAGTAATCTCTTTGGTAAGTTTATCTATTTGATCAACAGAATATGCGTGAAGATTATCTAATCGGCTATATTGATCCATCCAAATATCTCTATCAACGCGAATTTCTTCAACGGAAGATTCAAACTGAAATCTCTCCATAATTCGTTTCTGGTTTAAAGCTTTACAAGCGAAAAAAGACTTTAAGAATGAACAACATGGAAAGAACAAATTTGTTAAGAGGAAAGTTGAGAACTAAGATAAAAAAGCTCATACCTTTTAATTCATCATTTTTCTTACGAAGAAGCTCGCACTCCAAATAAATGTTTTGAAGCTTCTGCCTTTCAAGGCAAAAACTCTCCTTCAAAGCTTCAACTTCTTTCTCTAAGGATACTTGCAAAATTATCCTATTAGAACCAAAATATTTACCCAAAATTTCGCAGACACCAGACTTAACAGGGTCCACAGATGATTTCTTGACATCATCCAAAATATCAGATAAGGCTTTGAAGGCAATATCCATTCCGTCCGCAGTTTCTTTAGAAAAAGGGAGAGACTCAGATGGAGTAGCAGTAATAATAGAAAGCTAATGATCGTCATTCTTTGTTAAAGAGATGTCATTTGAGGGAGAAGTCTGAGGAAGATCAATGGCTGAGATTATAGTAGAATTAATTTGAGAAGTATTGGTCGCAGGAGAAGAAAAAATTTCATTCGCAACAAACTCGGCAGGGGGAGTTTCATCCATAACAGGTTTGGTTGAAATATTAGCATATGTTGTGATGGTTTCGCAGACAGGAAGTAGAGGTTCAGTTTGTGAAAGTGTTGAAGAAGAAGAAGGAAACATAAGTTTCAATAGTTTTGGGTTGGCGAGATCTTTTAAGAGGTTTAGTGGCATCTCCGTCACCCTGCGAATCATAACTTAGATAAGAAATAGAGGCAACAATATTGTTATTAAAAAATAATGGTGTTTCTTACTACCTTGTCATTCGCATACTTTCTTTTTCTCGCAAGAACTTTAAGTTGCGAACTTCTGGGAGCATTAGGGGTTTGAACTGTAAATTTAGTATTGGAGGTGTTTTTGTTGAAACAAAAATAGTATGGGAATTACATTAAGAACAAACAAGATGATCTCAGCAAAACAAAATCAGTTTCAGCAAAATCAAAAGAATAAAAAGAAGAAGAACTAACCTTGGTGACTCCATGGAAATTGAAGAGAACAGTAGCAGGAAGATGAATTTGATAAATAAGGAAATTCGTAGAAGATATGAAGATGAAGAAGATGAAAACGAAACAAAAGAAGAAAATTCTCTTTCTTCCAGATCCCTCTTTAAATAGGAAAAGGAAGATGACCGGTTAATGGTAAAACGTGCCAGTAATTAAAGGAATATCCAACACGTGTTGACGGTTATGCTTAATTCACGGAGCCTTGTCGATAGAAAAAGAAGTTGAAAGAAAAGACGAGCGGCTGCGGCATTTTGAAGAAAAGTTTCTCATGAAATTCTCTCCTTCGCAGAGAAGACATGAGAAGAGGAAAGATGTAGGATCAAAATATCACAAGAAGGACACATTTGCGAAGCTTGATCAAAAACACTTTGCGAGCATCGCAGAATGATTTGAAGAATGACATAATAGATGATGATTGCAGAAACATGAGAAAAGCGTGATGACTCTGCGATGTTTGTAGTGCTTGCGAAGATTGACAATAGAACTCTTGCGAGAATATCGCAAGTCGGATCCTAAAATAAAGGACAGATTAGCTGTCATCCACTATGTAAATCCATATATAAAGAGTTGAATAAGCGTAAGGAAAGGAGATATATTTTTCGAGTGTTGAGCAAGTCATTAGGAGAGAGAAAGTCCAGAGCAATTGTTAATTCTTTAACTTCATTTCCTTTCATCTTGTAAAAGTTGTAAGATTAATCAATAAAGTTTATGATTGTTGATCTAAAAATGATTTGATTGTATGAATTCTTGTGAGGGGTGTAGTGTGGGATTTCCTGCTACTACAGGGATATTGTTAGAGCATTGCTCGGTCGAACTCGCATGCGTTGCTATCTCAAGCATGTTTGTCAATGTTAGTGATCAAAACTATAAAGTCTTGATTTCTAGTCTATTATAGCTAAGGTCTCAGACTAGGATATAAAGTGTAGTTGAGCTCAAGAACTCCATGGCGATCATCATACAAGACGAAGGACTACTCAAGGAACAAGTGGATCTTCATTGACTAAAAGGTATGTGGAGACTTGAACTTATCTATCACTCAAAATTATATCTATTCTATCTCTTATCTTGAGACAAAAGTCGTATTACTATATAGACTAAGATTATACACATGTGATACTTTGAGCTGAGTATATCTCGCTTATCTATTTCTCGAAATATGTGTTGGTAAAGCTTTCGCTTTAGCCAACTTTATTTTTACCTAGTGACGAAAGTCATGTTATGTTTCAATCATTTTGGAAATTGCTCTGACGAAAAATAGTTTATGAATAACAACTATATAACTCCCTCTGAGAATGTTTCAATGATTGAAATGAGAGTTTAGACTATATAACCATTGGAGGATATAAGCATTATTGTGGAAACACACACACACACACACATATATATATATATATATATGTGTGTGTGTGTATAAGTCCTTATTGATTAAACCGAAGTTTGTGAACTTTGTTGATCAAGTGAAACCGGAGTAGTACGTGAACTTCAGTCTGCGAACTGGCATAGTTCTTGAACCTAGAATTTCTGCTGGAGTTTGTGAACTCCGTCCGCGAACTTGAGTAGGTTATGTCAAAAAACGATGTTTGTGAACTTATCTTAATAAACTAAGGAATGCTATTGGAAACCGTGGATTTATATTTCATGAATCGATTCGAGTGAATCACATCGTTTTTGCTTCGATTGTGTATTTTTTGGTACATAAAGATCTAAGCAATTGAACAACTCTCTAACTAGTTCATTTGAGTCATTTGGACTAGTTATGGTGAAGAAGAACATGGTTGATATAAAAGTTATCATATGGCTAACCTTTTGGTTAACCATTGTTGAACCAACTAATGTACAAGTTTGGGTACGGTTACCCAAGCCTAGGAACGTGCATTACAAGTGTGTATAACAAGCTATGTTTTCGATCTAATGGTTGATAAATATTAGCTTGAATCTAATCAGGTTTTTATCTAATGGTGAATATTGAATGCTTTGTTAGTAAGCTAACATTGATTGCAAACCCTGATTTTAAGACTATATAAGGGAGAACTTTAGCAACTGGGAAACCTAATCCCATACATACTGTGTGATACTAGTTGTGCTAAGATAGAGTCGATTCTCCTTTAACCTTTGGATTTCTTCTTCTAAAACCAGGTTAACGACTTAAAGACTTCATTGGGATTGTGAAACCAGACCTATACTACTTTTATCGGAGTTGTGTGATCTGATCTTGCTGTATCTATCATACAAGTACAATTGTAATAATTGGCTAGAGATTTCTATCTCCGATAGGCAAGATATAAAAGTAGCACAAATACTTCGTCTCATCGTTTGTGATTCCACAATATCTTTTTTCGTTGCGTCGATTAATACTATTGTGAGGTGATTGATAAAGCTGAGTTATTCTTCGGGAATATAAGTCAGGTTTTATCAATTGGTTCATGTTCACTTTGATTTATCAAAATACGGAATAAAAACTTATAAGTATATTCGTGGGAGACAGATTTATCTATTACTATAGACTTTTCTGTGTGATACAGATTTGTTTATTAAAGTCTTCGACTTTGGTTCGTAGAAACTCTTGGTTATGGGTGAGATCATCTAAGGGAAACAAGTACGTAGTATCCTGCTGAGATCAGAGACGTAGGAGCATAACTGTACCTTGGATCAGTGTGAGATTGATTGGGGTTCAACTACAGTCCAGACCGAAGTTAGCTTGGAGTAGGCTAATGTCTGTAGCGGCTTAATACAATGTATGTTTAATCTAGACTAGGTCCCGTGGTTTTTCTGCATTTGCAGTTTCCTCGTTAACAAAATTCTGGTGTCTGTGTAAAAAAAATTCGCATTATATTTCGTTATATAATTGAAATAATACAGGTTTTACGTTGTTCAATCAATTAGAATATCCGACCTCTTTGGTTGTTGATTTAAATTAATTGACACTTGTGTTTATGGGAGAAAATCGCCTCTTCCGAATTTAGTAAATTCGATGATAGAGAGATTGATTTAAACCCTTAAAAAAATGTGTTGCACATGAGCACTTTTGATTCGAGATATCAATATGTACAACTCTGGACTAAACCAAGAAAATGGCC
The DNA here is from genome assembly GCA_023529315.1 of Papaver bracteatum. Lineage (NCBI taxonomy): Eukaryota > Viridiplantae > Streptophyta > Magnoliopsida > Ranunculales > Papaveraceae > Papaver > Papaver bracteatum. The sequence goes on along the minus strand of JAJJWX010005377.1, from coordinate 2,176,641 downwards.
GTTCCATATTTGCTTCGGTCACAAAGTGGATGAGAAGGGTTGATTTGGGGAGGATAGCGAAGAAGGGTGATGAGACCAGAGAGTTCTGTCTAGGTAGTATCTCAACTTGTATCAGAAGTGTAGAAGCTTGCAGAATCTTGCTAGTGATGGAATATTTTGAGAGAGATTGCAAAGTTTCTATCTGATAGTGTTGTATTTTGCCTGACTAAGACTTGTGTGTTTTGGCAGAATAGGTGAAACCTATTTATACAGTGAGATTGAACGTACTTTGGCCTCATTAAGGAATTGAGTAAATGTGCTAATTAAAACAGAGGAGGTGGAAACCATTGGCTTTATGGTGAAAATTTTCACCATAAATTTCCTTATTTAATTGACCGTATTCATTCCTTGCACGCCTTGCTTTATTACGAGCGTAGTGTATGCTGCACGCTGTGACCGCCAAACCAAAACCCCAAGAAAACATCCCCCAGTTTGTGTTGATGTATCGATATTGGGCGCAAGTGGCAATGCCAAAGTTGCTAGTGAAGCGTTGCGACATGTGCCAATGGCATGTGGGGGACATCTCGACCGCAAGTTGTACTTTGAGTGCGGATGGAAATGCCAAAGTCACTTGGTGGAGCATTTTGCATGTGCCAATGGCATGTGAGGAATGCCTTGGCCGCGAGTTGCACTTTGAGTGCGAATAGCAATGCCAAAGTCGCTAGTGGAGCATGTGTAGCATGTGCCAATGGCATGTGCTGAATGCCTTGGAAATTGGCTAGCAGGTTGGGGATAAAAGTGGCTAGTGGTTGCGTGTTGGCATGTGACAATGGCATGCACGGCCACTTTGGCCAAGTCGCGGGCGCTACAACGGTATAACGTCTTTGGAATGGGAATTGGCTAGTAGTTGAGTGTTGGCATGTGCTAATGGCACGCATGGCCACTTTGGACAAGTCGCAGGGCGCTACAATGGTATAGCGGCTTAAAAATAGAAATTGGCTAGTGATGCGTGTTGGCATGTGCCAATGGCACGCACGGCTATTGGTCCAAGTCGTGGGCGCTAGCTGGGCATAGCGGCTTGAATATAGAAATTGGCTAGTGATACGTGATGGCATGTGCCAATGGCACGCACGGCCAAGTTGTTGCACAGTTTGCAAGCCTAGGGCGCTATTTTTGGCATGTGCCAAATGGTATAGCGGCTTAGAAATTTCCTAGTGGTGCGTGTTGGCATGTGCCAATGGCACGCACGGCCAAGTTGACCTAGTTAAACGGTTTGCAAGCCTAGGGCGCTATTTTTGGCATGTGCCAAACGGTATAGCGGCTTAGATTTTGGCTAGTGGTGCGTGTTAGCATGTGCCAATGGCACGCACGGCCAAGTTGACCTAGTTGCACGGTTTGCAAGCCTAGGGCGCTATTTTTGGCATGTGCCAAATGGTATATCGGCTAAGAAATTGGCTAGTGGTGCGTGTTGGCATGTGCCGATGGCACGCACGGCCAAGTTGACCTAGTTGCACGGTTTGCAAGCCTAGGGCGTTATTTTTGGCATGTGCCAACTGGTATAGCGGCTTAGTTTGGCATGGTTGCATGTGGGTGCAGTATGTTGTTTGGTTTTGGCGTCGTTGCCATGGTGCGCAGTATGCGGCTTGGTTTTGGCGGTGTTGCCATGGTGAGCAGTATGCGGCTTGGTTTTGCCGTCGTTGCCATGGTGCGCAGTATACGGCTTGGTTTTGGCGTCGTTGCCATGGTGCGAAGTATGCGGCTTGGTTTTGGCGTCGTTGCCATGGTGTACAATATGCGGCTTGGTTTCGGCGTCGTTGCCATGGTGCGCAGTATGCGGCTTGGTTTTGGCATCGTTGCCATGGTGCGCAGTATGCGGCTTGGTTTTGGCATCGTTGCCATGGTGCGAAGTATTCGGGTTGGTTTTGGCATCGTTGCCATGGTGCGTAGTATGCGGCTTGGTTTTGGCATTGTAGCCATGGTGCGCAATATGCGGCTTAGTTTTTGGAATTAGGGTTCTGTGTCGAAAACCCTAATCTGGCATTTTGAGAAAAACACCCCCATTAATTATTGACACCTGAATTAAATGCTCTTAGTTAATGTGTTGTTGGTAACACTAGGTCATGGGGTTTTACGATTTTACCCCTTGTCTAAAATCCACCATCGACATTAAGTCCCCTACTTAGCTCGTAACAGGAGCTTTGTTTCGAGGGAAGCATAAGATGGTTCCAAGACAAAAATCTGAGAGAGACGCAGGAGATTTATCTGACCTTTTTTCTGAGATGCGAACTGGATTTGGAATCCTCGTCCTTGGCAGTTTTTGCACGAATCGGGAGGTTGGCACAAATTGGCAGAAATGGACGGCTGGGAAGCATTGAGCTGCTGGCGCGAGTTGAGAAACTGAGCGTGCTGGCTGGTGCAACTTGGGCGGCATTGACAGGTCGGCGTGATTGGTGGGACCGGTGCAAAAGGGAGCGTGCTAGCTGGTTGGGAAGACTCTGAAACCCTAATTGGCGCCCGTTATTAGAATTGATGTAGGATCCTCATACGAACTTGGATTTTGACGGTCCGCATATGTATCTTTAAGCCCAGAAAATTTCCAAGCTTTAGTGAAGAAGCTTTTCGGATTTTGAGATTGTTTAGGGGGTGAAAAGCGTGAAATAGTTAACTTTCAGGAGGTTTTCAGAACTTTTCCACGTTGCGTGTTGTCTGATGTTTTGGTCACCTCCCCTTCTCGTTCATCCGATTGCCGTGATATAATGAAAAAATGTAGGTGACTTCCATACGAAGAGAATGGTACATAACCCAATGCTAGATTCCAATTTATCCCAGTTCGTAATTGAACATAGGTAAGAGTAGATTTCCCTTAGCTGAGCTTGTTCGAAAAACGCGTTTCATGACTTTGGTACTTCTTTCACATGTCGTAGAAGTATAATAAGGAACTTAAATGATGTTATCTCACTTACTTTCTTGATTTTATGATCGTACTGATTTTCCACGCTTGATCCATCCCAATCCCATGTAATCTTCGTATTAGGTGCTTAACAACGAAGTTGGGAATCATGGGTCCATTAGTATGAGCAACCATGGAGTTTTTGATAATAAATACACCGCATTTATTATCTAGAGTTTATGCTTTCTTTGATATTTTTCTTGTAAATTATGTATTTTATGTGTGTTTTTGAGTTATTAGGTACTCTGAAGTCATACGAAGGAAAAAAAGAAGAAATCATCCTAAATTATGCTAAAGGGAAAAATTGTCATTTTATGGCGAACACTATTTGGAGCCAAGCCGAGGTTAAGAAACAACTCTATTTCAAGAACACTAAAGACAGGCCAGCTGAGGATTAAGGGGACACCAATTTGGGTAGCCCTTATCCAGAAAATGTGTGTGATGTTAGCACCCAAACTGGGGTGGTCCCTATCCCTGGGGTGTACCATCCGAACCCAAACTACCCAAACCCTAGAATTGAAAGAATTCTCTCATTCTTTCATTCACCACTTCCCTTAAATTGAGAAGGAGAAATAAAACAGCAGTTGCCGTTGTATTTCCGAGATCGAAAAGGGGATCTGCTGATGTTCTGGATGAATCGGAGTACCATCAGGACGAAGAAGAACAAGGTTGTTGCACGCATACAATGAGTAGGTTAAATCTTTGATTAGAAAAACATAGATTGTGAGTCTGTGATGATTTACAACCCTAAAAATTAAAGACCGAATCAAGAAATTAGAGAGATAAATGAAGTCAAGATGAGAATTCAGACTTGGGTTTTGAGCAGAATAGATGAGATGGGTTGCGGCTGTTGATTTCGAAAGAATTAGAGGTGGTGTTGATGGCTGTTGTGGTGCAGAGAAGAGAAATTGAATCGAGAATGGGTTGCTGCGATGGACGAGCAGCTGATGATGGTGTTGAATTTGAAGGATGGCTGCTGATTGAATACAAGATGTAAATGGGTTGGTGGAATTGATTGATAAGAACAAAGAAGAACAGAGCTCGATGTTGCTGCCTTGGGTCTGTGGTTGCCAAAAAGAGATAATTTTGAGTTCTATTCGCACATCTGAGTCTTCTGCTGTTACAAGGAATGAAATGAAGAATGGAATGATGTTATAAATCGAGAATAAATGGGTGAGTCTCTGCAACAGAATCAGAGATTTGAATTGCAATTGAAGCAATGGGTTTTGAGTTGCTACTGAAGATAGTACTGCAGTGAAGAATGTGTTGGAATTGCCTTAGATGTATGCTAGGAATGTCGCAAGTATGAAGCTGAAAGAATGGCCTAAATTTGTCCTGGGAAAGTCCTGTAAATAGCCGAAACTTGGCCGGTTTTCTGCTCTGGCGAGTCGACTCAGTGAGCCCGATGATCGATCCTTTCAATGAGTCAGACGATTCAGACCCTGACTTAGACGAACTGACTCAGCTGACTTACTCCTTCCTTGACCGGTTGACTAGCAGGTTGACCTTATTGACCGTTTACATTAACGGAATCTCGATGGAATATTCTGTTGACGGCGACATAACTCAGGTGATCGGCGGTGCCGGATTCCGTTCGATTTCCAGCGAAAACCCCAGTTTTCCGGCGAGCGTTTTTTGGACATAATTTTACACAGGTATTTTCTCACACATGGGCTTGGTGGACCACTTGGAGATGGGTTTTGAGAAGACCTAATATTGGAAGGAGTATCCTTTATGGAAATTGAGAAACATATAAAAGAGAAGACTTTTATCTAATCTAGAAATCTTATTCTCTACTTTTGTTTCTAGGGTTTGCAATATGATAGAATTTCTTTTTCTTCTTGTTATGAACTCTTTGAGCATGAGTACTTAATTTTATTATTGGTTATGGAATAATTGGATTTCACATAATATGCTTTTCGATATGATAAATTAGTTTTGTCTCCATATTATCGATTATGATTCACTATTTATATTGTTATATGATTTGAATGCTTGTTTGATCGAGTCGCGAATCGGTTGAGTTTTTTTTCATCTCTATTTCTAGATTAGGATTTGTTATACGTAAAAGTGATAGATTCATGATTACAAGTAGCATGAATATGATTATAGTTTGTAGTGATATATTCTTATGATCATATGTGAACCATAACCTTTGTTAAATCGGATTAGTGCGTTTTCCACGTTCGATTGCTTTGATTGGCCTGATTTCATAGAACTTAATGCATCTAGGGAATTAAACTTGATTAGTGCTTTTACACGTTAGGATGTTCTCTTAGATAGAACTCATACTCGCATCTTTTAATGTGTTTGTTGATGACAAAAGGATATTTGCGGGATATTCTTGCGATCAAGGTATCCTAGAGCTTTTGATAAAAGTTGAGATTAAAATATCAATTCTAATTATTATGACAAGAATATGTTTGTGAATGAAGATGAATCTTTAACCAATATCTTTTCTATTGATTTGCTTGCTTATTTCTTTATTTGTTTTTATTTTAGTTTTCTTTATTAAAAATCAAAAAAATCCCCCCGTGTTATTTATAGGAAACCGAAACAACTTGACAACCTAGTCCTCTTTGTGGGAACAATCCTTTCTTTCCTTTGCTATATTTATATTTTTAGTAGTAAGAAAGTGTAATTTATTTTTGACGCCTATGACAGCGATCACGCCTCCAGGTTATGAAGTACTGATTTCCAATTCAGTGGAAGTGGTGGAAATCCCAATTGAGCCTCAGATGGTGGAACCCGAATTGAGGATAGTAGAAACTGCTTCGTCTGAAGTTGACCGTATCTTGTGAGATTTGACGGTGAAGGGATCCCGTGTATATGATCAGTCCTCTAGTATGGTTTACATGCTTCCATTTTGTAGTAGTTGTTGTTGTGGTGGAGTTCTGAATGAGTGGAAATAATTCTCGGTAGGGTATGTAATCCGAAGAGAGTACGTTGTCACAGTAAAAAAGTATGTTTTCGTACTTCTTGTAGAAAATATTGTGTATATGTACCCGAAGAAAATACTGCACATATGATTTTGAATCCGTAGAGAATACTGCACACATAATTTTGAACCCGAAGTAGGATACTGTATATGCTCTTGAACCTAGAAAATATACTGCGCATATAATTTTGAACCCGAAGTAGGATACTGTATATGACTCCCGAAGAAGAATATTGTATACGTGCTTCATATGAACCCGAAAGAATTACTGTATATGAATACCGAAGAACAATATTGCATGTGTGCTTCATATGAACCCGAAAGAATTACTGTATATGAATCCCGAAGAAGAATACTATATATGTGATTCATATGAACCCGAAAGAATTACTGTATATGCTCTTGAACCCAGAATATACTGCGCATATAATTTTGAACCCGAAGTAGGATACTGCATATGTAATTCGAAATCATAGAAAATATTATTCTCCCATGTGTCAGGGATTTTTCTCTTGTTGAGCACGGTTATGTGTTTGGGAGATAATTTCATAATTTCTCTGTTTTGTTTTGTGTAGATATCTTGTTGCTAAGCGAGGAAAACCGACAAGATGTTACCTGAACAAGGCTCTATTTCGTCAAAAGATGTTGATAGTTCGAAACCAAACATAGATAATGAGTTCTTTACCAAACCCTTTGCTCATGCTCGGAGGAATCTTCCAGAATTCGAGCCAACTTTATTGACTGATGGTGAAAATGAAAAGAAGACACGCACAGTTCGGCCGGATCATACCATACGGTTTTTTCTTCACAAAGGGGTGTATTCTTCTTCCAATATCACCGGTGATGATGGAGAGACTGGCAATGCGTACAATGGTTAGGAATCCCAGGTTCCTTCTATCAACCGTGCTCTGGTTTGGGATCGGCTTCTCTGGTTGGAAACATATGCTTCCCTGATGCAGTGCGGTTGAGGACTTGCAGATATGTCTTGACGTTCTGACTTGAAGAAATACAATATTCCACACAAATGTTCCATCACGGACCACACGATTTTATGGACGAAGTCCCCAGAAATTATGCGTCTCTTTACAGAAAGAGAATCTACGGTAAACCAGGGGGTTTGATGATTTGCCTCGATTTTCGAAGAAGTCGTTCATCTTTGCATGTGATGAAATTGTGATTGTTGATCCCCTGAGGTGTGTTCAAGTGCAACGGTAAAAGGATGCAGGATGCTAGTGCTGGAAAAGATGCAGGCTGTCGGCGCTGGAAAGACGTAAGTTGTCAGCGCTGGAAGACACAAGTTGCCGGTGCTAGCCATTGAGCAGAGAAACTAGCACAGGAGAGAAACCATCTGTTGGTGTTGACCAGGGTGGGGTATTGTGGTCGGTCATGTGCATGTTGCATGTGTGCCTGGCATGTGCGTATGATTATGTCTTGGACGCGGACTATTGGCACTAGAACTTTGGCTATCAAGCTGTGATGATAGCGCGAGAGGCTTATTTCCGTGGGACGGTGGAATCGATACTTGGAAGGCGTGCAGGGTTGATCACGGAATGCTGGTGTTAGCGGTAGCTCTTCGAATGTTATTGTAGTAACATCAGCTACCTCATGAATAGTAACTGGTAACCGTCATAATGTTGAGTCGGTACACATGATGATGCAACAAAGAGTTGAGATGAAACAGGCGGTCCTCCAAATGACGAAGGATCTCTTCTTCGAGAAAAGTAAACCACTCTTGAATGGCTTACTTTGTACTTCTGTCTTCTGAAATTCTTCTGTGTTTTTTTTTTTTTTGAAAGGCAAACGAAACACCTGGCTTATGGTTTTGATTTTCTGGATTTCTAGGTTAATAGAAAAGTCTCCTTTTTATCTGGGATGAACCGTTTAGGATAAGGAAGATATGAAAAGATGAATATATGTTTTTGAAAGACATACTGGATGTCTGGTTTAAAGTTCGACCGGTTTTGATAGATAGCTGGAAGCTTTTGAGGATATTAGATGATTTCTGGGATGAATGGTTTTGATAATATAACTCTGATTATGCTCCGTGAAGGGAATATTGCTTTTATGAAAGTGTGTGCTAGCAATAGCACAAGATGCAATGGTATGATGGTTTTATTGAGAACCCAAAAATAGATCGTATATCTTGCTTGGTCTAGACCCACTTACTTTATAGGTTTTGCCGTGAGAAATCCCCTTTTCCATGTAAAAGGCGGCTTTGCTGGTAGGATTTCCAGCAAGTCTTCAATCGTTGATAGCATCTTCAGTGGTTTTGCTGGTAGGATTGCCAGCAAGTCTTCAATCGCTGGTAGCAGCTTCAGCGGCTTTGCTGGTAGGATTGGCAGCAAGTACCCCATCGCTAGTAGCAGCGGCTTTGCAGGTAGGATTGATAGCAAGTCCCCAAATCGCTGGTAGCATCTTCAGCGAGTCCCCAGTTTTCCAGTATAATTTTTACGACTGGTAACTGGGTTGAGTTATAGATCCCCTAAACTGTGTGCCTGCTTCTGCCATCTTGATGCTTGTATCGAGGCGCAATATCGATTTATGAAAGAAGATATTGTAACCGAGAGATTGAAACTCCCGCTGTGGTCGCCAATTGTTTATGGGAAAAAATCGCCTCTGCCTAATTTGGTAAATTAGATGGTGGAGAGACTGGTTTAAACCCTTAAACAAATGTGCTGCACATGAGCACTTTTGATTCGAGATATCAATCTGTACAACTCTGTCCTAAACGAAGAAAATGGCCATTCCATATTTGCTTCGGTCACAAAGTAGAGGAAAAGGGTTGATTTGGGAAGGATAGCGAAGAAGGGTGATGAGACCAGAGAGTTCTGGCTAGGCAGTATCTCGACTTGTATCAGAAGTGTAGAAGCTTGCTAGTGATGGAATCTTTTGGGAGAGCTTGCAAAGTTGCTATCTGATAGTGTTGTATTTTTCCTGACCAAGACTTGTGTGTTTTGGCAGAATAGGTGAAACCTATTTAGACAAGTGAGATTGAACGTACCCTGGACTCATTAAGGAATTGAGTAAATGTTCCAATTAAAACAGAGGAGGTGGAAACCGTTGGCTTTATGGTGAAAACGTTTTCACCATAAATTTCCTTATTTAATTGACCGTATTCATTCCTTGCACGCCTTGCTTTATTGTGAGCGTAGTGTACGCTGCACGCTGTGACCTCCAAACCAAAACCCCAAGAAAGCATCCCCAAGTTTGTGTTGATGTCTCGAGAGTGGGCGCAAGTGGCAATGCCAAAGTTGCTAGTGAAGTGTTGCGGCATGTGCGGGATGTCTCGACCGCAAGTTGTACTTTGAGTGCGGATGGCAATGCCAAAGTCGCTTGGTGGAGCATTTGGCATGTGAGGAATGCCTTGGCCGCGAGTTGCACTTTGAGTGCGAATGGCAATGCCAAAGTCGCTAGTGGAGCATGTGCCAATGGCATGTGCGGAATGCCTTAGAAATTGGCTAGCAGGTTGGGGATAAAAGTGTCTAGTGGTTGCGTGTTGGCATGTGCCAATGGCATGCACAGCCACTTTGGCCAAGTCGTGGGCGCTATAATGGTATAGCGGCTTTGGAATGGGAATTGGCTAGTGGTTGCGTGTTGGCATGTGCCAATGGCACGCACGGCCACTTTGGCCAAGTCGCGGGAGCTACAATGTTATAGCGGCTTGAAAATAAAAATTGGCTAGTGATGCGTGTTGGCATGTGCCAATGGCACGCACGGGAATAGCGATGCGTGTTGGCATGTGCTATTGGGCCAAGTCGTGGGCGCTAGCTGGGAATAGCGACTTGAAAATAGAAATTGGCTAGTGATGCGTGTTGGCATGTGCCAATGGCACGCACGGCCAAGTTGACCTAGTTGCACGGTTTGCAAGCCTAGGGCGCTATTTTTGGCATGTGCCAAATGGTATAGTGGCTTAGAAATTGGCTAGTGGTGCGTGTTGTCATGTGCCAATGGCACGCACGGCCAAGTTGACCTAGTTTCACGGTTTGCAAGCCTAGGGCGCTATTTTTGGCATGTGCCAAACGGTATAGCGGCTTAGAATTTGGCTAGTGGTGCGTGTTGGCATGTGCCAATGGCACGCACGTCCAAGTTGACCTAGTTGCACGGTTTGCAAGCCTATGGCGCTATTTTTGGCATGTGCCAAATGGTATAGCGGCTTAGAAATTGGCTAGTGGTGCGTGTTGGCATGTGTCATTGGCACGCACGACCAAGTTGACCTAGTTGCAGGTTTGCAAGCCTAGGGCGCTATTTTTGGCATGTGCCAAATGGTATAGCGGCTTAGTTTGGCATGGTTGCCTGTGGGTGCAGTATGTGGTTTGGTTTTGGTGTCGTTGCCATGGTACGCAGTATGCGGCTTGATTTTGGCGTCGTTTCCATGGTGCGCAGTATGCGGCTTGGTTTTGGCATCGTTGCCATGGTGCGCAGCATGCGGCTTGGTTTTGGCGTCGTTTCCATGGTGCGCAGTATGCGGCTTGGTTTTGGCGTTGTTGCCATGGTGCGCAGTATACGGCTTGGTTTTGGCATCGTTGCCATGGTGCGCAGTATGCGGCTTGGTTTTGGCATTGTTGCCATGGTGCGCAGTATGCGGCTTGGTTTTTGGAATTAGGGTTCTGTGTCGAAAACCCTAATCTGGCATTTTAAAAAAAATACCCCCATTAATTATTGACAAATGAATTAAATGCTCTTAGTTAATGTGTTGATGGTAACACTAGGTTATGGGGTTTTACGATTTCACCCCTTGTCTAAAATCCACCATCGACAACTTGGAAATTGGTCTTTGGTACCATCCAAATTATCTCTCTTTGATAAAGACTCGCAGATTTCTATCTGCTTGAGTATAGATCAAATTGAGAGATTGAGATAATAACTCCTTGATATATTTCTATCTAGATTGAGTCTGACTGTCTAGTTGATCCCCTAGAAAGTAACTCGGAGTTTGTCCATACAGATTGCTAATTGAAATATTGGGTATGGTTGTTAGACCCCCGCTATACAAATTTGGTTTATTTTGTATAGCGGCTTAATCCTGAGAGTATTCAATTCTGGACAAGGTACAGTGGTTTTTCTGCATTTGTGGTTTCCTCGTTAACAAAATCTTGTTATGTCATTTACTTTATTTTCCGCATTATAATTGTTTTATTATAATTAAAGTAAATTGCACAAACTTTAATTCCTATTTACTTGATATGTAATCCTATTGAGTTTGGTTAAGTCCTGACCTTTGTATCAAGTAAACACACTTTGTTGTTATATTGTCTCGATCTTGTATCCATAGACAATCACACGAAGTGTGAACCGATTTGTTGTATTGTATCGATCTCGCATCCATAGACAATCACTTTCAGAGAAAGGACTTATAGGAAGGAAAAGTTTTAGCTTGAGGTATATTTTGGTACCCTCGCATTTTCAATTGGTATCAAAGCAGGCAAACATGAAAATATCTAACAATATGTGTTTGGTGCGATCCATCCTATAAGATATTTAATCCATGGATGATTCGGTTAACGTTAATCAAGAGTATGACTACTGAAAGGTTGAAGATGTTACTACTTTGTTGACTCGTGATCCAGGAGTTGCGAAAACATCTATGTATTTTTCTGATGAAAAAGAAGATGTTGATAAAGAGTTGGCAAAACTCCTAAAGCCTATAAAATCTCTGTCTTCTAAAATGGTGATTTTAAAGACAGTCAAATCTTCTTAAACAGGAGATCAGAAATAAAGACAGTCAACTGGATAGTCTGGCTGAAGAGAATATGAATCTCGCTGTCAAATTAGAAGCTCTTGTTAATTCTCTTAATAAAGAGACATTTCCAATGACTCTGACAAATGATGTTGTTGTTTTATTCACATCTGAAACAGATCAAGATGATGGTAGTTTGCCAAACTATATCAAGTCAGAAGAGGATGAGAAATCATCTTCTATATCTACTGATGATCAAACGAAATCTTGTCCAAAGGAAACTTTGAACCGATTCCGTGATAATGATCTGAAAGAATACACTTTTCAGTCATTTGAAAGGAAACTTATACTTCTTCAACATACTGTGGTCAAAATATTGAAGGAAGTTTCTTGTCTTAAAAAACTGAAAGATCATTCCTCAGTAGAAAGACAGATTATGCCACAACCTTATAAGATCAACTCAAAATCAGAAGAAAGAGTTGACAATCACTTCTGGAAAAAGGTTCCTCCTCACCCATATCGAAAAAATTCTTCCTTTGATGAAGAACGATTCCAGAAGGAAGGGAAAGAGAAAATCTCTGCCAGAAGTAATAATGAGGAATTTCCAATAATTGTTTCAGATAATCACATTGATGTGAATCATAAGGAAGTCCTTAGAATGAGAAAATCATATGAAAATCTCATTGAAAGAATTAAGATAGATCTATCAATCTCTGAGAATTCTCACATCGGTATAGTTTCTCCACATGATCATATCTCTAGAGTTAGAAAAGATCATCGTCTTGGGAGAAAATATATTGGAAAGAAATTCCCTAAAATAAGCATGAACTATGTTTCTGATATTCAATGTAAGCTTGAAAAAGCTTATTATGATGCAACTTTGTTGTATCAAAATTGTGCATTCTCATCCTCATAAGTTCTCATATTTATGGATGGGAATGGCACAATAAATCTGGAGCACATGTGTTTGTGTAATTGATTATCAGAAAAGTCGTAACTCTTTATGGATAGTTGTGAATCCAAAAATTGTTCATGTTTATCATGATATTCTAAATAAATTTTATTTGGAATTTTTGAATAAAATTAAGAAGTTCGGACAAAAGGAAACGAAATATATTCTTTAACATTTTCGGGTTATACTGATATCTTTCGGCCTGAAAGTTGTCCCATTTTTAAAGGGAAACTATCTCTTCCAGTATACTGATACCCTTATCAATCATTATATATAACCAAGTATGCCTCCAATAACTCGTAGTGTCTCAAAGGATAATAAGGAGGAGGCTCAAAGGGTTAAAGATTGTCAAGGAATAAATACCGAGAGGAATAAAAGAAGCAGATCAAAAATAATGTCTTATTATTATTATGAAAGTTCGGTTGGATCAAAAGATGGGTCATGTCTGTTGGCCTACAACCTACAAGATCCAACCAAAACCAAGTGGGTTCGTTCTGATAGTATGATTGACTATATCCATGGTTTTGAAGAACTAAGAACCAATCTCATAATAACGATTTGAAATCAGGATTGGATTGAGGATAAGATTGAGGAAACTAAAGCTGAAATTGCTGACATGAAAATTCAAGTTGAAAAACTTGATAAACAGGAAGTGGTTGCAGACAAGTCTCTTGAGACATGCTTTAATAGTTTGAACACTGAAGAAAAATCAGTGAACAACAAGAGCACCACTAGAGATTAAGTTATATGATGTAATACTTAATCTAGATAAATAGACATCAATTTTTGATTTCTATCATTGATTGTATAAGTCTACTATGAATAAAGTTATTTTTATAAATTTTCTTGTGATTGTTTTTGATTTACATAACCTGTGCTTGAATGCTTTATTTATTGCTATGAATGTTTATGGGATGTTTGATTTTGGTTTTATTACCTTGATATTCAATCTCATAATATGTTGTGAAACCTTATGGTTTGGGTGACTTTTTGATTTAGCAGGATTAAGTTTTGCCCATCTTGGTAGGATTTATCAAAGGATCATGAGGGGTTCCTATAGAAACAAAATGTGAAAAAAGTCTCAATATGTTGAATCGGTTTTGGTTTAGCATAAAAGCATATGTGTTTCAACGGTTTTCAACTTTTGCTTGCAATTGTTAAAACCGATTTTCAATCTTTTTCTAGTATAGGTTGGTTGTTTTTATTCTTTGTTTTTTCATAAGGATGACAACATAATGGTATTTCGATATAAATTCTCCCTGGAATAAAAAGATGCGATCATATTGGAGAAGTTGGATGTGAAATTGAGGTAACAATCTTGTTAGTTAATTGTTTTCCTGTTTAATAAAAGCCTGTTTTTATTTGATATATATATTGCTTTTGCCTAAACAAAATTTTCGGTACAATTGATTTATTGGTTTGTATGAATTATTTATGGCTTAATGAATGAATATTTTGACGGGATGAGTCGTTTAGTCCAATTCGATTCTGGATAAGATAAACTAAGTTAATTTTGATCTTAGTTAAACTTATCAAAGTGGAGGTTTCGGTTATTCAAGTCTAGCCGAATACCTAAACAAGGAAATGCTAGTTAACTAACCTAGTATTTGGCTTGTTTAAAATCTAAAGTTCTAAGTTATATGGATAATTAGAACCTGATGAGAAAAATGAAGTATATCTTTGTTTTGGTCTTATCGAATGAAGCGGTTTTATTTATACAATCGGTTTAGCAAAGGAAATAAAGTGCTTAGTTGATTTTTGGTTTGCTAAACTAGTTGTGAATTTTTTTCGGGCTATTATTTCCATGATGACATATCAAAATATAATTACTTTGTAGTTTCGGTTTTGATATTGGTTATCAAAAATGGTATGTGGAACCCCCGTGCTTGACTCAACAGGTTGCAAGTCTATTTTTTAGATTTATAAGATCCTTTTCGTGTTGTCCTTTATTTTTTGTTTCTTTGTCATTTTCATGACTAAAAGGGGGAGAAATATATGGAGTAAACATGTGATGTTGGTATCAATTTTATATTGATTGATGTCACTAGGGAAGAGGACAATGGTGTTTGAACGTTTATCTAACGAAATAGGAAAATCACAGACTAAAGGGGAGTAACATATCATATGAATGGTATAACAAAGACGCATGGATTGAAAATCTACCTATCTCGCCTTTAGGGGGAGTATGAGCTTTGTTATTATAATGTCAACAACGGAATTTTAAGGATTGAATGAATGTAGGTTATGTGTTGTTGAATTCGGGAATCAAGCGTCTGTGTAATGAATTCTTGTAATTTGTTTATCCATATGATTGTAAGAGTTTTGTCACTAAAATTGACAAAGGGGGAGATTGTTAGAGCATAGCTCGGTTGAACCCACCAAGCGTTGGTATGTCAAGTTTGGTTGTCATATTTTAGTGAACCAAAACTCATTTAAGAGTCGCTTGATTAAATGTACTAGAGTCAACTTCGTATAGGTTAGCTTGAAAGTATTAGGATATGAGACATTACAAGTATTGCGAAGACTTAAAGAAGTGAAGAAGTATGGAGCTACAACCACAACATCATCCTTCCACATGATGTTAGTGATATTTGACTTGAACTGTTTTATTCCCTAATGTATCTTTCAAGTTGTGCATAATGAAAACATAAAACTGTGAAGCATGAACACTCTATATAGGCATAGTATTAAGGAATACAATACGAGGTTTATTGCATAACCATTAAACTTTGTATATAAGACATCAACATAATTGTATGAATGCTATTGTGATTATGTATGGGTATGAGGTGAGGATTTAATCCTAGGAAACAATGTTTTTACATGTGTTTTAAGGAAGTAAGTGAAAAAGCGGGGGTCTAACAACCACACCCAATATTTCGATTAGCAATATGTATGGAAAAATTCCGAGTTACTTTCTAGAGAATCAACTAGACACTCAGACTCAATAAATAAAAAATATCTCAAGAAGTTATTATCTCAATCTCTCGATTTGATCTTTACTCAAGCAAATAGAATCTGCGAGTTTTTATCAAAGAGAAATAACTTGGATGGTACCAAAGACCAATATCCAAGTGTCAATCAATTTAAATCGGCAACCAAAGAGGTCGGATATTCTAATTGATTGAACAACGCACAACCTGTATTATTTCAATTATATAACAAAATATAATGCGAAAAATAAATAACACAGACACCAGAATTTTTATAACGAGGAAACCGCAAATGCAGAAAAACCCAGGGACCTAGTCCAGATTAAACATACACTGTATTAAGCCGCTACAGACACTAGCCTACTCCAAGCTAACTTCGGTCTGGACTGTAGTTGAACCCCAATCAACCTCACACTGATCCAAGGTACAATTATGCTCCTACGCCTCTGATCCCAGCAGGATACTACGCACTTGATTCCCTTAGCTGATATCACCCACAACCAAGAGCTGCTACGACCCAAAGTTGAAGACTTTAATAAAAAAATTTGTATCACACAGAAAAGTCTACAGTAATAGATAAATCCGTCTCCAACGAATAAACCTACAAGTTTTTGTTTCGTATTTTTATAAATCAAGGTGAACAGGAACCAATTGATAAAACCAGACTTATATTCCCAAAGAACAGCTCAGCTTTATCAATCACCTCACAATAAACTTAATCGACGTAGCGAAGAAGATTATTGAGGAATAAAAAACGATGAGACGAAGTGTTTGTGACTACTTTTATATCTTTCCTATCAGAGATAGAAATCTCAAGCCAATTATTATAATTGTACTCGTATGATAGAAACAACAAGATCATATCACACAATTACAAAAAAAAGTAGTATCGGTCTGGCTTCATAATCCCAATGAAGTCTTTAAGTCGTTAACCTGGTTTTAGAAGAAGAAAACCAAAGGTTAAAGGAGAATCGACTCTAGCTTAGAAAACTAGTATTACACAGAATGTGTAGGGATTAGGTTTCCGAGTTGCTATAGTTCTCCCTTATATAGTCTCTCAAATCAGGGTTTGCAATCAATGTTAGCTTACTAACAAAGCATTTAATATTCACCGTTAGATGAAAACCTTATTAGATTAAAGCTAATATTTATCAATCGTTAGATCGAAAACATAGCTTGTTATACACACATGAAATTCACGTTTGTAGGCTTGTGAAAACCGTACCCAAACTTGTACATTAGTTGGTCCAACAATAGTTAACCAAATGGTTAGCCATATGATAACTTTCATATCAACCATATTCTTCTTTACCGTAACTAGTCCAAATGACTCAAATGAACTAGTTAGAGAGTTGTTTAATTGCAAGGAAATCTCATGTACTACATAAGACACAATCGAAGCAAAAACAATATGATTCACTCGAATTGATTCATGAACTATAAATCCACGGTTTGCAATAGCATTCCTTAGTTTATTAAGATAAGTTCACAAACATCGTTTTTAGACATATCCTACTCAAGTTCGCGGACTGGGTTCGCGGACTTAAGTTCCCGAACGAAGTTCACAAACTCCATTAGAAATTCTCGGGTTCGAGAACTATGCCAGTTTGCGGACTGGGTTCACAAACTTATCCTCCAATGGTTATATTGTCTAAACTCTCATTTCAATCATTGAAACATTCTCAGAGGGCATTTAATAATTGTTGTAGGGGCAAAATATCGCACAACAGTTTGTTAGTATGCGATGCATTAATTTCCTTAGCCTGCGAGAATGTAAGAGAGCCTGCAAGATTCTTAGATGTACCCCACTATGTGTGAGATGTCATCCACTATGTAAACACCTATATAAAGAGAAAGGAAGGAGAAAGAAGAGGAAGGATATACATTTTTTGGTAAACTAGAGGAATACATTTTGTAGAGACACAATTTTGTAACAGAGAGAGAGAGATTTATTTTCTTTATCATCTTATTCCCCAAAAACTAAATCAAGAGCTCAAAATACTCATTAATGGAGTCTCCGTGTAACTCAAATGTAATTTCAATAATCATAGTAAAGAACCCTAACCCCGTGCATGTAAATCACATTGATCGAACCACGTAAATCTTGTGTCTTATTTTATAATTTTAGCACTTTAATCTTTATTTTGATTATTAAATAGATTTAGATCTAGGAAATATTACATGGGGTGTGTTGTGGGATTTCCTGCAACTACATTTTTGGCGCTAGAAACAGGGACTAATCTTTTCGGTTCAAGAAAGTTTAGAAAAATTGGCTACTGTTGGTGATGAATTCCACTGGATCTGTAAGTTTTAAGGGCAGAAACGAAAGTTTAAGCCGAGGATTTTTATCTCCAGCAAAAAATATCATTAGTCATTCAGAAATCAGATGTGGAAATGTCCAAGCTACATCAAAAAATCAAACTGAAAGAAAGTTGCAGTCAAAGACTTCATCAACGATTAAATCTAACAACACGAAGAGAAAAGAGGGAAAATTAAGGGGACATAATAGAGAAAATGAACATTAAAAGATAATCTTGAATCAAAAATTTCAGAAAAATAACAAAAATTAATGAAGAAAAGCTTCAGAGATGAGACAAATGGAGGAGCATCACATGAGGAAATAAAATACCAGATTCTTTGTTACACCAATCCATTCCATGCGAAGAAAAGTCTGCGAAGTTTATACCATCAGCAACTCCGGAGAAGAATACGTTGGGAGATCTTAAACAATTTGTGCTATAAATTATTTCATAATTGTGTTGATCTAATACTTGTATCTAGGAACGTTCTATATAACAGGTGGGAGTATAAAGCAAATTGCAAACAACATTGAAAACATCTCTCAACAATAACAGGAAAAAAGGAAAACCAATGAGACTTTGTAAAGCTCAAGGACAACAAGTAAAACAAAAGATACAACAGGGAAGCAATTTGCAACGAAGTGATCGCATCAAGAACAGAACTCTCAACTGAAGTAACAGGATCTCAGCGAAGTGCTGTGAACAAGCTCAATTTACACAACAATTTTCAGTAGCTCAGTTTTCTAAGCGAAGACAAAAGAAAACAATCCATTTCAGCAAAGACAAAAGAAGTTTCTAAGAGTTCAGTTGCGAATATGAAAGCTCTTCTATTCGCCAACAGTTTAAGGGAAAATATGGAAGCTTAGGTGAAGATTTCATCTCTTTAAACAACAAGTAACGTTTGCAAGTTAAAGAAATCCAAAGAATGAGCAAATAAGTTTCAAAGGAGAGAAACCATCCCAGTAGTTGATTTCGATTAAGGGCGTTTAAAATTTTTCATACGTGAAAAAATAAAACCGAAAGGAAAAGATGAAGTGATCTCAAAAAATAAAGCAAAGACTTGCTTCATGTGAATACAAAGGACGAAATTCTGGTGAATAAAGAATAAAGCCATGCGAACAAGATAGATCATGAACAAGCCTCATGCAACATCGCATGCGATAAAGAAAAGTACAGGTGAAGAAATAAATAATTGGGAATTCAAAGGATAAAACAACAACTCAAGAGATGCTAAAGCAATACGTGTCAAGCTAATTTAGTTCATCATCTGCATAAACGAAGCGAATTTAGTTCAACCATCTCCTTAGCAGCATTTGTAAAGTCATGAAAAGTCACAATAAATTCAATGATGCGAATTAGAGGAGGAACCAGCGAAGAAAAATGTCAAAATAGTTAACACCCACTTCATCAAAGATTCTCCATTAGCCAACGAAACTCCCATCTAGGAGGGTTTAACAGAGAAATTTTGGATTTTTATAAACCAAACAATATCCGCGTAGCCTCCAGAGATGGGGAACATTATGTACGAATAAAAGTGCTATGTGTAAGTCGAAGAAATTAGCACCAGCCGACAGATCTGAAATAGGAACCATGTGCAGCTAACCTGCGAAGAATAACAATACATGCGAAGTAAATTGTTCCTGAGAAGTTAAGCCAACTTGCGAATAGGTGTTGCGAAGTTTGCTGACAAAAGTTATCACACGAACACCATGTTTGTTTACTCCTGACTTATCTGAGTCGTCTGGATCTGAGTCATCTGGATCTGAATAAAATCACTTGACTCATCTGGATCTGACTCGATATGTTTGTTTTGAGTCAGGTCTGACTCATCTGACTCAAAATTATGTGAGTCATTGGTTTGGTTCCATGAGTCAGTGGTATTTTGTTACCTGACTCAAATGAGTCCGAGTCAGGGGTTGAGTCAGATCTGACTCAAAATGCAAAACAAACGGTCTGACTGCTGACTCGGCCCGAGTCAGGGGTTGAATCAGATCCAGATGCCGAGTTAGCTGCATACAAACAAGGTGGAAGACATGCTTCTAGTTATAAATCACAAAGGACAATGCAGGAGTAATAACAAATACGGATCTTACCAAACCAACACAATTAAAGGGAAATTATGAGACGCAGATACATTAGCTCAACTCAGAAATATTGCGAAGTATCGGGCATTATCAGAACTGCGAAGCATATAGCAGCCAAGTAAACTCTTCATAAAATGGAGCAGCAAATGATGAAATGAAGCAATCACCTCAGTTCACATCAATAATAGTTCCAGTGAAGTCAAACAAACCTGAAAGGGCGAAGTAACATCAAATTTACATTATGCAAGAATTACTTCTACAAAGTATTTAGGAAGGAGATATAAACAGAACTTGAAGACAAAGAGCTACGAACAAAGCAAAAGAAAGAAAAAGTGTAGATCAAGAATGTATTGTCAACAACTCAGACGAACCAAACCACATCATTAAACTTCACGAAAAAGACTAATTCTAACTTGTAAATAGCTTCAGAGGACAGCGGAAGGAAGGAGATACAGTGGTCACACTCATACCGACAATAGGCAACGAGTTTGAAATGAATCCGTGAAGATGAAATCTTAAGTTATATTGCCAGGCAATTCAGTTTGATCAGAATTTAACTCATACATCACAACCCATTACCATCTAATAATATCACACAAAAATTTTCACACTAACAAATGTAGTTGGAAGAATAAAGATCCAACAACACCAACCTGACAACATCAGTTCGCAACAACAACATGAAGATGTTAGCTACGAAACCGTAAAGAAACACAACATCTCAATGGGACCAGCAAGAGAAATTTTTCTAATTCGTTGCTATAAAATACTCAAATGTACAAGTAAAGGAAAAGAAAGAAAGGATCATCAGCAGTCATTGGCAAAGAAGAATTTTCATTAAAATGGACCAAACCTCGTTATTATCAGCAAGAAAGCTAATCATCCACTTTTATGGTCAACACAAAGATCCAAAGCA
This sequence comes from Papaver bracteatum, assembly GCA_023529315.1. Taxonomy (NCBI): domain Eukaryota; kingdom Viridiplantae; phylum Streptophyta; class Magnoliopsida; order Ranunculales; family Papaveraceae; genus Papaver; species Papaver bracteatum. Next base: position 2,155,912 of record JAJJWX010005377.1, on the reverse strand, counting down.
TCATTATAACTGCACATTAAGATCAGAACATCTATTATTACAACGGAGAAGATCAATACAAACTTGTCACCTAATCTAGTGAAGATGAATACTTGTTGTTACTCGCAAAACAACCATAAAATCAGAGAGGAGATTATATATAAGTCCTATACAGTGGATGAAGAAATACTTCATGGAAGTCAAGTAAAAGGATACTTTATGAAAGAAAGAAGCAGTAGACAAAGAAGATTTATTTCAGAGAAATTAGTTTGCAAAGTAATCATCCAGAGCAGCACATCTCGTAAAGAATATTTCGCCCAAAGCAAGAACAAACGTCAGCCAAGACTACATTTTCGCAAACGTCAGCGAAAATTAGAAAAGACAAAGAAAGAGTACGCAGAAGGCAGTAATAATAGAATAAGTCAGTGAATAACATTACTTCTTCGCAGACAATCGATAGCGTATTCGCGAAATACAAATGATATGGTATTTAACATAAAGAATGAAAGAAGTGAAAGTAAGAAAGAATGAATGACAGAATCAAGACATGTGAAAATTTCGCAAATAAACACAAAAAGGAACCGATTGATAATGTGCGAAAATTTCGCAGAGATCAATGACATATTAGAATGGGACGAACCTTTATGACGTACACCCTAGTTCGCGAATAAAATTTCGCAAAAGGCAAATGTAAGACTTAAAGTGCGTCATAGAAGATGGAATATGTTGCATGGCTTAGGGATAAGGTTATACCGCTGCTGGAACCTGAGTCATGGAGATTTGGGGTCAATGAAAGACCATCTAGAAGAGGCACCTTGGATTCTCAACTTGAGCATATGACTTAAGTTGGGCGACTAAGGTAATAATAACTCTCCTAAGGAGTGCAGAGTATGATCAAGGCGCCGAGGTACACGGTTGATCCAAGAGTGCCCGGGGAATATGAAACTACCCTGGCCATTCTTGGCAAGTCTTGACTACGATGCACTCGGCTCGAAGAAAACCCCACTTAGGGTGAAGTCTCGTAACCATAAGCCATATAGGCAAAAGGGATAAGAGGCTGCGAAAACAACTGGTTGTTGTCAAGACCATATGGGATGAGCTAGTTTTTTATGGCGGAAATACGTCTCCTTGAAGGGGAAACCAGGGGGAAGATAAGGGCGGCACCCTCTATTAGGGAGCTGATAAGTATCTTAAGACCCAAATGTCATGAGGCTTTTTACTCACGGGAGTATTAAGACTTGTCATATTTATGCAACAATCCTGAAGAGGCAATAATACAAAAGAGAATTTAATGCGAGATCAATGGGTCAATACATGAAAGTGTAAATACGTCCTGCGATTTCGTCGCAAGATGACAATGTCATGGGACTTTATTTTCCCAAGAATATTTAGACCTGTCATATTGTCGCAACAAAATTGGCAAAAGAAAAAGTTAAGGCAAGATCAATGGGTTTCTTCATGAAAGTGTAGAGACGTCCTGCGATTTTGTCACAATGACAAGAGGTGGAAAAATAAGACCTTTAACTAGGAAGGCAAAATAAGATCACATAAAAAAATGAGTAAGCAAATAAGCTTGCGAAAATGATTATATGTAAGCAAATAAGTTTGCGAATATATACATGGAAATGAATCTGAGACAGCAAAAATAACAAATAAGTATTATTCAGAATCTCTCAGGAGTATTATTCAGAATCTCTCAGAAGCATTATTCAGAATCTCGCAGGATTATTCAGAATTTCGCAGGATTATTCAGAATTTCGCAGAAGTATTCATAATTTCGCAGAATGTGTCAGAATTACTCAGAATGTGATTATTTTGCAGAATGTGGTTATTTCGCACAATTAAAAGCAACTTGAAGAGATTATACTATCGCATGAGCACAAAACAAGAGACATAGGAAAGATAAGAATGAAGAAACAACTCGCTTATTCAACATTTTCTCAAGGATTCTACCCTCATAGATAAAGAACAGAGGCAACTATGGATTACCAAGAAAACATTTTACGTTCTTTATCTTCTCGGCAAGAATCATTTCCAAAGTGGACTTCACTGATGAATAACAAGAATTCTCACCAAAAATGGAGTAATAATTTCGCATGAATAGAGGCAATATTTCTTATTCTCATTCAAGGACAGATTCTTCTTATATTTCGAGGATTGAGTACTTATTATACTTCTCAAAGGATACTTCATACTTCGCATACTTCAAGAGTTGATACTTCTTATTTACTTCGCAAAGCTCCGGAACTTCAAAAAAGAATAGAGGCAAGTACGTACTTTTCAAGTCCAATATTCATTTGCTCGTTCCTCCAACAACTACAGCAAGGTGTATTTTTTCTTAAAGATCGCTCTTTAAGCAATATTCAAGAAAAAAGAGGCAAAATGTAGGGGCAAAATATCGCACAACAATTTGTTAGTGTGCGAGATGCATTAATTTCCTTAGCTTGCGAGAATGTAAGAGAGCCAGCGAGATTCTTAGATGTACCCCACTATGTGTGAGCTGTCATCCACTATGTAAACACCTATATAAAGAGAAAGGAGGGAGAGAGAAGATGAAGGATATACATTTTTTGGTAAACTAGAGGAATACATTTTGTAGAGACACAATTTTGTAACAGAGAGAGAGATTTATTTTCTTTATCATCTTCTTCCCAAAAAACTAAATCTAGATCTCCAAATACTCATTAATGGAGTCTCCATGTAACACAAATGTAATTTCAATAATCATAGTGAAGAACCCTAACCCCGTGGATGTAGATCACATTGATTGAACCACGTAAATCTTGTGTCTTATTTTATAATTTTAGCACTTTAATCTTTATTTTGATTATGAAATAGATTTAGATCTAGGAAATATTACATGGGGTGTGTTATGGGATTTCCTGCAACTACAGTTGTTATTCACAAACTATTTTTCGTTAGAGCGATTTCCAAAATGATTGAAACATAACATGACTTTCGTCACTAGGTAAAGATGAACTTGGATAAAGCGAAAGCTTTAACGACACACCTTTCGAGAAATAGATAAGAAAGATATACTCAGCTCAAAATATCACATGTGTATAATCTTAGTCTAGATAGTAATACGACTTTTGTCTCAAGATAGGAGATATAGTAGATAGACTTTTGAGTGGTAGATAAGTTTAAGTCTCCACATACCTTTTAGTCGATGAATATCCACTGGTTCCTTGAGTAGTCCTTCATCTTGTATGATGATTTCCATGGAGTTCTTGATCTCAACTACACTTTCTATCCTAGTTTGAGACATTAGCTATAGTAGACTAGAAATCAAGACTTTATAGTTTTGATCACTAATATTGACAAACATGCTTGAGATAGCAACACATGCGAGTTCGACCGAGCAGTGCTCTAACAGTAAGTACATGATCTTGTGTTTTGAACCAAAAAAGGAAATCGCCAGGCGTTATTGGGGCTATTCTTCATTGCATATCTTATGAACGACCAATATGTGTGATTCGTATAACCGCTCATGACTTATTTATATTCTTGGTAAAACTATTCACATGAGGCCTGACTTATGTATTGGTATGACTTTTATTAGTGAAACCGATCTTAAGTAATCACCTAGGGTATGATCGAGTTTGTGTGTGTAAGACCTAACACTGAGTAAAGGGGAACTGATCCTAGTAAGAGGTGTGACACATACAAAGGGGAATCAGTACTTGTATGAGGTGCAACACGGTTTATAGAAGAAAGAGGAACTGATCCTATGAACATGTGAAACATATTTTTAGGAAAATGGGAACCGATCCTATGGACATGTTAAATACATATAAGTTAGATATCATATATATGTGGGGAACCGATCCTAGTACCTAGTCAACCAAAGTTTGGTAAGCTAGTGTGACTATGCACAGTACTCACATGGAGGTATAACCGAAACTTATTTTGGTAGAACCGTTAAACCCATGATTTGTGATTGAGTGTTACTTGATCAATCACATAGTTCTTAAAAGTCAGATGAACCAATTCTAAACTTGTTTAGAAGCGCGTGGTAAATAGGTTTCAAGTGAGTAAGTATGAAAAAGGACTTACAAGAGAAAGATGTCGACACACTTTGAACACGTGCATTAATGCGTATCTTTTATTGTTCAAAGATATTCCTCAACAACTAAGAAGGAAGTAAATCCCAAGATCAAATTTAAATAAGTTAAGAATCTTTTAATTATTAATTATATATGGAAAATAAGAATTAGTAATGTGCATTTACTGGTTAAATATTTTCCAAGGAGATTTCGATCATTAATTTGGACAGTGCATTCTCAGGAATTATGAAAACCGAATTTGGAAATTATTATTGATTATCTTGAGAATATTTTCGGTTTTGGAAATTCCTTGGTGTCCAAACTTCCTTATTTATAAATACTTTGAGTTTGCATTTCTAGCAAACTAAACCTTCGTGGCAGTAAACTTCCTCTGTTGTACTGTTATTGGTGAAGCTGCCTATTCGGAGAGGAGATTAACCTAATTAGGCAAAATCTCTTACGGCCGCTCAGTTTAAAGTCTTTTTTGGGATTGAGAAGCTCTAGTGCGTACCGTTGGTTGGAAACTAGATAATTGAGGTTTATATTTAGTTTTCATATTGATTTTATTGACTAACGGTGGTTGAACTTTGATTGCACCTAGTTTGTTTATGCTTGAGGATCTTCTCTTCTGATATAAGATTAACTCAAACTAGTTCAGAGTTTCGACATGGATCTTTAGACTGTTGTTAGATCTAAGGACGATCTTGTGATAATATATTGTTAACAGACTCCGTTCTGTGTATGATTGATCACAAGAGATTCAAGTAGTTGTGTGCAGGTGTTTATTGAATATCTTAGAAGATTTGAAGACAAAGAAGAGATAAAAGATTTCTGACTTGGTTATATTAATATTTGGTGTGCACAATACTTGTTTCGTTAATAGAGGATCCAACTATAATCGATTTATCCTTGTGGTATTTTGATAGAATATTTGTGTATATCGGCATCAATACATTTCCTTGGGATTAAAGGTATTAATTGCAAAATCTTAACGATTACCTTTTGGTGATTGAACATAAGATAGATCTTGGAACCTGGCAAAGGAGTTTATATTAAGATAAACAGAAGAGCCTTTGTCCAACTCATATCACTTGGTTGAAGAGAGTTGATACCAAACAGATTTGTTGTTCCTTTACTGTTTGGAATATGAACCAAAAGAATTGGTCCAAGTATGTGACTTGTTTACTGGTCGGAGGCGTGGGAATACAGACGGAATTAAGTGAACTATAGGTTTAGTTGCTTGGTCTCTACTATACGAAGTTGGTTTATTTTGTATAGCGGCTTAATCCTGAGAGTATTCAATTCTGGACAAGGTCCCGTGGTTTTTATGCATTTGCGGTTTCCTCGTTAACAAAATATTGATGTGTCATTTACTTTATTTTCCGCATTATAATTGTGTTATTATAATTAAAGTAAATTGCACAAACGTTAATTCCATTTTACTTGATACGTAATCCTATTGAGTTTGGTTAAGTCCAAACCTTTGTATCAAGTAAACACACTTTGTTATTGTATTGTCTTGATCTTATATCCATAGACAATCACATGAAGTGTGAACCGATTTGTTGTATTGTCTCGATCTCGTATCCATAGACAATCACTTTCGGAGAAAGGACTTATAGGAAGGAAAAGTTTTAGCTTGAGGTATATTTGGGTACCCTCGCCTTTTCACAACCTATGGTTGGATTCCAAATTGATTGAACTTACACACAACCTGTGATATTTCAATTATAAAGATAAACAATAAATTGCGGAAAATAAATAACACGGACACCAGAAATTTTGTTAACGAGGAAACCGCAAATGCAGAAAAACCACGGGACCTAGTCCAGAATAAACACACACTAATTATAAGCTGTTACACCAATTTCCTACTACCTATTCGGACTAGATGTAATACCTGCTTCATCTATATTCAAATACTTATAGAAATCCTAGCAGAACACCGATTATCTTTATAAATTCTTATCGTATAACTTCTAGCAGAACACAAATTCTATTTAGAAGTTATTCCCAAAATCTTCTGGCAGAACAAAGTTCTCTTTAAAAGATACAACAACAGGTTGATGTTTTTCAATCTTTTGTTTTCACAAAACACCGGATCGATTTCGCTTTAGATGTAAATCAAGGTTTTGGAAATCTTATGTTTGTTTCGAACAACTACCAGATAAAAGTAGAGATACCGAAACAAACTTGTAGATTAAGGTTTTAACTTACAATCAGTATGCGTACACACAAAGAGTCCGTGAACCTGATTTTCGTAAGTAAACTTGGGTGATTCCAAAGATCAATTTCCAAGTTAAGAAAACCCTAATAATTCTATAACAAGGAATAACTAGAATAAATCTAGAGATATCTTGTTTTAAACTTCTTAAGGATTTTTACGAGATACCTTAATCGAAGTTTTATTTCCAGCTTCCGATTTCGACTAACAAGTTTTGGTATACGATCGGTAACTGAAATCTATCAAAACCTAGGGTTTATGATAAAAAAACTCTTGAATTGTTTTATATCAGAAGAGAAAACCATAGAATAGACAAGAGGTGAAAAACCTAGATTACAAGTTGTATAATGAATCACGAAGATTAAATCCAACTCGGCTTTGTGATCCCCAATACAAATACTTTTATCTCACTCTTGTTTATGAAGAACATAAGACATGGAAAACAACCTTACGAAGCTTACACCAATTTTCCAAAGGGGTTGAAAACGTGTAGCACTCACGAACCCTTTATTTATAGTGAACAAGGTAGCTTGAAAGTTAAGCAAAGCTATTTTCCTTTTTCAAGACTATCCTAATTTTGGGAGTCTTTCATAAGTTATAACTCTTGCCAAAACAATTAAATAAATAATTAATTAGCAAATATTATATTTATGTGAATAAATCACATTTTAACTTAAGAAGGAATTAAAAGTTATCACAAACACTTTAATATGGGAATCAAATATGTTTGGAGTAATATCTATCTTGCCTAGATAAGGAAACATCATAATCATGACCAAAAATTTCTTCCAGTCACGTAATTGGGCTCAAGTCCGTGAACCGTTACAAATAGTTCGTGGATTGTTTCCTACTAATGAACTGTAACAATTACAGCAACACTTATAATTGTTACTTTAATAAATCACTCATAACTTCATCGTTATAACTCAGAATTGAGTGATTCTTGGCTCGTTTAATTCGTAAGATCATTCACTATAACATGAGAACCTTTCCAGGGATAAAGGTTATTGTCACAAAATTCGTGGCTCAAATAACCTCGAGTATATATATATATATATATAAATGTACGTTTACCATCATAGGAATTGTTACATAGAGTGATCATTTGTTTCGATAGATTAGAATGGTATAATTGAACAAGAATACAAATGAAATCAATTACCACATACCTTTGTTGATGAAGTCCTTGTAGTCTTCAAACTTAATCCTTCAAGGATAGCTTCGATTCTACTTCTTAGACTTAATGTAGTCTGAAACTATCTTTAGTATACTAAATCAATAATGCATTTTGGAAACTAAAATTAACAACTAACTTGACATACCAACGCTAGTGGGTTCAACCGAGCAATGCTCTAACAACCTTAATATTCGATCTCATATGATGAAACCCTTATGGTTTGTATGTCTTTTTGATTTAGCGGGATTAAATTCTAGACCATGTTGGTAGGTTTATCAAAGGATCATAAGTTGTTCTGATTGAAACTCATACGTGAAGAGTCACAATATGTTGAATAAATTTATGTTTACATGAGTTATGTTTAGCATAAACATATGTGTTTCAGGTTTTCAACTTTTGTTATTGGCACACATTAGTTAAAACAGTTTTAACCTTTCTCTGGTAAAGGTTGTGTTAGAGCATTGCTCGGTCGAACTCACATGCATTTCTATCTCAATCATGTTTGTCAATGTTAGTGATCAAAACTATAAAGTCTTAATTTCTAGTCTACTAGTCAATGTTAGTGATCAAAACTATAAAGTCTTGATTTCTAGTCTACTATAGCTAAGGTCTCGGACTAGGATAGAAAGTGTAGTTGAGCTCAAGAACTCCATGGCGATCATCATACAAGACGAAGGACTACTCAAAGAACCAGTGGATCTTCATCGACTAAAAGGTATGTGGAGACTTGAACTTATCAATCACACAAAAGTCTATCTACTCTATATCATATCTTGAGAAAAAAGTAGTATTACTATATAGACTAAGATTATACACATAGTGACGAAAGTCATGTTATGTTTCAATCATTTTGGAAATCGCTCTAACAAGAAATAGTTTGTGAATAACAACTATATAACGTCCTCTGAGAATGTTTCAATGATTGAAATGAGAGTTTAGACAATATAACCATTGGAGGATATAAACATTGTTGTGGTAACACATATATGTATAAGTCCTTATTACTTGAACCGAAGTTAGCGAACTTTTTTGATCAAGTGAAACCGGAGTAGTGCGTGAGCTCAGTCCTCGAACTCAGCATACAAGCTCAGTCCGCGAACTGGCATAGTTCTCGAACCCGAGAATTTCTTCTGGAGTTTGTGAACTCCGTCCGGGAACTTAAGTCCGCGAACTTGAGTAGGTTATGTCTAAAAACGATATTTGTAAACTTATTATAATAAACTAAGGAATGTTATTGCAAACCGTGGATTTATAGTTCATGAATCGATTCGAGTGAATCACATCGTTTTTTCTTCAATTGTGTCTTATGCATACATGAGATCTCATAGAAATTGAATAACTCTCTAACTAGTTCATTTGAGTCATTTGTACTAGTTGTGGTGAAGAAGAATATGGTTGATATGAAAGTTATCATTTGGCTAACCATTTGGTTAAACAGTGTTGAACAAACTATTTACAAGTTTGGGTACGGTTACACGAACCTAAAATTATCTAGTATATGTGTGTATGACAATATAATTTTTCGATCTAACGGTTGATAAATATTAGCTTGAATCTAATCAGGTTTTCATCTAACGGTGAATATTGAATGCTTTGTTGCTAAGCTAACATTGACTGCAAACCCTGATTTGAAGACTATATAAGGGAGAACTCTAACAGCTAGGAAACCTAATCCCCACACATTCTGTGTGATACTATTTTTGCTAATCTAGAGTCGATTCTCCTTTAACCTTTGGTTTTCTTCTTCTAAAACCAGGTTAACGACTTAAAGACTTCATTGGGATTGTGAAGCCAGACCGATACTACTTTTCTTATAATTGTGTGATCTGATCTTGCTGTTTCTATCATACGAGTATAATTGGAATAACTGGCTTGAGATTTCTATCTCCGATAGGCAAGATATAAAAGTAATTACAAACATCTTCGTCTCATCGTTTGTGATTCCACAATATATTTTTTCGCTGCGTCGATTAAGACTATTGTGAGGTGATTGATAAAACTGAGCTGTTATTCGGGAATATAAGTATGGTTTTATTAATTGGTTCATGTTCACATTGATTTATCAAAAGACGGAACAAAACTCATAGGTTTATTCGTGGGAGACGAATTTATCTATCTTGTAGACTTTTCTGTGTGAGACAGGTTTGTTTACTAAAATATTCGACTTTGGTTCGTAGCAACTCTTGGTTGTGGGTGAGATCAACTAAGGGAATCAAGTGCGCAGTATCCTATTGGGATCAGAGTCGTAGGAGCATAACTGTACCTTGGATCAGTGTGAGATTGGTTGGGGTTCAACTATAGTCCAGACTGAAGTTAATTTGAAGTAGGCTAGTGTCTGTAGTGGCTTAATACAGTGTATGTTTAATCTGGACTAGGTCCTGGGGTTTTTCTGCATTTGCGGTTTCCCCGTTAACAAAATTCTGGTGTTTTTGTTATTTATTTTCTGCATTATATTTTGTTATATAATTGAAATAATACAGGTTATGCGTTGTTCAATCAATTAGAATATTCGACCTTATTGGTTGTTGATTTAAATTGATTAACACTTGGATATTGGTTTTTGGTACCATCCAAGTTATCTCTCTTTGATTAAGACTCGTAGATTGTATTTGCTTGAGTAAATCAAATTGAGAGATTGGGATAATAACTCCTTGAGATATTTACTATTGATTGAGTCTAGTTGATTCTCTAGAAAGTAACTCGGAGTTATCCATACAGATTGATATTCGAAATATTGGGCGTGGTTGTTAGACCCCCTCTTTTTCAGGTTGCTTTTGTTGTTGTTCTTTTGTTATTGCGAGAGGATGAAAACACACTGGGGGAGAGTTCTTATTTGAACTTGCGCTTAATGATATATCTTTCTAAGGAGAAGAGGCTGCAGAATCCGAGGTAACGAATTTTTTAGTTAATAGTTTTCCTGTTTAAGAAAAGCTTGTTTATATTGCATATATTTTGCTTTTGATTAACAAAATTTCAGCACAATTGATATGTTCCATTATTGCGTATGGATGTGTGTGTGTATGATTAAATTGTTTTCTGTTAAGAAAAACTGTGTCAATTTATTTGGCTTATTGTTTGGTATCTTTTTTATTGCTGGGTATCAGGTGTTTTTGCTTAACGAAATTTGGTGCAATTGCGGTGTTATAGTGTCTATGTTTGTTTCAATTGTTTCCAGTTAAGAATATATTTGTGCAAGTCAATTTTTTGGTTTGTATTTATTGTTTATGTCCTAACGAAATACGAGATCATTTGTTTTGGCTTAACGAAATACATGATCATTTGTTTAATCCAAATCGATTCTGGATAAGATAAACTAAGTTAATTATGATCTTAGTTAGACTTATCAAATTGGAGTATTCGGTTATTCAAGTATAATTGAATGTCGTGACAAGAAAAACTAGTTAACTAGCCTAGTATTTGTCTTGTCTAAAGAGAAAGGTCTAAGTTATTGTCTGAATAATTAGAGTATGGGAAGAAAAATAAAGTTATTTCTGATCTTTATTTTGGTCTTTTCGAAATAAGCGATTGTATGTTTTCAATCTGTTTAACAAGGAAATTAATTTTCTTAGTCGATTTGTTAAACTATTAGGGAAAATTGTTTCGGGCAATTATTTCCTTGATAACATATTAAAACTAAATTACTTGTACTTTCGGTTTTAATATTGGTTATCTAAAGTGGTATGTGAAACCTTCGTGCTTAACTCTTATAGGTTGTTTACAAGTCTTTTAGATTTGTAAGATCCTTTCGGTTTGTCCTTTATTTGCTCGAACCTTTGTCATTTTGTGAAAAAAAGGGGAAGACATATATGGAGTAAACAAGTGATTTGCAATCACTAATGAAAGTATAATTGTGATTAAATGTTATATCTAACGAAAGAGTAAAGCATTGACTAAGGGGGAGAAACATATCATGTTGCTGTAATCACTAAGGAAAAATACTACACAGCGTACCTTATGTGATTTTTGTAGTATTCTGACTACAAAAGGGGAGTAACAAAGATGTTCGGATTGAATATCTACCTATCTTGCATTTAGGGGGAGTATAAGCTTTGTTATTCAAATGTCAATAACAACATTTATTGATTGAATATATGCAGGTTATTGTGTTGTTGAAACTTGGAATCAAGCGTATGTAAAATGACTTCTTGTAATTTGTTTATCCATATGTAATAAGAGTTTTTTCACTAAAATTGACAAAGGGGGAGATTGTTAGAGCATAGCTCGGTTGAACTCACCAAACGTTGGTATGTCAAGTTTGGTTGTCATATATTAGTGACTCAAAACTCATCTAAAGTCGCTTGATTGTATACCAGAGTCAACCTCATTTAGGTTAGACTAGAAAGTATAGGAATGTTGAGACATAAAAGTATTACTCAGAAGACCTGAAGAAAGTGAAGAAGAATCGAACTACACTGAAAACATCTTCTTTCCTCTTGAGGTTAGTAAAATTGACTTGAACTGCTTTCATTCCTAACGTATCTTTCGTCATGATATATTGAAAACATAACTGCGAAGCTTTATATAATGTACATATTGTATGATGAGGGGGGGATCCATGGACATTCTTATATGGACAAGATTAAACAAGATTTGCGACATTTTCTCCGCAAAACCCAAACGCCAATGAATTTAAGCGTAATATTTTGATGATATATTCCTTTTACAAGACTCTACATTCCTACGAAAAATGAACACAATTAGAGATGTATAAAATAACCATCTACCCCTTTGAATATTATCCGTTCAAATTTAACGGTTGAAATTAACATTGGTAGATGGTGAGGTTTTCTATTTCGAATTACACTCATTTTTTAATAGGAATGTAGAGTCTTATAATAGGAACATATCATCAAAATATTACACTTAAATTCATTGTCGTTTGGATTTTACAGAGAAAATGACACAAATCTTGTCTGACCTTGTCCATCTAAGAGTGTCCATGGATCCTACCTCTTGTATGATACTCTAGTGATGTGACATAGTCATATTTGTATGATCATAGTATTAGGGAATTAGACTGCGAAGTATAACACTTATATTTTGAACTTCGTAGATATGACATCGACATAATCTTGTATATATTGTTATGATTATGTGAATTTTTTTTTCAAAATCATGAATTTTATTACCAAAAATGTTAATTTACAAATTACATAAAGCCCACTACATTTTGTAGGCCTAGATCAAAGGGAATAACAAAGTAAGATTACTACCATCCCATTATTACAAGCCCATCCAGTTTTTATTTGACTGTTTTATGATTATGTGAATGGGTTATGGTGAAGATTTCATCCTAGAAAATAATGTGAAAAGGAGAGGGTGCCCAAATATACCTCAAGCTATAACTTTTCCTTCCTATAAGTCCTTTCTCCGAAATTCATTGTCTATGGACTGAGTCGAGACAATACAACTAATCGGTTCACACTTCGTGTGATCGTATATGGATACGAGATCGAGACAATACAACAACAAAGTATGTTTACTTGACACAAAGGTTCTAACTTAACCAAACTCAATAGGATTGCGTATCAAGTAAATAAGAATTAATGTTTGTGTAATTTACTTTAATTATAATAAAACAATTATAATACGAAAATATAAAGTAAATGACACGGCAAGATTTTGTTAACGAGGAAACCTCAAATGCAGAAAAACCCCGGGACCTAGTCCAAAATTGAATACTCTTAGGATTAAGCCGCTATACAAAATAAACTAACTTCGTATAGTTGAGACCAAGCAACTAAACCTATAGTTCACCTAGTTTCGTCTGTATTCCCACGCCTCCAACCTGTAAAAAAGTCACGTACTTGGACCAATTCCTTTGGTTCGTATTCCAAACAGTAAAGGAACAACAAATCTGTTTGGTATCAAATCTCTTCAACCAAGTGATATGAGTTGTACAAAGGTTCTTCTGTTTATCTTAATATAAACTCCTTTGCCAGGTTCCAAGATCTATCTTATGTTCAATTACCAAAAGGCAATCATTAATATTTTGCTATCAATACCTTTAATCCCAAGGAAATGTATTGATGCCGATCTTCTCAACTATTCTATCAAAATACCCTAAGGATAAATCGATTATAGTTGGATCCTCTATTACCCAAACAAGTATTGTGCACACCAAAGATTATAAAACCAAGTCAGAAATATTTTATCTCTTATTTGTCTTCAAATCTTCTTTGATCTTCAATAAACACCTGCACATAACTACTTGAATCTCTTGTGATCAATCACACACAGAACGGAGTCTGTTAACAATGGATTATCACAAGATCATATTTAGATCTAACAACAGTCTAAAGATTCTGTCGAAATCTTGAACTAGTTTGAGTGAATCTTATATCAGAAGAGAAGATTCTCAAGCATAAACAAACTAGGTGCAATCAAAGTTCAACCACCGTTAGTCAATCAAATCAATATGAAAACTAAAGATAAACCGAAATATCTAGTTTCCCACCAACGGTATGCACTAGAGCTTCTCAATCCCAAAGAAGACTTTAAACTGAGCGGTCGTAAGATATTTTGCCTAATTAGGTTACTCTCCTCTCCGAATAGGCGGCTTCACCAGTAACAGTACAACAGAGGAAGTTTACAGTCACGAAGGATTAGTTTTCTAGAAATGCAAACTCAAAGTATTTATAGACAATGAAGTTTGGACACCAAGGAATTTCCAAAACCGAAAATATTCTCAAGATCTTCAATATTTTTCCAAATTCGGTTTTCATAATTCCTGAGAATGCTCTGTCCAAATTAATGATCGAAATCTCCTTGGAAAATCTTTAACTAGCAAATGCACATTACTAATTCTTCTTTTCCATATACAATTAAAAACCTTAATTAAAAGATTCTTAACTTATTTAAATTCGATCTTGGGATTTACTTCCTTCTTAGATGTTAAGGAATATCTTTGAACAATAAAATATACACATTAATGCGCGTGTTCAAAGTGTATCGACATCTTTCTCTTGCAAGTACTTTTTCATACTTACTCACTTGAAACCGATTTATCACACTTCCAAACAAGTTTTGAATTGGTTCATCTGACTTTCAAGAAATATGTGATTGATCAAGTAACACTCAATCACAAGTTATGGGTGTAACGGTTCTACCAAAATATGTTTCGGTTCTATCTCCATGTGAGTACTATGCATAGTCACACTAGCTTACCAAAATTCGGTTGACTAGGTACTATGATCGGTTCCCCACATATATTTGGTATCTAACTTATATGTGTTGCACATGTCATAGGATGAGTTCCCCTTTGCTAAAAACGTGTTGCACATGTTCATAGGATCCGTTCCCCTTTCTTCTATAAACCTTGTTGCACCTCATACAAGGATCGGTTCCCCTTGTGATGTACTTCACCTCTTACTAGGATCGGTTCCCCTCTCCCAAATTTGGTCAGACACATACAAACCCGATCATACCCCAGGTGATTACTTAAGATCGGTTTCACTAATAAAAGACATACCAATACATAAGTCAGGCCTCATGTGAATATTTTTACCAAGAACACAAACAAGTCATGAGCGGTTATATTAATCATATATATTGGTCGTTCATAAGATATGCAATGAAGAACAGCCCCAATAACGCCTGGCGATTTCCTTTTCGGTTCACAACACATATCATGAACTTACTTCCTTAAAACACATGTAAAAACATTATTTGCTAGGATTAAATCCTCACCTCATACCCATACATAATCACAATAGCATTCATACGATTATGTCGATGTCTCATATACAAAGTTTAATGGTTAAGCAATAAACCTCATATTGTATTCCTTAATACTATGTCTATCTAGAGTATTCATGCTTCGCAGTTTTATGTTTTCAATATGCATGACTTGAAAGATACGTTAGGGAATGAAATAGTTCAAGTTAAATGTCACTAACCTCAAGTGGAAGGATGATGTTGTGGTTCTAGCTCCGTACTTCTTCACTTCTTAAAGTCTTCGCAATACTTGTAATGTCTCACCCTAATACTTTCAAGCTAACCTATACGAAGTTGACTCTAGTACATTTAAATCAAGCGACTCTTAAATGAGTTTTGGTTCACTAAAATATGACAACCAAACTTGACATACCAACCCTTGGTGGGTTCAACCGAGCTATGCTATAACACAATGTTTTACATTTGTTTAAAGTAAGTACATTCATGAACTTATTTTATGAATCGAAATGGAAATCGCTAGGCTTATTGGTACGACTATTCATTGTAAATATTTGGATTACCAGTATGTGTGAGATGGTAGAACCGATCGTAACTTTGTTATGTATCTTTGTATAACTAATCACAATGCCTGACTTATAATTTGGTATGACTCATTTTATTAATTAGTGTAACCGATCCTAAGTAATCACAATGAGATGTTATGATCGATAGTTGTAATTGGTGTGACCGATCCTAGTAATTGGTGTGACTGATCACAAAGAAGTTGTGTAATCAATCCTTGTAATTGGTGTAACCGGTCCTAGTAATTGGTGTAACCGATCCTAGTGATTGGCGTAACCGATCCTGGTAACTGGTGTGACCAATCACAAGAAATACCATGATTATATATGGTAATTGGTCCTGGTAATTGATGTAACCGATCCTGGTAACTGATATAACCGGTCCTAGTAACCTGTGTGACTGATCACAAGTGTTTCCATATTAAGGTATAACTGATCCTAGTGATTGGTAGGACCGATTAAATCCATGTGTGTGGTTTGATATTTGATCAATCACATAATGATCTTGTAATACAGGTGAACCAATTATAAACTTGTTTGGAAGTGTGGTATAACCGATTCCAAGAATGTAAATCCATGTAAATATGAATAAGGATTTACAATGAAAAGATGTCAACATACTTTGAACACCTTTAGTAACTCTTATTATTTATTGTTCAAAGATATTCCTTAGTACTCAAGGAGATCCTGTGCCGAAATAAATTGAGAATCTTTTAATTAAGGTTTTTGGTTTTGTATGCTTTAATTACCAGCAATTAAATGCATATCTCTAGAGAATAAAAATTACTAATGTGCATTTACTAATTGGAGATTTTCTATTGAGATATTTCGTAAATTTTAGACAAGCATTTATTAGAATGAGGAAAACCGGATTTTGCTATTCATTGCATATCTTGAGAATATTTTCGGTTTTGTAAATTCCTTGGTATCCAAACATCCTTGGTCTATAAATACCTAAGTTTGCATTTCTAGCAAACTATCCTAAGAGCCAAGCAAACTTCATCTTTTTGTTGTTTCTAGTGCAGCCGTCTATCCGGAGAGTAAAGTACCCTAATTAGGTGAAATCTCTTATGACCACTCGTTTAAAGACTTTTGTGCAATCAAGAATCTCTACGAGTACTGTTGGTGGGAAACTAGATAACTGCAGTGTTATTAGTTTTCAATTGATTTGATTGACTAACGGTTGTTGAAACTTTGATTGCACCTAATTTGTTTATTCTTTAGAATCTTCTCTTCTGATATAAGATTCACTCAAACTAGATCGAAGTACCGACAGGATCTTTAGAACTGTTTGTAGATCTAAATACATCTTGTGATAATACATTGTTAACAGACTATGTTTTATGTGTGATTGATCACAAGTGTTTCAAGTGGTGTTGTGCAGGTGTTTATTGAAGATTAAAGAAAATTTGAAGACAAATAAGATTTCTTATTTGATTCTCATATATTTGGGTGTGCACAAACCTTGATTAGTCGGGATCCTATTAGAATCGGTTTTATTCGATTGATTAGTTGTGTGAGATCGGCATCACTTTATAGTTTCTTGTCGGAAACTATATCGATTGATTGGGAATCTAAACTTGACTACTTTTGTAGTTATTGGATAGATTGATATAACCAGGTAAAGGAGTTTATTAGATTAAACGGAAGAGCCTTTGCGTATGACTTGAGATATCTTTATCTTGAAAGAATCGAAAGAGTTGTTACCAAACAGATTTGTTGTTTATTTACTATTTGGAATACGATCCAAAGGAATTGTTCCAGTGCGTGCACTCATCGAAATAGGAAGCGCATGGATACTGAGGAAACTAAGTGAACTAGGCGTAGTTGCTTGGTCTCAATTATACGAAGTTGGTTTAGATATTGTATAGCGGCTTAATTATGAGAGTATTCAATTACTAGGTCTTGGGGTTTTTATGTATTTGCAGTTTCCTCGTTAACAAAATCTTGCTGTGTGATTTACTTTTATTTTCCGAAATTATATTTGTTTATATAATTTAAAATAAATTACACAAACGTTGACTCCATACATACTTGATAGTGATCATATAGAGTTTGGTTAAGTCTGAACCTATTATCAAGTATCACACTTTGGTAGTCGTATTGTCTCGATCTCGTTTCCATAGACAATCACACAAAGTGTGAATACCGATTTGTTGCATTGTATCGACTTTGTCCATAGACAATCACTTTCAGTAAAAGGACTTATAGGTGGACATTATAAAGATTATGGTGTATTTGGGTACCCTCGTCTTTTCACACAACCTTATCTAGAATATTTAGGACATATCATTACATATAATGGGGTTGTTGCTGACCCATAAAAGATTGTTTGCATGAAGTCTTGGCCTGTTCCTACAAACATTAAGAAATTAAGAGGTTTCTTAGGTCTTACAAACTACTATAGGATGTTTTTTAAAGGTTATGGTACTATCAGTAAACCTCTCACATATTTATTGAAAAAGAATACTTTCATTTGGTCTCCGTTAGCTGAAGAAGCTTTCACCACTCTCAATAATGCTATGTGTACTACCCATGTGCTTTATTTTCTTGATGTTTCAAAGCAGTTTGTAGTGGAGACTGATGCATGTTCTAGAGGCATTGGAGATGTACTAATGCCAGAAGGGAGAGCCATTTCTTTCTACAACAAACCACTTGGACTAAAAGCTTTAGGATTGTCTACTTATGAAAAAAAGCTCTTAGATGTGGTTAATGTTTTCACAAAATGGAGACATTATCTCACTAGTCACCATTTCATCATCAATACTGATCAACGGGGTATTAGATACTTCATGGAGAAGAAAATTAAAATATTATTACAACAAAAATGGCTCATCCAATTTCTGGGGTTTCATTACACAATTAACTACAAGAAGGGATTAGAAAATAAAGTTGTAGAAGCCCTTTCTAGAATTCCTGTCGATACTTCCACCTTTACATGCAATGTTATAGCCTTCTCCACACCCACATGAACTTAGGACATCATCAAAAGTTATACAAATGATGTTGTGGCATCTACATTCATTCCACAGCTGTTGCTGAATGCTTCTGCAGTTCCTCATTTCACTTACTTGGAGGGCATAGGTTCAAAGGCAGGATATATGTAGGTACTACTACCAACCTGAGGCAATACGTCTTGCATTCCATTCATTCATTCATCTGCCATTGGTGGCCATTCAGGTATTCATCGAAGTTATCTTAGAGCTAAATCCTAATTTTATTGGAAATGATTGAAACAAGACAACTTACTCTTAGTCAGCCAGTGTGACACTTGCCAAAAGAACAACCTAAAGCATTATCACCCTACTGGTCTTCTCCAACCTCTACCAGTACCAGATCAATCTTGGCAACACATTAGCATGGATTTCATTGAAGACCTTCCTAAATCACATAATAAGGATGTTATCTTGGTGGTGGTAGATAGATTCACTAAGTATAGTCATTTTATAGGACTTACGTATCCATATACAACTATCACAGTGGCTCAAGTGTTCTTAAATACCATTTTCAAGTTGCATGGGTCACCAGTTTCAATTGTCTCTGACAGATACAAAGTTTTCGCCAGCAAATTTTGGCAAGAACTTTTTAGAACTTTGGGTACACATATCAACATGAGACTGGTTATCATTCTCAATCAGATGGTCAATCTGAGAGAGTTAAGGCTTGCTTGGAAGGTTACTTAAGATGCATGACATGTCATAAACCAAAACATTGGTTTCACTGGTTTCCACTTGCTGAATGGTGGTACAACACCAATTAACACGCCATCTTGAAGATGTCTCCATTTCAAGCTCTATATGGGTATGTGCCACTCCACTTGGCCTTTCATAATGCAGCCACTACATATGTAGCTTCAGTAGAGGAATATCTACAAAGAAGGGATGTTGTTCTTGACATTTTAAAGGAAAATCTACACAAGGCACAAAAAAGGATGAAGTGGTTTGCTGACAAGAAGAGGACATATAGGTTATTTGAAGTTGGTGATCTAGTTTACTTGAAGTTGCATCCCTACAGACAAACTTCCATGGAATTGCACACAAACTTCAAGTTTTCTGCTAGGTATTATTGACTATTCCCTGTTGTTCAGAAGGTGGGTCAGGTTGCTTACAAACTGGAACTGCCTCCTAGCTCCAAGATTCACCATGTCTTCCATGTTTCCCAGTTGAAAAAGAAGTTAGGAGTTGCTGCCACAACCATGCCCTCCTTGTCATTGGTATATTCAGATGCAGAGATTATCCTGAAACCTATTGCCACCTTAGATTCACGACAAGTTTTTCGTCAAGGCAAGGCAGTCTAACAACTTCTGATTCAATGGTCACTCACCACTCCAGCAGACGCTACTTGGGAGGATCTAACTCATGTTAGAGCTCATTTTCCAAAATATCATCGATGAGGATAAGGATACTCTGAAGGGGGAGTATTGTCATGGTCTTGTGGTGCCCTGCAACCACCTTTGGGGTGTATTTATTTTTCAAGTAGGATTAATTAGCCGTTCCTTTAGCAGGTAACTCTGTTTTAAGTTTAAGAGTTTGTTAAGTTTGTACGGTGACAGTGCAACCACGTTTTCGGTCAGTGATGTATTAGAGTTCCTTGTTAGGTCTTCTTCTCCTTTATTACTCTTGTACCTGCGATTAAAGTTAAGCATGAAAATAGATAAGAAAAAGGCAGTACAATGATACTGAGGTTCTCCTTACTAATTATATCTCTATCCTTATCTCTATCATACATCACAGACCATTACATTTGGTATCTGAAGGATTTCCTGGATTATACCATTTGGCCTTGCTACACAATCATGTAACTTACCGGCAACAAAGAGCACAAATCTAGTGGCTACAATCAAGAGATCGGAATACAATTTTTTTGAACATACGAAAACTATTTACCGAAGATGCAACAATACACACCTTAACGATCAACAAGATAATTGGGTCATGACAAAGGTAAAATGATAGACCTGTTTCTATAATCTCAGTCTTCTCACCACGCTGGATGAAGAGTTGTTCTCCACAACCACGCCGAGGTTAACTCAAAGACAATGCTCTTCACCTACCCGTGATGTCACCCCAGAGGAAATCAATTATGTCCTTATCTCAATTGGATGATTGGATCGGAGTGAGCACTAGGCCCGGATGGATTTACCAGTAAGTTCTTCAAAATATTCCACCATCTGACGAACCATACCAACCTTACCCTGATACCTTAATGTCATCCTACCAAACCAGAATACTTCGGGCCCGTCAGTTTGTAATAGAAGATTCAGGGGTACGACATACCGCGTGTAATTTCTTACTAGTTTAATCATAATACTAATATTTTTTGTAACACAAAGTACATAACAACACCTCTAAATTTTGCCAAACTCGGATGCTACAGCTAAGAGTAAAGATTCCATTAATATTGAAAATGTCAGACAATTATAAGAAGAAAAAAAAACAAAGGCTCGCAATATTGAACTGCAGACTGCAGTGCTGCGAAGGCGTGCCCTAGAACATGATATGATGCTTCCGTTCTTTAAATTTTATTCAGAACAGTGGACAAGGCTTCAAAGATTTCTTTGGCGAGAGCCTTTTCATCTGTGCTAATAGTAGTCTGTGTTGGATGGAATTGTATTAAAGCCTTACTGGGCTCACTGATTTCTAAGAAGCTTCTGTCTGGGCTTATAGACCCATTTATGCCCCTGCAATTCAATGCTTCAAGTAGTAGCTTTGGATCAGGGGAACCCCAATGTGTCAGATCATGCATTATTGAAGAGTCAATCGGCTCCTTCATAGAAACTAGCACATAATTCCCATTATGTATGAAGATTCTCCCTCTTAATCTGGCAATGGCAATACTTTCTTGTTCCGTTCTTCTAGGTTCGAGCTGGAAGGCCAACTCTGTTTCCATGTTAGTCACGTTATCTCTCACACGTGGTGAATGTAACATTTCGTTGATGGAATAATGAGTGCATGAGAATGAACTTGTGACATGACTAGGAAATTGCTGCCTCAGATCCTCTGGAAACTATTTCCAACAGAAAAAACAAAAATGAACGCTCAGTATTGAAGAACAAGTATCGCAGACTATAAACCTAGGAGCCCGAGAGTGTAGACATGATCGAACTTATGGAACTTTCACAGAATAACGAAATTCAAGCAAAACAGTAAGTAAATCAAATTTACCAGAATATGTTCTGGTTGTAACATGTCCAGCAACGGTTGAACTTTTTCCATCCTACAAACAGAGAATGAACTGTCAGACAGTGACGATTGTCGCATCAAATTTTCAAACTTCAATAACACAAAAATCAAGTGGTCATTTCATGCATGTGTCGCAAACTGATAGGCATTATGTGTAGAGCTCTATAATCTATTTAAAGTTCTGTAATTACTGAGTCGATTTGTTATCCACCAGATATTTCCAAGGCACTGCATATGGAGATTTTTGGAACAGAATATTTACAAACTTATAAGTACAGATATTGCTCTGCTAATTTTATCCTATCCCATCAAAATTTATACAAACTACTAAAACAACGAGAATGATGTAAGTTTCACGGCTGGAAATAGTTTTCAACCATGACTTTATGTTCCTAGGTTATCAAAAGCTGTGTTGTCATTTCAAATGCATAGACGAATTGCAAAAAGATGGTCATCGGATTTTCATTAAAATATTCCCAGCATGATATTTCCAAATTAACTATCACAAAAAGCATCTATTCGGTAACAAAAAGAGGCATCTAAAGAATAAAAAAACCGAGCAAGTGCGGTGAGCTTACTTTATTCCAGAAAGAAATGAACATTGAAGGACTTTCATAGCAACTGGCTTGAAAGGCAACAAAGCTAGCTCCGCGTCCACTCCTTGCTGCAGCCGCATATAATTTACCCAATTAGAGGAAGTGGTTAAGACTACACCAATACCATATTTACTTGCAATTCAATAGAGGAAGATAGTTATCGGACTTCAGTAAACATAGAGTCACAGCATACCTCAAGAACAAGTAAAGAGTTATGATCACCGCTCCATCTTCGAAGAAAGTGCACAACGGGGCCAATCCGGAGGCTCCAGTGAGGAGAGAAAACTATGCAAGGTTCCTGAAATGTCATTCTGTCCATTGTTTAAACGTTACGTAAAAGCAGTAATATTTCAGTAGCACATGCTTCCATGCAAAGCAATACCACCAATACTCATGGTTTTAAAAGCCATTTGAGACATACGCCTCGAGGCACGCCTTGCCTTGTCTGCATTTTTCTGCCTCTAAAAGGAGGCCCTTTACCCTAAATATTCCTAAAAAAAAAGCATTATTCTTAGAGAGGCGTTTTTTAGTTACCTTACAAATTTTCTGTTTATAAAATATCTAAATAACTTAGGGATTTGTGAAGAATGAAAAAATAAATAAGTTTGTCGCAGCTGGCTTGATATTTCATGTTTCCAGGTTGTTCTTTAACATGATCGTTTATTTAAGATGCTTAATTGCTCAGAAATGATGGTGTTATAGTAAGTTTTCAAATACTAGGTCCTTTTTACATATTTAGCGGTTTCTTGTCTTTCGAGTAAAGGAGGTCGAGGCAAAGCCTAACCTCTCTAAAGGTTTCCCACTCTCAGGTCATTATGCCAAGGGAGAAAAGAGCATGCAGGACTGAAATTAGTTTCACAATAGAACAAAGGTAACTGCAAACATAAAAGTGGAGATCTTACAAAAAATCAGGTGAATGAATTTCTTTGAATAAGTGAAGATTGTTTCTTTTTATGAGGTCTCCATGGCCAAATAACGGTTCACCTGAATAAAGCTGTATATAAAGCAATTATTAGTTTCTTCTATTTTAAGCATTGCATATAAGTTACACATAGAAATAAAGCCCTGTGCATACCTTTTCTTGACGTTGCCTGCATACCCATTCTGGCACAACATTCGTATAATCCAATACTTCTTTTGCCACAGAGGAGACTATAAGTATAGGAACCTGTACATATGAATAAATTAGCTACAAGCAACATTATGCACTTCAGCCAATTTGATTCAAAATATTCAAGATCAGTATCCAGTAGGATATTCATGTTGACACTTTAATGTAAATGACGAGCATATAGGGAAAACTCCTATCCGAAATGAACAAGCAAAAATACAGCAGTAACATTCTGTGAAAATTTTCCAAAAGATAACCAACATGGACGTAACCACAAAAGCATATGTTTTATAACAATAAAACTTATTGTACAACAATATATGCTGAATGTGAAGAATTTTCTGCATCAACATAGCTTTCCCACACTTAACAGCCCAGATAAATTGTAGTTGATTGTCAATTTGGTACCTCACCAACCGTAGACTTTTGCAAATGCAACAAATATAATAGAAAGAAAAGCGAGAAAAAATTACCTTCAGATTTGAAGATTCGAGGGATAGTGATATTTGCTCTAGAAGTTGGAGGACTATTCCAAGGCGACCAATGGGAACAAGAACAGAACCTCCTGCTTTAACAGAATCGATAGCATGGGCACATATGTAAGCTAGTTTATCCATTTCTTCTGAACTTTCGCCCGTGTTAACTACTGATTTGCTAAATTCTTCTTCCGAGTCATTTCCATCCCTACCACATAACAACCGAAAAACATTACAAACTTCATCTTTCATTAGGAACAGAAGAACAATGGGAACAAAGATTGCCTTTTAACAATAAAGAACAAAATCATACATCGGAACTGTGGCAGAGCTAAGACCAAAAGAAACAGGAAGTCGGACAGACTATGCATTAATGGTGTAGAAGACCTGTACCTGAAAGCCAGGACATCAGAAGCAGTTGGAGCTTGAAAGGTAGGAAAGTTCCTATTCTCATCAGCATCCTTAGCAGCACCATGCAAGAGTGACAAATCTGAAAATATGATCACATCATTCCCTTGCAGAGAATGGTAATCAAAATTCATTGCGTGAGCAGAGTCAAAAATGGAGCTTGACAGCCATGTGATGCTTCTTCCTGAACTACATATTGTCCAATTAGATGAGCCTATTTCCAGACCTGAGCTGAACGGTTTTATGATTAATGTCTCATTGAAGCATGTTTCTTCACCGTATTTGAGAGATTGCACTCTCTCCGTGCACTTCTCCACATTTTCTGCACTGATCAAAAACTCTTATGACATTCTCAAGAATGATAAAGACATTCGCGCAATTAGTTGAAACATAGAACAACATTACAAAATCAGTTTTGTTCAAGGGAACAAGTTATAAGCGTTTGACTATACGTATGCTAACATCCACAATACAACATTACAAAATCAGTTTTGTTCAAGAAACATTTATAAGCGTTTGACTATACGTATGCTAATATCCACAATCCTTCACATTTTCAGCACCGATACAACCTGTTTAGCTACTATAAGAATGGCACTTAAAAAGTTCAATTGTAAGAACAGCCCAGCTTACGGTATGCTTAGCATGATGGACAAGCCGGTATTTTCTTAGTACCAAATCTTCGATTATAATCAAACTTGAATAGCTTTAATGAATTGAGCTTTGTTGTTTTTGTTCTTTTAATGTTTTAGATCTTCAAAAGGATGCTAAACATCCACACTATAATCTTTCTAAAGTTTTTCACAGATCGTCCTTCAACTGTTACGAAAAATAACGTCAAACTAAAGAAAGAAAAAGGTGCTTGTCGGTTTGTCCTGCATCCCCAAGTCTTTTGCAATTAATCTTTTTCTGGAAATTCTCCCTAGTGATAACGATAAATTTAAGAAAAAAGTAAAGCCATGCACAGTTACCAATACAATGGTTGCCAGCTACCCAAGTCTGCTCCATTTTCACCCACTGCAATATTTTTCACTGTCGGATGAAGAAATTTAATCTCTTCCCAAGTCATCCATCGGGGGTATTCAGATTGATTAGTACCATAGTATTGCTTGAATTCCTTTTGCATTGATACAAGATCCAACATCATGAGCCTCCCAAGTGTTGCAGCAGCTTCTGTAGCATAGATCTAAACCAAACCAAACCAAACAAAATCAAAACCATAAATCCAATCAACCATGAATCAAGAGACGGCTAATAAACCAAGTATAACAAAAAAAAGAAAACTCAAGTTTCTCCCACAGTGTTTACCTTAGCGGAGAAATTCTCATTTCGGGTAAGAAATGGTAATCCAAGCATACCCATTGGGCTCGAAATTAGTACCAAATCAATGGAAGATACATCCCACAAATTCAAGTTAGTGACAGTTCTGTAACAAGGCTCTGCATGGATTAAATCGTCCGCATGGAGAGTTTTCTCAATTCTCCGCCTCTTTGGTTCACATGAATATAAAATGCTATCAGGAATTTCAACATCTTCAGGTTGATAAGAACTAGTTGGGATTGGCGAGAAGATTGTAAGAGCGGAAAGGTCAATTGGGCAATCAAGTAAGATATTAAAGTCGCACAGAGTGATTATGTAGCATGGTGGAAAGTGATATCCACCTCCTTTGCTTAAGCATGTCTGAGAAAAGAGAAAAAAAAAAAAATCGCCTCACACAACTGATACTCAATTTTATATCACCGCAACAAGAAAAATATACAAAATGCAAGGGAAATACCAATAAAATGAGAGTATATTGAGGGAGAAACTCACAAGCTTCATGGAGACGGCAGAAAAACTATTTGCTCTAAACACTTCTTCTCATTCAATTGACAGTCTGATGTTTAAACCTTCGCGGCAATTATTAATGGATGGAAATCCCGCCTCTCACTCTCACTCCCACTGGTTAAAAATCTTTATTGTCATCTTGTAGCTTCCCCTATATTGCAATTGCTCCACCCTAAAATCAATGGGCCAATGGCTCAAGCTCAAATAAGAATTTTGAGACATAAAACCCTAAATATGCACCTTACAACCCTAAATAATATTTATTTTCGAGGATTAATGATGGCAAAAGCAGCTTACCCAGGTTCTTTCAACTTCTTAAATCCAGTATTCCCTGAAAATTCAAACAGAGCTATGTAATGGAAGTGAGACAAACGGAGATGAGCAGAGTCTAAGGGCCTGTTTGGTACAATTTTTAAATACAGCTTCCAAAATTCATTTTCCACTGTTTTCAAAACATTCCCTTTTTCCTTGTTTTCATTTTCTTATAAATTTTAAAAGATGTTCGGTAGGAAAGTAAAAAACTGTTTTTAAAAATATATTTTCAAAAATTAGTTATAAGTTACAACCAAGAATTCAAAAATCAGTTATAAGCTTACACAAGTGTTTATACACATCATAACAAGTCTTCCGAGTCCGAAGATAAGTTACTCGATGAACTTGTATAACTGGATTTCCTTTTTAAAACTGAATTCTTAATAAGGGTTTTTGGTACCTGAGAAGCAATTTATTAAAACAGTGACAACAAATTTATGAACAAGTAAAAAGATATGATTAGCATGAGAACAAACTAGAAGTACCAGAAACTAGAAGCACAAGTTAAACAGTAATTTCAATAACAGTTAGAAGGGAAAGCAGTATGCAAGAAATGCTCAGGTATCACAAGCGGAGTTTGTGAAGAGCAGTGTTACACAACAGAAGATTGTCCTTCTGATGGACTTCCTGGATTTGCACTAAAAGTTTTTGGATTATTATGCAATACTTCGACATTGGAAAGGAATAGGCTAGAATAAACGAAAGGTCAAAGAAAAAGGGTTGTATTCAAACATTGAAGACTATGTTCCGTGAAGAAATGCACAAGTGATACAGATGTTATGAAAGAAAAGAAGTTTTTAAGTTACAATGATATATTGTTCAGCATTTAGGCTAATACAGTATCTGTCAGAACACGACGTGTAATGATAGTTTGCCTTAAATGATAAAATGTAACTCGATAGATAGCTGCAAGCAAGTTGATGTGGTATCACATATACAAACTATTCAATCCAAACCAATGTTCATTTCATTAATAAACTCAGGCTGTTACAAAATTTTCTTAAGCAAAAATATCCATTTTTGTCAACAAGTTACCAAAATACCAAGGCACCTTACAATTGCTAACACAGATTTATATGAATTTGGAATCACCCTCCACCTCTAGGTTAATAATGTGTAGTTATTTTTCTAAGTTTTTGCGGTATTGGAAAGCACAATCCTAGAAGACACAATCACAAGCACCACAAACAGTGAACCAAATTCATTTTATAAAAAAAAATAAAAAAAATCATTACAGATTCTTATGCCACATTTGCAAATTCCCTACGCATTATACGCAATCGATTGAATTTGCCTATCAACTTTGGAACAGTCTATCTCTTACCAAACCTAGTAAAGCTAGCATTGTCTATTTCTACCATTTTTCCTTCACTAATGTAGTGGTTTGTAAACCATTTGTGGCTTCTTCATGAACCAATTCAACAAAGTAATTCACAATAAACTGTCCCATGTGCGACATCATCTATATTATCAACACTAGATGCAGACATCTTTTTTCTGCACAATATTCTATCTAAAACCTAAGCATAAAGAGGCATACATTACCAACATCATGCAAAAACACTCAAACTCATAATTTCTCTAGCAACAAAACTAAGAATATAAGAAAACCCCAATGAAACTTAAAACATCAGTATTTAAGTCAAATAAGAAAACCCCGGGAAATTGAATTGAATATTCATACCTACAGATTGCACCAAATCGATCAAGCCATTTTTTTTCAAAATAAAAACCCAATAAGTTGAAACTTGAAAGCGAGATTAACCATATAGTATATATCGCACAAGAGATCATACCTGGTAAAGAAATCTAGCTCTCGTTCGTTTGAGAAGAAGAAGGAAATAAGAAAAAACACGGAAAACGAACTCAGGTCTCAGGAAAATAACGTTTTCTAAAAACATACCTAACAAGTACGTTTTATCGTGTTTTCCGTTTTCTATCAGGGGTATATATGGACACTATGATACTTACTATATTTACAATTGTTGATTTTCAAAGCGGGATGGTGATATTTAGCCTTCTTAAACTGGGCCCATTGAAATTTTATTTCCACCACAAACAATGATAAGGGGTGTCTAAATTTATTGGAATTTCCAAAATTACCCTCAAAAAAATATTAATATTACTAAATTACCCATCAACTCTTAATAATAAACCTAAAACTAAAATCAATTATCATTTCCATCTCATAAACTGATTCTCCTCTTCTTTTTCTCCCACTTTTTTCATTTTTTTGAAACCAAAACATCGTGGATGATCGACGATCCAAATACGATTAATCGTTTTTTTTCTTCTATAAAATGACGAAACATACAAGAATGAAGCATGCTACTAACCGGAAATTTCCTAGTAAGGATAATCCTGGACTTGTTGAAGCGATTCGAAACATAACGATGAAAACGGTTGAGGAACCATCTTTGATCGCACATGAGGAGGAAATGGGTCGAATCAGGTACTTTTCTATCAACCCAATCATGTAAACTAGGTTTTAGTAACATGCAATCGCTTAGAAATCGAAATTTTTGTGATCAAAATATTTCCTTGTTCACAGAATCGGATCACGTTAATGTCTATGTAAACCGATTGATTTTAGAAACGGTTTATGTTCTTACACTTATAAACCGATTCTTCTGCATGTACATTATAATAGGATAACGTTAATGTATAAAAAGACCGATTGTGGTAGCCATTTTTCCTGTAACTAATTTTTGTTAGAATCGGAAGACATGTGTGTTCAAAAAAACCGATTGTTTAGCCTTAAAATTCTCATATGCTAAGTCAATAATCGGACTTTATATGTACATCGATAAAACTGATTATTGGAATCGGTTTACATTAGCATTGAAAAACACCGTTTGTTTGTTTTATTGTTAGAATCGGATTACGTGAGTACATTAATAAACCGATTGTTTATTTGTTATGTTCCGAATCGGTTTTTATATGTATATCGAGTAAACCGATTGTGTACCGTGACTTTGACAAAATTCATTCGATTCCATTGGTGTTTATTGCTTAACTCTATATTCTACAGGCCAAACAAGGGCAACCAACAAAAGCAATCCGAAAAGAAATATAAGAGGAAACATGACCTTGCTTCTCCTAAGCCTTTGGCACCTCGTCAAAAAGACGGCCAAAATTTGAATGCTTCGCACCGAAGGGCCACGGGGAGTAAAGCCAAAGGGATCAGCAGCAATGACCCTCCATCTCAAGCGGAGCAACCAACACACGAAGAATCTGATTCCGATACACCTACTGAACAAGAAGGTGGTGAAGAAGAAAGTGATGAGGAAGTTAATGAGGAAGAAATTGGTGGCAAGGAAGGTGGTGAAGAAGAAAGTAGTGAGAGTGAAAGTGATGAAGAAGCGGGTGAGGATGAAAGTGATGAAGAGATAAGAGAAGTGCAAGAACAAGTCCAAGGAGGAGACTCTGAAAACCAAGATAAGACAGATGGTAAGAAGAAGAAGAAAGGGGCCACATGCCCGACCCACTGAAGATGTTTTCTAGCGGCCCTGAGGATCCCGTTCACGGGTTACCCGGTGATGGAGGACAGATGTTATGGGGGTACAAAGACAGTTGGGTCGTCGTCGTTTTCCATACAATAGTAAGTACCTAAACCTTATGTGATGTAACTGTTTATGAATAAAAATCGTTTCTGTCGATTTTGGTAAATTCGGTAGGTGAGTGAGAAACTGGTTTAAACTCTAAACAAATGTGTTGCATGTGAGCACTTTCTAGATTTGAGAGATCAATCTGTACAAGTCCGGCCTAAACCAAGAAATGGTCGTTCCAGACTTGCTTCGGTCACAAAGTGGAGGAGAAGGGTTGATTTTGGGAGGGAAGCGAAGAAAGGTGTTGAGACCAGAAGAGTTCTGGAAAGGTAGTGTCTCGACTTGTATCAGAAAAGTGGAAGCTTAGGAAGCTTGCAAGAGATGGAAGCCTTTTTGGGAGAGCTTGCCAAGTTGCCTTTCTGAGAGTGTTGTATTTTTCTCCTGACTGAGACTTGTGTATGGTGGAAATAGGTAAGACCTATTTATACAAGTCGAGATTGAAACGTACCCTGGCCTCATGAAGGAAGAGAGTAAAGGGTGAAATAATGGGAGGAGGTGGTAACCGCATGGTGTTTATGGGTGAAAACGTTTTCACCATTATTTCCTCATTTATTTGACCGCTTTATTCCTATTCACGCTTTCTTAAAGTGAGCGTAGTGTACGCTGCATGCTGTGACCGCCAAACCAAGACCCTAGAAAGCATCCCCCAGTTTGTGTTGATGTCTCGAGTGTTGGTTGCACCTTGAGTGCAAGTGGCAATGGCAGGCT
Organism: Papaver bracteatum; assembly: GCA_023529315.1. Classification (NCBI taxonomy): domain Eukaryota; kingdom Viridiplantae; phylum Streptophyta; class Magnoliopsida; order Ranunculales; family Papaveraceae; genus Papaver; species Papaver bracteatum. The sequence continues at coordinate 2,125,021 of JAJJWX010005377.1, read as the reverse complement.
GCAAGTGGCGCGTGTGGCATGTGCGGAATGCCTTTGTTGCGGGTTGCACCTTGAGTGCGAGTAGTAATGCCAGGTTGCAAGTGGCGCATGTGGCATGTGAGGAATGCCTTGGTTGCAGGTTGCACCTTGAGTGCAAGTGGCAATGCCAGGCTGCAGGTGGCGCGTGTGGCATGTGCCAATGGCATGTGCGGAATGCCTTTATTGCGGGTTGTACGGTTTGTAAGACTGGGCTACCAGCGAGCATGTTGGCATGTGCCAATGGCACGCACGACCAAGTTGACCTAAGTTGCACGGTTTGCAAGCCTAGGCTACCAGCGAGCGTATTTGGCATGTGCCAATGACACGCACGACCAAGTTGACCTAGGTTGCACGGTTTGCAAGCCTAGGCTACCAGCGAGCGAATTTGGCATGTGCCAATGGCACGCACGGCCAAGTTGATTTAGATTGCACAGTTTGCAAGCTAGGTTACCAGCGAGCATGTTGGCATGTGCCAATGGCATGCGTGGCTAATTTTGCCTAGGTTGCACGGTTTGCAAGCTAGGCTACCAACGAGCATGTTGGCATGTGCCAATGGCATGCGTGGCCAATTTGGCCTAGGTTGCACGGTTTGCAAGCTAGGCTACCAGCGAGCATGTTGGCATGTGCTAATGGCACGTGGAGGCTTGGTCCCTTGGTTGCACGGTTTGGCAAGCTGGGAAGAGGGCACTTTTGGCATGGCGCGGATAGCTTGGCTAGGTGCGTGACCAAGCTATGGTTTTTGGGCCAAAGGCCATGAGGAGACCTTAGACGGTCATGATTTGCTCCTAGGATTGAAGGGAAACCGTTGATTGTTGCACGCCTTCACTTTGGTAGCCGCAAGGGGGAGGCCGGTATGGTGGCATGGCTAGGGCCAAGGTAAGGGTGTTTGGCGTGGTGTGACTAGCATAGCTAGGGCCAAGGCAGAGTGCGTTTGGCATGGCGCGGATAGCTTGTGCTAGGTGTGGCTGGCATGATTTGACATTGGCACGGAGGTGCGGCTAGCATGGTTGGAATGCTTTTGCACGTTTGGTGTGGCTGGCATGATTTGCTATTGGCACCGAGGTGCGGCTAGCATGGTTGGAATGCTTTGGCGCGTTTGGTGTGGCTGGCATGATTTTCCATTGGCACAGAGGTACTGCTAGCATGGTTGGCATGCTTTGGCGCATTTGGTGTGGCTGGCATGATTTTCCATTGGCACAGAGGTACGGCTAGCATGGTTGGCATGCTTTGGCGCATTTGGTGTGGCTGGCATGATTTTCCATTGGCACAGAGGTGCGGCTAGCATGGTTGGCATGCTTTGGCACAGTTGGTGTGGCTAGCATGATTTGCCATTGGCACAGAGGTGCGTCTAGCATGGTTGGCATGCTTTGGCGCGGTTGGTGTGTCTGGCATGATTTGCCATTGGCACATAGGGGAATTAAGGTTTTGCTCGTTGTAACCCTAATTTGAACAAATGCCCCCCATTAATTACTGACTACATGTATTAAATGTTCTAATAAATGTGTCACCGGTGACATTAGGTTATTCGGGGTTTTACAATTTTACCCTTTGTCTAAAAACCACCATCAACATTAAGTCCCCTTCTTAGCTCGGAACAGGAGCTTTGTTGCGAGGTAAGCATAAGATGGTAACAAACTATCAACAGTAAATCGTAAAGAGAATTGGGGAGGCTTGTCTGACCTTTTTATTGATAGGATTTGGAATCCTTTCCTCTGGAAGTTTTGAACAAATCGGGAGGCTGACACAATTGGGAAGCTGGGCGTCCTTGGGAAACTGGAAAGCTGGGCATGAGCTTGGTGGGGCCTGCTTAAGCTGGGAAGCTGGTGCAAGTTGGGAGACTGACCAGGATTGGGAAGCTTGTACGTATTGAGAAGCTGGCCAGGATTAGGAAGCTTGCATGTATTGTGAATATGGCGTCGGTTGGGAAGCTGGAGCAGATTGGGAATCTCTTGCAAGGGAGAGGCTTGTGGTTTAGGGTTTGACACGCTGAAACCCTAATTGGCTCCCTTCACTAAAGTTGCTGTAGAATCCTCGTTTGGAGTCGGATTTCCGATGTCCGCATATGTATCTTCAAACCCAGGAAATTTCCAAGCTTTAGAAAAAAATATTTTTCAATTTTGATCATGTTTACGGGATGAAAAACGCTAAACAGTAAACTTCCAGGAGGTTTTCAGAACTTTTTCAGGTTGCGTGTTGTCTGATGCTCTGGTCACCTCTCCTTTCCCGTTCATCCGATTGCCATGAAATTTTGGCATGTTGTAGGTAACTTCCATGCAAAAATAATGGTACATAAACCAACACTAGATGTCACACTAATTTCTCCCAGTTCGTAATTGAACACAGGGAAGTGTAAATTTCCCTCATCTGACTTTGTTTGGAAAACGTGTTTCATGACTTCGGTACTTCTTGCACATGTTGTAGAAGCATAATAAGGAACTTGAATGATGTTAGTTCACTTAATTTCTTAATTTTATGATCGTACTGATTTTCCACGCTTGATCCATCCTAATCCCATGTAATCTTCGTATTAGGTTCTTAACAACGAAGTTGGGAATCATGGGTCCACTAGTATGAGCAACCCTGGAGTTGTTGACGATGAACCACTTGCATCTCCAGGTTATCAAGTATTGATTTCCAATGCAGTGGAAGTGGCAGAAATCCCAATTGAGCCTTAGATGGTGGAACCCGAATCGAGAATAGTAGAAACTGCTTCGTCAGAGGTTTCCCCTATGCGCAACCTACTATCATTACATCTCCTTGAATTCCCCGTCCACATGATTCGACATGATCCTATCATACTCTTCTGGATGTGAAAGTGGGATGCTCAGAAATTACTTAATGAAATATTCTGATAGTGCAGGCTTGGGACCCTCCGCGACACCGTTCACGGGTTACCCGGTGATGAAGGACAGATGTTATGGGGGTACAAAGACAGTTGGGTCGTCGTCGTTTGACATACAATAGTAAGTACCTAAACCTTATGTTATGTAACTGTTTAAGAGTAAAAATTATTTCTGCCGATTTTTGGTAAATTCGGTAGGTGAGTGAGAAAATGTTTTAAACCCTAAACAAATGTGCTGCACGTGAGCACTTTCTAGATTCGAGAGATCAATATGTACAAGTACGGCATAAACCAAGAAATGGTCGTTCCAGACTTGCTTCGGTCACAAAGTGGAGGAGAAGGTTTGATTTGGGGAGGGAAGCGAAGAAAAGTGTTGAGACCAGAATAGTCCTGGAAAGGTAGTGTCTCGACTTGTATCAGAAAAGTGGAAGCTTAGGAAGCTTGCAAGAGATGGAAGCCTTTTTGGGAGAGCTTGCCAAGTTGCCTTTCTGAGAGTGTTGTATTTTTCTCCTGACTGAGACTTGTGTATGGTGGAAATAGGTAAGACCTATTTATACAAGTCGAGATTGAAACGTACCCTGGCCTCATGAAGGAAGAGAGTAAAGGGTGAAATAATGGGAGGAGGTGGTAACCGCATGGTGTTTATGGGTGAAAACGTTTTCACCATTATTTCCTCATTTATTTGACCGCTTTATTCCTATTCACGCTTTCTTAAAGTGAGCGTAGTGTATGCTGCATGCTGTGACCGCCAAACCAAGACCCTAGAAAGCATCCCCCAGTTTGTGTTGATGTCTCGAGTGTTGGTTGCACCTTGAGTGCAAGTGGCAATGGCAGGCTGCAAGTGGCGCGTGTGGCATGTGCGGAATGCCTTTGTTGCGGGTTGCACCTTGAGTGCAAGTAGTAATGCCAGGTTGCAAGTGGCGCATGTGGCATGTGCGGAATGCCTTGGTTGCAGGTTGCACCTTGAGTGCAAGTGGCAATGCCAGGCTGCAGGTGGCGCGTGTGGCATGTGCCAATGGCATGTGCGGAATGCCTTTATTGCGGGTTGTACGGTTTGTAAGACTGGGCTACCAGCGAGCATGTTGGCATGTGCCAATGGCACGCACGACCAAGTTGACCTAAGTTGCACGGTTTGCAAGCCTAGGCTACCAGCGAGCGTATTTGGCATGTGCCAATGACACGCACGACCAAGTTGACCTAGGTTGCACGGTTTGCAAGCCTAGGCTACCAGCGAGCGAATTTGGCATGTGCCAATGGCACGCACGGCCAAGTTGATTTAGATTGCACGGTTTGCAAGCTAGGTTACCAGCGAGCATGTTGGCATGTGCCAATGGCATGCGTGGCTAATTTTGCCTAGGTTGCACGGTTTGCAAGCTAGGCTACCAACGATCATGTTGGCATGTGCCAATGGCATGCGTGGCCAATTTGGCCTAGGTTGCACGGTTTGCAAGCTAGGCTACCAGCGAGCATGTTGGCATGTGCCAATGGAACGTGGCGGCTTGGTCCCTTGGTTGCACGGTTTGGCAAGCTGGGAAGAGGGCACTTTTGGCATGGCGCGGATAGCTTGGCTAGGTGCGTGACCAAGCTATGGTTTTTGGGCCAAAGGCCATGAGGAGACCTTAGACGGTCATGATTTGCTCCTGGGATTGAAGGGAAACCGTTGATTGTTGCACGCCTTCACTTTGGTAGCCGCAAGGGGGAGGCCGGTATGGTGGCATGGCTAGGGCCAAGGTAAGGGTGTTTGGCGTGGTGTGACTAGCATAGCTAGGGCCAAGGCAGAGTGCGTTTTGCATGGCACGGATAGCTTGTGCTAGGTGTGGCTGGCATGATTTGACATTGGCACGGAGGTGCGGCTAGCATGGTTGGAATGCTTTGGCGCGTTTGGTGTGGCTGGCATGATTTTCCATTGGCACAGAGGTACTGCTAGCATGGTTGGCATGCTTTGGTGCATTTGGTGTGGCTGGCATGATTTTCCATTGGCACAGAGGTACGGCTAGCATGGTTGGCATGCTTTGGCGCATTTGGTGTGGCTGGCATGATTTTCCATTGGCACAGAGGTGCGGCTAGCATGGTTGGCATGCTTTGGCGCGGTTGGTGTGGCTGGCATGATTTGCCATTGGCACATAGGGGAATTAAGGTTTTGCTCGTTGTAACCCTAATTTGAAAAAATGCCCCCCATTAATTACTGACTACATGTATTAAATGTTCTAATAAATGTGTCACCGGTGACATTAGGTTATTCGGGGTTTTACAATTTTACCCTTTGTCTAAAAACCACCATCAACATTAAGTCCCCTTCTTATCTCGGAACAGGAGCTTTGTTGCGAGGTAAGCATAAGATGGTAACAAACTATCAACAGTAAATCGTAAAGAGAATTGGGGAGGCTTGTCTGACCTTTTTATTGATACGATTTGGAATCCTTGCCTCTGGAAGTTTTGAACAAATCGGGAGGCTGACACAATTGGGAAGCTGGGCATCCTTGGGAAACTGGAAAGATGGGCATGAGCTTGGTGGGGCCTGCTTAAGCTGGGAAGCTGGTGGGGCCTGCTTGGCGGAATTCCTTGGTTGCAGGTTGCACCTTGAGTGAAAGTGGAAATGCCAGGCTGCAGGTGACGCGTGTGGCATGTGCGGAATGCCTTTATTATGGGTTTTCAGGTTTGTAAGCCTAGGATACCAGTGAGCATGCTGGCATGTGCCAATGACATGCACGACCAAGTTGACCTTAGTTTCACGGTTTGCAATCCCAAGCTACCAGCGAGCGGATTTGGCATGTGCCAATGGCACGCACGGCCAAGTTGACCTAGGTTGCACGGTTTGCAAGCCTAGACTACCAGTGAGCGGATTTGGCATGTGCCAATGGCATGGGTGGCTAATTTGGCCTAGGTTGCACGGTTTGAAAGATAGGCTACCAGCGAGCATGCTGGCATGTGCCAATGGCATACGTGGCCAATTTTTACTAGGTTGCACAGTTTGCAAGCTAGGCTACTAGCGGGCATGTTGGCATGTGCCAATGGCACGTGGCGTCTTGGTCCCTTGGTTGAACGGTTTGGCAAGCTGGGAAGAGGTATCTTTTGGCATGGCGAGGCTAGCTTGTCTAGGTGCGTGACCAAGCTTGTAACCATCCACCCAAACTATCCAAACCTATCTCTCAATCATTCATTCTCATTACATTCCCTGAAATTGAGAAGGAGAGAAAGCAGCCACTGCTACTGAAACATGAAGAGAGATTGAGAGACAGAGAGTTGCCGCAATGGATTCGATCAGTTGACGATGCTGTTGAAAGGCAGCTGATGTTATCACATGAAACAGCAGAATTGAGATCGAGATATTATGGCAGTGAAAATGTTGATTGAACCAAACAATGGTCTAGGTCACTTTAATTGATGATTCAAAGATAGGTTTTTGCTAAGAAGTTAAAAATGGAATCCGTGTTGTATATGTGATGAAATGGGTTATAAATTGATGGTTGTGCTCTTGAAGATGGTTTGCTATTCAGATGGAGTTGTTGGTTGGAAAGGAAGTAGAGGATGGGTTCTTATATGTCTGAGATACTAAGTTGGAGGTGAGATTCTATGAAGTGGATTTGAGAAGAAACCATAGATGATTATGCTAATGGTTGTTCTGATAGGTTTGAGATGAATTTGCAATACAAACTGCACAAAGGGTGCTTGTTTAGCTGCTTGAATGAGTGTTTTTACAACAAGAGCAGCTGTGCAGTTGGAGTTGGAAGGGTTGAGAGATTTAATTGGGGCACTGATGGTGAGCCTATACTGCAGTTGGTAGTTGCTGTTGTGTTAAATGACATAATTGCAGGTGCAATGCTGGGTATGGAGCGGTGGTTATCTTTCTGGGATCAAGCAAGAGGTGTTGAGTTGGTGTATGTGATGAATGGCTAGGCAATGGTGGAGCTTAAATGAAGTAGCAGCAATCTGGTGTTGTGAATGAAGTTGCAGCAGTGAACCAGTGAGTGGCGACAAGATTCAATAGGTATTGGTATGATGGTCTATGCTGTGAATGCAGTGTTACTGTTATGCTGCTCCAATGGACTGAGAAGGTAAAAGCTACAATGGTGATGAATGAAGGGTTAATCTTAGATGAATGCTTAGGAGTTAACATTGCAGGATGGAATTACAGGAAAGTTTGTCAAAAGTATGTGGCTGGAGGAATGTTGTTCAAGGTTGTGAAGTACAGCCCTATTTGAGATACAACTGAAGCTTGCTGGTAGAGCTTTTGAATGTGAAAAGTGCAGGTGGAGGTTGCAGAAGCAATGTAAATGCATGAACTGGAATGTAGAGTTGGCGGCTAGGTTGCGGCAATTGTGGCAATTCAGAATAAGGGTTGGAGGTTTAGGCAGCTGGTACTGGTAATGAAGCTAAAATGGACGAGAAGATATTGCAGGTGGAATAGGTTGGTCTGTTGGTGGTGCAGTAGCATTGCAGTGAATCATGGCTCGATGCGAAGGGAGTATGGCAGTATTATGGCAATGGCTAAGTGACGCTGCTGCGATGCAATGCAAAGAGCAATAGCTGATGGAGCTGTGACAGTGGATGTGCTGCGGATAGCCAGGGAAGTTACAGAATGCATGAATAATGCTGCAGAAATTGTGCGAAAACGGGGTGAAAAAGGCACGCCGGTGAGCATAGTTCCGGTAGTCGGATTTCAGAGGTTAAAGTGTCGATCATAATATTTCAGTGAATCGTGAGGCGGGTATGAGTCTAATTCAAGAGTTGGCCGCCGGACATATGAGCTACGTGTCACGCTTTTGGGTACGTTTTCGCAAGAATAAAAATTGGATTTAGATGGGTTTTGCAAATGTTTGAAATACAGGAAAGCAAAGTTGAGCTACTGGAAGTGCATAATTACTTGGTGATAGTTTCAGATGGCAAAAGTGATCGGAGAAAGTTTTCCGGCGACGGTGACCGGATTCCGGTGATGACGTCAGCACTCCGGCGACCAATTTTGGACCCAAATTTTCCAAAGACATATTTCTCACACCTGGGCTTGGTGGACTAGTAGATGGACGTGGACTTGAATATTTTGAAGACTTTGACCTATTTTTGGAAAGCAAAGGGCTATAAAAAGAGAGTTTCTACAACAAAGAAAAAACGTATTATTCTATTCTTAGAGCTTTTGCAGAGAACTACTTCTAGGGTTTGCACTCTTTTATGTTTCATAGTCTTCCCTTGAATATTTTGATGATGAACTCCATGAATATGTGTAGCTAAATACAATAATTGGTTATGGGATAAAAGTTGATTTCTTCAAGCATGATTATTTGATTCTATGAATTAGTTTTGTCTCAATTTTATCGTTTATGATTCATTGTTTTTATTATCATACGATTTGAATGCTAGTTTGGTTGAGTCCGGAATCAATTGGATTTGTTTTCATCTCTAAAGCTATATTAGGGTTTTCAATACGTAAAAGTTGTTATCCCTGATTTCTAGTAGCATCTTGTGGTTAATACTTGTAGTGATAAATCTTTTTAATCGCATATGAATCATAACCTTTGTTAAAACGAATTAGTGCTTTTACACCTTTGTTTGCATTGATTAGTCTTATTTCATAGAACTTATTGCTCTTAGGGAGTTAAATCTAATTGTGCTTTTACACTTTAGGTTGCTTTTTAAGAAGATTTCACAATAGCATCTTTTAATATTGTTTGTGATAAAATCAGGAAATAAACGGGATACTCTTGCGATCAAGATATCCTAAGACTTTTGATAATTGAGAGATTAAATACCAATTCTAATCATAGATGAAAAATATATGTTTATGAATGATACTATCCCTTAACCAATATCTTATCCTTATTGATTATTCCAACTATTTACTTTGCTTTATTTAGTATTATTACTTTGATAAAAACAAAAACACAACTTGGGTTATTTGGTTACATAAGAATCTGAAAATTGCATAACAACAATCGCCTCTCTGTGGATACGAACTCTTTTTTATCGAATACTATATTCATATTAGTTAAGTGAGGAAGTGAAATTATTTTTGATGCATACGACAGAGATCAAATTTTGGCGCCGTTGCCGGGGAGGCATTCGGCTTGTTATCTAGTTTTTAGTTTCTGTTCGCATACTGTTCTGTTCGCATACTGTTGTTCGTTTCTTGTCTTGTTTCTCACTTGTTTGTGAGAATTGTTTTTCAGGTACCTAATCTCTGGCTTCTAAAGATTGGAATTATCCAAGGTGCGGGATAGATACTCGAAAAGGAACAATACTCCAACCAAGGCAAGGCACGACGGAAGAACACGACTTGGAAGTAGAACACGAAGCTCTTCGGCAAGAAGGAGAGGAAGTAGAACACGATATTCCTTTTGAAGAAGAAGGAGAAGGAGAAGAAGCAATGGGTGACGCTGCAAATCATTCACTTAAAGACTTATCTTCTCACAAGTTGGATATAAAGCAGGGTTGCATTCAAACCGACTCCACTTTTGAAATCAAGCCGGGACTTCTTAGAGAATTACCAAAGTTCCATGGTTTGGTGAATGAAGATCCAAACAAGCATCTTATGGATTTCCACACCATTGTCATGGCTATTCTCCCAGCAAATATGGAGGCGGATGGTGCTATGTTGAAGGTTTTTCGATTCTCATTGGAAGGTAATGCTAAGGATTGGTTATATTACTTGCCTTCCGGGAGTGTTACAACTTGGAATGGGCTCAAGAAACTCTTTTTAGAGAGATATTTTCTTGCATCTAAGGCTACTCAAATTCGCAAGGATATTTGCGGAATGAAGCAAAATATCGGAGAATCGTTATATGATTGTTGGGAACGATACAAGAGGTTGGTGGCCAGCTGTCCTCATCACCAATTTAGTGACGCTATGATCATCCAATACTTCTATGAAGGACTCCAATCAAGTGATAGGAATCTTATCGACGCAGCGGGTGGTGGTGCACTAGTGAGCAAGACGGTGGCACAAGCTAGAGAGTTGATTGAAAACATGGCAGCAAACTCTCAACAATTCTTGAGTCGTGGTTCGGATGTGCTTCTTCTAAGTCAATGAAGTGAGCGAGGTGGAGGAACTTCGTCAACAAATGGGAAACATCACAGCAATGCTACAACAAGTTTCAGCCGCAGTGATACCAAATTCTCATGGGTATGAAGACGTCAATGAGCAAGCTAATGCGGTTTTTCCAAATAAGCCAAGACGGTATGATCCTTATTCCAATACTTACAATCCGGGATGGAGAGATCACCCCAATTTTAGCTATGCTAACAACCAAGGAGCGGTTCAACAACCTACTTTCAACAATTCGGGTGGATTTTAACCTCAACAACAACAATTCCAGCCGCGTCAACAATTTCAGAAACCACAAAAATCAATGCAAAATCAAGGTTCTGATATCGATGCAAAGCTTCAAACAATGATGCAAGGCATTTCTTCTATGTTTAAAGATAGTCAATAAGAAACCAAGAGTGCGATCAGGGAATTGCAGACACAAATGGGTTCCATGGCTACTGAGTTAAACCAATTGAAGGCAAAAAATAGTGGGAAACTCCCTTCTCAACCTATTAACCCAAAAGAGGGTGTGAATGCGATTACATTGAGAAGTGGTACACAACTTGTGCAACCCGAAGTTGCTGATTCGGGCAAGGTGGAAACACCAAAGGAACCTGTTTTGGAGGAGAAGAATGAGGATTCTCCCCAAACTTCTGAGGTACCTATTCCTAACTCTAAAACTCCTATTCCTACTTATGTTCCTCCTTTACCTTTTCCTCGCATATTTGCAAATTCTAAGAAGGAGGCGCTAGAAAAGGAGATTTTAGACGTTCTTAAGAAGATTCATGTGAACATACCACTCATTGATGCTATTAAGCAAGTTCCAAAGTATGAAAAAGTGTTGAAGGACTTGTGTACCAATAAGCAAAGGCTCAAAGGTAATGAAGTGCTTAGTGTGGGGGAGAATGCTTAGGCAATCTTACAACACAAACTCCCGCTGAAATGCAAAGACCCGGGCAGCTTTGACATCCCCGTCACAATTGGTACCACTACATTTAACAAAGCAATGTTAGACTTAGGTGCATCCGTTAATGTTATGCCTGCATCTATGTATAAGTCGCTTGATTTAGGTCCTCTCAAAAAGGCTGAAATTGTGTTGCAATTAGCCGATCGTTCTAATGTCTACCCTAAGGGTATTGTTGAGGATGTTCTTGTGCAGGTTAATCAACTAGTATTTCCTGCTGATTTTTGTGTTTTAGAGATGGATGAAGGTTCACCGGACTCGTCTCTTCTATTGCTACTTGGGCGTCCCTTCATGAAAACGGCGAAGACCATTATTAATGTGGATAAGGGAACGCTAACTATGGAGTTTGATGGAGAAGTAATACGTTTCAACATTTTCGAGACGATGAGATATCCTAGTGATGTCCACTCTTGCTTCTCCGTTGATGTGATGGATACTTTGGCACAACAAATGTTTGAATTGAATGGTGAAGATGCTTTGAAAACCGTTTTAACTACATCCATTGATAATGGTGTAGAGTGTGGTATTGAGGTTAAAGAAGCCCTTGGTGATCTCAACTCACTACAAGGATGCCCGGAAACTCATAATATCTCTTTTATTTCTTTACCATGCAGTGATGAGAAACTTTTACCCTCTATTGTTAAATCTCCAAAGTTAGAATTGAAACCTCTTCCTAGTCACTTAAAGTACTTGTACTTGGGTGACAATGAAGAGTTACCTGTGATTGTTTCTAATGAGCTTAGTGAATTACAGGAGCAAAAACTTCTAAGGGTGCTAAGGAAGCACAAGACGGCCATATGATGGACAATTTCCGATATCAAGGGTATAAGCCCTGCCGTTTGTATGCATAAGATACGTTTGGAGGACGATGCAAAGCCTACAAGGGAAGCGCAGCGTCGTTTGAACCCCCCAATGATGGAAGTTGTGAAAAGGAGATACTCAAGCTTTTGGAAGTGGGTGTTATCTACCCCATATCCGATAGTAAGTGGGTGAGCCCGGTACAAGTTGTACCAAAGAAATCAGGGGTTACCGTGGTGGAGAATGATGAGAATGAACTTGTCCCAACTCGTGTGCAAACCGGTTGGAGGGTTTGTATTGATTATAGGAAATTGAATTCCACTACTAGAAAATATCACTTTCCATTACCTTTTATTGATCAAATGCTTGAACGTTTAGCTGGACATTCTTATTATTGCTTTCTTGATGGCTATTCAGGTTATAATCAGATTGTGATAGCACCGGAGGATCAAGATAAAACCACTTTCACTTGTCCTTTTGGTACTTTTGCTTATCGAAGGATGCCTTTTGGCTTGTGCAATGCTCCAGCCACTTTTCAAAAGTGTATGGTAAGTATATTTTCAGAATATGTTGAAAACATAATCGAAGTGTTCATGGACGACTTTAGTGTCTTTGGTGACTCATTTGACCTTTGTTTGAACAATTTGTCACTAATCCTTGAACGATGTGTTGAAACAAATCTTGTGCTTAATTGGGAGAAGTGCCATTTCATGGTAACTCATGGCATAGTTTTAGGCCATATAGTATCTTCTAAAGGCTTGGAAGTTGATAAATCTAAGATAGACCTTATTCATGCTCTAACCCCTCCCACTACGGTGAGGGAGATACGCTCTTTTCTTGGTCATGCAGGTTTTTATCGTAGATTCATCAAGGATTTTTCCAAGATAGCATCACCACTTTGTACCTTATTGCAAAAAGATGTGGTTTTTAACTTTGATGAGAAGTGTATGGCGGCATTCAATCGTTTGAAAGAACTTTTGATTTCAGCCCCTATCATTAAACCACCGGATTGGAGCAAGCCTTTTGAGATCATGTGTGATGCAAGTGATTATGTGGTTGGTGCGGTGCTTGGGCAGCGCATGGGGAAGATACCTCATGCTATTTATTATGCTTCTAGAACGTTAAATGAGGCCCAACAAAACTACACTACCACTGAAAAAGAGTTATTAGCTATTGTTTTTGCTTTGGAAAAGTTCCGCTCTTATCTAATTGGTACAAAAGTTGTTGTCTTTTCGGATCATGCAGCACTTAGGTACTTGCTTACAAAGAAAGAGGCGAAACCGAGGCTCATACGATGGATTTTAGTCTTGCAAGAGTTTGATATAGAAATCAAGGACAAGAAAGGAATTGAGAACACCGTTGCGGATCATTTGAGCCGTCTTGCTGTAGACAAGGAAGCTATCCCGTTGCGTGAAAGTTTCCCGGATGAGAAACTATTCTCAATTGCATTTGGAGAACCATGGTATGCGGATATTGTGAACTACTTGGTCTCTAAACAAATCCCAAATAACTTGTCTCGTGCTGAGAGGGACAAACTTAAGAGGTTAGGAAACCAATATATATGGGATGATCCATACTTGTGGAAGCATGGCAGCGACCAAGTCATACGAAGGTGCGTTCCCGACTCTGAATTTAACTCTATCTTGTCTTTTTGTCACTCCTATGCTTGCGGAGGACATTTTGGGAGTAAAAGAACAGCTCACAAGGTAATTGAAAGCGGTTTTTATTGGCCAACTCTATTTAAGGATGCACATATATTTTGCACAACTTGTGATAGGTGCCAAAGGACATGCAATCTAGGTGCCCGAAATCAAATGCCACAAACTTTTATTCAATTTATTGAAGTTTTTGATGTATGGGGTATTGATTTTATGGGTCCTTTTGTCAACTCTCATGGGAATTTTTATATCTTACTTGCTGTTGATTATGTCTCGAAATGGGTGGAAGCTAAAGCCACCCCAACTAATGATTCTAAAGTGGTTTCATATTTTGTGCAAGCTAATATTTTTGCAAGGTTTGGAATTCCAAGAGCCATAATTAGCGATGGGGGTTCTCACTTCAAAAACAAGTTCTTACAAGGATTGTTGAAGAAGTACAATGTGTCGCACAAGATTGCAACACCTTATCATCCCCAAACCAATGGACAAGCTGAGGTGTCGAACCGAGAGGTAAAATACATACTAGAGAATACGGTGAATCCAACAAGGAAAGATTGGAGCATGCGACTTAATGATGCTTTGTGGGCTTATAGAACCGCATACAAAACACCTATTGGGATGTCTCCCTTTAGGCTTGTGTATGGTAAACCTTGTCACCTACCCGTTGAGATTGAACATAAAGCGTTTTGGGCGATTAAGCAATGCAATATGGAGCTAGATGGGGCTGGAAAGCAAAGGAAGTTACAACTCCAAGAGCTAGAGGAGTTACGCAATGATGCATTTGAAAGCTCTCGCATTTACAAGGAGAAAACTAAGGCATTTCATGATTCTATGATTTCTAGAAAACAATTTTGTGTTGGGCAGAAAGTGCTTTTGTTTAATTCTCGCTTGCAATTATTTCCGGGTAAACTAAGGTCACGTTGGATCGGACCTTTTATTGTTACTAATGTGTTTTCTCATGGTGCAAGGTAGAAATTCGTAAAGCATAGCTACTACGAAAGGAGTTTAAAGTGAATGGACACCGGTTGAAACCATATTATGAGAACTTTACTTCCGAAGTTGTGGAAGGTGTGAACTTTGTGGAGGCATCCTCGCTGGAGGAGTCTTAGCAAACAAGGAGTACGTCGGGATGACGACTTTAAACCAAGCGCTAAGTGGGAGGCAACCCACCGGTTTTGTATCTTTACCCTTATCTTTTTATTTTTATGCATTTGCTTTTATCTTTATTTTCTTTGTTTTTGCATATCATTTGCGGAATTTCCCACCTTGAACTCTCTTTGGATGATTCAATTTTACATTGAGGACAATGTAAAGTTTAAGTGTGGGGGAGCATTTATATGTTTGTATAGTGTGTTTTATGTTTTATGCCTAAAAAAAAATCAGAAAAATAGAAAAACCAAGAAAAAAATTGTGCTTTTTGAACTCCGAAATCTAGAAACTTGTGCCTTTAGGATGACACCATTAGTGGATGGAACCATTTTGAATGCAGGAGTTGAGGAACCAATTAACTAAACGGGACGAACATAGCTCATAATCATAAATACCATGATAGTTGTTACCATATCTCGGAATATCACCATATCGCATTCTATTTTTATTTTTCCATATTTATCTATTGTTTTCTAAGTGCTTTGGTGGGTCACTAAACATCGACGTGTTATTACTGCTAGGATGAAATAGAGTGATTAAGTTACTAGAAAAAAATGAAAAACAAAGAAAAAAAAGACCGACCAATTAGACCAAAACGGAATAAAATGACACTTGGGAATAGCAGTATGTGTGAAACGTAGTCCCTGTCTCCGTCGCCTAAACAAGCGTGGAATGCAGGATCCAAGGAAACTATCATGTATTTGCTGACAAGAATCATGCGCTTGGATCCAGTTTGATCCAATCATGTTGTCTTAAAAAAAAAAAAAAAAAAAAGTAAAAAAAAAAGTGAAAAAAAAAGGAAAGTATTATATTGGTTGAATAAAGTCACTCCTGGTTCCCTTGTATATGCTAGTGAGTTAATGTAGCATTCAAACCAAGTAGCTCAATCCAATAGGAATAGTTTCATCTTGGCAGTGACCTTCAGACAGATATGGGAAACATCGATCACTTGTGAGCATTCGCCAACATCTACATCTATATCCATCTTCTTTATCTTTTCATTGTGATTGTGGTTTGTTAGTTTCCGAGTATTGTGGCTTGTTCGACTATCTAATTAAAGCTTACTAAAATATGAATTGAATTTGCAAGGTACCTCCTCCTGTAGTCATTTTGGATTCGTTCACTGATTTGTCACAAATAGATGGAGTTGTAGGTAGACCTCTTGTAAACCTCCATGAGACTATAACTCATCCACTAGGGACATCTAGGGGTTTAAAGGCTTGTTATTTATGCTAAAAGTGACCGTATCCTCGACGAGACGGAGTTGTATGTATGATTTATAATTATTTTTTGTTTGATTTGCTCGAGGACTAGCAAAGTCTAAGTGTGGGGTAATTTGATAGGTGTAGAATACACCGTATTTTATATTTAGTATTTATGCTTTCTTTGCTATTATTCGTGTGAATTATGTATCTTATGTGTGAATTTGAGTTACTAGGTATTTTGGAGTCACCGAGAGCAAAAGGAGAAGAAATCACTCATTTAAGGCGTAAAGTGCAAAGAGGTCGATTCACATGCGATATTTGGAGCAGGCTACGTTGTGCAATAAGCGTTATGAAAGAAATATGATGTCAGTTCTCCGGAACCGACAAGCCTAATATTGTAGGATGGCCCTTATCTAATGAGTGGGGTGGTACCTATCCCTGGGGTGTAACCATCCACCCAAACTATCCAAACCTATCTCTCAATCATTCATTCTCATTACATTCCCTGAAATTGAGAAGGAGAGAAAGCAGCCACTGCTACTGAAACATGAAGAGAGATTGAGAGACAGAGAGTTGCCGCAATGGATTCGAGCAGTTGACGATGCTGTTGAAAGGCAGCTGATGTTATCACATGAAACAGCAGAATTGAGATCGAGATATTATGGCAGTGAAAATGTTGATTGAACCAAACAATGGTCTAGGTCACTGTAATTGATGATTCAAAGATAGGTTTTTGCTAAGAAGTTAAAAACGGAATCTGTGTTGTATCTGTGATGAAATGGGTTATAAATTGATGGTTGTGCTCTTGAAGATGGTTTGATATTCAGATGGAGTTGTTGGTTGGAAAGGAAGTAGAGGATGGGTTCTTATATGTCTGAGATACTAAGTTGGAGGTGAGATTCTGTGAAGTGGATTTGAGAAGAAACCAGAGATGATTATGCTAATGGTTGTTCTGATAGGTTTGAGATGAATTTGCAATACAAACTGCACAAAGGGTGCTTGTTTAGCTGCTTGAATGAGTGTTTTTACAACAATAGCAGTTGTG
Organism: Papaver bracteatum; assembly: GCA_023529315.1. Lineage (NCBI taxonomy): Eukaryota > Viridiplantae > Streptophyta > Magnoliopsida > Ranunculales > Papaveraceae > Papaver > Papaver bracteatum. The sequence continues at coordinate 2,108,324 of JAJJWX010005377.1, read as the reverse complement.
CAGTTGGAGTTGGAAGGGTTGAGAGATTTAATTTGGGCACTGATGGTGAGCTTGTTCTGCAGTTGGTAGTTGCTGTTGTGTTAAATGACATAATTGAAGGTGCAATGCTGGGTATGGAGCAGGTGGTTATGCTGCTGGGATCAAGCAAGAGGTGTTGAGTTGGTGTATGTGATGAATTGCTAGGCAATGGTGGAGCTTAAATGCAGTAGCAGCAATCTGGTGTTGTGAATGAAGTTGCAGCAGTGAACCAGTGAGTGGCGACAAGATTCAATAGGTATTGGTATGATGGTCTATGCTGTGAATGCAGTGTTGCTGTTATGCTGCTCCAATGGACTTAGAAGGTAAAAGATACAATGGTGATGAATGAAGGGTTAATCTTAGATGAATGCTTAGGAGTTAACATTGCAGGATGGAATTACAGGAAAGTTTGTCAAAAGTATGTGGCTGGAGGAATGTTGTTCAAGGTTGTGAAGTGCATCCCTATTTGAGATACAACTGAAGCTTGCTGGTAGAGCTTTTGAATGTGAAAAGTGCAGGTGGAGGTTGCAGAAGCAATGTAAATGCATGAACTGGAATGTAGAGTTGGCGGCTAGGTTGCGGCAATTGTGGCAATTCAGAATAAGGGTTGGAGGTTTAGGCAGCTGGTACTGGTAATGAAGCTAAAATGGCCGAGAAGATATTGCAGGTGGAATAGGTTGGTCTGTTGGTGGTGCAGTAGCATTGCAGTGAGTCATGGCTCGATGCGAAGGGAGTGTGGCAGTATTATGGCAATGGCTAAGTGACGGTGCTGCGATGCAATGCAAAGAGAAATAGCTGATGGAGCTGTGACAGTGGATGTGCTGCGGATAGCCAGGGAAGTTACAAAATGCATGAATAATGCTGCAGAAATTGTGCGAAAACGGGGTGAAAAAGGCACGCCGGTGAGCATAGTTCCTGAGATGGAGAAGCTCGGATTTCAGAGGTTAAAGTGTCGATCGTAATATTTCAGTGAATCGTGAGGCGGGTATGAGTCGAATTCAAGAGTTGGCTGCCGGACATATGAGCTACGTGTCACGCTTTTGGGTACGTTTTCGCAAGAATAAAAATTGGATTTAGATGGGTTTTGCAAATGTTTGAAATACAGGAAAGCAAAGTTGAGCTACTGGAAGTGCATAATTACTTGGTGATAGTTTCAGATGGCAAAAGTGATCGGAGAAAGTTTTCCGGCGACGGTGACCGGATTCCGGTGATGACGTCAGCATTCCGGCGACCAGTTTTGGACCCAAATTTTCCAAAGACATATTTCTCACACCTGGGCTTGGTGGACTAGTAGATGGACGTGGACTTGAAGACTTTGACCTATTTTTGGAAAGCAAAGGGCTATAAAAAGAGAGTTTCTACAACAAAGAAAAAACGTATTATTCTATTCTTGGAGCTTTTGCAGAGAACTACTTCTAGGGTTTGATCTCTTTTATGTTTCATAGTCTTCCCTTGAATATTTTGATGATGAACTCCATGAATATGTGTAGCTAAATACAATAATTGGTTATGGGATAAAAGTTGATTTCTTCAAGCATGATTATTTGATTCTATGAATTAGTTTTGTCTCAATTTTATCGTTTATGATTCATTGTTTTTATTATCATAAGATTTGAATGCTAGTTTGGTTGAGTCCGGAATCAATTGGATTTGTTTTCATCTTTAAAGCTATATTAGGGTTTTCAATACGTAAAAGTTGTTATCCCTGATTTCTAGTAGCATCTTGTGGTTAATACCTGTAGTGATACATCTTTTTAATCGCATATGAATCATAACCTTTGTTAAAACGAATTAGTGCTTTTACACGTTTGTTTGCATTGATTAGTCTTATTTCATAGAACTTATTGCTCTTAGGGAGTTAAATCTAATTGTGCTTTTACACTTTAGGTTTCTTTTTAAGAAGATTTCACAATAGCATCTTTTAATATTGTTTGTGATAAAATCAGGAAATAAACGGGATACTCTTGCGATCAATATATCCTAGGACTTTTGATAATTGAGAGATTAAATACAAATTCTAATCATAGATGAAAAATACATGTTTATGAATGATACTATCCCTTAACCAATATCTTCTCCTTATTGATTATTCCAACTATTTACTTTGCTTTATTTAGTATTATTACTTTGATAAAAACAAAAACACAACTTGGGTTATTTGGTTACATAAGAATCTGAAAATTGCATAACAACAATCGCCTCTCTGTGGATACGAACTCTTTCTTATCGAATACCATATTCATATTAGTTAAGTGAGGAAGTGAAATTATTTTTGACGCATACGACAGCGATCAGCGACTAGCATGGTTGGAATGCTTTGGCACGTTTGTTGTGGATGGCATGATTTTCCATTGGCATAGAGGTGCGTCTAGCATGCTTTGGCGCGTTTGGTGTGGATGGCATGATTTTCCATTGGCACAGAGGTGCGGCTAGCATGGTTGGCATGCTTTAGCGTGTTTGGTGTGGCTTGCATGATTTTCCATTGGCACAGAGGTGCGGCTAGCATGGTTGGCATGCTTTGGCGCATTTGGTGTGGCTGGCATGATTTTCCATTGGCACAGAGGTGCGGCTAGCATGGTTGGCATGCTTTGGCGCGGTTTGTGTGGATGGCATGATTTGCCATTGGCATAGAGGTGCGACTAGCATGGTTGGCATGCTTTGGCGCGGTTGGTGTGGCTGGCATGATTTTCCATTGGCACATAGGAAAATTAGGGGTTTGCTCGTTGTAATCCTAATTTGAAAAAATGCCCCCCATTAATTACTGACTACATGTATTAAATGTTCTAATAAATGTGTCACCGGTGACATTAGGTTATTCGGAATTTTACAATTTTACCCTTTGTCTTAAAGCCACCATCAACATTAAGTCCCCTTCTTAGCTCGGAACAGGAGCTTTGTTGCGAGGTAAGCATAAGATGGTAACAAACTATCAACAGTAAATCGTAAAGAGAATTGGGGAGGCTTGTCTGACCTTTTTATTGATAGGATTTGGAATCCTTGCCTCTGGCAGTTTTGCACAAATCGGGAGGCTGACACAATTGGGAAGATGGGCGTCCTTGGGAAACTGGGAAGCTGGGAGTGAGCTTGGTGGGGTCGGCTTAAGCTGGGAAGCTGGTGCAAGTTGGGAGACTGAGCAGGATTGGGAATCTTGCACGTTAGGAAGCTTGCACGTATTGGGAAGCTATCCAGGATTGGGAAGATGTCCAGGATTGGGAAGCTTGCATGTATTGTGAAGATAGCTCCGGTTGGGAAGATGATGCTGGTTGGGAAGCTGGCGCGGATTGGGAATCTCTTGCAAGGGAGACACTTGCGTTTTAGGGTTTGACACGCCGAAACCCTAATTGGCGCCCTTCACTAAAGTTGCTGTAGAATCCTCGTTTGGAGTCGATTTTCGATGTCCGCATATGTATCTTCAAACCCAGGAAATTTCCAAGCTTTATCAAAGAAGCTTTTTGAATTTTGAGCATCTTTCAGGGATAAAAAACTCGAAACAGTAAACTTCCAGGAGGTTTTTGGAACTTTTCCAGGTTGCGTGTTGTCTAATGTTCTGGTCACCTCTCCTTGTTTATGAGTAAAAATCATTTCTGCCGATTTTGGTAAATTCGGTAGGTGAGTGAGAAACTGGTTTAAACCCTAAACAAATATGCTGCACGTGATCACTTTCTAAATTCGAGAGATCAATCTGTACAAGTCCGGCCTAAACCAAGAAATGGTCGTTCAGACTTGTTTCGGTCACAAAGTGGAGGAGAAGGGTTGATTTGGGGAGGGAAGCGAAGAAAGGTGTTGAGACCAGAATAGTTCTGGAAAGGTAGTGTCTCGACTTGTATCAGAAAAGTGGAATCTTAGGAAGCTTGCAAGAGATGGAAGCCTTTTTGGGAGAGCTTGCCAAGTTGCCTTTCTGAGAGTGTTGTATTTTTCTCCTGACCGAGACTTGTGTCTGGTGGAAATAGGTAAGACCTATTTATACAAGTCGAGATTGAAACGTACCCTGGCCTCATGAAGGAATAGAATAAAGGGTGAAATAATGGGAGGAGGTGGTAACCGCATGGTATTTATGGGTGAAAACGTTTTCACCATTATTTCCTCATTTATTTGACCGCTTTATTCCTATTCACGCTTTCTTAAAGTGAGCGTAGTGTACGCTGCATGCTGTGACCGCCAAACCAAGACCCTAGAAATCATCCCCCAGTTTGTGTTGATTTCTCGAGTGTTAGTTGCACCTTGAGTGCAAGTGGCAATGCCAGGCTGCAAGTGGCGCGAGTGGCATGTGCGGAATGCCTTTGTTGCGGGTTGCACCTTGAGTGCAATTAGTAATGCCAGGATGCAAGTGGCACGTGTGGCATGTGTGGAATGCCTTGGTTGCAAGTTGCACCTTGAGTGAAAGTGGCAATGCCAGGCTGCAGGTGGCGCGTGTGGCATGTGCGGAATTCCTTTGTTGCGGGTTGTACGGTTTGTAAGCCTAGGCTACCAGCGATCATGCTGGCATGTGCCAATGGCACGCACGGTGAAGTTGACCTAAGCTACACGGTTTGCAAGCCCATGCTACCAACGAGCGTATTTGGCATGTGTCAATGGCACGCACGACCAATTTGACCTAGGTTGCACGGTTTGCAAGCCTAGGCTACCAACAAGCGTATTTGGCATGTGCCAATGGCACGCACTGCCAATTTGACCTAGATTGCACGGTTTGCAAGCTAGGCTACCAATGAGCATGTTGGCATGTGCCAATGGCATGCGTGGACAATTTGGCCTAGGTTGCACGGTTTGCAAGCTAGGCTACCAACGAGCATGTTGGCATGTGCCAATGGCATGCGTGGCCAATTCGGCCTAGGTTGCAAGATTTGCAAGCTAGGATACCAACGAGCATGTTGGCATGTGCCAATGGCATGCGTGGCCAATTCGGCCTAGGTTGCACGGTTTGAAAGCTAGGCTACCAGCGAGCATGTTGGCATGTGCCAATGGAATGCGTGGCCAATTCATCCTAGGTTGCACGGTTTGCAACTAGGCTACCAGCGAGCATGTTGGCATGTGCCAATGTCATGCGTGGCCAATTTGGCCTAGGTTGCACGGTTTGCAAGCTAGGCTACCAGCGAGCATGTTGGCATGTGCCAATGGGACGTGGCGGCTTTGTCCCTTGGTTGCACGGTTTGGAAAGCTGGGAAAAGGGCGCTTTTGGCATGGCGCGACTAGCTTGGCTAGGTGCGTGACCAAGCTATTGTTTTGGGGCCAAAGGCCATGAGGAGACCTTAGACGGACACGATTTTCTCCTGGGATTGAAGGGCAACCGTTGATTGTTGCACGCCTTCACTTTGGTAGCCACAAGGGGGAGGTCAGTATGGTGGCACGGCTAGGGCCAAGGTAAGGGTGTTTGGCTTGGCGTGGTGTGACTAGCATAGCTAGGGCCAAGGCAGAGTGCGTTTGGCATGACGCGGCTAGCTTGGGCTAGGTGTGGCTGGCATGATTTTCCATTGGCACGGAGGTGCGGCTAGCATGGTTGGCATGCTTTGGCGCGTTTGGTGTGGCTTACATGATTTTCCATTGGCACGGAGGTGTGTCTAGCATAGTTGGCATGCTTTGGCGTGTTTGGTGTGGCTGGCATGATTTTCCATTGGCACAGAGGTGCGGCTAGCATGGTTGGCATGCTTTGGCGCATTTGGTATGGCTGTCATGATTTTCCATTGGCACAGAGGTGCGGCTAGCATGGTTTGGCGTGTTTGGTGTGCCTAGCATGATTTGCCATTTGCACAGAGGTGCGGCTAGCATGGTTGGCATGCTTTGGCGCGGTTGGTGTGGATGGCATGATTTGCCATTGGCACAGAGGTGCGGCTAGCATGGTTGGCATGCTTTGGCGCGGTTGGTGTGGCTGGCATGATTTGCCATTGGCACAGAGGGGAATTAGGGTTTTGCTCGTTGTAACCCTAATTTGAAAAAATGCCCCCCATTAATTACTAACTACATGTATTAAATGTTCTAATAAATGTGTCACCGGTGACATTAGGTTATTCGGGGTTTTACAATTTTACCCTTTGTCTAAAAACCACCATCAACAGTAACATAAAAATTATTATTCGTGTAATGTTTTGATTGTTGTCAATCGGGTTTGTTTTGTTTTATAGGATCACAAGGATGCTGTTCGTTTTATGAAGCCAGGAATATCAGGGAGTATGATGAGGAAATGACCACTGGAAGTAATAGAATCAATCATTGGAGAAGTTCCGGAAGTAATCGATCTAGTCAATTCAACGGGTTTGATCCCCGCGGTCGATAATTTGGACCTTGGTTACGACAAACCTCTTTGTTCCGCCTTTGACGAGAGATATTACGGGGAAACAGATACTTTACATATTTCGTTTTGAGAAATGACGATAACTACAAATGATGTGATGTTCATTACCGGGCTAAGCATAGATGGTAAAGCAGTGAAGCACAAAGAGTACGTGCAAGAGCTTGAGTGTGATAAGATTTACGCGTTCACCAAGGATGTGTTCCAATGGGATGAGAAGAAGACCAAGGAAAAAATGCTGGTAGGCATGGAAAAGCAGAGGATATTCCATCTCTCGAAGCTGAGGGACAACTTCATGGGAACAAAGAAACTTCGTGCTGAGGGACAAGAGGTGACTTCGGAATGTATCATTGCCATGGCCAATGCGTATGTCCTCTACGTCCTAGGAGTTGTTATCTTCCCTGAAGTTTTCGGTTCACGTGTGAGCGCCAACTTTATCCAGCTGTTGCAACCATTTGACAAGATTCACGAATACTCTTGGGGCACAGCCATGATTGCACACTCATTGAACGAGTTGAGAAAGGCTTCTACGGATCAAAGGAACCAAATCGGAGGGAATATGGCACTTCTACAAGCGTGGATATATTTGCACTTCCCAATATTTTCTCAAAGGGATTTTGAGAATAAGGAATGGGACGGAAGGTATTATGGAGACATGTACACCTACAAAAGTAAGACGAAGCACCAAAAAAGGGATTATCTGAAGTTGAGACGCCAGTTGGACAACTTGACGACGAAAGATGTTGTCTTTGATCCTTACAAAAAGGATTTGGCTAAAGGATAAGGAAAGAAGGTTGGGTGCGCAGAGCAAAGTGATTATTGGGGACCTTTGTTTCACCCAAGAGGATATGTAATGTACAACCCGTCGAGAGTCGCAAGACAATGCGGTTACGTACAAATAATCCCAAAGGAGCACAAGATGTTCAAAATCAATGAGAAAAAAAAACAAATCATATGATAATGATATTTACATTGTTCACAAGCCTTTACCATCATGTGATTATTGGGAAGACAGAGCTTTTCACAGATATCCTCTGCAGCAAGGTCCATCGTGAACAGATGATAATGCAATTGCGGGTTACATGTCGTGGTACCTTAATGTTTCGCATACTCGAGTGATACAAGTAGATGAGAGGCCCAAGATAGAGGACAAAGATACGGCTCTCGAATTCCTAGTGCGTATTTTTACTCAACTACGGTTTGTTAATGATTTTAGCATTATATATTGAATGTTTGTTCTTTGAAATTGAAACAGAGAAGACGAGTCGGGAACTTGATAACCCAAGCAAAGCTAGAAATCAGGGAAGGGAAAAATGTTAACGCCAATAAAAAACTGATAGATGAATGGAACAGTCTCGAAGATGTAAAAGCTGGTGCAAAGTTTGGGGAGCCGGAGGAGGAGGATGAGGAGCCAAGGAAGAAGAGGAAGAGAGCCTCCCAAAAAAAGATGACTGAAGGTGCATCGAGCAGCGCCCAAGCTGGTAAACGAGGTCACGGTGGGCGTGGTCGTGGCGGTGGACGTGGTCGTGGTAGGGATGTTCATAAATGAATGGTTATACTCATGTGTATGTATTTAACTATGGATAATTATGGAGTCAAAACTTATGTCTTGTCTTAAACTTATTGTCGAATTATGTTTGGTTATATTCATAGTTTATGAATGACTTATTCTTGTTTCTTTTGAAAATTATTTGTGTTTTTGCAAGACGCGATTGAATAACCAACTACAATGTGTGTGTAAAAAATGCATATTCTGGCATTTTTCAGTCAGAATCGGTTTACATGTCCACATATGTAAACTGATTCTGACAGTTCCCCAGAGGTTCAGTTTCAGAATCGGTTTACATATACCAATTTGTAATCCGATTGTCATGAAGAAAAGTTCTGTATCATTTTTTGCCTAGAATCGGTTAATATATCCATATATAAAATCCGATTGTCATGAAGAAAAGTTATGTATCATTTTTTGCCTAGAATCTGTTAATATGCACCCATATTAAATCCGATTGTGTTGAAGGAAAATTTCTGTATATTTTTTTTGCCAACAATCGGATAACATAAGCATTAAAAAAGCCCGATTTGGTGAGAGCCATATTTTACAAGATTTTGTAAGGAAACAATCGGTCTATGTGATCATATATAAAATCCGATTGTTTAAATTGAATTCAAAAAAAATAGCCGTTGAGACTTCATCCATATAAGGAAAACCTCTTTGAGCCAGTCCCACATGACACACTTAGCCTAGAAAATGGAATGGGAACCGTTTGGAGATTTGTGTCTCGTTAAATTCTTTGCTAATACGTTCCGTGAACGTCCGAATGAAATCTATTCAATGTTTTGGAAGAGAGTTAAAGAGTTCTTTTACGGGCGTACCGCGAATCCCAATAACCGCAAAAGGAGAGACTTGGCATTTCGATTCCAATACATTAAAGGTGGAATGCGAGAGAACGTAAAAGTTAGAAATATGGTATACGAATATCATCCACGAGCTCCTCTTAGGGAAAAAGTGAGTAAAGCGATCATCTTTATACCTATGTCAAAAGTTCACATACTAACATTTAAGAACTCATTGAATTTCATGTGGAACGTTTCAACGTGCTATGGAGAATTCGTAATGGGGAAACTAAGTTCATTCACCACAAAGAATATACGACGTTGTACCGACGTGCTCAGAGGTTCATTGATGAGCATTTGATGTGTCAAATTCTAGAATTCCCATACTGAATCATATATATGTACTGCGTTGATTTCCTAAACTATGTAATGAATATTTTGCTTCTGAAAGTAAGCTTTAATCGGATTATATGGATATATATAAACACCGATTGTTGGAATCGGTTTATGTGGGTATTGATTAAACTCTGATTCTGGGTTTGCATCTTCATTCAGAATAAACCCAACCCAGAATCGGTTTACAAATGAACTAACATCAACCGATTATGGATCGAGTCTTTTCGAAAAAAAGTTAAATTTTTACAAGTGTTGATTATGCATTAATTATAGTTAATTTCAGGATTAACTTGATTAAACAGTATTTAATTATCTGAATTACCACTAATTTAAAAATGGCATATTGGGTATCAACATATATATTGGATAAGGGGTTCCCACAAATTACTTCCTAGTGACCCTATTTTGTCATGTAGTTATAGGCCCCAATTAAGTTGGCTAAGCCCCAATTTAGGAAGGATATTTAGTATTTCAAATTGTGCTCAGTTTTGGTAAGAATATAGAGTGTACTAAGAAAAACATATCATCGAAATATTAACTTTAAATTTGTTTTCGTTTGGATTGTAAAGAAAAATTGGAGCAAATTTTGTATGATAGTATCCATATAAGATTGTTCGGGGATCACCCAGATAAGTTTCCCAATAGAAAACCGTTTTTAAAACTCTCGGGGTCAAGAAGGATGCTAAGAGCAACTGCAGTGGTGCGAGTATAACTAAAGATCAAAGACAAAAAAAAGAGACCAAATTTGAGTTTAGTCCGTAGTGTGACGCTATGGTAGGCGAGTATATTTAGTCGAGCGGACGTATAATCTTCATTTGGATGTGGAGCGTGGATATAAAATGCGTCACATTCAGGCGTTGATATAGTTTACGCTCGTTGTGGGGCATTGGTAAAGATTATGCGGGTTGTGGGACGTTCATAAAGTTTACGCCGGGAGAAGGGGCATGCGTATAATCAACGCCTGATGGGGCGAATGGGTAAACGAACGCCTAAATGAGGCGTACGTATAATCTCCGCTTAGCTACAAACACGTAAACAACATGTGTGCCGTTAAAGCCCAGGAGAATATTATACCTCCACGTATAAAAATACGTTCAAAGAAATTCAAAAAAATAAAATGGGGGGAATCAGACATTCTTCAGAAACAACAAACTTTTATATAATTTCGTTAGCTTATACAGATCTGCTATACGTGTGTGCACGACTTGTCATGGAGTGGCAAGATTATAGTATCAGAAGAAGAAGACCCATTTCTCCAATTGTCATGGAGTGGCAAGATTGCACGTAAAATTTCTTAAACTACAAATGGGGCGGAGGTATAATGTCTGCTCCACTTAAGGCGTTAACTATATGTATGCCCGGGTTGGGACGTTGACTATATCAATGCCTGACTGAGGCATACGTATAATGTTCGCCTCATTGAGGCATTTATTATATCACCGTCTGGCATGGGGCATAAACTTCAGCAACACCCGGACGGGCGTACATTTCAACACTGCTCCATTGAAGCGTAGTTTATATACACGCCTGTTCGCGGGACGAACGTTATACGTTCGCTCGACTATATTTGGTTTTGGTCTTGGTCCCAGACCAAATATAGTCGGGGATTTGATCTTGGTCCGGATTTTAATCGATAGTCTGCCCCGCCGTGTCTCATTTTTTGACCAAATATATAGTTATACTCGCCAACTGCGGTTGCTCTAAGGGGACCTATGTTTACTGATCAGGGTATCATACTTTTCATGACTCGTCGACCAAAGTGGACTTTATGTAGTACAAGCTCCGGAAGTTAATGTGTTAGAAAGTTTATATAGGAGGAACACCATATGGGTTATAGGTGCATTACATCTTTATGTGCACGCACATGATTGCGCGTTTTCCTCTTAGAACACAACTATTAGTATTTAAAAATCCAATAACTGCATATCACACTTTTGCAAAAAAAATTGTTTGTTGGAATTAACCAACATCTCCAATTAATGCCACCCTCCAAGTATCCCATCTCCTAAAAGTATAGTCTCTTTGTCTAAAGAAATGTGTTGAGCAATGACAGATGTATAGGACCCTTCAACGAGATTGTGCTTTTCCAAATCTCTTAAAACGGAGCATGTTACAAACTCGGCAGGGTGTAAATATCTAAATTTCATCTTTTTAGATACTTTTTTCAAACCTATTATTGCCGATACTAAGTAGCAGTAAAAAATCATACTATTATGCCTTAATTTCTAAGTCACTGAACACTTTTATGCTCACTTGTAGGAGTACGAACCCTTACAAGGAAAGTCTGAAAGAACTCATATGTCGTACATGTGAGGGAGGAACTGACTCTCACAAACAAGGTTATTGACTTACTTGCTTGATTATATATAATAAAAGACGAGATCGAGACCAAGTCAAGCCACTAGTGGGGTGGGATCGATATCTTGCCTTAATTTCTTTAACAACTTTAAGAATGTTTACCTTACAAGATTTATAGTTTACCAGGAAAGTACAATCTCTACAAGTGATGAATCGAGAACTTACTTGCCTTTAATGTTTTAATGGAACAACTTAATTTACTCTGGCGATAAGATATTGTCTTGTTTCTTCTTATGACCATCAGTATGAATTATAACATCATCGACAAACTTGAAGCAATTTCTGAAGACAATGAAAATGATGACAAAGTTGAAAATAGGGGTGCCAATTGGTCCAGGTTTCTTTTATTCGATTCCGGGTACTAACGTTTCGGATGGACCCGGTGAAAACCTTAAATACCTGTCGGGTCCGGATATTTACTGGGTCTTCTAAATCAATTATATTTTTGCTATTTTTTCTTTTATATTCGTTATGTTGGCTTGGGTAAAATAAATTTTCATATAAAGTTATTGTTACATCTATGTAAATGTTCTAGTTGAAATCTAAGGAAATAAATGAAATCGAAAAAAATCTAAGTAACACTATATGAAATCTTTGCATTTTATTTAAAAACAAAGAACAAAAAGATAAATATTTGGGGCACCCTAAACCTGGGGGTACGTGGCGGGTAATACCTTTTATGACCCAAAAGCTTATTGGTATCTAAGATTCTACCAGTAGGGTAGTGATTTTTCTAATCGGTCCAATTTTAGGACCCGAAACCAGACCCGGTTAGCTCGGGTACGGCTTGCTTCCCGTTAATCGGGTACCCATTGGCACCCGTATTTGAAAAACATGAGAGTTTCGCGTATAAAACCATCATATGTAATACAATCCTTGAATGATCTTATGGAGAAAGAGAATATTTTTTAACACAGGGATAGTAATCGTTTATTCTTACGCTTATACTTACATTATAAAACATAGAAATAATCATAAGTCGTACACAACGTAAAAGCATGGATTTTTTTAACGAGGAAACCAGCAACTGAAGAAAAATTCGGGACCTAGTCCGGGATGAATACTCACTAGATAAAGATATTACACTTGAATATTGTGATACCTAATGCAACCAGCAACTGATCTCAGCCTATTGCGTTCCAATAGTGCCCCTATGCATACGACCTCTTCTAGCCAACACACATAAATCCTCTCACACTTGTACGTTAGTGCCAGATGTTTTCCCAGTTTGTTGATGGTTATTTTCAATACTGTTGTAGTAAATAGTTTCGTTGAGACTTGTGAAAGCAATAGATTTTAGACTTATAAAACTTAAAAACAAACAAAACTTAACTCAAAATTTGATTGCAATATACTAAAATAACCAAGACACTGATTCCACTATTACACATGAATGAATGATGGTAAATAATCCAAAACTCTAATTATCTTTTAAGTCCCTTATTTTCTTAATTCACAAATAATCAGGCAAATTCTCAAATATTAATTGTATTCCCTAAGCATAGATTATCAATTGGCTAAACAAAGTATAACCTATCAAATTGAATCACAACTAATTAAGAAAATTATGCAAATAATTTAGAACTCTGCAAAAGCAATGATTGAGTGAATTATAAATTATAAATTAGAGAAAATAAAATAATTACCAGTCATTCATGCATAAATAGCTTCCTCGTTGCCTTGGTTGTGGGAGAATTAGCTCATCATCATGTTGGAATCACACTCATAATTCATTTTTATTGCTCAAAGTGTTGAAAAATAATGAAAAATGGGAGAAAAACAATAAAACCGGGTTTGTAACAGTTATATTTGTTACAAACCGAGCTATTACAGAGAACGATAAATATAACTGTTGCTGGTACTGTAGCTATACGACTCTTAGGGTTTTGTCGTTAACACTGTAGCATGAACGACTTTCTTAATATGTCTAATGTTCTTCGTATGTTCTTCAATGGCAGCAGCAGCAGATCTCTGCAACTTGAATTTCTTTGCTCTGTTGTCTCTCAAAACTCTTCGTCTCCTTCCTGGCATCTCCCTTCACTATTTGTACCTCTCTGCAGCAAGAAAATCACTGCAATAACTCCGGTGTAATCCTCATTACTCGGCATTGAAATAAAATATTCCGAGAATATTTTCTTCCCAGATTTAACTCCTCACACTGCTATCTGTTGTTTACATACTCCAAACTTACTGAAAAACGTTCCAGAATTAGATGATAACGTTGTAGACTCGTGTTGTCCCATGAAATCTTCCTAAAATAGAATGTTCCGAGAATATTTTCACGGGAAAAATATCAGTCATGAGTCCCTCGATTGGTGATTATCTAGCCAAATTTGATCGGATTCAACACCCATACCATTCCTGTCTAGCCCATTAGAACAAAACCAAGTGATTTCAGCCATTGAATCTCCCTAAAACTGCTTCAAATTCTCAACCCTAATTTTGCCAGTCAAAGAACTCTTTTTCCCACCAAAATTCATTTTCAAACGAAGGAGATGAGGTTGTCCCTTATCCAGATGCTTGGGTGAGAATATACTATGGGTGCCCCTTAGTAATTGAGGTGCCACTTATCCGAATTGGGGGTTCATTTAGCAAATGTCCTCCGGGGGTCCAAATAGCACTTTTCGAGCAACTTTTTCCACACAAGTGTATTCCTCCAAAAACACCTACACAAACATAAAAATCCATAATAAGTAAAAAATCAAGCACTAACAATAGAGACATTGAGGACAATTCAGATACAAAAATGTGTCTATCATTCGTCAAGAACACTTCAAACATATTGAACGGAGAGGGTACCAAGTCATCACCAACTTTTTCGTTTGGCAACCTATATGGAAAAAACCTAATACAATTACAAGTAAATCTAAATCAAAGATCCTTGGAATATATATATATATATAAAGTTTTTCTCTTTCACAGTCAATATGTCTATACTAAGAAGTCTGTGAACCCGATTGTATATAAGATTTCTTGGACAATATCACAAATCAATATCCAAGATCAATCTAGTCGTACCCAAATCAAGAGGATCCAAATTCTGACAAGTATGAAACTTGTAATTTATCTTTCAAGATATGAATTAAACAAGAATGAGTCTCATTATTGATCACAATTAATACGGACTTAAACTACCTAGATTGATTATGTACTACTTATGTTATTCATATTATAAAGATAAAACAATATAATGCAGAAAAGAGAAAACACAAGACACCAGAAGTTTTGTTAACGAGGAAAACTACACCTGCATAAAAACCATGAGACCTCATCCAGCTTTGAACACCAAACTGTATTAATCCACTACAGACACTAGCATACTATCTTCGAACTATAATGTAGTTGAGACCGAATGAACCCTCCAAGTAGTTCAGCTGCAGTCATGTTCCTTATGTCTCTTAAACCTCGCAAGGCTCTATGCAATCGATTCCCTTAGCTGACGTCTTTTACATTCTATGTGTTGTTTCAACCTAAGTGAAGACTTTTGATATCAATTTGCCTTTAACAGCTAAGCATATTTGATTTCCTTTTTATCCTTTGATCAAGGTTTGAAAATATTTTTGCAATAGACAAAGTCTAGTAAACCTTATGAATATGAAACACTTACACTCAATTAGCTGAGAAGCCTGGATTACTAAACACCTCGCAATAACAATCCAAACAAATCAAAAAAGAGTTTAGATATTTATCTTGAGGAATCACAAAGTCTAAAACGAAAACAATTTTGTGATTTATGTATATCTCGTTCTTGATCCGAGATCACGAAAACCTCATCAACTATCAATAAGAACAAGATCAGGACACAAAAACTATCAGGTAAAATATAGTTTAATCTGGCTTCACGAATCCCTAGTGAAGTCTTTATGTCGTAACCTAATTATGTTTCTCAGAGGAAACCTAAGTTTTTAAAAGATAACTCTAACAAGCAACCAGGATACAAAAGTGTCAGGGATTGAGAAGTCATGTTGCATGGGTCCTTCTATTCATAAATTTTCAAGGCTCTAGGTCAAGCTAGAATAACTTGATATTCAAGTAAACACTTTATTAATTTTGATGAAATTCTTATTAGGATGTAAGTATGTGAGAAGTCCTTCTTGAAATTACACATAAAAATATACACTATGGTCCAGAGTTCTAGAGCCGTGTACAATAATAATTTGTATTGGAAAATATGTCTTTTAAACTTTAAAGTCAAAGTGGTGTTTAAAAACACTCAATACTTATACCATAATTTATAAATACAAAGTGATTTAGTGAAAAAATTTGTCCTACAAGTGTTTATGAGAGTTGTAGTAATGCCAAACGTATTTGTGAAAATAGTTTATGAGCGTATGCTTTGTTCAGTACTGGGGTAGGTATATATATGGTATGCATACCTATGGACCAGTTGATAAACTCATGTTGTTGGGATACATGTACCAAACATATTGAGATTGATCATCATTATGTGCGCGATCAAACTCAACTCGTTGTTGTTATTACTTCTCATGTTCGTACAACCTCTCGACTTGCATAAATTTTCACCAAAGCTCTTGGACGTCCTTGGTTTGAGCTACTTCTTCGCAAGTTGGGAATTTATGATCTCCATGCTCTAACTTGAGGGGAGTATTAGGAGATATAATGAATATTTCTTATATATGGTCATAAAATAGGTTATTTAGTGAAAAAGTGGGGGTCTAACAACCACACCCAATATTTCGTTCGGCAATCTGTACGGACTAACTCCAATATAATTATGAGACAATCAACTAGACAGTCAGACTCAATCAAGGAAATATATCCAAGAGTTGTATCTCAATTTCTCAATGTAATCAACAAATCAAACAGATAGGAATCCGTGAGCCTGACTATTAGACTAAGTCTTATGGGGTGCTAGTCTAGCAGCTAGATTAGCAGCCAAGACTACCTCCTAACTCTTATGGGAGTGTTAATCTAGCAGCTAGATTAGCAGTCCACGTCAGCCCAGCGTTGAACCATTCAGCACTTTAAATCTCAGCCGTCAGATCAAAAATAAATCTCTCAGTGCTGAACTATTCCGCGAAAAGGTGGTTTTTCAAGCGCTGAATCATTCAGCGTAACTATCTAGCATGCTAGCTCACATGCTAGAAACTGGTAGGAGAGAGAACTAGTGTTAACTTTTTTGCCACACTTTTTTTTTGAATTGCAACACTTAAGTACTAATCTAGCACCTCCAATCTAGCCCATAAGACTAAGTCTTATGAGAAACAACTTGAACAGTACCAAAGACCAATGTTCAAGTGTCAATCAATTTCAATCAACAACCAAAGGTTGGATTTACCAATTGATTGAACTATGCACAACCTGTGATATTTCAATTATATAAATAAATGTAATGCGGAAAATAAATAACACACACACCAGAAGTTTTGTTAACGAGGAAACCGCAAATGTAGAAAAAACCCGAGACCTAGTCCATATTTGAACACCATACTGTATTAAGATGCTACAGACACTAGCCTACTGCAAGTTAACTTCAGACTGGAATGTAGTTTAGCCCTAACCAAGTCTCATACTGATTAAGGTACAGTCGCGCTCCCTACTTATCTGAATCCCAGCAGGACTCTATGCACTTGATTCCCTTAGTTGATCTCACCCACAACTAAGAGTTGCTACGACCCAAAGTCGAAGACTTTGTAAAAAAATCTGTCTCCCACAAAAAAGTCTATTTTGATAGATAAATCTGTCTCCCACAGAAATACCTATGAAGTTTTTTTACGTATTTTGATAAATCAAGGTGAACAAGAACCAATTGATAATCTCGTTTTATATTCCAGAAGAACAGCCTAGAAATAACAATCACCTCACAATAACTTAACTATATGGTAATAGAACAAGTTATTGTGGAATCACAAAGAATGAGACAAAGAGCTTTGTGAATACTTTTTATATCTTACCTATCGGAGATAAATCTCGAGCCAATCTTATAGAAGATAGTACTCAATACGATAAAACAAGTAAGATCAGAACACGCAACTACATAGAAAATAATTGGGTATGGTTTCATAATCCCAATGAAGTCTTTAAGTCGTTAACCTATAATGTTTTTAGGAAAAAACTAGGTTAAAGGAGAATCAACTCTTGTCACAACTAGTATCACATATGAGGTGTGGGGATTAGGTTTCCCATTTGCTAGAGTTTTCCCTTATATAGTCTTCAAATTAGGGTTTGATAGCTTTGAAACAAAGCAATCAATATTCACCGATAGATGAAAAATTGATTTAAGATTTAAGCTAAGTTTGATTAAAACCAAAGCAATATCTATCCACCGTTAGATGGTCTTAGCTTGTTACACACAAATAAAATATACCTTCATTTAGATATGGGTAACCGTACCTAAACGTGTATATTGAGTTGACTCAATTACAGTTAATCGAAGTTAACCATATGAACACTTTTGTATTAACCACATCCATCTAACACTTCTAGATCAAATGATAATCAAATAAATATAATTGTGTTACTCATAAAATTGTTCAATTGTTTATATTCTCGTAGAAGTATACAAGACACAATTGAAACAAAATTGGATTTGATTCAAGAGAATCAATTCATGAACAATTACCCACGGTTTGCAGAGATTGCATTCCTTAATTTATAAATATATTTTTTTCATGAGTATGAAATCATACTTAACCGATTTTAGAACTTGAACCAACTCAGTTTGCAAACGGGTACGCAATATTAAGTTCCAGACCTTGGTCACGTCCGACAGTTCGCAAACTAGTATGCATACTGTCATCCCGGACCTAACTCATGTGAAACCATTCGCATACTGGTATGCAAACTTGGTTCCCAGACTTTGAAGTGAAAAACTTGGTTCCCTGACCTGAATCATACTACAACAGTTTGCATACTGGTATGCATAATATGCTATATCCAGATAATGGTTATTCGTTATAAACTCCCATTTCAATCATTGAAACATCCTTAGAAGACGACAATAGATGTCTCACACAAACTATTAGCTTATAAGTAATTTTTAAATGACCGAATGATCAATACAAAACATTCTATGTCTATATCAAATGACTGTCTCACACAAATCATGTAAGATATTTCAAGACAATTTTCACATGATCATCTTTTGACTCGTTATTTAGTTTCTGACAAATAAATTGTTTCCAACTAAACTCGTCAAGAATAATGATGAATGTAGCTAAAGCAAAAAACTTTCCAACACATATTCCGAGAAAGATATAAGCGAGTTAAACTCAGCTCGAAATATCAAATGTGTATAATGTAAAAATCTATATAGCTATACGACTTAGTCTCAATAGGAGATATAATAAAGTAGACTTCTGAGTGATAGATAAGTTTTAGTCTCCACATACCTTTTGTTGATGAAGTTCCTCTAAGCTCTCCTCAGTAGATCTTCGTCTTCAATTGATGAACGTCGTGAATTCTAAACCTCAACTACACATTCTATCCTAATCCGAGACACATCTATAAGTAGACTAGAAATCAAGAGTTATAGTTTTGATCACCTAAACTTGAAAAACAAGCTTAAGATAGCAGCGCTTGCGAGTTCGACGAGCAGTGCTCTAACAGTTAGAAAATATTAGTTTGTACCAAATATGTTTTGGGTATCTCTTATTTAGTCACGGGAACACCCTGTTCGTAATCCAAGTTTTTCGATAATAAGAAATATTCATCTTCTCTACCTTGTCGTTTTAATTGATGATGCGAGAGTCAATAGTTGAAGGATTAAAAATTTATTTAACCCTTTTTTTTCTCTAAAAAACCTTAGAGTCTTTTCATCTTTCTTGCTCAGATTTGGTCCTTTCGGACCAGATCTGAGCAAGGATTTCTTTTTCATTCCTTTTTTTTGGTAATAGTTTATCAAATAAGATGTTTTTACATTATTTTTTGTGTCTTTTGACATGTTTCTTCGCCGTTTCAGGGCGATTTTTCTTCGTTATTGTGGGGCGAGTTCTTTAATCTTTGATGGCTGGTTCGTGGCTTGCTACTCTTGATTCAAAAACATCAACGATTCAATCTACAAGTTTATGGGAAAATACTCCAGGATTAAATATTTTCAAGGATGAATACAATCAATTCAAATGGTCGGAATTATTTCCGGAACATACCATCATCTCTCCCTTATACATAGTCAAACATTAGGTATCCATGCGGTTTATTGCTCTTTCTCTTTGCGATCTACCGGTAGTTGATATCCTTGTTTGTATTAGGGTTTTGATTATCTTGATATTTTTTTTATGTAATTTGATATTTTTGTTAATCTTGTAAGCGAACATGTAATCACTATTTTGATTTGAATGGACTGAAATTATTGATTGACCGGAAGAAAAAAATATATTTATTTAACCCTTTCATGTCTCGGAGTTTGCTTACTTGGTGCATGTGAGGCAGGATGGGAGTAGATTGGGAACTGATATGTTGTATTAGTGCATTAGTGATGTATTTCAAAGTTTTAGAAAATTTCGTTATGTAGGCCTCTCTATGTTTTGCAGTCACAAAAGGCAACCGTTACTGACATTTTTGTTTTTTGTTGATCAATTTACTGGCATTTTAATGTGTGCTTGAACATGGACGGGCCTATGAGGGGGATAACTGGCGCTCCAGCCCGTCCCTTGATTTGGCAAGATTTTTTTTACTATAAGCATTTGCTTGATTTTTTTAGTTATCCAAGTAGGTACATGGACACTATCCCACAATAGCCTGTGTTATCCTAGCAAATAGCAAGTGACCAGGCCCTTTAGCAAGTAGGAACTGATAGTCATAAACTCATAGGTCTGAATTTAAGTTTGCCTCTCCACACCCGCAGTTGCGACAAAAAAATTAGAACATGAGTGGTGTTCCAAGTTTACTTGATACTGCAAAATAAAATAAAATCAAACTCTAGCCTTTAATTTAATTACGCATTCTACTATAGTTTCATACAGAGGATTATGGTTTGGAATGAAATATCCTCCAAAATTGCTTTTTCGTAGGAGGTTCCCTAACTATGTGATTTGTTCCGAAAAAAATTGCCACAACCTTCGAACGCTTTCTAATCAGCCTTCCTCAAGAAGAATTCTTGGATCCGTCCCTGTGCTTGAACAAAACTATATCGAAATATATAATTCTAGACTCCTTCAAATTCACATCTAAGTTGAAAGAGATATGTTAAGTTGAGCTTTGAATTTTGAGCTTAAACTGATTCAAAAACTCTTTGAGGAAGCATCATGTTTAACATGATATCAGTGTTTTGCGAAGGCATAGTATATGTGCATTTTCTCTATCTAAGATACAAGAAAACATTTTATTTATGTATACGGGAGAACATTTAAGGCATGCTTTACAGGTTTGAAATAAATCTGGTTTTGATACGGTACCGGCGCGTGCTTCTTTTCTAGTTTGACATAAATTTATGTAACAGTCTCTCGATTATCATTGTAAATGATTTTACACATCAGTTTTAGCGTCACAAGAACCGACATATACTTTTTATACTTTTTACATGTTGAAAGAGACAATATATTTTTTACATGTTGCATATATGATGTTCAAATACTTCATTGATATACTATAAAATTACTTATAGATTTTAGTTTCAGATACGAAAGATTGCCTCCGTTTAACTAAAAGTGATATTTTCATTCTTTCATTTTTGACTAATAATAACCCAAATTGAAAAATAAAATGAGATATTAAGAAAAAGTAATGTTATCGACGTGCATCACACGTGCTCACTATTTGTCATTATAAATGATCTTACACAATAGATATTTTAATTCTCAAACAAAACAAAGAGGATTTGGACAAAAACGTTGCGATTCTCATGACCCAGTTACACGTGGGATCTTTATCACCCATAAACTCACATGAATCTACTCTACTGTACAGGGACACTGTGAAGATACGACTTGATTTTGAATCTTCATTGTTGGACCCATTAAGAAAGAATCTAAATAACCAAGGACCCCATTGTTGATAATCTTCTTCAAATTCATCATATCTGCCACTAGGGGTCGAAATAAAATATCGATAAGGATAGATAGTGGATAGCCTACTAGTGTATAGCCTACATACTGCACCTTGACGATTTTTTTTTTTTTTTTGGTAAGTTAAAATTCATGGAAAAAAACTAATTTAGGGAGTTAGTAACCCTTACATCAAAACGAGCAGAGCCATCTAGTACCGGGTTTATTATCCTAGCATTAGATTTATCTACTTCTAAAGCAAGCCTAATACAAGAAGGAGGAACTGCATTCCAGTTGAAAGCAGTTCTGTAGCTTCTAGCTTCTTTATCCAGAGTGTCTGCGACATTGTTTGCAATCCTAGGAATAAAATAGAAACCTTTAAAGTTATTACAAGAGGAAAATTCATTCTTCACTTCATCCATTATAGTTTGGTTTTGCGAAGAGATTTGAGATTGTTCTCCATTTAGATAATCAACAAGATTTTTGCAGTCGCCTTCCACACTGAAATTGGACAAGTTGTTGGCTCTTGCACATTTAGCTGCTTGTAAATATCCTAGAGCTTATGCTTCTTCAGGTTCAGTTGCTGAGATTGGTCCTGCTCTTCCTTGAGTGAATTCTCCTGCATCATTTCTGAAGATTATAGCAAAGTCTGCTGGAATATTACAAAAAATCCAGGCAGCATCCACATTTAGTTTATGGTGAGATGGTTCTGGAAATGTCCATATAATGTTACTAGTGTTTCCTCCTATTAGATCTTTCCTTGTTACTATGTATTTCTCTTTGTGCCAGTAATCTAAATGTCTCTGTATCTCTAAAGCTACTTGTTGATGTGTTTTTTGTTGGTTATCAAAAGCTTTATTACATATTTCCTTCCATAAGAACCAGATTTTGGTCATTACTATTTCTATAGGTATCTGAGGGTTTTCTTTTTCAAGCCTTTCCTTAAAGTTACTAAAGAAAGTTGTATTTCTATTAAATTGTATATCTACAGGATATGGGTCAGTATCCCAAACCGCTTTTGCAAACTTGCAGTGATAGAATAGATGTTCTATTGTTTCATGTTCATTGCATCCAAAGGAACAAGAAGAAGATATATCCTTAAACCTAGATAGTTTTGCATTAGTTGACATGGCATCTTGAAGACATTTCCATGCAATTTTTTTTATCCTTTGGAATGTTTGTGTAGCACATAGTTTCTTCCAAAAATTGTTAGGTTGTCCTAAATTATAGTTGTTTATGGTTTTTTCATTTAGCTTATTATACATGGATTTCACTGTGAACTTCCCAGGTCTTGTTAGCAGCCATCTCAGAGTATCTTCTTTTGCCAGTATAATGTTGCAGATTCTTTGAGCAATATCACTAGGGAATAAAGAATGAATTAAGGTTGCATTCCATTTTTTTGTATTGATGTCTATCAGATCCCTGACCAGAGTTACTCAGGAGTTATTAGTGTTCCTGTAATGATTAAGTTTTTCAGATAGGTCAGGAATCCAGTTATCCTCCCATATATTGACTTTCATTCCATCTCCTATTTCCCAAGTACTATTTTGTTCAACTAATGCTATTCCTTTGTAAATACATTTCCACATCCAAGAACTAGCAGAAAGTATTATATCTCTAAAAGCAGAGTTTCTCTTGAAGTATCTTGGTTTTAGCTGAGCAACCCAAAGAGATTGAGGTTCTGTCATAATTCTAGTTAGTTTAGATATAAGGGCTAAATTTAATTTATGTGCATTTCTAAATCCTAACCCTCCTTTACTAATTGGTTTGCATATACATGAATAAGATTTAGGGTAGTATCCTTTGTAGTTTGTTTCTTTTCCCCACCAAAAATCTCTTTGAAGAGCATCTATTTTGTTGGTAATCTTTTTTGGCAGAATAAAGCAGCTCATCTGAAAGCTGGCCACATTATCCAAGGTAGCTTTATTTAGCACCATTTTACTGGACTGAGCAAGAATATTTCCTATCCAACCTTGTATTTTGTTCTCCATTTTCTCTATTATGCTATCAAACAATTTTATTTTTGTTTTATTTACAAAAAGGGGTGTTCCTAGATAAGAATCTTTCAGGTCAATATGTTTAATTTTTAGGATCTTACTTATCATTCTTTGATGTTTTGGCTGGACTTTCTTACTAAAGAAAATCCCAGATTTATCAAAGTTGATAAGCTGTCCAGAGGCTTTGCTAAAGATGTCTATTAAATTTAGAATTTTATGGCATTCTTTCAGATCTGCCCTAATGAACAATAAACAATCATTGGCAAAAAAAAAAGATGAGAAATGGGGCTATTTCTAGGTGTTATCTTTATCCCATGAATTTCCTTCTTTTCCTCTGCCCTAATTAGACTTCTAGAAAATATTTTCATACAAATTATAAATAGATATGGTGAGAGAGGATCACCCTATCGAAGACCTCTAGTAGGTGTGAAAAATTCTCCAGGGCTCCCATTTAACATGATAGCTATAGAGGTTGTAGAAATACAGGTCCTAATTAGGTTGCAAAAGTGTTGATCAAATCCTAAGGCTTTAAGCACATTTATAAGAAAATCCCAATTGACTCTGTCAAAGGATTTCGACATGTCAATCTTAATTCCCATCCCAACATGCTTAGTTTTTTTTTTTTTTTTTGAAAGAATGAATAATCTCTTGAGAGGTTATAATGTTGTTTGATATTTGTCTGTTTGTCAAAAAGTAGCTTGGAAGGGAGATATTAAAGAATCAAAACGGGGTTTAATTCTATTTGCTAGAATTTTAGCTATAATCTTATAAATAGTATTGCAGAGTCCTATGGGTCTGAACTGACTCGGATCTTTAGGGTGCCTGTTTTTGGGAATAAGGAATATAAATGTCTTATTGAACTCTAAATTTAGCTCTCCTGTTCTAAAAAACTCCTGTATTGTGTCTATTACTTACTCCCCTACAATATCCCAATACATCTTAAAGAAACTAGTTTTTATTTTATTTTATGACAACTCTAATTTCATCTGAGGAGGGAATGGCATTTAGATGAGAATTTCCTTCTTCAGTAATAGTAGGGTTAATATTGATGAAAAGATCACATCTTGTGTGTGGTCTCTACTATCTTCTGAAAATAAGTTCAGGTAAAATTCTTTCAGGGTATTCTTGATTTCATCTCTTTTGAATGTTATTTCTCTATTACTTTGTTTGATACATTCTATATTGTTCCATTTCCTTCTCTTGAGAGTTTTAGTATGAAAGAATTTTGTATTTCTTTCTCCTAAATTGGCCATATTATCTCTTGATTGCTGTTTTGCAATCTCTTCTTGTGTCAAAGATAAAAGAAAAGTTTATCTTTTATCTTTTCTTCCTTTCTATAAACATGACTAGAGCTCTTAAGCATATCTATCTGATTAGTACTTTCCTAATTTCTTTAATAGGTTTACCAAAGATGTTTTTTTTCCAATATTCTAAATTATGCTGCAGTTCTTGAAGATTTGTTAAGGCAAAGGGAAGGGATTCCCCCTGGCAGACTAAATTTCCATGTGTCTTTGATTGTTTGAATACATGTCTTTTCTTTTTTCCAAGTATCATAGCATTTAAAGGTAGGTTTATTTATATTGGCTTTATAATCAAGTGTAAGAGCAATTGGACTATGGTTTGAACCTATGGCACTTAGGTGAGTAAGAGAAGCATTTTTAAATTGAAGGTTCCAATCATGGTTTGATACTGCTTTATCTAATCTTTCTTGTATATTAGCTACACCTTCCCTTTGATTATTCCAAGTAAATTCATATCCCGTAAACCCTATATCTATTAAGCCTGCATTATTGAGTATGTTTTGATAGTATTCACTATCTGATTTCTTAAATGGTAAACCACCACATTTTTTCTCCTGACTAAAAATCACACTCATATCTCCTAAAAGAATCCATGGAGTAGAGTATTTGTCTACTTGTTCAAAGATTTCTGTAATGAAATCCCATGCTATATGCTTAGTATTTGGATAAGGACTTCCATAAAAGCATGTTAAGTGCCATCTCTTAGATTCCTGATTAGTCTGTACTAATATATTTATCATATTTATGTTCCATTGTACAATTTCAAAGGCAAATCCATCTACCCAAGCTATGACTAGTCCTTCTGCCTTTCCTATAGGATCAATTATGTGTATATTAGGGTATTCTTTTAGTAGAGATCTAACTAGATGTCTTTGTGATTTAGTTTTTGATATGAACAGAATTTCAGGTCTTTTTATATCAATTATTTGTTTGAGGTGGTTTTTAGTGAAATGGTTTCCACAACCCTGCACATTCCAAGCTATTATCTTCATGGATAGCCTAGTAAAAAGAGTAACAAGAATAGCAGAGAAATGACACTAGATGAAACAACTATGCCTACAGTTTTTTTTTTTTTTTTTTATAATACTCTAGAGATTTTTTACTGCTACTTCCCACTATCTCACAGCTTGAGCATAAATTCTTCTTTTTGATAAAAATCGAATGCTACTTCCCAGTTCCCACTTTCTCACAACTTGAGCATAAATTCTACTTTTTGATAAAAATCAAATGATGATTCTTTTTACGAGAGAGAATGAAAACCACCGTGCGATTCAGGTTATTTGATGATTTTCCAAATGACGATGAACTTGAATCAAAATATTATGTAAAATGGTCTTTATTCCTAAACAAAATTCGTGATTTATTTATCCTTCCTAAATTGGGGCCTATAGGACTTAATTGGGGCCTATGGATTTTTTCATCCGCCCCATAGAAAATGATAAGGGGTGTCTAAGTTTGATGAAAATACCATTTTACCCTCTATCAAATATTAATACTACTAATTTGTCCTCATCAAATCCTAATCATAAAATTAAAAATTAAAATTAAAATCAAATTCATTTCTATTTCCATTTCCATCTCCACTTAAACTGATTCTTCTTCTTTTCTTCTCAACCCAATCCTATAAACTAGGTTTTAGTAACATAAAATTGCTCAAAAATTGAAAATTTTGAAATCAAATTTTCCTGGTTTATCAGAATCGGTTAACGTTAATGTATATGTGATCCGATTGCAAATAGAAACTGTTTATGTTCATGCCCACAAAGACCGATTGTCCTTGATATGTATTCTGGTTCGAGAGATTTGAACCGGAATCGAATTACATTAGCACTTATAAAAATCGATTGTTGATGTATAATGTTAGAATCGAATTTTATATGTGTGTCGAGTAAACCGATTGTTGTTCTCAATTTTTCTGTATCTTTTTTCTGTTAGAATCGGATTACATGAGCATTCTTATAAACCGTTTCCTGTTGTGCAATGCCAGGAATCGGTTTTTACATATGTACCGTGTAAACAGATTCTGGTTAACCCATTTTTTTCTTCAGTTAATACTCGATCATAAAATGAGTATGAAATCATACTCGAGTTCATTTCATTAACTCGGGTATAGAATGAATTTTGATTTTACTTGATGTTGAACAACACATAATTCACATATAAAAAGGAAAAATTTACCCAAAATCGGTTTATGTTCATGCCCATATAAACCGATTCTGGATAATCGGTTGATTTTCATGTCCATATAAACCGATTCTGGGTAGAAGCAAGTTTCAGAAAATCTCTGTATGTTTTTGAAGTTAGAATCGGTTGATACCAATGGCAACATATACCGATTCTGAGTTGGTGTTCTTCAAAAATTTTCAATTTTCAATTTTTTTTCATATTCAAATGATTCATTAACACAAGTTAATTTCACATCTAACACGAAATTTTATCACTAATCATCCAAATTAACACTAATTAATCAGGGGTAAATTTTCCATTAAAAGAATAAGGGGTTATCCATTTTACTTCAAAATGTCTCTTTTTTGTCACGTAGTGATAGGCCCAAATTAATTCCTATAGGCCCCAATTTAGGAAGGTTATTTATTACAACATCATTTAACATTTTGAAAATCATAAATTGAAAATTATTTGTTATAATGAGAATCAGTAGATGATACAAATTTGATATCTCGTAGTATACTAATTTTTAATAGGAATGTAAATCAATACAAGATGAATATATTACTAAAAAAAGTTTTAAGATCGTTATTATTTGATGTATAAGAATATTTTATTGGAGGTCGTTATTATATTTGTAAAAATATATTCTGACCATTCACTTGCTCGAATGGGTATGTGAATCTCGTAATTATGTTTTCACTTTTATATTATACCTATTTATTTAAGAAAAACACACCATAGAGCTTGATTAGTAATAAACGCAGCTCCATTTCTTATATGATATATATTTTGCTATAATCATGTTGAGTTTTTTTTTTCCGATAATCAAATCATTAGTATTTCATTCCAATAAAAAACTTTTATATGAAGGTTTTCAAGAAAAGGAAGTACATCATAAATATTGAGAAAATACAAGTAAGATGCAATACGTAGACAAATCGTGAAGACAAAGAGCGCTCTGTAACGATAACACTCATTTTTTGTACATATAAAAATTGGAGATGGAATAATTTTCTAAATTATAATTCGACCATTTTGATTTGTTTTCTTTTTGGAAAAGAAATGCTAATATAAGAGAAGAGTGATTTGCCCAAAAATCCCTCATGTGTAGCGAGTAACCCGGAAACCCTAAATCTATTATTCTGATAAATAAGAACTTAATTTTGGCCGCCTCGAATCGCTGATGTACTTGTATCTGAGATAATCACGAACAAATCCAAAAGAAGAAACATTATGAAAGTGCATATAAGAATAGCCTAACAGCGAAGACAAAAATAACCCTAATAGCGAAAAATAATAATGAAACAACTTCTAAATCAAGACTAAATATATAAAAACTAATTACGAACAAGCAATCTATG
The DNA here is from genome assembly GCA_023529315.1 of Papaver bracteatum. Classification (NCBI taxonomy): domain Eukaryota; kingdom Viridiplantae; phylum Streptophyta; class Magnoliopsida; order Ranunculales; family Papaveraceae; genus Papaver; species Papaver bracteatum. The sequence continues at coordinate 2,080,163 of JAJJWX010005377.1, read as the reverse complement.
TTCATATCTAGTGAAAGGCTTTTCTAGTGTTTTGATAGGGTGGAGAGAGCAAGGATAAATAATTTTGTCAATGTTTCGCCCTGACTTATTCAGAATACATCTAAAGGAAATGAATAAACTTTCGAGATAATGGAGACAAACTTGTTGATCTGAATCCTCATGGCACATGTCAATATTATCCTAGTAAGGCAAGGTTGAGAACAACCATTTTTTCCTCTAGAAAAAATTTACCTTTAATAAGGTCGCCACCATTTGCTGCAGAAAGAGTATAATTTTTTATTTTGGAAGTTTTCCTAAAATTTTATTTCCAATCTTCAACTTAATTATTTTGAAAAGTTATTTCTTAAGATATATCCAAACATCCTACTAAATAAACGGAAGGCGGGTTTGGTATTGTTGTGAGTTGTGAAAATTGTTTTTCAGTTGTGTTGTGTTGTAGAAATAAATAGTTGGACATTTGGTAAACAATAATATATAAAAACATTGTGGAACAAATATACCGTGGATTATGTTTGGTGAATTATCATGTTTGAATGATGGATAATTTTTATTTTTAACATAATAGCAAAATTAAAATAGAAACAATTAATTTGAATAGTGATTTTGCAGAAAAACATTTCGGAAAAAATGTACCACTCACAACTTTCCTCTAAAATTTGTTACAATTTTATTACAATGTGATTTTGTGAAATAATAAATAAATCCGAGCGGTTATACTTCAAGAAAAATGCACCAAAGAATAACAACGCTCTAATAAATTTGGATACTTTGAAAAGCCTATCAACTTTTTTATTGCTAGAGATGTTTTTCTTCTTACCACTTAAACCATTCTCAATGGTATCCTTCAGAGAAAAATAAAATAAAATCCTCAATGGTATGAATTAATAGTCTTTTATTCTATCATTTCCGAAGACAAGATCAAAATAATTAAGTACGTCGTCTCGACTATGCATCACTAAATTCCAATGATTTCTAACGGGTATATCATCTTACATGGAATTTGGAACCCTCTCCCAATAAACCAGTATAATTAACAGACATGCTAAATTCGACTTTTTTTTAATAGAAAATCTTAGGCAAGTCTATGGGGAGTACAAGCTGGAGTTAGCGGCTAAAACACTACCATTACTCCAAAGATTAAATTTTTACATGCCAAACCTAAATAAAAGGTATCCAAATTATGTTGTCTATGGACAACTTTGAGGCTAGTTTATGTTTGTTTCTTCATCCTCATGAAAATATCTTTTACTCCTTTCATGGTAGCTGAGGTGGAACCTTCCTTGAACCGCATTATGGTACATCATTGTAAATCAGACCAGTATTACCATAAACTCAACATGAATTTGAATATTGGTCTGCTGCATCTCCTTGGCCTAGGTGAAATCTAGGTCCACTTCTCCTATTTCTCATCCCTCTCCTAAGTATTCTGGATATCCTCTAGTCCCAAGTTTCCTGCAAAATCTAGAGTAGTTAGTGTTGTAAAGTAAAGGGGGGACTCTGGGTCATGTAGAGTACAGATACATATGACTATCCTCAAAACCTTCCTCTGGTCAAAGGCGGAAGGATTATTGAGGTCAATATGTGTATTAACAGTTTCACTCTCTTCTCTAAAGATATATTGTTAGAGCATTGCTCGGTCGAACTCGCATGCATTGCTATCTCAAGCATGTTTGTCAATGTTAGTGATCAAAACTATAAAGTCTTGATTTCTAGTCTACTATAGCTAAGGTTTCGGACTAGGATAGAAAGTGTAGTTGAGCTCAAGAACTCCATGGAATTCATCATACAAGACAAATGACTACTCAAGGAACCAGTGGATCTTCATCGACTAAAAGGTATGTGGAGACTTGAACTTATCTATCACTCAAAATTCTATATACTCTATCTCCTATCTTGAGACAAAAGTCGTATTACTATATAGACTAAGATTATACACATGTGGTATTTCGAGCTGAGTATATCTCGCTTATCCATTTCTCGAAATATGTGTTGGTAAATCTTTCGCTTTAACCAAGTTCATCTTTACCTATTGACGAAAGTCATGATAAGTTTCAATCACCTTGAAAATTGCTCTGACGAAAAATAGTTTGTGAATAACAACTATATAACGTCCTCTGAGAATGTTTCAATGATTAAAATGGGAGTTTAGACAATATAACCATTGGAGGATATAAGCATTGTTGTGGAAACACATATATGTATAAGTCCTTATTCCTTGAACCAAAGTTTGCGAACTTTGTTGATCAAGAGAACCAGAGAAGTACATGAGCTTCAGTCTACGAACCCAGTCCGTGAACTGGCGTAAGTTCTCGACCCGAGAATTTCTGCTGGAGTTTGTGAACTCCATCCTGGAACTTAAGTCCGCGAACTTGAGTAGGTTATGTCTAAAAACGATGTTTATGAACTTATCTTTATAAACTAAGGAATGCTATTGCAAACCGTGGCTATATAGTTCATGAACCGATTCGAGTGAATCAAATCGTTTTTGCTTCAATTGTGTCTTGTGTAGTACATAAAGATCTAAGCAATTAAACAACTCTCTAACTAGTTCATTTGAACTACTTATGGCGAAGAAGAATATGGTTTATATGAAAGTTATCATATGGCTAACCATTTGGTTGATTATTATTGAACCAACTAATGTACAAGTTTGGGTACAGTTACACAAGCCTAGAAACGTGCATTACATGTGTATAACAAGCTATATTTTCGATCTAACGGTTGATAAATATTAGCTTTAATCTAATCAGGTTTTCATCTAACGGTGAATATTGAATGCTTTGTTAGCAAGATAACATTGATTGTAAACCCTGATTTGAAAGACTATATATAAGGGAGAACTCTAGCAACTAGGAAACCTAATCCCCACACATTCTGTGTGATACTAGTTGTGCTAAGCTAGAGTCGATTCTCCTTTAACCTTTGGTTTCTTCTTCTAAACCAGGTTAACGACTTAAATACTTCATTGCGATTGTGAAGCCAGACAGATACTACTTTTTTTTTTGTTATGTGATCTGATCTTGCTGTTTCTATCATACGAGTACAATTGTAATAACTAGCTTGAGATTTCTATCTCCGATAGGCAAGATATAAAAGTAGTCACAAACACTTCGTCTCATCGTTTGTGATTCCACAATATATTTTTTCGCTGCGTCGATTAAGATTATTGTGAGGTGATTGATAATACTGAGCCGTTCTTCGGGAATATAAGTCTGGTTTATCAATTGGTTCTTGTTCGCCTTGATTTATCAAAATACGAAACAAAACTCGTAGTATCTATTACTGTAGACTTTTCTGTGTGATACATATTGGTTTATTAAAGTCTTCGACTTTGGGTCGTAGCAACTCTTAGTTGTGGGTGAGATCAGCTAAGGGAATCAAGTACGTAGTATCCTGCTGGGATCAGGGACGTAGGAGCATAATTGTACCTTGGATCAGTGTGAGATTGATTGGGATTCAACTACAGTCCAGATCGAAGTTAGCTTGATGTAGGCTAGTGTCTGTAGCGTCTTAATACAATGTATGTTTAATCTGGACTAGGTCCCGATGTTTTTCTGCATTTGCGGTTTTCTCGTTAACAAAATTCTGGTGTATGTGTTATTTTATTTTCCGCATTATATTGTTTATCTTTATAATTGAAATAATATAGGTTGTGCGTAGAAGTTCAATCAATTAGAGTATCCTACCTTTGGTTATTGATTTACATTAATTGACACTTGGATATTGGTCTTTGGTACCATCCAAGTTATTCCTTGTATTTGATTAAAGGCTCGCTGATTCCTATTAGATTGAGTAAATCAAAACAAGAGAGAGATAATAACTCCTTGAGATATTTCTATCTAGATTGAGTCTGACCGTCTAGTTGATTATCTAGAAAGAAACTCGGAGTTAGTCCATACAGATTGCTAAGCGAAAGATTGGGTGTGGTTGTTAGACCCCCGCTTTCTCAGATATGTATTGGGAATATGGTTCTGCATATGGTATATTCTGTTATGAGAACACAAATGTTTTTTATTTTGTCAGATGTGTTCTTAGGATTTAGCTGGGTGAGATTGCAGATGAAATCACATCTAGCCTTACAAATGTACCAACATGCAGCAACATGTATGTTGCTGATGTAGTTAGGACTGCTGATGGTTCGATCAAACCAAGACTTTAGCCAATCTAGGAAATTTGTGGTGAAATCAAATTCACTATGATTTGGACCAAACAGATGTGCCGGACAGAATTAGCAGCATGACATGACAAAAAAACATGAGTCATGCTTACTTCTCCATTATTGCACAACTTGAAGATATGATCAATGTAGTGAAGAATGCTAGCAATTTTAGCATTTGTTGGTAGGATTCCATGAGCACATTTCCATAAGAAAGTCTTAATTGCAGGGGCAACATCCATCTTCCATAGGGCTTCTCAATTATTGTCTGGACAGTAGTACCATAAAAAGTGTCCATCTTGGCTCTGTAGAGGGATTTGACTGAAAATTTCCCCGAGTCAGTGAAAATTTCCAATGAAGGTCTTCCTCCCCATGATTGACAACAATTGTAAGAATAGCTTGAGTATGCATAAGATTGAACCACACACTTATGAGTTGTGAGTCCCATTTCCCATTATCTTTGAACAAGTGAGTGACAAGCTGGAGATCTTACAGGCAGTTTGCTGGTTTTGGAAGAAGAGTCCTGAGGTTGAAAACCCAAATGTTATCCCATATACTGATTCTCCTTCCTTTACCAATCTTCTAGCAACTATGCCGTAAAATGCCGTTCCACATCCAAGAAGCACCATTTTTAGGTTTGGTTTTCATGTTGAGAACATTCTTACAAAGGAGATATTTAACCTCCATTAACTGATACCATGGTACTAATGTCCAGTCTCCAACCAATTTTAGTAATCATGACAGTTCCCAAACAGAAGCCACACAAGGGCCAAATAACTCTTACAATAGTTTTAGATGGATGTTGTATTCGGATGCTCAACACTGACCTTTAGTCTTCAATTATTGAACATGACGCATTAGAAAATCATATTCATGAGATTCGTAACCCTGCTGCAAAATTTAACTTGTAGTCAAACGTCATTCACATGGTCTCACAGAATTCACAAGGGGTAAGTACCAACTCACCCAGACGTGTCAGATATGTACTAAAAAAAGCCCCCTCTTTTAAAAAAAATATCACACTCTTGTAATGTAAACAAAGAGTTACGGGTTCACGAACGGGATTATAAATACGAACCAGTGACTAAACTTGTTACGTCTCCGCACCATTCCACACAGCAATTACAAGCCGTCTAGGTTTATTTCCCTAAACCCTCTCTATGATCTTCCCCATTCTCTTTCTCAGATCCCAAATCTCTTGACTCTGTTTTGTTCATTAAATCTCCTTCTTTTTCTCCGCTTTTCTCTCATTCTATATTTGCATCTTTGTTATTTTTAATCAAATTTTTTAATTTTCTAAATTTTTTCTTTCCGGGTTTTGTTTTGCAGATCACAATTTAGAAAACCTCTCGTTTGATTGTGTTATTCTCTGTGAAATTTGAGAGAGCTTGATAAAGGCGGTGAAGTAATTACAGATCTAGGATTTGAAAAATAATGGTTGGAAGTGTTGGAGCTGAATTGGAAGTATCGCCATCTGAAATGAACGGAAAAGTTGAAATGAATGGCAAGGTTGAACCATTACCAGAAGAGATTGTTCCGGTTATTCCGATTGTTTTAGCTGAAAATGGAGCAAACGAGGATCAGAAAGTTATAAGAGAAATAGTACTTGGAAGAAATGTTCATACCATGTCTCATGCTGTTACAGAACCTGAAGCTGATGATGAGATTACTGGTGAAAGAGAAGCTTGGATGGCTAGTGTATTAGCTAAATATAGAAGATCTTTAATTGAAAGGACTAAGAATCACTTGGGTATATTTCAAAGATTACTTCCGTTTACTTTTTACGATTTTTATTTTTTTCTGAGATTGAAATATATTGATTTAGGTATATTTATTTGTAGTGATACGGTAGAATTTGAAGAGAAATGGTTTGTTAGATTTTTTTAGCTTTGTTACACACCATAGATTTGGAACCACCTTGAAAAATAATATCCTGATTTTGACAAATGTGTATGTATCCAAAATTCATGTAAAAATTGAGCCCAATATGCTTGACCAGAGAAAGACATAATTTTCCCACTTTAGGGGAACATTGCAAGAGACAATAGTAGAAAAGAAGCAGGAAAGGGAGAAATAGAGATTCTTTTTTTACATATGGAATAGCTGAAGTTTAAGTATGCTGATTCATTAATTTTGTTCGGTGAGTTAAGTAATCTGAAGTCTATGGTAAACCTGGACAATTTTAGTAAAAAAAAAAGTCAAAAGAGTGATTACTCTTTTGAATTTTTAACGCATGGAGTTTGTTGGCGGGATTGGTAAATACCTTCTAAGGATTCCAGTAGGAATAATAAATTTTTATGTGAAAACTGTATAAAAGATTATGAAACATTTTCCGTACGTGGTTGGTTTATTCTATTGATTTTGTTTACGCTGGACTGGAGCAGCTTTGTGTTATTGAAACAAGTGCTTGGTTGGAATAGTAAAAGGGAGTTGAATTTGTTAGGTTGAGTTTGTTTTTTGTTGGCAGCATGAAAAAAAATGCATACTTATAGCATCAGTTTGAAGAAGTGTGCAGTTGAGCCATTGTTGAAGATTGGTAAGCCTTTTAAGGGGGTTTGGTCCTGGGCTGCATGAACTTTCTGCAGGGTTTTTAGTAAATGCTTCTAGCAACATAAGCCTCAATTGCCTAGTAAAATTGGTTGAGTTGTCCTTGTATCTTGTACTTCTGGACTTATAATTTGATGGGATGCATACGATTTGAAGGGTGAGACAGTATGGGCCTAGTCTATTAGATTATGTATGTTTCATTATCATGTGTCTAGCTGAATTTCAAGAATCTAAATGGCGATGTGAGGAAACGTTCAGAAACCATTACAAAACACTAGTAGTTGATATAATCCAGGAAAGACATGAACACTAAGATGAAAAAACATCTCTGATCTTTATAATTTTTTGTTCTATACACTATTCATAAAATATTACTGTGTAGGTTAATTATCTTATCTTTCCTGTGCTGAACTTGCATCTACATCCATAGCCAACTTTATTATCCTCGCTAACAAATAGTTAAGATCTGGATTTAATAAAATAGTTTACCTTTACGCGATGCACATTATTTCTTGCATATATTATTTTGTTTGAGCTTACGTGATGCACATTATTTCTTTCATCCGCTGTTCCACTTGAGCTGACGTGATGCCAAAATCTTAAATCTATACAGGTTACCCATATAATCTGGACTTCGATTATGGTGCTCTTGCTCAGCTGCAACATTTCTCCATCAACAATCTTGGTGACCCCTTTATTGAGAGCAATTACGGTGTCCATTCCAGACAGTTTGAAGTGGGTGTGCTGGATTGGTTTGCTCGACTCTGGGAAATAGAAAATCATGAATATTGGGGTTACATTACAAATTGTGGTACAGAAGGAAATCTTCATGGTATCCTTGTAGGGTTAGTATTTCTTGTTGAATTATTTCAAATCGACTAATAATTACTTTTATAGGTTTGCTTGATGTAGTAATAATGAAAATTTTGTGCTTGTGTAGGAGGGAAGTTTTTCCAGATGGAGTTTTGTATGCATCTCGAGACTCACATTATTCTGTCTTTAAAGCTGCACGAATGTACAGAATGGACTGTGAAAAAGTTGACACTCTGATCTCTGGGGAAATTGACTGTGCAGATTTTAAGGCCAAACTGCTCCGTAACAAAGACAAACCAGCCATCATTAACGTCAATATAGGTGTGCCATTTGCTACTCTTCAAGGCTACTAAGAAGTTAACTGTATAGAATTAGTTGCCTCAGTTTAATATTGTATATTTTTTCAGGAACGACTGTTAAAGGAGCTGTTGATGATCTCGACCTGGTTATAGAAACCCTTAAAGGAGCTGGTTTCTCCGAAGATAGGTTTTACATTCACTGTGATGGGGCTCTATTTGGGCTGATGATGCCTTTCGTGAAACGTGTAAGTTTTTCTGTCTTTCTCGTGTTTTCTTCTTCTTGCACTCAGATGCTGCTATTTGAGGATGTACAAGTTCAAAAGCAGGGGTGCTTACACCTACGTGTGCCACATATGATAAGACTTGCAAAATATGTTGGAAACACCTGATTGTCCTCTTGAGAGAACTTCCAATAGAAACAATTTTAGATCAAAAGGAAAAATGAAATCTTTACAAAGAATCCCCAAAACGTAACTTTGTTTATTTCTTGGTAGCGAATTTGTCATATAGAAGTTACAACTAATGAAAGGGCAAAATATCACATTTTTCTTTGTAATTTTATATATGTTTGAATCTTGAAGTTGATTTAAAGAAGGATACCCGAGTTAATACAGAAGTTAATTGTTGGAAATCCAAATCATGAGAACCTATTTCGAAAATTTTCATTGTTTATAAGTTTGTTTGCAAGTTCATTTCCATATCGCAAACTAAAGCACCTCTCTTCATTTCTGTTCTCCACCTTTTATTTTCTTGCTACTTACTGCTTGCGTTGTTTTTGACATTGAGCAGGCTCCTAAAGTGTCATTTAAGAAGCCAATTGGAAGTGTTAGTGTTTCGGGTCACAAGTTCATTGGATGTCCAATGCCTTGTGGTGTTCAGATAACAAGATTGGAACACATCAATGCTCTTTCAAGGAATGTCGAGTACTTAGCTTCACGAGACGCCACGATTATGGGCAGTCGCAATGGTCATGCTCCAATCTTCCTCTGGTACACGCTGAACCGTAAAGGTTATCGAGGATTTCAGAAGGAAGTCCAAAAGTGCCTCAGGAATGCCCATTATTTGAAAGATCGTTTACGCGCTGAAGGAATAGGTGCCATGCTTAACGAGCTCAGTAGTACTGTTGTATTTGAAAGGCCTCAAGATGAGGAGTTTATTCGTCAGTGGCAACTTGCTTGCCAGGGTAGCATTGCTCATGTGGTGGTTATGCCCAGTGTCTCAATTGAGAAGTTGGATGATTTCTTGAATGATCTGATTGAGAAACGCAAAATCTGGTTCCAGGTGGGGAAGGTTCAACCTTCATGTATTGCAGCTGATATTGGGAATGAAAACTGTGCTTGCCCTCAACATAAATGAAGCCCTTTTTGTACCGAGAGCTCTTCAATTTTTTTTATTGTTGTTACCTTCAGCAAACCATCAGGTATTTTAATTGAAGAAATAAAATGGTTTCAATATTTTGCATGCGCTTATGTTCTCCCTCCCTCCCTGTTAGTACTTTATATATGTACTAGAAATAACTTGTGCCGCTTGTTTGATCTTATTTTTTTCATGTTAAAGAAAATATTTGTCGTGCAACCACCTAATTATGAGACAGTATGTCCATACACACTAAATCAACCCTCTACATGATTGAAAAAGTGACAACCCGGTCCTTAACATGTACATATGATTATATAGAGTTATACAAATTACAACTGACCAAAGAGACTTGGATAGAAAATCCCCAACAACAACAAAGACACAACTGACCAAAGAGACTTGGATAGAAAATCCGCAACAACAAATACAGTTCATGATTGGATTACTAATATCTTCATAGCCATTACAATTAGGGATAATTAGAGTTTGGTGCTAGGTTTAGACCAACATTAGGCTTTGGTCTAACATTTGTCCAATGTTAGGGCTTGGTACCTGGACTGGACGTTGACCCAAGTTGACCATCTTAATAGTTGACTTCTGTCCGGATGTTAATAAAAAAATTCCAAAAAAGTAAATAAAATTAAATTACCCAATCAGTTTACAGTCATGCCCTTGATTTTATCATCATTTACATCATAACCATACATGGCCAAGAATCATCTTATGTTCCTTTTCCAAACCCATCATCACTATCGGTCCATCACCATTTTTGTCTCTCTATCACTACCAGTAGAACCACCATGTCTATCACCATTTCTGCCCACAGGACCTTCTACTCAAAAACACCATCACAACTTCTTTCTATTAAGAGCAGCAAAACATCAATACAATTTCAATTTCAACTCTTATTATACATAGGTAGGGTAAGTGGGAGGGTTTTGTTTCACTAATTTCTTCAATATAAATTTCACATATCTAAACAATTACTAAATCAGTTTGATTCGGTAATAAATCAGTTTTGTTTGCTTCGAAGTTGGGATTTTGATTTGGGAGAGTAATTAATCAAATCGCTTTGTGATCAAGAAATCGGGGAAGAAGTTGATGGGGTTTGAATCACCAACAGTTCATTACCCTTCTCAAACTCAAGAAACATACAAACCCTAACCATTCTTCACCTCGCAATTCATGTTCTTCAAAACTCGGTCTCTCTGTCTAAACAAAGAAAGATCTTGAATTCCTTCTTCCAATCTCATCAAACCCATCTCTTTCTTCTCAATCTCTTGTTCAATTTCGATTCCTCAAACCCTATATATCAACAAATTCGATTATCACAATTTCAAACTCAAATTCATCTCATAATACATTAATCTTCTCGACTTTGAAACAAGCTTCTTCTGCAAATCAAACCCAACACAGATCCGATCCATCTCGATTCTTCTGGTCAAACCCTAACCCATTGAGATGTGAAAACAGGGGAATGAGAAGATGTTGGTTTGGTGGAGAAATAAGGGATTTCAAGTTAGAAGGTAATGAAGATTGGGTACAATTATATTTGGGTTTACAACAAAAATTGAAGCCAAGAAAAGTAAGAATTTCAAAATTAGAAAATGGGTTTGAATTGGATTTATGTCTCATCGAGATGGCTTGAGATTGGAGCCGTTCTTGAACTGGAAAATTGACCCAAGACCTGATTAAAATTGGTTAGAATGGGTTATTGTAGATTGTTGAAATCTCTCAGTAGGGAAGGCATGATTGAATTGATCTGGGGTTGTGTCTGTCATTGAACTGAATGCAGGAAAGGAGGTATAACAAGGGTTGGAAGAGCGAGACAAAATCATTCGATTCGTCGACTATATTTTTTCCAGGGCTAGACTTGTAAACTCACAATTTCTACAGATTTTTATTTTACAAATTTTAATTAAACTAAGGTCATAGACAATCAATCGGGTCAACGTTTGGTCCAGGTACCAAACCCTAACGTTGGACAAATGTTAGACCAAAGCCTAGTGTTGGTCTAAACCTAAGTATCAAACTCTAATTATCCCTTACAATTATCCCAATATATGCACAAACAAAAGACAGTTAATACAATGCAATAGACCCTAAGACGTATAACAATACAAAAAGAGCAAAACCTTTGATATTTCTGACAAAAATCTTGCAATCTAGTGGATGCTTTTCATCATTTTTTTAACCTATAGGTTGGTAGAGTCTGACGCGTAATCCAAGTTTTCAGCAAAGGAGGATGAATGCTAAAATGGAAAGAAACTAATGAAAAGAAAATACACATAATTCATTTTTTCAAAATGATTGGAGATTACTACTATGTATAAGATCCACACAGTGATATTCAAATCATATGAAATAAAATCTTGGTATCATCGATTGAGAAAAGCAAAAAGGAAGTTGGTCTTATTTCGGCTATCAACAAAACTAATATGCCTCAAAAAGAAAAGAAAAAGAAAAAAAAATAACAAATCAAAAAGAAGAAACTTCATTTTGAAGTTTTTGTAATAGTTTAATGCAAAGAGACAAGTAAACAAAAGTTTCACCATTTTGGAGCTTTCCACAAATAGATCGTGATACTTGGATCCCGCAAAAACAGAAGCAATCCAATCAAACTTAGCAGATTATACATATAGGGGGAAAATAAAAGAGCTTTAATTAGCCGGAAAATAAGAGAGCTTAATTAGCCGGAATAAATGGAAAATATACAATGTGAAGAAAAACAAAAGGGGTACATGAAACAAATTTCTCTCTTAATCAGAGTTAAGTCTTGCGTTAGTCTTAAACACAAATAGGTATTTTTTTTTCTTCAAAACCTTACTCCATAACGTAGCCTACAAAAAAAAAAATCCTTACACCGCTTGTGAGAAATTGATTATAAAAAAAATACAATCCATCAAAAAAGTTATCTACCCGGGTAATAAATTCATTAACGAAAGAAAAACATAAAAAAGAACCCGTTAATAAAGAATTCAACCCTGTCTAATCTTCTTAAACAACTGAATTATTGGCAGGGAGTTGAAGAAGATTATTGGAAACAAAGAGCAAATGATGATATGATCAAATTTGATGATAGGAATACTAGGTATTTCAATTCCAAAGCCAAATTTAGGAGAAAAAAGACTCGTATCGAGTCTATTAGGATAATACTGGTATATGGTTAACTGATACACAAGCAATAACTATTGATCTTAGAAATCATTTTTCTTTAATTAGTAAAACAAGTAATCCTTGTCATAATTCTGATCTCTTTGAATATGTTAATGCTTGTGTTTTTGATATTGATAATGTTTGCTTGATGAGATTACATTCTTGTGAGGAAATAAAGAACGTGGTTTTTAGCATGAAATCCCGGAACACCACCTGAATTTTATCAAACATATGTGGCACATTGTAGGTGATGATACTGTCAAGATGGTACATTGGGAAATTTCTTTTAAAAGAAAACAATCATAACTTTATTTTACTAATTCCTAAAATAGGCTGCCCTGATAATGATGGTGATTTTTAGACCAATTAGTTTTTGTAATACTTCATACAAAATAATATCTAAAATACTTGCTAATAGGTTGAAACCTCTACTAGCTAATATCATTACTCCTTATCAAACTGCCTTTGTGCAAGGCAGACTCATGACTGGTAACATTTTTATTGCCCATGAGCTGGTTGATACTATGAAGAAACACAAGTCCAAAAAAGGTCTTATGGCTCTTAAATTAGATATGTCTAAGCACTTGATAAAATAAAGTGGTCTTTTCTACATGACTGTCTTAAAGCTCTAGGCTTTTGTGATGATTGATGTCATTTAATAAATCAATGTGTTTCTACTGTTTCATCTCCTGTTATGCTTAATGGTGTTCCTGGTAAACAATTCTAGCCTACTAGAGGTCTAAGACAAGGAGATCCCATGTCTCCATACATTTTAATCTTGTGTATGGATGTTTTATCCAAAAACATTCTTGATGCTGAAGCCAAGAATCAGGTTTCTCAATCTTCTCATGCTATCTCACATTTTTTTTTGTGTGCAGATGATTGCTTATTTTTTACTAAATCTAATCAAGAGGTAAGATATTTGAATACAATCTTAGATAATTTTAGCAAGGCCTCTAGCCAAGCTATTAACTTTGATAAATCTGCTTTGGCTTTTAGTAAAATAAAAAAGATAACCAGGTGAAACATGCTATCACTTAGATCATGAACATTAAGAATATGGTTTTGCAAGACAAGTACTTAGGGGTACCACTTCTTCTCTAACATGATAAAAGTGAGTCTATTTCAGGTATGACGTCTAAATTTGATATTAGACTGCCCTAATCAACCAGGGAGAATCGTTCTCTCTCAAACTGTCCTAGGACCTATAGCTACTCATCAAATCACAGTGTTTCATATGCCTAAAAAAATAACTGATAGAATAGATAGTATTCAAAGGATATTTTTCCGGCATAAGGATAGCAATGGTAGGAAATGGTATCTTAAATCTTGGAATATAATTGCTAGTCGTAAGCATCAATGTTGTCGAAATATTAGGAGATCTGTTGAGTTTAATAAGGCATGTTTGACTAAACTTGCTTGGAGATTAGTTACAGAGCATTATGCTTAGTGGGTTCAAATTATGACTCTCTAAGTAATAATTGGTCCTGGATTTGGAGAGGTATCTGTCAAGGCTTAGAGATTGTTAAGCAACACTATTATTGGGAAATAGATAATGAAAATTATATTAATATATGGAAATATATTTGGGCACCACATGTAGGTAGGCATGTAGCTAGTGATAAGGCTTTTAGTAGAATTACTAAAATTTCTCAGCTTATAGGAAATGATACTAAAAACTGGAATCGTAATATGTTACATGCAATGTTTCCAAATGATATTGTTGAGAATATTTTGAAGATAATAATATCAATGGTAGGTAATGTTCAATTTAGATGGCTGAGAACTGGAAATGGCTATTTCACAGTGAAATCTGCTTACAACATTTTACTGCAGGATTCTCTAAGTGTCCAGAATGCGAATATTCTCAAACTTTCCATGGAAGAAGTTATGGAAAGTTCAACTTCCTCCTAAAGTTCTTCATTTTATGTGAAGGATTATGCACAATTGTTTAGCAACTAGAGATAAACTTCACAAGGTGGTGAGTAATATTGATCATAACTGCCCTTTGTGAAAATCATCTGATGAAACTTGTCAACATTTGCTAATTGATTGCCCTGTCTCAAAGATTACGGTTTGCTCTTGATCATATTATGGTAGGTACAAATACAAATATTAATCTTTGTGGTTGATTAGCCGCTTTATGTAATACTAACAATTTCTGGGATCGTGCAATACAGGTTAAAACTTTGGTGGATCTGGAAACACAAATGTGCTGGTGTGTTTGATAATAAACAACTCAATCCTTCTAGTTTTATTAATTCAGTAAAAAAAGTTCATTTGTGATTGTGATTTCTATAGTAATAGTGTCAATATCAGGAAATGGAAATATTAAATGGAAACCACCCTATGAATATCATCTTAAACTGATTTTTTTTGCTTCATTTATCTTAGTAAATCAACCTATGGGATTTGGACTAATATTGTGCAATGATACATGTACCTTATGTGAAGTAGAAGGTGGAAATGCAAAAGCAGTAGATGAGGAACAAGCTGAAATCGTAGCTTCTTTAAAAACTATGAAGTAATCTAAGAAAAAAGAAATTTAATTTCTGGAAATCGAAGGAGATTGTATTAATACGGTGAATGCTATTAATGGAAGTCTAGGATCAATAAATTGGACAAAAAATTATGTTGTTCAAGAATGCATTTCTATTTTTTAAAAATTTACAAATTGGTCTTGTAATTATGTTAAGAGATAAGTTAATGAGGTAGTTGATTCTCTAGCAAAAAAATCAATAAACAATGTTGTTAATGTTTGTTATGATTATCCACCAGAATTCTTAGTTGAGAAACTAGAAAGAGATAAATCCTTTGTAACATCTTAAGTTTCTTAATAAAGTTTATTTTCCTCTCAAAAATAAATAAATAGAGAATTCAACCAAATACAATCATGAATGAAGAAACACAAACCGCCTATTACCGTGAAAGAAGCATCCATTTATATTAGGAAACAAAATAATAGGTGTATCATACTTCAAATCAATTCAAAATATAATTAGACATATAAAACCCTGACTGCAATCAATAATATCTGTCACTCCATTTTATTCATTATCAAAACCCAAACAAAAATCTTTACCAGATATCAATGGATTGGAATCTTTACGGGATAAGTGGATTGAGGTTTTTATAGATTTTTAAAGATAATTGTATTGTAATCATAACAGACAATCACTGAAAACAAAAAAGTCACATATAGATATACTATCAAATGAATCAATAATATGAATCCCTCAAGTACAAAGTTACCCACCTTTATAAAAACTATTGACTTCTATAAAACTTCAAATTTTCAAAGGCTTCCTGATTTAATGCATACGAATGAAAGATGTTCTCATAACATTCCGATGAAAGAGACGTGTTTTGGATATTTATGGTATATTTTCTCATTCTATGTTCGAAGACTCTTCATGTTTTGCAACCCAACAAAATACGTTTTCGTGAAGAAATAGACCAAAAACGATATCTAATTTGAGAATAATAACCATGTCAATAACCCATTTATTTGTACGTTTCACCATGATTGAGTTTTAAATGATTTTATCATTACACGTTTTTTTTTTTGCAAGAGCTTTTCATTCCAAAATTAAAATGGTGAGTGATATTTCAGCGCACAATTTGTGTATGTCGTTGTTTTTAATATTCCTAACATCATAGAGTTTCCCAAAACTAAGAACTTTCCTAATTTTTCATGCCCAACGCGTCGTTATTTCTTTTTGTTAGTCAAACCGTTCAAATCCTAAACAGATGCATTTATTTTTGAAAAATAAAGAGATGCATTCAGCTGAATGGGTTTTGAATTCATTCTCTGATTTTCCAATCTCACTAAATTAATTCAATCCCTTATTTCGAATCATCCATATGAAATCATATTTTTATAGTATTTGTATGGGTGCTGCTGATGGTTCCAAAACCATGAAGGATGCCTTGACGCGCACCAAATGTTTCCATATGACTAAGGTAATTTCAGTAAACTTTTTATTTATTTTTTGTTATTAATAGACAATATTTTGTGATGATGTTTTTTTTTTTGAAAAATAATAGGCTTGTTATCGCTTTTTGTTTATTTGTTTGGTTCACATTTAATCTAAAATAAGCGATTATTTTTGCTGTTTTCTTAGGTTTTCTTGTCTTGTTGACGAAGTTTTTAAAAAGATAATTGTTTTTTATGCACAATTCTTTAATTGTTGGAGTTTAATATTATTAATGTTGTTTTTTTTATATCATTGTTGGAGTTTAGTAGATAAAGTTTTTGATATTTTTTGCAGGATTTAAAAGTTTTTTTTTTCCCACTTGATTGATAAGGAAAATTCTTTACATATATATACATCATGCTTTTAACTGCGAATTCCAAAGAACAAAAAATAGTCTTTGATTTTTTTGTATCATATCACTTTTACAATTAATTTATATTAATTGGGCTCCCACTCATAACTTTTTTTTAGCATTTAGTTATGAGTGGAAATCCAATTAATGCAAATTCATAATGCGGAGAGGTTATAAATCATATGACCGCCTGATGTCTAGTGCAAGGATGAGATTGAGATGGATAGATCATCCGTTTCATCTCTCAAAATATTATCCAACCTTCGGTTGCTCAAAATCTCATGTTGTTTGATATTATAGATACGCACCAATATGGTGGATTCCTTGTTCTTTGAGCAGACAAGCATGTTTCACTTGTCAGAACATATCCATCCAACTAGACTAATCTGACATCATCTGTTTCTCTCTTTGATTGGTGGTGTGCCGGAGGAGATTCCTCAAGAAGCACAGACAACCGAGAATTCAAAGAAGTGCCCATCGACCCATCATTACTCTAAATGACAAAGAAGACGCTATTGGTATTTGGTTATGAAGATATACGCCGAGGCCTACAATTAAATCTACACAATACAATATCCACATTGGGTAACGTATCAGGGATAAATTTTAACTCGGAAAAGTCATCGAATACAGGAAGTCAAATCGAGAATGTTTCATTACCAACCAATATACATAAGTATTTCCTGATTGTTTCTTCATCATCTCCACTGATAACAATGCAAGTTGTTTTCACTTTTTCTTTTAAAAGTAAGCTTCAATAACGATAATTTGGATTGTATTTAGGTTAATATTTTTAGTAAAGTTTTCTAGTATGGATTTGTACCGTATTTATCTAAATTTTTGTACTATTACTTGCTTGAATAAGTTAATATGTTAATTTATCTATGTGTTTTGGTCAAGTGTATGTTTTAATTCTTGCTTGTTTGTTTTTTAAAAGTTACTCAATTAGTCAATTTTAATATTGTAGTACTAACGAAATTTTGCTGGTTGATCGAACTATTTTTTTTATAACTAGGATTACTTGAATAATTTAACCAACACATCTCTTTAGGATCACCATTTAACCACGAAAGCTCGCATTCCAACTATTACTTCAGAGTTATGTATAGAAAAAACGTGAGTTTTTTTTGTTTTGTCCTTGATTATTTTTTTCTTCTCATTTCATCTTAAGCTCAACCCTTGTGTAAATTTAAACGATGACTGATGCTGAGGATATCCAGCCTCTCATCTTTGATAATGGAACCAGAGTAGTTAAGGTTACTTTTCGAACACGTGGAAACGATTTGTGGCAATTCTTAACAGGGAAAACAATGTATTTATTTCTTTGATTCTTCTAAATTATTCTTTTATATTTTCAGTCCATATTTGGTGGTGATGGTGCTCCAAAAGCAGTATTTCCCAGTATTGTTGGCCGACCTCGATATGCTGATGTAATGGTTGGAATGGGTAAAAAGGATGCATGTGATTGAATTTATGCATATCACATCCATATAAACAACTAACAAAGCTTAATCACACGAGATGTAAAACAAATATAATATATAAAGAACATGGAAGTAAACAAGAACACAATCATTTAAAGTGGTTCGGCCATGAAGATCTACATCCACAGTGAAAAATATCTTTTTATTACTAAAAATCTTACCATTTTTTCAAGATTACAAGTATCCCTCAAGCTTCTAAGATCTTGATCCAACTATCTGTAGAGAAATACAACTAAAAAAACATGTCCATATGCTTCTACATGGACATGTATTTATAATCAAAACAGACTCCCTAAGGTATGCTACGGTGCTTCTCAGCTCATGCTGATATGGTACGCCTGCTCTTCGCTCGGACGAACCTTTTGTTATTTCTCTTCGATGCACATCACCCTACTTCTTCATCGAGTGGCATATTTTAATCTCTTTTCATCTGAGATACCGACACGATGTACCTTCGTCTACAACTATATCACATCTTTTCTAATTCCTCATTGAATGCACTGTCTTCTCTTTAGACTTGACCGCCAGTGTGATTGGACTATACTTTACATGCGTCCTTCATGTGGTGAGGCGCTAGATATCTAGATCTTTGTGTAATTATCTTTTGGTTCCTTATTTTGTGTATCTCATTCATCTTCCTATATTGCAGTCACCTTCTACGATGCTTACACGTGGTGGTCGGATATTTTACCCTCACAGTTTGCTCATTTTTTTTCCATCTTATCGGGGGTACGATGGGAAAAAAATGTAACGCCGATCCCTTCACCTTCATAACATCCCAAGATTTTTTCCATGTTGACGTATTTAATGCAGTTATGACTGGCTTGACTTGAGGCTCCGGTTAATATTCGATTTGAAGGATTTTTCATTTATATAGTTCTCTTAGGGAAGTGCGTCATTTTGTTTCGTCACTTATTCTGCAAAGTCACAAAACTTTTTTTTATCTTCTTTTGTCTTTTACCGTTCCTTTTAGTTTATCATTCCTTTATATAGATCATGTCTGGGAAGAGTCCACCATCTCTTCCACCAAAGCGGTCAGTTTTTCCTTTCGTTTTTAGAAATATTTGGTTTTTTCTTGCCATCGTTTTTGTTGAGCATTGTTCTTTAGTTAGAGTTTGTTCATCGAATTTTAATTTCATATTAATCTTCTTTACTTAGTGGCTTTATTTATTTTTTCTAACTTTACCATAGCTTTCTTCAGAACTGGTGATAAAAGATCTGCATCTAAACCTCCTAGTTCAAGCAAGTATCCTGAAATGAGTGATTATCAATATCTGGAGAACTTAAAGATAAAGCATAGGCTTTCTAATTTCAAGGGTTCTTTTGCTCATCCGGATAAACAGACGGGTATTGACCCGGGGTCTCACGAGCAACAGTGGGGTCCTAACGAGACCATGCTCACCGAAGGTCAACTAGAAGCAGGGCCTCGTCTCCCACTATTCTGTCCATTGAACTCTTTTCAATATGAGGCTCCCTCTCTTGAAAAGCCTCAGAGTGTTGTGTTTTAGCCTTCTGGCAATTACTGGCGCTTGTTCGAGAGTGTGCTCATCATGCCCGAGGTAAAGTCACGGATCACGAGAAGAACGAGTTCATCCATGCTCAGTCCGAGGTGTACACTCCTGAGAACTTCGTGGAGAAATACTAGTGCCACCAGATCGGTGAGAAGTTCGATGGGTTCGGTGTGGAAATCTCACGATCTCGACGTGATTTAATTAAGGGGTCTTCAGCTTCTTCTTGACTTAGACCCTCCTGTTCCCAGTTGTTTATGGGTGAAAACTATTTCTGCGGTTTTTGGTGAATTCGTGTGTGTGTGGATGAGAAACGAATCTAAACCCTAAACAAATGCACTACACGAGAGTGATTTTGATTCAAGAGATCAATCTATACAATTCTTTCTTAAACCAAGAAATAGCTGTTCCAGACTTGCTTCGGTGACAAAGTGAATGAGATGGGGTTGATCTTCGGGAGGGAAGCGAAGAAGGTGTTGAGATTGTGAAGGCGTTGGTTGTTTATGGCTTGTATTAGAATATCGAACTGGCTTGAAATAATGTAAGAAATTAGTTCTAGTGTTTTCTGGATACGAATGACAACACTAGGTTTTCTGTGCTTGTCTTTTTTGTGTCTTTTGGAAATAGGCAAAGGACCTATTTATACAAGTCATAGAGCGCAAAACCCTCATCTCGTAGAAAGTGGAGGAAGTTGAGTGATGGAGTAGTGGGGTCGTGTGGGTGATTGCACGATCACGTCTTGGCCCAGTTCTCCCATCATCGCTAATTGTCCATGCCTCCTGACACGTTCTTGTGATAGCGTGTTGCATGCTGTAAAACGCCACACCAATACCCCAGTAAGTATCCCCCAGTTTGTGACATGTTTGATGTCTCGAGCGTGGATCGTGGGACCCACAGTAAGTAGCATAATATGCTAGGTTAAATAACTGAGTTATTTAGGAAATCAATATTCAAGAAATATCGTGTATACTCTATGCATGTAATGCATCGAATATATTCAATATGCATAAAACATCGTTGTTATAAAGCTTAATGGAGTAAGTCGCGAATCAAGCGTCTTAAAAGCATGTTTAGCCATCTTCGAATAATCGTTTGGAGGCTGCACAGGCAATCCCTCCCTTGGCCGATCACTCCATGTGGGAGAGTGATAGATGGTAATCACCACGACACCTTATTGGCCATTTAACTCCTAGCTTGGGCTGCCCAACCAAGATGGTAGAGTTAGACGGACGAGATGATCTATGACGCACATCTGCGGCCGTTGAGTTTTAGGGTTTTGAAGAGGTGCGCAAGCATCACTCTTCAACTTGACCGAAACCAAGCATGGGAGACATTTTTGGAGGGACCGACTGGGAATGCGTGTGGACGTCTTGCCGGTGTACATGTCTGTACCTATTTGTCTCATGAAGGTGCGATCTAGGCCACTAAATTTGACCGACAAAGAGGAGTGGCTGAGATCGATTTTCGACCGGAATCGTATGCCGCAAAGGATTCTTAAAGGGGCCACGGCATGCCACCTTCAAGGCTTGCAATTCGGGGCATACAACCCTGTCTTGTTTTGGTCGGTCGATCACATGCATAGATGGGCCCACGATGATCACGTTGATACTCTCCGAACCTCCTTAGTTTATATTTACAACCTCCATCCTAGCTGGAGAAATGGATGGTCGTGATCGAATTGCGACACATATGCCATGCCGCAAACCCTAATTTAGGGTTTTGAAACATTCACGTACACGCAACTTGGGTCAAACGAATTGGCAAGCTGCGCTTCTCCTTTGAGGAGACCGATTATGTGGGGCCCACATTAGGCTAATGGTGAACATGTGTGCACCTTCCTGATGGTCTTAGGTGTGATCTAAGCCATCCAAACATGATGGAGAAGTTGGATGGTCGTGATCAATTTAAGACGCTTTTGGAATTCCGCGACCCTTGAAGCACCACGCCATCCATGTTTCGAGCAAACTTTTTTATTTATCTATGGATTGTCGTGGGAAAAACGATTAGGTAAGGGGAAAGTGGGACCGCCAATGTGTTTATTGGTGCTTCATTGATCAATCGCGGGATGATCCAAGCCGTCCAACTAAGCTGGTGAAGTTGGACGATCGCGATGTTTTTGAGACTGTTTTAAGCAGTCATGCTCGTTCAAGCCTCTTCCCAAATCAGCGCAGCCATCCTACTTTAGGGCTGGCGTTTTGGCACGCTGAGAAGTGAAGTGTAACATTCGACCGGCTAGGGAAAAAACGGGCCCACTGATGGTCATTACAGTGATCGCCTGCTCCCGCTAGGGTTCGTCTAGGATGGTTAAATCATGCGGCCAACTTGCGTGGCAGTGATCATTTTTGAGACTGACACGGACAGTCCAGATTTCCCTTACGGAATCAAATATACTCGATCGGGCTAGTATAAGCACGCCGATACAAGATTCTCTTTGTTAAAGAATGATATATCCTGTACAGGTATATCGTGCATTCCTCACTATTGACACTTGGATATTCATGTTACTCTGCTGAGAGTAACAATCAGTCATCATGCACACCAATAATGAGAGTCATGCTGAGAACAACACATGAAATACAAGACAATTCATGCATTAATTAATAATGCTATAAATTCACAGAATATTGGGATTGTTGCTACATGCTCCATTCTAGGTGAATTAATAAAGCGAAGAAGTATTCATCACTTATCAAATAGCCTTATTCTCTGCAGAATGTCAGCGTATAAAATTTGGCCTTTACAATTTTAGCCCTGAACTAAAATCCACTATCAACATTAAGTCCCATGCCTAGCACATAATGGTTGCATTATTGTGGGGTAGGCATGAGATGTTGACGTACACAACGTAAGAGTGCGAGACAAAGGAAGTTTACCCTGAGGAGCTTTGATCGACCATGTGAACATGCGGCGTGTGTATGGGGCTTTGGTGGGACCGGATTCCTTCCTTGGGTGCTCGAGCTAACAAAGGAATCCTTCTTCTACCAGGTTTCTTCAATTATTTGTGTATAAAAGGGCGTTAACCCTTTTTTTTTTTTTTTTTTTCGCTCGTTTAGCTTCTCCTTCCATCGCTCGACCTTCGTTGTTGCCATTGACGACTCCGTTGACATTTCCGCCAGCTGCTGCCGACGCGCCGGACTTCGCCGCCGTTCGACCGTCCGTTGTTGCTCGTTCACCAACGACAGGTAGGTGCTTCATCCCTTGTCTTCATGTTTGTTATATTTTGTGGATGCAAACCCTAGGTCTTAGGTGAGTCTCCTTAATCTTGATAAAATCATCCCGTTGTAGATGAAATTTATGAATATACTGTTTTTGCTCCCTTTTTCGTCGTAGCATGTAAAAACCTAGTCTCAGGTTATGATTTGATAATACCCTGGCTTAGGTCTCATAGATATAAATCTCTCGAACAATTTGTTTGTCCACCCGTTCATAGAAAATAGATCATGATCGCTTGGTCCATGTACGGTTTGCATGCAAACTCCTGGACGTGGGTCCCACTGGGTGTGCTCGCTCTATGCACGGCCTGCAAGCAAACCCTTTATGAATGTGGGCCCTTCTATGCGTGCTTGCTTCGTGTATAAAATAACATTCAAGCACGGGTAGTCGTGCTTTACTGGCCGTGGTCATGTGCTTCAAGCACCGTACATAATCGCTTGGTCCATGTACGGTTTGCATGCAAACTCCTGGACGTGGGTCCTACTGGGAGTGCTCGCTCTATGCACGGACTGCAAGCAAACCCTTTATGAATGTGGGCCCTTTTATGCGTGCTTCGTGTATAAAAGAACATTCAAGCACGGGTAGTCGTGCTTTACTGGCCGTGGTCATGTGCTTCACCAAAAAAAAAAAAGATTTTTACATATCGGCTTCGACCACCAACATCCATATTGCGTGATTTCTATTTAGTACGAAGTAGTGACTCTTTTTCCCATTTCATCTTATTGTAGTTGTTTGAAAATGAACAAGAGGATTCTTCTAAGATGTCACCTGGAGATAATGCTGCTGCCAAATCGGGAGGTGTTGACAACTCCAAAGACATGCCGAACATAGATGATGAGATGTTCACCGTGGCCTTTCCGAATGTTAGGAAGCATCCTAGCCATAAGATAACGCTACTTTCGGGCTCAGAAAATAAAGAGGTTGCTCCATCATCTTCTCCAGCATATGTGATGAGACTCTGTCTTCGGAGGAATGAGTATCCGCCTTCTCCTTTAGACTTCAAGGTTTGTCACAATCCACTGAGCTCTTACGAAGGATGGATGAGGCGCATGATGAGCAATGAGCATATCAAAGACAATTTGACCAGAGCGCAGATCATCGAGGCTGTTATGGCGTCTGCGAATTTTCACATTAAGAAGGATACTGCAGGAAAGATCACTTTTATTTATCGATGGTGCCCCTATGCTCACACGGCCATATGTAGATGGGAAGAAATGACTATTACCATGGAAAGCGTAACCGTGTTGATGAATCTCCTTATTGCTGGAAGTTTTCACTATAAGCTATCTGACGCAGAAAACGCAATCCTCAATGCTATACTTCAAAAGGCGGGAGAGTATGACCCACATAAAAAGGGTAAGGATGTGAAATGATTTTATACTTGGTGGGTGTCTGAGTGGTCTCCTACAAAGCCAAGGCCAGGTCAAAAACTGGATGATGCAATCAACGTAGTTGCGTTTCTGTCCTTGTGGCTGTCTAGGGACATCTTCGATGACAGCTCCAGGAAAAACACTATAAGACACAACCTTGTCATGCTTTCTATAAAATTGTCAAAGGGTGTGGTTCTCCATTTGGGCGCCTTATTCCTTGGATCATTGTATTCTCATCTGGATGCCTTGGCGGTAGACATGCATGCTTCCAACGGATATAAGAAAGTGGAATCGCATATCCACATTGCTTTTCTCCAAGCGTGTTTATGGAAACATTTCAAAAGTTACGCTCCTGTCCCTGCAACTCTTCTCCCTGGTTTGTATGGCGGTTCAAGATACTCCGTTGGCAGAATATACGTCCAAAACCTGGGTTAATACTTGTTGATTTTCTCAATAACGTGTATGCCATTTCGCCCGTGGGGACCGGTCCATTCCTCCGTGATTCAACCGAAAACTTTTATTGTTTCTCCTGACATTGTGTTGCACACCGAGGTAAACACCTTGAGCCCTGGAGAAATCATTTTCCCGTGAAGTTGTATGTCAAGATACATTCCAACTTTCTTTGATGAGCTTCTTTCTGTGGTTCCTTATAACATTGACAGAGTCGCTCGCCAAATGGGATTCGACCAGGGTGTCTCATTCCTTCGTCCACCGATGCCTTTAGAGGATATCATCCCATCTATTCTCAAGGATGACATCTTCACGCCAGAGCAGAGCCTTCCATTCTTTCCCATCGGAAGAAAGCCACTGGTAACTAGAAGGTACAAGGATTTTTGGAGGGAGCAGCTGTTAACCTTTCAGACGTTCTCAGAAGAAGTTATGACAACTCCCCGTGGAGATCCATCTCCCGAGGTTCTGAAGCGGCACAAACGGTTGAAGACGCTTCTGGGTAAATGAACCAGAGCTAACACCGCTGATGTATGTAGTCCCCAGGATGTAAAAGCAAGGTCCAAAAAGCAGGCGTGTGGTCCCGTGGTTATCAGTTCTTCTTATATGAAGGTACTTATAACTTATTCCTTTCAATCCTACTATTTTATTCATCTTGAACGATTTTCACTAAGGGTGACCCTTATTCGAAACCAGGGGCTTCCGAAAGAGAACGCTTTTACAAGGCTAGCACGTGGTCGTAGCGAAGATTTAGAGAAATTTGGTGATACTGAAACTCTTGAAGGCGATAATGAGGATAATGGAGGATCTTGTTAGAGCATTGCTCGGTCGAACTCGCATGCGTTGCTATCTCAAGCATGTTTTTCAATGTTAGTGATCAAAACTATAAAGTCTTGATTTCTAGTCTACTATAGATAAGG
Organism: Papaver bracteatum; assembly: GCA_023529315.1. Classification (NCBI taxonomy): domain Eukaryota; kingdom Viridiplantae; phylum Streptophyta; class Magnoliopsida; order Ranunculales; family Papaveraceae; genus Papaver; species Papaver bracteatum. The sequence goes on along the minus strand of JAJJWX010005377.1, from coordinate 2,054,562 downwards.
TCTCGGACTAGGATAAAAAGTGTCGTTGAGCTCAAGAACTCCATGGCGATCATCATACAAGACGAAGGACTACTCAAGGAACCAGTGGATCTTCATCGACTAAAAGGTATGTGGAGACTTGAACTTATCTATCACTGAAAAGTTTATCTACTCTATCTCCTATCTTGAGACAAAAGTCGTATTACTATATAGACTAAGATTATATACATATGATATTTTGAGCTGAGTATATCTCGCTTATCTATTTCTCGGAATATGTGTTGGTAAAGCTTTCGCTTTAGCCAAGTTCATCTTTACCTAGTGACAAAAGTCATGTTATGTTTCAATCATTTTGGAAATCTCTTCGATGAGAAATAGTTTGTGAATAACAACTATATAACATCCTCTGAGAATGTTTCAATGATTGAAATGAGAGTTTAGACAATATAACCATTGGAGTACATAAACATTATTATGGTAACACATATATGTATAAGTCCTTATTACTTGAACCGAAGTTTGTGAACTTTGTTGATCAAGTGAAATCGGAGTAGTGCTTGAGCTCAGTCAGTGAACTCAACATACAAGCTCAGTTCGCTAACCTAGTCTGCGAACTGGCGTAGTTCTCGAACCCGAGAATTTCTGCTGGAGTTTGTGAACTCCGTCCGGGAACTTAAGTCCGTGAACCCAGTCCGCGAACTTGAGTAGGTTATGTCTAAAAATAATGTTTGTGAACTTATTATAATAAACTAAGGAATGCTATTGCAAACCGTGGCTTTATAGTTCATGAATCGATTCGAGTGAATCACATCGTTTTTGCTTCAATTGTGACTTGTGCATACATGAGATCTCATAGCAATTGAACAACTCTCTAACTAGTTCATTTGAGTTTGTAGGATCAGAATATCGCACCAACAACGCTCCTGCGAAATATTCATTTACAACATTGCGATGCCGTCGCAGACTAAAAGAAAAAGTGACATAACAGATGATGACAACATAAACTTGAAGAAAGTGTGACAATCTAGCGAAGTTTAGGATATTTGTGAAATTAACATTTGTAAGATTGCGAAATGCCTCAAGCCAGATCCGAAATTAAAGGACATCTTAGCTGTCATCCACTATTTAATACCCTATATAAAGAGTTGAATAGGCGTAAGGAAGGAGAGATTAATTTTTGGAATGTTGAGAAAGTTTTGAGGAGAGAGAAAGTCCAAAACAATATTTGTATTCTTGATTTCATTTATTTCTGGTAACATTTCTAGAATTAATTAATAAAAAGTGTTGTTCTTGATCATAAAGATGTGTTGATTATTATGAATTCTTGTGAGGGATGTATTGTGGGATTTCCTGCAACTACATAATGGCGCTAGAAACAGGGATGATGTTGTTCTTAGCGTGAAGATTAGTATTGTGATTTGAAAGAATTTGGAGTAGTTAGTGAAAAGTTTCATATAATTTTCAACAATTTATTGAGATTGAAGACATGGCTAGAAGAAGAAATGCTTCAAGACAACCAACAATTATTAGAAGGAGTAAGAGACTTTCTGGAGAAGGGAGAAATGAAATTAGGGAATCATCAAGAATGAATACAAGAAACAATGGAGAAAATCAAATTCAACAACCAATTTAGCATACGGCAGCGCAAAATATAATTGTAGATTATGACAGAGTGAGTGTACACACATGGCAGTCATATTCAACAGATGAAGCGGAAGAGGATCAACAATTAAGAAATGATAGACAAATAGAGGAAGATCAGGAAGCAGTTGGAGGAATAATTCATGGAAATGAGGAGGTTAAGGCATTAGAGGCATTGAGACAAATAATACATGAAGAAATAAGATTAGAGGCAGAAGAGCGTGCAAATCTGACAAGGAAAAATCATGAGTTGAGGATGAAAAATATAAGATTACAGAATATAAGGTTAAGGAGTACTACAAGATCAAGTTCAAGATCAACTAGAGGGGAAATAAGGAGAAATTCACCCGTAGTAAGTGCCAATGAAGATATTCCAGAGGAATTACAAAATACAAATGGAGAACGTAGCGAAAGGAGAGAAATAATTGAATATCGTTACATCCCACAGGGCGAAATTCTCCAAGATGGACAAAGCAACAGGAATCAGGGGAATGAACGGCATCGGGAACGAAATAATCAAGATGGCGAAAAAAATCAGGAAGAAGGAAGGAGAATACTACATGGGAGAGAAACTCAAAGAAATCAACAAGAAATTGAAGATGAAATCGAGAGGCATTACCCTAAACAAGCACGTCTAGCTTGCGAAAGAGAAAGATTGAGAGCAGAAATGGAGGAAAGAGAGCTCCAAGAAGCAATACGCCAGAATAATCATGACAATCGAGAAAGAAGACACGAATAAAATCGCAACAATGTTAACATCAGTGAAGAGTATGATAGGGCACAAAGGAGAGCTGAAAGACAACAAAGAGAATTAGTAAGAAATGATCAAATTCACAGAGGAGAAATTGAGAGGCATAATCATGTACGAATTCATGAAGGAGAAAATCAAGATTTCACAAGACAAAACAGGCAAGAACCCAGGAGAAGAGAAGCAGAATTAAAAAGACCAATGGAATCAGCGCCTGGTGTAAATGAAAAAATCTTAAGAGAATTGGCGGAGATGAGAGGAATGCTAAATAACAGAAGAGAGGGAGGCAGAAGGAAGTTGGACGAAGCCATAGAAGAAGCTGCGAAAACTCCATTCACACAAAGAGTACAATTAGGTGGAATACCCCCAAAGTGCAATTTGCCTGCATTAACTAGCATTTTTGACGGAACAACTTGTGCAATTCAACACATCAAGGCGTATGTGAGGTGTATGCTACAGTGGGAAAATCATGATGCCGTATTGTTAGGAGCATATATAAGTAACAACTCTTCGCGACCTGGTATTGAAGATGTATTTGGGTTAAAGCAGAGGATTGGTGAAAGTTTGAAGCATCTAACCATAAGATGGAAAACAATATGTAGCGAAATGGCTGGTCGAGTGGATGAGAGATATCTCATTTTATCATTCATAAAAGCAATGTTCGCAACCAATCTGCTATACATTCAAATTTTCAGAATCAAGAATACAATCACAATGACTGAGTTACGAGAACTACAGGAGGAATATATTGCTCTTGAAGAAAAAACAAAATAAGATGGAGTCATACCCAGTTGCGAACACAAGTTCGGCAGCAACGAATGCAATCTTACTACCAAAATTGATAAACACAGTGGCGAGCACTTCGCAGACACACCAAGAAAAGATGATAGGAAATAATCAACAGAAGCTAGTAGCTATGGGAAGTCGTGACCAAGAAGAATTTGAGAGAGAAAGAAACTTCTATAGCCGAGGTGGAAACAACAAAGTTCCAAGACTTGACCAGCCACAAGAAACATATAGAGGTCAAAGGCAAAATTATCACAGAAGCCAAGGAAATCATAAGATAATATGGGAAGAAATCAAACTTCCACCTCTGAATGCTAGTGTGGAGAAAATATGGGAAACAATAATTTTAATGGAAAATATACCAGCGCCATGGAACATGGGAAGTGAATCACATCCAAGCCACAGAAGTCATGAATTTTGCTCTTATCACCACTTCCATGGACATTCAACAAATGACTGTAGAAATATAAAGAGAATCATCCTCAAAATGATTGATCAGGGAAAATTAAATCATCTTCTACTAGGTCAAACTCAATCTCAACCATTTCCACCTCTACCAGAAATTCACAGAGCTAATACAACAAAGAAAAGATAAACATTTGTAATAGAAGTTGGTGCGAAGGCGAAAAATCTATTTTGTAACTCTATTGTGCACTCGTACAAAACAATTGAAGACTTTCACGACAATATTCTAAGCAGAGTTTTCGCGAGAGATGCTGATGGGAGAGAAATAATGAATATAGCGAAGATCTCGCCATTAAAAGAATGGCAAAAACAAACCATTTCCTTCACCGCAGAAGAAGTACCTGCGGCTGGAGAAATGCATGAAAACCCATAAGTAGTGAGACTAGAGATAAAACTGAAACAAAGAGAAGATGAAGATGAAGATGAGGATGATGAAGCTGAAGATACATGGGCAATCAATAAAGTTTTAATTGATACTGGGAGTTTTGTGGATATCTTATTCTATCATACCTATAAGACTATGGGAGGCAGAGATGAGGATCTAATACCTTCAACTTACAAAATTTATGGTTTTAATGAAGTGCCAATAAGCCTAAAGGGGAAGTCACAATGCGAATTCCATTGAAGGGGATATCTTCTAAGATTCTATTTTGTATTGTCAATGTAGAATCGCCATATAACGCCTTAATTGGCCGACCTTGGCTGCATGGGATTCTAGGTGTGGCATCGACTTTCCACCAGTGCATCAAGTTTCCTCATCCCAGTGGTATTGGATTCATAAAGGGAGATTGGGTTGAAGGAAAGAAATGTTATGAGATTGATGTAGAGTCCTGCGAAGAACGAACTGCAAAGAAAGAGAATTGGAGGTACCACGTCAAAGAAAGACAAAGAAGTGAGAGATTGATGGTTGATTCAATAGAACATAGAGAAAAAGGAATGCTGCTAAATCAATGCTTGCTGAAAATGACAAGTGGAGAAAATGTCGCAGAAGGTAAGAAAGTAGCGAAAGACAACAAAAATACAGAGGTAGAAAACAATAAAGGTAAAAAAATTAAACTGTGAAACGAAAAAATATTGAGAAAGAGATTTATGATTGATTTGTTGCAAAAAATTTCAAAAATATATTGTACTTAATGACAAAAATGAGATTGAGAAATTACAACAGAACTGAAATGCAGAAGAAGAAACAGAATAATCATCAAGCATAATGAAAATATGCGATAATTTCGCAAGAGACGATCTAAGATCCATAAAAATCTAAGATCAATAATGGGGCGAACCTTTATGGCGTACACCCTAGTTCGCGAATAAAATTTCGCAAGAGGCAAATGTAAGACCTAAAGTACATCATATGAGGGGGTACCTCTTGCATGGCTTAGCGATAAGGTTACACCGCTACTGGAACCTGGGTCATGGAGATTTGGGGTCAATAAAGCCCATCCAGGAGAGGCACCTTGGATTCTCAACTTAAGCATATGACTTGAGTTGGGAGACTAAGGTAATAAGGACTCTCCTAAGGAGTACAAAGTATGATCAAGGCGACGAGGTACACGATTGAGCCAAGAGTGCCCGGGGCGTATGAAACTACCCTGGCCATTCTTGGCAAGTCTTGACTATGATGCATTCAGCCCAAGAAAACCCCACTTAGGGTGTAGTCTCGTAACCATAAGCCATATAGGAAAAAGGGATAAGAGGCTGCGAAAAAAACTGGTTGTTATCAAGACCGAATAGGAGGAGCTAGTCTTGTATGGCAGAAGTACGTCTCCTTGAAGGGGCAACCAGGGGGAAGATAAGGGCGACACCCACCATTAGGGAGCTGATAAGTGTCTTAAGACGAAAATATCATGAGGATTCTTACTCACGGGAGTATCAATGCTTGTCATATTTGTGCGACAATCCTGAAGAGGCAATAATATAATAGAAAAGATAAGACGAGATCAATGGGTTTTTACATGAAAGTGTAAAGACGTCCTGCGATTTCGTCGCAAGACGGCAATTTCATGAGACTTTATTTTCGAAAGAATATTTAGACCTGTCATATTGCCGCAACAAAATTGACAAAAGAAAAAGTTAAGGCAAGATCAATGGGTTTCTGCATGAAAGTGCAGAAATGTCCTGCGATTTTGTCGCAATGACAAGAGGTGGCATAATAAGACCTTTACTTAGGAAGGAAAAATAAGACCACATCAGAAAATAAAACAGAATGCAATCTTAAAATATATGATTGTGAAATTATGCAGAAATGACTGCAAAATTATGGTAAAACCATACCAAAAGATTTCATGCTAACCTTATCATCATAAGGTAATTTATTTAATCTCTCGTTTGAATACACAAAACAAAGGCAAGTATGGGAATGCATGAAATGAGAAAATATTTTTTGTCTCCATATGATAGATTTACACATAAAATGAAAAAATTAATTATATATTGATTAATCATATTTCAAAAAAGGGTTGTTTTTTCTAACATGTGCAGGAAGAAACAAAAGAAATAGAGCTTGTATTGAAAATTGAAGAAATTCGCAGTAATAGATTATAAGAAAAGAAGATTAAAGAACAAATATACAGATTTTACAAAAAGGGATGGAAGGGCGAACATTTTACTTCTTGCTTGATTCTTCATTATCTTCATCAGATCCTTCGCCAAAGCTTTCTTCCTTATCCTCATCAGATCCTTCTTCTTAATCTTCACCAGCTTCACTATCAGAGATAACCAGATTAGGAATATTCTTTGGAACTTCATCTGAGAGGAAATGGTATGCAGAGTGAGGAATGTTGTTGTCATCGCAAACCATTTTAATAGTTTCATTGCGGAAAATAACAACATCATTCTTGAAATTCGCAACAATGATCTTTAGTTGGTTCTTCAGACTAGAATATTTCTCATTGCGAGAAGAAAAATCCTTTGCGAGCTTCGCTTTCTCATTCTCAAGCTCTTTAATTCTCTTGCGATATCTCTCTTCAGCTTCTGCGAAAATATAACAATAAATCAACAACTTGATGGTAGTTTATGAAAAACAAACAATTAAATAAGGAAGAAGGCGGGAGCGAGTTTGGTTCTCTCATTCGCAGAGCACGTCATTTCTATGTTTGAGATCATCTCTTTCAATTTGGACCTCAAGAAGAGTTTCTTGGAATTTCGCTAAAGTTTGAGCACTTTGGAGAGCAATACGATCTTTTTCATCTATGAGGTCACTATTCTTGGCTCTTAAACTATTGATTTCTTCTTTGGAATTATGAAAGAAACGTTTAAACTTATTAGCCATACTCAAGACGGATTTACGGTCAATTTCTAAGAGGCGAAGTTTGGATCTGAGTTAATTTATGGGAAGAGATTTAATCTTATCATTTGAAAAACTATTTAGAGAAGTATTTAGGTGTTCAAAAAGGGTATCATCATCCATAAGATTGGTAAATGAATGAAGAAGAATAGGTTCATCAGAAAGACCATAAACGTCTGCGAAATGGTAAACTGTATAAGAAAAAATTATGAGAAAATAAAATAAATGGAAAGAAGAAGAGCCCTCATACCATAAAGTTGATTATTGGCATCTTGAAGACTAGATATTTTGTTATTCTGAATGGAATTTTCAGATTCCAATTGCTTGCTCTTTTTGCGAAGACCAGTAGCTTCAGTCTCCAACTCTTCATATATTTTTTTGCGAAGTTCAAGATTCCTCTTTTCGAAAGCCGCACGCCTCTTTTCCAAATATGAGGCAACAACGAAGGAAGCCCTCCCAACCTGCGAAAGAAATAAAGAACTGTTAAGATAGAGTGTAATTTTGAAATGAAATTATGAAGAAATAGGGAAATAAAGACATACTAGAGTCCCAAGTGAATTCAGAAAGCTGAGAGTCACTGATCTAGAAACTCCTCTAAGAGATTGATCATTATCCAATAGAGGGGCATCACATATAGCAGCTATGGACCGACATGTATTGGTAAGATCATCACCTCCAATTCCTTGCATGGAATCAGAGAAAATGCTAGACAGCTGCGCCATAAAGGATTCAGGTGGAGAGTCTTTTTTGGCAAAAGAAGCATCAATATCTTCATCATCATCATCATCGTCATTATCAGAGCTTTCACTAGATTAAAGATTTGAAGGAGAGGGAGATTGGACTTTTCGTTTCTTTGAAGGAGGGGCAACAGATTTCTCCTTGCGAAGAGCACTTTTAGCCTTGCCTTTGGTCTTCGCAGCATTAGACACTTCTTTTTCCACAACTACAACACCAATCTTCGCACACAAATGAAGATAAGAAACAGAGGCAACAATATTGTTAAAAAATAGTAAAAGAAAGTGTTTCTTACTTCACCCATAATCGAACGAAGTGCTGCTAGGGTGATTGATTTGCTAGTACTTTTGTAGCTTCTTCAGAGTCTATTAATCTGAAAGTTTCGCAAGATTAATAAAATATGGAGAGAAGTAAAGACAATAAACTAAATGAAAGAAGCGTACCTCTTTCTCTTTCTCAGGCCAATTGAATACCCATGGTTGGTAAGTGGCGAGATTCGCAGGTAAAACATGAGAGCTAGAGATGTACGAACCCTCTAGAATTAATAGGAAGATACACCACTTATCATCTTTAGAATGACGAGGGGTTGTGTTATTTCCAGGGCGCCAATCGATGTCCTGCATAAGTATTTTATCATCATCGATATTGTCCTTCTTCCTCAAGCGAACGCCCTAGCAAGTGTTGTTTCTCTTCATGGGAATTATCTCATAATTTTCAAAGAAACTTTCTACAGTATACTTCGCAGGAACAATCGCAAATCCGGGGAATCCAGGATCTTTAACTTCTGAGGGATAAAGAGATCCCTTACCAGCACCACGATTGGCAAATTCAAGCATTATACGAATACAGTCTCCACTCATTTGATAAACTGCTCACGAGAATTTCGCATGAGAGAGTATTTCGTAAAACAAAGGAAGTCCATGATCATAGAGAGGAATGGGAAGACCATCTTGAAGCTGACCTAGCGAAACTATGATCTTTTCATGATTGCAAAGATGATCAGAAAATAGTTTAGAATTTTGACCAGGAATAGGAGATAAAGTAAAACGTCTGGTTAGGAATTCCTTACGAGTTTCTTCAAAGGCAATTTAATTTTTACGACCAATTGGAGGCATTCTCATTATGGGAATAAAGTAGAAGGTAAAACTTAAAAAAGAAAGAAAAAGGAAAAGTTACAGCGGCAACAGATACAGAATTTACGGAAGAACAGTAATGTTGCAGAGAAGTTGAGAAAGAAGTAAAAAGGAAGAGAAGAGAAGAATGAAAAGAACATATATAGGGAAGAGAATTCTCGAGAAGATAAAGATATTTAATGCGAAGAGAAGACGTGAATGGCTTAGAAGTAACGGTTGGAAGAGACGTGTCAAGAGTTGGGTGGAAGAAAAGATACGTGTAATAAATACTGTGTAGAGTACGGAATCGTATTAGTACATAAATGCATGGAAAGATAAGCAGCTGCGACATTATGAAGTATAATTTCTCATGACATTCTCCCTTTCGCAGAGAAGACATGAGAAGAGGCAAGATGTAGGATCAGAATATCGCACCAACAACGCTCCTGCAAAATCTTTATTTACAACATTGTGATGCCGTCGCAGACTAAAAGAAAAAAGTGACATAACATATGACGACAACATAAACATGAAGAAAGTGTGACAATCTAGCGAAGTTTATGATATTTTCGAAATTAACATTTGTAAGCTTGTGAAATGCCGCAAGCCAGATCCGAAATTAAAGGACAGCTTAGCTGTCATCCACTATGTAATACCCTATATAAAGAGTTGAATAGGCGTAAGGAAGGAGAGATTAATTTTTGGAATGTTGAGAAAGTTTTGAGGAGAGAGAAAGTCCAAAACAATATTTTTATTCTTGATTTCATTTCAAACTGGTAACATTTCTAGAATCAATTAATAAAATGTGTTGTTCTTGATCATAAAGATGTGTTGATTATTATGAATTCTTGTGAGGGATGTATTGTGGGATTTCCTGCAACTACAGAGTCATTTGGAATAGTTATGATGAAAAAGAATATGGTTGATATGAAAGTTATCATTTGACTAACCATTTGGTTAACCAGTGTTGAACCAACTATGTACAAGTTTGGGTACAGTTACATGAACCTAAAATTGTCTAGTATATGTGTGTATGACAAGCTAAGTTTTCGATCTAACGGTTGATAAATATTATCTTGAATCTGATCAGGTTTTCATCTAACGGTGAATATTGAATGCTTTGTTACTAAGATAACATTGATTGCAAACCCTGATTTGAAAACTATATAAGGGAAAACTCTAGCAACTGGGAAACCTAATCCCCACATATTCTGTGTGATACTAGTTTTGCAATGCTAGATTCGATTCTCCTTTAACATTTGGGTTTCTTCTTCAAAAACCAGGTTAACGACTTAAAGACTTCATTGGGATTGTGAAGCAATACCGATACTACTTTTCTTGTAGTTGTGTGATCTGATCTTGCTGCTTCTATCGTACGAGTACAATTGTAATAATTGGCTTGAGATTTCTATCTCCGATAGGCAAGATATAAAAGTAATCACAAACATCTTCGTCTCATCGTTTGTGATTCCACAATATATTTTTTTGCTGCGTCGATTAAGACTATTGTGAGGTGATTAATAAAACTTAGTTGTTCTTCGGGAATATAAGTCTGGTTTTATTGATTGGTTTCTGTTCACCTTGGTTTATCAAAAGACGGAACAAAACTCATAGGTTTATTCGTGGGAGATGAATTTATCTATCTTGTAGACTTTTCTGTGTGAGACAATTTTTTTTATTAAAGTCTTTGACTTTGGGTCGTAGCAACTCTTAGTTGTGGGTGAGATCAAATAAGGGAATCAAGTGCACAGTATCCTGCTAGGATCATAGGCGTAGGAGCATAACTGTACCTTGGATCAGTGTGAGATTAGTTGGGGTTCAACTACAGTCCAGAACGAAGTTAATTTGGAGTAGGCTAGTGTCTATAGCGGCTTAATACAGTGTATGTTTAATCTGGACTAGGTCCCAGGGTTTTTCTGCATTTGCGGTTTCCTCGTTAACAAAATTCTGGTGTATGTGTTATTTCTTTTCCGCATTATATTTTGTTATATAATTGAAATAATACAGGTTGTGCGTTGTTCAATTAATTAGAATATCCGACCTTATTGGTTGTTGTTTTAAATTGATTGACACTTGGATATTGGTCTTTGGTACCATCCAAGTTATCTCTCTTTGATTAAGACTCGAAGATTGTATTTTCTTGAGTAAATCAAATTGAGTGATTGAGATAATAACTCCTTGAGATATTTTCTATTGATTGAGTCTAGTTGATTCTCTAGAAACTCGGAGTTGTCCATACAGATTGCTAATCGAAATATTGGGTATGGTTGTTAGACCCCTACTTTTTTAATTGGTATCAGAGCAGGAAAACACGTTTAATACCTTATAAGTCTATGTTTTTAGCGATCTGACTCTATGGACAGAGGTGTTATCTCAATAAATGTACCACCAGTCTTAGATGGATCTAATTACTTATGGTGGAAAATTGCGATGCAATCTTTTCTTCAAGCACATGATTTCCAATCATGGGTATATGTTATTAATGGCTATGATGATCCCGTTGAGGTAGTTGGAGGTGTAAATGTTCCAAAGAATATTGGTGAATACACTCCTGCAGAGATTCTTGCTGCAAAGAAAAACTCCGACGGTTTGAATGCGATCATACATGCCATTACCCCAAATCTTCAACACCATGTGTCTAATTGCACTATTCACAATAAGCTTGGGATATCTTAGCAACCGTATTCAAAGGAAATTCCAGTGAAAAGGAAGCTAGACTTAAAAATCTTAATTCCGATTGGGAAAACCTTCGTATGGCAGACGAAGAAACATTTGATAAGTTTAATCACAAAGTGTCTGAAATTGTTAATGCATCTTTTGCATTGGGTAAGACTATTCCTGAAAAGGACATTGTGATAAAAATTCTCAGATCGCTTCCATCTAGATACGATTCTAAGAAGCATGCCATCGTTGAGGGAAATAACCTTGATACTCTCTCCATAAATACGCTGGTTGGAAAACTTAAGATCTTTGATCATGAACATTCATCCAAATCTAAGGATGTTGCGTTCAAAGCACTGAAGGATACTAAATTACTTGATAAAAGTAAAAAAGTGTATATCTCTGAAGATGATCACTCTGAGACAGATTCATCATCATCAGATGAAGATCTTGACAAATCAGTCTCGATAATCACAAGAGAGTTTAGGGATATCTGTTGAATATAAGTAAATGGTTCTCCAGAGATAAGCCTAAGGCATCAGTCAAACCTCGTAATCATGTTCCTCCTAAAAACAGGGATATTGATGAAACTGATGATGAGGATATGCCTCAGTTCTTTAAGTGTAAAGGTTTTGGTCATTTTGCAAATGAGTGTCCAAATCGGAGAAAATACATTGGGAATAAAGGTCTTGTCGCAAATCTTGACGAAATGTCTGACAATTATGACTCTAATGAAGACGAGAAATCAAGTGTTGCACTTCTTGGTGAAAATATTGATTTTGATAATTGTAGCAATACTCATATCAATCTTGATATTCTTTCAGAAGATAATCCAACTACTCTGGAAGAAAAAGTTGACCCATTCTTTGGAAACTCGGTTTATAATGTTTCAGGTTCAACTATGTGCATAGCTGCTTGCACATCTCAGAAGCCTGATTTTTATCCAAGCTTGACGTGTTCATATTGTTCATTAAAGGGTCATGAAATCTCGAAGTGTTACAAGTTCAAACACAAACAAAGACATGTCAACAAACTTCAACGAAGAGCAAATAAATTAGCAAGAAAGCTTAAACTTGCTCAGAAGACTGCTGAGGTATGTAAGATTTTATCTTCGTCTAAGAAGTTAGTTTCCAAAGAAAAACCAAGACCATTTGAAAATAAAGTATGGTCAAAGCATTTTGATAGACATAGGTCTTTGGATTCCTCACAAGAGGAAATCGGTGGACAAATTGTTGTTCACCACAACGCAACTTGATTGTGTTGTTATTAAAATCTTGTCTCATGTGCCTGATCAAAAGAGACAATGATTTTGTACTTCCCAGGATTTAAGAAAAGTTCTTTTCTTCTTTTCTTAGATTTGTCTTTGGTTTTGTCTATCAAACAAAATAAAAGGGTATTATCGACAATTCTACTTTTTATAAGGTTGAGAGTTGATCGTTTACGAACCTGTTTAAAGGTATCGAACCCTACATTCCTTTTTCCTTCTATAAAACCTCTTTTTTATCTCAAGACTACTTGTTGAGTTAATTGTGATTTCCTCTCACAAAACCATACGTTCATGGAAACTCCAAGTATGATGTTTTTTGATGGAAAATATGGTAATATGATTGTTAAGCAATCAATCACGAAGGGAAAAAAAAATCTCCATTGCCTCCAACATTGAAAAGGAAGATAAGGAATGTGAGGAAGCCAAGAGATGTTCCTTCAAATTCTCAGAAGTTTTCTGATGTTCTTGAAGTGTTGAAGGAGATGCGAAAGGAGATTCAACAAATAAAGGCTTTTGTGTATAAGACTCATGAGATTCAGAAGGCACTGGTTCGACAACAACAACCAAGAAGGTTTATTGATATAAACTCCTACCTTAATGAACCTTATGTTCCAATGGCTGTTGACGACAAGGAGTTCGGGACGATAAAGAATTCTTCAAAGGTCTTATTGCCTAGTAAATCTTCTATTTATCTCTCTTGTTTAGAAGAATAACTAGTGTTTTGGAATAGCCATTATTGTGATTACACATAGCTATGTCCAAAGTTTTCATCTTCTTGTTTTTAGATTTATTGTTAAATTCTAAACTTGTTTGGAAGATGATGGTTGCAGTATTAATCTCTATGGTTTTATATATTGTAATATTTTGATGGGATATGTGTGTTTACGTCTGTGAACTTAATTGTCCCATATTTTGTCAAAAGTAAAGTCGTTCGTGAATTGATATGCAAATATTGATAAAAGAATGAATATGCTTTTGGCAAAACACAAAATTTAAGCCTATGTTGTCAATTATTGATGTAAGATAGGTTAAAATCTTTTGTGATTCAAGGATTGTGTCTATTGTGTGTCATTGTGCAAATAGTGATGGAAACATTGAATGAATCCTTGTGTATTCCGCAGTAATTTATCTTCCCTGATTCGTTTTTTGTATTACTGTGAGACTCCGTACTGTGTCTTATGTTGAGCACTAGACAACCGAGTTGATTATTTTTGTGATTAGCTTAGTTGTGTTCCGTAAGGTACTTTACGTCGAGTATTTTGAACTAAATCAATCATCTTGTATGGTTATTTAGTTATGAATCCGTAAGTTTTTCTCATGTTTGAGCATGATTGACTGGGTTGGTTATTTTTATGATTGACTTAGTCGTCGCTCCATAGATTTTCTTATGAGAGTATAAACAATTGAAATGATTACTCTTGTGATTAGTTTAATTGTGTATTCCGGTTGGATTATTTATGATTTCTCTTATGAATAATCTAATTGAGTTATTAAGATTCCATAAGTTCACTTGTGTTGAGCATATTTAGTCATATTAATCTTGGTTCGCTTTGGTTAATATGATTGAATATTTCTTGTTGGATTCCAAATTCATACTTGTATGTATTTTTTTGAGTCTAAAGAAATCCTTCTTTTCTTTTGAAATTGAGGTCGCTCTTGTTGTTCCCTTGGGAATGACATTTTATGGGGGAGAGTTCTTTTGAACTTGTCCTTAATTTCCAAATCTTTGTGGGGAGTGCGGCTGTGGAATATTAGAGGGGTTATCTTGTATCTTTATAAACTCCTTGATGAATGAATTTAGCTTAGGCTTTATGATTGCATCTAAACAAGATGATATACATTTACCTTTGGTCATGAAATGTCTCTTGCGAAAATTTCATTAGGATCCCGTTCTTGTACCTTTGCCAATTTTATTGACAAAAAGGGGGAGAATTAATATGTAGTTCATACTACAAATACATATGGTTTTCGGACCATTATGTAAGGGGGAGTGGTTTCCATGTGAGATGGAGTATTGACTAAGGGGGAGTGAAGTATCACCATAATATTGTTGTTAAAGTTGTGATGCAATTGGACTTTGACATTGTGTAATAATACTATGACATTGTATAACAATGATTGAGAACCAATGCTTTTCTCATTGTTATAGCTACGGATTTTCAACAACGATGATGCTAAACTTACAACCTTTGGGATCATTGGACTACTTGGAGTGACGAAGATTTCGAGTAATATTGAAGATTAGACATGTGGAATAGGAGCTACAACGTTTATTCATATAATTTTTGTATTCCATATGTATTAATAGTTTTTCCATTAAAATTGAAAAAGGGGGAGATTGTTAGAGCATTGCTCGGTCGAACTCGCATGCGTTGCTATCTCAAGCATGTTTGTCAATGTTAGTGATCAAAACTATAAAGTGTTGATTTCTAGTCTACTATAGCTAAGGTCTCGGACTAGGATAGAAAGTGTAGTTGAGCTCAAGAACTCCATGGAAATCATCATACAAGACAAAGGACTACTCAAGGAACCAGTGGGTCTTCATCGACTAAAAGGTATGTGGAGACTTGAACTTATCTATCACTCAAAAGTCTATCTACTCTATCTCATATCTTGAGAAAAAAGTAGTATTACTATATAGACTAAGATTATACACATAGTGACGAAAGTCATGTTATGTTTCAATCATTTTGGAAATCGCTCTGACAAGAAATAGTTTGTGAATGAAAACTATATAACGTCCTCTGAGAATGTTTCATTGATTGAAATGAGAGTTTAGACAATATAACCATTGGAGGATATAAACGTTGTTGTGGTAACACATATATGTATAAGTCCTTAATACTTGAACCGAAGTTTGCGAACTTTGTTGATCAAGTGAAACCGGAGTAGTGTGTGAGATCAGTCCACGAACTCAACATACAAGCTCAGTCCGCGAACCCAGTCCACGAACTGGCGTAGTTCTCGAACCCAAGAATTTCTGCTGGAGTTTGTGAACTCCGTCCGGGAACTTAATTCCGCGAACCCAGTCCGCGAACTTGAGTAGGTTATGTCTAAAAATGATGTTGTGAACTTATTATAATAAACTAAGGAATGCTATTGCAAACCGTGGCTTTATAGTTCATGAATCGATTCATGTGAATCACATCATTTTTGCTTCAATTGTGTCTTGTGTATACATGAGATCTCATAGCAATTGAATAACTCTCTAACTAGTTCATTTGAGTCATTTGGACTAGTTATGGTGAAGAAGAATATGATCGATATGAAATTTATCATTTGGCTAACCATTTGGTTAACCAGTGTTGAACCAACTATGTACAAGTTTGGGTACGGTTACACGAACCTAAAATTGTCTAGTATATGTGTGTATGACAAGCTAAGTTTTCGATCTAACGGTTGATAAATATTATCTTGAATCTATTCATATTTTCATCTAACGGTGTATATTGAACGTTTTGTTACTAAGATAACATTGATTTCAAACCCTGATTTGAAGACTATATAAGGGAGAATTCTAGCAAATGGGAAACCTAGTACCCACACATTTTGTGTGATACTAGTTGTGCTAAGCTAGAGTCGATTCTCCTTTAACCTTTGGTTTTCTTCTCCTAAAACCAGGTTAACGACTTAAAGACTTCATTGGGATTGTGAAGGCAGATCGATACTACTTTTCTTGTAGTTGTGTGATCTGATCTTGCTGTTTCTATCGTATGAGTACAACTGTAATAATTGGCTTGAGATTTCTATCTCCGATAGGCAAGATATAAAAGTAATCAAAAACATCTTTGTCTCATCGTTTGTGATTCCACAATATCTTTTTTTGCTGCGTCGATTAAGACTATTATGAGGTGATTGATACAACAGAGCTGTTCTTTGGGAATATAAGTTTGGTTTTATTGATTGGTTCCTGTTTACCTTGAATTATAAAAATACGAAACAAAACTCATAGGTTTATTCGTGGGAGACGAATTTATATATCTTGTAGACTTTTCTGTGTGAGACAGATTTGTTTATTATAGTCTTCGACTTTGGGTCATAGCAACTCTTGGTTGTGGGTGAGATCAACTAAGGGAATCAAGTGCGTAGTATCCTGCTGGGATCAGAGGCATAGGAGCATAACTGTACCTTGGATAAGTGTGAGATTAGTTGGGGTTCAACTACAGTCCATAACGAAGTTAATTTGGAGTAGACTAGTGTCTGTAGCGGCTTAATACAGAGTATGTTTAATCTGGACTAGGTCCCGGGGTTTTTCTGCATTTGCGGTTTCCTCGTTAACAAAATTCTGGTGTATGTGTTATTTCTTTTCCGCATTATATTTTGTTATGTAATTAAAATAATACAGGTTGTGCGTTGTTCAATTAATTAGAATATCCGACCTTATTGGTTGTTGATTTAAATTGATTGACACTTGGATATTGGTATTTGGTACCATCCAAGTTATCCCTCTTTGATTAAGACTCGCAGATTGTATTTTCTTGAGAAAATCAAATTGAGAGATTGATATAATAACTCCTTGAGATATTTGCAATTGATTGAGTCTAGTTGATTTTCTAGAAAGTAACTCGGAGTTGTCCATACAGATATCTAATCAAAATATCGGGTGTGGTTGTTAGACCCCTGATTTTTCAGCTTGGTTCACAATGAATGAAGCATCTCCAGGTGCAATGAGGAGCCTGATTATTCCAGTGAACCAGGAGATGAGTCTATGATAGATGCCAACCTCGAGATTGAGGGGAATGACAATGTAGGGGCTACTGGAGATGTCACACCCATGGCGGCTGTACATGTGCTTCCTTCGAAAGAGCTTCCCATGTGTTCTAAGGCATTAGTTGTTTAATCCATGGCTGCTGGTGTTGTCTTTGACCCTCTTTTCGACAACCCTTTCATATATCATGTGCTAGTTGGAGGGTTCATCGTGCCATCTAAGTACGAAGAGTTATACACCAATATATGGAAGAAACATGGTCACATCGCCACCTCCAAGAAGCTTAAAAGTCACTTCGCATTAGTCAAAAGTGTTGAAGAAGCTTTATCTTCCATCTACGACATAAGCATCGTGACTGGGCGCACCATTTCTGAAGAGATGGTTGCAAACTGGGAGTTCCACCGATATGTGTTCGTGCAATATGAGTTTAACACCTCCTGGTTCTGTAAAGGATTCTCCGAAATCTAGAAGATGCAAGATAAAATGGTCGATGTCCCATCTATGAACCTCATTACTCAGCAAGAGGCAAAAGTTGAGCAATTATCCCAAGAGTTGAGGCTGAAGCAGGATGCTCTCCAGAACATAAAGGATGCTTTTGCAAAAAAGACCAATCTATTGTTGGACGACTTCCCTTGAATAATTCATGTATTTCTTTTATTCTTAGGTATCTTTGAGTGACGTGAGAAATCCTCTTCATGGTTTGGTTTCAGGTTTTGAACTGATAGGTGGTTGACTTTATTTTGAGATAGTTTTGTGTGAATGGTTTTTCTGAAAGAGATTTGTTTTTAGAAGGGATTTTCATTCTGATTATAAATAACGTGACTATTCTAAAGATATCATACATGACATGTAAAGTTGCAAATATCGCGTGAAAGGGAACACGTCTAAGTATAAAATAAAACATGATGTTCATAGTGATTTGCATCATTGGATCTCTTTCTTAGTGTGGGATGCCAAGTCCCCAGTAGGATCTAAAACTATCCTTCTCGTAAAATTGTTTAATGGAGTTCCATCCGCATGAAATTGGATCCTCCCTAGTACTCACTTCAAGAAATTTCTTGTGCTAATCTTCGAAGAGAGGAGGTAAATCTTCTGAATTAAGCTTCTTCTGGACAATGCGCTTCAGGGCGTTGCATTCACTGGTAGGGTGGTGTAGAAAGCGGTGATAGTGAAAATATCTCGGATCTATCATCTCCTGATCAGTCAGTTGTCACCACATAGGAGGCAGTTGGACTTCTCCGTCTCGTACCCATACCTCCAATAATTATAAGACTTTATTCATCGAGAATGGGAAATGCGGGTATCTTGAGCCAGTATTTTCTTGCATTGACGGATGTTGCTGTGATATCTCCTATTGACCTTGATATAAAGAACATTTCGGAGTCGGAGTGTAAGCGTGTGTCAACATATATGCGGCCCGCTTGATTGGTCGCCTTTGCTGGGATACTGCTTCTCTCGAGGGCTTGGTACCGGTGACAACATTTCTATTAGACGGCTGAGCCAGGTATTCCTAGCCCCTATATTCATGTGACTCTTGGATGATTTCTCCTTCTTCAGGCAGTTCTTCGTTTGGCTGAAAAGTCGCGGCGGATTGAACTGCTTTATGTACTTCATCAATGGTTTTGAGATACAAATCTACCAGAAAGGTTTCATAAGCTGTCTCTTTTCCTTTATTCGATAAGGGTTGTGGTATTCCTGACAAGTCCTTTCCTTTGTGGAGTTGCTTTGGGCATCCTTCGTTAGCCGTATCGTGATGCTCATCTCTCCTTGGTCCCCTGGTATGGCCATGCGTTCTTTCTGCATCTTCCCTGGTAAAGGTATGACTCCCAGATAAAGATTCAACATTCTTTGCGTCGTCATTTATGATACTCCTAAGGTAAACGCTTGCCGAGCCTTCTTGTAATCGAACTGCTAAATCGTTTAAAAGACGAAATGTCTCACTCTGCCTTCTGGAAATACCAGCTTGTTTTGCTAGGACATCCTCTAACATCCTGACAACACTTTCCATGAGGTTTGGGTTATTCATGGCCTCTGGATAGTTCGGCTGGTGAGGATACATCATAGAACGAAAGCTGGACTCAGTTAATGATTGAAACGGATATTGCAACCGAGAGGATACATCATGAGTGAAAAATGATATTGCAACTGAGAGACTAATCTCCCACTATGGTTGCCAATTGTTTATGTGTGAAAACTGTTTCTACGGTTTTTGGTAAATTTGGGTGTGTGTGGATGAGAAATGAATCTAAACCCTAAACAAATGCACTGCACGGGAATGCTTTTGATTCGAGAGATCAACCTATACAATTCTGGCCTAAACCAAGAAATGGTCATTCCATACTTGCTTCGGTTACAAAGTGAAGGAGATGGGGTTGATCTTAGGGAGGGAAGCGAAGAAGGTGTTGAGATTGTGAAGGCGTTGGCTGTTTATGACTTGTATCAGAATATCTAACTGGCTTGCAATAATGTAAGCAATCATCTCTGGTGTTTTCTGGATACAAATGACAACACTTGGTTTTTTTTGCTTGTCTTTACCGTGTCTTTTGGAAATAGGCAAAGGACCTATTTATACAAGTCATAGAGTGCAAACCTTCATCTTGTAGCAAGTGGAGGAAGTTGCGTGATGCAGTAGTGGGGTCGTGTGGGTGATTGCATGATCACATCTTGGCCCACTTTTCCCATCATCTCTAATCATCCATGCCTCCTGACACGTTCTTGTGATGGCGCGTTGCACGCTGTAAACCGCCAGACCAATACCCCAGTAAGTATCCCCCAGTTTGTGACATGTTTGATGTCTCGAGCGTGGATCATGGGACCCACATGAAGTAGCATACTGTTGTAGATGGGGCAAAATTTACGGAATTGAGGAGATGATCGTACGTAGGAGACTCCTTGAACCGAGCGAAATGCTTAACCTCACACAGATGCACTACAAGAAGGGAGTGCTTTGAATTCGAGAGATTAATCTGTAGTACTTCGGTATAAACCAAGACAATGGCCGTTCCAGAGTAAATTCGGCCACAAGATAGGATGGGTCGATCTTTAGGAGGTAAGCTGAGAAATGTGTGAGATCAATGGTAATCAAAGATAGTAGGTGTGTTGTGTATTCTGAAAATAAGATAAGTTCTGAACGATTGAATTTGCTCTGTTGAGAGTTGGATTGTTAATCTCGTGTTGTCTGTTTGATGTGAGATTATCCTCCTTTCAATCATGATTCTGAGACTTATTTATATTGCTATAATTGCAAACACCATGATCCCATGAAGTGTGACAGTTGATGGAATCAAAGAATGGGGAAGTGGAAATCGTGTTAAAACCAGTTGCTCAACGTGCAGAGACTTGGTTGATTTTCCATCCACTACTTTGTTAACTCCTTCAACTAATTGCACTACTTGCTCACATTCTCATCGTGTGTATGAACACACGTGCCGTAGACCGCCAGACCAAAACCCTAGTTAATATCCCCCAATGTGACACGATTGATGTCTCGTGTGATTGTGGAGTCTACAGGGCAAACATGTATTTAGTTAGTCAGTTGCTGACTTCATGGGACGATGAGTCCTTGTATTATCAATTCGAACATGATTTGAAAATGTTCTAAGACTCATGAATTGAACATGTCTATTGAGACAGGGATATAATATGAGCAAATATTTCTCATTCGATGAATTGTTGAATATTGATAGTTGAACCAATATTCCTTAATTTGAGCAAGTATTGCTTATCTGAGCAATTATTGCTCGTTTGATGATTTACTGAATATTGATAGTTGAATCAATATTTCAATGCGAACAAATATTGTTGATCTGAGCGAATGTTGCTCATTTGATGAATTGTTGAATATTGATAGTTGAACCAATATTCCTTGGTTTGAGAAAATATTGCTCGTTTGATGGAAAATTGGTAGCGTGACCAAAAAAAAGTATTAAATCAGAATACTGTTAACTGGACCGAGTATAACTAATAAAATATTGGTCATGAGATCAACGTAAAATTATTAGTGGTTAAATCTGGAATTATGAACCTTGAACTCAAAACCCTAATTTGATCAATTGATGATTTATTGAAAATAAATCACGGAATGAAGGAGGGACCGACTACATGGGACCTTGGATCGACCACGTAGTGCCCAGACACTCACGTGAGAAAATACCAAGGTCTCCTAAAGACCAGTTGATTTGTTGATGAAAGATTGATTAAATGCTGGTTTAATCATTTATTAAAATAATGCTCGTATGAGCCTTAGGTGATAAAACCTAATTAATTATGAAGAGATGAGGGACTGACCAAGGGTTCATGAAACCGGACCTAGGTGGTCATGGGATCGAATGATGATTGTTTCATGAAGTTCCAAGTTGTTTGGAAAAGTTTTGGACCTAATACGAGCAATTGCGCAAATTAGGTCAAACTGTGAAAATACGCGGGACCGGCTTCTTGCAAGCCAAAGAGCCAACCTTGGTCGGTCAAGGTAACATGCTCTTGTCACCAAAGTGTTCGTATCTCAGTTCTGAGAATTTTGATATTTTTAGATGTGCATTTGAGCAATCATTTGATAAAATATGAAGAAATCAGGGATTTTTGATGAAACCGTCAAAACCTTCATGAGATGAAGGAAAATAATAATAAAATGAAGGAATCATGAAGTGTGGGATCGGCTATGGCCAAGGCATGGCCGTCCGGCCAAGGATCCCATCCCACAATATTTTCCTATATTTTATAATATTTTTTCATGATTTTAAGGAAATATGATAAAACCAAGGAGTTTGTTAAAACCAAGGAGTTTTGTTGAAATCAAAGAGTTTCCATGAGATGAGGAAAACATAAAAAATAATAATAATAAAATATGAAACTGTGGGACCGGCTTGGGCATGGCCGGCCGGCTACGGCCCGGTCCCGTGCGTTTTTTTCGCAATTTTATGTATTATTTCATGATTTGAAGGAAATATCATGAAATCAAGGAATTTCATGGGATTAAGAAAACATGAAAAATATAATAATGAGGGGTGTGGGGCCGGCCGGGATCAAGGCATAGCCGGTTAGCCAGTAATCACGGCCCCACCATATTTTTTCTAATTTTATATCATTTCCTCAGTGTGAAGGAAACACCATGAAACTGAGGAGTTTCCTCAAAACGAATGATATTTGTTCAGATGAAAGGATTTTGATGAGATCAAAGAAAATAAAGAAAATATGATAAAATATATGAATGGGCGTGGGACTGACCACCGCTTGACTGGACGGTCGGTGGGCTCAGTCCCCTAGCGCATTGACTAATATTTTATTATTTATCATTTTCTTTCCTATTTGCATAAGTTCATCGTCTCGTCGTATTTTGAAATAATTATTTGTTCATTCAGGTGTTTGTTAATGTATTATTAGTCGAATACATATACACCATTTTGGTCGGGGCTTATTCGAAGGTAACTCCGATGCCCGTGTGTTGAATATTTATTACTAACCCATGGAATTATGTTGGGAATAACCATAAATTGAAGTAACAAAATATTACGAAGAATATTGAATATTTTTCAGAGATCCAGTTAATGAATCTAATGATTTTAAGAATGAATAATTGATGGCTCTATACTAGTACGATCGTCTAGGAGCATCAATTATTCGATAATTGAGCATTATGAGCTTGTTGAAGCGTCATATTTCTTTTATATGGTCAGGGAAAACATTGTTACATCCTGAAAACGTTATCGCTCTATACTAGTAGGCAAGCTGTCTAGGAGCCGTCTAATCTTTTGTTTCCATAAAGAAGTTGTTGCTGAAATTGCTCAGTGTTCGTGAGATATGCGGTTGTCTCAGCTGAGAGACTACATATATATATATATATATATACTCTGAGAGACAGTATTCTCAGTCAGAGATTCTTGTGGCATGAGCTTCCATGATTTCGATAAGAGACATGAGCCTCCATATTCATCTGATTGCTGGATCAGGAATACATATAATTATGGATTTATGATTTTAGCCTTTGTCGAAAATCCACCATCTACATTAAGTTCCCTTCTTAGTGAGCGACAAACATGTTCCTCAGTCAACATTGAATGGTGATTTTTCGGTCATAAACAATATAAGTAATTGAACTTAGTCGTAAGTTAAGATGTTACAGGATTTAGATAGTACAAGCATACCATGACTTGAATGAAGATTCCAGTGGCATGATAGAGTGTCGTTTGGTGGACATAAATTGGTGTTGAACCGCTGGTTTGGACGACAGGACCTTGGTCGTTTTAGGATTCGCGGGCCGAGCCCAATAAGGAAATCCTTATAAAATTAGGTTTTGGAAATAAAATTTGGCATAAAAGGAAATTAATCCAATTTTTTTTTTATTTCACTTAGGCCAACAACCACCTTCACCAACTCATCATCCCCTTCACACCTGAGCACAGAGGAAAGCAGGAGAAAAATCGTCGGAACTTGCCGTCGCCGACCGTCCGATCATCGTCAGGCCATATTCCGGCCGACGCCAACCAGGTAAAATTTTTTTTTACCAAGTTCATGAGTTATTCATGGTTTGATTATGTTGAAATCATATATATGTGCATATGAGTGTGAGTTTTATTGAAAAACCCTTGTTTTTAGAAAACATATGTTCGTTCGATCGTTAGTTTGAGAAACTATTGATAATCCCTGACCTGGGAGAGATTATTTTTTTATTCATAGACCTGTGTCCAGTGACAAAGTTTTGTTTGTGAGTTTTTATTAGAACCAAAACTTTATCTTGAAAAGATATGAGCTTTCATAAAACCGAAATAAACCCTCGTTTCAAAGAAAGATGATCGTACGAAGGAAAGGGTTTTATTTTTAATATGCATGGACTTGTGCCCAGTGATAAAATTTTGTTTATGAGCTTTCATGAAAACCAAAACTTTATCTTGAAAAGGTGTGAGCTTTCACAAAACCGAAATAAACCTTCGCTTCAAAGAAAGACAATCGTACGAAGGAAAAGATTTTTTATTTTTATATAAAACCATGACCTGTTCATGGATTTTTTTTTTTTTTTGTGAAACCGTGGGATATCCCACGAATTTATTTGGTGAGCCTTGATCACGCCAAAATTTTGTTTATGTGAGCTAATCACGTTTTTTTTTATTAAAATCAAAATTTGAATTTTGTGCAATATTACCTTGAAGTAAACAATTATTTATGAATAAATAATATTTAAATTTTCATAATCCCATGATGAATGTTCATGCAGTGGAAATATTCATGATTTTATGAAAAAATATGAGTTTCTTGCTCGTGTTTTATAGGTTCGAAGAAGCGAGCAAGTTTTGAAGTGTTTAACTCTTACGTTGTGATCACTACGCTTAGTGGAATCATAAAAAGGTAAGAGTTGTGAATTACCGGTTTATAGATGCTTGCATGAGCATTTTTCCAATTATTTCATTCCACTGATGTTTGCATCTTGTATGAGTGATATACTGAAGCGAAGCATTGCGTGCATGTTACAACTACTTTTGCAAGGATGTCTGAGTCCCAAACCATTGATGCTTCCAGAGATGATATATGTGTGGACAATGATGCTTCGAGGGAAGATTCACACATAAATGATGATGCCTCTAAGGATGATTCATGCACGGATAAGACTTCCATTGGCAAAGATGAGACTCCTGGAATCAAGAACATTCCAAACATAGAGGATGCCTTCTTCACAGATCAAGATCCTGAAAAGCGTCTCAAAACTCCAGCATTTCGTCTTCTGATAAATCCCAGAGAGGTTACTCAGAAAAAATTGGTGACTCCTCATGCGGCTATTCAGTTCTATCTTGAACGAGGATACTTTTCTGCATCAATTATTGAATTCAAACTTTCTTGACGAAACCTGGAAAAGTTTTCTGGATGGGCGAGGTACATGCTGGGTTTTCCTCGTTTTCAAGATAAGTTGAATGACGCACGAGTAATACGAGATATTCAAGCTTTTGGAGATTTATTCATTTTTCATGATGCACGAGGTATTGTGGCTTTACTTGCTCGATGGTGTATTCCAACTCACTCTTTCATATGCAGATGGGGAGAGTTTACCATTACTTTAGAAGATGTAGTTGCTCTGTTGCATCTTCTAATCACGGGTAATATTCCTGAAGGTCTTTCTTCATCAGAGGAAATTGTAATCTCTAACATCTTAACAACCATAATGGAGGAGATTAATAAGGCTTCTGGCAGCAAAGGTTGTTATGCTTATTGGTTAATACACTAGTGGCCAAGAGATACTCCTTTGGAGTAGCCTGTTGATGGTATGTTATCTATTGCTGCTTTCTTGTGTTTATGGCTGTCCAGAGATGTATTTGAAGATGCTGAAAATTTGTTGAAGCCGTTTATGATTCCCTTTGCAATTAAGATGGCTCAGGGTGAGCAAATTGCAGTAGGTAGCTTGTTCCTGGGTTCTTTGTACTCTAACTTGGATTCCTTGATTATAGACTCCAGCATCTCAAATGGTTTTATGAAGATTAAATGTTATGCCAATATGATGTTTCTTCAAGCTTTGATGTGGGAGTGTTTCAAGAATTATGCACCCATTCCACATACCATTTTGCAAGGATTGTACATTGATGCTCGTCAGGTTTTCTCTGAGAAAGCCAATGGAAGGATCATGCGCTGGTCTACAAAACAACCTCGACTCAAGACTCGCTTCGTTGATGTCCTGGATTATGAATCTAAATTCACCTTCCGCCCGTGGGTATCAGTTCCCCCTTACATCTCCTAGTTGAAAACTTTTAATGATGAGGAGAGCATGACTTTGAAATCTGGTGTTGATTTGGACGACGGTGAGAGAGATTTTATGCTAAGTTGTACTCCCGGTTACCTGATATCCATAATGCTTGGTGAATTCTCAATGGAAGAATACAATATTGATAGGGCAGATCGGCAAATGGGTATGGATCAGTGTGTTCTGACTTTTCGAAGAAGAAAACCCTCAGTTGATCAGCTCATGACCCGTCTGGATCGCACACATGTGGAAGGAAGTGAATTCTGGTTCCCTAGCTCTGAGAGAGTTACATAAACTTTTGGGAGAAACAAATCAAGCGTTTACTTGATTTTATGAGAGTTAATCAACCTTTAGTGAATGAGCCTCCTTTTCCTGAGATGATTGCTACCCGACCAAGATTGAAGCATTTCCCTGGTAGTGATAAATGGAAAACGTCTCCAGGATGTTCACAAGTAAGTATTTTATGAAGTCTTCATAAGATTATGATGATTGTATTTTAATCATTGCATCAAAATTTATTTTCCCATGGCGGTCATAATGTAATACCTCAAATTGATGTAAACCTCTCGGAGGCTGAAGCAACTGTTCATGGCGGAGAAGGCATGAGCAAGAATTATAAGATGTTACCTAACACCATAAAGTCCCCAGTGGTTTTCTTGGTGAGTTATCGGTATTTATTTCATTATGACTTCTTCTTATCTGTGTAATTAGGATCTTGAAACCAATCTTTGCTATTCTGTTGTAGAATTTTACTCCATCGAGTATTGACGGTCTTCAGTTCTCTGCTGCTTGGCAGACGGTTTCTGACTTGGGTGTTGAAGAAGAAGCTGAAGTAAGTATTTATTCATATAGAAAATTATGATGCTTAGTAAATAAAATGATAATTGTTGAGAATATACCCAGGAGGATGTTCCATGGAAGCGGAGAATACTTGTGATGCTCGCTCGAAGAATGGTGATAAAGAAAACTCCTAGAGTTCAAAACCGAATGATAGTAATGGTGTTGTCAATGTCGGTGTGAGATATTCTGGTTCTTTGAGCGCTTAGGAGACCATCCAAGTAAGTATTTCTCTTGTATTTCATCTATAAAAGCATAAACTTGTTGATATACGACTGAATGAGTGAGAATGCATGTGAGTATATGAAAGTTTTGCCGAAAATACGTCACCAGAAAATTCAGAAGTCAGCATTTTAGCAAAAACGCCGTAAAATCTTCGTCTGATGTCAGATTTTCATGATCCGCATATGTATCTTTATTACCAGGAAATTTCCAAGCTTTATAAAAGAAACTTTTTAAGTTTTGAGCACGTTTATGAATCAAAATAGACGAAACAGTAAACATCCAAGAGACTTTCAGGAAATTTCCATCTGTCATGTAATCCGAAGTTTCGACCACATCTTCTTGCTCATTTATCCGATTGTTATGAAATTTTGATATGTTTTAGATAACATCAATATAAATAGAATGGTATAAAACTCAACCTTCGATTATTCACCAATTTCTCCAAGTTCATCGTCTTGTACATGGCAGTGTAAAATCTTCCCAGGCGGGCTTGTTGTAAAATGAGTTCGTGCGACTTTCATGTTATTTGCTGACGTCTAGCATGTGTAATAAAGAACTTTGATGATGTTAGACCACTTTTATGCTGTAGTTCATGATTTCCCTTGGTTTCATGCTTGGATGATCCTAATCTCATGTAATCTTCGTATTAGGTGCAAAATACTGAAGTTGAGAATGAAAGAGCTAATAATGATGAAACAAGCGAACTTGGGATTGTTGATAAAGAAGGAACCATATATGCACTTCAAGGCCATGAGATTATTTCTATTGAAGTAATCAAGGAGATTGAGACTTCAATTGTTATTGCTTCAGTGGCGAAAGAAACTGAGCCGCTAGTAGAAGAGACTGAAGAGACCGTCGTTGTAGAAGTTGCTCCAGTAAATTAAAACCGTATAGTGGTGCATGAATACCCAAGTGCAGGAGTTGCTTTTGATCCCTCATTTGATGCATCACTCCCATATCATGAGCTAGTTGGTGGATTCAACGTTCCCGTTGTATATTGAAGCTTGTATGATAAAATATGGAGGAAGTTCGGTCATATCGTCATCACTAGATACCCAAAGCGTGCTTATTCTCTAACAATGCAAGTAAGTATTCTCTTGCATGTTGTAAATGATATATGCACTAGGGCAAGAAATACTGTGACTCCAGATGTACTCTTTGATTGGGAGTTCAACTTAGAGAATTCTGAGAGACTTGGCTTTAACGTGAAGTGGATTCATAAGAAGATGAATGCTATTAAGGACTCATTTGAAAACAACATACCTTTTCCCAATGACGATGTGATGGATAAGAAAGACAAAATTGCCATATTGACTGAAGAGCTGAACATGGAGAAGGCGGCTTTACAAGTCTTGAAGATTGCAGAGGAGCAAAAATCTTTCTTTGCTGATTTCCTTTGATTTCTTTTCATAATCTCTTGAAATTCTAAACTTCTGAGAGATATGAGGTTTTATTTCTGGTTTTGATCGGTTTTGAATAAGTAGATAATTGAGGATTTTCTTTGGATTTGATAGAGATTTTCTTTAAGTAGACTGAATTTTGATAAATTGCCGGATTTAAATTACTGAATGCAAGTATTGCAAACATTTTGGAGGAATTGAAATACAATGAAAGAAAACTCTAAATGACAAATATCATGGACGTTGTGTCCAATACTCCAAATATCCAAAACCTCATGCGTCAAAATCCTTGAGCCAATTTTCATGTATTACGGCCACACCTTCCTTGCCATCCATGTTGATCAATCCGTAGTATCCACCATCAAAAAAATTAAAGATCATGAAGGGTCCTTCCCAGTTATAATTCTTTGCAAAATGAGAATTACGCTTAGTTTCTTTGAGAATTACAACTTCGCGAAATCTTCATTCCTCCTCTATGGATCATGGTAAACGGCTGGAGGAGGATAAAGAGAGGATAATTAAGAGAAAGGATAAGTCCGAAGTTGAACTTCGCAAACTTAGGAGTGAACTCTCCGAGTTAAGGCCGAAGTGTGAGAATTTGGAGGCTGAGAATATCGGGCTAAGGGACGAGAATATTAGGTTAAGTGGTGATATGTCCCCCATCTTGGCTCGCTTGGAGAGATTTCAAGGCAAGAAAACAGCTCCTGCCTCCCATATGAAGAAAAAGCTTGTTGTTCCTCCGAGGAGTGGCAAACTTGTTATAGGGTGTCCTGATAATGATAGTCTTTCGTATGATCTTAATAAAGATGAGGATAAATCTTCTCATGAACTATGCAATTTTCTTGAATCGGAAGCGTCGAGACTTGACTTTCTGAACATCGACCTTCAAAAAACTCTAAGTTCTGTTATTTCACAGAAAGAAGGTAGCTCTAGGTGTTATTATCATGCTTCACATTTTGCTCCATTAGACTTGTTTCTCACTTCGCTGTCATTTTGCAGAATCTGAGGAGAGTTTGAAGAATCAAATTATGCACCTGTCTCGCTAAAGGGATAGTTTTTCCAAAGAGGTGTCCGATCTGAAGGAAAGTCTTTCACTCCTGAACGAAGATTGTGATAAGATGGAAAAGGATGACAAGAAGGTCGCGAAGTTTACTCGCAGAAATTCCCAAGAGGAGAAGGTGAAATTCGTCACTGAGTTATGCAGTTCTCATGGCCTTGACATTCCTCCCATGGATCTCGAAGTCTTATCCGATGATGAACCTCCCGTTGATGTCGATGGTGAGAGAGAAGATACATAGACTGATGAAGATGTTGAGGAACCCAAAAGCGAAGTTCCCCAAGGCGTGGAGGGCAGCAGTGGAGATGGTACTGGTGGTGGTGACACTAGAATTCAAGGATCTGGAAGTGGTTCTGTTGAGGAGGGAGCTGGCAATCCTTGATTATTTACTTTGATATCGGTTCAATCTTTTGGTTCCTTGTTTCTTTAACATTTTATCTGGGCGCTCCCAAGCTTAGGGGGCATAACATTTTTTGATTTTATTTTGCCTTAATATACCTGCTTTTTCCGATCTGTTATTTCATATTCTTATATCGTTCTGCTATACCTGCTTTTTTCGATCTGTTATTTCATAGTCTTATCTCGTTCTGCTAGATGCACTTACCATGGATAGCATGTATAATTCGCATATCCTGATAAATACTGCATGTACTTCGCTAGATTATCCTTCTAACTCGGAATCAACCTGACATACTAAGTATATACTTTACGAAGGAGATAGTCAAAGAATAATAAACGTATTTAAGTACTTACTTGCCCCTTATTATTTGGGTATTTCCGAAGTTTCTTGGAAGTAGAGAGTATAAATTATTCTGTATTTCGCCAGATTCATTGGTCTCCTACTTTAGCGCGAAGTAAATGCTCAAAAGAATAAAACCTTATTTAAAAGTATATGCTTGCCTCTTATTCTTTTGCGGATTTATGTAGCGTACCTTAATTTTTGTGTATCTATTCTCCTTGCGTTCCTTCTCGTTCCCATCTCGTCTGTAATTATACCTCGTTTCCTTTTAGGGCTTGTTCCTGTATTATTAATATTCTAATCATAGCATAATCAACTTAATATAAGTATTATTATTATATGCAATATTTCAATTACAGGTGTTTCTCAATTGATAAAGATTTCTCGAATCTTCATCATTGTTTCTCATTTGATATGATTCACGAGATCAAGCATGGTCATGTGATTGCCTTTTGCTCTGCTTCGTATCTTGCCTTTTTGTTTTGCCTCGGGTCTCGTTTTCTGCCTCACATCTCTCTCATCATTTCGGGGTCTTATTTTGCCTCCTAGTTAAGGTCTTATTTCGCCCCACCCCGTTGTGCAGGGTTTTGGACAAAGTCTCAGGCGCTCTTTACTCGGGTAAGAATAAAGATCCATCAACCTCGCCTTATCTCGCTCATTGAGGTCTTATTATGCGGCAATATCACAGGCCTACCTACTCCCGTGAGTACCAGCCCCGTAACATTGTCGTCTTTTTTTTGTCACTCATCTCCCTAAAGGAGGGTGCCGTCCCTTCCCCTCTGAGTACCCCCGTTCTTTTGGGCTTAGGCATCAGTTATTTCGTGACCTCGTACCATTTCGCCGATATGGCTCTTGGTTACGAAGTCACACCCTAGGTGGGGTGGTTTTGGGACCGAGCGGAAGAATTACACCAGGCCATCTTCTTCTCCACTGGCTTGTTCTTACACTCCTTACCGAGTGGTTACCCAATTGGGGCCCCCGGCGGATGTGTCTTACTTTTTCCCCTAGCTCATGGCGGATGGGCCATCTCCTGAGGTTGTCTTATGACGCGCGTTAGGTATTACTTTTCCCTCTTGCACTTTGTGCGAACTAGGTTGCACGCCACGAGGTCTCAGCCTCCCTAAGTAGAGGTTTTATAGAGGACTTACTTTTGCCTTTTTCTTCAGTATATTTTTTATTTCGTGGGTCTTACGCAACCTCCTAGTGAGGTCTCACTTTTGTCCCTTGCGTGTGTATATATATATATATATATTTTGGTACTATCATCGTACTTCTCGCTTTGTTCTTGATCGTTTTTTGAGTGTGCTCAATAAACACTTCATTTCATTTCTCTTGCCGTTTACAAAACGATACCTTTTTTTTTAATTACACTTTTCCCTGCGAATTTCTCCACTTCCTAAGGATAATACTTCTTGATGTAGATCGGATTCCACGGGTGGTCTAGTCTACGACCTTGCCTTTTAGTTTCTCCATATATGATGTCTCCGTTGTTATATGTATCTTTCCCCTCACAGTCTGCGAGCTCATAATCTCCGTTCCCCACTCTTCTCTTCACAATAAAGGGTCCTTCCCATGTAGGATCCAGTTTCCCTCCAGGTCTCTTTTGATATGGTGGTATTTCTCGTAAGACCATATCCCATGGAACGAATCCCCTTTCCTTCACCTTATTGTTATATTCATGAGATAGCCTTCGGTGATAATTCGTCATGTGTTGTAGAGCAGTTTCCCTGTTTTCCTCCAAGTCATCCAATTTTGCCATAATCATATCCGAGTTCAGAACTTTTTCCAGGCCTCTCGCTTAGTGGTAGGAAACATGATATCGGTAGGTAGAACCGCCTTTACTCCATACGCCAAACAGAAAGGAGACATCCCGGTAGCTTCTCGCCTGGTGGTTCTATATGACTATAGTACCTTCGGAACCTCTTCGCACCAGTTATGGAGATGCCCATCTAACTTCTTTTTTAAAGTGGATGCTATCGTTTTGTTCGTCGCCTCCACTTGTCCATTACTCTGTGGATATAACGGGGTCGATTTTGCAGATTGTATCTTGAAAGTGCTAAACAACATCTTCACATTTTCTCCTTCGAATTGCATTCCATTATCGGAGATGATCTGCAGAGGGATACTGAATCTACATATGATGTGCTCTAGTATAAAATCGTATATGTCGCCATCTCGCGTGTTTTTCACAGGCTTGGCTTCAACCCACTTCGTGAAATAATCCGTTGCCACTATCAAGTATTTTCGCTGCTGGATTCCTGCAACAAACGATCCCACGATATCTATTCCCCATATGGAAAATGGCCATACACTTAACACAGAATTTAGGTTTGTTGATGGTGCATGTATCCGTCTTCTGAATCTTTGGCAAGCTTCACACCTCGTCGCAATATATTTTGCATCTTTATGCATGTTCGGACAGAAGTACCCTTGCGTCTTAGTCTTATAAGCCAATGACCTTGTTTTGCTATGATTCCCAACATCACCGTAATGTATTGATTTCATGATTTGTATCCCTTCTTCCTGTGATAGACACCACAACAGTGGGCCTAGGAATGACCTTCGATATGGGATTCCTTATCGCAACTCATAGTTCGTGGATCTCCCTTTGATCTTGTGGGACTCAAATCTGTCTCTAGGTAAATCTCCTCTCTCCAAATACTTTTGAATCGGGGCTCTCCAATCATTTTCTCTAGATTCTTCAGATAAACTGTCCTCTTCTATCATTAGTATCTTTTCTCTATCCAACTCGCTAGTCACCGATGGATGCATTAATCTTTCAATTCAGATGTATTTCTCCGAAGTATCATCAATCATCGATGCAATGAAGGCAAAGGCGTCCGCATGTCTATTATTATCCCTGCTTACTTGCCTCCAGATTATATTTTGTATCTTCTTCGAATATTCTTTCACGAGCTGTAAATATCGGTTCATCACGGCGTCATTCACTTGATACCTTCCCTCTATCTGTCTGACTACCAACTGAGAATCACTAGTTATTCTTATTTCGTCTAGCTTCATCCCGATGGCCATCCTTAGAGCTTGTATGACCGCCTCATACTCTGTTTCATTATTAATAGCTTTATATTCCAACCGGAAACAGAATACTGTTCTGGCTCCTGCTGGCGAAGTAAATACAATTCTCATTCCTCCTCCGGCGCTGTTTGATGCTCCGTCCACAAATATCTCCCATCTCCTCGGATGATTTTCTTTTAGCAAGTCTATATGATCTGGACGTTCCTCATCTACATCTAACATCTCCTCCACTCTTTCATCTTCTTCCATTGGGAATTCGGCCAGAAATTCTGTGACTTCGTGGAAGTCTGGACTTTGTATTTTAATCCGAATTGATCAATTCGGGTATTCCATCTTTCAACTCGCCCAACTCTCTTTGTATTCTTTAAATTTGACTCTATTGGGATTTTGGTTAGAACCTTAATTTTGTGAGTCTGAAAATAAGTTCGCAATTTTTCTGATGAGTATACCAGCGCTAGAATTAGTTTTTCTATCTTCGGGTAATTTTTTCCAGCAGCATTGAGGGTTTTGCTGACATAAAAGATAGGTTTTTCGACGCCTCCATATGATCGAAGTAACACTGAACTTATCGCATTTGGTGTAGTCGCAAGACAGATCAACAATTCTTCGTTTGGTTCGGGCTTTTGGAGGATTGAGAGGTTGATAAGATATTCTTTTATATTTTGTAATGTCTGCTCACATTCTTG
This sequence comes from Papaver bracteatum, assembly GCA_023529315.1. NCBI lineage: Eukaryota > Viridiplantae > Streptophyta > Magnoliopsida > Ranunculales > Papaveraceae > Papaver > Papaver bracteatum. The sequence continues at coordinate 2,020,478 of JAJJWX010005377.1, read as the reverse complement.
CGTCCATGAGAATTTAGCTCCCTTTATCAAGATATCGAAGAAATGCTTGCATTTATCTGAGGATCTAGAAATGAATCTTCCCAAAGCTGCCAACTGCCCATTTAGTTTTTGCACGTCTTTTACCGTCGCTGGCGATGGCATGTCCAATATGGCTTGAACCTTGGCTGGATCTACTTCGATTCCCCTTTCGGACACGACCTACCCCATGAACTTCGCTGACTCTACGTCGAATATACACTTCACAGGATTTATTTTCATCTTGTATACCCTCATCTGTTCGAAAATTTATTTCAAATCCTCAACGTGATCTCCTGACTCTTTTGTCTTTACCAACATATCGTCGACGTAGAATTCCAATTTAGTGTGCAACCATTTAGCGAAGATATTCTCGACCATCCGTTGGTAAGTTTCCCCTGCATTCTTCAAACCAAACGGCATTCTTGTATAACAGTATAACCCTCTTGGGGCGAAGAAAGATGTGTGCTCTTGGTCTTCCTCCGCGAGTGGTATATGATTTTATCCGCAATAACCATCCATTAATGTTAGCCGCTTGTATCCAGATGCTGACTCCACCATCTGAGGTATATTGGGTAGCGGGAAACTATCCTTCGAGGAGGCTGTATTCAAGTCGCTAAAATCTATGCATATTCTTGTTCCTGTAGTTTTCTTCGGTACTATTACCATATTGGTAATCCATGTTGGATACTTCGCGGGTCTTATTATTCCCGAGTCTAACATCTTTTGTAATTCTTGCTCTATCTACTCGTGGTAAGCAGTTGCTATCTTCCGTATTCGTTGCCTTATTGGATTGATTGCTGGGTTTAGATCCAGTTTATGGCAAGTGACTTCCGGGTCTATTCCTGGCATCTCGTTCATTCCCCATGCAAAGACATCGAGGTATTCTCTCAGCAGATTCATCAATCTTGCTTCTTCTTTCGTCTTCATCTTCATCCCGATCCTCACCATCTTCACCTCATCTTCGTTACCCAAGTTTATTTCCTGTGTAGGTTCTAATGCGGGGAAGTTCATGACCGGTTCTCCGAGCGGAGATGGCTCCTTTAATTGCTATAAAGGTTTATCTTTATCTTCGGGAATTTCACTAGGAATAGCCCATCCTTCTTTTGCCTTGACCAAATATATCATTAATTCTTCTTCCATCTTTGCCTCCAGCACCTTCTTCCTTTGATCTTTCTTGCGTTTTAACTTCTCGTCATAGTTATGCACGTCCTCTTCGTTGCATTCCCTGGCCTATTTCTGATCTCCCCTTATTTCTCCAATTCCGCTTGGCATCGGGAATCCGATAGCTTGGTGGTAAGTTGACGCTACTCCCTTGATCCCATGTAACCATGGTCGCCCAATCAGAGCATTGTAAGGGGATTCTACATCCACTACACATACTATTACATCGGTTTCTAGTTCCCCTGCGAAGATTTTCACGACCAGTTCTCCTCTTGGCTTTGATGCCACTCCGTTAAACTCATAGATATTGTAAGTTGACGGCACTAAGTCTGAGTCTCGGTAGCCCATCGTTATGAATGTGTGATAAAAGAGTATATCCACCGAGACGTGTCCACTAAGATTCTGTCTATGGCCCATACTCTCTTTTTTCTTGTGGAACTTTCTTCCCACTTTGTGTATTCTCCGAAGTTCAAGGTGATCACCAATGGGTCTGTGTGAGAAGCTCCTCCATCTGGGGTGTCTGTTGCTAAAAAATAAATAGCTATTTTTTGCCATTCTTCCAATGGCCCCTTCTTTGCGATACTGAATATCTCATTTCCTTCAAAATCCCGTTTATGAACCCTTGTAATACATTATCATGAAAATTCCGTATGTTCTTCGCAGAATGAATAATAGAATTGCAATTTAGTTTCCAAGTTCCCCTATCAATTTAGATTTTGTATATCTTTGCTTGATTTTGATCATATTTCCGAGGTGGAGGTGGCGGTAATGGCCCCAGATTCGCCAGAAAATGCTTGAGCTTCCCCTTCTCAATTAGACGAAGTATTATTCATCATATGTTTCTGCAGTCTTCCGTGAGGTGTCCGTGAAAATAATGATATTTGCAAAAGTCGCCACTTCTTGCACTTGGAAAGGGTTCCATCCCAATATTTGCTAAGAGATGAATTTCTTCGGTTAAAACAATCGCTTCCCATATCTTCTCGACTGTGGTGTTAAGTTTGGGTAGCACCACATCCTCGAACTGCGGTATTTTATCTCCATATCGTTGTCCTGGGTTATATCTTCGCGGATTCCTCGAATTATCACCTCGTGACTCATAATTCCGAGGTCTGGGATCAATATACCTCGGATGCTGATCTATCCACTCTTGATCTCCGCTGGACACTGCTACCAATTTTGCGGGAATCGTTGCTAACGGCTCTTCTTCCACATGTTTCATGTCATCTTCTATTACGCTTGCTACTCTCGGCAAGAGGCACAAATTTCCCTCCTTGGATTGTATCAGAGCTGCTTCTATGGCCTCCATTTGTTTCTCTTCTAGCGCTATGTATTCCTCCTGATACTCTCGGAGTTCACTCATCGTTATTGTGTTACGAATTACGAATAGTTGTGTGTGCAAGAGATCAGTTGGTATTAATGCGTTGACGAAGGCCAGAATAAAATTTCTCTCATCTACTCTTCCTGCGAGTTCACTGCATACCGACCTCCATCTCGTTATGAGACTTCGCAGGTTTTCGCCTGGTTTCCTTCTCAAGTTGAATAAGGTTTCTATTCCGGGTCTTAACATGTTGTTGCTTATGTAAGTTGTCAAGAATATCCTCTGCAAATCTTTGAATGACGAGATTGAACATTACGCTAACCCTTCAAACCACTTTGAGGCTTCCCCGGTTAAACTGGATGGGAAATACTGGCACAACACCGTCTCGTACTTCTCCCATTGCATTAGTGAGAGGGTATATTGTTTAAGATGCTGTACCGCGTTCCATGTTCCGTCTAAGATGCTTCCGAAGGTGGGCAGTGAACATCTTCCCGGGATTCTTCCCTCCAATATTTCGCAGGAGAATGGTGGTTTGTCAGCCTCCACAATTGCTTCTGCCAGCTGCACTCGTCCTCATCTTCGTGAATTGTTGAGTAATGCTTTCATCTCCTGTATCTCGTTCATGACAGTTTGATTGACCTCGTCTCTTCCCTCATCTTGTCTACGCCTCCTCCTTCTTCTATCTCGCTCATCATCATCTTCCCTCCCATCTTCCTCATGTCTCCTTCTCTCTTCCGCGTACTTCCTTGCATCCTCTTTACATTCTTGTTCACGGCGTCTTTGCTCCTCACGAGATCTTTTTTATCTTCGTATTATTTCTTCTTCTCTTAGTCTTTCTTCTTCACGAAGCCTTTCCGCCTCTCGAGTTCTTTCGTCCTCAAATCGCCGCCTTTGATCTTCCCACCTAGTTATCTCCAAAGCTCTCCTCAATAACCTTTCTTCGCTGCTTTCTCTTCGACGCCTCCTCCTTTGCTCTCCCCTTTATTCTCCTTGTTCATCCGGTGGTACTCCTATCCCTTGAGTTACGTTTTCTCCTGTTCCGGCTTCGCCTCGTAAATCATGAACAGTCCTTTCCTCGTTGAGTTGGTTGTTTTGCTACATCAGAACCGCATTATGCCTCATGAGTATGGCTCTTTGCTCTATTAGAGCTCTCTCTCATTCTCTTTCTAAATGTAGCACCTCCCTGGTTTGTTCTAACGTCATATTTTCTTCACTGATATTCTCCTCTTCGCTTACTTGCACAGGTTCTTCTTCCTCCTCCGTTTCGGTGTTAGCGGTATGGATCGATCCTTCTCAATAACGATTATCTTCTCCATGTTGGACTGCACCTTGCCTTCCTCTTCTGTTTGACGTTTCGCCTCTCTCCATCCTTCCTCCTTCTCTCCCTTCCAGACACAAGCTCCTTCTCGATGCGATGGTGTGCTGTGCTCGTTCCGGTACTCTTGCCATGGAAAACCTGTTAATCTTTTTTTTTTCCGATTCACCGGATTTTGACCAGATCTAACTTGTTCACCTTCAAGATAGCAGATCTCAGATCTACCTTTTCTCTTTCAATACTACCACGGTTTCTTAGTCACCAATCTCCAGCTCTTATGAAGTAACAACTCACTTAATGATTTTGAAAAAGGACTCTCGTACGATAACAAATATCTCAAACTCTCTCAAGTGAGATTGAAATCTCAACATGAGATCCCTGTTTCTTGGCGCCAAAATATAACTGCAGAAAATCCACAGTTACACCCACTTACTAATTTGATGAACTCAAAGATGAACACAAACAAGATAAAACGCAAATCTAATATTTCAACTGATTTTTAGAATTTTAAGTTACAAGCCGCTCATGGACACTCAAGATCCTAACTCCTCTTTCACAATAATTCTCTTATCTTTCCTAAAAATCCCAACCCCTTTCACAGAGGGCTCAATCCTCATTTTATAGGAGAAAGTTTCATAATGGATTACAACTCGATTTATCTCGGATATACACTTTTTACTTCGCCCAGATCAACTTTTCGCTTATTCTACGCCTTAAAGTTTGGCTGTTATCGGGAATAGCTGTCCCATTTCTTGCACAACAATCCACATCTCGCTCATTTTACCTCAGGGATCCTACTATTTCTTTCTCAGCAAGCCTCACCTCGCGCCGTTGACTTCGTATGCTCTCTTTTTTCTTGCACAACAATTCACACCTCGCATTTCCAATCTTCTTCGTGGTGTATCTTCTGGTACAAGTTAGTGCTATCTCGTTAATCGGTACCTCACGATATGAACTTCGCTAAATAAAACTCTGACACTTGATTTGACTCTTCACTGACACTTTCTTAGGAATTGGTGAATAATATCTTTCTTGAAGATTCCCTTCGTTGTCTCGTTCAATCTACCTCGGACACGTGGCGGGCAGATTTTCTGTACCTACAGAAGGTGCTGCCATGATATTCTCCAATGAGTTCATTAACATGAGCGAGGAGGACCAAGCGCAAGTTGTAAATTCTCTGGATAGGCCTGCTCGTGACCATTTTGAGTGTCTGTATCTCTAATTTATGTGTTTTGATGATTGTGGTAGGCTAACTCCTTCAGTTTTTTGCTGAATTGATCAGAGTAACAACTTGAGAACTGCTATGTTAGTTGAGTTCCATGTTGCTAGGAAATGCGTCAAGACTGTTGAGCAAGATGTTCATCGCTTTCAGTTTGAATTGGATGCTGATAAGCAATAGAAAGTTGGGCTTCGCCGAGACAAGGAAGCACATGAAGGTACCAATTTTTTTTTTGTATCTTAATTTTAGTAATTAGGCTTAGTCTCATTACGTCTGAAATGGTCCTTTTATTGGTAGTCACAATTCGTCAACTGGAGGAGATGGCCGACATTGTGGCTCATAATCATAGTCGATAACTTCACGATGTGAAGATTGATCTTAGCTCTCACAAGTGCAAGATTGAATCACTGGAGCAGGAGCTTTATCTTACTAAGAAGGACTAGAATTGTTCCCGTGCTACGCACTGGGCATTTTTTTCGTTTTAACATGGTATGCGCGGGGTTTAGCCCCGCCCCGTGGCGATGCATTTTTGATTTGGTGAGGCAGAGCTTATATATTAAGAATGTGAAGAAAAATAGGAAGTATGTGCATATTTTTATTTATTTAATCCTTTTATTTTTGCATAGAATACGTGTGAAATATATATTTTTTCCCTTCTATATATTAATTTGGAAAAAAGAGTCATAATATGATAGGTACTCGACTTCCAAATTGGATTTGGACTTCCATAAAATTCAGTTAAGTTTTCCGTTTGAGTTTATAATTTTTAAACCAATTATGCATCAGATTCAGTTAAGTTTTCAATTTATTTGTCTAAACCTTTAAATATATATATTTCTTTTTATTTCTTAACGTGGTCGGTTTCCTATTAATAGATACAGATTAGTGCACTCGGGCATATAAATTTTTTATTCTTCTTCATATTTTTTTTTCAATCGTAGAGTACTAAACAATTTTTTTCGCGGTTCCGGGAGTCAAGAGCTTCAGACATTCACCTCGACTCTGGCTTTTCAACCGGTTTTTTTGAATTCTTTTTGGTATTCATTCTAAAGTTTTTTTTCCACCTGCCTTCACTTTATTATATCCCTGTTTTTTTTTTCTTTGCACCCAAAAATAATAAAAAAATGAAAAACTGATTTTAGTCAAAGCATTAGCCAAATTTCATTAACTTGGCTAAAGTTAATGAAATTTGATTAACTTAGCTAAAGTTAATGAATTGCATTTCGTTTTATATGGAACTCAAAAATCATTTTTTTTTCAATGTGTAACAATATTATTTTTTGTATAGGTGAATTATGTAACAATTAAGTGATTTTTTTTTAATTATTTCCCACGCCATTATCTTTTTGTAAACCGGAGTAATAGGTTCCCACTAAGACAGTAAAATATGGAGATTGAGATAAAGGTAGAGAACATGTACCTGCAAGAGAAACAAAAGGATTAGCACGTTAGTTCTGTCTCCCCTATAATTCATGAAGTTTAAATCCTTTATCACTTATAGAAGTGATGCTTCAACTTCTCCGTGTGATCATTATACTGTCACGTGAATAAAGGTTGATATAATCTTCAAAATTTATGGATTTATGTTAAAATAAAAATTAACTATATTAATGATCAATCGAACTATATATATTTCGATATTATTATCAGGAAATAAAAAAAATGTAGACTGTCGGATCGAGCGCGATATTCTTTATAACTCTAGAATTGATTTTGACAACTAATTATGGAACTCTATTGTTTACCTGCCTATATAACTACATAAATGTGGTATTTTCTGCATATTGATCGAGTTTACTTTCTGCATACTGATTGATTGGAGACTATTCTTGTACGTAATGTCCTGACTTCTATCGGTAAGTAATCTTTTTGTAAACCAAGACGGTGTAATCACATCCACGGGATATAGTCATTCCGGTCCGTGGAAGATCGACTTGGTGTTGCAATGCACAAATACTCGTGAAACTCAAAACTGAGTTGCGTTAGTATGTAGTTATGTATTTGTCTAATAAAAAAGCCTCTAAGGGCGAAAACATTAAACAAAAATATACTAACTAAATTTTATTATGTGGTGTCAAAGCGAGCCATTGTAGCCAGCAAGGCCAAAATGAGGCTGCAATGATGCCCAGTCAAGTGAACATAGTTGAGCATCACGTAGCTTATATTGCAAATTATATACTTGGAACTCCAAGCTGCGTCAAAGCATCCTTTCACTTACTTTGGGAAGAGGCAAACAAAGAAAAGTATTCCGGTTAAAAAATAAAATAAAAACAAACAAACAAAATTCATTGGACGTATTACGTATATGTGATTTACACATCCTTCATTCACCTGTTAAGGAATCTGAATCCACCAACACGATCAACCAAATTCAGGCAAGCAAAGTATTTTTAAAGAACTTTAAGACAAACTATTAGCCACGGTATTTACACCAATTTAGTATATGAGTACCTAAATGTAAAAAATATATTTGAATCAACAAACAACACCGCAACAAAATCCTGATCAAGATCACTAAGATACACCAAAGAGTATGGAATAACAATAACTTGGCTCGACCTTTGCCGCACATATGAATCGTATGCGTTGGTTGATGCGTACTAACCGATTTTCTCAGCAGGGTCCTGGGCAAGACCAAATCAACCCTGAAGATATTGATCCATGGTTGAGAAATGTTGAGACAGATAAATTAATGAGAACCCAAAGAAAGCTTCCCGAGTGAGGTATGTGGAGACTGGAAAAGGGGAAATCAAGTACTAAGAGCTTTTACAAAGAAGTTTGTTTGAACTGACCAAACAGTCAATTTAATATTCAACAAATATAGTTGTAAGGAAATCAAACGTACAAAGACACCCTTATCAATTAGCACTCCCTTTTTTTGACCTGGTATAATTTAGGCAGGAGGATATGATATTCAGCAAATGTGTCCATCTCCAATAAAGTGTTAATCGATTTGTCCTGGTATCTTCAGTACAAACCTTCAAAACAAAGAGCAGGACAAACCCATTAGCTTAAAGAAACATAAGAATCGAATTACTCTCTGTTGATTACAAAAAAAAAATCTAAATCAAAGGGAGAAAAATAAACATCACAAACCCAAATTTAAAAAATTGATGAAAGAAGAATAGGCCGACCGACACCCTAGATTGAACAATAATTTCTGTTTTTGATATTTATTTTTTTGTTCGATCTCATAGATTACAAAGTAATTTCAAACCTATTTGTGAATAATCTTAAGAAGAAAACTATATGTCAATAAGATATTTTGATCACAACCGTTTTTTTATTGAAGAAGTCAAGAAGGATACTGAACAGAGAAGCTAAACAAACTTAGCTAAGTTAATCAAATTTCATTAACTTTAGGTTTTTATTTAAAGAGTGTTTACGTTCTCGGGATAATAAGAATCAAAGACGTAAAGATCAACGATGTGCAAATCGTGAAGATTTTTTACGAATCATGATAATAAGAATAAAAGACGTAAAGATCAACACTGTGCAAATCGTGAAGATTTTTTAATCTATTTATTTAACGGTTTCCTTTTTTTGGTGTGTTAACGATTTCCTTTTTTACAGGAATTCCTTTTCAAGAGTTTCACGTTTTAAGTTTTTTTATTCTGATTTTTTTTTATTTAACGGTTTGGATGTGAGTTTTGTCCACCCTTACTAAAGTACAGTTAAGTATAGGTGTAAACACGGTGTAACTAAATAATTCTAGTTTAAATCCTAACATAAGTGTAGATGCATTTTACTACAAACTACATCCAAAGGATAGAGATATTCTACTCATGCAAGTGAAAGTAAGAACTTGACAAGAGACACAAGGATATACGTGGTTCGGTATGATTACCTACATCCACGAGGGTGAAAGGATGAATCTTATTACTTCAAGGTGTTTACAGCGGTGTCACTCTCCAAGTTGAACTCTCTTTTTAACAAGATGAACTAGTTCCCCACTCTCTTTCTCTCTAGTGCGATTGCAAGTCTTTCTCTCTCTCCCAATTACAACCTACCTCTCTTGGATACAAGTTCTTCTATTTATAGGGGAGACTACATACAACAAAACTATGGTGTTGGTCACAATACATCTATCTTGAAGTCCTGTGTCGGGCTCGCTCGTATCGTCTCCCTTTCTGTAAATATGGCCGATGTAGTTAGGTTCCTTAGCAGTCTCTTATCCGAGCCGAGCCTTTTATGTGTTCTCTTGGTGCGATGTCGCCCTTCCAATCCTGTCGCCCTTTCAGCTGGCCGATATGGCACGTATCTTCTTATCGCTTTGACTAACGCTCCTTGTTTGACCCAATACGTCTCGTCTGTCAGCTTTGTCAGAGGTCTGGAGTTAAGTCTTGTCCGACAGCTGTAGAGTGATCAGGCCCGACCCACGTGATTCCTTAATCCTCGCACTTGTCGGCCTCTGTCCCATGCTTCTTGCTTCTTCCTTCTTGGGTGCATCATAGCTTAAGATGTTGCCACCTAGCTCTGTGTATAATCTACACCTACATTTATTCCCCTTCTTTCGCTCGTGTGGTAGGAACGAGTGGAAAAACATCATCCCATCTTCCCACGTCCCTGTCCATGCCGTGATTTCCGCCATGCAGTCTCCCACTAATTCCCCTTTATGACTTGTAACCGTAGGTGTCGGTTACGCTTCTTTCTTCCTTTAAATACCCCATTTTCCTATTCTATTTCTTCTACTTCGCCATTTTCTCAATCTCCATTCGCTGCAACCATTTTCTCTGAGATTCTTCATCACTTTCTTTCTTTTCATCACTCTCTGAAAAAAAATCTTCATCACCGAGTGCTATAGTAGTTGTGGTTACGTTTCCGTCGTCCCAACCTTCTTCACCAGCTTCTGAGTTTTTCACTACTCACATCCATGGCTTTTTCTCCCTCAATGACTGAGAAAAGGTGTGTTGATGATGTTTTTTCCGAGATTGATGCTTTTAACCTTGATTCCCTATTTTCGTTTGATAGTCCCTCTGAGTACGATGATCGCGCCATAAAATCTATCTTTCCTGACTGTTCTCCTTCTATTTCGTGAAGGTCCGAGAAAAGGGTGAAAGATCTCTCTGATGAAGAATTCATTGAGCAGTTGAAAGAGAAGTACGATCTTCAAGATTACGAAGTTACCCTGATCTCGGGCCAAAACATCACCTTGAGGAAGTCCGACATGGAGAAGTACGAGCAGTCGGCTGAATGCGTGGTTATCACTCATGGCCAGCTGGAGCTAGGTCTCCGTCTCCCTTTGTAAAATCTTGATATCCCTTTCTACTACGAGATTCTCTCCCAGCTCAAGCCTTATCGTGCTCTGGCTCAATGGACTGGCAACACTTTTTGGATTATGGATGAATGGAGAGATCGCCGAGATGGTCATGGCTCCACCTCCGACTGGTCGACCTATAATCCTTCGGGCGCTCCAGAATATACCGCTGCCAATTTCCTTGCCAACTATCGAGCCGGTACTTCAACCAATGGTGACCTTGCTGGTTTTGCTGCTAGTCCTCATCGTCACATAACTATGCCTAAGAATGTTGAAAGGATGATGCTAGATGCCGATCCCATCGGCCAAGGTTCTAACATGAGACCCCATCATACCAATGACCTAATTTATCCCCGAGTTCCACTTCTTGTCTGAGGGCCCATTTTACATGGTAGCTTCCCGTTGCCTCCATTTCCCGCCGAGCCCTATCCTTCATGGGTGGTTAATGACGACAAGGCTAATAAGGTATGTGTCTCCTTCTGCCTTCCTTCATTTCTAGCTTGTTATTTTTGACACCAATTGGTTATTTTTATCAAAGTCTCTAGGCGATTCTACCAAGGCCGCCGCATCGTCAAGAAAAAGGGGGGCCGGAACAAGGGTTGAGGAAGACCAGGGGAAGGTAACAAACATAATGATTTTATCATAACTACATGTACTTGCCCCTGTTTTTTTCCTTCACATGTTCTGACGAGAAGCCTTGTGCAGAAATTTCCTAGGAATGATGATGGTGAAGTCGGTGGGTCCGATGTGCATGAGATTGATGCTCAGCCTCTTAGGCGTAATCCTGCTAGAGGAAAGAGTGTTGCTACTAAGCCGCAGTCGAGGAAGAAGCCAATCATCGATATTCCCGATGAAGATGACATCTTTGGCGAGTATTTCTCGGATGACAAGGGCGATGGGAAGGAGATGGGCGAGAAGGGTGGTCCTGAAGTGGTCGTTCCAGCTGATTTGGTAGGCGACAAACAAGAGCCCATGAAGATGCCCGAGTTGGAAAAGGTTGTTAATGCTGAACCGGAAGTACTCCCTCGTCTTCCCCGGATCACTGATGGATCCATGTCTAGTGCTGAAACCTCCTTCACCGTCTCTGGCCCTATCCTGAACTCTCTTGGAGTGCTCACTTCCCCCGATTTTGGAGCTATACTGATAAACAAATGCTCGGTGCAGTGCCATTTACAACAATATGGCTCAGACTCTTGATACGGTGGTGAATGATTCCGTATGTCTGGGAGATGCCCCACCCCTTAATATCTTCCTGATTGTTTCTTGCCATTCTAACTTGTTTACTTGTATCAGATCCTTAATCGGGTATGGTTGGATGCCGCCAATCGTCGTAGGGAAAGGAAGTTGGTGGAAAGGCAGTTAGAAATTAAACTCGTCGATGCTCAAGGTGTGTTACAATTCTATAAACCTTAACTTATGTTGATTGAGTTTATCATTCCAGTATCCTGAGTCGGGTATCCTTCTCCTAGCCGAGATAGCTAGTATAGGTTTAGATGCTTCTTCGGAGTTTAGGATCATGAAGAGGAAGTGGGATATTGAAAAGGATTTAGTGGAGAATCTTCATCGGCTAATGGAAAACAAGGATGGGAAAATAGATCACCAAGCTGATGAGATCGAAGAACTTCAAGGTGAATTAGACCGATATCGTCAGTTTGAGTATGACCCTGAAGAAATAGATAATTTGCGGGCTCATTTGGGTTCTTCTCAATGCCTTGCTGCTGAGAAAATTACTTTGGACACGAACCTAGAATATCAGGTATACTCTTTACAATTGCAGAACCGATACCTCCACGAGGATCGCCGACGAATTTTGAGGGATAAAGATGTAGTGGAGCGAGCTAATAGGGATCTGCTGGGCAAAGTGGGTGAACTTGACAAAATGGTGGGTGAACTAGAATGGATTAGGTCGCAGCTGTTAGTGCTACAAGTGTCGCGCAATCGTTTAATGGACGAGTGGAGTGAACATAAAAAGTACTGCCCCAGCAATGAATTCAATGAACAATGATATAACGAGCTAACCATGAAATTTTCCAAGGCCGAGGATGAGTTGTCCAAGTCGGTAGAATTGCTTCAGTCAGTTCTACCAGCCCTTTCAGGTCTCTTAGGCGATGTGTTGAGGCAGTTCCTTAGGATTAGATTATTTTCTGTACTTGTGAAATTGATAAACCATATTCAGTGAATAATCCCGTGTTGTTGTGGTCTTGTAGCCGAGAAAAAACGTTCTCAAGAATTGGATCTGGAGGTTCGACGGTTGAAGTGGGTCGAGGCCGATTTAGATACCAAGTTGACCAATGCCAAGGCATCCAATTTGCAGATTACTCAACAGGTTGAGGATAAACGTGTTTCCCATGAAGAAGAGATAGACGAGAAGGTCCAGTTAGGTATTGCTGAGTATGTGGAGAATAAGCGGCGCGAGATCGCGTAAAGGAGGGCCGGTGTTGTTCCCCCCCAAGGCTTGAATTCTATTTTCGTAGTGCTGCGCCACTAAGTTGCCCTTTATCCTATGTTGTAAATTGCTTTGAACACCTCTTCCCTTTTTACTTCTGATACACTGCTTGTTTGTTTAAAAGGGGGTGCTGCATCGCCGATGTTGTTCTTTTTATTCTTGTTATACTTTTTACTTCGTGGGGTTTTATGACGCTTTTCGTGCTTCCTTAATTGGCGTATGACGTTGTCGCTTTAACTTTTGTTTCTTATATCATTCCTGCAATTGTTGATCATGTATGTTAGTATTTTAACCTTTTCTGTCGAACACACCCAACAAGGAGGGTCATCGGGCCCAATGCCATGTCCTTATTGGGGTATCTCATCACTATCTCTTGGATTCAGTGGAAGGTTACTAGTCAACCTAATTATAGGTTCAATTTCCCCGAGCGGTTATCGATCAACCAATCTCGGGCAAGTGGTCACAGCCACTTGCGATGGGGGCGACCTTTCAAATGTAAGTAGGCCACCTAGCTGAGAAGACCTCATGTCTTATCAGCCTGTGGAACTGGTTTCCAACCACCAGAACCCTTAGGCTACCTCGGCACTTGCACACTACCACTTCCCCGAGTACGAATATCCAAGCGACTGTAAGGCACCTCGGCACTTCCACACTGGCTTTGACCCGAGTACGAATGCCCATTCGAGTGTAAGTCACCTAGGCACTTCCACAATGGATTTGCCCCGAGTACGAATGACCATTCGAGTGTAAGTCACCTCGGCACTTCCTTACTGGCGTTGCCCCGAGTACGAATGACCATTAGCCGCTCATGACCTATCTCATACCCCTCACGGTTTTACAGAAATAGAAGACAAGTATGCTCACTTTTTCTCTGCACATCCGTTCAGGGGTGGTAGAGCTTCAGATACTTGACGTTCCAGGGTTTGGGCTCTTTTGTTCCATCGAGTCTCAGTAGTTGATACGATCCCTCGCCTGCCTTAGACGCAATTATATACGACCCACCCCACTTTGGTGCTAGCTTTCCGCCCTTTTTGTCTCGCTCCCATTCATCCAGGAACTTCAGCACTTGATGCCCTGGTTGGAATTCTCTTGGGAGAAAACGCTTGTTGTACTCTCGTTGTAACCTCCTTTGATAGTTTTCCATTTTTTGCAGCGCTATCTCCCATGTTTCTTCCAAATCTTCGAGTTTCGCCAAAATTAGATCGGACGAGACGTTTCGCCTCCAAGATTTTGTTCTAGTAGTAGGGATCATTCCTTCCATTGGTAGAATCGCCTCGGTTCCATAGGTAAGCATAAACGGAGAGAACCATGTAGCTTCCCTCCGTGTGGTTCTGAATGCCCATAAAACATTATATAGCTCCTCGCACCAATCACCATATTCCCCATCCAATTTCTTCTTCATGTTGTCGGCGATTGTTTTGTTAGTGATCTCGGCCTGCCCATTACTCTGGGGTAAATGGGGGTAGCCTTACTCTTCCTGATGTTGTACGTGTTGAATAAAAGATCAATATTTTCCCCTTGGAGTTGTTTTCCATTATTGGAGACGATAGCTGCTGGGACCCCAAAGCGGCAAATGATATGCTCCCAGATAAACTTGAAGACATCTTTGTCTCGGATGTGTCTTAGTGGTGCTGCCTCTACCCATTTGGTAAAGTAATCTGTGGCCATGATCAAGTATTTCCTCTGCACTGTTCCTACATGTAACGGTCCGACAATATCTACCCACCATTTGGAAAAGGGCCATGGGCTTATAACAGAGTTTAAAGGTACTCCTGGTGCCTGTATTTTCTTGCCAAACCGTTGACATTCTTCACAAGCTTTCGCCATTTCCTTTGCATTTTCGTTCATGTACATCCAAAAATAGCCAATTGTCTTTGCCTTAGCCGATAAGCTTCTCCCCGAGATATGATTTCCGGCGGATCCATAGTGTAATTCATGCAAGATTGTGTGGCCTTCCTCCCTACTTAGGCATCGTAAAAGTGGCCCTAAGTAGGATTTCCTATATAAGATCCCTTCCCTTAGATCGTAGTCGCCCGACTTACTTTTGATTTTATTTATTTCGGCCGACCTTTGGGTAGCTCTCCCGTTTCCAGATATTGGTGTATCGGCTGTGTTAATAGCCATATTAATCCGCACGTCCGGTGTTTCTGGTATTGAGGGAGTAAGGATCCTCATAACACGATTTCCCTCTATGCTCGGTTATACCAGCTGTGAGGCGATGTAAGATAGAGCGTCCGAGTGCCTGTTATCTTTTATACAAATGTGACAGAACTTAATGCTTGGTATTTGGTTGATGTAAAATTGGGCGAGCTCCCAATACTTTTGCAACACAGGGTCGTGTGTCGCATATTTTCCCGTAATATGCCGAATCACCAACTGTGAATCACTAGTTAAGCGAACCTCCTGTAGCCCCATTTCTACAACTATCCATAAGGCATGGATTATCGCTTCGTACTCAGTGACATTGTTTGTTGCTTTGAATTCCATCCTGAACGAGTGCACTATCTTTCTTCCTTTCGGCGTGGTGAATACTAACCCAAGGCATGAACCCTCTTTGTTTGATTCCCCATCGACGAAGACTTCCCACCGTGTAGGACTATTAGTTTCTAATAGGTCAGCAGGCTCTTCCCGTTCTTCCATCATCCCAGGTATATCTTTAACCTCGTCTTCATCGCTTAGTGAGAAATCTGCTAGGAAGTCGGCCACTACCTGTCCTTTGATCGTCGTCCTCGCCTCGTACACCACATCATATTGTTTGATTAAAGCTCCCCATTTAGAGATTCTCCCTGATTGCCCTGCATTATCCAAAACTACTTCGATAAGTGATTTGGTGAGAAATCGTATGTGATGAGCTTGAAAGTATGTTCGGAGTTTAGAAGCGGAAAAAGCTAGTGCAAGTACCATCTGCTCCATTCTGGTATAGTTTTTCTCAGCCGGACTTAGTGTTTTGCTAGTAAAATACACCGGCTTCTCCATATTCCCCTCCGTCCTAACCAATATTTCACTAATGGCATATGGTGTCGCCCCTAAGTATAGGGTGAGAATTTCTGACGGCTCGGGCCTCTGCAGAACCGGGAGGCTGGCTAGGTGTAACTTGATATTTTGAAAGGCCTCTTCGCTAGCATCCATCCATTGAAAATTTTCTCCTTTCTTCAGAATTTCATAAAAGGTTTTGCATTTGTCTGACGACCGCGACACGAATTAATATCATTCCTCTTATCGACTTCCTTGAATACTTCCTCCAAAGGAGCGTTCAAAGGGGTATATGATCGGGCTTCATGCCTCGGCCTCTTCCCTTTGGTCACCCATTCTTTCTTCCCACTGCTTCTTGGTGGAGGGTCTGATCTCTTCTCGGTACGCCTAATAGGATCATTCATAACCGCTTTAGCCTCAGCACCAGCTTCAATACTAGCTTCTTGTACTCCCCTATCCTGTGATTCGGCTTGAATTTCTTCTAGGGCGATAAAATGTTCCTGCATTCTTCGCATATCCTTTAAAGTTTTTGGCTTTTCAGAGAACATAGCTATCCATATGGGGTCCGATCTTCCCAATGAATTTTCGAATCCAAAGATAGCTTGATCTACAAGTACTTTTCCAATTTCAGTACACATTTTCCTCTACCTATCGGTCAAGGTTCTCAAGGGATCCCTGAACCTCTGGGCGAGGGTGAATAGTTTGTTCATTCTTGGCCGAGGTCGGCTGTTGTGCATATAGGTTTCAAGAAAGGCATCTATTAGTGCATCATAACCGTCAATCGATCCAAGTGGAAGTGAATAAAACCAATCTCTCGCCTCACCCTCCAAGCTGGCCGGAAAGAATTTACACATGACTACCGTTTTGTTTTTCCATTGGATCAATGACATGGTGTACATTTTTAGATGCTCGACTGCATATCCTATTCCGTCGAATCTATAAAGAAATGTAGGTAAGGTACACTTTGGAGGGAATAGTATTTGTTCAAGTTTTGGGGAGAAAGGTGTCTTCTCGGCCTCGCTCATAATTTCTGCCAGTTTGTTCTCTTCGCTACTTCCCAATAGATCTTTAATATTTGCCTCCAACTCTTTGAGTTTAGCTTCTGTCACCCCGTCCTGTCGTCCGTCCCTTTCTCGCCTTTCTTCATGAGTAGAAGAGTCCTTGGGTGGTCCATACCCTCGTGGGAAGGGTACGGGAGGTCGTCTGGACCGATAAGAGTCGCTTGGCCTAGTCATAGGTGGTGGTTGACCTGATCGGTCGTGACTACTCGACGTTCCTCGGCTGGACGATCCTCTTGATATGGTTCATTGATTCCTCAACTGATAATTCTCAAACTCCAGGGCGAGATTCCGTTGCTGGAGCTCTCTTAGTGCCTCTTATTGTCTTCTTTGACTTTCTAAAATGGCCAATAGCGTCGGGTTTGTGCTTTCATGACTAGAATGTCCATTAGGGTGGTGTGGCCAAGACTGTAATGGTATCGATGTTGGTAGCGGTGGTAGTATCGGACTAGATGCATGACCAGTTACACGGACAGGTGCAGGGCCGACATTGCTAGATGCTCCTCGCCCCAACTGAATCTGCCCGAGACACTCTTGCTCTCTTCATAAGGCTTCCTGGTACTCAGATTGTTTCCTTGCTCTTTGTCTCTAGGCTTGTGCTGCAAGTGATTCCTCATCGTCCTCCGTATCTGAAGATGTAAGTCCATCGACTTGGTCAGCTCTCCTTTGGGTCAAGATAACCTGGTCTAAGGGTAAGGTGTCATCATCTCGCCCAAGATCCACTCCCTCATCAACAGTTGGCATGCCTCATACAACTGGATGATATTCCTCGGGTGGTGGTTGTCGACTGCCTTCTTGCCTCGTCTCAGTTACCCCTGCCTGTATGCTGCTGCTAGTAACTGTACGATTCCTTAACGTCCTTCCCGTCCCTGAAGTACTATCCATTGGGTGTGGCGCGTGGTGAGCCGAGTGTTGTCCCTGCCTATGTCAGCAAATACAAAGAACACCTTACTTTGACCTGATATTTGGACATAAACATTCAAAAAGGTTAAAAATATTCGACTGACACAAAAATTGTCACTACGTCACAGCTTGCAGAGATAAAGCCTACTCCGGTTATCAAATGGGTTCTGCCTATCTACCCTATTTTGACTCTATGCTGACTTCAGTACGCTACGTCACTATCATTCCGTACGACGTCGCCTTCAGTACTTGACCTCCGTATTTAATCTAGTTTTTCCTTCATCCTATATGCTCCAAATCATTAACTCATGCACGTGATGATTGAAAGTTACGACATGTAAGTCAAAAAATCAACTCAAGTTTCTACTGTTGCTATTTCCTCAAGATCTCTTCATGGCTGTCTTCCATGGATCCTCTCAAAGAACTTTCCGACGACTAGACAGCATCGCCGGACAAGATTTTCTCCCTATTTTTTCCTGATCAGACGACGTGGGTTATTGTCGATCAATGAAGTAAGGGTACAAATGCAAAAACGCTCACCAAGAACTTGGAAACAAACTCTTCCTACTAAAGAAACATCTAGAACACGGCTTCCACGGCGGGAAGCTTAAAATCGGCAGCTTATCATGCAAAAGACACCTTAAACTTGACCTTTTGTAATTCTAAGCACACAAACTTTGTACCGCAACAAGAAAACAACTTATTTACCACTAAAATTCACTCAACTATCGAAAAGAAACAGTCATCCTATCAGCAGATCCTCAACCTTGCTCCTAACCTGTGATGTCGATCGCCAGTGAGCTTATGGAGATTTTCTGCTGATCAAACCGTTTGTGGACGAAGAAACGAGAACTCTACTACACCTTGTAAAGACATTGCTACTGCTTCAACTTTGCATGTACACTAAATGACTCAAAACAACAATAAATATGCGGTTTCGACCAACAGAGTTCATCATAGCTTCAACTTCAACACTTAAACGTGTATTTAGGAGATTTTGATCATCTCTAAAGGCATTTTGGGCAAGGTATCTGGAGATCTTAGTCGGATACCCTTAGTCGGTGCCAGAATATAGATGCATTTTACTACAAACTACATCCAAAGGATAGAGATCTTCTACTCATGCAAGTGAAAGAAAGAACTTGACAAGAGACACAAGGATATACATGGTTCGGTATGATTACCTACGTCCACGGGGGTGAAAGGATGAATCTTATTACTTCAAGGTGTTTACAATGGTGTCACTCTCCAAGTTGAGCTCTCTTTTTTACAAGATGAACTAGTTCCCCACTCTCTTTCTCTCTAGTGCGATTGCAAGTCTTTTTCTCTCTCCCAATTACAACCTACCTCTCTTAGATACAAGTTCTTCTATTTATAGGGGAGACTACATACAACCAAACTATGGCGTTGGTCACAATACATCTATCTTGAAGTCCTGTGTCGGGCTCTCTTGTATCGTCTCCCTTTCTGTAAATATGGCCGATGTAGTTAGGTTCCTTAGCAGTCTCTTATCCGAGCCGAGCCTTTTATGTGTTCTATTGGTGCGATATCGCCCTTCCAATCCTGTCTCCCTTTCAGCCGGCCGATATGGCACGTATCTTCTTATCGCTTTGACTAACGCTCCTTGTTTGACCCAATACGTCTCGTCTGTCTGCTTTGTCAGAGGTCTGGAGTTAAGTCTTGTCCGACAGTTGTAGAGTGATCAGGCCCGACCCACGTGATTCCTTAATCCTCGCACTTGTCGGCCTATGTCCCATGCTTCTTGCTTCTTCCTCCTTGGGTGCATCATAGCTTAAGATGTTGCCACCTAGCTCTGTGGATAATCTACACCTACAATAAGTATTGTCCACCTACTTTTTTTTCAACATCATTACTAACGGACAATTAAGTATTTTATGTATCCAATTTCTAACAAAATTTTAATTATTACAACCAATATAGTTATGCCAAGTGTCCTCACCATAGCTTTTGCATTAGAAAAGGCTTTTCCAGGCCAATATGAAGCAAGGGTTTCGTCACCGTTTAATGTGAGAGCATATTTTGTCAAGGACTTTAAGGGGGAAGATGTAGATGTTTATTGTGATCGTATCAAAGAACTTCTTGACAAAGTTGAATAGGTTAAGCAAATGGCGGTATCTCGGGCTGAGAAGATTGATTCGCTTCAGTCTCAGAAAAATAAGCTTATCGAGTGACAACCAGAGAATTTTACTATGCTTCAGCAGGCCAAGGAGGATCGAGAAAAGCTTCGTAGAGTCAAGCGAGGATATATTAATCTTGAGAAGGCTTGTGATAGTTACATGCTCTCGTGTCCTGCTGCTGTTGGTGCTGTTACATCTGCTGAGGCGCAGCTTATCGCCTTGGAAAACTCTAAATTCTTTTTTAGCTAACCATGAAGGTAGCTTTTGTGGCTACCATTTTTCTAACTTTTCCCTGGAATTTTTGCATTTATTAATTTGTCTTTTTCTCCTTGAGAAGCAAGTAGCTATGCTTAGATACGAAAAAAAGGGTTTGGAAGGTGAGTTTGATAGTATCATGACTCGACACGAAGAGGAATTAGAGATTGAGCGAGCTGAGCAGGTCAAAAAAGATTATTGACCTTTATGTTGATTATGTCAAGATGATTAGGTATTCTTGCAAGCTTGTCATTCGCCGTGAACTCGAGAATCTTAAGGTTGCTGCTCTAACCATTTTAAGTCATATCCAACCCACCGTTGAAGAGACTGCCCCTAAAACTAATGATGGTGGTCCGTCCGAGGGTGTGGACATGGGCGGAAGCAAAGGGGGGCTAACCCTGGATGTATCCCCCTATTTTCTGATAAAACCATACCAGGTATGTGAATTAACCCTTTAGTCTTGAGAAAAATTCGATTTAGTCCCCCGGCAAAATCAATTTAGTGCACCCCTCAATGAATTTAGTCCACCAAGTCTGTCAAGAGACCAAGCGCCCAACTGTCCAAGCCCAACATCTTAGCCCAACTACCTGTGTAACAAAACTATTCTTCCATATTCCAATTTTTGAACATATGGTCGGTGTTTGTTAGTGTTAGAATGCTGAACAGAGAAGACAAGGTGAGTCTGCGGATGAAAATATTTACTAACTAGTCACCAAGGAAATTATAATTGCAGTATTTGGTAATCAAAGTAAGCATTTTATATTGTTAATTGTTTATTTGGTGCTTACAAGTTAAAATGCTTACTAACTAGTCATCAAGGGCCTAAAATTTCCCAGGTGCTAAATTGCTTAGATTTTTTTTTGCGCCCTACGGCCGCAACAACATAATTTTCCGACAATCATATTTACACCCCCCCCGCCCTTCGGATTTCTTGGCTCCGCTGAACAATTATTTTCGTGGATAAAGACCAGATTGTTGAACAAGTCTTAAGTATTTTGGTGCATAAAGACCAGATTGCTGAACAAGTCTTAAGTATTTTGGTGCATGCCTGGTCTTGGTTTGTGGTCGCAGTAGCTCTCCTTTTGTTTTCGTCTCCTTCAGTATTGTTGGTTTTTGTTTGTAGTTTTTTTTTTGTAAATCCACGTGCGTACTTCCGAGACAACGTTTAAAAGTGTGGGAGGTTGTAGTAAGCCATTGTGCTCATTCCGAGGAAATATTTAAAGTGGAACCGTGTTTTTTTTTTTTTGGATGTGTTCCTGATAAGTCCTCATCTGTTTGAGTCATTATTTGTAGAATATTTTGTATAACTCAACCAGCTTAGGTGGTTGTACCACTCTTTAATTGAAATACTCATGTTTTATTAATGATTATTGTGGCTCTAAGAATATATACTCTTTCAGTATGCTAGATTAATTATGGATTACAAGGCCAAGGAATGATCAGTTCCTCATTTGGACAATTATTGTCTTACAAATCGAATATAGAGTATTAATTTCCTTTCACGCCAGATTGGTACATTCTTGTGCACTATGCCTTTTGTTATTATGTCCCTTTGCGGGTACATCTGCCCGTTGGACATATGACCAGATGTCGGGCCATACCTTTTTAGTCATTAGATGTGGCTCATATATTCTTTTTGCTAATGGATTCACACGTCGATTAGTCTGGATATCTCCTGTCGTACAGGACATCGTCCGATACAAGATTGCGACGACATTACTTTAGGTCTATTTTCCGTCTCAGGTAGCTTAGAGTGTTTCCCG
Organism: Papaver bracteatum; assembly: GCA_023529315.1. NCBI lineage: Eukaryota > Viridiplantae > Streptophyta > Magnoliopsida > Ranunculales > Papaveraceae > Papaver > Papaver bracteatum. Next base: position 1,998,654 of record JAJJWX010005377.1, on the reverse strand, counting down.
CTTCATCTTACTTTGAAGTGTTAGATGACATTGCATTTAGGTCTATTTATCCGTCTTAAACATCATGGGTAGAATAATTATGTAGAGAATGAGAGGTGTGGATAGCACCTTACCATACTTGCTGTTATCGGGAAAGTAGTTATTCCTGGTTTACTGTCGTAATTTGATGGTGAAAACGCTGGGGTACCAAAATACAACACCACTTTTTTCTTAGGAAATCTTTATGGAAAAACTCAATACAACTCCTAGAGTTAAACTCAATCAAGGAATAATATCCTAAAGTTATATATATATATATATATATATATATATATATATATCTTACGATTAGTACGTTTACAGAATCAAATCCGTGAACCTAATCACAAAGATATAACTTGGACGGTACCAAAGACCAATGTCCAAGAATAAATCAAGTAGTATCCAATAAACTAGGTCAGATGTCTCTACTCTGATTGATTAACGCACAACCTGTGATATTTCAATTATAAAGATAAACAATATAATGCGGAAAAAAAAATAACACAGAGACCAAAAGTTTTGTTAGCGAGGAAACCGCAAATGCAGAAAAATTCCGGGACCTAGTCCAGATTGAATATCAAACTGTATTAAGCCGCTACAGACACTAGCCTACTACCAATTAACTTCGGATCGGAATATAGTTGAGCCCTAAAAGGTATCCCACCGATTAAGGTACATTTGTGCTCCTTACGCCTCTTGTATACCAGCAGGATTCCGCATAATTGATTCCCTTAGATGATGTCACACCAATTAAGAGTTTCTTCAACTCAATTGAAGATTTTTAACCGAATCTGCCTCCCATATATTAATCCTAAATAATTTATTTCCTTTGACAATCAAACAGTATGATCAAAGGTGTGGAAATCGATAGAAATAAACAAAGTCTAGCTAACCTCAAAACCCGGACTTACGCAACCCGAAGTGCAACCTAGATTATTAATCACCTCACAAGTTGATAGGTGTAGAATACACTCTATTTATTATATATTATTTATGCTTTATTTTCTACTAGGGCTTAACCCGTGCCGTTACGGCACGTGAAAGGATATGTATTTCAAATATATCCATCGGTTCATGCATATCATAACTGTTTGTGAAAAATTGATCCAAGTCTTTTTTTTTTTTGAGGTGTTGGTTAATAAACATCAAGGTTTGAAAAACGGGTCACAGGTCGGGCCACGACAATAGGGCATGACTGTTATAACGTGTTTTGACTGGTGTGAGCACGTTTCGGGCAAAAAAATGCGTTGTTCAAGAAAAAAACGCGTTTATTTGACGTTTTTATGAAATAACGGGTTTGATAACGGTTAAATAGAAAAAAATAAATAAATTATAATATGGACATGCGTGAAAACGGTTATATCGGGTCTAAATAATATTTTTACATGATTTTTTTTTATTTGTTTATTCATTTATTCTAAATTTTTTAACTGTAATTCTTAATATTTTATTTTAGAAATAAAAAATTCGTTAAAATAATATTATTTTATTTTTCTTCTGAAAAACGGGCATAACGGGTGTGAAAACTGAAAAATTATCTAAAAAACTTATGTTCAAATGTTATTGAGAAGAAAAAAACGTAAAAAATCAATTTTAGAAAAACGGTTATCACATGCGTGAAAACGGATATAACAGGTCTAAATAACGTCATTTTTTACTATTTATCGGTGTTATTTAGACACGCGTATCGGTGACCCTCAAGGACAAGCTACATAGGCGTGATTTTTTTAACGGCCCCTTTTCAAACCTTGATATACATGTCCTTATCTTCAAATTTTTTAAAATTATATTTGTAAGTCATACAATCCTTTAGGACAAAATTAGTTAATTGTTAACCAACTCCTCAAAATTCTATGGGCCTATGAATAGTAGAACACTGCTTCAAAATAGTATCCCTACTTCGAAAAGAAATAAATCATTAAAGGCCGTTCACCAAATTTGTAACAAAATTGTAAACAAAAAATTACTTGAAAATCAATCAGATTAATCTTACAAAGTCTGCTAGCTTCAGGAATTATTTTTCTCCCTTTTGTGATATAATTATTCCAAATTTACATAAAGTTGTGTCTATTTTCCTAAAGTTTAATAATTTGTAATTATTGATCAATTTTGTTTCTTATCTACTTATCTTCTCTCTTTACCTATTACCATGAACTACTTCTCAAGCGTGCATAATCACATGAAGTCGAGGAAAAATGGTAGAAACAAAAATCATGACAAAAAATGGGAATATAGCGAGATATGAGAAACTAAATCAATTACAATTGATTCGCGTGTAGCCTTGTACATGGTCAATTTTTTTATTTATAGGTTTCATCTTCTTTCCTGCCCCGACCCGACAAATCTTAAAACCACAACTATTGATTTATCCTCTCCCTAGAAAAATCTGTCCTTTAATTTTTTATTTTAATTTAAAAAAAAACTAATATATCAAATAAAAAAAATTAACCAAGGGTAACTAAATTATTTATCTATCTTAAAACACCTTTCTCATCCCACTACCACTACTTATTCAACCACCACCACCAATAACGTTATCACTCCGCCATTCTCACCAACACCCACCACCATTATCCTCACTGCCGATCCACCACCCCCGCCCACCGTCACATCCCCACCGCCGATCCACCGCCCCCGCCCACCATCACAACCACCGTTAATACCTACTGATTTAATATAAAATAAATTTATTATGTATTAATGAAAATATATATATATATTTATTTGATTAATTGAAGAAATATTTATTATAAAATATTAATTAATAGAACATTATTACTGAAAGTGAAATAAACTGATAATTTTATAGCCGTAGATTTATGGCATGGGTGTTATATAAATTATGTATAATCATGTTAGATTATTTATTGAAAATAACTTCTAGTCAAATTATTCTGGACTTTGAAACAAAAGCCCGAAGAACATGGGATTTTGTATACATGTAAGATCATTTTTTAAATATCAATCCGTTTTCAAATTATACCGTGTAATCTGAATAATATTGTAAGTTTCTCTCTGAGTTTATCTATTAAGATAAAATTAAATTCTATTTTCACTAAGTCTAAACAAATAGAAACGAAAAACAGGTTATTGAGAAAATCTCACCTTTCTATACCAAAAAGTTGTGAATAGATTAAAACCCCGACGACCAGTGATAGCCAAATTTTCATAATCTGGATAATCACAAAATATAGGCACCCTAAATTCAAACCATAAGGTTATTGTAATCAATAAGGTGTTGGAGAAAATGAGTTTATTGTTTTGATTTTATGGTCTTCGTGGGAATGGAACTTAGGACCCTTGGGTCTCTAAGAGCACTCACTCATTTTCTTATGAGTGAATAAAAAAGAACCTTTAGTCCCACATTTGGTATAACTAAAGAGGAGTTCCACTATATAGCTATTCCTTTATGGATAATTAGTAAAACAATGTGGGTGGAACGGGTGGGACGAAATATTTTTGCTTACACCAAGGTTTGGGCTTAGGGCTCATGCTTCCGCCATGGACAAGTCAACCAAGACTAATCTTTTTGGAAAAATTTATTTTGATTTATTTCCTAAACATTTTAAAAATCAAATTAAATTATGTCTTAATTGTGGGGGGCTTGTGTCCCGGGTGAATTTATTTTCTTAACAAAAATATTTCTTAAACAGCTTTATGTGCATGGATGACGACATTTTTCTTACCATTTTTGACTGTTTTTATGACCAAATTATGTCGACATCATGCAACATAATTTCGCACATTAATGTGCATTGATTTCACCCTCTCCGTTTGCCTATAAAAATAACTTGAATCCTTCATTCCAAATTGTGTCCAAAAGAGCTACTATCCTCTTCTTTTCGTCTCTCTCCCTATGTGTGGCTTTTACTTTCATTCTGTACCATTGATGTTGAGTTCGTAAGAGTGGGAAAGTACTGTAGTGCTAACAGTGCTTGCAACAGACAGTTTTATCCTGGATACGACTTGACCACATGTGTTGAACACGTGACTCTGTCCTCTGTTTGCTGTCCAATTGAGTATTTATTTCCCTTTCAGAAATTCATTTCTAACATCTTCACATCTTCATATAGTGTTTCATTGTTACAGTTGCAACATAAGGTTATCTTTGAAATGTATATTTCCGCTAAATATACAACAAATGATATTTAAGAAAATGATAGAAACCCAAAAAATATGATACAATGTAAAAAAGAAAGGATTTTCTCAAATGTTGTTAGCTCAGAGTAGTTTAACAGGTCACATATGTACGTTTTGGTGGACGAAGATTGAGAGAAAATTGAAAGAAGATTTAGCAAAACTATACTCTTGGATTTGAGTTTTTTTCTCTCCGCAATCTATCTCCCTTGCCAACTTTATTTTTTATTTTCATTTGCTCCAAAGTAAGGAATTAGAGTTTTCAAACACATTCATCCTACCGAATGTGAGCGAGAGAATCAATTGTTCAGTGTTATGGGAAGGTAGGTTTGTTACTTTCAGTTGATCAAATTTTTCCATTTTGATTTATACTTTTGAGATGGGAATATGAGAATATGTAATAAATTTTTCTCAATTAATGCGTGTATTCATGGGATCGACTGAAAACCGTGAATTTACCAATTGGGAGGAAAAATCAGGAATGGTCTTTATCTTTGCTAACTTAGCGAAGCTTCATTTTATAATATAGTACAAAAAATTGGCAAAAAGGTATACATAGCTAGGGTACAACCCTTGCCATAACGACACATCTCGATAATAAGTAATTTTCGTATATTGATTTTGACTTGTGCCCGTTTGTTTGTAGTAATTAAATAACGTGACATTTTGTGGTTTATTTTATTCTTTTTATCTTTCATGTATTTTAACCGAGCTTATGTTACTAATAAGACGATCAACCACAACTTTTAATTTAATTATAATGTTACCTATTTGTAGAGACACAAAATTAACATAGCCTATTGCTACTCACCAACCGTCGCAACCACTACAAATCCATCTAATACCATTTATTTCTTCACCAAAACCGCCGCACCTACCTCTCTTTGGCCTTTTGTCGTACTTCTAATTTTGAATCACAAACATCATGCGTAAAGTTTTGGTTGAACAAACTTAGGTCGTTAGTTAATTTATTCCATTATATTTTAATTAGAGCAAACCATAACCATGGATATAGATTTCCTCAGAACGCATCCTGACCACTCTTTATCTAGGCTAAGTTGTCCAAACTATACTTTATATTCTTGATTTTACTTTTGAATTATGTATTTTACGCCTGTTTTTGAGTTATTAGGTACTCTGGAGTTATGCAGAAGAAAATAAGAAATCTTCCAAAATTGAGAACGAAGAGAAAAATTATTATTTCACAGCCAGACACTATTGGGAGCTGAGCCAATGTTAAGGGGCAACTCTTTTCGGAGGAATATCAGGTATAAAACCTGTGGAATCAACAAAGTTTGAAACGAAGAGAACTTTGATGATTTTTATCTATCTTGATCGATGGAGCAAGCTCTACAAACAATCAATATCAGGATACTCGAGTTATCAAGGAAGGATATAACTGGACCTGACTTCACGAATTCGTATGAAGACTTTGTAGTCGTTAATCCCTAAAAGGGTTTGTGGAGAGGACAACTCTAGATACAACTAGGACACACCAAAAATTATTGTCAAGATTCAAAGATCCCAGTTTCCTGGAGTTCCCCTTTTACATACACTCAAAACATAGGTTGCTTTAGGTTTAAGCTAAGATAGCTTTGTAACCAAGCAAAAAATATCCACCGTTAAATGAATCTTTGAATCTAATTTACATAAGAAATATATATACTATGGTTAGGTGAGACGGTAACCAAACCGTGTACAAAGACTATGTTCAACATGGTTAGCCCAAACAAGTCGATTTGAACTTAAAAGATTATTTTCATGAACACATAAGACACTAACTCTGAGTCACAAACATGTGATCAAATAAGTCTAGTGTTTTTAAAAATTAATCAAATTTTAATTATCTCATATAAATAATTTAAACACACTTGAAAATATAATCGACATGGTTAGTATGTGTACAAGGTACAACTACCATTGTCGTTCGTGAATCGATTCAGTCACAGTACGCATACCGGTTTGGAAACTTAAAACCAAAACCAAAGTTCCGGAGTTCACAGAACTTTTAAGGTTTGCGTACCGATTTGGAAACCTCAAGAATGTCACCAATTCCATATTTCACAGTACTAAATCGGTTTGCATACCGGTTTGGAAACGCTACCGAGTTAAGGAACACATAACTGTTTAAGTTTGTGTACTGGTTTGGATACTCACCCCGGTTCCGTAGCCACAGTTCAAGAATGGTTTGCATATGAATATGCATCCCGATACGGTTCACGAGCCACACATTTTTCATATGATATACATAATAATAAGTGTACCACTAATCTGTAAGTCGATATATATTTACTTTGTCACATGTACAAGTACATGTAATATGGGTTCAGACATATAACAGTTTTCCCAGTAAAATTGATACCAGTGTCTTTTATCCGAATCAATAATAGTTATATATTTCTCTAAATCGATTCGAAACATTCCTGAATAACATCAATGACACATATCACTGTTCCAGAATATTTCCGAATGATAAGCTTGAGTCATGATTTTGATTCCGAACTATAATTGTCCTTAACCGAAATTCATCAAGCATGAAAAAATGTTCATTAAGCTTAGTCATTATATTTCGAGAAATTCGTTATCTAGATAAATAGTTCTCGACTCTAAATTCTTGTTTACGCATACTAGTCTAATTAGTTATTCGACATCGTCTCAAATGATAGAAACTGAATATAACTTAAGATATAGGTGGTTCAATCTTCACTTACCTTTTGTTGATGAAGTTCTCTAAAATATTCGGTTGATTTTCGCCTTCAAACGTTAGAACACAATGATAACTGCTGTGATCCATTGTTTCTCAACTAAATTTCTATCCTAGTCCGAGACTAAACTAATTATAGACTAGAAATCAAGATATAGTTTTGACAACTAAATTTGACAACAAGCTTGAGATATCAACACTTATGAGTTTGACCGAGTAATGATCTAACAAATGAGTTTCTATTATAGTGGCTTTATAGCAATCTTAATCAACAGGCAATACAGTAAAATAAACATAATAGAAATAAAACAAAGTAAGAGCAAACGAGCATGTAAAAGAAAACAATTAAAATTTTGAAAAGACTGAAATTCAAAAGATGGTATATTTTATTAATTTCCAAAAGAAGGTTCCATGACCTTTTACAAGTTGGGACTATTGGTCCATTTTTCATAGAATTTCACAACTTGGGACCTATGGTTCACTGTTCATCACTTCCTGAGATTGTGCTAAGGGTGATATTTTTTCGTATATATCTATATTCTTTCCTTGGAGCAGTTAAAGAGCATATTTATATTATTTCCTTGGAGTTGTGCTCAATTATCTGATATGATAGCAACAAGAATTCTAAAGTGGTATATAATATTCTCAAAGAGAAATTTTAAGACATCCATGTCTCGTATATGTTAGAGGGCCGATACTTCAACCCATTTTTTGAAGTAGACAGTAGCTACAATCAAGTATTTTCACTGCCCCCTTCCTTTTTATAGTGGTCCTACAATGTCGACCCCCTATTTTGCAAAAGGCCATGAGCATAAGACGGATTTAAGGTCCGTGGTAGGTGCATTCCTTCTCTTTCCATATCTTTGGCTTTCCTCCCATCGCCTTGCCATGTTTTTAGCATCCCCGTGCATATATGGCCAAAATACCCTTGAAAAATAGCTTTCTGGGATAGGGAGCGTCCTCCACTATGGTTTCCGACATCGTCGTAGAGGATATCGACTAAGATATGATGTCCTTCCTCTTTAGACAGGCACATGAGTATAAGTCCCAAGTATGATTGTCGACATAATATTCCCTCTCTCAGCTGATAATTCCCCGAATGAGATATTATTTTATGTGCTTACTTTTGATTCTTGGTAGATTACCATTTTATAGGTATCAAATGATTTTGTAGGTATCATATTATGGGTATCCTCTAATCATCCTCAGAAAGAGATATGATACTCGTGCTTGTGGTTAGGATTGTTAATTCCCCATTGAGTGGAATCAAAGAGAGCAACACCTTTTCAATCTTCAAGGCCGTTATATTGGGGTCTGCATCTTTGAAACGATAAAATCTAGAGTGTATGCATGCCTATTATTTATCTTGTACAAATGTCAAAAGGTGATGTTGGGTATTCGATGTATGTAATGTCAGGCTAGTTATAAGTATTGCCACAAACATACATCTGAGGCTTGATACCTTCCATCGATTTTGCGAATGACAAGCTGTGAGTAGTCTTACTTCATCGATTCCTAGCTCAATTATCAGACGTAGGGTATGTATGACAGCCTCATATTCAATGATATTGTTATTGGATAGAATTATATCCTTAAACTATGCACGACTCTTCTGCTTGTTGGTGTCATGAAGACGATTCCAATACCCGACCCTTCCGAGTTACATAATCCATCTACAAATACTTTCAATCATCTTTTTTTTTTTTTTGAGCGAATGAGCTCGGGTGGGTCATCCATCTCTTCCTTCATTTCGGGGATATCCTCAATCTCATCGTCTTTGTCTAATAGGAAATCCGCTAGAACTTGAGATTTTATTGCAGTTTGTGGATGGTATTTGACCCCAAATTGTTTGATTTGTTCCTCCATTTAGAAATTCGTTCAGATCTATCAGGATTAATAAGTACAGATTCTAATGGAGCTTTGGTGAAGACTGTAACAACGTGAGCGTGAAAATACATTCTCAGATTTTGAGTCGCGTACACCAATGATAACACAAGCTTCTCAATCTTTTTATAATTCTTCTCTGACGGGTTCAAAGTCTTACTGATAAAGTAGATGGGTTTTTGTTTACCTTCATCGATGCGAGTCAATACATCACTTATTGAGGTGTTCATGTTTGATAGGTAAATTTACAGATCCTCTCTTGGGACAGGATTTTGTAGGATCGTCAGGGTAGCCAGATGGTCTTTAATTTTTTGGAAAGCCTTCTCGCACTCGGTGCTCCATGAAAATTTCTCGCCCTTCTTTAAAGTGTTGATTTTTTTTTTTCATTTATCGGAAGATCTAGCAATGAACACTTCTAGGGCTGCCAATCTCCCTTTTAGTCTTTGTACGTCTTTTACTGTGGCCGGTGATAGCATATCTAGTATAGTTTGTACTTTATCAGGATCCATTCCAGTACCTCGTTTCGTGACCGGATATCCCAATTTTTGGAGGTGACCCCGACGGCACACTTTTTCGGATTGATTTTCATGTTGTAATTCCTCATTTTCTTAAAGATCTCCTTGAGGTCATTAGCATGGTCCTTGGGCAGTTTACTTTTTACAAGCATGTCATCTACATAAACTTCTATAGTCTTACGTATCCAATCACTAAACATTTTTTCCACGAGTCTCTGATACGTCGCGCCCGCATTCTTGAGTTTGAGTGGAATTTTTGTGTAGCAGTATAGTCCTCGTGGAGTGAAGAAGGTAGTATGCTCTTGGTCCTCTTCTTCCAAGGGGATTTTATTATAACCTGAATACCCATCCATTAATGAAAACAATTTGTACCAAAGACGTTGCTTCTACCAATTGGTCAATATTTGGGAGTGGAAAATTATCTTTTAAGAATGCGTTATTGAGATCGCTGAAGTCAATGCATATTCTCACTCCTCCATTTTTCTTTGGTATGATCACCATGTTAGATATCCGTGTAAGATACTATACCTCTCTAATCTCCCCCGATGCTTCCGTCTTTTTCAGTTCGTTCTGGACTGCCTTGTGGTACTCAGGTGCTACTTTCCCCATCCTCTACCTCATGGGCTTGTGTTTCGTGTTGATTTTTAGATGGTGACAGTAAACTTTGAGATCTGTATTTCTTTAAGACTAGGAATAATCTTTCCTCCTCCGAGTTTAAAAGTGTTCCAAGAAAAAATATGAGTTTTTTTTTTTTTTGATTTATGAAGTCCTTGATTAATTTTTTTTCTTTCTCATTTCATCTCAAGCTCAACCCTTGCATAAATATAAACGATGGTTAATGCTGAGGGTGTCCAACCACTCATTTTTGATAACGGAACCAGAACAATTAAGGTGATACTTCGAACACGCAGAAACAATTTTTGGCAATTCTAACGCGGGTAACGATGTTTTACTTTCTTTGTTTCTTCTAATTATTCTTTCTAGGACGGATTTGCTGGTGATGATGCCCCTAAGGCAGTGTTCCCCAATATTGTTGGCAGACCTCGACATGCCCGTGTCGAGGTTGGAATGGCTCAACAGGATCCCTTTGTGGGAGATAAATCCCAATTCAAGAGAGGTGTTCTCAAGGTAGATCCTCCAATTGATCATGGTATTATGAGCAATTGGAATGATATAGAAAGGATATAGCATCATTGTTGGGATTCAGAGCTATCTACATGCTAACACTGCAAAAACAAATTAGCTAACAAGAAACACTTGATCTCTCAGATTGCTCCATGAACCTCACTATGATCTAGGATAAGAAGAAGAAGAGAACCACACAAATGCAATCCCTAAACAAAAGAAATAAGAAGAAAATTACTCACAAATTTAACTTGGTTCAACAATATACACTAAGTGTGTATATCATCTACATCCACCAAACAGCTACGACCTCTTTATTCATTATAGAATCAACTGAGAATTACACATCCTGATTGACTATTTAACCCATCAACTCACTACAACGTGACCGAACACAAGAACTCTCACAAGCACCCTATAAAATATAAAGTAGTGTCTTCACCCATACGTGATAATGTCTACCACATTATCTACCACAACGATACGATCTTCTCTGCCTGACATAGATTACCGTGGACACCTTCAGCTCAACACCAATAATCTAATCCAACACCATCAAGATGATCTTCTCCTTAACAAGATATCTTGCCAACATCTCCATATGAATACTCCATAATGACATATCTTCCAACATCGATCAGCATTCCATAAGCACCATATAATGGTGTACTCTTTCCACCATTAGGTCTCTCACATATACCACCTAAATAGCTATGTGGGATGAATCCCTCAAATCTCTATTGAGAATTTCTTGATAACTCCTTAGCTAAAACTCATAGCATATGCCTCTTTATATAGTAGATATATTACTTATCCCACAAATTTAGGGTTTCCTAAGATCCTAGACTTTAGGAATAAGTAAACAAAATTTGGCTTAATCCCAAATATGTGACCGACTTAGTTTTTGTTTTCCTAAAAACCTAACTAACCGACCTAAACAAGTTTAAGTTTATCTTAAACTTCTGACCGATCTAAGGGTGGGTTTGGTAATGCTTTTATTTTTTCCAAAAGCACTTTCAAAACCTATTATTAATGGTGGTTTTTAGCTTAGGGTTAAAATCATAAAACCCTAGTCAGACAGTGACATCACCGAATTTGAGTAATAATGTCTCCACTGAATGCATTTATTGAACCCTTTAATATGTCTGCGAGAAAATTACCATGGTACCTTTTTCTGTAATACTAATTAGGGTTTCGATGGGCCAAACCCCAGTTTGTGACATGATTGATGTCTCGAGTGTGTGGATCGTGGGACCCACAGAAGGTAACATATGATGCTAGGTTAAATAACCAAGTTATTTAAAAAGTCGATAATTAAAGTATCGAGTGTAATCTATGCATGTTATGCATCGAATGTATTCAGCATGTATGAAACATCGCTGTTGAGCATCATCCCCTGCCTACTTTATGTGATTGTTTGGAGGATGCGCTATCAACCCCTCCCTTGGCCGACCACATGGTGTGGTAGAGTGGAGGATGGTGATCATCATGAAGCCACATTGACTAATTAACTCCTGACCAGGGTTGTATAACCAAGCAGGTGAAGTTGAACGGACGAGATGATCTTTGAGACACTCATCTGGACCGTTAGTGGAATTAGGGTTTTTGAAGAGGTGTGAATGCATGACTCTTCAGCTTGGTCGAATCCAAGCTTGGGGTACAATTTTGGCAGGGCCGATCGTGCATATGTGTAGACTACATGACGGTGTAGGCTCCTATACCTCATTGTCTCGAGAAAGTATGATCTGGGCCACTTAATTTATCCTGCGAAATTGATTGGTCGAGATCAATTTGCGACAGAAATATGATGCCGCAAAATCCGTGCGTCATACCAACTTCGGGCACGCATTTCAAGGCGACCAAACTTGGTCGGTCTTGGACGATTGGTTCGACGTGTAGGTGGCAGGCTGGTGTTCACTCTTATGCCTTACTGTCCCATATAAACGTGATCTAAGCCACTCAATTTTTTTGGCAAAGTTGAGTGGTCGAGATCAGTTTGTGATTGGGAAGTGTGACCACGCTAGTTTGGGCGTGCGACTTGGAATAACCAGGCATGGTATTCCTTGGTCGATCAGGTATGGAGATAGATGGGTCCTCGATGATCATGTTAATGCTCACCGAACCTTCTTATTCTAATCATGTACCCTTCATTCGTGCAGGAGAAGATGGACGCTCATGATCGATATAAACCCTAATTAGGGTTTCACCGGCCGTGCATTATGCTTTGTTTGGACGCACGAATTTGGGACAACCAACCATATTTGGTCATGACCGATTGGTCATGTGTGTAGGCAGCCCCACGGTGTTTGTTTTGACATGCTCTGGGCCCTTTGAATCTACATATGCACCCTCCATCTATGCCTGTGAAGATGGATGGTTGAGACTGATTTGCGACACATGTAATGTGCCGTAACCCTAGTTTAGGGTTTCACGTCCATGTTGCTTTGGCTGGACGAATTGGTAAGCTATGCTTCCCTCTTGGGGAGGCCGACCATGTGGGGCCCGCATTGGGTCGGTGGTGAATATTCCATACCTGCTTGAGGGTTATGGATTCGATCTGGGCCATCCAATCATGTTGGTGAAGTTGGATGGTCATGACTGATATGGACAGTACGGACGCTCAATCGGGCTAGTATAACACTCCGAGAGATGATTCTCTTTGTTAGAGAATGGTGTAGCCTGTACGGGTATTTCGTGCATGCCTCACTGTTGATACTTGGATATTCATGTTACTCTGCTGAGAGTAACAATCAGTCATCATGCCATACCAACAATGAGAGTTCTGCTGAGAACAACACAGGAAATACAAGGCGATGCATGCATTAATTGGTAATGCTAAAAATTCACAGAATACTTGGGGATTGTTGCTACATGCTCCATTCTAGGTGAATTAATAAAGAAAAGAAGTATTCATCACTTATCAAATGACCTTATCATTTACAGGGCGGCGATACAAAATTTATTTTTACGACTTTAGTCCTGAGCTAAAATCCACCATAAACACCTTTATCACGGGCCATGATGAAAAAGGGAAAATCGTATATCGGCGCCGATGTTATAAATTAACATGAGAGACTACCTCACAGTCTCTCCACCCAATGGAACGCAAACACAGTAACGAGCCACAAGAGGAAGTACCTGATGCACCACGACATCTACAAGACAGGACCAACTTTACCATAGACGAACTTGAGGTTGTTAATATAGGGAGTGAAGAGTCTCTGTGGCCCATCTTGATCAGCTCGGATCTGTTCGCAGACCTTCTCAAGGAATATCAAGACGTATTCGCATGGACATACGAGGAAATGCCTGGATTGGACGAGAAGCTAGTCACTCATCATTTACAAGTAATACCCGGATCCAAACCGGTCAAGCAAACCCCGAGACAGTTCCGTCACTATGTGGAAGAATAAATTAAGGTAGAAATTCAAAATCTACTAGCGATAAAAAATAAGAATGGTTTCATCAAACCGATTCACCACCCTACTTGGCTGGCCAACGTAGTTCCGGTAAAAAATAAGAATGGCCAGATCAGATGTTGTGTCGATTTTAGATATTTAAACAAATGTTATCCTAAAGATGACTTTCCGCTCCCCAACATTGACATGCTGGTAGACGCCACCAGTGGACACAGTATGTTCTCTTTCATGGATAGATACATCGGCTACAACCAAATAAAGATGTACTAACACGACGCGAGTAAGATGGATTTTCGAACTCCTCTTAGAAACTTTTACTACACTGTGATGCCTTTTGGTTTGAAAAATTCCGGCGTCATATACCAACGCGCAATGACCACCATTTTTCACGACATGATGCACAAGCAAGTTGAAGATTATGTAGATGACATAGTGGTCAAGTCAAGAACTCGGGCAGCCCATATGGGGATTCTGCGACAGGTATTCGAAAGATGTCGTGAGTACAAACTGAAGGTGAATCCGTTGAAGTGTGCTTTTGGTGTCTCTTCGGGAAAGTTCCTGGGTTTCTAGGTGACTGCCGATGGAATTAAAGTTAATCCAGTCAAAACACAATCCATCCTCACGATGCCACCACCGCGAACCATGAAAGAACTCCATAGTTTCTTGGGTAAAATAAACTACATTCGCCGCTTCATACCGGGATTGGCTCAACTTGTTGCTTCGTTTACTCCCTTGCTGAAAAAAGGAGCAACCTTCGTCTAAACCATACTACAACAAAAGGCGTTCTGGAAGATTTAGCAAATATTATCTTCCCCAGCCATCATGAAATCTCCCATACAAGGAAGACCGCTACACCTCTACACTGCTTTTAGCGACACTGCTGTCGGAGCTCTCCTCGCCCAAGAAGATGATGAAGGAATTGAGCATCCCATCTACTACTTCAGTCGAACTTTAAGAGATGCAGAGCTCCGATATCCCAAAGCGGAAAAGGCGTGCTTAGCTTTGATCCACTCCATCCAGAAATTTAGGCATTACTTACTGTCCAATAAAGTGGTGCTGATATCTAAGTCCGATCATGTCAAGTTCCTCCTCTCAAAACCGGCCATGATAGGAAGACCAGCCAAATGACTCCTTCAAATGTCAGGGTTTGACATAACATGCGCTTCCCCGAGATCCATCAAAGGGAAAGTAGTCGTGGATTTACTGGCGGCGTTTTCGGGAGAGAATACCATGACTTTACACGAGGACCTCCCTGGAGACTTTCCAGAAATATCTTTCATCCAAGAAGAAATGTGGATATTATTCTTCGACGGCTTCGCTACTCCTAACAACGATACTAGAAGAGCAGGTGTGGTTCTAGTATCCCCAGCCGGTGAAGTATTCTCGCACTCCTTCAACCTAGACTTCCCTTGCACCAACAATTCAACGGAATATGAAGCCTTTATCATCGGGATGTCCTTGGCTAAGCGAGTTGTAGCCACGCGTCTGGAAATTAGAGGGGGCTCTAAATTACTTGTCAACCAGGTGAACGGAGTATACGCACTGAAAGAACTAACCTTGGCCTAGGGGTGGGACTTGGGTTGGTTGGTCGGGTTAGAAGGCTTGGCCTAGGCAGACCCGAGCTAGAAATCCTTTTCCCAGATTTCCCATCAAACCCGTGGAACCTATGGAGGTGTTGCCCAAGTCCGCCCAAGTTAGGTTCCCCGGGTTAGCCCATTGTAATACTTCGCAAGACAAAAATTATGGACAGTTAACTATCCACCAACGACATTTTCATTTTTACTTTTTATGTACAGGAGGGTTCGACTCAGTATATATATATATATATATATATATTCTATGTTAGTTTCTTAAGCAAACATTATAAAAAAATTCAGATAAACAAACTCTTTGGCATTTTTATTTATTCAAACTAATAAGGGAGACATGATGTTTCATATGATAAAGAAAACTGAATACTAGTAACTAATAAAGGAGACATGATATTTCATAATTGAAAATGAACAACTAAAAACTAAGCGAATGCCAAATTGAAGGTTTGTTATTAGCTCAGATCTTCAGTATTCTTCTTAAGCCGGAGGAAGAGCAGCACCTCCCTGTACTGCAGCATTGATTTCACCTATTTCCATTTCTTCAAGATCCTCAAGTATCTCTTCAACATCAACTTGTTTTGATGGATTCTTAAGCCAATCTTGTGTACAGATTAAACATTCAACAATCTTGGGTGTTAAAGAGCTTCGAAAACGATCAAGTACACGTCCTCCATTGCTGAATGCAGATTCAGAAGCAACACTTGATACTGGTATAACCAATATATCACGAGCCATAGAAGCAAGAACACGATAGATGCCGGCATGTTCTTTCCACCAGGCACCAACTCAATATGTTGACATCATTACTCATTTTCTCAAGATGATCTTCAAGATGCCTAGTCAATTCCGATTTCATACCCACACTTTCTTAATTTAAGCCTTAAGATTTATTTTTTAATTTAATGTGAGGAAATTTTTTTAGTAATAATATGATTTAATTATTGTATTTAACTTAAATTTCTAAATAACTTAAGATACTTTACCATAATATAAAATTTTGTCTTATTGAATTATAAATGAGATACGTATAAATTTTATATTCTCATTATTAAGCTTAAAGATAATAGCTAAAATTGCTCTTGATAGATAATTATACCAATTATAAAAATAATTTATATAATTATATTATAGTTTCTCGGGTTGGGTGGGTTGCTCGGGTTAGAGATATTTGTGCCCATGCTTGCCCAAATGTAACTCGGGTTTATAAAATTTGTGCCCCAGCTTGCCCAAAGTTTTGAAATACGTTGCCCTTGCCCGCCCAATATTCAGGTTGGGCACGGGTTGGGTGGGTTGGCCCGACCCAAGTGCCACCCCTACCTTGTCCCCATACAGAGCCGAGGCACAAAAACTGCTAAACTACTTCGCCGACGCGACCATAACACATATTGGGTGCAGCGGCAACCAACACGCTGATTTCCTAGCCATGCTAGCATCAAAACTGCAATTTGAAGGTTTTGAGGAAACCCTGACAGTGAAGAGACGAACTGTGGCTTCAACATGTCTTTCACAACCCGAAGAGGATGAAGCTGGTGACTGGAGAACACCAATTATCCAGGAACTTAACAGCTCACTTTTCCATGGAAAGGTCAGTCTCAAAACCTTACAAAATTTCTTCATGCTCCGAGGGGTGCTATATCATCAAAATCCATATGGTTCCTTGTCAAGATATCTTGGAGAGGGATAAGCACAACAACAACTAAGCCGTGTCCATGATGAGATCTGCGGGAAAATATTAGTGGTAACGCACTATTTCCGTTTGCAATGCCTTGGCTACTACTGGCCAGAAATGGAGGCTCAATCTCGGTTACTTCAAAGAGCATATTCCAACTGCCAAGCGTCGCCGCATCAATTAGAAGTTTTCAATATTGGTCACGCTGGGGACTTCCACGAGCCATACATCAGTTACCTTCGTGACGGCATACTCCTTACCAATAAAAAGGATGCATCCAAGATAAAACAAAGGTCCGCGAGATTCGTATTCCACTAAATAATCTTATATCGTAAAAGCTTTGGAGGAAGTTTTCTACGATGTTTGAACGAAGCAGAAATCCCAATCATGCTGAAAGAGATGCACGAAGGCGGACATCAAGGAAAACAAAAATTATTTCTTCAGATACACGAGAAATACTACCGGCCAACCATGGAGGATGATGTAGCTGTTTTCATCCAGAAGTGCAAAAAATGTCAAATTCACGGAAACCTTATCCATGTACCACCGACTCCCCTGCATTCAATAAGCAGTTCGTGGCCCTTTCACAGCTGGGGACTCTACATTATTGGAAAGAACAATCCTCCATCCTCAAAGCATCACGAGTACATAATAATAGCAACCAGATATTTCACCAAATGGGTCGAATCCATACCTTTACGAGGGATGAATGGAACCACAATTGCGACATTCATTAAGGTGTACATTATCTGCCGATTTGGCGTGCCTAAACATATCATCACCGACAACGGCACTCCTTTTGCAAATAAACAAGTACGAGAGTTACTCTAAGAATAAGGAATTAAGCAAGTCTTCTCCACCGTGTACTACCCCCAAGGGAACAGACATGATGAAATCACTAACAAAACTCTGATCGGAATCCTCAGTCGGACAGTGCATGATAATCCTCGTACATGGCATGAGAAATTTCCAATGGCACTCTGGGCATACCCAACATCACCAAGAAGTTCCACCGGGTCCTCTCCCTACTCCCTTATTTACGGTGCATACGCCATCCTCCCAGCAGAAGTTAAAATCCCATCGGATAGGATTTCCAAAGCAAGCGGAGTTCGATGGAATAAAGCTGAAGCATCGAGCGCCAGAGTCGTAGAATTGGACACTGTAGATTCCAGAAGATCCAAGGCGGAAGCACACGTACAAAAATACAAAAATAGGGTTTCTAGAACATATAAAAAAATCGTGAATCCTCGGGTTTTTCAAGCAGGAGATTTGGTACTAAAGACTGCCAAACACATTCAGCAAGACGCGCCCGCACCAAAATTCTCTGCAAAGTGGGTAGGGCCTTATATAGTCACGAAAGCATACAACAGTGGATACAACAAGATTATTAAAGAAGACGGAGGAAAACTAGAAGCAGTCATCTACGGAAAGTGGCTTAAGGCATACTACGCCTGACCATCACCTCGCACCCCGCCGTATCGCAAACACAGATATCCATGCATCTTTCCACTCTTCTTCCACATCTCAAATATCAAGTCTCTTTTCCTTTGTTTGATTGAAGTTAATCAATAAAATTCTCTTATTATTTCACAAAAAAAAATATACAAAAAAAGAAGAAGCAAAAACGTGCTTAAAACCCAGAAAGAAACCAAACATCTCACAACCACATAACTCAGAAAAACCCATCCAATAGATTGTAATCCCTCAAAATCATAATCTTTAACCGTCCTTGATACCTTTCAGTCATACTCTTCAAGTTCTGGATTGACTCTTCCACCTTCTGTAACTCCATGGCCAGAGCGTTCTCCTCTTCCAGAATAGATTCCGTAGCAGGGACCACGCCATCAAGAATACCGGCTCTGTCGACTTTCACAATATCAAGACGATGTCGCAACCAACTAATGTTGAACTTCAGAGATTCACAGGTATACACCATGTTCTCCTACTTTTGAATAGTTGATTCCGTGACAGCACAGATAGACATACTATCCATTTTGACGACCATCGGTAAGAGACAATTCACTATGGAAAATAAAGAGGACGAACAATATTGCACCACGCTCCTGGTGGCGATGTGGCCATATATCCTCCATATATTTGTGTAAAGAATCACGAATTCTTTCTGCACTAGAAACCCACCGACTTTCCGGTAGTTAGAGGAAAGACTCCTCATGCGGGTTCCGAACAACAAACCTGCATTGGGATACTCATGACAAGAAATTCCTAATTCGGCGTTCTCCAGATTTGCAGTGGTTGGTAGGATCAGGCTTGAAGAAAAATAGGTGACCAAATCATCTTCATCAATGATGGTAACGTACGCCCCGATAAGATATCTCTACACAGAATAAAACTTATGTCATTCATCAGCAAACAATGAAACATATTTTGATCAACAAAACATACCAGTATGACCTTATTGAATTGAATAAACCGGATGGGGGAATCGTTGCAAGAGTCGGGCCTCACGCATTTGCCCGGAGAACCTAACTGGCTTGAGGATGATTCACTCCTGATCGACATAATGAGGAAAGGAGGACTCAACGAAAGAAAATCTTTGTTGTAAAACTGGGAAGATGATGCAACTTCACTAGTGTAAATACTGTGGAAACCCTAAAGAAATAAAGAGAAACACAAGCAGGACATGATTGCGTCACGAACGAGAAATCAACCTTAAACGAAACCCCTCATCAAAAACCCTAATGTAAGTCAGGCGAGACAGAAAGGCATGATACTCGGGGGTTTGAATAAGAAAAGGACTCCTTATTTGAGTCAAGTAAGGAAAAGAGGCAACCGGGCCCGCGAAGATAAATTACAATGCCAAGCCATCTGCAACATTCCTTGGACCTGTCCGTGCATGCTTTTCCTCACCAAACCACGCCTTGCCATGGACGCACCATGCCAAGCCGTCCGCTCCGTTTCCATGGCCCCATCATGCCAAGACCGCCCACTCCATGGCTTGCCGCGCCAACACCAACAACTTTCCAAGCCAACATCATGATACTCCCTAACCCAGCCAAGATGATGAGTATCCAGACTAAACATACGATTCTCATCTCACTACTTCACGATCTATACCACAAATAAAATCTATGCAAGGCCGTCAAACACGGGATCATGAACTCTCCTTACCGCTCGAAAAAGGTTAGTCGGACTTTCCTAACCATCTTGCATTATTTACATTTCGATTCTGTCCTTGTCTGTCACTATCTTATGCTTACCTCGCAACACTGCCCCTGTTCCGAGATAAGCAGGGGACTTAATGTTGATGGTGGTTTTTAGCTTAGGGTTAAAATCATAAAACCCTAGTCGGACAGTGACGTCAGAGAATTTGAGTAATAATGTCTCCACTGAATGCATTTATTGAACTCTTTAATATGTCTACGAGAAAATTACCAGGGTAGCTTTTTTTTAATACTAATTAGGGTTTCGATGGGCCAAAACCTAATTCCCACATCACTGTGCCAATGGCAAACCATGCCAGCCACATCTACCGCGCCGAGGCATTCCAACCATGCTAGCTGCACCACTGTGCCAATGGCAAACCATGCCATCCACATCTACCGCGCCAAGGCATGCCAACCATGCTAGCCGTACCCGCACCACTATGCCAATGGAAAACCGTGCCATCCACATCTACCGCGCCAAGGCATGCCAACCATGCTAGCATCACCACTGTGCCAATGGAAAACCGTGCCATCCACATCTACCGCGCCAAGGCATGCCAACTGTGCTAGCCGCACCATTGTGCCAATGGAAAACCATGCCATCCACACCAACTGTGCCAAGGCATGCCATGCTAGCCGCACCACTGTGCCAATGGAAAACCATGCCAGCCACACCTACTGCGCCAAGGCATGCCAATCATGCTAGCCAAGCCAACCGCACCTTACCTTGGCCCCACCATGCCAAACCGTCCATACCAAACCCTTGGACCCACATTTTGTAGTTGCAGAATATCCTACAACTACACCCTCAGTAGAATTTGTAAAAATTAAGAAGTTCTTGATGATGAATGACAATTTTCTTATTAATTCTCTCAATTGATCACAAAGAAGTACCTAAATGGAACTAGAATAGTTACAACTTTCTCTATTCTCTTTCCTAAGATATTTTATAACACTCACTAAAAGAACCTCTCAAATTTTACATTTGAACTACTATTTATAGGGAAATCTATACAACTGTATGTAAGATGCGAAATATCGCAACCTGTATTCGCAAATCTATCTCATGTTCGCAAATCCTTCACACTTCTTCCGTGCTTCTTCTACTATCGCACTATCTTGTGACACTTTCCTCTTATACTTGTTACGATATTCGTAAACCAATACCTTGCGATATTCGGTACCTACATCTTGCCTCTTATCATGTCAGTTCTACGAAGAAGAAATGTCATGAGAATTATTATTCTCGTGAATTTAATATAGTTATCATCACATGTTAGATTCGCAACACGTATTTTTTCTTTCATTAAATTTTTGACACGTTTTTTCGTAACCGTTCTTCTTAACCGCTCACGTCTAATCGTATTGATGAGTTTCTATCTTCTTTGAACTCTCTTTTCTTTATAAATATTATCTTTAGTTCTTCTTTTTATTCTTGTATCCTGTTCATCTTCCTCATCACTTCTGCTTCTGCAATATATTCCTTTTTTCTGCTACTACTATTTCTTACCTCTTTTACATCTTTTCTTTTCTATTTACTATTATTCATCTAATGGATCCAAAGAAGAAATCTGTAGAAAAACTTAATGCAGAGTTTGCTGATAGAGACCTCGTTCTTTCTGAAATTGATGGTCACAACAATAAATCCTTTCTCTGTATGGAACTCTTTACTGATCTCCACTGGGATGATCGGAAAATTTTAGTTTCACGAGGTCAAATCCTCGCAGGTCTTCCTCTTCCTCTTTATGATGTCAATCTTCCTCTATTCTACGAAATTATTTCCCACCCAAATTTCTCACGAGCCATTTATCAATTAACTGGTGATTGCATTCAGTATTCTGTTGAGTTCGCAAATCGTGCTGCTTTTGGAAAATCTTTGTATCCAATCGAACGTAGGAAGCCCGTATTTAGAGATGTAGAGATTATTGCTGAGAATTACACGGTTGAGAATTTCTTTAAGAATTATACACTAATTCCTGCGAAGAGAGAAGATAAACGTTGGGGTGTTCGTCTTCATCGTAGATCTGAGGTCGCAGAAGATGATCTCCTTATGCATGATATTGATTACGCTTATGGGAACAATCATACTCCTCGCCGTTCTCATGATGAAGATTGGTATAACTATCCTCTTGCATTATCGGGTTCTTATATCTCTGGAATAGTTGACCTTCCTGCGAATCTTCGTGATCGTAACTATCAACCCTGGGTTTTTTCTTGGCCTAACAGAGATAAAGATGTATGTATCTTTATCCCTTTATTTTCTTTGTTATTTTCCTTCTTTTGCTGATCCTTTTGCAATATTTCCCAGGTGAATGAACTCAAGGAAAGTTATCTTAAAACTGGGAAATCCAGTACTCGTGAGGCTTTCAACTTGTTTTCAAATGAGGTAAGAAACATTCTTATACATTTTAAACAATATATTGTTGCCTCTGTTTCTTATCCTTATTTTAATTTGTAAGTTCTCCCTAATATCCCTGAGGCTGTTGTGAATGAGAACAAGAATTCAATTTCTTCCGAGGTGCTAACTACAAGACAAAGGACACTTCGTTCTGCGAAGAATACCCAAATTTCTGTGAAGAATACCCAAATTTCTGGTGACAAAGAAGATGTTCTTCGCAAAGGAAAAAGGAAACTTGAGGATATTGTTTCTAAGAATAAGAGGAAAAGAGTCCCAGTCAATGCTTACTCCAATGTGAACTCCTCTAGCAAAAATGTTGACGAAGAACAAAGTGATAAAGGTGATAAGATTCCTGAGAAGGATCTTAGTTCCAATTATGAAACTATTTCTGATAGGGGACACGATGAAGATGATGATGATGATGATGAAGAAGAAGATGAAGACTATAGCAATGCGGAAACTTTTGAGTCTGCAATGATTCAATTGTCTGAGGTTTTTCTCCACTCTTCTCGTGGATTAGGAAATTCTTCTACTGCGAATGCTCGTAAACTTATTGCGAAGGCTTGTAAAGTTCCTACTGTACTCAACAATAATTCCCTCACTGGAATTTCAAGATTCGTCTCTCCTGCTTCATTATACTCTTTGGGGAGTATGGTAAGTTTCTTTTATATCCCTTGTTTATTTCCCTTGTTTCATTGATTTATAATCCTTTTTATTTGCTCAGGTTGGGAAGGTCAGCTGCGCAGTTGCTTCAGAATGGGAAAGATGTCATAATATTGCTGAGAAGAAAACTTTAAATCGTTGTAAGAAGTTGGAGGTTGAGAATTTAAAACTTCGTCAGAAAATAGAGGATTTGAGTATTGATAATGCGGAATTGAAATCCCGTTGCGAAGATGATCCACAATCTGCGAGTATCGCATCTGGAAGTTTTTCTCTTCTTGAGGAGAATAATCAATTGAAGCTTGAAAATACTTCTCTTCGTAATGATAAGAAGCGATTAGAAGGTAAATTTGCGTATTTTGATTATTTTGACTTCGCAATTTGCTAATCAATTCCTTAATTTCTTCCCTTATTCTTTATTCTCTTATCCTTTTTCTTTGCGGATGATGCAGAAAATTATACGAAGATGAATAATGATCTGGAAACTATTCTTGCCGCACGTAACTAGAAGATTTCTGATTTAAAGTCTCAGTTTCAGATTTCTCAAAACAATCATATCTTAAGTATCAAAGGTTTCCGAGCTATGATGACTCGCAATATTTGTGAAGACAACCAAATTCCTCTCAAAAAGTATCAGACGCTCCTTTCTGAAGAAATTCCTGAGGATACCCCGTATTTAGAAATCTTTGATAATGAAGCTGAAGATGATATCTCCGAAGAAGAAAAAGAAGATCATTTTGATGGGAATAAATCACCCGCAAAATAGCTTTATTCTTTTCTGTATGTCTGCTCTAGTTCTTTTCATATTGTCTGTTTGAGTACAACATTTTCTTCTTTCCTGCATTTTTAATCAACCAACAATTTCTTTTTGAAACTTAATATCTTAATTTTGCGATGATGAATTGATCTTTCTTTAATTGAGTGCTTTCCTTATTTGCATAATTTGATCATATGAAGAGAAATAATATATCTTGAAGACCTAGCTTAATATTCCTTTTCCTCTTATTATTATTCTTCAGATGATCAATCTTTGTTGTAAGTATTAGAATATCTGCCTCATTTTAAGTTGCGAAGTTTCAATTTGTTGCGAAGTAAACAATAAATCCTCCCCTTGAAATATAAGAAGTATGAAATCTCCGTGAAGAATTACGAAACATCCTTGAAGAAATATAAGAAGTATGAAATATCCTTGAAGAAGTATAAGAAGTATGAGATATCCTTTGAAGAAGTATAAGAAGTATGAAATACCCTTTGAAGAAGTATAAGAAGTATGAAATATCCTTTGAATAAGTATAAGAAGTATGAGATATCCTTTGAAGAAGTATGATATATCCTTTGAAGAAGTATAAGAAGTAGTCAATCTTCGTAAAACTTAATGAATATGAAATATTCGTGTTTAACTGCAAACAAAATTGCCTCTTTTGTTATGAACTCGTGATCTATACTCTTGTAAAAATTCTTCGATGACATTGATGGAATTGATTTCATTAGTTGTTGTGGTCTTATCATGCCTTCCTAAGTAAAGGTCTTATTTTGCCACCTCTTTTGTGATAATATTTTTGTGTTTGCGATAATATGACAACTCTGAATAATCTTGCGAATATACAATCTCGTGATATTATCGTCTTGCGATGAAATCGCAGGACGTTATCACACTTTCATGTAATAACCCATTGATCTCATCTTAACCTTTGTATTTAATTCTGCGAGTATGTATATATATATATATATATACATGTATTTATTTTTATTTTTTTACTCGCAAAAATATTATTGTTGCACAAATATGACAAGCCTTTATGTTCTTGCGAACAAGAAGCCTCATGAAATTTGCGTCTTATAGCACGTATCAGCTCCCTAATGGAGGGTGCTTCCCATTATCTTCCCCTTGGTTGCCCCTTCAAGGAAGCGTACATCGACCATACAAGGTTAGCTCTTCCCATCCGGTTTTGCAAACAACCAGCTTTTGTTCGCAACCTCTTATCCTTTTTGCCTATAGGGCTTATAGTTACGAGGTTGCACCCTATGGGGTATGTTTGGGCCAAGTGCATCATTTGCCAAGACTTGTCAAGAATGGCAGATGTGCTTCAAGCCCATCCGGCACTCTTGACTCAACCGTGTACCTCGGCGCCTTGATCGTTTTCTGCACTTCTTGGGAAAGACAGTATGCCTTAGTCGCCTAACCTATATCCTGGTACATCGCAAGATTAGGTTGAGAATCCAAGGTGTCTAACCTGGATAGGTACCCCGCTTTTGGGTTATGTACCCCGTAATGTCCATGTACTCAGGTTCCTTGGTGGTGTTCCGGTTTCCCTGAGCCATGCTTATAGGTACCCCCTTAAATGACGTACTTTAGGACTTTGCCTCTTATGAAATGTTGCTTCGCGAACTAGGGTGTACGCCACAAAGGTTTGCCTGTGTAAAATTTCTGCGGCTTTTTTTCTTTTCTGAAAGCTAATCACAGTTTGCGGTCTTTTGTTCGCAAATATCTTTTGCGTCTTTCTTTAATGAAAGCTAATCGCGATAAAAATTTTGTATTCGTAAAAATACCTCACAAATATTTCATGTTTCGAAATACCTCATTTCATTTTCTTGTTTTTCAAAATACATTTTATTATACGCTGTGAAAAAATAAACTGATTACCTTTTTTCTTCATTTTCTTTTCTTCGTAAATCCTATCCATTCTCTATCATCGTAAATTTCTTGTATGCTCAATCATTGTAACTTCATTCCTTCATGCCTTAATCCTCAGCCATTAAATTTTCACTTCTCTTTGCAGCCTTTGCTCTTTTTCTCCAACTTTCCTTCTCAACAGTTTTTCCTTCGCAAACTTCTACTTCAGTATTGTAACATTTCTTCCCTTCTTCCCAATCACCCTTGATAACTCCAATACCTTTAGGATGAGGAAATTTTATGCATTGATGAAAAGTTGAAGCTACGCCTAAAATCCCGTGAAGCCAAGGTCTCCCTATCAAAGAGTTTTACGGTGACTCAACATCAACAACGCAAAATAAGATTTCAGTTCGCATTCCACCTAATGGAATTCACATGCTTATTTCTCCTTTAGGTTTATTGGCAGTTCCATTAAAGCCATAAATCCTGTAAGTAGAAGGTATTAGATCTGCGTCCTTTCCCCCCATGATTTTGTAAGCAGGATAGAAGAGAATATTGACAAGAACTTCCTGTATCAATTAAGATTCTATTAAGACCAAATGATTCTTCGTCTGTATCATCCTCACTTTCTTCCATATTCAGACAAATTTCCAATCTCACTACCAATGGATTATCATGTATTTCGCAACCTTCTGGAATTTCTGTGGCTTCAAAAGAGATTTCACGCTTCTGCCAATCTTCAAGTCGTGAAATTTTTGCGATGTTCATTATTTCTCTTCCTTCACCATCTCTCGCATATACCCTGCTTAACACATTATCATGAAAATATTCTATGGTTTTATATGAGTGAACTATAGAATTACAGAAAACATTTCTTGCTTTTGGTCCCACTTCAATGTGTAAGATTTCCTTTCCCTTTTCTTGTGTTGTATTCACCATGCGAGTTTCCATTGGGGATTGTGGTAATTGTTGCGGCTGTGCTTGCTTGAGTAAAAAGTGATCCAGTTTGCCTTGATCAATCATTCGCAAGATAATCCTTTTGATATTATTGCAACTATTTGTAGAGTGTCCATGAAATTGATGGTACAAGCAAAATTCATGACTTCTTGGACCCATTGGTGGTTCCTTTCCCATATTCCATGGAGTTGGTATATGCTCCATCAAGATAATTGCCTGCCATATCTTTTCTATACTTGTATTCAAAGGTGGCATCTTTATTTCTTCTCTTATCATTCTTTGACCTCCTTGACCATTGTTATAATTTTGTCTATGATTCCCTTGTCCAAAATAATTCTGCCTTTGTCCCCCATAATTTTCCTATTGCTGATCTAATCTTGGAATCTGGCTATTTCCTCCTCGGCTATAGAAATTCCTTTCTCTATCATACTCTTCTTGATCTTTGCTACCCATTGATACTATTTTTGGCTGGTTATTATTGTTTTTCTTCTCTTCTGATATCTGCGAAGATGTTTGCGAGGATGTCTGCGAAGTACCTTCTATAACATTGATTATTTTAGGAAGTAAGTTTGCTCATGTATCTTGTTTGTTGGTGTTTGTCACATGATATGACTCCATATTGTTTTGCT
This sequence comes from Papaver bracteatum, assembly GCA_023529315.1. NCBI lineage: Eukaryota > Viridiplantae > Streptophyta > Magnoliopsida > Ranunculales > Papaveraceae > Papaver > Papaver bracteatum. The sequence continues at coordinate 1,971,166 of JAJJWX010005377.1, read as the reverse complement.
TTTCCTCTAATGTAATGTATTCCTCTTGTAATTCTCGCAACTCTGTCATCATAATAGAATTCTTTATTCTAAAGATTTGAACATATAGTTGTTCAGTTGCGAACATCGCAATTACGAAAGATAAAATTAGGTATCTCTCATCCACACGCCCTGCAATATCACTGCACATAGTTTTCCATCTTCTTACCAAATGTTTCAAGCTTTCACCAACTCTTTGTTTTAAACCAAACACATCTTCAATACCAAGTCGTGAGGAATGATTTGTGATATATGCTCCTAAGAAAGTTGCTTGTAGATGATTAAATGACGTAATAGTGTTCTTGGGAAGTCCTTCGAACCATTTTAGAGCTTCTCCTGTTAAGCTTGATGCGAAGTACTTGCATAATACAGCATCGTGATTCTCCCACTGTAACATGCATCTTATATACGCTTTAATGTGTTGAATAGCACATGAAGTCCCATCAAAGATACTGGTTAGTGTAGGTAGATTTCATTTTGGTGGAATCCCTCCCAATCGTACTTCTCTAGTAAAAGGAGTCCTCGCAGATTCTTCTATTGCTTCATCTATTTGCCTTATATCTCCTCCTCTTCTATTGTTTAGCATCCCTCTCATTTCCGCTAATTCTCGAAAGATCCTCTTATTTGCCTCAGAATTCTCATCCATTGGCCTCTTCAACGCAGCCTCTCTTCTTCTACGTTCTTGCATATCTTCTCTTGCGATCATTCGCACTCTACCATATTCTTCATTAATGTTTTCATTTGCACAATTTTGCAAATATATTCTTTCCAGGTTGTCACAATTATTTTGTTGCAGAGCATCTTGAAATTCTTGTTCTTCCATTTCTATTCTCCTCATCCTTCTCATGTGATTATCAGGAATTTCTTCTTCTTCATTTCTCCTTCTTCTGTGATTTATCTCTTCCTGATTTGCCTGAACTCTGATTCAAAGATTTAGTTCGTTCCTTACTATTTATTCTCGTTGATTTCCAATCCTCCTCCGAATTCTACCATACTCAAGATTTTGATTGTTGCGAGCCTGTTCACGTCTTCTTACTTCATCCTCGTAATTGTTTTGATGCATAGCTTGTTGTCTCTCAATTTCTTCCATGAGTTGCCTCCCTTCCTCTTGGTTTTCTTTGCCATTTTGATTACTTTCCCTTGGAAATGGATCTGTTCGTAAATTCTCCACGGTTTTTTCGTGATTTGGTACTAAAATGAAGCGATTCTCTCGATTTCTTTCAACCTGATTCTGTGCTTGTTCTTGCATGGCACTTTCACTATTAACTGTTGGCGAATTTTGTTCTTCTCTCTCTAGTCTAACATTTGATCTCACAATACTTTGAGATTTTCTCCTTTGTAACATCTCATTTTCCCTTCTTAATTCTTGATTCTGTCTTGTTAGATTGGCACGTTCTTCAGATTCTAACCTTCGTTCTTCTTGAACTTCTTGTCTCAATGTTTCTACTATCTCCATTTCTCTTTCACGAATTGTTCCTCCCATCAATCTCCAATTTTATCTAATTTGTGGTTCTCTGTATGTTTCTGCTGGTGTATCAGTTCTCCAAGTGTGTATACTCACTCGATCATGATCTACTGTTTGTTGAGTTTGTTTTCTTCGATTGTTCCTTCTCCTACTAGGTTCTCCTATTACGTTTGCTTCTCCACCTGCGAGTCTTTCACTTCTTCTTACTTTAGTCAATGGTTCTGATGTATTTCTTCTTCTAACCATTTCTGATTTTCAAAACTCCTTAAAATTTCTGCTATAACAATCTTCAATCCCTGTTTCTAGCGCCAATTATGTAGTTGCAGAATATCCTACAACTACACCCTCAGTAGAATTTGTAAAACTTAAGAAGTTCTTGATGATGAATGACAATTTTCTTATTAATGCTCTCAATTGATCACAAAGAAGTACCTAAATGGAACTAGAATAGTTACAACTTTATCTATTCTCTTTCCTAAGATATTTTCTAACACTCACTAAAAGAACCTCTCAAATTTTACATTTGAACTACTATTTATAGGGAAATCTATACAACTGTATGTAAGCTGCGAAATATCGCAACCTGTATTCGCAAATCTATCTCATGTTCGCAAATCCTTCACACTTCTTCCGTGCTTCTTCTACTATCGCACTATCTTGTGACACTTTCCTCTTATACTTGTTACGATATTCGTAAACCAATACCTTGCGATATTCAGTACCTACACATTTGCCGATGGAATGCCAGCCACCTTTCCGCGCCATACCGTGTTGGCCTTCCCCATGCGAATACCAAAACAAAGTCCTGCAAAAATCAACAACCATCCTTCCATCTAAGATGCAAATCTTAGCCGTCCAAGGTCACCAACCAACGCATGGTAACCTTTGGTCCAACGCTATAACCCTAATTTTGGTCACGCCCAAAATGCGCAAAGGCATGCCGACCATGCCACATGTGCCAATGGCATGCCTGCCAGCCACCTTGCCATACCTAACCCATACCATATCGACCTTCCCATTACAATTTCCAAAACGAAGGCATGCAACAATCGACGACCACTTTTTCATCTAAGGTGCAGATCTTAGCCGTCCAAGGTTACCAGCTAACGCATGGTAACCTTTGTCCCTAGTTTGGTCGAGCCTAAATAAAGCCAAAACCCTAACTTTTGGCCACGCCTAAATTAGGCCATATTAAAGCCATGCTGATCATGCTTCCATCAAGGAAAGGGTTGCAATAATCAACGGTTACCTTTCCTCTTAAGATGCAAAATCTCAACCGTCGAAGGTCACCACGCAAGTCTCCCAAGATCAACTTGCTAGACAACAACAAATGTGCTACATGTTTTCCACAAAAACATTCCAGACATCAACACATGTCACAAACTGGGGGATGCTCACTAGGTATTGGTTTGGCGGTTTACAGCGTGCGGCGTACACAACGCCTTTTATAAGAGAGTGTCATAAGGATGAAGCGGTTAGTAAACATAGGGAGTAATGGTGAAACACTTTCTTTATGGAACATCAATTCCAGGCGTTATTGGTTACCACCTCCTCCCATTTACTCACCCGTTTTCCATTTCTTAATGAGACCAGAGTACGTTTCACTTTGACTTGTATAAATAGGCATTACCTATTTCCACCAAACAACAAGTTCAGGTCAGGAACATATAACACTCAGAAAATGTTTGCTAGATCTCCATATGTTATCTTCCCACTTTCTGATACAAGTCGTAAAATAACTACTCTTCCAGAATCAACTATTCTGGTCTCAACACTTTCTTCGCTTCCCTCCCCAAAACCAACCCTTCTCCTTCACTTTGTGACCGAAGCAAGTCTGGAATGGCCATTTCTTGGTTTAGGCCGGATTTGTACAGATTGATCTCTCGAATCTAAAGTACTACCTTGCAGTACATTGTTTAGGGTTTAAATTCGTTTCTCACCCACACACCCGAAATTACCAAAATCAGCAGAAACTGTTTTCACCCTCAAACACCTATATATGTTAATAATTTTTGAAATTGGTGTTTGGTAAAAAAATTATCAAAGTGCTTATTACCCAAAGCACTTCCCAGATTCCTCAATTTTTAAAAGTTGGGGAGGAGGAGTTTTTTAAAGTTACAAAATCATAAGTTGTGGTCCCATCAAAATTTAATGCTTGATTCATCTTTTTTTTCTCTATTTTATTTTGTAAATGAAAAAAATTGCCCTTAAATATATATACAATCAATTGTTCCATACTACGAACACAACTCCGTCTTGACTGGCCATGCTCCACCTGAGTTAATGTTCCGCTATTCTGAGCCACTAACTCCAAGTTGCGCAGTTAATAACCTTTATCTTCGTCTCTAAATAAAAAAGCGGGGGTCTAACAACCACACCCAATATTTCGATTAGCAATCTGTATGAACAATTCCGAGTTACTTTCTAGAGAATCAACTAGATAGTCAGACTTAATCTATAGAAAATATCTCAAGGAGTTTATTATCTCTATCTCACATTTTGATATTTACTCAAGAAAATATAATATGCAAGTCTTTATCAAAGAGAGATAATTTGGATGGTACCAAAGACCAATATCCAAGTGTCAATAAATTTAAATCAACAAACAAGAAGGTCGGATATTCTAATTGATTAAACAACGCACAACCTGTATTATTTCAATTATATAACAAAATATAATGCGGAAAAGAAATAACACAGACACCAGAATTTTGTTAATAAGGAAACCGCAAATGCAGAAAAACCTAAGACCTAGTCCAGATTAAACATACATTGTATTAAGCCGCTACAGACACTAGCCTACTCCAAATTAACTTCGGTCTGGACTGTAGTTGAACACCAACCAATCTCACATTGATCCAAGGTACAGTTATGCTCCTACGCCTCTGATCCCAGCAGGATATTGTGCACTTGATTCCCTTAGTTGATCTCACCCACAACCAAGAGTTTCTACGACCCAAAGTCGAAGACTTTAATAAACAAATCTGTCTCACACAGAAAAGTCTACAAGATAGATAAATTCGTCTTCCACGAATAAACCTATGAGTTTTGTTCCGTATTTTGATAAATCAAGGTGAACAGGAACCAATGAATAAAACCAGACTTATATTCCCGAAAAACAACTCAGTTTTATCAATCACCTCACAATAGTCTTAATCTACGCATCGAAAAAAGATATTGTGGAATCACAAACGATGAGATGAAGATGTTTGTGATTACTTTTATATCTTGCCTATCGAAGATAGAAATCTCAAGCCAATTATTACAATTGTACTCGTACGATAGAAATAGCAAGATTAGATCACACAACTATAAGTAAAGTAGTATCGGTCAAGCTTTACAATCCCAATGAAGTCTTTAAGTCGTTAACCTGGTTTTAGAAGAAGAAAACCAAAGGTTAAAGGAGAATAGACTCTATCTTAGCACAACTAGTATTACACATAATGTGTGGGGATTAGGTTTCCCAGTTTCTAGAGTTATCCCTTATATAGTCTTCAAATCAGGGTTTGCAATTAATGTTAGCTTAGTAACAAAGCATTCAGTATTCACCGTTAGATGAAAACATGAATAGATTCAAGCTAATATTTATCAACAGTTAGATCGAAAACTTAGCTTGTCATACACACATGTACTAGACAATTTTAGGTTCGTGTAACCGTACCCAAGCTTGTACATTAGTTGGTTCAACACTAGTTAACCAAATGGTTAGCCAAATGATAACTTTCATATCAACCATATTCTTCTTCACCATAACTAGTCCAAATGACTCAAATGAACTAGTTAGAGAGTTGTTCAATTGATATGAGATCTCATGTATACACAAGAAACAATTGAAGCAAAAATGATGTGATTCACTCGAATCAATTCATGAACTATAAATCCACGGTTTGCAATAGCATTCCTTAGTTTATTATAATAAGTTCACAAATATCGTTTTTAGACATAACCTACTCAAGTTCGTGGACTAGGTTCGCAGACTTAAGTTCCCGGGCGGAGTTCACAAACTCCAGCAAAAATTCTCGGGTTTGAGAACTATGCCAGTTCGCTGACTGAGTATGTATGCTGAGTTCGCGGATTGAGCTCATGCACTACTCCGGTTTCACTTGATCAACAAAGCTCACAAACTTCGGTTCAAGTAATAAGGACTTATACATATATGTGTTACTACAATAATGCTTATATCCTCCAATGGTTATATTGTCTAAACTCTCATTTCAATCATTGAAACATTCTCAGAGGACGTTATATAGTTGTTATTCACAAACTATTTCTCGTCAGAGCGATTTCCAAAATGATTGAAACATAACATGACTTTCGTCACTAGGTAAAGATAAACTTGGCTAAAGCGAAAGATTTAACAACACATATTTCGAGAAATATATAAGCGAGATATACTCAGCTCGAAATATCATATGTGTATAATTCTTAGTCTATATAGTAATACGAATTTTGTCTCAAGATAGGAGATAGAGTAGATATACTTTTGAGTGATAGATAAGTTCAAGTCTCCACATACCTTTTAGTCGATGAAGATCCACTGGTTCCTTGAGTAGTCCTTCGTCTTGTATGATGATCGCCATGGAGTTCTTGAGCTCAACTACACTTTCTATCATAGTACGAGACCTTAGCTATAGTAGACTAGAAATCAAGACTTTATAGTTTTGATAACTAACATTGACAAACATACTTGAGATAGCAATGCATGCGAGTTCGACTGAGCAATGCTCTAACAATCTCCCCCTTTGTCAATTTTAGTGGAAAAACTATTAATACATATGGAATACTAAAATTATATGAATAAATTTTGTAGCTCCTATTCCATATGTCTAATCTTCAACATTACTCGAAATCTTCGTCACTTCCAAGTAGTCCAATGATCCCAAAGGTTCTAAGTTTAGCATCATCGTTGTTGAAAATCCGTAGCTATAACAATGGGAAAAGCAGTGGTTCTCAATCATTGTTATACAGTGTCATAGTATTATTACACAACGTCAAAGTACAATTGCATCACAACTTTAACAACAATACTATGGTGATACTTCACTTCCCCTTAGTGAATACTCCATCTCACATGGAAACCACTCCCCCTTACATAATGATCCGAAAACCATCTGTATTTGTAGTATGAACTACATATTAATTTTCCCCCTTTTTGTCAATAAAATTGGCAAAGGTACAAGAACGGGATCCTAATGAAATTTCCATAAGAGATATTTCATGACCAAAGGTAAATGTATATCATCTTGTTTAGATGCAATCATAAAGCCGAAGCTAAATTCATTCATCAAGGAGTTTATAAAAATACAAGATAACCCCTCTAATATTCCACAGCTGCACTCCCGACAAAGATTTGGCAATTAAGCACAAGTTCAAAAAAACTCTCCCACATAAAATGGCATTCCCAAGGGAACAACAAGAGCGACCTTAATTTCAAAAGAAAAGAAGGATTTCTTTAGACTCAACAAATTACATACAAGTATGAATTTGGAATCCAACAAGAAATATTCAATCATATTAACCAAAGGAACCAAGATTAATATGATTAAATATGCTCAACACAAGAGAACTTATGGAGACTTAATAATTCGATTAGATTATTCACAAGAGAAATCATAAATAATCCAACCGGAATACACAATTAAACTAATCACAAAACTAATCAGTTCAATCATTTATACTCTCATAAGAAAATCTATGGAGCGATGACTAAGTTAATCATAAAAATAACCAACCCAGTCAATCATGCTCAAACATGAGAAAAACTTACGGAGTCATAACTAAATAATCACACAAGATGATTGATTTAGTTCAAAATACTTGACGTAAAGTACCTTACGGAACACAACTAAGCTAATCACAAAAATAATCAACTCGGATGTCTAGTGCTCAACATAAGACACAGTACGGAGTCTCACAATAATACACAAAAAATGGATCAGGGAAGATCAATTACTGCGGAATACACAAGGATTCATTCTATGTTTCCATCACCATTTTCACAATGACACACAATATACATAATCCTTGAATCACAAAAGATTTAACCTATCTTACATCAATAATTGACAATATAGGCTTAACTTTTGTGTTTTGCCAAAAGTCTATTCATTCTTTTATCAATATTTGCATATCAATTCACGAACGACTTTACTTTTGACAAAATATGGGCCAATTAAATTCACGAACGTAAACACACATATCCTATCAAAATATTGCAATATATAAAACCATAAATATTAATACTGCAACCATCATCTTCCAAACAAGTTTAGAATTTAACACAATAAATCTAAAAACAAGAAGATGAAAACTTTGGACATAGCTATGTGTAATCACAATAATGGCTATTCCAAAACTCTAGTAATCCTTCACAACAAGAATAAATTCTCATAAGAAGTTTCCTAGGCACCAAGGCAAACTCGTAATGTACATATAAGATGATTTGTCCTTAGAGGATAAAATCAATCTTTTTCGCCCGGATTTTTACCAATAATAGCTACCAAAGGAGTATAAAAATATTTTCCAACAACATTCTTGTAAAAGCTACAAATTATCTTAGAAGAGTAGTACTCCAAGTATCCAAGTACCCAAGTTCAAGAGAAGTGGCACAAGTGCAATGAAAAGGAGCAAAATACTCAAAAAAAAGAGACAAGAGAAATACCAATCTTAACTCATCTCCATTTGGAAGAGAATTTATAGAGGAAGAGAGTGCAAAAAGAATTAATTCATTTCGAGTTCGGACGAAGAAGTTACGGCCAAAACAAGTTGACCGAATATCGACGTCTACAGGCAAGTCCGCGAACTTACGGGTTTGCACACGAATTTTCAAGTCCGCGAACTTAAACTCCTGGATTTTGGTTTTAAAATATGTTATGCATACTTTGTATGTGTACCATGAAGTCCAAACATACCGAACCACTATTTTCAAACCTAAACATTTAAGAACCTTAAACACAGATCAAGTTAGGTAGAAATGAACGATAAGCAAGGTACATGGATCATTATAACTACTCTAAGCAAATAAAAACACAAATATTTCTCAAGTTTATAGACATACCTTTTTAGAAGAATCCAATCGACTTATCGAATATAATCTGTGTTCCCCAATTCTCGTGCTTTCCTCACCATATTCATAGCAGGGAATTCCTTGGTGAGGATGCACTTACAACACATTTAGGTTGTGTTGAGGTGAAAAATATCTTGCTCACCACAAGTGACTTTTGGATTATCATGAAAGAGATCACTTTTAGAACCTTTCACATCCAAATCCATCTTTCCAAAGAACCTTTTAAGTTCCAACATCATGGATACTGCCTTTTCCATAGTCATGGAAGTTTCTGGGAGATCATTCCTTTTTACACTCAAAACATCGTAGACTTTCTTTGGTATCCACTTCTGAGTGCATTTAGGAACAACCAGAACTTTCTTCCCATTACTTTTTTCTAGATTTCTCGAGAGAGAATTTGATTGACTATTCTTTTGCAAGTTAGTCTTTCTCCAATTGGGAGCATCGGATCTTATCTTCGTCTTTACGAAGTTATCCTTTTGATAACCATTACGATAGTGAAAATACTTCGTATGATGTTTATAGGCAAATATAGGTTGATCACATCACTGATTCCTTTGCCTAAAGGTTGGACAGTTACAACCTGTAACGTTAAGGGGATTAGTTTTAATATATGATCTTGGTTTCACAACTTCTTATTATGCCCAAACAAGAACATCATGAAGTTTCTCATCCCTTATACGGAAATGACATCTCCTTTCCAGGTGACCTTTATTTCCGCAATAGTGGCAAATTTAAGGAATGTTCTTACCTCGATCCGTGTGTGTGCTGACTTTGGAGGTTGATATACTTTGGTCTTTCGAACTTTAACTGTCGATGAAGGTATTTCACTTTTCTATCAGTGGAAACCTTTTGTTGAGAAGCATCACTATCCTTTACAAATTTTACGTCTTTGCTAGTACTTGGAGCATCTATTCCCTTATAGCCCAATCCTCGTGTATCACGATGATTTTTACTTGCTCCTAGCATAGTAGTTAATTTGCTTGAACTAGAATTGAACTTTTTCAAGTCATCTTCCAACATCTTGATTTTATCAAGAGCAGCAGTTAAATCAGCCTCAAGGCGTTTTTCTCGAGCGAGATAAGTGCTTTCTCTGTTATCAAAACTTGCTTGCTGAGAGTTAATCCTTCCTTCAGTTTATGCAAGTTTCTCTACCAACAAGAAGTATCTTTGATATACACGATCACATTCAAGTGACTTTCCACTCAGGTTTTCCTCGTTATCTTTGAGGACCGATTCTCAAGAGCGATTCTGACTATAAAGACCACCATAGATCCTTTTCAATTTATTGTTTTCTCGACATATAGGAGTAAGAAGAGATGTGACATTAGAAGTTTTAATATTCTTCATTTTCAACGAATCCAAAAACTTATCATACTCTGAGACTTCTTCATCAACATCTCTATCAATATCTGAATCACCTTCGTCAGAAAGTTCATCCAACTGTTCTTTTAGGAGTGTTTCCCAATCAACAGTTTTTATATCAAGAGAATGTTTAAATATTGACTTTGATGTGATAGTTCTCTCAGGTGAATCCAAGTTTTTTGAATCATCTGGTAATTTCTGAACTGGTACGTTATTAGAGATATACTCGTCCATAATCATATCACTACAAACACAGACTTATAAGATCTTTAAACGTGTTTGCCTGATCTGATACCAATTGAAAAAGAGGGGGTCTAACAACCACGCCCAATATTTCGATTAACAATCTGTATGGAAAACTCTGAGTTACTTTCTAGAGAATCAACTAGACAGTTAGACTTAATCTATAGAAAACATCTTAAGGATTTTATTATCTCTATGTCTCAATTTGATATTTACTCAAGCAACTATAATATGCGAGTTTTTATCAAAGAGAGATAACTTGGATGGTACCAAAGACCAATATCCAAGTGTCAATCAATTTAAATCAACAACCAAGAAGGTCGGATATTCTAATTGATTGAACAACGCACAACCTGTATTATTTTAATTATAAAACAAAATATAATGCGGAAAAGAAATAACACAGACACCAGAATTTTGTTAACGAGGAAACCGCAAATGCAGAAAACCCTCGGGACCTAGTCCAGATTAAACATACAATGTATTAAGCCGCTAAAGACACTAGCCTACTCCAAATTAACTTCGGTCTGAACTGTAGTTGAACCCCAACCAATCTCACACTGATACAAGGTACAGTTATGCTCTTACGCCTCTGATTCCAGCAGGATACTACGCACTTGATTCCCTTAGTTGATCTCACCCACAACCAAGAGTTTCTATGACCCAAAGTCAAAGACTTTAATATACAAATCTGTCTCACACAGAAAAAGTCTACAAGATAGATAAATTCGTCTCCCACGAATAAACCTATGAGTTTTGTTCCATCTTTTGATAAATCAAGGTGAACAGGAACCAATCAATAAAACCATACTTATATTCCTGAAGAACAACTCAGTTTTATCACCTCACAATAGTCTTAATCGACGCAGCGAAAAAAGATATTGTGGAATCACAAACGATGAGATGAAGATGTTTGTGATTACTTTTATATCTTGCCTATCAGGGATAAAAATCTCAAGCCAATTATTACAATTGTACTCGTACGATATAAACAGCAAGATCAGATCACACAACTACAAGAAAAGTAGTATCGGTCTGGCTTCACAATCCCAATGATGTCTTTAAGTCGTTAACCTGGTTTTAGAAGAAGAAAACCAAATGTTAAAAGAGAATCGACTCTATCTTAGCACAACTAGTATCACACAGAATGTGTGGGGATTAGGTTTCCCAGTTGCTATAGTTCTCCCTTATATAGTCTTCAAATTAGGGTTTGCAATCAATGTTAGCTTAGTAACAAAGTATTCAAAATTCACTGTTAGATGAAAACCTGATTAGATTCAAGCTAATATTTATCAACTGTTAGATCGAAAACTTAGCTTGTCATACACACATGTACTAGACAATTTTAGGTTCGTACCCAAACTTGTACATTATTTGGTTTAACACTAGTTAACCAAATGGTTAGCCAAATGATAACTTTCATATCAACCATATTCTGCTTCATCATAACTAGTCCAAATGACTCAAATGAAATAGTTAAAGAGTTGTTCAATTGCTATGAGATCTCATGTATACATAAGACATAATTGAAGCAAAAACGATGTGATTCACTCGAATCGATTCATGAACTATAAAGCCACGGTTTGCAATATCATTCCTTAGTTTATTATAATAAGTTCACAAACATCGTTTTTAGACATAACCTACTCAAGTTCGCGGACTGGGTTCGTGGACTTAAGTTCCCGGAAGGAGTTCACAAACTCCATCATAAATTCTCGGATTCGAGAACAACGCCAGTTTGCGGAATGAGATTGTATGTTTAGTTCGTGGACTGAGCTCACGCACTACTCCGGTTTCACTTGATCAACAAAGTTTGCAAACTTCGGTTCAAGTAATAAGGACTTATACATATATGTGTTACCACAACAATGCTTATATCCTCCAATGGTTATATTGTCTAAACTCTCATTTCAATCATTGAAATATTCTTAGAGGACGTTATATAGTTGTTATTCACAAACTATTTCTCGTCAGAGCGATTTCCAAAATGATTGAAACATAACATGACTTTCGTCACTAGGTAAAGATAAACTTGGCTAAAGCGAAAGATTTACCAACACATATTTCGAGAAATAGATAAGCGAGATATACTCATATCGAAATATCATATGTGTATAATTCTTAGTCTATATAGTAATACGAATTTTGTCTCAAGATAGGAGATAGAGTATATATACTTTTGAGTGATAGATAAGTTCAAGTCTCCATATACCTTTTATTCGATGAAGATCCACTAGTTTCTTGAGTAGTCCTTTATCTTGTATGATGATCGCCATGGAGTTCTTGAGCTTAACTACACTTTTTATCCTAGTACGAGACCTTAGCTATAGTAGACTAGAAATCAAGACTTTATATTTTTGATCACTAACATTGACAAACATGATTGAGATAGCAACGCATGCGAGTTCGACAGAGCAATGCTCTAACACTAAACTCCAGCTAAGTCAATTGCTTCTTCAAACAACTGAACGCACACTTTCTCTTTTCTACGAGCATGTCCTCCATAGGGAATTATTGAGAAACTTTGCGTTAGTTTGTAATAAACCAAACTTTAGCTTCCAAGAAACTAACCTTCTTGTATGTATCATTGCATATTGAGCACGAATCTAACTGCGCACCAAATACAATCAATCCATGGATCATTGTCACTGCATGCCAATCTCAAGCTCATTTCTATGAATCTTTCTTTATCGAGCCTATCTCCGATTGGGTCATATTTCCCCGATTGAATTTTATTCCTTCAAAAAGCTCATCATAGATTGGATAATTTCATATATACAAAACGCGTGTCCCGCTTCACAGAGACTTAAATAGCTGACACACCAATCATCTTCACCACTTCGGGAACCTCAACGGGCTTTGACAATAATGTCTTTTTTACGAGCTTTAATATAATTGTCAAGATAGTCTTTTATCAATTTCTTAGCAAGCATGAAGTTTCGACTTCGCGAGAATCAAACCACAACATAATTCAGACTCGGATAGAACTATGATCATCGTCGAAGAATTCACTGTTACCCTTGTAACAATACATAATGTCACAAATTCTCTCTTGTGCATATCCCTTTCCTAATCTTGCTCCAAACGTACACCAACGTTTCGAAAATTTGATAATCTGTCCTTCACACAAAGACCCAATCACACACATCCATAATTTGAAAACTTTGGTAACTTCCTCAAGCCCCAAGAAATTCAAGAAGCTGTTGTGTTTATCTTCTCAAACTATATAGAGAAAATAACTTGACGAAAACTATAACGTTGCTGAACATAATTTCTTAATAGAATTCCTACCTTCATCTCTACAGGCCCTGTCACTATTAAAATCATAATTTCAATAACTGTAGCAGACGAGCAAACCCACAAATATTAACATTGCTATAATGTATTTATCTCCAACAGAAAGTCTCACACCAATCATCAGGAAATCAAATAGACAATGGATAATAAAGGTTGACGGAAAACACGCCGAAATTGTAGCCCAACTCAAATTCATGCACCGTGTTTTATCCAAAGTAATATGTGCTATCTTACATAGCCACACCACCATACACATTGTAGTATTGTATCTTTATTATTTAAACTCTTGAAGTGTCCAAGCGATACCCTTTTAATTCCTCACAACGGGTCTTTTACCAAAATAGGAACGTATCTGCAACACAAATATACCAACCTGTTTCTTCAAACGGTCTTGCACTTGAACCAGCTCTGATCGACTTCAAATGGTGTACAACCAAAAATAACTCTTCGACTAAACATTATCGGCAAGAATCAAAAGATCACAAACTATCTAGCTTGTCCATTGGAAACAGTACGAAAGAAACTCCATAAAACATTGTTCTACCCGATACAATGCCATACTCAACACAGACAAACAAACCCTACAAACTGTGTCAAAAAACTGCTTCTAATATAATAATAAGAATACATAGCTCCACCACAACCAATATCACATCTCATCTAAAATCAATGTCTTGTAACTATTTGTAGCCACGTGCTTCAAATACTAAGACTGAATATCAAACTCTTCACTTCTGTAGAATATCAAACCTTGGACAACGGTTAATACTTCCAGAAAGAAACATACTGCGAGATTTCCCAAAATCTTTATTGTAACAAACAACTAAGGCAGAACGAGTATGAATTCATCTTCATATTCTTAAACTTCAGGTTAAAGAAACTCAGCAACATGATCCAACTGATGACAATTGATAACCAAATTATTGTTTCCCTTGGTTTGGAAAAATAATGAGACTTTGACATGCTTATATTCCATCTTTACTTCCACAAACATATAAACTAATATTTGTACCCAACTACTATAATCTCTCCTTCTTGTGTCATGCCAAGAAAACATCGATTAATTGAAAAACAACTACACGAGTCTTTCAAACAGTTCACAAGAATATGGTACGAAGTATAGATAATAAATAAACTTACTTGAAGTCATGCATAGGGTTTATTCTCCAATAAGAATCAATGAAAAATCTCCAATGTAGAGCACCAAAACATCAAGACCATACATTTTGACCGCATCGAATGCAGATCACCTGATATAATACCATTCCTTCAGAAGTACATTTTACTTTGCTTTGTTCCCAAAATTGATGAAATAAAATCATACACATACTTGATAACATCAAACTATGCATCTTCGGAAGCTGTAATATCAAATCCTCATACTTGATGAAACCCAATCCTTCGTCTCCAAAAAATTTCTTCCAATCCAGAAAACCCAAAATTTCTCTCTTCAAATCTTCTATCCATCCTAGGGCTTTGACACCAATTGTTGGGGTTCAGAGCCATCTACATGTTAACATTGCGGAAACAAATTAGCTAACAAGAAACACTTGATCTCTCGGATTGCTCCATGAACCTCACTACGATCTAGGATAAGAAGAAGAAGTAGAGAACCACATAGATGCAATCCCTAAACAAAAGCAACAAGAAGTAAAGTACTCACAAATTTAACGTGGTTCAACAATATACACAATGTGTGTATATCGTCTACATCCACCAAACGGATACTACTTATTTATTTATTATAGAACCACCAATTGAGAATTACACAAGAATTGAAAAATCAATTAATCGACTCACTACAACGTGACCGAGCACAAGAACTCTCACAAGCACCCTATAAAATCCAAAGTAGTGTCTTCACCCATACGTGATAATGTCTACCATTTTATCTACCATATCGAGACGATCTTCTTTGCACACCCTGACATATATTACCATGGACTCCTTCAGCTCAACACTAATAATCTAATCCAGCACCACCAAGATGATCTTGTCCTTAACAGGATGTCTTACCAACATCTCCATATATACTACATAACGACATATCTTCCAACATCGATCAATATTCCATAAGCACCATAATGGTGTACTCTTTCCACCATTAGGTCTCTCACATATACCACCTAAATAGCCATGTGGGATGAATCCCTCAAATCTCTATTGAGAATTCCTTAGCTAAAACTCATAGACTATGCCTCTTTATGTAGTAGACATATTACTGATCCAACAAATTTAGGGTTTCCTAAGATCCTAGACTTTAGAAATAAGTAACAAAATTTGGCTTAATCCCAAATATGTGACCGACTTAGTTTTTATTTTCCTAAAAACCTAACTAACCGACCCAACCAAGTTTAAGTTTATCTTAAACTTCTGACCGACCTAAGGGTGGGTTTGGTAATGCTTTTATTTTTCCAAAAGCATTTTAAAAACCTATATATGTTAATAATTTTTTAAATTGGTGTTTGGTAAAAAATAATAATCAAAGTGCTTATTACCCAAAGCACTTCCCAGATTGCTCAATTTTTAAAAGCTGGGGAGGATGAGCTTTTAAAAGTTACAAAAGCATAAGTTGTGGTCCCATCAAAATTTAATGCTTGATTTTTTTTTTGTCCCTATTTTATTTTGTAAATGACAAAAATTGCTCTTAAATATATATACAATCAATTATTCCATGTTACGAACACAACTCCGTCTTGACTGGCCATGCTCCACCTGAGTTAATGTTCTGATATTCTGAGCCACTAACTCCATGTTGCGCACCACATCCATTAGGGTTGACATCCATAACTACTCGATCACTAAATGAAACTACCACAGTAGTCTCCCAATGTCTGCCTAAGCACCCTTAGCAGAACCATAACATTTATCTTCGTCTCTAAACTCCAGCTAAGTCAATTGCTTCTTCAAACAACTGAACACACACTTGCTCTTTTCTACGAGCATGTCCTCCAAAGGGAATTATCGAGAAACTTTGCGTTAGTTTGTAATAAACCAAACTTTAGCTTCCAAGAAACTAACCTTCTTGTATATATCACTGCATATTGAGCACAAATCTAACTGCGAACCAAATACAACCAATCCATGGATCATTGCCACTGCGTGCCAATCTCAAGCTCATTTCTCTGAATCTTTCTTTATCGAGCCTATCTCCAATTAGGTCATGATTCTACGACCATATTTCCCCGATTGAATTTTATTCCTTCAAAAATCTCATCATAGATTAGATAATTGCATACATACAAAACGTGTGTCCAGCTTCACAGAGACTTCAACAGCTGACACACCAATCATCTTCACCACTTCAGCAACCTCAACGGGCTTTTACAACAATGTCCTTTTTACGAGCTTTAACATAATTGTCAAGATAGTCTTTTATCAATTTCTTAGCAAGCATGAAGTTTCGACTTCGCGACAATCAAACCACAACACAATTCGGACTCGCATAGAACTGTGACCATCGTCGAAGAATTCATTGTTACCCTTGTAACAATCATACCAAAAACTCTAACCGTCCGTCCCTACAATCATACCTTCTATAATCATCACCTTCTATAATCATCTTCGTGTTGCTCCTGAGGAGCACCCTATTCTACTCACTGAGGCACCTCTCAACCCCAAGGCGAACAGGGAGAAAATGAGGCAAATCATTTTCTTCAGGCGTCTGGATTGGTTTTTCCATCTTGGCATCTCTCAACACCTTCCAGTAGGTGAGTTATTACTAAGTGATGTTCAGTCTATTTCTTTTTGGTTTTGCACTCTTAGGAAGTCATCTAATTCATATCTTTATTAATACAAGGAGATAGAAAAATCCACAAGTACAGGAAAATATTCATTGATTTTCTTTGTAGATGTGGATCTCCAAGAGTGAGTACGATGAATATGGTGCATCATCCATTGTCCGCCGGAAGTGCTTCTAATCTAAGTTGGTTGATAAGGAAACTACATAGTTCTAATCTAGGTTGCTATGTCTCTGTTGGGTTTCTGAAGTCGTCTTGTGTCATCTGGGTTAAATGCTTCTAAATTTGTATAGTTTTTGTGAAAGACCAGTTTGTATAGTGTTAGTATCTCCATGTTCACGAGCTAATTAAATCAATCACATCAATGCTCTCTCTTCCTTGGAACATTGAGTACTTAGCTTCACGAGTTGCCACGACATATCCTTGGAACATTGAGTAGTTGCCACCACACACACGCTGAATTATAGGCTTCTCTTAAATATAGCCAATGTTTTTATTAACCATAGCCTATTTTATTGATAACCCACAAAAAATTCTTAATCTATTAACCATAGCCCAATTCATAACCCAAAACACTTCGACTGAGTTTGTAGGAATATTGTTATAACTAGTTATTTGACTCGACCGATTCAATAGATAACTCAGCAGTAGATGTCGTGGTGTTTTTTCGATCTCCCCTCTTTTTTCTTTGCAAATCTGGTAAAAACCATGTGTTGTGTGTATGGCCACTCTCCTCTTCCTCTTGGTAGGGTGGTTCCTAACAATAGCCGAAAGGTTTTTCCGCACCGGCGCTTCCATTTCTTTTGGTGTTTTGATCAGAAAAGTATTTCATAAACCAAACTTAATGTACCTATTGTTGATCATCTGCTAAGATGCTAGAGCGGAACATTGGTGGATTTGAAATCCATGATTGCGACATGAGATTAGAGTTCGCCAACTTGGCTAAAGCAATCGGTTTTGCATTTCAATTTTGTTTCTTGTTTTTTTCTTAGTTTTGTACTAATCTTTGTCTTTCTACACTACATAACTAAAACCAATGTTTGGAGGAACACAGAATCAAGGAGTTTCTCGAAATTGAATTGTGTAATCCGTGTTGGTATAATTATCTTTCCAGAGTGATTGATTTCTTCAACCTTTGAGTCTTTGTCGTTGATCAATCAACTGGGGACTAACTACTATTGCTATTCAATATTAATAAGGCCATTAATGTTTACCTTCGCAAGTAATCTATACTACAAGAATTTGCAAATGCCTGCATCTTTTTCCTTTGGTAATTGAGAATAAGGTGAATAGGAGATGATTACTCAAGAAATCTACGGTTGGTGGATCACATTTTCTACGGTATTTCAAGTTGCTTATAAATTGAAATGAAATTGTAGACTCAGTTGCTTACAAATTGAAAGTCTGTTTTTGATTCCATCTCAAGTAAAACTAACTTCTTTTTTTATTTATTGTATCACCGACACGAGTCACTGATTTACTATGTCATTGTGGCTTAGTGACTCACATACCTAGTTTATGGGCTATGGTTAATAAAAAAAAATCAAACTTAATATTATAATCAAACTATACTGACTATTGTCAACGGGTTATAGTTAATAAAAGCATGGGCTATAATTAAGAGAAGCCGAATTATAAAGGTTCTCGAGGTGTCCAAAACGAGTCGCCTTAGGAATGCCTATCATCTGAAAAACCATTTTCATTCTCAGTGGTATTGTTGTATTTGAACCCCAATATGATCTGTTCCTCAGTTGGCAAAATGTAAGAGTTTTGGACTTTGTCATTTTGGGTGGCCCTCTATTATGCATTCCGGTCGATTGTCTAGGACTCTAGGCTTTGCTGGACTCAAATTTTGTTTCCACAGTGTCCCTGCCCACAGTCGACCCCCCCCCCCTCCAGAATCTTGAACTCTTACTCACTGCAATTGTAAATTGAGCATCATCTGAAGATACCTATCCTTTTGGCAGTGCAGCATTGCTCATGTTGTGAACCTGATGTTATGCCTAATGTTACTACTAAAAAATTGGAGGTTTTCTTGGATGATCTGATTGTGAAGCGCTCGATCTAGTTTTAGCCAGGAGGGAACAATTCGACCTTGTATTGCAGGTGATATTGGTTAGGAAAACTGTGCTTGTTGTCTACATAAATGACGCTGTTCTTGTTCTGGAGCTCTTCAACTTCGTAATCCTTCTCATCTTTGGCCAACCATCTGGTATTTTAGTAAAGGGGTGACTTTCTTTTGTTAAAAACAAACAATTAACTCTACTCAGTATCTACAGTACATTGTGTAACGTGTTGGGCAAAATTTTGGCTTGAAAAAGTCATGGATTACTGAAAGTCAAATCTCAGGAGAATGTTTCATTACCAGCCAATACAGAGAACTCTTTCAAGGCTTTCCTAATTGTTTCTTCATCATCTCTACTAATCACAATGTAAGTCTTCCTGTTCTTGCTTGTTTGTTCTTAAAGTTGCTCAATTGGTCAATGTTGGTGTTCTAGTACTATCACAGTTCTTAGTTATACTAGTTGATCAAACCAATTGTTTTCTTTCTCCTGATAATTAAGGATCACTTAAATAGAGTTTAATCAGTAAAGCACGCATTCCGACTATTGCTTCAGAGTTATGTCAGAAAAAATATAAGTTTTTCTTTTTCCTGATATAAGTTTTTTGATTTATGAAGTCCTTAATGTTTTTTTTTCTTTCTCATTTCATGTCAAGCTCAACCCTTGTGTAAATATAAACGATGGCTGATGCTGAGGGTATCCGACCTCTCGTTTTTGATAACGGAACCGGAACAATTAAGGTAATACTTCGAACAAGCAGAAACAATTTGTGGCGATTCTTAATGCGGATAACAATGTTTTACTTGCTTTGTTTTCTTCTAATTATTCTTTCCAGGCCGGATTCGCTGGTGATGATGCTCCTAAGACGGCGTTCCCCAATATTGTTGGCAGACCTCGACATGCTCGTGTCGAGGTTGGAATGGCTCAGCAGGATCCATTTGTGGGAGATGAAGCCCAATTCAAGAGAGGTATTCTTGAGGTAGATTCTCCAATTGAGCATGGTATTGTGAGCAATTGGAATGATATGGAAAGGATATGGCATCATACCTTCTATATGTTGAATTCTAATCTTCACCTACCCCTTTACCTACCACTTCACCTACCCCTTTACCTACCACTTCACCTACCACTTCATCTACCCCCTTTGTACTCTATATATATTCACTTCTCGTTGTAAAAGAATATAATCAATAATATCAAAAACATTGTATTCTTGTTATCTAAACACTCAATCAATGAATCTCTCTATTTTGGTTCAATCTTAATATGGTATCAGAGCAAGGAGAAGGATCCTTGTATCTAGTGTTGAAACTTCTGCAATGGAAACCCGTCGTCAATACAACATTAAAGATAAGTCTGCCACCTGCACTCATTGTAATAAACGTGTTCATAACAAAGACAACTGCTTTGAGATTGTCGGGTATCCAGATTGGTGGGATAATCTCGATCCCAAGAAAAAGAATTCCGCTGCAGCAGCACATGTGGTTAGCAATCTAACCTCCGCTATGGAAACAACCAATGGTAAGGTTTTTAATGTTTCGCAAGTTGTTCCTAATAACTCATGGATAATTGATTCGGGTTGCATAGACCATATGACTTTTGATTCCGATGTGTTTCTCCTCTTAAAACATCCATACACAACTCCGTTTGCACAACGAGATGGATCTTTGGCTCCAATAATTGGAGAACAATCATTAAATCTTACTTGATACATTGAGTCTAGATTCGGTTTTAGTCGTTCCCTCTCTAAGTTATAATCTATTATCAGTTTCCCAAATTACTAAAGTCTTAAATTGTGTTGTTATCTTTTGGCCTAATTCTTGTGTGTTTAAGGACATCCGAACACGGCGGACGATTGGATCTGGGGCTAGAAGAGGAAAGCTATACTATCTAGATTTGGAGTCAAAAATTTCGAAAAGATTATCTAATGCTTTAGTTGTGAATGGTACTCGGGGGAGAAGGAGAAATCACAAATTTGGTTATGGCATAGACGGTTAGGGCATGCTTCTTTTGGCTACTTAAAAAGCTATTTCCTAGTATATTTTCAAATATTGATATTTATAGTTTTTAATGTGAAGAATTGAACTATCTAAAATACATCGTACTTTGTTTCCATCAAGTTTAAATAAAAGTCCTATTCCATTCATGATTATTCATTCTGATGTTTGGGGTCGTCTAAAGTTAACACTCTTGGAAGCGCACGATGGTTCGTCACCTTTATTGATGATTGCACTAGGATGACATGGGTTTGCTTGATGAAATCAAAAGATGAAGTGAATAATTTATTTCAGAGGTTTCACAAATTAGTCAACACATAATACAATACAAAGATTCAAGTTCTTCGAAGTGACAACGGAGGCGAATATTTAAGTACTGATTTTCAACATTATTTAAGAGAATGTGGTATTGTTCATCGAGACAACTTGTCCTAATACTCCTCAACAGAATGGGGTAGCTGAAAGAAAAACCGTCACTTGCTTGAAGTTGTGTGTGCTTCATTAATATCAGCTCATATGTCGTTAACTTATTGGGGTGAAGCTCTTACCTCTGCAAAGATATGTGATCAACCGCACACCTTCCAACACTATCATTTTTCAGATACCATTTCAAGCTCTCACTGAGGCAACAGTTTCACCAACAGTTCCAAACTTGCCTCCACGCATATTTGGTTGTGTAGCATTTGTGCACTTACACAAGAATCAACGGAGCAAGTTATCTCCCCGAGCTTTAAAATGTGTCTTCGTAGGATATGTCTTTACAAGTCGAAAGGATATAGGTGCTATCATCCTCCAACTAAACGAATGTACATCACATTGGATGTTAAGTTTCATGAATACGTGATGTATTACTCGAAGTCTGAACTTCAGGGGGAGTATGAAAAAAAAATTTAGACTCTTGACTATGAAGAAGACATAATCGAAGAAGGTGTTGTTCTTGAAATTCCAAAAGAACAGAAAGTTAGTGGGGAAGAAATTAACACATATGGTGAAATTGAAGCTATAAATTGAAGAATTGAAGAAGATAATGCATAAAGATCAAGAAGATAATGCATATGAAGTTGAAGAAGATAATGATAGATCATCAACCCCAATCCAACCGTTCGGTGAAGATGTTCTTGAACCTGCAAAGAAACAATTTCCAGAACGTCGGAATAGAGGTATCCCTAAAACTATGTATGAACCTGATATTTCATCAAAAGCTAAATATCCCATGAGTAATTATATCTCTAATCACCGTCTGACCGAATCAAATAAGTCATTTGTGAATCAATTATCTACCGTAGTTATTCCTAACAGCGTGCGGGAAGCATTATCTCGATACGAAATGGAGGGAAGCTATAATCGATGAGATGAAATCCTTACAAGAAAATAATACTTGGGATATGGTTGAATGTCCAGAAGGAAAGAAAGTCGTGGGATGTCGCTGGGTTTTTACATTCAAATACAAGGCAAATGGTGAAATTGAACGCTTTAAGGCAAGATTGGTTGCTAAAGGGTATAGCCAGACTTATGGTGTAGATTATAATGAGACATTCGCACCTGTAGCTAAAATGAATATAGTGCGAGTCTTGTTGTCTCTTGCTGCAAATTTGGGTTGGCCATTGCAACATTTTGATGTCAAGAATGCCTTTTTACATGGAGATTTGTCCGAAGAAGTGTATATGCAGCTTCCACCAGGAATGATGGAGTCAGAGTTGCATAAAGGAAAAGTTTGCAGGTTAAACAAGTCATTGTATGGTCTGAAACAATCTCCGAGAGCGTGGTTTGGAAGATTTACCAAGTCTATGAGAGCATTTGGTTATCGTCGGGCAAATTCAGATCATACTTTATTCTTAAAGAGAAATCGAGGTAAGATTACATCTTTAATCATATATGTAGATGACATGATAGTTACAGGATATGATCCAGAAGAAAGAAAGGCTCTCCAAAATTATCTATCAAGTGAATTTCGGATGAAGGATTTTGCTTCTTTAAAATACTTCCTTGGAATTGAAGTATCTCGATCAACGAAAGGAATATTCTTGTCACAAAGAAAATATTCCCTTGATTTGTTGGAGGAAACGGGTATGACAAAGATGTCAACTTTGTAGATACACCCGAGAGAGCCGTGTTTGAAATTATGTTCGGATGGCAACCAAGTACCTGTCGATAAAGGAAGATACCAAAGGCTCGTGGGTAGACTAATGTACTTGGCACATACAAGACCCGATCTTGCATATGCATTGAGTATTGTTAGTCAATTCATGCATAATCTGGAGAAACACATATGAATGCGGTAATGCGAATCCTAAGATACTTGAATTCTTCTCCGGAAAAGGGATCTTGTTTAAAAAGGTCAAGACTTCAAAAGTATGGAGGCATATACCGATTCGACTATGGTGGGTCATGTGATGATATGAGGTCTACTTCAGGATATTTTACCTTCGTTGGGGTAATCTTGTTACATGGAGAAGCAAAAACAAGGAGTTGTTTCACGATCAAGTGCGAGGCTGAATGGCGAGGTATGGCGCCGGGTATCTCATGAAGTTATGTGGTTAAAACGTCTCGCTAACCGAATTGGGGTATCCTCCTAGGAAACCAATTCGTTTGTACTTTGCGATAATAAAGCGGCGTGTGATATTGCACACAATCCAGTTCATCATGATCGCACAAAACATGTGGATATAAATAGGTTTTTCATTAAAGAGAAGTTGGATAATGGGATCGTGGAGTTACCTAGAATTAGATCGGAAGAACATGTAGCTGATATTCTAACTAAAGCGGTTCCAAGTAAAATATTTCTCGAAGTTTGTTGGCAAGCTAGGCATGAGCGACATATATGCACCAAAATTGAGGGGGAGTGTTAGAATTACCTCTAAACATGTTCTAAACATGTAGATTATTCTAGAAACAAAGAATATAAGGTAAGCCTCCATAGGCATAGTTGTTAGCCTCCAAAGGCATAGTTGTTAGCCTCCATAAGCATAGTTGTTAGCCTCCAAAGGCATAGTTGTTAGCCTCCATAGGCATAGTTCTCTTCTTCTCTTTGTAAGCCTATAAATAGGCATTTGTAGTATCATTTGTAATCATCCAAAAATATCAAAAACATTGTATTAATGTTATCTAAATGAAAACTCATTCAATGAAACTCTTTGTTTTGATTCAATCTTGATAACCTAGGATATAACTGCTGGTGCTGTTTCCACCATAGAATATCTACTGATTTTAGTCACAGACAGAGTTCCTAACGGCTGTACGATGAATGTAAATTGCATGTTGTAGAAGAAACGAGTCAAGTTATCATCAGGTTCATAAGAAACTCTAAACGAGGAGATCACCAAATTATATCTCAATACCTTCTGTAAGCTTGGTACCAAGAAGAGACGCAAATTAATTTTAAGTCATAATACCTTCCTATTATTGGTCCTGCAAATTTATCTCGTCATTTCTTCTCACGATTTATCCGATCTTTGATGACATAAAAAAGTGTTAGCCTGCTAGGTGGTGGCCCCGCTGTATCCAGCTCTGCTGGATTTGCCACATTTAGTAACCAACTGTATTATTCTGTTTTAACATGGGGCAACTTTCCTACAACCTGTCTTATCACATCACAATTTGCTCGCCTCCAAAAGACTTCTAAAACATGAAACTCAACAATTTTACCAGAGAAAAAATAAAATACAAAATTGAATACACGTCTATGATAATTTACGTCAGCGACTTATTTTCAACTGATCGATCAAAAAAGTCGTCGGAGACATGATCATGGAGACACAGTCATGGAGACATGGTCGCGGAGATGTAACTAGAAGAATAATAATTATAGCAAGTTCTTGGTCCAACTATAGTATTTTACGACTTGGACAACCTAGCAATGGCCCAAAGGTTTTGGAAACTAGTTGAGAACACGTAGACTGCGTGGGTGCCGGCTCACGTGCTATTGAAAGCCGGCCAAACGACGTGCCAAAAGGCATTAAGCTACTAAAAGTCAAATCCTAAGGTGAGGAATCTTTCATACCATCCGATCTAACGGTGATGATTTGGCAATGGCTGTCAGCCAGGTCATCCAATCTTTCATCGTGGTTGAAATGATTCTACAACTTTAATTAATTCGAATAAATTATTGCGAACAATTATTTATGAGTCATCATTCTTCGTTTTACAACCACCTCCAATCTGTCATCCTTACCTACACACCGTCAATTCAACCTCGATTATTGTAAAATTCAATTATCAAACATAATCGACGGGTATAGTTAAGGATGACAAATAAGAAAGATATTAAATTCCCTCTGAAATTAAATTTGATTTTTCATTTTCCATTTAGTCGACTTGTATTTAAATTTGTCCATTTCATCCGATCTCTCTCTCTTACATCGTTTTCTTCAGCCAGAGGAGGAGATTCAAAATCTAGACAAACAAAGTCTTTCCTCTTAGAAGAGAAGATCCTGTTTTTTCATCATCCTATTAATCTCAATGTAAGTTTTCCTTTCGATTTCCTTGAAGTTTAATTCATATTTGAGGTTCGTAATTTTGTTTTGAAAGTAAAGATTGTCTGTTCTGATCTTAAATTTTTGTTGTGTTTACTGCTTAAACTGGATTAATTGAGTTCGATCTATGCAAATAACTTTAAAGATTATATACTGTTGTATTTCTTGATGTCTATTAGATTTGTGTATTGCATATGTGAATCTGATCTGATTTAGTTCTACTTTAATTGTTTGTATTTTATAGTTAAATCAATTTTGATACTGGAATCTGGTACTTCTAGTTTTTCTTTGATCATCTGTAGTATTGATTCATATGAATCACGAAGTATTGTTGCTTGTTGTATGTGGCTATGAGTTATCCATGAGACCATGACCTCTCAGCGTTGACCATTCACCTATTAAAACTATATATACTCTGATTTTTGCGTGGAAAATAAGTTTTCAGTATAGCTGATCATGTTTTTTTGTTTTTGTTTTATGTATATTTGTATACCGATGATGAAGTTAGCTGGCTAGGGAATTTTGTAATTCTAGATAATATAGAAGTCTTTGATCTGATCGAGAATCTGAATTAAACTTGGTCATGTTAATAAACCACAATATAAAGCTTATAAGGCTAAGGCTCAGATTTGTATCTCAAATGATCTTATTAATCTTGATTTATAAATGACATGAAATTTTGCAAAGGTGATAAATTTCATAAATTTTTTTCCTCTCATTTCATCTCAACTCATGTGTAGATATAAACAATGGCTGATGCTGAGGAAATCCAACCTCTCGTTTGTGACAATGGAACCGGAATGGTTAAGGTTAGTTATTCTACGAATTGTGGTACTGATTTGACAATTCTTAATGGGAAAGAGACGACTGTTTCTTATTATTATAATGTTTCTTCATTTCCAGGCCGGATTTGCTGGTGATGATGCTCCTAGGGCAGTGTTCCCCAGTATTGTAGGTAGACCTAGGCACACTGGTGTCATGGTTGGAATGGGTCAAAAGGATGCCTATGTGGGAGATGAAGCTCAATCAAAGAGAGGTATTCTTACCCTAAAGTATCCAATTGAGCATGGTATTGTGAGCAACTGGGATGACATGGAAAAGATATGGCATCACACCTTCTACAATGAGCTCCGTGTTGCACCTGAAGAGCACCCTGTTCTTCTCACTGAGGCACCTCTCAACCCCAAGGCTAACAGGGAGAAAATGACTCAAATCATGTTTGAGACTTTTAACAGTCCTGCTATGTACGTAGCCATCCAGGCTGTTCTCTCTCTATACGCCAGTGGACGTACAACCGGTTCGTACTCGATGATCAGACAAATTTAATTGTAAAGAATATCTTATTCCTTTCTTTTTCTTATGGCTAGGTTACTTACTTTTGACAACAGGTATTGTGTTGGATTCTGGTGATGGTGTGAGTCACACTGTGCCAATCTATGAGGGTTATGCTCTCCCCCACGCAATCCTTCGTTTGAATCTTGCTGGGCGTGATCTCACGGATGCTTTGATGAAGATCCTTACAGAGAGAGGGTACTCATTCACCACCACTGCGGAACGGGAAATTGTTCGTGACATAAAAGAGAAGCTTGCATATGTTGCTCTTGACTATGAGCAAGAGCTAGACACTTCCAAAGGCAGCTCGTCTATTGAAAAGACTTATGAGTTGCCCGATGGGCAGGTAATTACAATTGGGGCTGAGAGATTCAGGTGCCCAGAGGTGCTTTTCCAACCATCAATGATCGGAATGGAAGCTGCTGGTATCCATGAGACTACCTACAATTCCATAATGAAGTGTGATGTCGATATCAGAAAGGATCTTTATGGAAACATTGTCCTCAGTGGTGGGACTACTATGTTCCCTGGGATCGCAGACCGTATGAGCAAGGAGATTACTGCCCTTGCTCCCAGCAGCATGAAAATCAAAGTGGTCGCACCACCAGAGAGAAAATACAGTGTCTGGATTGGTGGGTCCATCTTGGCATCCCTCAGCACCTTCCAACAGGTGAGTTGTTATTGCGTGATCTCCAGAATAGTTTACTTTAATGGTGCTCAATTAGCTAGTCATATGATTCCATTTGTTATCTGAACTCAGAAGACGGTCATAAATTTTCCAAACACTAGCACTGTTACGAAACAAGCTAAGCCATTACATGCTCATATAATTTTTCTTTTTTGAAATGTGATTGCAGATGTGGATCTCCAAGGCTGAGTACGATGAATCTGGTCCTGCCATCGTCCACAGGAAGTGCTTCTAAGTTGGTTGATATAGGAACAGCAAATGATAATGGTGGGTTGCTATTTTAATTGGTTGGCATTCAGAAGTCTTGTGCATGTGAATTACTTGCTACTCAGTTTGGGTTGTTGAATAGAGAAAACCAATTTGTTTGTGGTGTTCGGGGAAATGGGACTGACGTTCGTCAATAAGCGTGGGAGGCGTTATGTTATACTATTACATTACAAATTTGCTGCATCGACATCGTATTTTGAGAGAGCCAGATGATTCTTTTTTCTTTTCTTCTTTTTTTCCTTGAAACTTTTTAGTGTGCTAGCTAGCTTATTGCTGCTAGATTTCATGAACAACAGATGAATATACCTCGTGCGATCTTGTTGTTTCTTGTTATTTTATATTTTTCTTCAAGATAGGGTGATGCTTATTAGTCATTTTATAGTCGGGGGGACAATTCTCTGTTAATATTTATTTGTATGGAAATTTGATTTAAACGCCAAACTTCTTATTTTTCTTTCAGACTGTTATTTTTGCTTTCCCCGAACAAAAAGGGTATTTGAAATGTATAATCTTGAACATGAACAAAACAACGAGTTCGCAATGTGCTTCTGTAACTTTATACTTTTTACATGGATTATTATAGATCAATTCTTTTGTCATAGTGACAAATCCGATCTGGCAATTTTTCATTCCATCTCATTGTATATCATACTGCCTTAAATTGGCGAGCACAAGATATTCTCTAGTCTGACGCTTGACTGTCTACCCACTCGGTGCCAAAATCAAAATTAAGTTTGGCTTGTCCAAAAGAAGTCAATCTTAAGACCTAACTGGTATCCAGTTCCAAGTAGGGCATTTTAAGGAACGCTCTTCATGGTTTTCTCTGTAGCTGTACAAATCTGTAGCCACCATCTGCTATTTGAATCACCATAGCGAAGACAATCCTTCAGTAGGACAGTGATCTCAAGCCATCAGCAATCTCTTGATAAATGAGGGCAAGTATTCTCTTCCATATATTTGCTTAGTTCTTTATTCAAATTTTCGTAACTCCACTTACTTCTTCATCAGTGTGGTTCCAGTGTACAGTATAATATCATGGTCTGCACTTCCTTTCACAAAAATCTAATGCAACAAACCAAAGCAAAGTAGAAATTAGAGTTTTGCACAATCCTTTTCATGTGTATGTGTGGTACAGTACTATTTATTAATGCACATCTCATGTATGTAAAAATTCTTCACTCGAAAAAGTCACCATAGAATTGTTTCTATGTGAAACCGTTTGATGTTTTATCATCTGTCATTAAACTGGCTCAATAGTAAGTCAAGTTACAATAAAAATCTATTTTCTTAGTGAAATCTTTGTTCTGCAGGTGTAGTTCCAAATCGAAGTCTTCAAAGTTTGGCCACAGTGAACATCTATTTCAGGATATCGAATATTTGGTTTTCTAAAATAACTGCCCCACTGTCTCTGCTCAAGTAGTCGATGCGAAGAAAATATTTTTAGGCGTTGCATGTTAAGTTTCCTGTCACATCATTCAGTTTGTAGAGAGCTATGCACAGAGCTGGTAAAATGGTGGTCAAGATATTTTTTCAAGAGATATCTGGAGCACATGTCATTTTCTCCTTACCCGCAAAACCTGTCATTTTTGGAAGAAGCTTCTCCGTACTGTCATCGCAAAAGGATCCAGCTCTAGAATTGTCTCTCACTCGGAGCCGCAGATGGATCGTCAACAACCAGATTAAGAATATCATTCTCCGACACCCTAATCAGGTTGTACCAATTTGGTTTCTCCAAAAGAAGTTTAAGACTCTTGACCTTCAAGGTAAGGCTCTCAATTGGGTTAAGAAGTACCCATGTTGCTTTGAAGTGTATCTAGAAAATGGTGATTACTATTGTAGATTAACAAAACAAATGATGTCTCTTGTGGATGAGGAGGAATCTGTTCAGGATGAGCAGGAACCAGTCATTGTTGAACGGCTAGTTAAGTTATTGTTGATGAGCTCCAATAGGAAGCTAAATGTTCTGAAACTTAATGAATTAAAGAGGAATTTTGGGTTTCCTGATGATTTTTTGGTTCGGATTTTACCCAGGTACCCAGAAATGTTTCGACTTGTTAATTATAGTGGGAGACAGAGTTCAATGGAGATAGAACTTGTTTCCTGGAACCCTGCTTTAGCAGTTTCTGTGATAGAAACTTTATCCAAGGAAAGGAAAAACGAGCCTTCTTTTACTTGTTCTTTGCCTTTGAGTTGGACTAGAACTTGGGCGAAGTTTCACGAATTTAATGCAACTCCATATATTTCACCTTATAATATGAATGTTAGGGATTTCATGGAGGGATCACATGAGATGGAGAAAAGGGCAGTAGGTTTGGTGCACGAGCTGCTTTCATTGACGCTGTGGAAGAAAGCGTCTATTATGAAATTGGCACATTTTAGAAGAGAGTTTAAGTTGCCTGAGAAGCTAAATGTTATACTGCTTAAACATCCTGGAATTTTTTATGTTTCCAATAAGTATCGGAGTCACACCGTTCTTCTTAGAGAAGGATATAATGGTTCAGAACTGATGGATAAGGATCCACTTGTCATTGCGAAAGAGAAATTTGGTGACCTGATGCAGGAAGGTCTTCATGAATTTAATCGGAGGCAGCATGCAGTATATTTGGAAAAGAAAAAGAACAAAAATATGGAATCAAGTAATAGGGGCAGTAGAGGTACTGCTAAAGTGTGTGAACAGGATGAGCCAATAGGAAAGCAAGGAGCCCTGTATGACCCAAAAGAAAGGGAGAGGTTCTATAAAGATCTCTTTGAGGACGATGAGACTCCGCCGTGAAAGTAAATTAGGTAATGCATAGGCAAAGCTATCATCCATGTTCCCACTGGTCCTTTAATGGTTAAGTTTTCTTTTGTCATCTATTCTATGTTATGTATAGCCAATTTGAGCGGTTTTTTCGATGATTTCTTTGTTGGATGTTCACATTTGATGACATTTATTCACCTTTTTCCATTCATCAGTTAAATAATAATTACCCATGCTTTCAAATAGTTAAAAATTAACAAAGAAAACAGACTCATCTCTTAGCTTTTTATTACATGTAGTATTTCCAGTTTATGCCCCACTGAATTAATTGCTCTATTTATTTGATTCAGATTTCATTCTGTTTAAAGGTATCGTTGTTCATTTACATTTTTGGTTTCCACTTTCCAGAGACTCCATCCATGTGATAATATAATTTTTGTACTCTTTTTGCAGCTTAACCTCAAAGTGAAAGAATGATGTAATTACTGTTCGGCTTACATGAAGTTTGCTTGGTGATTCAGCGGAGGCGACCTGGTCCGTGTAAAAGAAAAATAGTGTCTGTAAGTTAGCAACACTAAACAACTTAATTTGCAATAAAATTTGGTTACTAGGAAGAGTTGACTCTAAAACTGTGGGTGAGCTAGAACACTTCTAGCCGGGGGCTTACATTGTGAAGGACTTAAGCTGTAAGTAAGCAGAGCTTCACTTACCTTATGAGTAGTTGAACAATAACACTTTCCCTTGAGCTCATTGTCTTCTTTCTCCTTTTGTGGGTACAAAATACTTGAGACTAGGAATAAAGACGAACTTAGCCAAATTATGATAAATAAAATGATTTTTGAAGATTATCTTCTTTACAGTTTGTAATTGTATGTTTTCTCTCTAGTTTAGCATATTTAGCTTTTCCTAGGCAACATTATGTTTCAGTACTGCTTGCGCAAATTCATAGTTTCTCCTTCACATGCTCATTAAACAATGTGAACTTGGAGATAAATGAAGTGAAATATCCAAGGAGATAAACCTGTAGACTAGCAACCGGCACAAATAAATGGTGGTTTGGCATAAAGACTTTCCAACTTTCCACAAAAAGTTTGAGCAGGACTTCGGTTCTATGAAAACATAGAGTTTGAGATGAACAAGGAGTAGAATGAAATAAATGGCACTATAAACCTAAAACAAATGGCACTATAAACCTAAACCAAAGATCAAAGAAAATGCCACTTGAAAAGAATCTTTCTGGTTTGCTTTTCACATACAGGGCTAACGTGGATGCTCATGCTCTTTATCGTCCGATGTGTTCACATTCTCAATCAGCCAGTGTCAAGATGGATGCCGAAAGAGTTTATAGTTATCCCTTGAAAAGTAAAACATGCAGGTCCTACAACCATCATAGATCATGAGTTGGCAGATGACTAGCTAATTAGGACTAGCAAAACCTTCCTTATTGATATGAAGTTGGAGAAACCACTAAAACTGGGGTTTTGAATGGTATACACGGAATCATTGTTTAATATTGATTTGCTTTCTTTTTCTTTCTTCACTGGATTGTAAGTCAAAATGGGCCACTATACTAAAGATGCAAATATATAAATCAAAAAGTTTCATATTTCTCAAGTTTCTGTACAATGGTGTGTTTCCTGGGTCCTTTGAAGCACCTAGCTAACATGTGTATACAATTACAGGTACATTTAGCAGATATCAGCCACATTCCGTATCATACCTTCACGTTCTGATAGAACAATGATTGATGGTGTCAGTATGATAGCTTCATGTTCTGAAGGAACCACTCTGCTGGATGGTGGTGGTGGTGGTGCAGGCGCTTGGGGAATTAAAGATCTTGGTTGGCTACCCCCATTAACAATTTTCTCGCATGTCTCAATCAAACAATGCCTGCAAGTTGGGCATGATGAGTGTGAACTGAGCCATTTATCGATGCATTTAATGTGAAATCCATGGTTACACTTGGGTAGAATTCTGATACGCTCTCCTTGAGCAAACTCTGAGAGGCAAATAACACATTCAGTGTCTAAACCTTGTAGCTTCAACCCAGATAAGTATGTAACTACAGGAAATGTCTTGAGGGCTTTTTTCTTTATTCCAGTATTGGCTGACTGAACTGGGGTGGTGTCTCCTGATTCGTGTGCAACCCGGTTTGAGCAACTCAAAACACATCGTATGATGGAATTAAGTCCTAGTGCACAAATTAGAGCACATAAAAGAATTGAAAGAACCATAACTACATTGGTATCGAAATTGCTCTGGTGTGTATTTGAATCTCTACCAGCATGTGAAGGAATTGGGGAATCGGCTGACAGGTGAGGTATAGCATGTAGTAGCAGCTTCCTTGAGTAAAGTGTTGAGGAGTAAGACAAAGAAGAAAAAGAAATGGGAGAAGCCATTGCTGGTTATTTGATTTTTTTTTTTTTTCTGTTTTTCTTCAGAAAAGAATTTTTGAGTTTGTTGTTGAATTTGTTGGAAGTTGGTTGTGCAGGATATATATAGAGTTGAGAGTGTTAGCTTTTTGATGTTTAAAATACTAGATATGAAATCCACAATTAATGTTTAATCGAATATTCAAAGCATAAACAATTCTTAAAATCAAACGAAGGCTAAGCTTTTCATGTACAAAAGTACAAC
This sequence comes from Papaver bracteatum, assembly GCA_023529315.1. Classification (NCBI taxonomy): domain Eukaryota; kingdom Viridiplantae; phylum Streptophyta; class Magnoliopsida; order Ranunculales; family Papaveraceae; genus Papaver; species Papaver bracteatum. The sequence goes on along the minus strand of JAJJWX010005377.1, from coordinate 1,937,776 downwards.
GAATTTGCATGATTTGGATTTTCCACTACCGTCTTCATTGCTAAGTGGAGCCTAGATTTAAGACTGGAGTGGAATGAAAAGTAATTAATTAAAGACTAATCTTATCGGATTAAACTCTTTAGCCAGTGTTTTCTCTCAGAAAGCTCCACTCATAAGTCTTAGATTCCATTTGTGTCTTATCCTCTCCGTGAAAACAAGTGGAATGCTCGTGCAGTGCATCTCTGGCAATCCAACGTCTGAGTTTGAAAATACATTCACCAAAATGGTGTATAATTCCTTTCTGCGATCTACTTGCTGATTTTAAATGTGTATACTCTAGTGAGTGAATTAGGGACCACAGCTGAAGTTATTTGATTTATTGAATTTATTGAATTTTCTTCCCAACTTGTTCTTGGGCACGGAGAAGGAAAAAAAGGGAAGCTGGTGAGGATAAGTTCTCTTGTTTTCACGTGAAAGCATCAGGCGGATCACGAGGACAGATGAGAGGGATCTCCGAAGTCCGAAGTATGAAATCCCTTAGATAGGGATTAAGAGTGTCTCATTATTGGATAAAGAGTATCCCCTCTACCTAATTATTACTTGTAGATTTTTTTTTTAATCATATGTATCTCATTACTGGATAAAGAGTATTACATTAACTAGTTGTAAGCCTAACAAACTAAGCTCCAACAACATACTACTACATTAATTGAACAAGTTGCTCTACTAATCTACTAGCGAGCCTCATGGGTAACCTAGCCAAGGGAGCTGAAGCGGATGGGGGCTGAGATTGTGTCACAAGGGGGCAAACTAACACTACCTTCCATGTTAATTCCTGCGCCATCGAGGGCTTGAACCTGGGACCTCCTGGAACGCATGAAACTTTGGGAAACGGGGATGACCAGTTGAGCTAGGGCCCGTTCCATATAAACTTTGAAACTTTAGATTTTATTTTTATTTTATTTGGATTTTATTTTTGGATATATTTAGTGTGTTAGCTCAGGTTGTGTTTGGCTTTTAAGTCCACTTGGGTCCGTCGGTATATGCACATGATATTTTAGTATGGAAAGAGAAAAGGATGTAGATGATCAGGTTTGAAGTATATGACTATTGTGCATAAAACAGATGAAGTTTGGAGTTTTCATATGAGTTACAAAAGGTTGGTTAAGAAAAATCCTCGCCTAAACCAAGCAAATGGTCATTTGACATAGCCTCAGTCGCATAGATGGGGAAACATGGTTGGTATAAGGGAGGGAAGTAAAACGAATAATCAGAATGATCGGGTTGCAGAATGAATACTCTGTAAGTATTAGGTGTTGTATTTAGCATGGTCGATTGATGACCTATTTATAGATGCTAAACTACCTGACCTCAAGTCAATGAGAGAGATAAGGACGAAGTGATACGATAAGCACTTCTTCCATGATCAGAGGAATAGTTAAGGAAAGATTAATGAGATAAACCTATCCCCGTGAATAGAGGAGTAATTTACATACTATTACTTGATTTTCGTAACCACCACAACAAACTATTCTCTTTATCTATAAGAATACAACTGAGTATCGTCACGCATGAGGTAGACTTCCATCCCAAAACCCTAAACTTATCCTTTACATGTGACTTAATTAATCTTCGTATGAAATGTATTGATATTTGTGTCACATAAAGAGCACGAGATAGTAATGTTGGTTGCATGACGCAAATATATAAACTTTCACCCTTTTAGATAGTGATTATTCACCTATCATGAGGTTGAGCGAGCTCCTGAGGCTCTGATGACACGTTCATGTTAATGGAGTTATTCGCAGACGTGCCCATGAGACTGGGAGTGAGGTTTGTGTGACTGAGACTGAGAGTGAGGTTTAATTTGATATTCAACAAAAGTTTTTGAAGGATTTGATTTGTCGAAAAGAGTATTTAAAATAAATACAAGATCAATCAAAAAGAATGGAGACTCCAATGAATACAATTGCGGAACATGATAATAGTGAATTGGGGATTAAAATGCAAAAAGGGAGATCTCCGGGTCCGCATAGGACTGGGAATTCTATAGCCGTGCACAATGCTTTGCTGCAACAACATAAAGCTAATTCTGCAAGTTAGTTATTTGGTTTAGAGTTGAATAGGAATTAGGTATTTTGCCTTTTTTCTATTTTTGTTCTTATGAGTGTTTAAGAGCTTAATTTTGTTAGCTTTTTTGATGTAATTTTTCTCCCCTTTGGTTTATGGGGGTGGGGAGTCCTAGAGCCTCCCATTTTGTAATTCTTGTAATTACGTTTTTTTGCTTAATAAACAATTTTGACCTAGCAAAAAAAAAAAAGACCGTGCTTAAGGTAAATGTCTCGTATTAAACAAGATTAAGAGCATGTTGACGTGACTCGTGGCTCCAATGATGGACGTTACTAGTATCTAAACGTAAAACTCATGCAAATGTGATTCGTGAAATATCATTCCCTACATTTGTTGTGGTTAGGCTAGAAACCCTAGTTTTATTTTGTACAATGAGCTGAGCAGTAATTGCGCTCTAATAGAAAAAAAACACTGGTCACACTCAACTGGGCATGGCATAGCCTTAATCATGCCGTAGTGAAACGGGCAAGGCAGGTTTGACGTCAACATGGTTGGGGCCCATGGGTAACTTTTCTCTTTATTATTTCACGTGATAGAAAATTACCATTAACAACGACAATACATTTACGGGGGTTTACTTAATAAATACTTTTATCGATTTCCAAAGAGTTTAATGGATTTACAAAGTATTGTGTTATTGGTTGTATACTTTTAATCTCTTTCAAAGTTTATGTTACTCGTTGTAGATTGTCAAAAGGTCTTCTAAAGTTTGTGTTACTCATTGTAAACTTGAAAATTCAAAGACTTTGCATACTTATCTATTTTCAAGACTTTGAGTGACTTTTGGGTATATATTTGCCTTGATAAAAGTCTTGCAAAATATGTAAGATTTTGGAAGACTTCCAAATTTTTTATAAAGATGTTTTTTACTCTATCTTATTTTTTTTCATGAATACACAATCTATAAAACTCCTATTATAGATGAGTATAAATTATATGATATGATTAAAAAAAAAATAATTTTAATTATTATGTACAAATGTACAATAATAATTTTTTAAATTTATTGTTACACTTTATTGTATTTCATTGAACCAAAAAAATAAGTTATATATATAAAATAATAATAATTTAGTTTAATATAGTTGAAGTTACTATAATAAATAAGCTACAATAGATTTTATATTTATGTCTATCATGCATATTTCCATATAAAATTTGTTTATACAACTCTTCAAGACTCTACAAATGTCATACAAGACATTAGACAACTCTGCATAACTCCGCAAAAGTTTGCTCAATTCTGTATAATTCTCGCAAAGTTATTAATTTTCATGACTCTTTTTAAATCTCTACAAATCTACAAATGTATTTATTGAGTAAACCCCCGTTAATATTGATTCCAAATGCACAGATCTCAAGAAGGCCATGTTGGATGTGCCACATATCAAGAGGAGATTAGTTCTCTCAAAGAGAAAAAGACGAGCTTGCTCGGGAGTGAAACAACTGCTCAAGTCAGGAAAGTCTCTTAGGAAAACAACTGTAGATGTCATCGCAAAATAGACAACACACTCTTTATTAGGATATAAAAGGAGAACTTGTATGTTGTAATAAAGGTTCAAAAACACTTGAGAGAACAAGGTAGAGACACTATTGTGTTCGATACACACCTAACTCATCTTATTATTAAAAGTTAAAGTCATTCACCACTTGTAGTTTTTACCAAAATATTATGGAATATTCCGAACTCTCATGGGCGTAGGTTTTAACTCCAAACCACGTCAATCATTATTAGGCCTGTCAATGGAAGAATATCCGTCGGATATTTAGAAATCCGATATCCAATAGGTTAAGCAGTACTGAATATCCGATATCCAATAATATCCTATAGGATATCAAAATCAGGTATCGATTCTGATAGGCTAAGCTGTCGGATATCCGATAAATATCCGGTAATATCCGGTTATACCAAAAAAACTTAAAAACCCTTGTAAAACATTTTCATAATTGACACTTATCGGATAATTATCTGATAATATCCGATACTATACTCGAAATTAGGATAAATTATAAATAAGTTCATATACTATCGGATATCGGATATTAACATTTCGGATGGGGTCTAATCCATTTTCGATATGTTAAGGAAAAAATATTTGATAAAATATCCGATCCGATATCCGATAAAACGGATAAAATCCTATAGGATCTCGAATATTCGGAAACGGATTCCGGATATCGGACAAATATTGACAGGCCTAATCATTATGTTCATGCTAGATTAAAATTATGGTTGTACCGTGAGTTTGATAAATGTTTTCATAGTTTTATTTTAACTTCTATCCATAACTATTAATATCATGGATGACATATGTTTCCAAAGATTATTTTATTTTTTGAATCATACTAAGTGTTAGCATTCCCAACAGTGAAGCGCCAATATGGCGCAATACTGAAGTCAGTGGCCTGGACAATAGAGCTTCATAATCCAACGATGAAGCGTCAAGATGTCCGAGACAAGAAAGGTTACTTGACACATGCAATATTATGCAATAGTGTTTCATATTCGTAATCTAGAATTATCCCATCTCCAGGAATGAATTAAGGATGCAAGATAAGTCATGAGATGACTTATGCATTGTCCTAAGGCTTGGCCAAGGCTTGGCCAATACAAATGAAATAATGGCATTGCCAAATGCGACATTGTTGGCCATTGCTCGTCAAAAACAATGCAAATGATTCACTTAACGTATGAAGCCGAGCCAAGCCACAAATCAAGACATGATTGACATGACTTTACTCGTATGTTGTCATCAGATAAGTTAACTGCATGGCTGAGACAAATGTAGCGGTAAGTTTGTTGCACATTGGCTTAAGCCAAGTTGAGTGTAGTGAGATGTTGGATGAATATTGGTTAAAGCTGTCAGTGGCGAGTTGTGTGTGCATCACATGCATGCCAGAGCAAAGGAGTTGGTTGAGACTGTTTTAAAGTGGATTTATAAACAAGTTTGGCAAAGCCTAACCACAAAGAACATATGTGGCATCATTTGGCTTGACAACACAAAAGGTGGCAATTGAAAAGCATATTGGCGGTTAGTGAAACTACCTATGGACGATGTTTGTAGGAGGTGCAAGCGGTTGCACATAAGTTTTGGCTTGATCCTAGTAGTATAAATAGTTTAGGAATTAATAATGTTGGTGTTGTTCGTTTGAGGGAAGAACCACTGATTGTAGAGAGAGTTAGGCATTCACCAAAGAGGGTGAATGGCATGTTTATGAACTGTTATATGTAATCTTCGTTTGATGCAATGAAATGGGTTTGTTGTGTTATTTCTATGAGTTCATTATGTTGCTGATTTGTGTGAGTTTATCAATTGGTTTGATGCATGGCAAAACTCTTATGCTTATGGGGGCATAAAAAGTTAGAAAGGAAAGAAGATGAAGACTTTCGTTGCGTATTTCCTTAAGATGAAGGCAAATGCATACTTTCATGAAAGTGTGCAAGGCTGAGTACTTGTGGGTGAAGTTGATTCACTGAACCACAAAATATTGTCGGTTATGTCCCGTGAAAATTTTAGGTCGTTAAATGGGCATGTGACTCTAAGCCAACACACGATTCAATGATTAATTCATCTAAGTTTTTGGTAGAAAAACTTTTCTTAGCCTTTTTAGGATTTGAAGATGAGACCTTGCATGTGATACTTACTACCTTATCCTTTGAGCCGTTAGTTACTTTGTGATCAATATTGCATACTTAATGTATTAATTATGAATATACCATGCACCGATCTTTGGCATATTAATAGATTGTAAACTTCCGTTTTACGACTATCTATGATCTGCTACTTAAAAATAGGAACGAGTCACTTCGTGGTTTTTAATTTAAAAACATTGGTCGTCGGACTTATACTTTTGACTATTAATTAGGTTTGGGGTATCTGTTATATTTTTAGTAGTTACAATAAGCTTATTGAAAAAAAAAAACAGGGTACCGAGTACACCTTCAACTTTTTTTTTTTTGACCTACATAGACACTCCTTGAATTATCTTATGGGAGAAGAAAAGATCAACATCATAGACAAAAATATTTAGTTATTTTTATTTTTACTTGCAACTATAAAGACACAAATAATATAATGCAGAATAGAAATTAAAAACACGCAAATAGCTAGGTTTTGTTAACAAGGAAACTACGATTTTGTAGAAAAACCCTGGAATCCTCGTCCACTTTCAATACTCAACTAAATTAGTTATTACATCTGTCCATGCTATGAAACTTCTTTTTAGAAGCATTTGAGACAAAATATACCCTCCATGTCACCCCGCTTCAATAATGGTACTTGCGCCATAACCTTTTTAAGCATGTGCATGTAAGTTTGCTGAAAAATGTATATTAATTCCTTAGGATTTTCTCCCTAGCCTGCCGAGAAGACTATTGATACTCTGCCTCCAATAAGTTGGCAAGTTTTGAATATTCTATTGATATGTGCCACACAATTTTATAAGTTTTCCGTGAACTTAGTTTTAGCTGAAACATGATGAGTTAACTAAGCCTAATATTCAATATTGATTTTTACACTCAATACCTTTGTAGAACTCCTTGATTGATATATGTTCAATTATCCTAAATCCTACTATTCCCTAATAAAACTTCTAAATTTTTCTTAAACGATCTTATTGATAAAGATAAAATCTTAGAATAAAAAAGATTACCTGGGGATTTTTTTACTAACAATCTAGCTTTTGATCAAACTCGTTGATTCTCATAAATACATATTCATAAACTATTAAAATAATAGTTTTTAGTTGCGTTTGAACCCAAAAGAAGTCTTTGTTAGAACATAGCTAGGTTGAACTCACCAGGCATTGGTATGTCAAGTTTGGTAGTCATATTTTAGTGACTCAAACTCATCTAAAGTCGCTTGATTATATACTAGAGTCAACTTCGTTTAGGTTAGACCATAAAGTCTAGGAATGTTGAGACATACAAGTTTAGTAAATGTTTTTTTCTCTCTTGGAAAGACTATTTCTGAAAAGGACATAGTGTGCAAAATTCTCAGGTCATTGCCATATAGATACGAGCATGCAATCATAGAAGCAAATGATCTTTAAACTCTTTCACGAAGCACACTTTTTGGAAAGTTAAAGATCTTTGATCATGAATCACAATTTATTCAAGCTAAAGGAATTGCTTTTAAAGATGAAAATTTTCCAAAAGATCTTATGGAGAAAAATAAATTTCCAGATGATTCTGAAGAACTGATTGCAGAAGATTCTGATGATGATATTGAATAGTCATTATCATTAATCACTAGACAGTTTCGAGATCTCTTAAAGAAGAGAAATAAGAGATTTATAAAAGATGGTCATCGATCTTCTCGACCCCATGATCAATTTCCTGTCAAGAAAAAAAAGGATCAAGAAGAAGATGACGAATATCAACCTCAGTGCTTCAAGTGTAAAGGTTTTGGTCATATGGCTAAAGACTGTCCTAATCTTAGGAAATACACCGGAAGCAAGACATTAGCTATAACTCTAGATGGGACCTATGATTCATATGATTCTGAATAAGAGGAAACAACTAATATTGCACTAATTTTTAACTTGATTCCCTCTTCCTCCATTAGTGATTTAACCATATTAAAAATGGACATGTCTTTCGATGTCAAAAAATCATCTAATGATAAAGGTAAAAATAAGACAAAGTGTGAAACTGTCTCAAGAACAAGAATTGCTAAGAAGTGCATATGCAACTCCAACCAATCTCAAGAAACTTCGTTAATTCGAGGTAACAAGAGAAGCTTTTTATATCATACGATACTAGATCAAGAACACTTTGTTTGTTCTAAATCCCATGATGAGAGAAAATCTCATACTAATACCACCTAATCGGTATTGGAATTGCATCCTCACCCTGTGTTCCGATTGTATGAGTGAGGAAGCAAAAATCAAGGCACATTATGTGTAGATTATGGGAATAAAATCTAGTAATTGAAAATATATTTTAAAGATTTTCGTATTTATAGGAATCTTATATTTTCGGTAGTATGAAAAATATAAAAGGATATTTCTCATTATCTGGTCATTTCTTGTCCGAACCATGAGTCAGGATCCGATGTCTTCTCTTGCACATGTGCTAGATCTAAAAGATTTCTTTAAGAATAAATCTGCACCATCTCTTGATGATAAGAAGCCTAAGAGGAAGATTAAAAAGAGAGATTGGCTTAGCAAGAAAGAAAGAGATAATATGCTGAAGAAAGATCAGTGTATTGAGATATTGACATAATTTTGTGTTCAATCAAAGATAGAATTACATGTTCTTACATAGTCCTTCACTAAAACTTCTCAACTGCAAGAAATTTTGGTCAAGCAACAAGGTTATCTTCTTAAAGAAATTCACAAGCTCAAGTCTGAAAGTAATAACCTTCCTTCCTCTAGTGATATGAAGGATTAAGTTGCTCTTGTAATAAAGAATAAGATTAGATTCTTATCAGAAAAAATAGACATCAATCTTTTGATTTGCTTCAATTATTGTATAAGGTCTATTTTGAATGAAACTATCATTATTTGTGAATATAATTATTTCTTTATAATTTTTCTTGTGATAGTTACCAATTACATAGCCTGTGAATGAATGTTTATATTTTTGCTATATGTATTCGGTTTATGGGATGTCTGATTTTGGTTTTCATTAACCTTAATACTCGATCTCATATGATGTAACCCTAATGGTTTGTGTGGCTTTTTGATTTAGCGGGATTAAGTTCTATCCCATCTTGGTAGGCTTTATCAAAGGATCATAAGGTGTTCCCATTGAAACTCATATGTGAAAATTCACAATATGTTAAATCAATTTATGTTTACATGAGTTGTGTTTAGCATAAACATATGTGTTTCGGGTTTTCAACTTTTGTTATTGGCACACATTAGTTAAAACCGTTTCAACCTTTTTCTGGTAAAGGTTGCTTTTTTTGTTGTTCTTTTGTTCTTGCGAGAGGATGACAATAAACTGGGGGAGATTTCTTACTTCGACTTGCGCTTAATGATATATCTTTATGGGGAGAAGAGGCTGCGAATATGAGGTAATGAATTTGTTAGTTAATCGTTTTCATTTTTAAGAAAAGCCTGTTTATATTGCATATATTTTTCTTTTGCTTAACAAAATTTCGGTACAATTGATATGTTCCATTATTGTGTATGGATGTATATGTGTGTATGATTCAATTGTTTCCGGTTAAGAAAAACTGTGTCAAATTATTTGGATTATTATTTGGTATCTTCGTTATTGTTGGGTATCAAGTGTTTTTGCCTAACGAAATTTGGTGCAATTGATGTTCTATAATGACTATGTTTGTTTCAATTGTTTATAGTTAAGAAAATAATTGTACAAGTCAATTTATTTTGGTTTGTATGTATTATTTATGGCTTAACAAAATACGGGATCATTTGTTTAGTCCAAATCGATTCCGGATACGCGAAACTAAGTTAATTCTGATCTTAGTTAGACTTATCAAATTATAGGATTAGGTTATTCAAATATAATCGAATGCCTTGACAAGAAAAACTAGAAAAGTTACCTAGTACTGTTTGTCTTGTCTAAAGAGAAAGGTCTAAGTTATTGTCTGAATAATTAGAACCTGATGAGAGAAATAAAGTTAACTCTGATATTTATTTTGGTCTTATCGAAATAAGCGATTGTATGTTGCAATCAGTTTAACAAGGGAATTAAGTTTCTTAGTCAATTTTTTAAATGCTTATGGAAAATTGCTTCGGGAAATTGTTTCCTTGATAACATATTAAAACTAAATTACTTGTAGTTTCGGTTTTAATATTGGTTATCTAAAGTGGTATGTGAAACCTTCGTGCTTAACTCTTATAAGTTGTTTACTTGTCTTTTAGATTTGTATGATCCTTTCAGTTTGTACTTTATTTGCTCTAACCTTTGTCATTTTGTGACAAAAATGGGGAGAAATATATGGAGTAAACAAGTAACTTTCAATCACCAATGAAAGGACAATTGTGCTTAAACGTTATATCTAACGAAAGAGTAAAGCATTGACTAAGGGGGAGAAACATATCATATTGTTGTGTAGTAATTCTGACTACAAAAGAGGAATAACAAATATTTTCGAATCAAATATCTACCTAGCTTTCCTTTAGGGGGAGTATAAGCTTTGTTATTCAAATATCAACAACAACATTTATTAATTGCAAATCTTTGGATTACCAATATGTGTGAGATGGTAGTTACGATCGTAACTTTGTTATGTATCTTGGTATAACTAATAACAATGCCTGACTTACGAATTAGTATAACTAGTTTTTATTAATTGGTGTAACCGATCATAAGTAATCACCATAAGATTGTATGATCGATATTTGTAATTGGTGTGACCGATCTAAGTAATTAGTATCACCGATCACAGAGTATTGTGTAATCGATCCTTGTAATTGGTGTAACCGGTCCTGGTAATTGGTGTAACCGATCCTGGTAACTGGTTTGACCGATCACAAGCACTATCATGAGTATATGGTAACCGGTCCTGGTAATTGATGTAACCGATCCTGGTAACTGATGTTACCGGTCCTGGTACTTGTGTGACCGATCAAAAGTATTTCCATATTGAGGTATAACCTATCCTAGTGATTGGTAGAACCGATTAAACCCATATATGTGACTTGATGTTTGATCAATCACATAGTAATCTTGGAATACAGGTGAAACAATTCTAAACTTGTTTGGAAGAGTGGTATAACTGATTCCAAGAATGTAAATCCATGTAAATATGAATAAGGATTTACAGTGAAAAGATGTCAACCTACTTTGAACACGTACAATAACTCTTATCATTTATTGTTCAAAGATATTCCTTAGTACTCAATGAGATCATGTGCAGAAATAAATTAAGAATCTTTTAATTAAGGTTTTTGGTTTTGTATGCTTTAATTACCAGCAATTAAATGTATATCTCTAGAGAATAAAAATTAGTAATGTGCATTTACTAATTGGATATTTTCTATTGGGAGATTTCGGAATTTTTTTACAAGCATTTATTGGAATTAGGAAAACCGAATTTTGCTATTCATTGCATATCTTGAGAATATTTTCGGTTTTGGAAATTCCTTGATGTCCAAACATCCTTGGTTTATAAATACCTAAGTTTGCATTTCTAGAAAACCATCCTAAGAGCCAGACAAACTTCATCTTTTTGTTGTTTCTGGTGGAGCCGTCTAATCGGAGAGGAAAGTATCCTAATTACGTGAAATCTCTTACGACCGCTCATTTAAAGACTACTGTGGGATCAAGAAGCTCTACGAGTAACATTGGTGAGAAACTAGATAATTGCAGTGTTATTAGTTTTCGATTGATTTGATTGACTAACGGTTATTGAAACTTTGATTGCACCTAGTTTGTTTATTCTTGAGAATCTTCTCTTCTCATATAAGATTCACTCAAACTAGATCCAAGTATCGATGGGATCTTTTGAACTGTTTGTAGATATAAAGACATCTTTTGATAAACCATTGTTAACAGACTCCGTTCTGTGTGTGATTGATCACAAGAGATTCAAGTGGTGTTGTGCAGGTGTTTATTTAAGATTAAATAAGATTTGAAAACAAATAAGATTTCTTATTAGTTCTCATATCTTTGGGTGTGCACAAACCTTGATCGATTGGGATCCAACTAGAATCAGATTTATTCGATTGATTAGTTGCGTGAGATCGGCATCACTTTATAGTTTCTTGTTGAAATCTATATTGATTGAATGTGAATCTAAACTTGAATACTTTGGTAGTTATTAGATTGATTGATCTAACAAGGCAAAGAGGTTTATTAGATTAAACGGAAGAGACTTTGCATATGACTTGAGATATCTTTATCTTGAAATAATTGAAAGAGTTGTTACCAAACAGATTTGTTGTTCCTTTACTGTTTGGAATACGATCCAAAGGAATTTCTCCAGTGCGTGCACTCATTGAAGTCGGAAGCGCATGGATACTGAGGAAACTAAGTGAACTAGGGGTAGTTGCTTGGTGTCAACTATACGAAGTTGGTTTAGATTTTGTATAGCGGCTTACTTATGAGAGTATTCAATTCTGGACTAGGTCCTGGGGTTTTTCTGCATTTGCAGTTTCTCGTTAACAAAACCTTGTTGTGTCTTTTACTTTTCTATTTCCTCAATTATAACTGTTTTATTATAATTAAAAGTAAAATATATAAACATTTACTCCGATATACTTGATAGTGATTCTATAGTGTTTGGTTAAGTCCGAACCTATTATCAAGTATCACCCTTTGGTTGTCGTATTGTCTCGATCTCGTATCCATAGACAATCACACAAAGTGTGAATACCGATTGTTGCATTGTCTCGACTTTTTCCATAGACGACCACTTTCGGTAAGAAGACTTATAGGTGGATGAATAAAAGATTGTGGTGTATTTGGGTACCCTCGTATTTTCGGTCTCACCCTTACGAAGAACGGTTTGAATAGTTGGAGAACGACCTTCAAGCAACTACTACCTAATGGAGGACCAATGCTACAAAAGGCCCTTTATTCAAAGTGAAGGACCAATGCTTTTCACTTAGATCTTAAGCTACTTGGTAACTTATGATTGTAAACTAGTTTATACTCATTTGATTTAATGCTAATATGTTTGAGATTACGTATGATTCCACTAGGAAAAATGAGTATGGTAACATAAAATGTTTAATTGTTACGTGATAGAATAGCATATATATGTATATAACAGGAGTTTAATATATTTATTTTTCAATGGAGGTTTTATCAATCATGCTAATAATCCTAGTAAGGAAAAATTGGCAAAATATTAAGGTAAAGTGAACCTTATATCCAGAGATAGACTATCTAAATTTTTTACCACAATCACGTCAAGGATATTGCAATGTTGATTTTGATATCCTCTAGATGAATCTCCTAAGGGGTGAAACATGTTAGAGCATTGCTCGGTCAAACTCGCAAGTTATGCTATCTCAATCTTGTTGTCAATGTTAGATGTACAAAACTATATCATGATTTCTAATCTACTAAAGTCAAGTCTCGGAATAGGATTAAAGTATGGTAGTTGAATATCATACTTTACAAAGTAACCCTCAAAGATTGAAGACTGAAGAACAAACAAAAATATTCAGGGAACTTCATCAACAAAGAGGTATGTAAAGACTAAACCATCATATTTACTTACAACATTTACCATTTTATGTTATGACACTATGTTGTATGATTTTAGTAGATTTAATATTGCAAAGAAGAAATTTCGAGTTAAGCTTGTCTTGATAAATCTCTCGAAATATGATTCAATCAGTGAATATTCTTAGATACTCAAAAATCTTGGTTGAGAATAATTTATTGTTCATGATAATTTTTGTTTCAAGTTGATCATTTGGAGATTTTCCAAGCAATTATATTTTATTATTTATGGCCATTGGAATGTTTCAATTTTTTTAAAGAACATACTGAATTCTGGACACATGGTAGGTACGCGTACCCTAGTGATCTAAATTCTGTAATTGGGATAGATACAAATACCCATTAGGCGTGTCCCATGGTTTTGAGTTCGATAATGGGGGTGGTACGAATACCCAATCCCCTAGGATATGAATTTATGAATGGCTAGAGTAAACATACCCGGTACGCGTACCTCGGGAGCATGAGATCACAAACTTCCCATAGTTACGCATACCTACCCAGTTCTGAATTAAGCAGATGCTCATAAACTATTTTCACATATATGTTTGGCATTGTTACGACTCTCATAGACACTTCTAAGGCAACCTTGTTTACTAAATCACCATGTGTTTGTGAATAATGGTTTAAGTATTATGTGATACTAGACACCACTTATGCTTGTAAATTCAAATGGCATACTTGACAACATGAATTATCATTGTACATGGTTCTAGAATGTTGGACCATAGTGTATATTCTTTTGTGTAATTTTAGAGAACACTTCTCATATAGTTACATGAATTCCTAATAATAATTTAATCTAAACATAAAATGTGTCTACTTGCATTTCAAGTTATCTTAACTTGAATTCAAAGCTACCTAGAGCCTTGAAAATCTATAAATAGAGAGACTCTTGCAACACAATTTCCTAATCCATGGTACTTCGCTTTCCTAGTTGATAAGCTAGAGTTTTCCTCTAAAACCTAGGTTTATCATAACTATATTATAGGTTGGGGTTATAAAGACTGCACTTAGGAATTCTCGAAGCCCGATCAGACTGTGTTTTACCTGATAGTTCTTATACCCAGATCTTGTTCTTATTGATCTTTTAGGTTTTCTGTAATCTTATACCATAAATGAAATTGATCGAAATCACAAAGTTCTATTCGTTTCAGACTTTGTAATTTCTTAAGATGGATATTTAAACTCTTCTTTGATTTATTTGGATTGTTCTTGAGAGGTGGTTAGTAATCCAGGTTCTCAGCTAACTGGGTGTAAGTGTTATGGATTCATGAGGTTTGCTGGACTTTGTCTATTGCAAACAGATTTCAAAACCGGTTGAAAAATCAGATGAGAAATGAGTAATCAAATTGTCTTATTTGTTAGAGGTGGATTTGTATCAAATTTTTTTACTTAGGTTGAAGTAATTCTTAGGCTGTAAAGGACATCATCTAAGGTAATCAATTGCGTAGAACCATGCGAGGTTCAAGATACATAAGTATCAACTGTAACTGAATTATTTGGAGAGCTAATTCGGTCTCAACTATATTCCAGTCCAAATTCTAATAGTATGCTACATGTATCGGCTTAATACAATTTTGTGTTAAAAGATGAATGAGGTCCCGTTGTTTTTCTGTAGGTGAGTATTCTTCGTTAAAAAAAATTATGGTGTCTTGTGTTTTTTCTTTTTTCCGCGTTATATTGTTTTATCTTTATAATAGTGTTTTGGGGTAAAAACTGTTTGTGCTGGTTTTGGTAAATTTGGGTGTGTTGATGAGAAATGAATTTAGACCTAAACAAATGCACTGCACGGGAGTACTTTAGATTAGAGAGATCAATCTGTACAATCCTGGCCTAAACCAAGAAATGACCATTCCAGTCTTGCTTCGGTCACAAAGTGAAGGAGAATGGTTGGTCTTAGGGAGGGAAGCAAAGAAGGTGTTGAGATCAGAGTGGTTAACTCTGAAGGTGTGACTATTTTATGACTTGTATCAGAATATGAACTGTTAAGATATCAGTTCTTTGGTTTTCTGTATACTGTGTTGTTGTTAACCAAAACTCTTGTCGTTTTGTCGAAAATATGTAAAACCTATTTATACAAGTCATAATTGAACGCACCCTGATCTCGTATAAAGTGGGAGTGATTTAGTGATGGAGAAGTGGGATAATGTGTAAATGCCAGAAACCACGTCCCCACTATGAAGGAAACGGGTTAGTTTATACCCACTACTTCTTTCCGCCACTAACTTCCCTTCTTTCCTGACACTTTCTTATAATGGGCGTGTTGCACGCCGCACGTTGTAGACCGCCAGACCAATACCCTGTTGAGCATCCCCAAGTTTGTGACATGTTTGATGTCTCGAGTATTTTCGTGAAAATGTGTAGCAGATTGCTGAATGGGTCTTGTATGCAAGACCTAGATATTCCGATTAATTATATGCCAACTAAGTAACGGATAGCCATGAGTGGAAAGTCAAAGTCAGGAGAGTTTCCACAAGAGAATAGTGTGTGATGCTATTAGGTTTGTCTCAGTTGGTCACATAAGACTTACCATAGGAGGGTCAATTATGTGGCGAATTTGGACGGCTGAGATTGTAATTCAGGAGAGAGGTTGGCCATTGTTTATGGCCACATTCCGTTGGCATATGTTAATGGTATAGTGGCATAGCCACGCCTGTAGCATTGCGGCATAGTCAATGCTATGATTTGGCGTTGTTGCCAAAGTTAGGTCTTGGCGGCATGGCTAAGGCTAGGATTTGGCGTTATGGCCAAAATTAGGGCCTGACGGAGTGTCCAAGGATAGGATTTTGCGCCGTGGCCAAAATTAGGTCTTGGCGGAGTGGCCAAGGCTAGGATTTGGCGTCGTGGCCAAAATTAGGGTTTGGCGGCGTGGACAAGGTTAGGATTTGGCGTCGTGGCCAAAGTTAGGGCTTGGCGGCGTGGCCAAGACTAAAGAGGCTCGTGGCATGTTGTGGGGCTGAAGTGGCGTAACTTGGGGCCACGGCCATAAATTAGGGTTTTGACTAATGCCACTGAAGCAAAAGTCATGTTTCAATTATGAAACCCTAATTGGAGTTGGTTATGACTTTTGGCCACGAATAAAAGTGGGTTAGCACATAGCTACGATATTTGTGGCACGTTGGCGTGGCATGGCACGTTTGGAATGCCGATTAATATGTTGGCGCGGCATGGCATGTTTTGCATGCAAGTTAGAATGGTGGTGTAGTGGGGCACTTTTGGTATGCCAATTAACATGGTGGCGTGGCAGGGTGCATTTGTCCTTTAATGCATGTGGTGGGTTTAAAGTGACCTGATTGGTTAAAGAAAGGGGGCCGACCAAACATAGGGCGCGGCCACACCTCTAGTGCTCGTGGCGTATTTAAAGCGACCTGATTGGTCGGTGGGAGAGAGGAGATATGGTCAAGCAGTATGGGAGTGTGGCCATCTTCAAGTGGGGCCGACTGGCTTGTGGCGCCGACTGGCTTGTGGCACGACCACACCTCTCTTTTTGCTGTTCTTATTTTTCGTGGCTCTTATTTTATCCTTGTTTTCTAATTTTGGGTAGGATTTTGCACCTACTAATCCATGGCGGATCAATTGCCCAGTTTACCTTGGTTTATTTTCGATCAGTAGGATCTGATATACTGCGCGGGGCGCGAAACCCTAATTTTGCAAATAATTAGGTTGAGATTTGAATCTTGTGAATTATCACAAAATTGATTGAACTATGCACAGAGTTCTTTAAATTTATTTCCAGAGAGCAGTATGCTTTCTGATTGAGTGCTTTTATGCAAAACCTTAACCTTGATACTTCGGGAAATTCATGCTACTCTGTTGCGAGTGAAAACTAATTGACATGTCATACCAATATTAAGGGTTCATCTGGGGGAACATATCACAGAAAGTATTCCGTGAACCTTATATTAGTGAATAATAAAGGCAGGGTGCAGAAACTTTCAGAATATCTGGGATTATTGCTACATGCACCATTCTGGATAAATTTCATTTAAATATATTTATTTGCTCAATAAATGCACAAGTTAAAAGAATGTGAACTCATCACTTTTACATGGCTCCGTTTCTTTGCAGAGTGACGGCACATTAAATGCGAGGTTTTACAATTTTAGCCCTGAACTAAAAACCACCATCAAGAAATAAGAATAACACAAGGTGTACATATTCAATCTAGATAGTTTAATTTCTTATTAATTGAGATATAAAACAAGATGCTTTCTTTTTGAATTTGTATCTTGAAAGATAGATTGCAAGTTTCATATTTGTAAGAATTTAGATACTATTGATTTGGATACGACTAGATTGATCTTGGATATTGATATATTAGATTGCCTAAGAACTTTTCTACAAAATCAGATTCATGTACTTTTGTGTCTATACAAATATATCGTAGAAGAGATAAGAGAAAAACTCTACATACATATTCTTAAAGGTTCTTTTTTTTTCTTCAGAACTACTTGTAATTATATTAAGTTTTGTCCATACAAGTTGCCAAACGAAAAAGTTGGTGGTGTACTTGGTACCCTTTCATTTCAATTGTATCAAAGCAGACAAATACTGTTAGACCTAACAAGTCCGTGTTTACGGCGATCTGAATCCATGGACAAGAGTTTCAATCTCTAACGTACCATCAGGTGAAAATGTTGTATTTATGGATTCTATTAATAAGGTCGAATATCCTCTCTCCTCTAAAGAAGATGAACGCTTTGTCTCCCTAAAATAACCTTGTATTGACGATTGTTATCCTTACTATCTCACGGAATCAGTCTATCTCGGAATTTTCAAAGGAAGAATCCAAATAAAGCGCCGAAGTTCTTAAGAATCTTAGAATACAAGCTTCTGAGGTGAACATGCTGAAAAACAAAGTCAATACTCTCATAGGTAAGGTTAATAAAATGGATTCAAAGATAAAGATCATTCTCGAAGAAAAGGCCTTGGTGGATAAGAAAATAACTTCTATCGAGTTGAGATTGGAGAAAAATAACTTGGAACTTAAAAACCTACAAGATGATCCTCCTACTCTGTGTAGCTTTGTTTGTGAATCAGAAAAACTATCCCTATCTGAGGATTCTGAAAGGATTAAGGTATTGGAAGAAGTGATTACTAATGGTACTCATGTTCACTTAAAAAATATACTTCAGAAAATCATGCTCGAAGTGTCTTTACTTCCTTAAGGAACAAACAGTTGAATTTCTCTGACCAAGAAAAAACCGTCTCTTTGAAAGGACAACGTTCCCCTAGTAATTCTTTTGCCAAGTTAACTTATTATTATCCCATGAATACTCATAAGTTGTCTACTTCTGTAATACATATTGACACATTCGTAGGAAGTGTAAGCATAGGTTGGAGAATGAACGATTTTAAACTATACTTTGAATCTCATCTTAAAAGGTATAACTGGTGTTCAAAATTCTTAACCTCTTAGTTCAAGAATAACTGGTGTTGATACTCACATCAAGGAAACATATCCGAAAATTTTAATTTTTGATACTCACATCTAGGAAACATATCCCAAAATTTTAATAAACGGGCTGAAAATAAAAGTATTGCTACAAATCAGTCCAATAAGAACAGAAAGAAACCTTTGAGAATATGGGTTCCTAAATTATTCATACTATTTCAAAGGAATCCAAGGATCTACTGACTAGGGAAACTTTTCAACTGGCTAACATGAATATGATCATAGTTGGTACAACAATCTCATTGACAAGTTATCTTGCAACCTCAAGGAAATGCATACGAACTCAGGAAAAGGTTCCAACTTCTCTTTCATTGATGAAAATGAGTTTATGATAACTTCTCTAAACTTAAAGGTATAATCTCAAAAGGAAGAACCATGCATAAATCTAAATCTTTGCTTGTATCTCGTGGTGATTGCGATAATACTCACCCTTGTGCTACCTAAGCAACATAAATTTAGATCCTCATCATCTCCAAAAATCCTGTAAAATGAGGATTTTTAAATAATATGTGTTCTATTTATATCAAATAGTTTTTCTTTGTGTCTCCTAACACTTCCAATTCTTGAATTGCTTGCACTCAAAAGCTCAAATTACTGTTTCAAGATGTTATGTTCCATCAGCTTCAAATAAAGACAAAAATTAACATTTCACTCTGTTGAGCATCTGCTCCAAAGAGATGTATCCACCCTCAAATAGTTATATGACTGATTGAATGGGATGTTCCAGTGATTAAACAAATTTTTTATCATCATTATCTTGTATGCATCTCAATATTAAGTCAGTATTTGAGTTGGTGCAACCACATCATCCATAAAGTCCAAAACGTAATGACTTGATATGGATATCAACAAATCTTATGCTTTTTATACTAATTCTTCCTGCCTATCAGACTTCTAAGCAATAAACGAGAAAAGGATTCATGGGAATTTAAACATAACAAGCTAAGATGTAATCTATGCTCTTAGATCCTCTAATCTCTAGGTTGATATTTAAACTTAAGCTACATTCATAGATTATTTACTTTGGTATATAGAAAAGTGAATTTATATATTAATTTTGAGCTCTGCGTAACACTATTCTTTAGGAACTTAAAAGTGTGTGTGATATTTTTTATATGTTGTCTATGATTTTTTAAAACTCTTCCAAAACAAAAACGGTTGGCGAACTGTTTTATTCAAAGGGTAACTCCTTAGTTTCCTACTTTGACCCAATTTACAAAAATAGTTACGTAACCGGTATTATTTTTGGAAATACCTTGTTGAGTTAACCTTTAAACACTACATACTTGAGTTGAGTCCTCTCATTCAAGTCATTCTTTCAATAACATGTCTCCATTATCTCTCAAAAATATGGAAGAAACTCTTGATAATGATTGCAATGATATTTGGTCAATAGGGAAGAAGAAAAAAACTTTTGTTGAAGATGGAGTTGAAAATCCTAATTCTACTAAAGATCATCCTGAAGTAAATAGTTATTTTGCTTATGATCATCAAGATGTAGAGCAAGAAGAGATGATTTATGCTAATGTTGTTTATGATTTTCTAAAAAAATTAAGGAAGTTAAAATTCAACTTGTTGAAGCCTTGAAGGGTCAATACATGTCAATAACCGAGTAGAGAAAGGTTACTGCTGGCCTTGTTCTAATGAATTCTCATGTCAATGATCTCCTCAATGAAGAGATCTTCCCAGCCTTTAAGACCTTTGAAGACAAACTCAAAGGTCTTAAAACCAAAGATGCCTCTTCCAGTGGTCATTGATTAGATTTATTCCTTTTGTTTCTAGTTAACTCCTTGTAAAAAAATTATTCTTATTGTTTTGAAGGAGGAATACTAGCTTTTGGAGTAGCTTATCTTTGTGTTTCATATTAACTACTTCAAATACTATCATCTTTTAATTATTAAATTTTATTTAGTTAGATTTTACTTTAGATATGATTGCAGTACCTAATTTTTATCGATTATTATGTGTATTGCTTATCTTGTGAAATTTGTTCTTTGCTATCATATTTCTGGTGATTAGAACATATATCTCGTATGTTCTCTTAGATTATACTCTTAACTCTTTGCGTTGGTCACTGGATAAGGAGAAGTAAACTATTTTGAGAATTTCAATATTGATCTTCCCACGATTATATTTTATGAATATATTACAGGGATTCCATAAGATGTTCTTAGTTCTCGCCTTTACTCATCGAAACCGTAACTGGCAAGGAATAAGATTGATAACTTTAATATCTACTTTCGTACATGGATATAGAAGATATAATTCTTATGTTGAGTCATAACTGGCAAACAAAATAATTTTTGTCGATGATTAATTTTCACACGGAAGTAATGTTTCTTAGTGCCTCTAATATTAAGTTCATTGGTATTAACTTCTTTGTTCTTAACTAGCGAGAAGAGAGAAAGATTTTTGGGATACATTTACTTGTAAATTTATTAATTTTCAAGAAATCCTTCTCTTGTAGACTAGTTAGATAAAGGTCGCTCATGTTATTTTCTTGAGAATGACATCAAATGGGGGACAGTTCATTTGGAACTTGTGCTTAATTTTTATATCTTTGTGGGAAATGCGACTGTAGAATTATTGAAGATGAAGTACCTTTATCTCTTCTTGAAGAAAATGGTAATTTTACTCGGTGGAATCATCTAAATAAAAATTTCGTATATTATCTTTTGTCTCGATAACTCATTTGTGTAGTTCATAACGATGCCTTGTTTTTCGCCTTTTCCAATTTTGTTGACAAAAAAAGGTGAGAATCATTTAGTATTGTTCTATTATAACATATGGATTTTCAGAGCATTATGTAAGGGGAAGTGACTTATTATGCAAAAAATACAAGTAAGGACTAAGGGGGAGAACATATCACCATAGTATTGCTTCAGAGTTTTGGTACAATTGGACTTTGAGGTAGGTAAAAGTACTACGCACTGATGTAGCAACCATTGAGTAGATTAACTTCATCATTCTAGAAGATCTATAAATGAGTATCCTCATAAGTTGTTATATCTACCTATCTTCAACAACAAAGGTGCTGAAACGACCATATGCAGAACCATAAAAAAACTTGAAGAACGAAGAATTCAAGAAGATGTTGATGATTTAAGAAATCAAACATGATGGGTAGTTGAGCTGAAAGGTTTTGTTTATCGAATCCATATGTATTAATAATCTCGTCACTAAAATTAATAAATGGGAAGATTATTAGAGCACTGCTTGGTCAAACTCGCAAGTTTTTCTATCTCAAGCTTGTTGCTAATATTAGATGCACAAAACTATATCTTCATTTCTAGTTTACCAAAGTCAAGTCTCAGACTAGGATTAGAGTATGGTATTTGAGTATCAGACATCACTGAATAACCCTCGAAGATTGAAGACTGGAGAACAAATGAAGAAATTTGTAGAACTTCATCAACAAAGAGATATGTGAAGACAAAATCATCCTATTTACTCATGGATTTTACCATTCTATCTCATGAGACCGTGTCGTATAATTTTAGTAGATTTAGTATTGTAATGAAAAAAATTCGATACAAGCTTATCTTAATAAATCTCTCAAAATATAATTCAAGCTTTTCTTGATAAATCTCTCGAAATATGATTCAAGCAATGAATGTTCTTAGATCCCTAAAAATCTTGGTTAAGAACAATTTATTGTTCACAAACTATTTTTCATTCAAGTTGATCATTGGAAATTTCCGAAGCAATGATATTTATTATCTATCGCCATTGGGAATATTTTAAATTGTTTAAAGAGAGTTTCAAAACATACTGAATAACTAGTATGCGTACCCTACTAATCTGAGTTCTGGAATTGGTATGCATATATACCTAGTACGCGTACCCCATGGTTCTGAGTTCGAGAATGTGAAAAGGTACGCATATACGTATCCTTGGGATATGAATTTGTGAATGTCTAGGGTACACAAAACCGGTACGCGTACCCCGGGAGCTTGAGTTCGTGGACTGCCCATATGGTACGCAAACCTACCCAGTTATGAATTAAGAAGATGCTCGTAAACTATACAAACATGTTTGGCATTGTTACAACTCTCATAGATTGGTACTGAAAAGACGAGGATACCCAAATATACCTCAATCTAAAAAAATTCCACCTATAAGTCCTTTTATGAAAGTGATTGTCTATGGACTAAGTCGAGACAATACAACTAATCGGTTCACACTTCGTGTGATCGTCTATGGATACGAGATCGAGACAATACAACAACGAAGTATGTTTACTTGATAATAGGTTCAGACTCAACCAAACTCTAGGGATTATCTATCAAGTAAAATAGAAATTAACGTTTGTGTATTTTATTTCTAATTATAATAAAACAATTATAATTGCGGAAATAGAAAAGTAAAAGACACAACAAGATTTTGTTAACGAGGAAACCGCAAATGCATGAAAACCCCAGGACCTAGTCCAGAATTAAATACTCTCAGAATTAAGACGCTATACAAAATCAAACCAACTTCGTATAGTTGAGACCAAGCAACTAAAGCTATAGTTCACCTAGTTCCCTCAGTATTCCCACGCCCCCAACTTGTAATAAGTCACGTACTTGGAACAATTTCTTTGGTTCATATGACAAACAATAAAGGAACAAAAAATATGTTCGGTAACAACTCTTTTCAAACAACGTGATATGAGTTTGAAAAAATCTCTTCCATTTAACCAATAAACTCCTTTGTCGGGTCCTTAGATCAATCTCTCAACAACTACCGAACTAATTATTAGACTATGCAATTAATACTATTAATCACAAATAAGTGTATTGATGCCGATATACTCAACTAATCAATTCAATCTATCACAAAGATAAACCGATTATAGTTGGATCCCTTTCCAACAGAAACAAGTATTGTGCACACCAAAGATTATGAACCCAAAAAGTCTTCTTATCTTCAAATCTTCTTTAATCTTCAATCAGCACCTGTACACAATCAACTTGAATCTCTTGTGATCAATCATACAGTATAGAGTCTTTTAACATTGGATTATCACAAGGTGTCTTTAGATCTACAAACAATCTAAAGATCCTCGTCGAAACTTCGATCTAGTTAGAGTGAACCTTATATCAGAAGAGAAGATTCTCAAGCATAAACAAACTAGGTGCAATCAAAGTTCAACAACCGTTAGTCAATCAAATCAATCAAAAACTAATAATAAACCACAATTATTTAGTTTCCCACCAACGGTACTAATAGATCTTCTCAATCCCAAAGAAGTCTTTAAACTGAGCGGCCGTAAGAGATTTCGCGTAATTAGGTTACTTTCCTCTCTGAATAGGCGGCTCCATCAGTAACAACACAAATAGGTAGTTTTGCTGGCTCTGAGGATTAGTTTGCTCGAAATGCAAACTTCAATATTTATAGACAAGGAAGTTTGGACACCAAGGAAAATTCCAAAACCGAATATTCTCAATGATGTGTAATAAACACAAAATTGGTTTTCATAACTCCTAGAAATACACTCTCCAAATATTGATCGAAATCCCAATAGGAAAACCTATAATCAATAAATGCACATTACTAATTATTTTTTCCTAAATATATGCATTTATTTGCTGGAAAATAAATAACATATAAAAACTAAGAAACCTTAAATAAAAGATTCTCAATTTATTTCGATCCTGGGATTTTCTTTTAGCTATTAAGGAATATCTTTGAACAATTAATAATAAGAGTTACCGCACATGTTCAAAGTATGTCGACATATTTACTTTGCAAGTCCTTTTTCATACTTACAATCATAGAAACGATTTTCCACACATCCAAATAAGTTTAGAATTGATTCGTCTGAATTCCAAGAACTATGTGATTGATTATGCTATCAAATCACCAATCATGGGTTTCACGGTTCTTGCAAAACAAATTCGGTTCTACTTCCATGTAAAACCTATGCATAGTCATGCAAGTTACCAAAATTCGATTGACTAGGTACTACGATCGGTTCCCCACAACTTATGGTAACTACCTGTATTCGGTTGCACATGTCCATAGGATCAGTTCCCACAAAACTATAAACTTGTTGAACATGTTCATAAGATCGGTTCCCCCATCTACTAAAAACGTGTTGCACATATTACAAGGATCGATTTCCTCTTGTAAATTTGTTGCACCTCTTACTAGGATCGGTTCCCCAATGACTAGATAAAAGTTTCTATTTACAAGGCATCGATCATACCATCTTTAGTGATTACTTAAGATCGGTTTCACTAATAAAAGTCATACCAATACATAAGTCAGGTCTTGTGAATAGTGTTACCAAGATACATAAACAAGTTTATGAGCGGTTATACTAAAAACACATATTGGTAATTCAAAATAGATTTTCAATGAATAGCAATACCAATAAGCCTAGCGATTTCCCTTTCGATTCACAAAACAAGTTTATGAACTTACTTCCTTTAAACGAATGTAAAACATTGGTTCCTAGGATGAAATATTCACTCATACCCATACATAATCACAATAGCAATCATATGATCATGTCAATGTCTTATATACAAAGTTTAATGGTTAAGCAATAAACCTCGTATTGTATTCCTTAATACTATGTCTAATTAGAGTATCATACACAGCTTTGCAGTTATGTTTTCAATATGCACAACTTGAAAGATACGTTCGGGAATGAAACAGTTCAAGTAAAATATTACTAACCTCAATAGGAAGGATGATGTTGTCGTTGTAGCTCCATACTTCTTCACATTCATCAAGTCTTCATGTAATACTTGTAAGTCTCATATCCTAACAAAGTTGACTCTAGTATTTAATTAAGCGACTCTTTAAATGAGTTTTGATTCACTAAAATATGACAACCAAACTTGACATACCAACACTTTGTGGAAAGTATTTATTTAGGTTGAAGCAAATTTTAGGCTGTAAAGGACGTCAGCTAAGAGAATAAATTGCGTAGAACCTTGCGAGGTTCACGAGACGTAAAGAGCAGGACTGCAGCTGCATTGCTTGGAGGTTTAGTTCGGTCTCAACTACGTTCCAGTATGATAGTAGACTAGTGTCTGTAGAGGCTTAATACAGTTTGTTGTTCAAAGATGGACGAGGTCACAGGTCTTTTCTGTAGGTGCAATTTTCCTCATTCACGAAAACTCGGGTATCTTGTGATTTTCATTTTCCACATTATATTGGTTTATCTTTATAATATG
The DNA here is from genome assembly GCA_023529315.1 of Papaver bracteatum. Taxonomy (NCBI): domain Eukaryota; kingdom Viridiplantae; phylum Streptophyta; class Magnoliopsida; order Ranunculales; family Papaveraceae; genus Papaver; species Papaver bracteatum. Next base: position 1,911,888 of record JAJJWX010005377.1, on the reverse strand, counting down.
AATAACACAAATATTACATATTCAATCTGCATAGTTTAAGTCCTTATTAATTGAGATAAAAAATAAGACTTGTTCTTGCTAAGTTCATATCTTAAAAGATAGATTGAAAGTTTCATACTTGTTAGAATTTGTATCCTCTTAATTTGGATATGACTAGATTGATCTTGGATATTAATTGTGAGATTTTCCAAGAACTCTTCCACACAATCAGCTTCACAGACTTTTTAGGCCAGACATATTAATCGTGGAAGAGATAAGATTTTTTTTTCATATACATATTATTCAAGGATCTTTAATTTAGATCTACCTACAATTGTAAGAGGTTTTGTCCATACAGGTTGCCGAACGAAAATGTTGGTGGTGGTGTACTTGGTACCCTCTCCTTTTCAGAAAACTTCAATACTCTATTAGATAAATGAATATATATCAACATATTAATCCAATGAGATTACCGCGGCTATTGCAAGAGTTGAGTATTGTAAATTACAACTATAAAAGTTGATGTTATGAAAATGAATTATATAAAGCCAGAAAAGATTTTTCGTTATCCTGTGACGAAGGGATTAACAAGAGTCAATATGTCATATATATCTTATGGATGAAAATGGTGCCAATAGAGATTGAGTTAATCGTGACGAATACCCAGTCTAAAATAGACTAATCGAAGTCACCAATAATATGAAGATGCAGAATCATGCTTTTGAGAACTCATCCCACGACATGATATACTGAAGCAAGTTAAGTTTGAGTATTATAAAATTTTAATGATGTTTATATCTCTATTTAGAGTGGGAAACTTAACTACATGAGTACTCTTGATAAACTCACCTATATGAATGTGAAAGTGTGGAAGCTTTCCATGATAATATGACTAGTTCGCTAGATTATTCATTCAACTGGGATACAAGTATAGGGTCGTGATGTGTCGGATTTAGACTTTATACTAGTATAGTCGTGTGTGTTAATTAAACAATCTTTTTGTCTCATAGAGTTCAAGACTTATGTTCACTCTATGATCATATTTTAAGAGAATACAAATTTTAAAAGAGTTTAATCAATAATATGTACGTTCAAATCGTTGAGATTGCTTATACGCAACCCTATAAATTCTTGCTTAATGTTTTAAAAGTATAATGAGAATCCAGATTTTAAGAGAGTTTAATCAATAATATGTTCGTTCAAATCGTTGAGGTTGCTTATGCGCACCCCTATATATTCTTGCTTACTGTTTTAAAAGTATAAGTTGGAGGATTATTGGAAATACGTGTTTAAAACAAATAAATTTCCATTCATTGCTCTTATTAAAATAATTTTAATAGTCACAATGTTTTCATAAATGGAATTTATTTTGCTATTAATCTCTGAGATCATTCATGTTTAATGGGAGTTCATTGTGTTCACCATAACATAATAAATTCTCGTTAAACTCTATTAAAATACCGACATATTAGATTTTTGGTCGGAAAATAGAAGGGGATTTTTTCTATTATGTTTTAATTTTAAATGAAAAGTAATGTTTATTTGAGAGAAAATAAATGTGTGATCGTCCTTTTGACTTTACAAGTATGATTTTGAGAAAAATAGGAATGTAGAAGTTGACGTTCTATCATAATGCAAGAGTAATTATGAAGAAAATTTTATCTGGCTGTTTTATGCTTTGGACAATTCGACATCGATCAAGTTTGTATAATATTGACGAGATCGCGAAAGGTCTAAAAAAGAATGATCTGATCGTAACTAGGACATTATATTACTATTTGATTTTTTGAGACCATTTTCCATGCAACCGTCAGTAATTGTTGCAACACTTAGAATATGAAAAATTGAATGTAATGTTTTTGAAAACATAGCAATCAAGTGATGCTTCCTATTATTATATTACAATTACAAAAGATATGGAGACGAGATTGAAAGATCAAATGATTAGATGCACAATTTTCCTTTTAAGTTTTGATTCCTCTGAATGAAAAAACAGCTCTAAAACCTCTAAAGATTTACTATATCTATTGAAAGCAAATACGAGAAAAATTAAAATAAAGAGAAAATGTACGTTAGCTCCTTTTAGTGAAGGAGACTTGTAAACTCTTTTGTCTCTCTCTTTTCTCCCTCTCAGTAAACTCTTTTCTATCTGAACTTTTATAAACCATAGCAGCCAGAGCCTTCCCCTGCTCAGATTGGCTCCATTAGAGCAGATCTGAGTAGGGAAAGCTCAACCTATCCTTAATCTTCCATTAATCTTCTGTATTTTTTTTTTGCCATTTATTTTAGTTTATAGGCTTGAATATGATTGATTTTAGATTCAAACTCATCCGTTTCTAGGTTTAAAACAATCATCTTTTTCCTTGTTTTCTTCTTCTGATTTATTCAAGGATTTTTCCTTGAAAATCTGTCGTAAGGTTTGACTCTTTTCGGCGTTTGCAATATATCTGAGGTTTGCCTCTTTTCGGGAAAAAAAAGTGAATGAGACTTGTGAATAAATAAACCAATCTCTTAAATTCTTGATATTATAGTTTATGACTTACAAGCAAAGTTGGTCATATGAAATACAATCAACATCGGTTGTGATATTATTTCCATTCGGATGTTTGCTTCCAGTTACTCATGTTAAATAGTTTAGTACTCTTTCGTTTTTAGTTAGTTTTTTTCTTCTTCTATTTCCTTCATATAAGTTTGGTTTTGTTGAGAACAAAGAATATCGTTTGTACATCCATGTATTATTTGGCATAATTATGTAAAAAAAGGATCCAAGATAATCTAAACTAAAACTAACATTATAACTTGGATGGAACATATCCATCTACCACTAAGTTGTATTTCATTCCAATTTTTCTGTCTATTATGAAAGTGAGTTAGTGTAACATACTAATTCGTACGGTGTAAACTATCTATATCTCCTTCATTGATTAATTAAGTAATTAGGCTCTCTCTAAAATATATTAACAATCCATCTGCTTCCTTGTCAACAAAGATCAGAAAAGTACGCCATAAAAGTACCTACGCATATAGATTTTTATCCAAATGGACCAAATCTCAACCAAAAAGTTCCTAGGTAGATAGCATTATATCCAAATACTCCTTAGATATGGTAGCAACTAGTCTAGCAGCTTATGACTAGAAACAAACTGAGTCAGTGCTTACATACTTGAAACCTACCTCGTACTAGCTTTTTTATTTTTTCAAACCAAGGAAATTGAATGTAACCTTACAAACCATTTATAAATTTGCAAAAACATACAAAAGACTGTTTGTGAAGGCACGACCAATCGCACTCTCACCAAGGTTTATTTCTCTAAGAAGTGTCATTGTCTAACCAATCGGCCTCGTATTAATTTTATTTTTCTTTTTTGATCGATCAAAGAGAAAATTCATTGAAAAATGGGTACTTAAAATGGGTACCTCAATCTAATGAATACTCATGATCAGAAAGAAAAGGGAGCCGAAGGGGAATTCGACAACCCAGAACAAAATCAAGTCAAAATCAAGAAGACCGGAATAAATAATCTATTAAGGGATTCACATATATATTTTGTATATACGGAAGTTATAACATATCTTGTATGTTAGGAAAGATATTAGTTTAGTATAATTTTCTCTCTATATTTGTAAAGCCGCATCAGGCCTATTTAGACACAGGTTTATCCTGCTTTGTATTCAAGCTTTTGAGTAATACACAAAACCTTCAAATTCTTACCTTGTCGTTTCATGGCATCTGAGCCAGAATCGAAATAACCTAAATAATTGAAAATCAGAATCTAATCTTTTTTTAGCATCATGACTTGGGAAGAATCGACTTCTTATGTTAAAACTAAAATTGATTCAATTTTACAGACGAAATCATCATACCCGTATGATTTTAAGGATGTACGTAATACAGTGAAACGAAATGGCGATAATTATGAATAAGTTGTCGTTAATACCTCACTTATGAATATTGATGTGAATTCTAATGGAAGCTATCTTTCATCACAAGATCGAGTACAACTTTTTAATACCCTCACCGATGCACAGTGGGAAGCTATTGTGAATATGCTTAATTCATCGAATAAGGATGTGATTTCGTCGAATAAGTGGATACTTGATACAGGGGCTTCAAGGCATATGACAGGAAGGAAAGAGTTTTTGTGTAAAACATATCAAATAGGTTTTTCTTCCGTAAAACTTCCGAACGGGACATACATAATTGCTTCATGTGAAGGCACTGTGGTGTTTGGAGATAATATGAGATTATATCGTGTTTTATATGTTCCTGATCTTCACTGTAACTTGATTTCGTTAGCATGTTTAACTAAAGATCTGAAATGCATTGTCACTTTGACTGATAAGTTATGTGTGATACAAGACCGCACTACGAGGACGCTGATTGGTGTGGGAGAGGAACGAGACGGGGTTTATATCTTCCACAGTGGAGCGCAGATTATGGTAAATCGAGTTACTACTGGTGAAGATTATAATTATGGCATAGGCGTCTTGGTCATCCTTATAATAATATTATTTCTTTGCTTCCTGGTATGAACAAAGTTGATTGTCAGAAGTTTCTCAATGAACCGTGTGATACATGTTTTAAGGCTAAACAAACTCATGCTAGTTTCCCTATTAGTGAGAATAAAGATAATGATATATTCAGTTTAGTTCATTGTGATATATGGGGTGCGTATCGTACTTCGTCTTCTTGTGGTGCACACTATTTTCTTACGATTGTTGATGATTATTCTCGTTGTGTTTGGGTTTATTTGATGGCACACAAAACTGAGGTGGTGAAGAATTTTCAGATTTTTTGTGCTATGGCTAAGACACAATTTGATAGACAAGTTAAGCAGGTTCGTAGTGATAATGGTACGGAATTTTGTCCATTGATTCCATTCTTTTCTGAACAATGAGTAGAATTTCAAACCTCATGTGTGGATACACCACATCAAAATGGGAGAGTGGAACGCAAACATCGTCATATATTGAATGTGGGTCGTGCTTTGCTTTTTCAAGCAAATTTACCTCTTCGGTTTTGGGGTGAGTGCATTCTAACCGCTGCTTATATTATTAATCGCACGCCTACTCCCTTGCTTAATGGGAGAACTCCATATGAAATGTTACATAGGAAGCCTCCTATTTATAATCTTATTCGGGTATTTGGATGTTTGTGCTATGCAAGTATTGTGCCTCGTGATCGTAATAAGTTTAATCCACGAATCCGGAGATGTATTTTTTTTGGTTATTTTTATGGGAAAAAGGGTTGGCAGTTGTTTGATTTAGAAACGAAACAATTTTTTGTGTCTCATGATGTAGTTTTCTTTGAAAACAAATTCCCTTACATGATTGTTTCTTCGGATAAGAATAATAATAAAGATAATAATAATGAAGTTGGGGTGGATGACGGGTCAGTAATTTCTGCAGAACAATTTATTTTTCTGGCGTCTGATAGTCTTCAGATACCAGCCACTGTGAATCCGGGAAGTACTGAATGTGTGACAGCAGAACCGAGTAGGACAGATATGTCTAATGGTATTTCGGTAGCATCACAGAACGTTATAGGAGGACGTTTTTCGCAAAATTTAAAAGGGTCACAGAACGTGACAGGTGGGATGTCAGGTGGCATTAATTGCCAGAAAAATTCAGGCAAAGTTTCAGAAGTAGAACGTGTCTTCCCTGAATCGGAACGTCTAGGGGCGGACCAATGGTTGGTGTACCAATGGCGGACCATGAAATGGCAACCCCTCCACCACAGGATCTATAGGGGTGGGTTTTTTAAATCACTAGTGGGACCCTAATATCTTAATCCAACGGTGCAGAAAATTGGTCTGCCAAATTGGTACACCCTTAGACTTTTCTCCACTAAATTTAGTACGCAAAACATGGCACGAAACATTTCTCCAAATGTGTCAGAGAACAAAAGGAATGTCTCAAGTGAGTTTTTGGGTGGTTTTGTCTTATCAGACATAAATAAACATAAAAAGTCAAGTGATCCAACATGTGTTCAGAGTATGTCAGACACTGTTGCCTCTTGTGACGTTAACTCTCAAATTAATTCAAGTGTGACAAGGGAGGGACCTACTGGAAGTCCAACAGTCACACGATCACATAACATAACAGGTCTAGTGAGAATTCAGATGTAGCCTTGCCGTAAATATTAGGGGATACTTCTGAAACAGTTATACTCCCTGATGCTACTCATATACCTGACAACATATTGTCGGAACCTATCAATGATATTTCTGATCAGATAGTTAGACAAAGTATTCGTGCTCGGGTTCCTAATACTCGGTTAAAGGATTATGTATGTAATACTGTCAAAACAATAGACCCCGGCTCCTCCACTCCTCACTCGTCAACGTCTTCAGGTACGCCTTATCCCATAACTAATTATGTGTCTTGTGCAAATTTTTCTGCTAACCACACTCAATTTTTGGCGGCTATTACTACTCTTAAGAAACCAACCAGCTATGCTGAAGCTGTGAAACTTCCATGTTGGCGCGTCGCTATGTCTGAGGAAATTGGTGCTCTTGATAAAAATGGGACATTATCTATTACTGATCTTCCTCCAGGGAAAAAGGCTATTGGTTGTAAGTGGGTTTACAAAATTAAATATAATTCTGATGGCAGTGTCGAAAGGTATAAAGCTCGATTGGTTGTTCTTGGTAATAGACAGGTTGAAGGGGTTGATTACCATTAAACCTTTGCTCCCGTAGCTAAAATGGTTTATGTTAGAACTTTTTTGGCTGTCGCAGTGGCTCAAGATTGGGAGTTGCACCAAATAAATGTTCACAATGCCTTTCTACATGGGGATCTTGACGAGGAAGTATATATGCAACTTCCTCTAGGCTATTCGACTACTTCTCCGGGAAAAGTATGTCGTCTTCATATTCATAAATCTTTGTATGGTCTTCGTCAAGCTCCACGCAATTGGTTTGCTAAGCTTGCAAGTGCTCTTAAGACTTTTGGATTTATAGAGTCTTATGCTGATTAGTCTCTATTTACTCTACGACGAGGTGATAATTTCATTAATATACTTGTTTATGTTGATGATTTGAATATTGCAGGGAATGATTCCGCTGTTATTGCTACTTTTAAGACATACTTAAGTCGGTGCTTTCATATGAAAGATTTAGGTCCTCTCAAGTATTTTCTTGGTATTGATATATCTCGAGGTACTGATGGTCTATTTTTATCTCAACGAAAATATACCTTGGATATACTTTCTGAGACTGGACTTCTTGGAGCCAAACCAGCTACTTCACCTATTGATCAACATCATCGTTTGGCTCTAGATGATGGACCTTTATATTCAGATTCATCTCAGTATCGCCAACATATTGGGCATTTGATTTATTTGACCATTACGCGTCCTGAATTGTGTTATTCGGTACACGTATTGGCTCAATTCATGCAATCTCCTAGAGTTTCACATTGGGAAGCTTCTCTTCGAGTTCTCCGTTATCTTAAGAGTTATCCGGGTCAAGGGATTGTTCTACGTAAGGACAGTGCTCTTCAACTTATTTCTTATTGTGACTCTGATTGGGCCTCCTGCCCTCTTAGTCGTCGTTCTCTTACTGGCTATTTTATATTTTTGGGAGGCTCACCTATATCTTGGAAGACAAAGAAGCATCACACTGTGTCGCATTCTTCGGCCGAAGCTGAGTAACGTTCTATGACTCATACATGTAGTGAGCTCACTTGGCTCAAGGCATTATTAAAATCTCTTGGTGTGTCCCACTCTCAGCCTATGCGTATTTATTGTGACAGTCAATCCGCACTTCATATTGCTGCTAATCCGGTTTTTCATGAGCGCACCAAACATATTGAGATTGATTGTCACTATGTACGTGATCACATTCAATCTGGTGCTATTACCACTTCTCATATTCGCACAACGGCTCAACTTGTAGATATCTTCACCAAAGCGCTTGGACGTCCTCAGTTTGAGCTTCTTCTTCGCAAGTTGGGCATTCGTGATCTCCATGCTCCAACTTGAGGGGGAGTGTTAAGGAATTCGCATATATATTTTGTATATACGGTAGTTATAACATATCTTGTATGTTAGGAAAGATATTAGTTTAGTATAATGTTCTCTCTATATTTGTAAAGCCGCATCAGGCCTATTTAGACACAGGTTTATCCTGCTTTGTATTCAAGCTTTTGAGTAATACACAAAACCTTCAAATTCTTACCTTGTCGTTTCATAATCCCAAAATGTTATCACCGTGTTCGCCGTTAGACCTAGCTTCCTTATGTTCGATTTCGCCGTTATCCTCGTACTACTTCTCTTTTTCGAGTAACCTTGCTCCTGCTATAAAACCGTTGCATAACGAGTTTGCATATGCCGTACCTGCATTAGTCCACATCATAATTCCTATCTTCTTCCTTGTTCACTTTCGCTGAGTCTCACTCCCATGCAAAATAGAATATTTCTAGATTCCAAGATCTAAGTGTTTTGTCTATGATACGCATCCACTGGAAGAAAATTGCCTATGTATAGTATATCTCCATCAAAGATACTTGTAGCCTGTAGGTACTATTGAAGATATTCTATTCAAATATAAACTTCTTCTTTTTCCCCTCAGATTCTTGGAGGTGAAAGAGAAATTCTATTTATACGAAATTCATGACTTGCCTGGGTTAGTAGTGCTAAGGTGATTCACGGCTGATCCCGACACAATCATTAGTTTACGAGAATGTTAATGTACGATGTTTGTATAAAGCACTAAAAAAGCGCTCTTACTATAATGAAAAGAAGTAAAAAAGTGTTCTTACTGTATTAAAAAGAACAAGAGAGGTTTGAACTTTTGAATCACCAAAAGGTCTTGCAGTATCTTTAATAATAGGCAAGCACTCTACTGGTTTTGAAATCTACAGGCGCAGATTCTGATAAACCATTTTTGGAAGGTCATGTTCTTCAGAAAAAATTAAAAATAGGTTCTAGGGTTGGGATCATGTTTCAACGATCCAAACTTTCCTTTATGTAAGCGGGTGTTATGGTTACTATTGGTCTCTCCTGTGTTTAATCGGGTGTTGCTGTTACTATTATTGGTTACTTGGGATTCTGGTATACGTGATTCTGTTACTGGAGAGTGGGTACTTGGTCACGTTTGAAAGTGGGTTACAGTCAGTCATATTGCATTTTATTTTTTCTTGTCCTGTAACTTCAGGTTAAATACCTGTTTTATCTTTTAAAAAAAAAAAAAAATCTTTAAGACCACATCCATAATTGATATTTCATCTCTCCCATGAGATCTAACTAGTACATTTTTTTTTTACATGTGGAAGTTAATTAGTAGTACTCTGGTGGCTAAAGATTACAGTTTATGCCGGTGTCACTGTAGTACATCGGTAAAGTTATTGGGTGATGATACCAGTGACCTGAGTTCAAATCTCGCCAGCACCAAATTCTTTACCGATAAAAAAAAAAACATAAAACTTAGCTAATATATAGCGTGTTTGCATACAAATTTGACTATTTTGCTTCACAAAATGTTAATTTTTCGACTTCTAGATGTCGTTTTGAAATTTGATAGCCAAACTGACTTCTGACTTTCCGAAAAGTTACTTCTGATGTGATATCCAAACAGACTAATAGTATTACATACTTATATGTGAATCAAACGAGACCGCGAACTTATTTTTACCAAAACTCGAAGAAAAAAAATAAAAAATAAAAAATAGATATACAGGCGTCCGACCATCTTATGGATCATTTTGCTAGTTTTGTAATTTGGGGACTCCTTGCACTAATTTTTGGGACACTTTGGGGGGGACTAGAAGTCTTTCAGCAAATCTTGTTTATTATGCTCGTAACAAGCATATGATGATGGATTTTCACACAATTAGAGGTCTCATGCTAATGGTTTCTTGAACTTGAAGGTTGAGTTTGTTCCCACTTTGGAACAAGTGGCTGCTTTTTATTTGCTAAGGGACTTTCCAAGTGTTTATTTTTGTAGCTGGAAAGTAATCTCTTGCACTATAATAATGCTTTATTTGAGGGAAGGTGTTAGACCTACTTATGGATCATTTGCTAGTTTTCTGATTATGCCAGCTGTGTGTCTTAGTTGTTTAACGGGTTGTAACATAAAATTTTGTTGATGGTAGTCTTATTTTACCGTTGGTCTTAGTATGACTCAGTCCTTCTTCGTAATAAAAACTATATATACCAGTGGTCTCGTATATATTTCTTTATCTGAATCCAATATAACTTATTACAAATCGTCATCTTCTCAACTCATTATTGTTTTTCGCCTTTTCCAATTTTGTTGACAAAAAAAGGTGAGAATCATTTAGTATTGTTCTATTATAACATATGGATTTTCAGAGCATTATGTAAAGGGAAGTGACTTATTATGCAAAAAATACAAGTAGGGACTAAGGCGGAAAACATATCATTGTAGTATTGCTTCAAAGTTTTGGTACAATTGGACTTTGAGGTAGGTAAAAGTACTACGCACTGATGTAGCAACCATTGAGTAGATTAACTTCATCATTCTAGAAGATCTATAAATGAGTATCCTCATAAGTTGTTATATCTACGGATCTTCAACAACAAAGGTGCTGAAACGACCAAATGCAGAACCATAGAAAAACTTGAAGAACGAAGAATTCAAGAAGATGTTGGTGATTTAAGAAATCAAACATGATGGGTAGTTGAGATGAAAGGTTTTGTTTATTGAATCCATATGTATTAATAGTCTTGTCACTAAAATTAATAAATGGGAAGATTATTAGAGCAATGCTTGGTCAAACTCGCAAGTTTTTCTATCTCAAGCTTGTTGCTAATATTAGATGCACAAAACTATATCTTCATTCCTAGTCTACCAAAGTCAAGTCTCATACTAGGATTAAAGTATGGTATTTGAGTATCAGACATCACTGAATAACCCTCGAAGATTGAACACTGGAGAACAAATGAAGAAATTTAGAGAACTTCATCAACAAAGAGGTATGTGAAGACTAAATCATCCTATGTACTCACGGCTTTTACCATTCTATCTCATGAGACCGTGTCGTATAATTTTAGTAGATTTAATATTGTAATGAAAAAAATTCGATACAAGCTTATCTTAATAAATCTCTCGAAATATAATTCAAGCTTTTCTTGATAAATCTCTCGAATGTTCTTAGATCCCTAACAATCTTGGTTAAGAACAATTTATTGTTCACAAACTATTTTTCATTCAAGTTGATCATTGGAAATTTCCGAAGCAATGATATTTATTATCTATCGCCATTGGGAATATTTTAAATTGTTTAAAGAGAATTTTCAAAACATACTGAATTACTAGTATGCGTACCCTACTGATCTAAGTTCTGGAATTGGTATGCATATATACCTAGTACGCGTACCCCATGGTTCTGAGTTCGAGAATGTGAGAAGGTACGCATATACGTATCCCTGGGATATGAATTTATGAATGGCTAGGGTACACAAAACCGGTTCGCGTACCCCGGGAGCTTGAGTTCGCGGACTGCCCATATGGTATGCATACCTACCAAGTTCTGAATTAAGCAGATGCTCATAAACTATTTTCACAAACATGTTTGGCACTGTTACAACTCTCATAGATTGGTACTGAAAAGACGAGGGTACCCAAATATACCTCAGTCTAAAAAAAAATCCACCTGTAAGTCCTTTTCTGAAAGTGATTGTCTATGGACTAAGTCGAGACAATACAACTAATCGGTTCACACTTCGTGTGATCGTCTATGGAAACGAGATCGAGACAATACAACAATGGAGTATGTTTACTTGATAATAGGTAGGACTCAATCAAACTCTAGGGATTGTCTATCAAGTAAAATAAGAATTAACATTTGTGTATTTTACTTTTAATTATAATAAAACAATTATAATTGCGGAAATAGAAATGTAAAAGACACAGGAAGATTTTGTTAACAAGGAAACTGCAAATGCAGAAAAACCCTGGGACCTAGTCCAGAATTGAATACTCTTAGAATTAAGCCTTTATACAAAATCAAACTAACTTCTTATAGTTGAGACCAAGCATCTAAACCTATATTTCACCTAGTTCCCTCAGTATTCCCATGCCTCCAACTTGTAATAAGTCACGTACTTGGAACAATTCCTTTGGTTCATATTCCAAACAGTAAAGAAACAAAAAATCTGTTCGGTAACAACTCTTTTCAAACAATGTGATATGAGTTTGACAAAGGCTCTTCCGTTTAACCAATAAACTCCTTTGTCGAGTCCTTAGATCAATCTCTCAACAGCTACCAAAGTAATTGTTAGACTATGAAATCAATACTTTTAATCACAAAGAAGTGTATTGATGTCTATCTACTCAACTAATCAATCCAATCTATCACAAAGATAAACTGACTATAGTTGGATCCCTTTCCAGCCAAAACAAGTATTGTGCACACCAAAGATTATGAACCCAAAAAGTCTTCTTGTCTTCAAATCTTATTTAATCCTCAATCAACACCTGCACACAATCAACTTGAATCTCTTATGATCAATCACACAGAATGGAGTCTGTTAACGTTGGATTATCACAAAACGTCTTTAGATCTACAAACAGTCTAAATATCCCCGTCGAAACTTCGATCTAGTTTGAGTGAATCTTATATCAGAAGAGAAGATTCTCAAGCATAAACAAACTAGGTGCAATCAAAGTTCAAAAACCATTAGTCAATCAAATCAATCAAAAAATAATAATAAACCACAATTATCTAGTTTCCCACCAACGGTACTAATAGAGCTTCTCAATCCCAAAGAAGTCTTTAAATTGAGCGTCCGTAAGAGATTTTTCCTAATTAGGTTACTTTCCTCTCCGAATAGGCGGCTCCACCAGTAACAACACAACTAGGTAGTTTTAATGGATCTGAGGATTAGTTTGCTCGAAATGAAAACTTCAATATTTATAGACAAGGAAGTTTGGACACCAAGGAAAATTCCAAAACCGAATATTCTCATTGATATACAATTAACACAAAATCGGTTTTCATAACTCCTGGAAATGCACTGTCTAAATATTGACCGAAATCCCAATAGAAAAACCTATAATCAGTAAATGCACATTACTAATTATTATTTTCTAAAGATATGCATTTATTTGCTGGAAAATAAATAGCATATAAAAACTAAGAAACCTTAAATAAAAGATTCTTAATTTATTTCGATCCTGGGATTCTCCTTTAGCTATTAAGAAATATCTTTGAACAATTAATGATAAGAGTTAAAACACATGTTCAAAGTATGTCGACATCTTTGCTTTGCAAGTCTTTTTTCATACTTACAATCTTGGAAACGATTTTCCACACTTCCAAAAAAGTTTAGAACTGGTTCTTATGAATTCCAAGAACTATGTGATTGATTATCCTATCAAATCAACAATCATGGGTTTCACGGTTCTAGCAAAACAAGTTCGGTTCTACCTTCATGTGTGTACTATGTATAGTCATGCTAGTTACCAAAATTTGGTTGACTAGGTACTAGGATCGGTTCCCCACAACTTATGGTAACTACCTGTATTCGGTTGCACATGTCCATAGGATCGGTTACCCCAAAACTACAAACTTGTTGCACATGTTCATAAGATCGGTTCCCCCATCTACTAAAAACTTGTTGCACCTCTTACAAAGATCGACTCCCTCTTGTAAATTTGTTGCACCTCTTATTATAATCGGTTCCCCAATGACCAGATAAAATTTTGCTATTTACGAGGCATCGATCATACCATCTTGAGTGATTACTTAAGATCGATTTCACTAATAAAAGTCATACCAATACATAAGTCAGGTCTTGTGAATAGTTTACCAAGATAAATAAACAAGTTTATGAGCGGTTATACTAAACACACATATTGGTAATTCAAAATAGATTTGCAATGAATAGTAATAACAATAAGCCTACCGATTTCCCTTTCGATTCACAAAACAAGTTTATGAACTTACTTCCTTTAAACGAATATAAAACATTATTTCCTAGGATGAAATACTCATACCCATACATAATCACAATAGCATTCATATGATCATGTCAATGTCTTATATACAATGTTTAATGGTTAAGCAATAAACCTCGTATTGTATTCCTTAATACTATGTGTAACTAGAGTATCATACACAGCTTCACAGTTATGTTTTTAATATGCATGACTTGAAAGATACGTTAGGGAATGAAACAATTCAAGTAAAATATTACTAGCCTCAAGATGAAGGATGATGTTGTCGTTGTAGCTCCATACTTCTTCACATTCTTCAAGTCTTCATGTAATATTTGTAAGTCTCATATCCTAACACTTTCAAGCTAACCAATACGAAGTTGACTCTAGTATATAATCAAGCTACTCTTTAAATGAGTTTTGATTCACTAAAATATGACAACTAAACTTGACATACCAACGCTTGGTGGGTTCAACAGAGATATGCTCTAACAATCTCCCCCTTTGTCAATTTTAGTGACAAAAACTCTTACATCATATGGATAAGTTCAACAACAAAAAACCTGCAATAAATTCAATCATTAAATGCCATTGATGACATTATAATAACAAATCTAATACTCCCCCTAAAGGTAAGATAAGTATATTTTCAATCCGCACGTCTTTGTTATTTCCATGTAGTTCCTCATAACTACATATCATATGGTATGTGACTCCCCCTTAGTCTATGATTTCGCTCTTTTAGTTAGAATAAATGTTTTAGCACACATGTCCTTTCCCTTAGTGTTGCCAACTCACAACAAGTCAATATCACTTGTTTACTCCATATATTTCTCCATGTCACAAAATGACAAAGAAACAAAAAAATAAAGGACAAACCGAAAGGATCTTGCAAATCTCACAAAGAGAAATTGCAAACCTATAAGAGTTGAGCACGAGGGTTATACACACCATTTTAGATAACCAATATCAAAACTACAAGTAATTTGGTTTTTAACATGTTATCTAGGAAATGATTGCCCAAATCAATTTTCCTAATAGTTTAGCACATCAAAAATCGACTAAGCACCTTAGTTATTTTGCTAAACTGATTGTACAAATACAATCGCTTGTTCGATAAGACCATAATAAAGATCTGAATTAACTTTATTTTTGTCATTGGGTTCTAATCATTCTCAAAAATAACTTAGACCTTTCACTTTTAAACAAGACAAATACTAGGTTAGTTAACTAGTAATTCTTGTTAAAGCATTCGGTTAGACTTGAATGACCGAAACCTTCACACTTGATAAGTCTAACTAAGATCCGAAAAACTTAGTTTCTCTTATCCGGAAATCACTTGGACTAAACAGATGTTCCCGAAACACTTTTGTTAAGCCATAAAAAATCCATACAAACCAAATAAATCAACTTGCATAATCATTTATCTTAACTGGAAGCAATTGAAACAAACATAGACATTATAGCACTGAAATTGCACCAAAATTTTGTAAGCCTAAATAATTGATACCAAACAATAATTAAATATAACAATAATTTTTCTTAACTAGAAACAATTGAATCACAATCAAACATCCATTTGTACTGAAATTTTGTTAAGCAAAAGCAATAAGAATATGAAATAAAATCATGTTTTTCTTATACAGGAAAACAATTAACTAACAAGATTGTTAACTCAAATTCCGCATCCTCTTCTCCCCTTAAGATATGTCATTAAGCGCAAGTTCACTTGGAACTCTCCCCCATTGAAGTTTCCATCCTCCCGCCAAAACAAAAGAACATCAACAAAGAGCAACCTTTACCAGAGAAAGGTTGAAAACCGGTTTTAACCATGCGATGCAAAAGTTGAAACCTCGAAATACATATGCTTTTATGCTAAACCAAAAGATTCAACATTGGCTAGAACTTAATCCCGATAAATCAAAAATTCACCCAAACCATAAGGGTTCACACATTATGAGATCGAATATCAAGGTTATGAAACTGAAATCAAACATCCCATAAACATAAATGCAATACACCATAAATTTTAACCAAAGAATCAAGTATTGCAATTACCTCTATCTTGTAGGGAATTGAATTGCGAAACCAACGCATAAAGAATGAGGTCATTCTGAGTTCGGACGAAGAAGTTATGGGCAAAACAGTTTTACTCTCCTTCGTATGCACCTATCACTAGGATCGGTACCCTACATTGCACCTATCACTAGGATCGGTTCCCAGGATTTACTTGTGACGGATCACAACACTAAACTGTTTTTGACATAACTTTTGCATATGATGTTCTAATTCGGTGATTTTTGGCTCGTTTTAACCACAAAAACAAGAGCTACACATATATGATACGTAGATATCCACATGATAAACTAAAAATTATCGTTTATATCAAAACCTCAAATATAGATAGAGAAAGTATGAGTATAGAAGAAAATAAATCTCCTTAGAGATGTTAATTAGTCATATAATAACTGAGAGATCACGTGCTCAGCTTCATGTACTTCCTCACATTTCAAAAGATTGAGCACCAAGGTGAGCATGCACATTCCGAAACAACTAGGTTATGTTGAGTTGATCCTTGTCTTATTCGTCATGAGTGACTAAGACAAAATCATCATTCTTGACCTTTTTCTTGGTTTGTTTTCTCTTGTTTCATCTATTGTTTTTCTTCTTTGACTTATTATCACAACCTTTACTAGTACAAGAGATTTAAGACATGATGTCTTTCTTTAGTATTTCAATAAGACTTTTGTAATTATTGTCACCAACAGTTAACAGCTGGGAGTCATTCTTGTGACTAACTTTTGGTTCCTTCTTGGATATGGAGGACTTAAGGACCCATTTAGAGTTGGGTTTTGCAGGAGCAGCTTTCTCCTTAATACCATTAGGATCATTGTCCTTTTGAATATTTTGCAAAACACCCTTTCTCCAATTTGTAACATCAGATCTTGTTTTTGCATTTAAAAAGTCACATCTCTTTCTATAATTGGATCTTTTATGGAATGACCTTGTCGAGTGATATGCAAAATTTGAACTATCATTATAATAATTATTTTGCCTAAACTCAGTACAATACTGATCTGAGTTCTTATGAGGTGAAAATTTAGCCAATTCGTTTGATACAATAGAAAGTGCATCTTGCATCTTACGAACTTTGCATCCCCGTTTCAAGTGTCCTTTATTACCACAATAATAACAATGCTTAGTATAAATATATGAAGTATGAGTTTTAATGTTACCTTTTCGTGGATCCTCTTGCATTGGAGCTCAACAGGTTTTCTTCTTCATCTTCTTCTTCTTATCCTTGTTCAACGTTGTTGCTTTCTTGACATTAGTAGAAGTGATCTCTTTGATTGATGTACTTGAAGAGAATGGTTGAATATGATTCTTACGCTTGACTAGTTTTACTTCTTTACAAGAAATAGTATCCTTTTTGACATCAGTGGAAGCCTCTGGTTGAGAAGAATTAGCAGCTTTAACAAATTTAACCTCTTTGTTAATATTTGAAGCATCTATTCCCGTATAGCCCATTCCTCGTGTATCACGATGATTTCTACTTGCTTCTAACATTGAGGTTAAATTATTTGAGCTAACATTGAACTTTTTAAGGTCCAAAATTTCTTTTTCCAACATCTTGATTTTATCAATAGCACTAGCTAGATCAGACTCAAAGCATTTTTCTCGTGTGAGATATTCTCCTTCTTTCTCTTCAAAGTTCTTTTGTTGAGAGTTAATCCTTGCATCAGATTCAACAAGTTTATCTTCCAACAAATATACTTTTTCAAGAGCCGCATTACGATCTTTCTCAGCTTGAGAAAGACTAGCATATATTTTGTCTTTAAGACTCTGTATTTGTTGTGAGAATTTTTCTTTCAGCAAGTTGTGCTCTTCATCGAGAATTTTAAATTTTAACATTAAATATCGTTCTCTTTCAAGTGCTGAAAGAATATCATTAGAACAAATAAGAAATTGTTTGCTCAATTCCTTTAGTTCGGATGTGTTTACACTTGATCTTTCATCAGAAATCTCAAGCATAGAATTCAAAAAATTCTCGTTTTCAAAAAGACATTTTTCAGAGTATGAAACATTGATTTCGAATAAGGGCATAACTTAGTCTCGTCTAGAGAACATTTAGACTTATTCTCATAAAAGCAAGTAGAACTAGATGAATAAGCTCCTTTCAAGCATTTATTAAAATCAAAACTTTCAACGTCTTGCGATACATTAACTGAGTCTTTATTTAGTTTTCGCTCTCGCCTAACTTTACTTTGACTCATATCTTATAGGTTGTATGGAATCAAACACATATTGTTAGATCTTTTCGTGTTTTCCTGATCTGATACTAATTGAAAAGACGAGGGTACCCAAATATACCTCAATCTAAAACTTTTCCACCTATAAGGCCTTTTCCGAAAGTAATTGTCTACGGACTAAGTCGAGACAATACAAATGATCGGTTCACACTTCATGTGATCGTCTATTGATTCGAGATCGAGACAATACAACAACGAAGTATGTTTACTTGATAATAGTTTCGGACTCAACCAAATTCTAGGGATTGTCTATCAAGTAAAATAGGAATTAACATTTGTGTATTTTACTTATAATTATAATAAAACAATTATAATTGAGGAAATAGAAAAATAAAAGACACAACAAGATTTTGTTAACGAGGAAACCGCAAAAGCAGAAAAACCCCGGGGCCTAGTCCAGAATTGAATACTCTTAGAATTAAGTCGATATACAAAATCAAACCAACTTCATATAGTTGAGACCAAGCAACTAAACCTATAGTTCACCTAGTTCCCTTAGTATTCCCATGCCTCCAACTTGTAATAAGTCACGTACTTGGAACAATTCCTTTGGTTCGTATTCCAAATAGTAAATGAACAACAAATTTGTTCAGTAACAACTCTTTTAGAACAACGTGATATGAGTTTGAAAAAGGATCATATGTTTAACCAATAAACTTATTTGTCGGGTCCTTAGTTCAATATCTCAACAACAACCGAAGTAATTGTTAGAATATGCAATCAATGTTATTAATCACAAAGAAGTGTATTATTGCCGATCTACTCAACTAATCAATCCAATCTATCACAAAGATAAACCGATTATAGTTGGATCCTTTCCAGCCGAAGCAAGTATTGTACACACCAAAGATTATGAACCCAAAAAGTATTGTTGTCTTAAAATATTCTTTAATCTTCAATCAGCACCTGCACACAATCAAATTAAATCTCTTGTGATCAATCACACACAGAACGGAGTTTATTAACATTAGATTATCACAAGACGTCTTTAGATCAACAAACAATCTAAAGATCCCCGTCGAAACTTCGATCTAGTTTGAGTGAATCTTATATCAGAAGAGAAGATTCTCAAGCATAAACAAACTAGGTGCAATCAAAGTTCAACAACCGTTAGTCAATCAAATCAATCGAAAACTAATAATAAACTGCAGTTATCTAGTTTCCGACCAACGGTACTAATAGAGCTTCTCAATCCCAAAGAAGTCTTTAAACTGAGAGGTCGTAAGAGATTTCGCCTAATTAGGTTACTTTCCTCTCCGAATAAGCGGCCCCACCAGTAACAACACAACTAAGTAGATTTGCTGGCTCCGAGGATTAGTTTGCTCGAAACGCAAACTTCAATATTTATAGACAAGGAAGTTTGTACACCAAGGAATTTCCAAAACCGAATATTCTCAAAGATATGCAATAAACACAAAATTGGTTTTCATAACTCCTGGAAATACACTGTCCAAATAATGACTGAAATCCCAATAGAAAAATCTATAATCATCAAATGAACATTACTAATTATTATTTTCTAAAGATATGCATTTATTTGCTGAAAAATAAATAGCATATAAAAACTAAGAAACCTTAAATAAAAGATTATCAATTTATTTCGATCCTAGGATTCTCCTTTAGCTATTAAGGAATATCTTTGAACAATTAATGATAAGAGTTATTGCACATGTTCAAAGTATCTCGACATCTTTACTTTGCAAGTCCTTTTTCATACTTATAATTTTGGAAACGATTTGCCACACTTCCAAAAAAGTTTAGAATTGGTTCGTCTGAATTCCAAGAGTTATTCCACATGTGATTAATTATCCTATCAAATCACCAATCATGGGTTTCACGGTTTTACCAAAACAAGTTTGGTCCTACCTCCATATGAGTACCATGCATAGTCACGCTAGTTACCAAAATTCGGTTGACTAGGTACTAGGATCGGTTCCCCAAAACTTATGGTAACTACCTGTATTCGGTTGCACATGTCCATAGGATCGGTTCCACCATCTACTAAAAACGTGTCGCACCTATTACAAGGATCTATTCCCTCTTGTAATTTTCTTGCACCTCTTACTTGGATCAGTTCCCCAATGACTAGATAAAAGTTTCTATTTATAAGGCATCGATCATACCATCTTGAGTGATTACTGTAGTTGCAGGAATTCCCACACTACACCCTTGTTAAGATTCTATAGAAATCTATTGGAAATCAATTAAACTTCAAATATTTAAACGACATTTTACTATTCAAATCTCAGAAATGTTTACAGAATTGGAAGAAATCAAGATTACAAATATTCTCTTGAAGTTTCTCTCTCCTCAAGACTCTTTCAACTCTCAAAAACACATCATCCTTTTCTGGATCTAGCGTGCCCTTTATATAGGGATTTACATAATGGATGACAGCTAAATTTTCCTCCTATTTCGGATCTATTCTGCGATGAGATCGCAATCGCTACCATATTCTCTATCGCAAGAATGATGACCATCGCAGGATCAACATATTCTTATTTTATTTCTTCCATCGTCAGTTTCTTTTTGGTATTCTGTGACGCTCGTGAAACGTTGTTAAAGTATTGACAGTGACGCTCGCATAAACGTCGTTAATATCGCAGGAATAACATCGTAGCGATATTCTGGTCCTACATCTTGCCTCTTCTCATGTATTTTCTGCGAGGAAGAGAAGATCATGAGAACCAATATTCTTTATTACCCTCGCAACTTCTTTCTTTCTTCTCGACATGATTCCATTAATTTATCCTTTCTTACACGTGTTGTGAATTCCTCTATTTGTGTTGAGCTGAGCCTTATCTTGTTTATCTGAGTGACTTAGACAAAATCATCATTTTAGACCTCTAGCTTGATTTTTTTTCTCTTGTTCCATCTCTTGTTTTTCTTATTTAACTTGTGATGAAGAGTGTCATTATCACAGCGTACACTAGTACAAGAGAATTCAGACATGATTTCTTTCTTTAATCTTTCAAGAAAACTCTTGTAATTGTTGTCACCAACAATTAATAGCTGAGAGTCATTCTTGTAACTAACGTTTGGTCCCTTCTTGTCTATGGAGGACTTCGGGATCCATTTAGAGTTGGGTTTTGCAGGAGCAGCTTTCATCTTTATACCATTAGAACGATTGTCCTTTTGAATACTTTGCAAAACAACTTATCTCCAATTTGAAACATTAGATCTTGTCTTAGCATTTACAAAGTCATCTCTCTTTCTCTAACAGGGTCTTTTATGAGATGTCCTTATCGAGCGATAAGCAAAATTTAAACTATCATTATAATAATTATTTTGCCTAAACTTAGGACAATAATGATCCGAGTTCCTTTGGGGAGAAATCTTAGCCAATTCGTTTGATACAAAAGAAAGTGTATCTTCTATCTTACGAACTTGCATCCCCATTCCACATGCCCTTTATTACCACAATAACAATAATTTTTAGTAAAATACGAAGTATCAGTTTTAATGTTACCTTTGTGTAGATCCTCTTGCATTGGTGCTCGACGAGTTTTATTCTTCTTTTTGTTGTTCAACGTTGTTTTCTTGACATTAGCATAAGTGCTCTCTTTGATTGCTGCATTTGAAGAGCCTGGTTGAACATGATTCTTAGCCTTGACTGGTTTCACTTCTTTACAAAAAAATAAGAGCATATTTTACATCAGTGGAAACCCCTGGTTTAGAAGAATTTGTAGCTTTGACAAATTTTACCTCTTTGCTAATATTTGAAGCATCTATTCCCTTATAGCCCAATACTCGTGTATCATGATGATTTCTACTTGATTATAACATTGAGGTTAAATTGTTTGAGATATCATTGAACTTTTTCAGGTTCAAATTTTCTTCTTCCAACATCTTGATTTTATCAAGAGAAACATCTAGCTCAAACTCAAGGCATTTTTCTCGTGAGTACCTTCCTTCTCTTCAAAACACTTTTGTTGAGAGTTAATCCTTGCTTCATATTCATCAAGTTTCTCTTCCAAGGATTGAATCATTAAGGAAGATGTTTTCTTGAGAGAATTTAATTCCGCTGTCAAGGAGGGAAGATCATGATCAAGTTGTTCATTTTCAATTTTCACACAAATTAAATCTTCTAGAAGTTTTCCTTCTCTTGCTAGTCCAAGAGTGAGTTCAGTTGTGCAAGATATAAAACTTTCTTTTAGCACTTATATCTCAGAAGTTTTTATACTCACATGATCAACAAACTTTTCATATCCTATGGAAGGTTTTTCAGAATCGAGGTCATTGATCATTAGTACCGGACTTAACTTAATCTCCTCTTGAGAATATTCAGAAATATTTTCAACTGAGACGGTAGAACTCGATAAGGAAGTCCCTTCTAAGTATTTTATAAAATCAAAACTTCCAAAGTCTTGTGATATGTTAATCGAGTCTTTCCTTAGTTTTCTATCTCGCTTAACTCTACTTTGAGTCATATCTTATAGGTTGGATCGCACCAAACACAGATTGTTAGATCTTTTCGTGTTTGCCTGCTCTGATACCAATTGAAAAGAAGAGGGTACCCAAATACACCACAATCTTTTATTTATCCACCTATAAGTCCTCTTACCGAAAGTGATTGTTCATGGACAAAGTCGAGATAACACTACAAATCGGTATTCACAATTTGTGTGATTGTCTATGGGTACGAGATCGATATAATACGACTACCAAAGTGTGATTACTTGAGAATAGGTTAGGACTTAACCAAACTTTATAGGATCACTATCAAGTAAATCGGAGTTAACATTTGTGTAATTTACTTTAAATTATATAAACAAATATAATTTCGGAAATAAAAAAGTAAATCACACAACAAGATTTTGTTAACGAGGAAAACTGCAAATGCAGAAAACCCCCAGGACCAAGTCCAAAATTGAATACTCTCAGAGTTAAGCCGCTATACAAAATCTACACCAACTTCGTATATGAGACCAAACAACTACACCAAGTTCACTTAGTTTCCTCAGTATTCATGCGCTTCCAACTTCGATGAGTGCACGCACTAGAACAATTCCTATGGATTGTATTGCAAACATTAAAGGAACAACAAATTTGTTTGGTAACAACTCTATTGATTCATTAAGATAAGATATCTCAAGTCATATGCAAAGGCTCTTCCATTTAATCTAATAAACTCATTTGCTTGGTTAGATCAATCAAAACTCTATTACCGAAGTAATAAGATTTGGATTTGTAATAATAAAAATAGATCTCAAGAGAACTATTAGGTGTTACCAATCTCACGCAATTATCAATCGAATAAATACGATTTAGTTGGATCCCAGCCGATCAAGGTTTGTGCAACACAAAGATATAAGAAACCAATAAGAAATCTTCTTCGTCTTCAAATTTTCTTTAATCTTCAATTAAACCTTCACAACACGACTTGAATATATTATGATCAATCACGCACAGAACGGAGTCTGTTAACAATGGATTATCACAAGATGTATTTAGATCTACACACAGTTCTGAAGATCCCATCGATACTTCGATCTAGTTTGAGTGAATCTTATATCAGAAGAGAATATTCTCAAGAATAAACAAACTAGGTGAAATCAAAGTTTCAACAACCATTAGTCAATCAAATCAATCGAAAACTAATAACTCTACAATTATCTAGTTTCCCACCAATGGCACTCGTAGAGATTCTTGATCCCACATAAGTCTTTAAATGAGCGGTCATAAGAGATTTCGCCTAATTAGGGTACTTTCCTCTCCGGATAGACGGATCCACCATAAACAACAAAAAGATTAAGTTTTACTGGCTCTTAGGATAGTCTGCTAGAAATGCAAACTTAGGTATTTATAGACCAGGGATATTTGGACACCAAGGAATTTCCAAAACCGAAAATATTCTCAAGATATGCAATGAATGCCAAAATTAGGTTTACATAATTCCAATAAATTCTTGTCCAATATTTTCCGCAATCTCTTAATGGAAAATCTCCAATTAGTAAATGCACATTACTAATTTTTATTCTCTAGAGATATGCATTTAATTGTTGGTCATTAAAAGCATATATAACCAAAAACATTAATTATAAGATTCTCAATTATCTCGGCACAGGATCTCCTTGAGTAATAAGGAATATCTTTGAACAATAAATGATAAGAGTTACTGAACGTGTTCAAAGTATGTTGACATCTTGAAGTTTAAGATAATCGGTTCTACCTTATAAAAGTAATCAGGTAGAAATCGATATTACCCAATAAAAATAATCAGGTAGGATCGGTTACACCAATTACTAGGATCAGTTACATAACCTCTTATGACCGGTCATACACCAGGATCAGTCACACCAATTACATGGTTCGATCACACCAATTACCTTATAAAAATAATCATGTATGGACTAGTACTTCCTTATTAAAATAATTAGGTAGGATCGGTTATCTCTCTATATGGTATCTACTTATGATCGGTCACTAGGATCGGTCATACCAATTACAAGGATCGATTACACAAGCTCTTGTGATCGGTCACACCAATTACTGGGATCGGTCACACCAATTACAAATATCGATCATACCATCTCATGGTGATTACTTAGGATCGGTTACACTAATCAATCAAAATAGTCATACCAAGTCATAAGTCAGGCATTGTGATTAGTTGTACCAAGATACATAACAAAGTTATGACCAGTTCTACCATCTCACACATATTGGTAATCCAAAGATTTGCAATGAATAGCCATACCAATAAGCCTAGCGATTTCCCTTTCGATTCATAAAACAAATTCATGAATGTATGTACTTCCTTTAAACAAATGTAAAACATTTTTTCCTAGGATGAAATCTTCACCATTACTCATTCACATAATCATAACAACATTCATAATATTCTGTCGATGTTATATCTACGAAGTTCAAAAGATAAGTGTTATACTGCGTAGTATAATTCCCTAATACTATCATCATGTGATCATGTCTCACTACTAGAGTAATATATCCAATAAACAGCTTCAAAGTTATGTTTTCAATATAGCACGACTTGAAATATACGTTAGGAATGAAACAGTTCAAGCCAATATTACTAACCTCAAGAGGAAGGATGATGTCGTCGTTGTAGCTCGTTACTTCTTCATGTTCTTCAGGTCTTCGAGTCATACTTATATGTCTCAACATCCCTAGACTTTCTAGTCTAACCTAAACAAACTTGTCTCTAGTACATAATCAAGCGACTCTTAGATGAGTTTTGACACACTAAAATATGACAACCAAACTTGACATACCAACGCTTGGTGGGTTCAACCTAGCTATGCTCTAACATGATTATTAATGTACTTTCAAAATAAATGTGTGCTAGTTTGAATTCAAATCCCCTAGTTAACGACATAAATAACTAAACGAGTAACTTCTTGCATTTTTTTTATTGTTGTCTTAAATCATCAACAAATTATTGACATGGATGTCATCCTCTGAATCGACGACGTCTAGAGTTATTTCTTAATTTGAACCTAATTTTCGTCCAAGATTTCTTTTAATAAAGTTATACATATGTTTCTAAGTCGTAGTCTTCCCTAAATATACATCATAACCTTCTTCTCCTTTAGAAGGTAACCCAGTGATGCGCTTAACATCCTCAATTGTTGGAGTCATTTCACCAAAAGGTAAAGGATAAGTATTGGTTTCCGGACACCAGCGCTCACAAAATACATTGATAAGAGCATGATCAAATTTATCATGGTCGTACTTGATTAATGGAAGAATCAATGTTTTGCACATACTTGTAACTTTGGCACATTCTTTATCAATTGGAAGCATTACTTAGGCCATGTCTTGGTGTTAATGGAGTTTAAGAAATATGGTCTTAGATATTTGGATTCTACCAAACAAAAGAACAAGTTATATAAAACAGAGTAACTAAAAACTACAACATAAATATCAAAAGGATAAAATAATCAACATACCGAGATTTCCCATACTAACCATGCAATATGGTTTCTTGATAGCATAAAAGATGTGTATCAATCAGTTGTCCGGGGATGTCACTTGCTTCAACCACCATTTTTCATTTATACTTTATAAAACCATCCTTATGACCATTATCTTCATCATCCTTATCACCATTATCGTTGTCATGCTCATAACTATTGATCTCTTCATCATCCTTATCCCCATTCCCGTCATCAATCTTATTACTTTTTGCTTCGTGAATATCCTCATTCTCGTCGTAATCATTCCAATCACTTTATTCTACTGTATCTTCGTCATCTATATCTTCAGCAACATCTTTACTTAGCGGTCAATGACTCATTCTAACTGAAGATGAGGCCATTTTTGTCGTTCTCTTTGTAAATCTACAACAATAAGAGCTGCAATTAAATTCTAATATATTCTTATTAAGATCACATATTTTACTTAATATCAACAAATTCGTAAACAATGAGAGAATTCAACATCATAAGGAAAATAAAATAATAAATAAACATGCTTTCATTTGGGGTACTAAATTATAATTTACTTACATGTATTTGACTCAAACTTTTTATCAATCACATGGAGCGCAAAATCATAACACAAACACTTCAACACTAAACAACTTTGATAAAACATTTAAATCATAAATCCAGTGGTCAACTACTAACGAACATGACCTCAACAACATCAAAAACCTATACATTAACGCGATTTATTCTCATTAGGATTTTTGGTTTTAATTGAAAGTCTTTAAAATTTAGTTCAACCAACCTTGAGATATATTGCGATGCTGATTTGGTTCTTTTAGTTCGTTGTATGATAATTCGGTTGAATGATTTTTCAATAAATTTAAAAAATAAATAAATTCTTGGGTGTATTATTAGAGGTTTGGATCACTGGTTTAAAAGAACAAATGGAAAATAAGTAGTTTTGATTAAACGAGTTGTTATTTTTAGAACTAGGGCTTAACCCGTGCCGTAACGGCACAGGAAAGGATTTTTATTTCAAATATATCCATCGATTCATACATATCATAATTGTTGGCGAAAAATCGATCAATTCGATCCAAGTCTAAATATTTTTGAGGTGTTGGTTAATAAACATGTTCTTAGCTCAAATATTTTAATATTATGTTTGTAAGTCATATAGTCCTTTATGACAAACATAGTTAATCGTTAACAAACTCCTCAAATTCCTAAGGGCGCATGGGTAATAGAACACTACTTCATTCAATTCTTCAAAACAAAGTAGTGTCCTTACTTCGAAAACAAATAAATCATCAAAGGTTGTTCACCAAATTTGTAACAAAACTGAAAACGCGAAATTACTTCAAAATTAATCAGGTTAATCTTACAAAATATGTTAGCTTTAGGAATTAGTTTTCTCTCTTTGATGATATAAATTATTCCAAAGTTACATAGATTTGTGTTTATTCATTTTCCTAAAGTTTAATAATATGTAATTCTTGATCCATTTTGTTTCTTATCTACTTATCTTCTCTCCATAACTATTACCATGAATTATTTCTCAAGCATGCATAATCACATGAGGTCGAGGAGAAATGACAGAAACAGAAATCATGACAAAATGTAAATGATATGAGAAACTAAATCAATTACAATTGATTTGTGTGTAGCCTTGTATGTGGTCAATTTTTTTTTTTTATAGATTTCATCTTCTTTCCTGCCCCGACCCGACAAATCTTAAAACCACATTTGTTGATTTATCTTCTTCTTAGAATAATCTGGCCTTTAATATTTATATTTATTTTGTTGATTTATCTTCTTTCCTCTTGGTCTTCAGTCAGATGATGGCAAAGATCTAAAACCTGCTGATATTCTTGTTCTTAATTGGGAGAACGAGCAAGACGTTTGTATGGATGTTACAGGTGTATCTCCATTCACTGGTAATGGTGTGCGCTCTTTCTCCCCAGGTAAGGCTATTTCTAGTGCAGTTTCATGAAAATGTGCCAAATACTTGGACAAGTGCACTGCACATGGCTATAGTTTGGGAGTTATGGCCTTCTCTACCCTAGGAGAGCTTGGAGAAGACACTCTAGTTTTTTTTTAAGCGTCTAAGGAACTGTTTGGTTAGCAACGACGCTAGTAGTGGATTATGTAGTTTTATTTTCTATCGTTTAGGTATTGCTATTCAGAGAGGAGTTGGAGCTTAGCTTGTTGCTAGGCTTCCAACCAAAAGCTATGTGTAATAATGATAATTAAAAATAATAATTCTTGCAAATTTTTAATTTTATTATAATATTTTCTTAATAAAAATTAATATCAAATAAAAATAAATAACCAAGGGTAACTAAATAGTTTATCTACCTTAGGACACCTTCTCATCCACAACCGTAGATTCGCGTATAGCCTTGACCCGACCCGACAAATCTTAAAACCACTGCTATTGATTTATCTTCTCCCTAGAAAAATCTGGCCTTTATATTTATTTTGATATAAAAAAATTTAAAAAATAAAAGAAAAACAAATTTAAAAATTAAAAACAAATTAACCAAGGGTAATAAAATAATTTATCTACCTTAGGACACCTATCTCATCCCACTACACCTACTTCTTACACCAACTCCGCCATTAATGTCATTACTCTACCATTCTCACCAACACCCACCACCATATCCCCACCGCCGATCCACCCCCCCCACCCCCCATCACCACCACCACCACCACCACCCCCCACCATTAATGCCTACTGATTTAATATAAAATAAACTTATTATGTACTGTATTAATGAAAATTATTGTAGTGGAAAATATGGAGAAAGTAAAGAGACAAAGAGAGATTTCTATTGATCAGGATAATAGGGTTACATGGATACAATATCCTTTATATATATGTAAAGGTAAACTCTAGGTAACTAGATGCACCGCACATCCATGGGCCATAGGCCCTGTAACACTCCCCCTTGTGCGGTTCAATAACAAAACTTTATACATAGTGTTTCACATATAATATAGTGCTTTGAATGTTGTCCTTCAAATGTCGTTCTCTCCTTGATGACTTGTACCGAAATCAATTGCCTCATTAAAACTTTGACAAGGAGAAACCCAATGGGATAAAACCTTGTTACAACTATTCACATGTAGTACTTCACATGGTGTCTCGTACTTTACATGTAGTTTATCACATGCAATACAATCTTCAAAGATCGACGAGTCTAAGTTAATTGTCTCGTTAAAACTTTATCAGGCTAACCCAGAGGGACAAAACCTGAACTAAAGAAAAAGAGTACAATAAGTAAACTTAGAACATAGTTGGATGCATATACGTTGCCTCATTAAAACCTTGACAAAGAAAACCCAGTGGGATAAAACCTTGATGAAGGTAAAAGAGTACAATGTGACTGATGCAAGTAAAGGTGATCCATTGCAGATGATCACTTAGATCCGTTTAAATTGACTAGTTGCTTCACAACTCTTAAGGAAGAAAATCCTCATGGGAAAGACAATAGTCTTAAATGGGAAATCACATTCCCGGTGTTTGTAGTTGTCTCATTAAAAACCTTGCCGAGTAACAAAACCTTGTGGGAAAAAGCAACCTCGGTGAAGGAAAATAGTTCAACACACCATTAGATGCTCCCCCTAATGTCAGACAATTTTCATTAGTCTAATGCAGTCAAAAGGAGTTTATTACACTTTACTTTGGTGACCTGAATGTTTATAAGACCTTGTTGTTGATTCCGAAAGTTACACTTCTTAACAGACTATCGCGTTTCATTTCTTTGATTCAGATATTTTTAGTAATATCAACGCGATCTTTATGTCTTCAATGTTCAACATACTTGATATTTTTAGTGTTGTCTCGCTAAAAACCTTGTCGAGTAACAAAACCCTTTGGGAAAAACTATTCTCGGTCGAAGGGAAAAAGAGTACAACACAGCTTCAATTTTGAAGTAAAATATTTCGACATCATATCCTTGGATCCTCCCTCTGATGTCGGCATCCCCCATGATTACTTTCATAGTTGTTCCAGACAGTTCCTTTAGTCATGTACTTTTCGACACTTAATATCGATAATGACCTAGAAAATATTCTACCATATCTCCTCCTGATTACTTTCGTTGGAGAAGATATTATTGTTCCTTCATAATCAATAACTTTTGGATTGCACTTTCATTAGCATTCCTTTTTATGTCTTTGCAGGGATAAAAAAAATTCATGTCAATGGTTACTTTTAAGTATATGATTACACTCATTATACCATTCCAATGACGTTGTGTTGGCGCTGAGCTATATCTAGCTAACAAGTTCACTGAGGATGTAACATTTGGTCGAGTACATTATGATAAGTACAATAATGCATCTATTGTACTTAGATAAGGGAAATTCATCTCCTGACACATCTTTGTCATCTTCCTTTAGACGAATTGGTCATTTACTTACATATGAACCTCGACTAACCATGGGAGTGCTAGCAGGATGCATGTCCTTATTAAATTTCCTGAGAACTTTAGACATATGAAAACTGGTGGAATAATATACCACAAGCCCAATTTTTGGTCGAGCTTTCCCCAGATTTCTCATCTTAAATTTGGATTTAGAGTAGCTTGTAGGGTCTCTTATTACGTCAAGAGCACCCAACATGTCTGGAACATCAATATAGGTAGCTAGAATTACAAATAAGGAACTTGTCTGTGAATATGCAAGGAAAAATACCTTACTTGTCTATCCCCTCCAAATCAATTTCCACTTAGACGGGTATACCACATCCGCCTTATTGCTTCAATCTATAAGTGAGCGTTCTATCTAACTGTAAACGCACTATGTGGTTTAGAGTCACTTGATTTGGGAAACAAAAGGCTATCAAGCACTTTTGTAAATATCCGTTATATCTTGATTCTTTCAGAGATATGTAATAACCACATACATATGTTGCATTTCAAGTCCTTTTGAAATTACCAAGCTAACTAAGTAGCGGAACGTTATAATGTTCATTACAAGAGGACAATTTCAGGGATTTGTGAGAAACCTTGCGCTACAAGGCGAGTCTTGATACTTTGAGACTTCATTCTTCCCACTGTGCTCGATGACAAATAATTATGTATGTCCCATAGGCTTTACACTTGGTTAGTTAGCACTACCACACCAAATACATGTATATTTGTCAAAGAACCGAGTTCTACCTGGATTGTTGATAAGTGCATATTTCACATATATTTGGTGTTAATTCCATGCTAGTATTTGATGGTTTTCTTGCATATTATTGTGTGTTACGCGTGTTTTCTCTTATTTGTGTGTTAGAAGGTGAATAATCCAAAAAGAAGTGAATTCGAGCTTAGTTGTGCAGTGAAAGAAGCTAGCTAAGAGTGAGGAAGAGCCAAAGACCAATTGTAACTCGTTCAAATACAAGATTTCTACTTTTCATGGGGTAGAGGACGACAAGTCAAAGGCAACGGCGAAAGAACGGAGTCAATCGGAGTTCGTATGAAGAAGTTATGGGAAAAATAAGAATGAACTTGGAATTAAACTGCCATCTTCCAGATGGACAGTTGAATGGGCATCTCTTGTTAAAGGGCACCTTTAGTGTTCATTAAGGGACACCCTCATGTTAAGGGGCATTCAAGTTTAAGGGAACTGCTAAAGGCAGTCCAGTCTTTTACTTAATGGGGTGTGCCAAGATTCAAATACTGTTTAAGGCACCCAGTCTTGTTATTCAGGGCACCACCATCTTCTTCATGCATTATCGAAATTTAGAGAACATGATGAACTCGGGTAATGGCATGCATGGGTGTTTGCTACCATTGGAGTTCGAATACGAGCATGGAAATAAGTACATCTCGAGGATGGTTGATGCATGGCTCGATGATGGGTTTCTGTTGGTTTCACGGCAGTCTACAACACATGATGGTGAAGCTCGTGGACAAAGATAGCATTCATGGACGTTACTATGAGAACGTGAAGGAGAAGAGCTTATGATGGAGTTTCCGTGGTGAGGTTGAGCTGGAAAGAAAAGAAATGGCAGAGAACGTGGCGAAGTTGATGCACGACTTGTCGGGAGTTAACAGACTGCCATGACTGAAAAGTGAAGCACGTGAAAGAACATGAAGCAAACATGGAGAACAGCATGTGAAGCGGATGATGAGATCGAGATGGTCATGAAAAGCTGCTGCGATAAGAACTGTCGGTGGACGGTGGTAATGATGAAGATCGAAGTAGAGAACGTGATGGCAGTAAGATGATGGTCGTTGTTAACCTTTGGTAGTGACGTTACAATGAGCTGGAAGGTGTTGTTGCTCGGCTGGTGCGATGGAACTCGAGGTGGCTATGATGATTGCTAGTGAAGACAGCGAGGAGTTGTTGACAATGATGGCAGTGCACATGAAGAAGAGCAATGGTTGTTTGCTGCCATGGGATTCGAATGATGCAGCCTACATGGCCATGCACGTGAGTGCCAGGAAGAGAGGCATGGGTGAGATGGCCGTTCACGTGAAGAAACAAGAGGAAGCAAAGATTGTCTAACCACTCTACCTATAAATAGGGCTGTGGTGTTTTGTTGAAAGGCATTCGACTGGTCGAGATCGGGACGGGAGCTCGACACACCTCTTCTTCATACTCTAGGCTTCCATTTTTAGTTTTAGTTTTATTTCTTTTTCTTTAGTTATTTGTTAGTACTTTTAATTATGAGTAGCTAGATTTCTATCTAGGATTAGGGAGGAAATCCTACTATGTGTGCTATAATGTTTTGATTATTTTCTATAATAATTCTCTTGGTCCTTATTCTTGATTCAATAACGGTAATAATTTTCTTCATGTGTCCTATGATGCTTGATAATTGATTTATATATTCTATGTTAGAGAATAGCATTTTATAGTGAAAAAAATTGTTAATTATTTGAGAAAAATAATTGTTTGAAAAGATTTATTTTCCGAGACGTATTATTTGTCCTAAATCGTCTTGAGTAATTTTGGGAGAATGTTATAGGGAATAGTTATAATCATTTAGTATGTGTAGTAGTGATGGAATCTTGACATCCTAGACTCTTTTAATTGAACACAAGAATCATTTTTAGCATTTCCATTATTTTATAAGTTTTATAAAAATCACCATCTTTTTGTCTAAAACCGAATCTTTTAAAAAGTCCGAGAATCAAACCCTATACTTACCACTTGTAAAACTGCATCAGTTTTTGGCCCCGTCGACGCGGACTTGCCTTTAGGTTAGGTTTTAGATTTTTATTTTCTTTTTAGTTAAATTTTAAATTTTAGTTTAGTTTAGTTTAGTTTTTGTTTTATTTTATTTTCTTTGATTTTACTTGGTATTATTCTTGTTATTTTTCTTTATTGTGCAGGTAATATTCTATATTTATTGTGGAATTGCATACCAAAAGAGAATTTGGAATTCGAAGCGGAAAATTTTTCCAAAGCTTTTGGTGAATGTGTAAAACGACTTGGGAGTAAAGAGCAAAGCTAAAAGAGCAAAAGAAGAAAAAAAAATTTTACATAAAAAAAAAAGAGTTTATTTTATTTTATTGATTGTATTAGGATTTCTATATTCTTGTAATTTTATATTTCTTTTGCATTTTTTTTTTTTTGGGACTTTGGACTTGGACATTCTTTTATTATTTTTTTTAAAAACCCTACGGAAGGGTAATATTAAATATCAAACTGTTTGCAGAGAAGGACGGTGATTACAATATCACCTCGGCCCCTCGGGTTCGTGCATGACATAGGAGTCGTGGCCCGAGTCGACAACAACGGTTCATCCCCCGTATGATACGGGAGGTAAGTTTGTCGAAACACTCGCGAATCTCCTGTTAGCGAGTTACTGTATTCCTTCGTTTGCATATATGTTGAGGACTTGAATACGGCTGTTTTATTTTCCTAGTAAAGGGCAAGGACTGGCCATACAAGATAAGGGTTCGGATTTCATCACCGTTCTCTTCTTGCCCGCCTTAGGAAAATGATACCTACGCGAACCTAAGCTTTAAAATTTGAAGTAGAACGAGACCTATAAGGTAACGAGCTTAGTAGGAAAGTCGTTCGAAAAATATTGGTTACTCTTTAGGCATACTCCGAAATTCATGATGGTTTCTGTAAATTGAATGCGTGACTGCGCCGCCTTGTAATACGGTGAGGCCTTGAGTATCAAAGCTCTAGCAGATTCTCTCGCCTCTATTCAATATACTTTAACTCAGATTGATTCCAGAGGAGTTTACTCAGATTGTAACGAATTCCCTTTCGAAGGATTAGAAGCTGGTCTAGAAAACAATCTAAGTGGAGCCATCATGCTTTTTGTTTGCTAGAAATCAGCGGGTTTACTTGTGGTGGAGTCAGCCTTTTTTGTGATTGAATAGAACTTCCCTTCCTTGTTTGTGTTATTCTATTTTTATTTCTATCTTTCTTTGTTCAAAAAAAAAAAAAAAAAATTACACACCAATTGCTTCTCTAGTATTATTGTGTGTGTATGCGACGTTGGAAACGGGTAGAACATCGACTTGTAGAAAACGACCTTTTTAATTTAAGTCCGACCCGTTACACGGATTTAGGTGGTAATTCTATTTTTACCGAAATGGTTAATGAAAATGATGAGGGTGAAGTTGTGCCAACCAAAACCCTTAGGGACCGTTTAAACCCGTCTAGGGTGATACGTGAACCTGGGGTTGTCTTACCGGCCACTACCGTGAAGTTTGATATTAAACCTGGGACATTTGGCATGCTACGTAAGTTTAAGGGAATAGAGAATGAGAACCCGTATACCCATATCCGTGACTTTGAGATGATTTGTGATACCATGAGTTATCCAAATGTCACCAAAGACGATGTTAGGTTACGTTTGTTTCCCTTTTCCCTAGAAGAAAGAGCCAGTGAGTGGTATCATATCATTCCAT
Organism: Papaver bracteatum; assembly: GCA_023529315.1. NCBI lineage: Eukaryota > Viridiplantae > Streptophyta > Magnoliopsida > Ranunculales > Papaveraceae > Papaver > Papaver bracteatum. Next base: position 1,876,927 of record JAJJWX010005377.1, on the reverse strand, counting down.
ACAAAACGATCACTACTTGGGATGGACTTGTAGAGGTTTTCGTTAATAAATTCTACCCACACCATAAGACTGCTGCTATTCGACAGTCTATCCAAACCTTTAAGTAGAAATTAGGTGAACACCTACATGGTTATATAGAAAGGTTTAATGAATTGTTATACCAATGCCCACATCACGGCTTTGATAAAGCCCACATGGCCCAAATTTTATATGAGGGCCTTGATAGTGAAACCAGAATGCAGGTAGAAACAATGAGTGGTGGAGAATTTACCCATCAAGACCCAGCTGAATGTTTTGACGAGTTGGTCGAGTTAGCTGAAAAGACCCGTCAATGGGCTTCAATGAGGGAGCCCGAAATAACTAGGAACCCTATCCATAGGGTCAATAGAGTTGATAATGGGTCTGACATCCTTAGGCGTCTAGAGGCCTTAGAGATAAACCAAGGGTCCAACCAAACTATGAGCTGTAATAGTGAGCCCAGAACATATCCATGTACCAATTGTGGTGATCAAAGTCATATTGGATCTCGGTGTCCCCGTTTTACCCAACTGAAACTACTCGTGACCGAGTTAGTGTCCTACATGGTGGTATGAACTCTAAATATGAGGTTCGACCCAAGTTTGACCCATACTCAAATACCTATAACCCTGGTTGGAGACATAACCCGAATTTCTCGTGGTCTAAAGGTAACCATCAAGGTGGCCCGTCGAGTAGCTCACCACCCAATTTTCCTAGGAACCAATCTCAAGTTCAGGACCGAGCCAGTTGATAAAAAAGGTGTCATCCCTAGAGGAAAGTCTAAAACTCTTTATTGACCGTAGTGTGATAAACCATGCCGAGACTACCCAAAATGTCAACCATTTAGGTCAGAAGCTCGATGAATTTGTCCTGACGAGTCAGCGTAACCAACAAAATAGTGACCGAGCTATTGCCAACCTAGAGACTCAAATAAGTTAACTTTCGAACCGGTTAAATGATAGAGAGAGTGGGACATTCCCTAGTCAAACAACTCCAAATCCGAAAGGATTTAACCAGGTTAATATGTCGGGTAGTTCTAAACATAATGAACATGTCAAAGCAGTTATCACCCTTAGGAGTGGTAAAACTCTAGAGAACTCGGTAGAACCACCTAAGGACAAGAGTCCAGCTGAAAAGGAGACAGAAGTTGACCAAACTTCGTCTAAAGACCTTAATGGGCCTGAGTGTGCTAAGAGTCCAAGTAAGAAAGATACCCCTGAGAGAGTGTACATACCACCTGCACCATTTCCTCAAAGACTAGCTAAGAAAAAACCTAGTACATATGCTGAAATCCTAGACATCTTTAAGCAAGTTAAGGTTAACCTGCCTTTGTTAGATGCAATTAAACATGTACCCGCTATGGCCAAGTTCTTAAAAGAGATGTGCACTGTCAAGAGAGAGGCGAGTGTCCATAAAAAAGCCTTTTTGACCCAACAAGTTAGTTCCATAATCTCACAAAAGTACCCAGTCAAATTTAAAGATCCTGGTTGTCCTCTGTCACATGTGTCATAGGTAACCAAACGATAGACAATGCTCTATTAGATCTTGGGGCTAGTGTGAATCTTTTACCTTTCTCGGTTTATGAACAACTTGGACTAGGGAGATGAAGCCAACTAAGATAACACTACGGTTAGCCGATAGGTCACCAAAATCCCACGTGGAATTATTGAAGACGTTTTGGTTCAGGTAGAAAACTTTATTTATCCTGTTGACTTTGTGATTTTAGACACTCAACCCGTCTCTAGTCAAGATATCAATATCCCAATCATCCTAGGTCGTCCTTTTCTAGCCACTGCAAATGCAGTCATACATTGTCAAAATGGCCTAGTAGAATTTTCCTTTGGGAATCAGAAAATCTCAGTGAACGTCTTTAAGGCGTTACAAGCCCCACCAGATCCTGAACACTATGAGTCTATATGCATGATTGATTCTCTAGTGGAGAATACCTTTACCACCAATAGTGTTAGCGATCCTTTAGAGGCGTGCTTGGCCCATTTTGGAGCTTACTATGATGAGGATAGTCATTTTGAAGAAGTTAATGCGTTGTTAGACTCTGCGCCAGTAATGGATTATGGAAAATGGCAGCGTAAACCAGAACCTCTTCCGCCGACCATAGATAAACCCCTCCCATCATCAGTTAAGGCTCCCACCCTTGAATTAAAGCCACTACCAGATACACTGAAATATGTATTTATTGGTAATGAGAATACTCTTCCTGTCATAATTGCCTCTGACTTAGAGCCCGACCAGGAAAGTAGACTAGTTAGTGTTCTTCGTGAGCACAAGACTGCAATAGGGTGGACTATAGCAGATTTGAAAGGAATTAGTCCTGCTGATTGTATGCACCACATCTACTTAGAAGAAGGTGCCAAAACCTCAAGAGAAATGCAAAGACGTTTGAATCCTAATATGAAGGAAGTTGTTCGCACTGAGGTGCTCAAGTTATTAGATGTGGGTATCATATACCCCATATCTGATAGTAAATGGGTCAGCCCTGTTCAGGTTTTCCCAAAGAAGTCTGGGATTACGGTAGTTGCGAATGAGAATAATGAATTGATACCTACCTGTGTTACTACTGGGTGGAGAGTTTGTATAGATTACCGTAAGCTGAACTCAGCAACTAGGAAAGACCACTTTCCTTTACCATTCATCGACTAGATGTTAGAAAGATTAGCGGGCCACATCTATTATTGTTTCCTAGATGGTTATTCTGGTTATAACCAAATCCCTATAGCCCCGGAAGACCAAGAGAAAACAACCTTCACATGTCCATTTGGTACTTTTGCTTACAGGCGTATGCCTTTTGGGTTGTGTAATGCACCCGCAACATTCCAACGTTGCATGCTAAGTATCTTTTCGGACATGGTTGAGCAATTTCTCGAGGTCTTTATGGACGATTTTTCAGTGTTTGGATCCTCTTTCAATGAATGTTTGCACCACCTTACACTAGTTCTAGAACGTTGTAAAGAAAAGAACTTAGTCCTTAATTGGGAAAAGTGTCATTTTATGGTTAAATCTGGAATAGTGTTAGGACATGTGGTGTCCTCTAAGGGAATAGAAGTTGATAAGTCCAAGGTTGACCTAATTTCCAAATTAAGACAACCTAAGAATGTAACCGATGTTAGATCTTTCCTTGGACATGCTGGATTTTACCGTCGTTTCATCAAAGACTTTAGCAAGATTGATTTACCTCTATCGCACCTACTTGCTAAAGATACTGCCTTTGTATTTGATGAAGCATGTGTTCAAGCTTTTGAGAAGCTTAAATTATTGTTGACTTCTTCCCCTATCATCCAACCACCCAATTGGAACCTCCCATTTGAAATCATGTGTGATGCGTCCGATTATGCGGTTGGTGCTGTCCTTGGCCAACGACATGATAAAACACCTAGTGTGATTTATTATGCTAGTAGGACCCTAAACGATGCCCAGATGAACTACACAACCACTGAGAAAGAAATGTTAGCCATCGTTTTTGCTTTGGAGAAATTTAGATCATATCTCCTAGGGTCTAAGGTCATTGTCTATTCTGATCATGCCGCACTCAAGTATCTCCTTTCAAAGAAGGACTCTAAACCACGGCTGATTAGATGGGTATTGCTGTTCCAAGAATTTACTCTAGATATTCGTGATAAGAAAGGGTCTGAAAATGTTGTAGCTGACCATTTATCCCGTATCCTTGATAAGACTAGAGATGATGAGATACCAATCCATGACACGTTCCCTGATGAACAACTATTTTTCATTACCCTGGTTTGCTGACATTGTCAATTATTTGGTAACTGGTCAAATGCCCGACCATTGGTCTAAACAGGATAGAGCTAAATTCTTGTCTGAGGTTAAATACTTTTTCTGGGATGATCCATACTTATTCAAGTACTGCCCTGATCAGATCATCCGTCGTTGTATTCCTGACAACGACATATCCAAAGGTTCGACTTTTTGTCATTCTCGAGCTTGTGGGGGTCACTTTAGTTCTAAGAAAACAGATGCTAAGGTTCTACAATCTGGTCTTTATTGGCCAACTCTGTTCAAGGACTCCCACCTATTTTGTCAAAGTTGTGAGAGATGTCGGAGAAGTTAGGGAAGTTGACCCGAAGAAATATGATGCCACTTAATCCTATACTGATAATAGAAATATTTGATGTGTGGGGCATAGATTTTATGGGCCCGTTTGTCAATTCCTATGGAAACTTTTACATCTTATTAGCTGTTGATTATGTGTCTAAGTGGGTTGAAGCAATAGCTACCAAAACAAACGATCGCCATGTTGTGATCAAGTTTGTTAGAGAAAATATTTTCTCTCGATTTGGTATGCCTAGAGCAATCATTAGTGATGGAGGATCACATTTTTGTAACCGGTATTTCGAGACGCTCATGAAGAAATACTCCATTACTCATAAGGTTTCTACACCTTACAACCCACAGACTTGTGGCCAAGTAGAAGTGTCTAATAGGCAGATCAAGCAAATTTTAGAGAAGACCGTAAACCCTACCCGAAAGGATTGGTCTTTGCGCTTAATAGAAGCATTATGGGCTTACCGAACCGCTTTTAAGACTCCACTTGGGATGTCTCCGTATAGACTTGTCTTCGGTAAAGCCTGCCATTTGCCTGTAGAATTAGAACACCGAGCTTATTGGGCCATTAAACGGCTAAACTTTGACCTACCCGTTGTTTGGTGATAACCGTAGACTTCAGCTCAATGAGTTGGAAGAAATTCGTAATGATTCTTACCAAAATGCGAAAATTTACAAGGAGAAAACAAAAGTTTTTCACAACAAATCGATTCTTCGAAAGTCGTTTACACCAGTACAGAAAGTTCTCTTGTATAATTCTCGCCTTCACCTTTTTCCTGGTAAGCTTAGATCTCGTTGGACTGGCCCATTCTATGTTAAGACCGTGTATCCGCACGGTGCTATTGAGGTGAGGAATCATGATACTGGAGAGACTTTTAAAGTCAACGGTCAGCGATTGAAACCATTCATCGAATTGACCAACCCGGATGTGGAAAATACAAATTTACAGGATCCCGTTTATCACGACTAATTTTCTGCAGATACAGTAATGTCCTGGGTCAAGACATTAAACTTAGCACTTCTTGGGAGGTAACCCATGCTCATACAACAAGGTAATATCTTTCCTTAACTCTTTTGATTCAAATAGTTTCTCTTTGTTCATGTTTTTAATTTTATCTTTAGAACATTGAGGACAATGTAGAGTTTAAGTGTGGGGGAGTGTTTTGACCTTTTGCATATAGATTTTTTTAGCCTTTTTGATTAAAAATTTTCAAAAAATAAAAATAAAAAAATAAAAAAATTATTTGAATAAAACCTCCAACTTTTAGAGATTTTAGAGTCACTAGCATACTTCTAGGTATGTTTACATAGAGAGTTCTGACCGACATAACTGAACTTGGAAGTGTTAGAGAACTACATTCGGATTTCTTACGAATTGGAGTGTTAAATAATGGATTTAATCATGCCGGTGATGCAAATTAGGAGCAGAGAGAAATGCATTATTAGAGTTGCTGATCAATCATTAGTGGAGACTACCTTTTTCAAATCAACAGAGGCACCAGACTGAGATTTCTTAGAAGCTGACTAAAGAGCTTTCTTTTGAGTGTGTGTCACCATACGTAAATTCCGGGTAGAATGGTGAGCTACCCAACTTCACACTATTTTCAGCACTATTTTTGATCTCTTGAGTGCTAATTTTGTCAATCATGAGGGTGTCGTCTATAGATGAAAACCTCCTTCTTGTAGTTTGATTTGCGCTAGCACCATTCTCTCTCGCCAACAACAGTCCATAGAAACACATCATCAAAGAAAGGAGCGACATCAAAATCTACAAGGAAATTTGAAGAAGTTTAAGGTTTTTAAGCAACAATTCAAGGAAGAGCAAATTTTATAGCTAAGTATGAAGACTTATTTACAAGAGCAGAGAAAATCAAAAGATGAAAAATATTGAAGTTTATGATACAAAGACAATACAAGTCGTGAAGATCAAAGTGGTAAAGTACTTCTTTCATGGCCATGTTAATTTTATTATTGTAGTTGCAATCTTAATTAAAAAAAAAAAAATTAAAAAAAAAAAATATACAAAATACAAAAAGATTTGCATTTAGGATTTATTTGTTCAATAAGGCCATGGGGAAGAAAAATATATAAAGAAGTTTCAAGCGACAAGAAATAGAGAAAAAAGAGTTATAAATTGTCAAAGTTCTACGAAATTCAAGAATTTATCATCAACAGTTGAAGACCGAAGACCAAGATGAAGAAGACGAGCCGAAGGAAGACGTTTCTATTGGATGCTGTGAGAGTGGTGTTATCATCAGTGCAATCAGATGTGAAGGTGGTAAGTACTCTCATCCTTGCTATAAGTGGTTGATTTCCTTTCTTAGAGATCATCAGAAAAAGTCTTTTACTTCCCACGATTTTGTGGGGTCTCCAGAAATAATTCGGAAGGTTTCCTTCCCACCATTCAACGTGTGTAGGAGTTCTATCTTCATTCCTACCTGCACACATGTGAGACCCATAAAAAGCTGTCTTATTGAGTGCAATTATCATAAAATCCTTTAAGTGAGGCAGAAGTCGAGGCGAAATGCTTATTGGTCGTTTCTCAAACACGCATTCTCTCATTATGGTGTGATTATTTCTCACTCAATATTTAAGAATGAGAATATGTTCTTTGGTATTTCTAACTTCTTATTACTAGCATGCAGAAACTCTATGTCCTCATAACTCTTTGATGCTTGGGACGCTGAACGCTTTGAAGTTGGAGTAGGTTTTGTGGGTATACCTCTGTAAACCCTCCCGAGACTATAACTCGGCCACTAGGGACACCTAGGGGTTTAAAGGCTTATTGCATACGCTAAATGCAATCGTGATGCTCTCATGACAAACAGTTAGGATTTTTAGTTTGCTCGAGGACTAGCAAAATCCAGTGTGGGGGAATTTGATAAGTGCATATTTCACATATATTTGGTGTTAATTCCATGCTAGTATTTGATGGTTTTCTTGCAGATTATTGTGTGTTACGCGTGTTTTCTCTTATTTGTGTGTTAGAAGGTGAATAATCCAAAAAGAAGTGAATTCGAGCTTAGTTGTGCAGTGAAAGAAGCTAGCTAAGAGTGAGGAAGAGCCAAAGACCAATTGTAACTCGTTCAAATACAAGATTTCTACTTTTCATGGGGTAGAGGACGACAAGTCAAAGGCAACGGCGAAAGAACGGCGTCAATCGGAGTTCGTATGAAGAAGTTATGGGAAAAATAAGAATGAACTTGGAATTAAACTGCCAGTCTTCCAGGACTGACAGTTGAATGGGCATCTCTTGTTAAAGGGCACCTTTAGTGTTCATTAAGGGACACCCTCATGTTAAGGGGCATTCAAGTTTAAGGGAACTGCTAAAGGCAGTCCAGTCTTTTACTTAATGGGGTGTGCCAAGATTCAAATACTGTTTAAGGCACCCAGTCTTGTTATTCAGGGCACCACCATCTTCTTCATGCATTATCGAAATTTAGAGAACATGATGAACTCGGGTAATGGCATGCATGGGTGTTTGCTACCATTGGAGTTCGAATACGAGCATGGAAATAAGTACATCTCGAGGATGGTTGATGCATGGCTCGATGATGGGTTTCTGTTGGTTTCACGGCAGTCTACAGCACATGATGGTGAAGCTCGTGGACAAAGACAGCATTCATGGACGTTACTATGAGAACGTGAAGGAGAAGAGCTTATGATGGAGTTTCCGTGGTGAGGTTGAGCTGGAAAGAAAAGAAATGGCAGAGAACGTGGCGAAGTTGATGCACGACTTGTCGGGAGTTAACAGACTGCCATGACTGAAAAGTGAAGCACGTGAAAGAACATGAAGCAAACATGGAGAACAGCATGTGAAGCGGATGATGAGATCGAGATGGTCATGAAAAGCTGCTGCGGCCAAGAACTGTCAGTGGACGGTGGTAATGATGAAGATCGAAGTAGAGAACGTGATGGCAGTAAGATGATGGTCGTTGTTAACCTTTGGTAGTGACGTTACAATGAGCTGGAAGGTGTTGTTGCTCGGCTGGTGCGATGGAACTCGAGGTGGCTATGATGATTGCTAGTGAAGACAGCGAGGAGTTGTTGACAATGATGGCAGTGCACATGAAGAAGAGCAATGGTTGTTTGCTTCCATGGGATTCGAATGATGCAGCCTACATGGCCATGCACGTGAGTGCCAGGAAGAGAGGCATGGGTGAGATGGCCGTTCACGTGAAGAAACAAGAGGAAGCAAAGATTGTCTAACCACTCTACCTATAAATAGGGCTGTGGTGTTTTGTTGAAAGGCATTCGACTGGTCGAGATCGGGACGGGAGCTCGACACACCTCTTCTTCATACTCTAGGCTTCCATTTTTAGTTTTAGTTTTATTTCTTCTTATTTAGTTATTTGTTAGTACTTTTAATTATGAGTAGCTAGATTTCTATCTAGGATTAGGGAGGAAATCCTACTATGTGTGCTATAATGTTTTGATTATTTTCTATAATAATTCTCTTGGTCCTTATTCTTGATTCGTAACGGTAATAATTTTCTTCATGTGTCCTATGATGCTTGATAATTGATTTATATATTCTATGTTAGAGAATAACATTTTATAGTGAAAAAAATTGTTAATTATTTGAGAAAAATAATTGTTTGAAAAGATTTATTTTCCGAGACGTATTATTTGTCCTAAATCGTCTTGAGTAATTTTGGGAGAATGTTATAGGGAATAGTTATAATCATTTAGTATGTGTAGTAGTGATGGAATCTTGACATCCTAGACTCTTTTAATTGAACACAAGAATCATTTTTAGCATTTCCATTATTTTATAAGTTTTATAAAAATCACCATCTTTTTGTCTAAAACCGAATCTTTTAAAAAGTCCGAGAATCAAACCCTATACTTACCACTTGTAAAACTGCATCAATTGTGTAGGCCAAATATGCTCTTCATTGAAATTAAGCAACAAGGAGCTTGGATCGATCTCATCTTTCTCTATTTCCTTAAGCAAGTGTATATGAAATTAATCATCAATATGTTCACATGATATTTCCATTGACTCGTGCGCATTCTCATAATACACTTGGGATGTCATTATTGTCTGGAATCATTAAACTTCGGAGCGTCCTCCAGTTTGATTCATGGACATATTCAGAGACAATCTTATGAGATGATTTCTGATGATATAAATAAGTTGTGCCTTCCTCACATACTTCCTTTCTAGGTGAGGATTGATCGAACCAAGTGGTATCTCCAACTTCCTTTATGGATCCACTGCCTCAACCACACTTCCACTAAGTGTAGTTGCAACACCTTAGTCTATGGTGTATATCCCTTATTGATGATTTGTAACCTTGCAGGTAGGTTTGCAGCTGGTATGTGTGATCTCATCACTTTAGCGACATCAATGTACATTCTGAAAATCGATTATTTTTTTCACTTCACATTTATTTTTGTGGAGTACAATAATCAATATGAGACACAGTGGGAACACAACACGAAAATTCCTGTCGTTCCCTTATAAAATACTTTTCTTATCTCCCCCTAATGACGGGAAGACTATCCCATTAAAGTGAGAACCCGTAAATCCAGCGGTAAGAGATCTCCTGCCAAAGGTTTTAAAATGCGGATAATTGTTGAGAGTAAATATCCAACAAAATTACTTAATCATTTTCGTGACCCATCATAGTACGATGCAGACTCGTAATGGCACATATATAGTGCAACCAAAAATGCGTAAGAACACAGATGTCAGGCTTATAACCAGTTACCAACTAGTACGCAAAAATGGTTGACTAATTGTGGGTTTTAAGACGAATAAGTGAATATGCGTATAATATTGCATATCCCCCAAGCATTTGTAGGAAGGTTGTTATGCATAACCTATCCTTAGACACCATATATAACCTATAATGGTAGCCTCTGCGAGACCATGGGGTATAGGATGCTCTACAATGATCCTATTAAACATGCAATATTCATAAAGTCCTTTTGATGTAAAATATATAGCAATAACAAGGTTGGTGAAACCTTAAATTGTATAATATGTGCTAGAATAGTTTCAAAAACGCAATTTCTTGTGAACAATAATTAGTTCAACACTTTGAATTATCCATCAAAGCCATAAATCACTTGAATGGACCTCATTCTGTATGGATATGTCCACAAATATAACCTTGTTTCTTTTGAAAAAATGGGTTGTTTACCATTTGCATCTTAGGATAGTCTCAATCCTTTTTACTAAATAATGACTTTGTAAAATAAGTTACATGCTTTATTACTTTAAAAGCATAATGGGAGGGTAGGTGGCGTTTATGGTACTTTAGAAAGAGTTGATTGTGAGAGATGTGGTGACTTTGCATTTTTTCAATCTTTGTGATTCCCATTTTCTTGTTAACTCAAATAAAAGGATGTCCATTTTAGTTCTTTCAAAACAAAACATCATATCACAACCAAAGTGTCTTTATGGTTATGTCAAATTAACGTGAGTGAGTCAATTCCCAACATTACATTGTCAATTATCCAAGTATTAGTGATTTACAATTCACCAGACCAATTGACTCATTATTTTTTATAAAATGTGATTCCTTTTACATTCATTGGACGTAATTTGTAGATGCATTCCCATTCTCATGGTAGGTTTCGTTCAATAACCGTTTGCACAGACTTCGTAGAAACTTAACAAAGTGTGACTAGATCTTATAGAGCTCATTTATACTAATTAGGAAATAAAGATGGAGCATTTTTTCGTTCGGCTATTATCTGTGATGATCCAATCATCGCATGGTATTACATAAGGAAATAATTCAACAAGCAGTTTAATAGATTTCCTTAAGAGCTTCGTGTAATAAGTGGTGTGGCCTTATTACGTAACAAAAGAAAATTTATCTCATTTACTTTAGAGTGTTACAATTCATGAGGATGTTATACTTTTCATCATAATGTAAGAATGATCCTTTTAACTCAAGTACTTATGAGTATATATCAAGTGCTTTAGAGTATTTTAGTCTCATGGAAATGATATACTTTTCATTTCATAAGTACAAACTATGAATTTAGTTCTTCGCATAAAAAAAATTCTTTATTTTAACTTAAAGAAAATGTTTACTAAACTACCATACAACCAATAGTGGAGGATCAAATCATACAAAATTCAGTTGAATAAAGATAATTAATAAAAACTTATCAAAATGTAAGTGCTTTAATTGGGCAAGTTTCTTATTGTCACTGAAGTTGACAAGCGGGGGTATGACCTTCTTTTAACTTATAGTGAGTTTGTTGTCATTTAAACTCTCTGTATATCTTGTAGTTGGTTGCTACTATATGATACCTACATTCCATCGCTTGTGCCATACTCAGTAAATGTTTATACCAAATTTCCAACTCGCATTCCAATGACTTAGAATTACGTCCTTGTCTCATGCTTGTAAATACATTTACTTTGTATTGTTACTACTTGAGCCAATATTACAAGTGTTTTAAATATCCAATGAACATTCAAAAACTTTCTTTAGAGCATTCTATCGTCTGAAATCAATATGTCGCCTTAAAACGTAGAAGTTATGCTTTCATCTTTTGAACGATGCATCGTCATAAGTTGAAGGTTTTCATGATGGAAGTAAATACCTTGTAGACACAATTGACGTTTGTATCAGTGGCTCTTTAATGGCGCTCAAGTAATTCTGAGTCCAAAAGGTCAAAATTTTATTCGAGTTGGTTTAATCAGAACCCAGTCAACGGATTGGTCAATGCCCGGTCCATTGGGTTGACTATGTCATGGTTTAAAAAAGTCCACATATATATTCCATTATATATGAAGTGCCCAGGCCCATTGATAATAACCTTGAAACTATTAGCATATGAGCCCAAAACATATTGTTAACCCTAAAATTGAAAATTTCATCATCCAACTTTAGTGATCAGAAAATAATTGTAAACATCTCCGATAATTATGAATTTTTTACAGTAACGTCATAATAATGTTTCAACAAATATAATAATATTTCAATTAAATCCAACGGCTAGATAAAAGGTTATCTATGACGCCGTATGAATGTTCTAATTAGCATTTCTATGGACACAGTTGGAAATATCACGTACTTTTGAGTATTTCCATGGTTGGATGTTTATTAAATTTTTACAGTATCTCACCAAGAACAATATACAAAACATACCAAAACTATATCATAATCCAACGGTTGGAATTCTCAAAACTTAGGTTTTTCGACGATGTTAAAAATGAGGGTTTTTTTCTGAACGTACACAGTTTTATAAAACGTAGGTTTTGGAGGTTGCATCATATTCAGATTTTATTTAAATTTTATTTAAATTTTAACATAGTAAGTAATGACTGATTGGGTTGAACATATTAAAATTTCATGAAAATCTAACGGTCAAATATCTATGTTTTATAATCATACGTTTGTGGAACCCTAATATATACTACGAAAACGAAATTTCTTTGTTCAAAAGAAATACCTGGTAACACATCCTTGATGATAAAAAAATAGGATCAGAACCACGCTAATCTTCAAGGAATAATCCATAACCATTCTTGAATGAAAAAATAATAATTTTGCACCAGTTGGTAGAGTCGTGCATGATAACGTGTTGCAGTGGAAAATATGGAGAAAGTAAAGAGACAAAGAGAGATTTCTATTGATCAGGATAATAAGGTTACGTGGATACAATATCCTTTATATAGATGTAAAGGTAAACTCTAGGTAACTAGATGGACCGCACATCCATGGGTCATAGGCCCTGTAACAAAAATATATTTATTTGATTAATTCGAGAAACATTTATTATGAAATTTCAATAGAATATTTATTATTGAAAGTTAATTAAACTGATCATTTTACAGTCGTAGATTTAACTTTCCCAAGAATGAATCCACAACGTCCTTTATCTTTCCTAAGTTTCCTAAACTTTGTTTTATAAGCTGAATTATGATTTCACATGTGTCATAACGGTACGATCTCCATAATAAGTAAAAGAAGAACCATGTCAATTTTGACCCTTGTCATTTTTTTGTTGGCTCTATATATAGTGACAATTTGTTTCCATGGTTTTTTTTTTAGAATTTCTAGGTTGACCGTAATAGGTGTCTCAAAGAAACCACCGAGTGAAACATGTAGTGGGACCAAATGAAAACCTTTACTATCCCAATAGCAGATACATTACCCTATCATCGTTAAATTTTTCTCGGTTTGTTTTTAGGAAAATTGCGGTCAGCCTGTACAATATATATATATATATATATATATAAATTGTGGTTAGCCTGTAAAAAAAAATATATATATATATATATATTATAACCAGCTTATTTTCACATAGAGTAAGAATTCCTCACTACCTGACTACCACACTGACCACCTACACTACCACCACCAGAACCGCCCATCACCACTACCTCATCACCATCATCACCGGCTCCATGCACCACCACCCACAAATACTACCTGAATGATATGATTATTAACAAATTTATTATTATTATTTATTTAATGAAAGTATATATTAGGATAATCATAAGACATTATTTAATGAAAGTATTTATTAGGATAGTCATAAGACAATTATAAGTAAACATTAATAAAAATATTTAATGATGATAGTATGTTCATTAACAAAATTGTGAGACATTTATAATGGAAAAATAATAAAATATTTCCGTATAGAGTTAGAATTCCCCACTACCTGACTATCACACTGACCACCTACACTACCACCATCAGACCCGCCCATCACCATCATCTAATAAATATGTAGTGGGTAATTCCTATTTTATGTTGTTAGCACACAAGTAAATTATCATGGAAGTTGTAGTTGATTTTTTAGATATTGAGAAATATAGGCCTATTCGAAACCAATTTACATATATGCCCGTTTTTGTCAACTTTACAAATATATGCTGGGTTAAGTCCCATTGTATTTTTACTTATTTACCCTTTACTCAATTCCACGTTGACCTTCTTCTTCATTTTTAAGGTTCGTTGATCTAGGTTCAAAATCGTTTCACCATTTTCAGGTTTGTTACATTATATTCCCCAAAAGGATTTATTGATCTAGGTCCCGGGGTTTTTCTGCATTTGCGGTTTCCTCGTTAACAAAATCTTGATGTGTCTTTTACTTTTCTATTTCCGCAATTATAATTTTTTATTATAATTAAAAGTAAAATACACAAACATTAATTCCGTATTACTTGATAGTGATCCTATAGAGTTTGGTTAAGTCTGAACCTATTATCAAGTAATCACACTTTGATTGTTGTATTGTCTCGATCTCGTATCCATAGACGATCACACAAAGTGTGAATAACGTTTTGTAGTATTGTCTCGACTTTGTCCATAGACAATCACTTTCGGTAAGAGGACTTATAGGTGGATAATTTAAAGATTGTGGTGTATTTGGGTACCTTCGTCTTTTCATATTTAATGAAAGTATTTATTAGGATAATCATAAGACATTTATAAGGAAACATTAACAAAATATTTAATGATGAAAGTATATTCAATTAGAAAATTGTGAGACATTTATAATGAAAGACTAATAAAATATTTAATAAAAGTTCATTTATGAAGATAATTATAAGATATTTATGATGTAAGAAGATATTTGTGATGAAAAATAATAATTTTTTTTATTATGAAAGTATATTTATTCACATAATTATAAGACATTTAGAGTGAGAGATTAATAAAATATTCATAATAAAAAATTAATGATACCATAATGATGTAAACAACCACAACCATCTATTTAGCTTTCCCAAGAATGAATCCAAAGCGTCCTTTATCTAGGCTAAGTTATCTAGGGCTTAACCCATGCCGTTACGACACGGAAAAGGATATGTATTTCAAATATATCCATCGGTTCATGCATATTATAATTGTTTGCGAAAAATCGATCCAGTCGATTCAAGTCTATATGTTATTGAGGTGTTGGTTAATATACATGTCCTTATCCTCAAATCTTTTAATATTATGTTTGAAAGTCATACAATCCTTTAGGAAAAACATAGTTAATCGTTAACCAACTCCTCAAAATTCTATGGGCCTATGGATAGTTGAGCACTTCATTCACTTCTTCAAAAAAAAATAGTATCCCTACTTCGAAAAGAAATAAATCATCAAAGGTCGTTCACCAAATTTGTAACAAAACCGAAAACAAAAAATTATTTGAAAATCAATCAGATTAATCTTACGAAATCTTCTAGCTTCAAGAATTACTTTTCTCCCTTTGGTGATATGAATTATTCCAAATCTACATAAAGTTAAAGTTTAATAATCTGTAATTCTTGATCAATTTTGTTTCTTATCTACCTATCTTCCCGCCTTACCAATTACCATGAACTACTTCTCAAGCATGCATAATAACATGAAGTCGAGGAGAAATGGTAAAACAAAAATCATGACAAAAAATGGGAATATAGAGAGATATGAGAAAACTAAATCAATTAAAATTGATTCGCGTGTAGCCTTGTTTTTTTTTTTTTAGGTTTCATCTTCTTTCCTGCCCCGACCCGAAAAATCTTAAAACCGCAGTTATTGATTTATCTTCTTCCTAGAAAAATCTGGCATTTGATTTTTATTTTAATTTAAAAAAAACTAATATATCAAATAAAAAATTTAACCAAGGGTAACTAAACTATCTTCTCTATTTAACATGCCCATACATTATATATAAAGAAAATTAGATGTGGAAATTTAACATGCCCATCAGGGTACGTAGGAAACTACCTATCCTTTTCGTGGGTTGGTTCCGACCCTGTCTTCTATCAACACTATAAGTAACGTTATCGCCTCCTCCACTACCCACTAACATCACCACCACAACCGCCAACAGCTCCATCAGCACAACCACCATAAATTTTCATTGATATGTTTAATAATTAGCAAATTTCTTATATATATATATATATATTGATGATTAATAGCACAATGAGAAATTAATAAACAAATTTATTATGAGATATTTATTTGGATAATTAATGATATTATGAGAAATTAATAAAAAATCATTATGAAAATATTAGTGGAACATTAATACTATAAGAAAATTTAGACCGTTGGATTTATTTTAACTTTCGATCCAAGGCATCACTTGTGGAAAAACCCATATCCATGGATTTAGCTTTCCCAAGAATGAATCATGAACGTCCTTTATCTAGGCTAAGTTTTCCATGCTTTGCTTTATATTCTTGACTAGGTCTCAACCCGTTCCGTAATGGCACAAGAAAGGATATGTGTTTCAAATGTATTCATCGATTCATACATGTCGTAATTGTCTGAGAAGAAACGAACCAATCGATCCGGGTCTAAATATTTTGAGGAGTTGGTTAATAAACACGTCCTTATCCTCGAATCTTTTAATATTGTGTATGTAAGTCATACAACCATTCGGGCAGGGGCGAAGCCAACCCAATGCAGGGGTGTGCACTTTCACACCCATCTCAGCTGGCTACAAAGCCTAATTTGGGCTCAAAACAATATTTTTGTTAACTATCCATAAGCCTAATCTTGCATTTTTCACCCCCTAAAAAAATTATTATCTTCCCAAAGAAATTTTTTGCATCCCCTCCGTAAAAATCTTGCCTCCGTCCCTGCCTTTGGGACAAACATAGTTAATCGTTAGAGAAAATCCCATGGGTAGTAGAACATTACTTCGTTCATTACTTCAAAAAAATATCATCAAAGGTTATTCACCAAACTTGTAACAAAACTAAAAACACCTAAAATTACTTTAAAATCAATCAGATTAATCTTGCAAAATCTGTTAGTATTAGAATTTAATTTTTCACTTTGATATAAATTTTTGGGTTCCCAATTTACATAGATTTGTGCTTATTCATTTTCCTAAAATTTATAATAATACTTAATTCTTGATCCATTCCTTTCTTGTCTCTTTACCTATTACCATGAACTATTTCTCAAGCATGAATAATTACATGAAGTTGGGGAGAAATGACAAAAACAAAAATCATGACCAAAAAAGGGAATAAAGAGAGATGTGAGAAACTGAATTGATCACAATTAATTCACGCGTAGCTTTGCATAATCCCATGAAGTAGGGGAGAAATAATGACGAAAACAGAAACCATGACAAAAAAAAGGGAATAAAGAGAGATGTGAGAAACTGAACGATTACAATTAATTCATGTGTAGCCTTGTGTTTGGTAAAAAAATTTATAAGTTTCATTTTTCTTCCCGCCCCTACCTGGCAAATCTTAAAATCACAACATCTTCTTTTTTGGAAAAATCCATCCTTTAAAAATTGTTTTAATTTTAAAAAATAATAAATAAAAAAGTAATTTGAAAACTAAAATCAAATTAAAACAAAACAAAGAAAAATTAACCAAGGGTGACTAAATAATTTACCTATCTTAGGACACCTTTTCTCACCCTACTACCACTATTTCTTCCACCACCATATTATCGTCACCACTCCACCAGTCTCACCAATACGCACCACCATTATCCCCACCGCCCATCCACCACCACCACCCACCATCACAACCACCTTAGTGCTTAATTTACCTATCTTAGGACCCCTTTTCTCACCCTATTACCACTACTTCTTCCACCCCCACATTATCGTCACCACTCCACCAGTCTCACCAATACCCACCACCATTATCCCCACCACTTCCCACCATTAATGCTTACTGATATGGTTAATATCAAATAAATTTATTATGTATCAACAAAAATATATTCATCTGATTAATTAAATAAACATTTATTATGAAATATCGATTGAACATTTATTATTAAATTTTAATGAAACGTGATCATTTATAGCAGTAGATTTTTGTTCTGCAAGTATAAATTTGATCGTTCTTTATCTAGCCTAACTTGCCCAAACTTTGTTTTGTATTTTGGAAATGTAATCAATTTTATTTTAATACAAAAAACCGTGATTTATATATCCAATCGGGTACTATAAATAGCTGGGATCCCATTTGGGTGATCCAGCGGTCATGATCATATTGTCTTACATGATTTAGTATCCTCCCCAAAATATTTGTGTTTTGTCCTTATCAGTTGTGCTAAAAACAGCCAACTAATCTATCACAATAAAATGTTGTCCATTTTGTAAAGACACAAAACTATTATCGTCCACTACTATTCATTAGCCATGCCCACTATTTTCTCCACCACCAGTAATGTTGTAATGTTACCACCTCCACCACTCACAAATACCCGCCACTGTTTCCACCACCCACTGCTTCTTTCACTACCACCATAAAAAAATATTAATATAGTTTTTAACCGGGGTCACTGCAGTACAGTGGTAAAGTCATTTGGTGATGATACCAATTACCTCTCGCCAGCACCAAATTCTTTACCGATCAATATATATATATGGTGTATAATAAACTTATTTAGTAATAAAAATATGTATTTATTAGATTCATTAAATGAACATTTATCATGAAAAATTAGTTAATCATTCATCATGAGCAATTAATGGGACACTAATTAATAAAATATTTATAATGGTTAGTTGAAAAAACCACGGCCGTAGATTTATCTCTCCTAGAAAAATCTCGGCCGCTCTTTATCTAGCATAACTTAGCCAAGCTTTTTTTTGTATTCTAGATTAGTTTTAATAAGTAAATCGATTCTTTTAGATCGATTATATGACAACTCAACTCGCCTGACCAACTATGAGTTTCTGTTAACTTGGTAAACATACATGGGAAATGATTTGGACTACGGTTAATAAATTAAACAAAAATTTGGGTTATAAATAACATGAATTATGATTAATATAAGTGTGAGTTACATTTAAGAGAAGCCTCTAATTGCGTGCACATGCTCTTCTAAAAAGTGTTTATCGGGTCTCATTACCTCGCGTGCTTAGAATGTCGTTGTTTATCATATAACTATTAAAATTATATTAAAGAAAAAAGGATAAATGTCACTTGAATACTTTAAAGCAATTTGCTTAAAATCAATTTCTGAATAGAGAAACTAACTCGTTATTTACTGTATGTTTAGGAAAAGAATACAGTGACAAAATGCACGAAAATATAAAAGGTATCTTTATCCTTTTTTATTATTAAGAAGTCTTAAAATCTAATCAATATCATAGGTGTTGATATAAATTGTTAGTGTTTTTTGGTACTTAGATTTTGTCCAATTTTAGTATTTGGTGCAACATTTGTCCAATTTAACTAGGAAGTCTAAAGCCCAATAAAAATAGGACTAGACGTCAAGTCTTACTTTGGGAGTAACACTATTTAGTCTAAAAGGGGACTAATATATACTATTTAATCCCGACTCATTCAACTAGATACAAATTAGTCTTTTATTTGTTTAAAATACAGAAGTACACTAGTCCAAATATTTACATTTTAACCCTTTTTTTTTAGTCAATCATCAAATTTCAATTCATTCAAATCAAAATAGTGATTACATGTTCGCTTACAAGATTAACAAAAACATCAAAATACATAAAAAACATCAAAATAATCAAGACCCCAATACAAATAAGGATATCAACTACAAGTAGATATCGAAGAGAAAGAGCAATAAACCGCAGAGATACCCAATTTTTGATTATGTATAAGGGAGAGATGATGGTATATTCCAGAAATAATTCCGACCATTTGATCTGATTGTATTCTTTCATGATAAGAGATGCTCTAAGGAAGGAGTATTTTGCCCATAAACTTGTAGATCCAAACGAACTTGGATGCCCTAAATCCCTAGAGTGTGGATTCAAAGCAATTTCGTGTTGAATCGTCGATGTTTTTGAATCGAGAGTAGCAAGCCACGAACCAGCCGTCAAAGATTGAAGAACTTGCCCCACAATGACGAAAAATAATCGTCCCAAAACGGCAAAGAAACATGTCGAAAGACACATAAAATGATGTAAAAATATCTTATTTAATAAACTATTACCTAAAACTAGAAAAGAAAAGGAAATCTGAGCAAGAAAGATGAAAAGACTCTGAGGTTTTTTTAGAAGGGAAGAGAAAAGAGAATTCTAGGAGCAGTGCGTACTTGTTTTATATAAGTTTTACAGTTTAATCCTGAGTGACTCATGATAATGTCAGCAACTTTAAATAGCATAAAAATAGTTTAAAAATAAATTATCTTTCGAAGCGCTCAACTGAAATTCGCAAACTTTATATATATTTGGAAAGCTCATTTGAGAAACCTACACAAACAGAACCCACATAGCTATAAAATCTTCATTTTTCACTTTATCGTTATCTCATGTATACATAAGCTTATGAAATTAACTTTTTAAATGGGAACCTAATGTGTCATGGAAAAATAAAGCTTCCATTTTCTACATGAGAAATGCTCTAAATACTCTTGAAAATATGAGTTGAGCCGAATATCTTTAAAAATTCACCTTGATACATAGCAGAAATGATTGAAGAAATAAAAGTTAGATTTCAACAGATCTCGCAGGCTGCTATTCAGCACAACTATAGAGAAGGAAATCAAGCAGCTGACGGACTGGCCAATCATGCGGCGGATGAAAGTCAAACAGGAAGCTCGTCAACCAAAATCTGGGACCAGGCAATCCCATTTTTTATTAGCCAAATTTTATTTCATGATTCTGTGGGTACCACATACCCACAACAAGTTGTAAACTAATTTATTTTAATAAAATTCATGCTTCAAAAAAAAAATCTTTAAAAAAATCTGGACATTATTCGAAGAAAAATAATTTTGATTAGTAATTAGATAGATGGATACAAATCAAGATGTAAACAACCATCGTAAATGAAAAAAATGATTCATGACTCGAGTTGCACTTGCATAGCCTATAAAAGGAACGCGCGATTAGGAGATATCAAAACTAATTTGGGATATAAATTATTTCCCCCAACCAATAGTGTCTGCTAAGGGGTGTTTTTGGGAGCAAATATACTAAAATTCCCTTCCATCAAAATAATAATCAAAAAACAAAATCATATCCCCCATTTCCATCTTCACTTCTTATTAATCTCTTTTAGGGTTAGGGCTTTGAAACCTAAATATTCCCCACTCCTTTTCGAATTTTAAATTTTCCCCACTCCCTTTCAAATTCTCTTCTCCTCACTTTGTAAACGTTTTTTTTTTTTTTTTACATTCGGAAGTGATGAAGACTATGCCGGAAGTGATGAAGACCATGCTGGTAGAGATGAAGACCATACCGGAAGTGATGAAGACCGTTCCGGTATAGATGAAGACCATGCCAGTAGTGATGAAGACCATGCCGGTAGCGATGAAAACCATTCCGGTAGTGATGAAGACCATCTCGGAAATTATTATTTTTACATCGCCGGAAGTGATGAAGACCATGCCGGAATTGATGAAGACCATGCCGTCACTAAATTCCGGCCGAAATCTATCAATGTCGGTAGTCAAGTGAAAAAAAAAACTCAATTTTCTAGATACTTTACATCATGTGCCGGCATAGAAATTTAAGCAACATACTATGTCTTTAGCAGTACCAGCATGCTCGAAAATAAACTGACTGTGCCGGCAATGGACTGATTAAAACCAGAAAAAAAATTCAAAACGGAATAGGTCGAACACAGCTGGGAGGGGTTATGTCCCCCGGACCCCCCGGACAGTGGCAAACATTTATGAACATTTCTAACAAATGCCGGCATGATTTTTTCGGTTGAATACAATGCCGGCTTGCCTTTCAAAATGGGGGATATTGTTGGCCGGCATGGACGTAGTATGAATACAATGCCGGGAATGCTGCTACCGGCATTGTATTTAACTATTTATACTACGTCCATGCCGGCACCGAGCTATTTCAGCTGCAACAATGGTGGATTCAAAGAAAAAAAATCAAATTTTCAACACATTGGCACCTTTACCTGAGTATTGGGAGTGTTTGTACAATCATTCTCCATTTTTACCAAAAAATTTTCCCTCATTCTATTCTCACATCACTCACCCAAATACAAATAAAAATACACACTAATCATTTATCAAATAATCTTATGAATTTACTAATTACAATTTCCCTCCTTCTATTCTCACATCACTCACCCAAATACAAATAAAAATACACACTAATCATTTATCAAATAATCTTATGAATTTACTAATTATAATTAAGCACTAAACCTGATTAATAAGGGGTAGATTAGGTATTATATACAATACTTAGATAAGGGGTGACCTTGATTTGATATTTGGATCCAGTTTTTGTTTTTTTCCTTTATCCTCAAATTAGTTTTGATATCCCCTAATTGCGCGTTTTATAAAAGTAACGCGTAATTGGGGGATACTCAATCAAATTGGGGGATACTGATTACTTCCCCCAGCCAGGGGTGGATGATAAGGGGTAACTTTTTATTATGAAAATACCAAAATACCCTTTCCCCTAAAACTTTAAAATCAAAAACCAAATTATTATATCCCCATTTCAATTCCATCTTCCTCTTCATCGTTCTTCATCTGTTCTTCGTCGACGATGATTCAACAATTTATTTTTTTGGTGAAAGTGGAGGATGATTGTGAAGAGGGAATTGCTGCTAAGAGGTTGAAAGTTTGATTTTTTTTCTTTGAATCCACCATTGTTGCAGCTGAAATAGCTCTGTGCCGGCATAGTATTCAACCGAAAAAACCATGCCGGCATTTGTTGGAAACTTTCATAAATGTTTTCCACTATACGGGGTGGGGGGTTTGGGGGTGGGGGGTGGGGTGGGGGTAGCCCGTACAGTAAGGTGATTCTCGAGCATGCCGGTACCTGTGCCGGCATAGTATGTTGCTTAAATTTCTATGCCGGCACATGATGAAAAGTATCCAGAAACTTGATTTTTTTTTTCACTTGACTACTGGCATTGATAGGAATTTCTCGATCATGCTGGCACCATTTTTTGGCATATGGTCTTCATCAATTCCGGCATGGTCTTCATCACTTCCCGCGATTTAAAAAAAGTAATCCGTTTTGAATTTTTTCTGGTTTTAATCAGTCACCTGCCGGCACTGTAAATTAATTCTCGAGCATGCCGGTACAACTACCGGCATAGTATGTTGCTTAAATTTCTCTGTCGGCACATGATGTAAAGTATCCAGAAACTTGAAAAAAATCACTTGAGTACCGGCATTGATATATTTCTATCGAGCATGCCGGCACTACTTCTTGTATGTTTTTCATGCAGTACCGGCATAGTTTTTGGTTTGAATTCTATGATGGTTTTGGTTTCAAAATGGGGGATATTGTGGTACCGGAATTGTCGAACTATGAATACTATGCCGGTTTTGAATGTTCCGGCATTGTGTTCATACAACATCTATGCCGGTACAGAGGTTTTTCAGCTGAAAAAATGGTGGGTTTAAAGAAAAAAAAATCAAATTTTCAACCTCGCAGCAGCTTTACCTGTGTGTTAGGGATGCTTGTATGCTGGGCAAGTTTACTTTCTTGTGTAGGTTCTTCAAAAAACTCTTCATGCTCGTAAAAATCATAATTCAAGGGTGTTGGTTCCACAAAAACTTGCAATTGTGAGTTGTTGTCATTAGCAGAAGATTGAGGATATGATCCTTGTTGTAGTTGAGCTAAAGATTCAAAGAAGCAAGAATTCTCTCTTCACAATCATCATCCATTTTCATCAAAAAAATTCCCTCCCAATTTTTTTCCCCTCCTTCTATACTCACCCAAAAACAAATAAAAACACTAACTTAATCTTATAACTAATACTTAACATTTTTACTAATTAAAATTAATCACTAATTAGGATTAGTGAGGGCTAGATTAGGAATTAAAAAAATAATTACATAGGGGGACACCCAGAACTGCTATTGGGACACCGTCTTTGATAATATGCATTCATTAAAAGAAAGATTATTACTATCGGTAGATCATTTTAATTTTTTGCTATATCGTTGATTTAACACAAAGTGTACTGGTGAAATTTGCTTATCAAAATCTGTAGATTATTACTACTTTCTTATTAATGGATATAAGGAACTATTAATTGGGGGATATGGATTTTAATTGGGGGATATGAATTACTTCCCCCAACCATTTGTGGCTGATAAGGGGTGTCTTTTGGGTGCGAAAATACCAGAATATCCCTTCATTAATTAAAAAACATTATGAAATTACTGTAATGCCCTTTCCCTAAAACAATAAAATCTAAATACCAAATTCATATATCCCCCAATTCATTTTGTACCGGCATAGGGTTAGGTTTAGAAAAAAAAAATTTCTTCATCGTCTTCCTCATCGTTCATTCTTCATCGACGATTAATCGTTGAATCAAAAATTTCTTCGTTGACTAACCTACCATAACAATGCCTCCACGAAAGAAATCAAAAGCAAAACGGAACACTAAATCGATTGCTCAACAAACACATGAGCAACGAATCGAGAACATTGCTCAAGAACTAGAAGAGGAAGAAGCATCCAACTCGGATGATCAACCAATCATGGCTTCTCTGAGAAGGTAAGTGTTTTTTAGCTCATTTATGATTGTTTTAATCGATTTTTAGCCATGGGTTTAGGTTAGAATCGCCAAAATTGGTGAAACTGTGGAGTTGCAGAGAAAACCGGCATTCAATCTTAGTTTGAACACCATGCCGGTTTAACTTCCTGAACCTGAAATATCAATACCGGCATACGATAGTAGTTGAACACCAAACCGGCTTGAGTTCCTGAAAATTAGATTTTAGGACCGGCATTCGAATTGGGTTGAAGGCTATTCCGGTAGTCAACTTAAAACACACATATTTTTTTTTTTTTTTACCGGCATTATATCTAGGTTTCGTCATTGCCGGTTTTGAAATACCGGCATCAGGTAGTTCAATTCGTGTATGCCGGTTTGACACTTGAAACATTCAGTAAGAAAAACTCAAAAACCGGCATTCTCGATATTTGTACATATATGCCGGTACATGTTACCGGCATTAGTTGTTTTAAGAATTTCAATGCCGGTTTACAAACTGTGATGACTTTTCTTATGTTTGTTTCGTTTGTTTATGTTATAGGTCAAAAGCCAAAGTATCGAGGAAAAATAAAGGTCCTATTCTCACTAAAAAAAGGAGAAAGGACGGTCTTGATACTCCCCAGTCCCTGCCTCCCCGGGGGATAGATGCGGGTCGCAAGAAGCGTTTGGGGTTTCAAACAAGAGGGTTAGATTGGGAGAGTGGTGGTGAACGTAATGCACTTAGAATCCGTGAAGGTACATTTGTGAACGATGAGAATGATGAAGGGGACAGTGAGGATAAAGATGATGAGGTTCCCCCAAGTCAATTAGCAATCCAAACCGAAGTTGGTGAGACTAGTCAACAACCAACACAAGGCAAGGGCAAGGGCAAACACAAAGTTAAAGGTTGTCACCTTCCTCACATTGATGACATGATACCCGACCGCGATGATGGTAAAATTTGGGGTCAAGCTCCGGAACCGAAAGTACTCTTTGGATACAAGAACTCTTGGGCTCGTACAATCTTTCAAACTTATGTAAGTATTTTTTATTTTGTGCATGTGCATTGTTTTATTTTTTACATTATCTCTTAATCGTATTATGTCTTATTTGTAGGATCATACTAAGGCTGTGCGTGTTTGCCGAAACCAAGCCGCGGCTGAGTGGAAATTGTCGTTGGAACATGAAGATGTCCAAACATTAGTAAGGAACTCGGGTTTGTATTCTTTGGTTGAAAATTACTTGAATCCAGATCACTCATCACCGTCAATTGCTTTGTCGAAAGGTATCATGGTGAAACCGATACAATGCACTTCCCGTTCGGGGAGATGACCTTGATTCCTGAAGATGCTTATGCCATTCTAGGCTTGAATGTTATCGGAAAATCAATTTCAGAAGGAGTTGAGTCTCGGGACCTAGATTGGCTGAAGTTGCACGATTTGACTGAAAAGTTGTTTGGTTGGGACTTCAAAACTTCTTCGGATAGCTTTTATGTAGCATCAAACGGAAGTAAGACGAAGACATTCAAGCTGACGATGCTTAAGAAGATGTTTGAAAATACAAAGGCTAGAAGCTTGGAGGCTGGATGGGACCCTGCACAGATTCGCTATACCGCCGCCGCGTACCTGTTATACCTCTTGGGCACTAGGGCATTCCCTGACAGTAATGGCAACCGGTAAGTGCAAACTTTCTCCAGTACCTTGACCCGTTGGAAGGTGTGTGTGGCTATTCTTGGGGCACCGCGGTCATGGCACATTTGATGGCGGAGATGAGAAGGGCTTCATTGGCTAAAACAAACCAATTTGTCGGGAATTTCACTATACTCCAGGTACAATTTTTTTAATCTATGTTCACATGTATTTATTTAACTTTTGTTCACATGTATATTGTTCACATTGGATTAGGTGTGGTGTTATGAACACTTCCCAACCTTGTTCAAGGACTGCCCATTCTTGAAGATCAAAGACCTTCCTGAACCCGATATCCCTAGAGCTCAGAGGTTCGAGTTTCACAGTAATCCGAAGCCCGGTAACAAAGGTCGAGTCATCGATATGAGATTGGCTCTGGATGCTATGAGGAAGGAAGACGTTGTGTTCGACACTTATAAGGAGATTAGAGGATACCGTCAAATCCCAAGAGATGTTGCATTGTACCATGGGCCTTTGTACCACCCAAGAGGATACATCATGGCCGACCCATGCCGTGTGATGCGCCAACATGGATTTAAACAATTATCCCGTTTTTGGTCGACCTCTGATGATAATTATCTTCTTTACTTTTCTCGGTGCAATTCAACTCCCAACAAGTTGCATGTAGTGTATGATCCAGAACCGGAACCAACACATTGGAGGGAAAGAGACCCACGTCGTTTGGTAGATATTAGTAAGTGGGAGCTTGCGGAAAATGGTTATGAAGTTGATGACAGCTATATGAGGGATTACCTGGAATGGTCACATCCTTATGTCGTGCGCCCTCCCTCCGTGGAAGCTCCACACCAAGAAAACCCTCATGTTGAAATTCCTCCACCTCCACCACCTACGATGGCCCAACTTCTCAAGACTCTCGGAATGGTGGTAAGTTTTCTTAATTGGTTATAGTTATTAAATGTAAACATAATCATATATTAATATATATCCTGATTATGTATTTGATGTATTAAACTAGCGACGTCGACTTGGCAAGGTTACGAAGATGTTAGGTTGCAAGCATAAGGATGGAGTTGTGCTATCTCTTCAAGAAATCAAGGAACTCGAGGAAAAGCTTCATAGAATTGAAGAAACCGACCCTACTGTCAAAGCTATGTATGGGGAAACAAGGAAGGCGCCAACCCAAAAGAAACAAAAGACTAATTAGTGATGGTTAACTCTTTAGTTTTATGGTTACGTCAAAAACAATTTCAAACTTGTTTTGGTTTGTACTGTGGGTTAACTCTTTATTTACTTTGGTTTATGTTGAACATGATTAGAGTTTTGGTTTGAAAGTTAAAATGTTCCGGCATAGGACAGCTCATTGTTTGAAATACCGTTACACATACCGGCATTTCTGAATTCATCAGGTTTCACAAACCGGCATAGTAAAATTCAAAATCAGACATGTACCGGCATTGTTGTGTTTGCTAAGGTCTATGCCGGTATTCAAAATCTCCAAAAACTATTAAATAAGTGACAGAAAACCGGCATATGAATATTCATTTTAAGAATGCCGGTATTCAAAAACTCTTTAATTATCTCCTAATGGAACTGTTCCCAAAACCGGCATTGAATTTATTAAACATTGTATGCCGGTATAGTAGTTATATTTGGTTCCTCAACCTGAATAGAATTTCCTCAAAACCGGCATCATCGTTGTATTACGTTGAGTGCCGGAACATAGTACCGGCGTAGTTTTACTTCATCCATTTTCTGCCGGTTTCAGGCATTGAATAACTAACGGCTAGTTTTTTAAACCATACTCTAGAAAACATTAGTTCCGGCGTGGGATCTGAGTTTCTTATTGTGCCGTTACTAAAGTGGAAAAGAGCCGTTATGACTAAATCTATTTAAAGGAATGGATACACCCATTGCACTTGATACCTCACAGATATATCTCCAATGGATTATTACTCACCGCCTGCCAAGTTCATCAATTCCCTCGAAAAAGAAAAACGTTTGAGGAGCATATTGTCCACTCCGACAGGAATTCAATCATCAACCACGACCAACTCCATTGCCACAATACTAGAAAAACTAAGAAGGAAGGAAGAAACCACCAACTCAATTGTCGCAATGGAGGAAGAGATAAGTAAAAGGAAGAGAGAAGAAAAAGAGGAAGCAAAGATTGAACGTTATCGTCAAAAAATAGATAACATCAGAGCGGAAGCTCTGGGAGAGGTTAAACATCAAAAAGAAGCTAAGATAGAAGAAGATGTTGAGGAGGAAACAGAATGGATTAGGAATTACTACTTAGTATTGGATTTGGCGGAGGATGAACGCCCGTCAGAAGTGTTTTGGGGCCTTGTAATGAATGGTTCTTACAAGCATTACACGGTTAACGGTAAGAAACGCAAAACTGAATACGCTGATCAAATAGTACGCATTCGAACAACTGCAGTCATCAAATCATGTCTCAAATACAACGAATTCCTATCAAGATACGGTGGTGATAGGTATAAAGCTCAGGATGCATATACGAAGTGGAGACAAGAGCCTTTTAGGCATTTCGAAGCTGCTTTGCTTGTTCAATCTAATTCCAATAAATTATTTTAAATTGTATTACTATTGATATCTTTAATTCTATGTGTAACGTTATTCCCTTAAATGATGTTAGTTGGAAAATGCTTGAGATCTTATGTTTGTGGTTAATGATGTTTATTTCATGAAATTTCGTTCAAATACCAGCAACAGCTATGAGTTAAAAAAATAAGAAGTTATGAAATCTTAAAACCGGCATCATGTATATGTTTACGAAAGATGCCGGTTTACCACACTAAGAAGTTAAAAAAATAATGAACTTGTAATGCCGGCATCACCGGTATGTAATTGTCAATGCCGGTATTCTGGCGTTTAAAATTTCATTCAACTTGGTTGACGGTTAGAATTTCATTCAACTTTTTTTACGGTTACAATTTCATTCAATTTGTTTGACGGTTTCCAAATATGACGGTTTCCAAATATTTAATGAGTCATTGGAAGGTTACAAAATCGTGGGTTCCTTTAATGACGGTTTCAAACTTCCAAAGCTATATAAGTGACGGTTTTGGAAAGAAAACTATTCGTTCTATTCAATCTTTCCCTATTTTTTTCATCTATTATACCAAAACAATGGTTCGTCGCAAATCTCGTGATAACCCCAATGCAGAAATACCTGTTGATGCGCAACAAACTCATGAAGAGTCTCCTGGTGAGGCGGAAGTAACAGATTTGATTCGGTAAGTCATGTATAACACAAAGTCTCCCGTTGAATTGAAGTAGTTTTAGGGTTTATCCAATAATATACAACACAAAGTGAAACTTGATAGGAGTTCATGATGGATTAAAATATCTTTTTAGGGTTTTGAAATTGCATTCTAGTCAATTGAGTTCAATTTGAAAAACAAAAAAAAATTTAAGTTTTGGGTAAAAAATTACAGAAAACCGGCATTCCAAAAATTACTGCTGGTATGCCGGTAATTGTTCCGGCGTTCACGGTATGGTAACATACAATGCCGGTTTTTGTTCCCTAAATTTTGTAAATTCCTGGATACAATTCAACAAAAACCGGCATCTTCGTATTATTTGATATAATGCCGGAATTAAACCGGCATAGAATAGTATTAAGCCGTGAATGCCGGTTTTGTGTGTGTTCATTTTGTATGCCGGCATGCACTATATAAATCCGTTTAACGTGTTGGAACATAGGTCTCACGCACCAAAAAAGGACAAAGGAAAAGGAATAGCGGCTACTACAGGTGTCTCAACTCACACTGATGATGATGATGATGAGAATCAAACTCCACAAGAACCCGAACAACCAGGTGGCTCATCTTCACAAGCAGGTGGCTTAGGACAAACTAATGATGAAAAGGCACCCCCACCTCACTTCCCTGATACGTTAGACTTAATTCCTCACAGAAATGATGGAAAATATTGGGGTCAACCTATAAACCCGCAACTTTTATTTTCGTATAAAGACTCTTGGGCTCGATGGATCTATCAAACTTATGTAAGACGTTTGTATCTTGTTATTCTATTATTTACACGTGATCAATTTAATAAAGTTCGTGATGATTTTATAGGACCACAGGAAAGCCTGGCGTGTTAGCCGCCATCAACAATCGGATGTCTGGCTTTTGGAGGATGAGTGTCCGGCTGTTCAAGATATAGTCAAAGCATCTGGGTTGTATCCTGCGATAGAAAATTATGTGGCCACTGATACCGTCACGGCAAACTGCTTTTTGGAGAGGTTTTATGGTGAAACTGACACCATGCATTTTCATTTTGGCGAGATGACCATTATCCCTGAAGATGTCCAAAGGATAATAGGACTAGAGGTTCTTGGGAAACCGGTTAAGGTAGAAGACAAGTCGAAGGACCTAGGGTGGGAAAAGATCTATGAGCTAACTGAAAAGTTGTTTGGATGGAACAAGGAAACCACGATGGCAAATTTGTACAAGAAACAAACTTCTCAGACAAAGACTATAACATTCGTCCAACTCACTCAATTGTTTGGGAATACAAAGAACAAGGAATTGACTCCCGCACAAGCTCAACAAACTGCCGCAGCATATATGTTGTTCATTTTGGGAACCGCTATATTCCCTGACTCTAATGGTAACAGGGTGCATTTGAACAACCTACAGTTTTTGGATCCGTTGGAAGACGTTCATAAGTATTCATGGGGCACCGCTTTCTTGGCACATTTTTTGGCAGAAATGCGTCGAGCTTCTAAGGCGAAAGGCCGTCAATTTAATGGGAATTTCACTGTGATTCAGGTATGGTGAATTACTTATTTTTTTATTGTTATCATTACATTTGTTAGTTTCCAAATATTAATTATCTTATACATTTTATGGGCACAGGTGTGGGCTTACGAACACTTCCGAGATTTGTTCATTGGGTATAGAGGATTGAAAATTTGGCATGACTATGAACCGAATATGGCTCTAGCTCAGAAATACTTCTTCGGCAATACCCCTACTCCTAACAAGAAACGATTTTTACAAATGAGAGAAGCTTTGGACTCGTTTTCTGTGGAAGATGTTGTGTTTGACCCTTATAGGAATGTCAGAGGAGTTCACCTTATGAGACATGATAATGTTTCATTTTACAACGGGCCGTTATTTCATCCAAAAGGATATGTTATGCATAACCCTCTCCGCGTGATGCGCCAACTCGGTTACAAGCAGAAAGATCTCACAGATACATCATATCATAAATATTCTCATGACTTTACTAAATGCCAATCATATGAGAGCCATACTCTGGTATGCTACGACCCTGAACCAATTCTTGCACATTGGATCGAAAGGGAAGAAGAAGAACTTGTGCTGGATAGGGATGATTGGGAATTGGCTGAGAACGGTGTTGATAGTGAACCCACATTCCTAAGCGGGCATCTACAGTACTCACATCCTTATGTTATACGCCGGGATACGGTAGCGGTCCCGCCACCACCACCACGTCCATCCACAACTCCAGATACTGTACCCGCACTTATACAGCTCGTTACATTGTTGGTGCGTTCATTACTATTCTCTTAATCTAAATCTATCAAATTATAAAACTGTACATACTAAATACATTTTGAAAAATATCCATTAACAGCGTCAGCGGATTGGAAACTTGTCAAGGTTCTTTAAGAAGAAGACCAAGAAAGGAGAGTTGTTGACCCAGAAAGAAATGGAGAACGTCGTCCAAAAGTTAGACCAAATAGAAGATACTGAGGCAAAAGACTTGTGGGGCGAAAAGAAAAAGAGGGTATACAAGAGGCCAAGAACCGAGTGATCGTGTGGCCTTGATAGTACTGTTGTTGTTTATGTTTGTTTGTGTGGATTGGTAATCTGTGAACATCTTTGCTTCATTTGTTTTCGGTTTGGAACATCATAACTTTACATTTGGTTTGTCTAAACTTTGCTTATGTCATTTTATGGGATTAGATCTTTGCTTATGTTATTTTATGTGTCTTGCAATATCCAATTTCTAAGTTTATTTTTTAAAACCGGCATAGTATTTATCCTGTGAACCATGCCGGTTTTATTTTTAGTTCCATATTGAAAAAATAGAGTTCCGGCATAGTAGAATTATCTTGTGTACTATGCCGGTACTCTAAAATTCCTATGTGAATAAACTTTCTATGTGTTCTACCGGTGGTGTTATGCATTTTTTTCCAATGACGGCACAAAAAAAAAATATTTGTGAACTTATGGTGTTATTTCGGCACAAAAGAGAACATATATTGAAACGCCGGTACAAGTACTGGCATAGTAAAGTTTGAATCAAATCACATTGGCACATATGGTTTAATGATTACAATTCAAACTTCCAAAACAACAAAAAGGGGGCGTATAAGTAAACCACATATATCCAAATTACTCATCATCACTTCCACACGTATGAAGTTGCAAGTCATCCTCTTCAAGAGGTTTCTTTGATAATGCCAAAGCATCCCATAATTGGTGATTCTCCTCATTCAATGCCATCCATCCCTTCCATATATTTGGATCAAGTTCCTTGTTTTTAACCATCCCACAAACAGGTGGCAATGGACAATTGTCCTTGAGTTTTAGAATAACGAAATGATTGCCGTTCACGTACGCCAAAACAACTCTTCTCATCTTAAGGGATCCATCGCATTTTTGCCATTTTGGTGTAAATGTGGAGACTATGGTGGGGGAAAAATAATGAACAACACAATTAAATGTATCCGCTACTAGATGCCCACAAAGCGGCATACTCATCCAATATTGAGAAGGAAGAAATGTCATTTCCTGCTCGGGTCCTAACACTTGAGCACACATATCATCAAACACCTCATCGTGACCAAGCAATTGCTCATAAAAGCTCCTCTTCTTCACAAGTTGATCGGCCATTCTCATTCTAGCATAGCGGCATGGTGTCATTCCTTTAATAACATCCGTCTCGAAGATTCCTAATTGTTCGGTCACGGCATGATATCCACAATTTCCATCTCCATCGACATCATCCGTGTACGCAATAAACTCGCGAATAACCTCAGGAAGTTGGCCTATGTAAGACTCTATCTTCGTATGATAACTTCTAATGGTCCTACCTGTTATGGGATCCTTATACATCTTCATATTACCATCTTTTAGCTTAATTATATCCAAACCATCATCTGCAATCCCTACACTCCAAATGTCTATGGTATTAGACGGGAGAATATTCTTCCTTGGCCTTCCTCTACCCCTTTTCCTTTGAACCTCGGCTACATCGAATATTGGTGTAGGTTCGGATTGCTCAAAGACATGCCCTTGGTTGCTTAATGTTGGTACCTTCGGCGGCCTTCCCCTCTTCCTTTGAACCTCGGACACATCGACTATTAGTGTAGGTTCGGAATGTTGACCTTGTTGTCCTTCGTAGCTTAATGTTGGTACCTTCGGCGGCCTTCCCATCTTCCTTTGAACCTCGGATACATCGACTATTGGTGTAGGTTCGGAATGTTGACCTTGTTGTCCTTCGTAGCTTAATGTTGGTACCTTCGGCGGCCTTCCCCTCTTCCTTTGAACCTCGGATACATCGACTATTGGTGTAGGTTCGGAATGTTGACCTTGTTGTCCTTCGTAGCTTAATGTTGGTACCTTCGGCGGCCTTCCCCGTTTCCTTTGAACCTCGGATACATCGACTATTGGTGTAGGTTCGGAATGTTGACCTTGTTGTCCTTCGTAGCTTAATGTGGGAACCTTCGGCGGCCTTCCCCTCTTCCTTTGAACCTCGGATACATCGACTATTGGTGTAGCCTCAGAACTCGTCGATTGTTGTTGACTTGATATCGGTTCCTTCCTCGGCCTATCCATTTTATTTGGACCGGGAGTTTCCGCGAATCTTGCTTCTAAAATCTCACTTGCACATAGATCTCGTTTTTTTGTTGCCGCGAGTTCCTCTTCACGGCGAGTCATTTCTTTGAATTCTTTTCTTTGTTTTTTCCTTGGAATTTTAGTTTGTGGTCTACCCGGCGGATCTCCCTTTGTTGGCTCTTCACTCTGTGCTATCCATGTCCGTGTAATTAGTCTTAGTTGACTCAACAATACTTGTCGGGTAGCCGAGTTGCCACGTGAGTAAGCTCCAAAAAATTCTTGGGCCTCCTTTGTATCCCATGGTGTTTGTCCGGGAACTTCGGTAGGGGGAAGGTCGAAAGATAATTGCTTCCAAAAAGGATCAATAACACCAATAGGTATCACTTCTTCATACTTCACAAGCATATGTCGACACGGAAGCCCCAAAGAAGACATGTCGGGACAAATACACACATCACCCGGTTTTCCATAATTTTTTTCATATTGCATTTGTCTCATCATATGTTTTATTGCCCACCGAGAGACGTTAAACTCTATTCCTTGGAGCAACTTAGTATGTTTAAGAAATGGAGTCATCCTATCCATGGAGCTTTTCTCAAAACCCTTCTTGATCCTATCAATATCGGCCTTAAAGTTTTGTTCCATTGCCTCGGCGACCGTAACCACGTTTCCCAGGCCGGACTGGATGAGATCTTTAAATCTCCCATGTGAGGACTCCGCTATACTAGTTGCTTCATTCCCGTAATGTCTATAACGATTTGTCCACGCACGCACAAATTTTTCCTTGAACTTATCCAACAATTTATCCCGACAATATGAAACGGCACTTGGATACACTTCGTTATAGATGGCAATAAACATTTTCAATCTCTTTTCATACATGTCCTCGGTAAGAGACCAATAAACTTTCTCCCAATCCTTTAGAAATTCCAACCACCTTTTATGGTTTTCATCGTGTTCTTTGTCGACTCGCTCTTTAATCTTTCCTCTTTCATTTTCTTCTTCTTCGGGTGATAGTTTCTCATTACGAACATCTTCATCAAGTTGACCAACCATTCTTTTTTTAATATCAGCCTTAGAGGGTTCAAACAAAGCATGACAATGTTTTTTCACATTTTCACCTATATGAAATGTACATAGGAAATTTTGTGCATCCGGAAATACGTCGGATATGGCATTCATTAGTGCGTCAAATTGATCGGTTATGATGACCTTCGGACCACGATTTTCCGGGAACAATAATTTCAATTGTCGCAATGCCCAATGATAATTGTAATCCCTCTCGTTTTCCATTAAACACCAAGCCAATGTGAATGTTACCTTGTCCGATGTCTGCCCCACGATGTTGAACAACGGCATGTTGTATTTGTTTGTCTTGTACGTGCAGTCCATCATAAGAACATCACAACACGTATGAGCCAATTGTGAAAGCAAAGGATGCGAAATGAATATTTGAAGCGGCTTTTCGTCCGTACCTCTTTTAATGATACGCGTGTAGTTGTGATCCCAAACTATCTTCTCAAATTCTTGCATAACATTCCTCCCTTCCCATTCCAACCTTTTAATAGTTGCTTGTGCGCTATAAATTGTACTTAGTGAAGAAACGTTCATCTTATCCTTTGCCTTGAAGGTTCGGAGAATCACTCTTGGTTTGATACATGCTTTTGTCATCATCTTGACATCCTCGAATTGATCAGGTTTTAGCTTCGCAACTAGGGAGTGACCTTCAAAATCTTTCGGATCGGGGTGGTTGTGACGGCCAAACCACACCTTACATTCCCATTCTTTTTCTTCTTTACTTTCTCCTCTTAGATAGAATACAAGCTTAAAGGGGCACTCATCCTTTCTCGTAACTGTTTTGTATACCCTCTTAGTCTTCTTTTCATATACATAACCCTTTCTCTTATGGCTATTCTCCTTGTATTTTCCGCTTCTCTCACAAACCATCTCAAAACGAACATCTGAATGTTGACTATTCCTCACTAAGACACACATGTTCTTAAGAGCCGTCTCTTTTGCCCAAGCAATTACTTCCTTTTCATCTTTTATTCCCTACATAATAATGAGAGATTACAAGAAAATCCCAACATTAAATTGTAAAAACTAGGTGGAAGACTTGTTTGGTAACATACCCGAGGTATTTTATAGTGTTCCGACGTATCCCGATGGAGCGGTTTGGAGTTTGGTTGATCGTTGTACAGAATTATCTAAATGAAAATAAAATTGGATTAGTTAAAACCGGCAGTGTCGATAAGTAAATTAAAGTGCCGGTTTTCAAAACCGGCATACAAGGTAATTGTCATTCTATGCCAGTATTAAACCGGCATTTTTACAAATTAAGTTACTATGCCGGGATATAGTACCGGCATACATAGATCAAAAAAAAGGAATGCCGGTTTTTAAGTTCAAAATATAATTTGTTTCTGTATGTTTTTCCTATTAAACCGGCACCATCGACATGCAAGGATCTATGCCGGTATCACAAACCGGCATGGTGTGTCATGTACGGTTAGTGCCGGTTTGAGTATTCCATACAATATTCGGTGGTTGGTAAAAAGTAAAAATTCAAACCGGCATACAATCTTGGTTTGAATGGTACGCCGGTATGTTCTTGAACTTGGGGATATTTTAAACCGGCATTCAAATTTGTATGAATACAATGCCGGTTATAAAGGTTCCGGCATGGTATTCATATAACGCGCATGCCGGTTTTCTGCTTTTTCGGACAGAAATGGCGGTTTCGAAAAAAAAAAACAAATTTTCGACCTCTTTGAAGCATTACCTGTGTGTTGGGGATGCTTGTATGTTGAACATGTTTACTTTCTTGAGTTGGTTCTTCACATAACTCCTCATGGTCACGAAAATCGTGATCCAAGGGTGTTGGTTCATCATATAACTCCAATTGGGAGGTGTTATCATTAACTGAAGATTGAAGATATGATTGTTGTTGTAGTTGAGCCAAGGATTCAAAGAAATTGCAAGTCTCTCTTCAAATTCATCTTCCATTTTCAAAAAAAAAAAATTCTACTCTAAATTTTTTCCCCTCCTTCTACCCACAAAAATTTCAAATAAACTCAAAAACACTAAATATATCCCCCAAATCATTAAGATTTTACTAATCTTAATTAGTAACTAATCCTAATTAGGGAGGGTTAGATTAGGAATTAATAAATTAATTACATAAGGGGTAACCCAGCTAGGATATTCGGATCCCTATTTTGTCCTCTAGTGATATCCCCCAATTAAAATCCATATCCCCAATTAATTGTTCGATATAAGATAGTTTAAGTGGAGAAAGTTATAGAGACACTGGCTTAGAGTTTAATCTGATAAGATCGGTGTTTATATTTAAGTCCCATAAATGGAGAATTCATATGAAATATTGAAAGTGGAACTTCCAAATCATTCAAAAAAAAGTTGATTAGAAAAACATATTCACACATTCTTGTTGCTCGGTCAATTAAAAAGAAAACATTTTTGTGTCCATATCTAAAAAGTTGCAAAAGCCCGGGCCTATTTCTGTTGTTTATGCTTTGAATATTTGATCAAATACCATTAACAACTTGTGTTCACTTGCAATATTTTAACTTCAGAAAGCCAACGCTAAAACACTATATATATACCTTCTACCCCGACCCCTGCAGAATCCAAAACGACTAGCAACTCCAGAAAAATATTTCCCAAGGTAACAACAAACGAACTCAAATCAACAATGTCTTCTTCTTTCTCTACTTCTTCTTTTTCATCAAGGAAGCTACTTTTACAAACTATTCATCGCGAATCAACAGGCTCACCGATCTCCCTACACGCCGGTACAAAGGAACCCGAGATTAATATTGATGCAAATGTAATTATGGTTCTTTCAGTGCTTGTATGTGCACTGATATGTGTACTAGTGCTTAATTCCATCATTAGATGTGCGCTGGGTTACTCTAACCGGCTTGCACGTGATTCCGGTGACAACAGACCAATTCAATTAGTTGCTAACACAGGAATAAGGAAAAAGGCTCTCAAGACATTTCCCGTAGTTACTTATTTATCTGGCGGTGGCGGGTTAAAGCTACCAGGTTTAGACACTGAATGCGTTATATGTCTCTCAGAGTTCGTTCAGGGAGAGCGAATTAGAATTCTACCTAAATGCAACCATGGGTTTCATATTAAATGCATCGGTAAATGGCTCAGTTCGCACTCAACATGCCCAACTTGTAGGCATTGTTTGACTGAGACGTGCGAAAAGATCATTAATGGGGGTAGCAGCCAATCAAGGCCTTTGGTTCCTCTGTCGCAGCCTCCATATTCATCAACCATTGTTCCATTAGAACATGAACGAGTCATACGAAATGTCATGGACACTTGTTAAATGTTACTTGTGAATTGTGTATACATGTTAGGGACACCGGAACACCCCATTGTAAAGAAACTTGAGAAATATGTAATTCACTTTCAGTTTTATATATTCGATTGCATTTTAATTCATAGCAGCTTCAAGCGCATTTGATTTTTGCAACTACCAATAACGAAAGAAAAAGGAATATCAAAACCAGACACTGATTCAGCCTGTACGTACAAAATGAGAAAGAGAAACGAAAAGCTTCTTATTTCTTATCGCCTAGCTTTGAACCAGTGATTCAGTGTGATATGAAAATGAAACACATTATTAGTGGATTCTCCAACAGTCCAACTGAAATCAGAATATACTAATTCTTTAAGTAGGATTTTGTATTCTAGTCCTAGTTAGCTACTCTTGTGCGAACTTATGATCTCTATTTTTTCTATTAGTGAGTGTAACCCCATTAGATTTGTTTATCGACTATTTATAGTTGCAGGCCATGCATATTTTTGTTTTCTTGGGATAACTATAAATTTATATGCATGCTGTATTGCATTTTAAGAAAAACATGTCCATTCCACTAATCCACGGAGCTCTGCCCCAAGGTTTTTTCTTTGGGATATTTTGACTTTAGGTCTCAACTTTGTGATCGGTGTTGTATTTGGATCCTAAAAGTTCAATATTAGAGTTTGGATCCCGGGATCACAATTGACCGTCTTGACAGTTATAAAAATCTATTAAACCTGGAAAATGACTAATAAAAACTGTGGTTTGTGGTTATTTACAAACTGTGCCCATAGTCTTCCGTTAGACACCTGCCCAGATAAATCCAAGAAAAAAAATCTATGTTTGTGACCTTGGATATGTTCATGTGAAAATTGAATCTCCATTACTTACAGCTTCTCATCCTCTCGTTCACTATAGAGTATATTAACATTGAAAAGAGAGATTAGAATCAAATCTCTCCTCTTTTAAATGGCTAAGTCATATAAGCTCCCACGTTGCACGATGAGTGTGACACCCACCTCAAATTAAATTAGATAAAAGCTATCAACTACAATAATTCTGGAGAAGACAAGTGTCGTAACGTTATTGGTCGAAGAATCTTTTATAAAAAACACTCCCTTAGTAGAGAACGTTATTGGTCCAAGCCCCCTAATTTTAGCGGCCTAACACTAAAACCGTTGGCAACCGTTAGTCGAAACGTGGGTGTACAAGACTTATGTGTTGATTTACACCTAATTAAAAAATTATACCGGGTTTACACCAAATACTTAACTGGACGTTAAGTAACACCGTCAAGTTATTTCACCCAAATAATCTAGCTAACTAACTTAAACTGATCACGCCGGGACAACCCACCGTTTATAACCCAATGGTTCCACGATAGATCCTAGTTATCAATTCGGGATACGTCATACATACGGAACGGCAAGCGTACGGGTATTATTCGGATTTGTAAAAATCAAATTCGGTCAAGAATCCGGTCAACGGTTCGTGGTATGGCAGTAGTTCGGAACGGCATACGTACGTGTATAATCCGTTTTCGAGATATGAGTTCGGTATACAAAATTCGGCTCACATGCATAATAATTAATAAGTATCTATAACCATAAATGACTAATTTACATATGCATATATGGTTTATATGGTGAGAAATATATTTTAAAATGAAATAAAATGCATTATAGACAAAATATATAGTTCATAAGGTGAGAAATATCATTTAATATGAAGTAAAATCATTATAGTCAAAGCACATTAAACATTTAACCAAAAACAATGCATGGCACAGTGGTTTGGTGTTTAGTTTGGTGAGCCTAGAGACCTGGGTTCGATTCCCTACGTTATCCGGATCCACGAATAATTCGCGGATTTAATTTGTAAGTACAATAATTAATTAGTTGCTGAGATCAACCAAACAAGATAATATACTAAATCAAAGGCCAGCACCCCCAACTTAAATTGCACCAAGTCACATATGGTGCAACCACATTGTAGATAAATTGTATTAGTTAACTTGCTGACATAAGTTAATCTTACGGCCTCACGGATTAATCCTTTTTGTGGTTAGCCGGCCATAACCAACCTAACAGTCGTAGCTTAATCTAACGACGCACTTCGGGCTGTAAGTCTCGACTAACCACAAAAAAAGATCATGCCTGGCTGTAATTATTATACATGGTGGATTATTTTCGTATCAAAAAAATAAACGTATGCAAAGGAAATTATGAAGGTGCGTTTAAAGATATTAAAATCGTGAACGTTCATATTAGGGCAAGTCACGACAAAAACCATCTAACGACTGGCTGATTATTCGTACAGGCTGTTGGTGGACTATAATTACGAGGGGCCACCACCTACCTATTTGGAAATAACTATATATGAATGCTCCCTGTTTAAAAATCAGGGTTTTTCTTATTATTGTACCGACCACTACTGCTCAACCCTAAGCTTCGTTCAGTTGGTATACGTTTGCGTTCCAATGGCCCAAATCCCTCTGCAATGTCAGGGACTACGTGAAGTGTGATGTTTATTGGAGAACTGCTCTTCCTTCACGATTTACGATTCATGGCCTCTGGCCCCTGTTCTCATCGACAACCCCTCATGCGCCTGCTGGTACGCCATTTGTCTTATCGGAGGTATATAAATTTAAGAACTCATAAGCGACGGGACGAGGCGAAGCCGAGCCACACCAAATAAAAAATCCTAAGCGACGGGGCGAGGCGAAACCGAGCCACATCAAATCAAAAATAGATGGTTTTTGGATCCGCCCGGTGCGTAGCACGGGCACAAAATCTAGTATAAGTTAATAGATCTAAATGTTAAGAGAAACAACGAATGTCCTCTCCGGGAAAAAACTACCCAAACCAGAGAGCATCCAATCACCGGCGATTTTCTTGTCATGATTATGATGTGTGAACCAAACCCATATAATTTGAGATACTCATCTTCTGTTAGGGTTCTAAACCAAAACAACTATACAAGAACCTAAGATAGAATTTACAAATAAAAGAACAATTAAAGAACTGAGTTTTGTATTGATTGATTGCTTAAACCCTAGAACAAACTATGATATATATATTAGAACATGACTTGAGTCCTAAGCCAATAATAAATAAGGAAAGATATTCTAATTCCTAAAATAACTAATTAGTGTTGGTGTCCCAACATCCCCAACCCCTTGAGACAAAACTTGTCCTCAAGTTGGATCATAAGACTAAATTGATTCCTAAATATATCCATCCAAAAAATAGAATCGGCATCCTGACATTCCCAGCCTCTTGAATTGCAACTTGTCCTCAAGTTGAATCGACAGAAGTTGTCATGCTTACCAACCACTAACCAAGGCGACTTCCATAATTTTGATAGACTAGACTTGTACTTATCACACTTTGTCACTGCAAACCAAGGTGGATTCCATAGTCTTAGTAAGCTTGACACGGATAAAGTGATAACTATTTTAAGTATACCGAAATGGCATATTTGATCATCAACGTCTACACCGGAAACTCCGATTCCAGCAACATTGTAAACATATCTATCCACTTGATAACAGTCAACCCTTAACTGTTCATTTTCGGCATGTGCATCACTAATTGGAGAAAGACGACTCAAGCGTCTAAATTTCCTCCCACGATCAAATAAGAGCCGAGGAAACACAAAGCAACGAGCAAAGAATTTCTTACCAATTAGTTTGATGTCAGTAGTGACTAATGCCTCTAGTTGCTTGCAATACGTCTCCTCAATTGTAGTATGATTTCCGATATTGAAGTCCCAACTTAGTTGTTTTGCATTATAGCCATGAATAAGTTTTCCACTAAAGACAAGAATAACTCTAAAATACTCTTGAAAATGTGTTGTATTCTCAGGCCATGAGGCTATCCAGTTCTCCCTCTTAGATTCAGTATAAACAAATTCAAGTGCCGAGCACAATTCAACTCCTTCAAGCTCGGTAAGACTTGGTATATTCTGTACATCATGGGGCTTAATGTGCCCTCCCATTTTTTATCAACGTCCCGGATCAGCACATCTAGATTGAGAACACAGTGATTTAGTTGATCATTAGTGTACTTCTTAGTCGAGCACACAACATTTGTATCCGTCTCAGTTAGTGAAACCCTTCCTTTCCTCTCAAAATACGACATAAGAAGACGAACACTACCAAATGCAGCAAAGGTATCCAACGATCCTTTGTTATGTATGGATGAGCCCAACGTCTTGACAATTATATTTTCCTTCACACTTTTTCGTTTATTTGAATCACAATGAGAGAATATAACAGGATTTCTATTGACGAGAGTAAAGTTTATTGCCTCCATAGCATCTTGCTGGTTGTAATAGTCAAGAGAACTTCTTTTAAATGATTCGTTAGCCGGGAGTCTTGACTGATCATTTTCCTCCAGGGTAGATTTCCGTGGCTTCAACTCTTCCTCGTTGGGTACTGGCGAAATAATTTCAGGTTGCTGGTCATTGTGACCAACCACCAACTCTTCATTTGCATCTTTAGTTTCACAAACACGGACAAATCCATGTGTTTTACTAGTGCTGACATTTTTTAGTGTTTTCGCAGTAAGTGGAGTTTCTTTCTTACCCAAAAGATTCAGTAACTTCCTAGCTATACACTCTTAGCATCAATCGTTGCCTCTTTTGGTAATGAATCTGATAAATTATCCATCGATAAATACTCTTACTATTATTATTATGAACCGGAGCAGCATTTTCCAACGGAACATTACTCTTATGACTACTTTGTCCTAAAGCAGATCCAAGTAGATCACCAAAGAGATTAGGATTGTTTTCAACAGGAGAACTCGACGATGTAGCTGCATATTTTCCACGATCATATGCATGCAGTGCATATTCAGTAAATATTGTTTTCACAGTAGCAGTTGCAGGAACAATTAGAACATGAATCATCTCAGCCCAACCACCATAGTATCGAAATAAACGTGCCCCTATTGTATCCATTAATTCTCTTGTCAACCACATATGTCCAGTGTTGTTGTCATAAGAATAAGCGAAACAAGAGCAGTTATTTGATTATTTTTTGCACGTACTCTTTTATAGTTTCATCTTCCTGTTGGGGGAGGCTTACGAAATCCGAGCCGCTATGCACAATACGAAACCTACACGAGCAATGAAACACAATGCGGAAATACACGAACTATGACGATATAGAAGCAATCACACAACCCCGGCAATTACGTGGAAAAACCCCTCCAAGGTGAAGGGTAAAAAACCACGGGCAAATCTTCCACTATAACAATAATGGGTTACACACAATTCTCCCAAATTTGGGGATAACAACAACCTCAAGGTGCCTATAGCACTTGGATATCAATTTGCCTAATTACACTCACCCCTAAGGATGGATCAACAATTCATTCATATATAATATGAGATTCACTATCAATTTAAGAACAAGAAGTGATTTGAGATACTTACTACTAGGGTTTGACAAACCCTAGATTTTTCCCCCTTTGAAGAGATGTGGAAATTGATCAATCAATTCTCCACCACAACCAACCAAAAGATCCTTCAACAAGAACCCTTTCTTCTCCTCTTCAAGATGCTTCAATCTCACCAAAAATTGGTGGTTTAAACTCTCTACCTCACTTGCTCTCTTTCTCTTCTTCCTCTCTTTCTCTTTCTTCTCTAAAACAAAGAAGAAGCTCGAATGAAACTCTCCTGATGCCTTTTGCTCTTTAAACCAAAAAACAAGGCATCTTCTATCTTCCTCCTCCCATTGGTTAAGGGGACACCAATTGTTTGGGCCATAAGGAGGGATAGCCCAACAATCTCCCCTCACGACTTATGGCAAGGTACCCGTCACCACCATACCTGCCTGCTGCCGCAAAATACACATGCTTGTATTTTGGTAGCGACTTTGTCATCATATCAGAACCGTTGTCATCTGTATGGATCTTCTCAATATACAAGACCTTCTCCTCGAGAACTTCTTGTATCCACTGATACCTAATATTGATGTGCTTGGATCTCGAGTGAAAACTCGAATTCTTGCTGAGATGGATGGCACTCTGGCTGTCACAGTAAACAATGAACCTCTGTTGCTTCACACCGAGTTCTCTAACAAACCTCTTCATCCATATCATCTCCTTGAAACTCTCTGTAGCCGCAATGTACTTTGCCTCTGTAGTAGACAATGCCACACATTTTTGTAACTTGGATTGCCAAGACACAGCTCCCCCTGCATAGGTAAATAAGTAACCCGATGTAGACTTGAGACTGTCTTGAGCACCTGCCAAATCTGAATCTGTGTAACCAACTAACTCTGGCTTGTCACCTCCATAGCACAAACACATATTAGAAGTACCCCTTAAATACCGTAGTATCCATTTCACTGCTTCCCAATGCTCCATAGCGGGATTTGATAGAAATCTGCTTACCACTCCAACTGCATGAGCTATATCCGGCCTTGTACACACCATTGCATACATCAAACTACCAACTGCGG
The DNA here is from genome assembly GCA_023529315.1 of Papaver bracteatum. Lineage (NCBI taxonomy): Eukaryota > Viridiplantae > Streptophyta > Magnoliopsida > Ranunculales > Papaveraceae > Papaver > Papaver bracteatum. The sequence goes on along the minus strand of JAJJWX010005377.1, from coordinate 1,832,193 downwards.
ACGCATAAGTAATTTTCTCCATCTTCCGTTTCTCAACATCATTCACAGGACATTGATCACGAGATAACTTAAAATGGTTTGCAAGTGGACAACTTACCGGCTTAGCCTTGTCCATATTAAATCTTTGCAACACCTTCTCAATGTAGCTTTCTTGTGATAGCCACAACTTCCTCGCCTTCCTATCACGAGTGATCTCCATGCCAAGAATACGCTTTGCTGCACCCAAGTCTTTCATAACAAAAGACTTGCTCAGATCTGACTTCAACCTGTCAATCTTTTTCTTATCTTTTCCAACAATAAGCATGTCATCAACATATAGCAAAAGAGTAAGAAAATCACCATCAGCAAATTTTTGAATGAATACACAATGATCTGAAGCCGTCCTCTTGTACCCATGTTCCTTCATGAACGATTCAAACTTCTTGTACCATCTTCTTGGAGCTTGCTTCAAACCATAAAGACTCTTCTTTAGCTTGCACACCATGTGCTCTTTGCCTTTGACTTCAAAACCCTCGGGTTGTGCCATATACACATCTTCCTCCAACTCACCGTGAAGAAATGCTGTCTTGACATCTAGTTGTTCTATCTCAAGATCCAAACTAGCGGCTATTGCCAAGACAACCCGAATAGAAGAAAATCTCACCACCGGTGAGAAAATATCGTCAAAGTCAACACCCTTTCTCTGCTCATAACCCTTCACAACTAAGCGTGCTTTGTACCTTGGTTGTGAGTTACCATCTTCAGTCTTGATTCTATACACCCACTTGTTCTTCAAATTTTCTGGTTCTCAGGCTTGTCAACCAAATCAAAAGTGTCATTCTCATCTAAAGAGCCAACCTCTTCTTTCATGTATTTCAACCACTTCTGACTTTCAGGAACACTAAGAGCTTCTTCATAAGACTCTGGTTCACCTGCATCTGTGAGCATCACATACTCATGTGGTGGATACTTTTTTGAAGGTAATCTGGTCCTGCTGGATCTTCTCAACTCAGCTTCTGGTTGTTGTTGTTGCTGCACTTTTTGCTCAACATGACCCACTGGAACATCTTCATGAGCTTCATATTCATTGCCATTACCATCAACATCATCATCATGTTGTTCAAGAGTAGGAACAACTGGATTTGGATCCAAGGTCATATCATCTTGAAGCTTTGGAATCTCAATCTTCTCAAAGTCTTCAATTGTCTGGTCTTCAAGGAATACTGCATCCCTATTTCTGATAACCTTCTTCTCAACTGGATCCCAAAATCTGTAACCAAACTTCTCTGTTCCATAGCCTAGGAACACACACTGCTTTTCTTTGTCGTCAAGCTTTGATCTCTGATCTTTTGGGATATGAACAAATGACCTGCAACCAAACACTTTCAAGTGATCATAAGTAGGCTCTTTGTCTCTCCATACCTTTTATGCTACTTCTCCATCTAGCGGTCTTGAAGGAGATCGATTGATCAAATACACAGCAGTATTCATTGCTTCACCCCAGAAATGCTTATGCAACTTGGAATGAGATAACATGCACCTTATTCTCTCAAGAATAGTGCGGTTCATCCTCTCTGCAACACCATTATGTTGTGGAGTCTTCGGTACTGATTGTTCATGACGTATACCCATGATCTTGCAATACACTTCAAGTGGCCCAATGTACTCTCCCCAGTTGTCAGAACGAAGGCACTTCAAGGTTCTACCTGTTTCTCTTTCCACCATGCTGTGAAACATCTTGAACACAGGAACAACATCATCTTTGGTCTTGATTGCATATGACCAAACCTTCCTTGAAGCATCATCTATGAAAGTAACAAAATAAACAGCACCACCAAGTGTTTTGAACCTTAAAGGTCCACATACATCAGAATGAACAAGATCAATAATACCAAAATTGCGCTTGGGTAAAGCTTTATGAAAAGAGACTCTAGTTTGTTTACCAACTAAACAATGAGTACACTTACCCAATTGCATACCTTTGGCATTTGGCAAAACTTGTCTTTTGGTGAGGATTTGAATTCCCTTCTCACTAAGATGACCAAGTCTTCTATGCCACAGCTCGGAGATTGAATCTTTGTCAACAACATTCAACTCACCTTTCAACACCTTCACTTGTGTCTTGTACAATGTGCCACACTTCTTGCCTCTTGCAATAACCATGGATCCCTTGCTTAGCTTCCATTTGCCATCACCCAAGTGATTGTTGTACCCTTCATCATCTAACACTCCTGGTGACATTAGATTCAAACGAAGATCTGGTACATGTCGCACATTTCTGAGAACCAACGTACAACCAACACTGGTATCAACCTTCACATCACCCATTCCTACAATTTTCGCAACACCACTGTTGCCCATTCTGACTGACCCAAAGTCACCAGCCTTGTAGGAGGTAAATACATCTTCATGAGGAGTAGCATGATAAGATGCACTTGAATCAACTATCCATTCTGAATCAGAACCTGCAAAACTAACACAAACATCATTAAAATCTGAGAATACAATGATATCATCATTTGTCACAGTAGCTGCAACACCATTGTCTTGGTTATCATTTCCTTTCCCCTTCTTGTGTTCTTGCTTCGGCTTCCTGCATTCATTTGAATAATGACCTCTCGTATGACAGTTCCAACATTCAACTTCCTTTCTGGACTTTGATTTACCCCTTGACTTTCTACGACCAACTTGTCTTCTGTCTTTTCTTCTACCCCGATTTTCTGTCACAAGAGCTTCTGAATGAGATGAGTCTAATGACCTTCTTCTAACTTCTTCACTTAGCAAACTGCTAGTTGCAACAGTCATGTTCAACTTCTTGTCTGGAGCAGAATAACTGAGACAATTCCTCAATGGCTTCCAACTGTCTGGTAAAGTATTTAGCAACAAATAAGCTTGAACCTCTTCAGGAATTTTGAGGTCCATAGATGTAAGCTGATTCATGATACCCTTCATTTCATTTAAATGTTGCGCCATTGAACTCCCTTCCTTGTAACACAGCTTTCCAAGCTTTTTGAATAGAAGATCTTTTTCACAAGGAGACTGTTGATCATATATCTCCTCTAACTTGGTCCACAAAGGATATGCTAGTGTCTCACTAGCCACATGATGAAAAATGCTATCATCAATCCACTGACGAATATAACCAACTGCTTTTCGATTAGTAACCTTCCAATCTTCTGCACTTGTCACCTCAGGCCTTACTCCCTTACTCTCTATTGGACCATAGATATCTTTAAAATATAACCAGTCTTCCATCTTCGCCTTCCATATGACAAAGTTCTCACCGGTCAAATTGACCATTCTATTACTAGTGCTAGCTTCCGCCATTGCACAGGATTAGCTCAACCCAAAAGCTATGATACCACTTGTTGGGGGAGGCTTACGAAATCCGAGCCGCTATGCGCAATACGAAACCTACACGAGAAATGAAACACAATGCGGAAATACACGAACTATGACTATATAGAAGCAATCACACAACACCGGCAATTACGTGGAAAAACCCCTCCAAGGTGAAGGGTAAAAAACCACGGGCAAATCTTCCACTATAACAATAATGGGTTACACACAATTCTCCCAAATTTGGGGATAACAACAACCTCAAGGTGCCTATAGCACTTGGATATCAATTTGCCTAATTACACTCACCCCTAAGGATGGATCAACAATTCATTCATATATAATATGAGATTCACTATCAATTTAAGAACAAGAAGTGATTTGAGATACTTACTACTAGGGTTTGACAAACCCTAGATTTTCCCCCCTTTGAAGAGATGTGGAAATTGATCAATCAATTCTCCACCACAACCAACCAAAAGATCCTTCAACAAGAACCCTTTCTTCTCCTCTTCAAGATGCTTCAATCTCACCAAAAATTGGTGGATTAAACTCTCTACCTCACTTGCTCTCTTTCTCTTCTTCCTCTCTTTCTCTTTCTTCTCTAAAACAAAGAAGAAGCTCGAATGAAACTCTCCTGATGCCTTTTTCTCTTTAAACCAAAAACAAGGCATCTTCTATCTTCCTCCTCCCATTGGTTAAGGGGACACCAATTGTTTGGGCCATAAGGAGGGATAGCCCAACACTTCCCACCAGTATTTCATAGAGTACCCGTTGGTCACATTTTTAGCCTCAATCACTGTCAAAATAATAACGCAATCCAAAGATCTCTTGCCGGTAGCAGCTTCCTTGTCTTCCTCGATAGCAGTAACAAAACACTTACCATCAGGTGGCCATGCAATACGAAGAAAATTATTTTCATGGCTTTTGCAAGTGTACAATGGCATCAGATTTGTAAGATCCCATATGCACATAGACTTATCACTAGATTCACTAGCTAGTTATCTTTCTTGAGTGTGAAATGCTTCGAAAGTATTCTCTCCTTCATGACGCATGCAAAAGCTTGCTTTAAGTTTGTAAATAATCTTCAGTACCTTGTCCATAGAAACTTTATTGTTCTCTCGGCATTCTTTCAGAAACAAAGCTTCTTCTTCCTCGACAATGTAGTTGATGACGCTTTTACTCGAATTAGCACAAAATAATTCATCACCTTTGTTTGTCTCCGTAAGTGGTGTTGGAATACAAATACCAGAAACTTGAAAAGTGACCATCTCTTATTCCTGCACTTTGTTGGACGAACATTCTATAGAGTCATTAATTTTGCCAGAATCCGACATGTCCAGTTGAAAATTCTCTACAGTAAACACTGCCGTACTAGGAACAGGAGAAGGAAGCTCAGATAACACCTTATCAAGGTTTGCTGTATAATTAACCACCATAGCTTTGTCAAGATTATCACTATCTTTCAAATCAAATTCAATAGCTTCTTTCTTGTAATAGAAGTGATGCGTACTTTTCGCTTCAAATTTCTTTTCGTGTAAAACACTTCCAACCGAATGCCCAAACACAGAAACACTCATAGCAAAACCAGAATTCCCTATAATAAGTTTAAGCTCTTTCCCATGGTCGAATGATGAACGAATATAGTTAAGAGGAAGATAAAAACATTTCTCACCTGACAGCTTATAAGTATTCAAAACTTTTATTCTATCAACACTTTTGATATTGAAACACATAGGTTCAAATTGCTTTCCTCGATCAAATAATAGTCGAGTATAATCAGAACAAAGAGTAAAGCAAACCGTACCGTTAAGTTTGTTTTTAAGTAACACCCTGGAGTTTGCAATTTTTTTCGCAACCCATATCAGCAAATTTGGGTAGACATACGTTGTTGAAGTTGTCTGTATTTGTTCTTGAAACTCATACAGTTTGATAACTCACGCCATTAGGGAAAAAATCAGGTTTTTATCATTGATATCATCCTTCTCTTTTTCTAACGGAATGGAAATCTCACAAATGAAATCCTTGATCATTTGAATGGTTATTTCAGTAACCCTAGCTCCTTCTTGACTTGAAGGAGTTGTTGATACCTCTGAACTTTCGACCAAGTGTAAGCAGGATGGTGCATTCATTGGGAGTAACGGATTAATGGATTCTATCTTCTCAGCAATATTTTGTTCAGCAATCTTCTTGGCGTTATCTTCAGTTTCTTCTTGCTGGAATAAGAGTTCTTCCAACGGATCTGAGAACGCAGCAGGTGTAGCTCTGGTTGCTTTAGTTGAACGCCGAGAATCTTCTAACGCAGCAGCTAAGCGCGACCGGCGTGTTGGAGTCGCAATATGTTCTTTGTTGATGTGCTTCTCGGATAAAACACCTCCGAAAACAGAACCATCACCAACCGTTATGCTTAAATTCTCTTTAACATTTCCTCTCACTTCTGTTTTAACAACAGACTGAAAACGAAGGGATTTGGTGCTTGTTTGCGCAACTGCAGAAGCAGTGTTACATGAGTCGATATGCTTGTGAGATCCGAATCAAGAACGAATTTCAGAACAAAATTCTTCCCATGTTAGCTTAGTAATAGATTGTTTTACCGATTCATACAAATCAATGCCATCACCTTTAAGATTAGTAATAACCCTTAGCATTTTAGTACTTTTTGTACTATGTAAGCTGAAATATTGATCAACTTGAAATATCCATCCTTCAGGATCAACTCCATCAAAAGTCGGAAACTTCATGATATAGAGAAAGAAAGAAAAAAATGCGGAATTGGAGAATAACCGAACCTGCTATGATGACATATTTTAGGGTTCTAACCCAAAACAACTATACAAGAACCCTAAGATAGAATTTACAAATAAAAAAACAATTAAAGAACTAAGTTTTGTATTGATTGATTGCTTAAACCCTACGAATATATATTAGAACATGACTTGAGTACTAAGACAATAATAAATAAGGAAAGATATTCTAATTCCTAAAATAACTAATTAGTGTTGGTGTCCCAACATCTTCTACCAATTATTTGAATCCAACTCCCTGTGTGCATGATAATAGATGGTGGTGGTGTTTATGGCTATTGCTATGACCATGATAAACTTGGTGGTGATGAGTGGAAGATTCACTAGGAAAAGATCCAGAAAAAAATTGAAGCAAAGTTGATAATCTCCTTAACCACATCATTGTAAACGAGTGCCTTATTAAGTTTCCTTGGATTGAACATCCTAATGGGTATTATAATCCGTCATCTGTAAGACTTGCATCAAAATCGAAATAAGAGTTTTAGAATTTTGATTTGATCCTTGTGTAGAGTGGGGATGGTTACCGAAGGAGTAGGGTCGGCAAGAGAGAAGAAGATGAAAGGAAAACAAGAGATTTTAGATTTTAAACTCCATAAAAAAAAGTGTATCCATTTCCTCTCTACTAAATCCTTAGCATAACCGTTTTTTCCAAAAAAAAAAAAAACTATCCAAACCTAGTTTTTTCTTTCTATTCAATCTTCTTCTTCAAACATAGATTTACTTGGATTGAATCTGATATATCAGATTTTTTCTAGTAAATTTGGGTTTGTAATTATATAATAAACTTTTTCTGCTTTCAATAAAAATCACTTTGTGATTAGGTTTTAGGTTTTAGAATTTATTTTTATGTTTCTGTTATTCTATATATAATGGCTATTATATTCCTTGTAACAATTTCAATTCTATTCGCCATATGTACGTCTTATTAATCACTAGAATGTAACCCGTGCTACGCACCGTGGACGATGGGATTAGCTAATTTAGAGTGGCGGGACTTCCCCCTGCTCCCGTGGTCAAATGCATTAGATTATTTATGAACAATTTTTGATTAGTTTGATCTTTTAAAAGGATACAGAACTCTGATACCCTTTAGGTATCTAATGATTTGATGATTTAAATTTTTTATTATTTATCGGCGTGCCCGATAAATAACTTACAATGTCATTGTAAGTTGGGAGTGCTCATTTTTTCGCATTAGTTTTGTCGGCATATTATAAGTTGGAAGTACTCATTTTTTAACCAAATTCCTATTCCTCAAAAAATTCTCTATACTCTCACCCAAGTGAAGTGATAATGATTTATACTAATCATTATCAAACTAATTTATTAAGTTATGTAATTATAATTAATCACTACATATGATTAGTGAGGGGTAAATTAGGAATTATATAAATTGCATGGATAAGGGGAGACTCTGATTTACTATTTAAATCTCGTTTTTGTCTCTGTCTTATATCCCCAAATTAAAAAAAATATCCCCCAATTGCGCGTTCAATTTACAGGCATATATTAAAATAATTAAAAAGGAATTTTGGATTTAAAATTATTAAATTTTATGTGCATATGAATATTTGCAATTAAACATAATTGCACGTTTTTTTAGATTGAAATTCATTCGTTAACTTTAACAGTGATATCAATTCCAGTTAGTGCTAACGTTTTTTGTCTAGTACGTAACCCGTACTATGCACCGGGGCCGGTGGGATCAGCTAAGTTAGTGTGGCGGGGCTTCGTCCCGCGCCCTTGGTCAAATGCATTAGATATTTGGGTTATTTGGTTTTTGGTACTCACATTTTGACCAGAAACTGGTTTTGGTCTAACATTTGTCCAGCCTTTGCGTTTGGTCTAAAGACCAACGTTGACTGACATTGAACTTGGTTGACTTTGTTTAGTATAAACTAAATTAAATTTATTATTTAAATATTTAGACATTTACTGTTGTACCCTCACTGGTTATAACATTATCATAAAGTGTCTGCGTCTCATCTCAAAATTCCAAGCTTTTTTCTATTTTGTCTATCGCTGATAATGGCAGCAAAGCTCAACAACAACTTTCTTTGTTCCCTGAATTCATCGGAACCCATATTAATCTCGAATATCAACCAATCTTTCTTCTCTATCCAATCGATCCCAGCAATGAAGAAATTTGGGGGTTTTTTTATCTGGAATTTGCTAAGAGATGGGTTCGGTGCTGTTCCGAATAGGTTTTTGCTTTGAATCTGAGACGGGGAAAGAACACTGTTGCTGCTATTGAACTCCAGAAGATGAAATTGAATCTGAAATTGAGAGATGACGAGAGAAGATTAGGGGTTTGAGTAGATCTATGAAGAATAATGATTCAGCTACTAGTAGTATTGATTGATTCACAGAGAGGAAGAAATTAGGGCTCCGATTGTCTGCAGTTGAAGAACATAGATGGAATTGAGGTTGGGGTTATGTCAAATCTGTAGAGGAGGGAATCTTAGAGCATATGTTGATTGTAGAAGATGGCGCTGATAATGGGATTAATGGATCGAGAAGATTGCAGGAGGTTAATGGAGTATGCCCTAATTGAGTTTTTGGTGATGTTTGAACTATGAAAGAATAATTAATTAAGAAGGGTGTTTATTTGCATATGTGAAAGCAGTGACTGGATGTGAAATTGAATCGTCATCCTCTTAATTTAGAAATCTATTCTCTTTAATCTTCTTTTTCTGCCATTGATGTTGTCGAACTCGTCGTAAGATTTTTCTCTCCTCACTCTATTTTCTACAGCGGCAGTGATGCCTCCGGTACAATGGGTATGTATACTTAAATCTCAAACCCACTTATGAAATTGCTCAAACTTATCATTTACAGCTCCAAACTGTTGTAAATTCCTAACTTTGGATTGTTTTTTTGGTTTCTCAAACAGGTAGTGCTTATGGGTATAGAAATATTTACAGTCAAGGTTATGGAGTACAAACAACAGCATTAAGTACATCATTATTAGACAATGGATTAAGTTGTGGTTCATGTTTTGAAGATTGCTCAGTATCGTGCCGGGATTGTTCCTGTTGCTTATCGCTGGTGTTCACGTTCCGGCAGCTAGTACTAGTTCATTTTTATACTATTGTGTTTGTTTTTTTTACTAGTCCATGTTTTTGAACAATCGTTTGATATAAATATTATCAAAGTAAAGGGTATAATGGTAAACTTAATTATTCATTAAGTTTTAATTAATTTTTTTAATAATTATTAACTGAAAGTCAAGACTTAACCGAGTCAACACGGGTCAACGTTGGTCTTTAGACCAAACACAAATGTTGGACAAATGTTAGACCAAAACCAGTTTTTGGTCAAAATGTAAGTACCAAAAACCAAATAACCCTAGATATTTTTGACACAGTCTTTGATTAATTTAATTATTAAAAGGATAAAGTACTCTGGTACCCTTTAGGTGTCTAATGATTTGATGATTTAAATTTGGTATTATACACCTAAATTCATGTAGTAATTTTATGGACACATATTAAAGTAATTAAAAAGAAGCTGACTCTATAAATTTTGGATTTAAATTAATGTAGTTTTATATTCCTATATATAATATCAATTGAACATAATTACGCGTTCTGTTTGTTCAACCTGTTTTTTATTAACAAATTGTCTTATCCAACGAATTTATCTGTAAATTTTTTGGAGAATAATTTTTTGATATATCTATAAATTATGTACGTATCACATGGAGATTTGTGAAATACAATTTTCAAAATAAAATAAAAAGAAATATGAAATGCGAGAAGTGTGCATGCAGTGTTACTGCATATATAACTTTATTTATGGCGAGATTTAGAAGTCAATCAACACAACAGTACTATGTTGAATCCAGTTTCGCGTAGAACCTTTTCAGCATTACATGTTTGTTGGTGGTGTTTGAATTACTATCTAAGTGTAGTTCCATGATACAACCTAATAGGCCTTATCCAAGATGAGCGTCGGTCCCCAAGAAAGAACGACATGGTAGCACTGTTAATTACTACCTCCATTTCAGGAAAAGTGTTACTTTCACTTTTTCATTTAAGCCTAAAAATAGGCCAAATTGAAAAAGTGAAAGTAACACTTTACCTGAAACGGAGGGAGTATAATATTTACATCCATTTAGTTTAAATATAGCATGATTGGTTTTTGGTTTAAAAAAATTTGAACAATATACTATCGGAGGATAATAATATTTTTCAAAAGTGATGTATCTAAAAATAAATACTCATGCTATCTATTGTCTCTATTAATAAGTAAACACTTCATTGCATTCTTCATCCATCTCAACCAACGGTGGTATGTCAGGATCCCTGTCCATAATCTCGTCAATTTCATCATCAGGTTCATCTAGTTCGATAAACGTTGGCATGTCATCGTCGTTTTCTATAGTATCATTTTTTTTACCAGATCTTTCTTAGTAGGTGTTAATATTTCTTACACAGTCTGCCCAGTTTTTCTGCAAAAGAAAATTATTTCTTAAGAGGTTGCATTTTGTTCTTTTTTTCCGAAAATTGTGCTAATCATAAACATTATGTTAGTTGGAAATGCCTTCATTTTGTGAATCTAATATTGTCATCTATAGTCGTTCGTCTAATTCCCTTTAATATATCAATGTTGTTATCGTCGTGTACTATAAGTTGGAGAATGTAAATATCCCATTACCTTTAATATATCAATGTTGTTATCATCGTGTACTATAAGTTGGAGAATGTAAATGTCACAAAGCATGTGTTAGTTTATCATATGTGATAAAAACCATATGGATATTTATAACTTATCATTTCTACTTATCGTGGAATTGGTGCGTTTATTATGACCGCATATTATTGCAGCATGGATCGCCTTTCATGTAGACATGTCTTTCTTTGCATACTGGACATCCTGTCAAAATCCCAATAATGTTCTCTTTAACAGTAAATGTTGCCCTTTGCATTGCAACCGATTCTTTTATAAAAACTTTTTTGCACTTAAATATAATATAAAATGATTTACTTTTCGAATCTTATCATAAAATTTTCCTTGTTATGTAACTTTTTTAGTGCTTCGTCGAGTGTTATACCATTTTCAAACATCAATCTTCCTTTATATGGTTTTGGATTCTTAAAACACGTATATAATTTTCCATTGGCATATATGTCATATTACCAACATGTAAGTGTTAGAATCATCAACGATTTATTAAATACTAAGTTGATCAATTCTAACATGTTTCTAATAATGTGCATTCCCCTTGTAATCTCCAAATCTGGTATATCGATATTTTTGTATATTCTTGTAGTCTACTGGACTATAGAAAAATATTTCACGTATAGAGAAATATTTCATGTGATCATTCAATTTTTAATGTTAGGCTCAATTTAAAAATTAATTTAATGCTCAAAAATATGTTTTATTGTCTTATGGGCGGGTTTCGATCCATCTTAAAAATTTAAAATTATGATGTTAAGCTCAGTTTAATTTGAATTTTACACATGCCTTGAAATTGCTCAAAAATTGTTGAAGTTATTATTATTATTCAACTAACCCCATCTTTTTCCAACATAAAGTTGCTTAGTTGAGTGGTCAGATTATCCCATAAAATTACCCTTATCGGAAAATTATTGACTAGTGCCCTATCCTAGTTTCCCATATGCATTGGACCATACATTTTAAAAAAATTATGGCTTAGTCTGATTATTTTTGAATGTATATGAAATTTTGATAGTCTATAGTAATCAAATTATTTTCGTAGGAATCAAACTATGTTTTATGTATAGTTTCTAAAGATTTACACATGGCGGAAGTAAAAATGAAAATTTACATTGCTTACCAAAAGAAAATTATGTTAGAAATGTTTAGACCATAACGGAATATCAATTGTATATACACCGATGTTCATACTAAACCATCGAGGCATAAGAATTACAAAGAACCTAAAATCTTGTAAATTTTCTGGGTCCAGGCTAAATTAATATGAGAAGCAAAAAGCAATCTTTTCTTAGATACTACAGTATAATGACAATATATTAATAAATAATATAATGAAAACATTTAATTCAAATTTGCCACCATTTAATTTCTTTTTTATAGTTTTTTTTTCTTCATATTTATGCTTCAAAAAAAAAATGACACTTTTTTCGTGCATAAAGGTAAAAGTAAAGCTAAAGCTAAAGCTAAATTTGATTACCGTCATTAAAGCCCGAATTATTTATGTGTGTAGTTCTTCCATCATGTGACAATTTCTCTCTGGTTGGTTTATGGGCATTGCTTATTTGTGTCTCTTACAATTAACATTAGGCTAAATTTATATAAGACCCAAAATTTATCAATAGTGCAAATGCAAGATGAAAATATTAAGCATATTCTACGACTACATCTTTGATCATTCAACACCATCAACATGGAATCTTTTCACTCAAAGGGGTCAATTATTATACCCTTAAATCCTTGATGATGTCCAATGAGTCAATTTGTTATATGGAGATCAGAAATATCTATAGACTAAAAATGATTCAATTATTTTTCATCCAAGATGTCATTGATTTTGGACTTCACAAACTATAGATGAGATTGGTTTGGTGTTTAAGCAGCTTTGTGACCAACAACAACCCTAATGACACAGTACTCTAATTAATATCACTTTCTTCTATATATTGTTTCCTTTTACTCTCAAAAAATATCATGACTCCATTCTATTATATCCACAGTCAGTTAGGCACAATCTCACGACCATATGTAGGAATGCAAAAGAATTAATAGAGCATCAATCCTTGTCTTTCGGCTTCAATCCTCAACCCATGTTAAAAAACCAAATGAGCATGTTGAGGAAGTCATAGTTGTAGGTTTCCTGCATGGGCGATGGACAAAAACAAAGATGATGGTTCTATCTTAGAGTTTATATTGGTTGTAATCCGCGCATATCTACATGCATTCCAAGAACAGAACTGATATTCGAAAGATTAAACTGCCGATGTAATTGGAAACAAAATAAGAATACTAAAGTAAGCAATGTTAAGTTAACAATACCTCTTCTATGAAATGGGAAACCAGGTGCTTCCATAAATCCTTTAATTAAATAAAAATTGTTCGTGCATAACTCAGTTTGTTCACCAAGGCTCCGTTGGCGAGACCTTCTTCCAAGCATAGACGATAATCATAAACAAATCCTCCATTTATTAAAAACAAAACCCATTTTAGACTGCAGTATACCAGCCTTTGAACTACGCATCAGAGAAACTTTGGAGTTTATCCATAAAAGTATAAAACCATTGACATCATGCTGCGCATTGGAATTAAAAGGACGGGATGGATTGGTGGATTAAAGTAAGATATTTTTACGCCACATACTTTGGCAATAACTGATAATCACTAGACTCGCTCTTTCAATGCGATCACTAAGTCACCTGTATTTTATATGAAAACTCAACGATTAATGACGTACGAAAAGATGTAATTTTTTTGCTTTGGTTGAATATTGTGCATAATATGAAATGTTAGACCTGCTCTTTTGAAATAAATCAACCAACCAAAAAACCCCAACATAAAACTATTAAGGGGAAAAGTTGTAGATGTAACAAAAGATAAGCCACGTGATAATATTCAACTCCAAATCTCCTCAACTAAAAAAATTAAGGATTAAGGTATCGGAAGTCCGGAATCCGATAATAAGACTTATAAAAAACCAACTAAATAAACCAATTAGCAAATAATAAAGTGCAAGTTGTTATGTAATAGCTTAGAGCCTTAGAATTATTCCTTCCTAAATTGTAAAATAAGTTAGTCATATCAGAGGACTTATAAAACAAACTTGAACGGTAAGACTCATTTTCATCATAACCGTGCTGATGTAATATCAATGGAAATAGTTGGTACAATGTGATCATTCATGAACAAAATAAAAATAAAAGATCTAAGTCCATATCCCACACCCACATTTACTAAACTTGTTGCGGATTTTTACAGTACTCGCATTTTGCAGTACTCTACAAATGACGTAGAAAGAGGGTTGTGTTTGCTAATTTTACAGGTAGCGTCAATTGCATAAGTTACAAATAGGTCCAGAGTCATCACCTATGGTGTCTGATCTGCTTCTCGAGATGACGTATTAGCGAACCTAAACTCACATTTGTAGCCCGTCGATTGTTAAAAAGTTTGTAGCCCGCCGATTCCTCAAAGTTAACTATCACGATTTTCGTAACTTCATCTTCTCCGTTGCTTCTTGGATGTTGTTTATCTTCGTTTCTCTCTCAATATCCTCAAACTTAATCCAACTTGTAAATAAAAATGTAACCAAGAGATGGAGCAAAGAATAGAAAAAATAAGTAGAAAGAGAGAAACTTGTAAATAAAAATTTGGATCATACTCTAGATTACAATGTCCTTAGTGTTGGAACTAAATTACAATAAGCGTATGCAACTGAGAAATAATACTTAGATTACACCGATAATAGTAACAAACAACTCAAAAACATGAGAAAAATACTTAACACTCACTGCTGTGTTATTGTTATACCGGAGATGCACTGATGATAGTATCAAAAAACTTAGTAGAGGCACGTATGAGATACGCTGAGCTAAAGGTAATATTGCCTGCTACTCCTCTGAGATGCTATAGCAATTAACAAATTACCTCCAGGATACAACTACTGTTAGTTCTCCTCTATGTGTAGCATACACAGAGAGAACCCTTAGAACTTGGCAGCAAAAATGAAAAACAAAAACATAAAACGAAACAACAACCAGTTTCAAAGAAATGTAAAAACTAATTTAAGTTTCTGTAAACAAAGTTTCTGTGAACTAATATTAAGTAAACAAAATTTCTATAAACAAAGAAGTAGTTATACAAAATTATGTTTCTGTAAACTACAACTTGTTTCAGATAAGAACTTGATTATATGTTTCTGTAAACTTATAAAATTGTTTCTGAAAGCATAAGAGTAGAAGAAGAATTTCAGAAGATAAGAGTTCTGAAAGGTATGGTTTACAAATGAAGTTTACAACTCGTATTTATAGCAAGAAAAATGTTCGAACGTTGGAAGAGAATCCAAAGAACGACAGATTGTCCGTGATTCACGCATCTCGAACGTTGCAAAAGTAAGGTAAAAATCAGAAGTGAAAAGCACAGTGTACACGCGTTCAAAATTTTGAGATTCTCTTCGAGGCACATGTGTCAAATGCACCGTGTGACACACGTGAATGAAGATGCTTCTCGAGGCTTTCGGAAATCCAAAACCGAGAAGGCAAAGAATAAAATTCTTTACATGTGTGGGAGAAACGTGTGGAAAACATTTCAGCAAAAAGATAGGGTCGGGTAAACCCACACCCACACCCACTCCCACGCCCGAGCGAGCGTGCGTGCTTCTGTGCGAAGCACCGCGCGAACGGGAAAGGCAATAAGAAATTCAATAAGGGAATGGCAACCTTGCCATAGTCTAGGGATTTCCCCATACACAAAGGTCTAAAGACCCAAAGGGCCATGCCCTTATGGCTAAACCAATGGTATTTAAGTCTAAAACTCTAAGTGTTTTAGTCTATATGGGACTAATGTTTTATTCATTCACATGAAAAAACATCTAGGGAGCAATAGGTCTTGGGATCAAAACATGGTCCATGCATTTTTTGATTAAAACAAAACATTGTTTTTTCTAACAATCCCCCACATGAATAATAAAACATGTCGATAAAACACGAGAAAACATAAGGCAACAATATAGGCTAAGGTGTCCCAAAGATTGAACCATAACTTAGTGAGAGGTTACTATAACTGCTTGTTGATACGGTGAACGCAATGTCTTGAACCGCCAACAACGAATGCAATTCAGAAATAACAGCCACACTTGATTCATCAACCGAAGAAAACAGCTGCCAAGCTCTTGCGGTTGTTCCCATTTTGGCCGTGGGCTATAATCCCGGACTTAATGAATGTCTCTAGAGAATCAGCTCAAATTCTCATAGGAAGCGGCCCCACTTCCAACATCCACAAAGGTGAGTCCATAAAGAGTGTCCTGCCACACCCCGCTTTAATCAAAGCCATGGAACCCATTAAGATCGCAAAAGATCATCCTAAAATTCTGCAGGCAGCACTATTTCACGGTTACACCATAGGGAGGGACAAATATAGTGCTTTCCCAATATCACCATAAATTAGTTGTCTCATTGAACCTTGATCTTGGAAATCCAATCACAAGGTTGAGTATCCTTCATGGTGATTTATTCTATGAGATTAAGTCCCATCCCCCTCGATGTAAATTTAACTTCCTCTCTGGTTAAGCCTTTCGTCAAAGGATCTGCAAGATTATCTTTGGATTTTACAAAGTCTATCGAGATAATACCAGTAGAGAGTAGTTGTTTCACCGTCTTGTGTCTTCTTCGTATATGTATAGACTTCCCGTTGTATACATTGTTCATTGCGCAACAAAGAGCAGCTTTACTGTCACAGTGGATTGCGATTGAAGACACCGGCTTGGGCCAGAGTGGAATTCCTCCCAGGAAACATCGTATCCATTCAGCTTCCTCTCCAGCTTTTTCCAAGGCTATAAATTCAGACTCCATAGTGGATTTAGCTATACATGTCTGTTTGGTAGACTTCCATGAGACACACGCACCTCCAAGTAAGAAGATGTACCCACTAGTAGACTTGCACTCTTCCGAGTCTGATATCCAGTTGGCATCACAATACCCTTCCAGTACAGCAGGATACTTCCCAAAACTTAAGCAATAGTTTGAGGTCCCTCTCAGGTAACGTAAAACTCTGAAGAGAGCATTCCAGTGATCCTGCCCTGGGTTGCAAGTATACCTGCTTAATCTACTCACAGAGTAAGCAATATCAGGTCTTGTACAGTTCATCAAATACATAAGACTACCAATAATGCGAGAATACTCAAGTTGATCAATACCCTTACCCTTGTTATTTTTCAATTTACAAGTGGGATCAAAAGGAGTAGATGAAGGTTTAGCATTTTCATAATTAAATCTCTTTAGTACGGTTTCAGCATAATGAGATTGACTAAGACTATATCCATCAGACATCTTTCTGATTTTCATCCCTAAGATTACATCAGTAGGGCCTAAGTCTTTCATGTCAAAATTATCTCTAAGCATGCTTTTAATGGTATTAATAATATCAAGGTTACTGCCTAATATGAGCATATCATCAACATATAGGCATACAATAACATGTGAATCATTCACAGATTTAATGTAAACACATTTATCAGATTCATTAACCTTAAAGCCATTAGTTATCATAACATGATCAAATTTTTCATGCCACTGTTTAGGTGCTTGTTTTAAACCGTACAGATATTTGTTCAACTTGCAAACTTTGTTTTCACAACCTTTTACAATAAAGCCTTCAGGTTGGTCCATATAAATTTCTTCATTCAAATCACCATATAAAAATGCAGTTTTAACATCCATCTGATGTATATGCAAATCATAAATTGAAGCTATAGCAATCAACATCCTAATCGAGGTGATTCTAGAGACTGGTGAATAAGTATTGAAGAAATCTAATCCTTCCTGTTTTCTATAGCCTTTAGCTACGAACCTAGCTTTATATTTATCTATAGTTCCATCTGTTCTAAGTTTCCTTTTGAACACCCATTTGCAACCTATGGATTTACTTCCAGGAGGAAAGTCTACAAGCTCCCAAGTTTCGTTTTGCTGAATGGAATCCCATTCATTTAATGAAGCTTCTTCCCAGAAAGGATCTTCTGGAGAAGTCATAGCTTCCTTATAGGTTTAGGGTTCAGACTCTACCGTAAGAGTCAAAAAATTTGGGCCAAAACTTGTTTCAGTTCTAACCCTCTTACTTCTTCTTGGTTCAGTCTCATACTCCAAAGTTGGAGTTTGACTAGTCGATGGAACATCCGGGAGGTCATCATGGACCCTTTTCCGAGGTCCAGACCTTAAAGGAAATATGTGTTCATAAAACACATCATCTCTAGATTCCAATATGGTGTTCTGACCAATGTTATTATGGTTAGAACTGATGACCATGAACCTGTATGCAATTGTATGCTCAGGATACCCTAAGAAAACACAATCGACTGTTTTAGGTCCTATTTTAGTTTTCTTGGGAAGAGGAATGGCCACCTTGGCCAAACACCCCCACACTTTAAAGTATGCATAGGAAGGTTGTTTACCATTCCACAATTCATAAGGAGTTTTATCAGATTTTTAAATGGAACTCGGTTCAAAATATAGCAAGCAGAGAGGATAGCTTCCCCCCCACAAGTTCGAAGATAACCCTGAACTTGTCAACATAGCATTTACCATATCTATGAGTGTTCTATTTTTTCTTTCAGCTACACCATTCGATTCTGGTGAATATGGTGCAGTTGTTTCATGAATGATTCCATTATGTTTACAAAACTCACCTATGGGTATCACATACTCACCGCCACGGTCTGACCTAAGAGTTTTAATTTTAACTCCTTTTTGGTTTTCTACTTCAATTTTATAAAATTTGAAGGCCTCTAAGGATTCATATTTACTTCTGAGAAGATGAACCTGACAATAGCGTGAGTAATCATCTATAAAAGTGATATACCATTTTTTACCACCTCTTGTTGGTGTTGATTTCAAATCTCCTAAATCCGAGTGTATTAGTTCCAAAGGAACTGTTTTACGTTCAATCCTTTTATTAAACGGTTTTCTTGTATATTTAGATTCAACACAGATTTCACATCTTTGATTTTTATCAAAGTTTATTTTTTGGTATGCAACCTAAATTAGCAAGTCTTTCTAGAGATTTGAGATTAACATGTCCAAGTCTATCATGCCAAACATGTGAAGAGTCACAAACATAAGCAGAAGAAGATGCATTAACATTCAATTTTAAATCGGATACACTAAGGTTAATCATGTTATCGGTAACATAACCTTTTCCTACGAATTCACCATGCTTAGAAATAACAACAGTATTAGATTCAGCAACAATCTTAAAACCTTTTCCTAGTAAGATGGTTTCTGAGATAAGGTTTTTGCATATGTCTGGGACGTAAAATACGTCATTCAATGCGAGAGTTTTTCCTGAAGTTAGCTTCAGTTCGACCTTGCCTTTACCCACCACTTTCGCGGTGGAAGAGTTTCCCATGAACAATTTCTCATCATCTCCTACTATGACATAGGAGGAGAAAGCATTTTTGAATTTACAGACATGCTTGGTGGCTCCAGAATCAAGCCACCAGTCTCTCACATTAGTCACACTAGAGACAAGGTCGACTTCAGACACCATGCCAGTGAAATATCCTGAATCATCTACTATGTTTGCCTTATTTTTCTGTTTTGGATCATATTTGTTCTTTTTAGGGGCCTTACAGTCTTTAGCCATATGTCCAGGTTTACCACAATTAAAACAGTCGCCTTTGATGGTGTGCTTAGTGACACCACCCCTAGGCTTAAAATTGTTACCTCTGGGTTTTCGACGTCTGTTACGTCTATTACCCATTTTGCTGGATTCTCCAGGACTTTTCTTTGAAGCAACTTTATCATCCAGAACATGTTCTTTGTTGGACATGTTTTTGCTCAACATCATGCTCTTGTCCTTGCTGCACATGAGCTCCTCAACCTGGATCTTTTTTCCAAGCTCCACCATTGTGATTTCACGAGTCTTGTGTCGCAGCCTCCTCTTGTATTCGCTCCATGAGGGTGGAAGCTTTTCAATCACAGCCGATACTTGTAGAGCTTCATCAAAAGTCATGCCTTCAGCAAGAATCTCGCTGATGAGGAGTTGAAGTTCGACGAACTGTTCTACCACGGGCTTTTCGTCAGTCATGTTGTATTCCAAGAACTTAGCCATCAAGAACTTCTTACTACCAGTAGATTCAGCATGATATTTTTCTTCAAGAGCTTCCCATAAGTCAAAAGCATTAAAATTTTCTTTTGCATTATCAAAGTCGTACAAAGAGTCATCAAGACAGTTAAGAATATGATTCTTGCACGAGTAATTCTTACTATTCCACCTTTCCAGTTTATCTTCATTACCACGGTGATGAAGTCTTCTGGAGGGTCTATTTAAAGCAAGTCCATCTAACCTTTGGTCGTTTAGGAAGAATAACATTTTAGACTGCCATCTCTTAAAGTCCTTACCACTGAACTTTGGTGGCCTTTCTACGGTATTTTTTCCCATGTTCTTATAGCAATTACAATATCACAATCTTATAATATTAATTGTTAGAAAAAACAATGTTTTGTTTTAATCAAAAAATGCATGGACCATGTTTTGATCCCAAGACCTATTGCTCCCTAGATGTTTTTTCATGTGAATGAATAAAACATTAGTCCCATATAGACTAAAACACTTAGAGTTTTAGACTTAAATACCATTGGTTTAGCCTTAAGGGCATGGCCCTTTAGGTCTTTAGACCTTTGTGTATGGGGAAAGCCCTAGACTATGGCAAGGTTGCCATTCCATTATTGCATTTCTTATTGCCTTTCCCGTTCGCGCGGTGCTTCGCACAGAAGCACGCACGCTCGCTCGGGCGAGGGCGTGGGAGTGGGTGTGGGTGTGGGTGTGGGTGTGGGTGTGGGTTTACCTGACCCTATCTTTTTGCTGAAATGTTTTCCACATGTTTCTCCCACACATGTAAAGAATTTTATTCTTTGCCTTCTCGGTTTTGGATTTCCGAAAGCCTCGAGAAGCATCTTCATTCACGCGTGTGACACGGTGCATTTGACACATGTGCCTCGAAGAGAATCTCAAAATTTTGAACGCGTGTACACTGTGCTTTTCACTTCTGATTTTTACCTTACTTTTGCAATGTTCGAGATGCGTGAATCACGGACAATCTGTCGTGCTTTGGATTCTCTTCCAACGTTCGAACATTTTTCTTGCTATAAATACGAGTTGTAAACTTCATTTGTAAACCATACCTTTCAGAACTCTTATCTTCTGAAATTCTTCTTCTACTCTTATGCTTTCAGAAATAATTTTATAAGTTTACAGAAACATAAAATCAAGTTCTTATCTGAAACAAGTTGTAGTTTACAGAAACATAATTTTGTATAACTACTTCTTTGTTTACAGAAATTTTGTTTACTTAATATTAGTTCAAAGAAACTTTGTTTACAGAAACTTAAATTAGTTTTTACATTTCTCTGAAACTGGTTGTTGTTTCGTTTTATGTTTTTGTTTTTCATTTTTGCTGCCAAGTTCTAAGGGTTCTCTCTGTGTATGCTACACATAGAGGAGAACTAACAGTAGTTGTATCCTGGAGTGTAATCTAAGTATTATTTCTCAGTTGCATACGCTTATTTTAATTTAGTTCCAACAATCTAAAGGTACTAAGTTTTTTGATACTATCATCAGTGCATCTCCGGTATAACAATAACACAGCAGTGAGTGTTAAGTATTTTTCTCATGTTTTTGAGTTGTTTGTTACTATTATCAGTGTAATCTAAGTATTATTTCTCAGTTGCATACGCTTATTGTAATTTAGTTCCAACAATCTAAAGGTAATATTGCCTGCTACTCCTCTGAGATGCTATAGCAATTAACAAATTACCTCCAGGATACAACTACTGTTAGTTCTCCTCTATGTGTAGCATACACAGAGAGAACCCTTAGAACTTGGCAGCAAAAATGAAAAACAAAAACATAAAACGAAACAACAACCAGTTTCAGAGAAATGTAAAAACTAATTTAAGTTTCTGTAAACAAAGTTTCTGTGAACTAATATTAAGTAAACAAAATTTCTGCAAACAAAGAAGTAGTTATACAAAATTATGTTTCTGTAAACTACAACTTGTTTCAGATAAGAACTTGATTTTATGTTTCTGTAAACTTATAAAATTGTTTATGAAAGCATAAAAGTAGAAGAAGAATTTCAGAAGATAAGAGTTCTGAAAGGTATGGTTTACAAATGAAGTTTACAACTCGTATTTATAGCAAGAAAAATGTTCGAACGTTGGAAGAGAATCCAAAGCACGACAGACTGTCCGTGATTCACGCATCTCGAACGTTGCAAAAGTAAGGTAAAAATCAGAAGTGAAAAGGACAGTGTACACGCGTTCAAAATTTTGAGATTCTCTTCGAGGCACAGGTGTCAAATGCACCGTGTGACACGCGTGAATGAAGATGCTTCTCGAGGCTGTCGGAAATCCAAAACCGAGAAGGCAAAGAATAAAATTCTTTACATGTGTAGGAGAAACGTTTGGAAAACATTTCAGCAAAAAGATAGGGTCGGGTAAACCCACACCCACACCCACACCCACTCCCACTCCCACGCCCTCGCCCGAGCTCGAGCCCGAGCGAGCGTGCGTGCTTCTGTGCGAAGCACCGCGCGAACGGGAAAGGCAATAAGAAATTCAATAATGGAATGGAAACCTTGCCATAGTCTAGGGATTTCCCCATACACAAAGGTCTAAAGACCCAAAGGGCCATGCCCTTAAGGCTAAACCAATGGTATTTAAGTCTAAAACTCTAAGTGTTTTAGTCTATATGGGACTAATGTTTTATTCATTCACATGAAAAAACATCTAGGGAGCAATAGGTCTTGGGATCAAAACATGGTCCATGCATTTTTTTGATTAAAACAAAACATTGTTTTTTCTAACAATCCCCCACATGAATAAAACATGTCGATAAAACACGAGAAAACATAAGGCAACAATATAGGCTAAGGTGTCCCAAAGATTGAACCTTAACTTAGTGAGAGGTTACCTGAACTGCTTGTTGATACGGTGAACGCAATGTCTTGAACCGCCAACAACGAATGCAATTCAGAAATAACAGCCACATGTGATGCCTCAACCGAAGAAAACAGCTGCCAAGCTCTTGCGGTTGTGCCCATTTTGGCCGTGGGCTAAAATCCCGGACTTAATGAATGTCTCTATAGAATCAGCTCAAATTCTCATAGGAAGCGGCCCCACTTCCAACATCCAAAAAGGTGAGTCCATAAAGAGTGTCCTGACACACCCCGCTTTAATCAAAGCCATGGAACCCATTAAGATCGCAAAAGATCATCCTAAAATTCTGCAGGCAGCACTATCGCACGGTTACACCATAGGGAGGGACAAATATAGTGCTTTCCCAATATCACCATAAATTAGTTGTCTCATTGAACCTTGATCTTGGAAATCCAATCACAAGGTTGAGTATCCTTCATGGTGATTTATTCTATGAGCTTAAGTCCCATCCCCCTCGATGTAAATTTAATTTCCTCTTTGGTTAAGACTTTCGTCAAAGGATCTGCAAGATTATCTTTGGATTTTACAAAGTCTATCGAGATAATACTAGTAGAGAGTAGTTGTTTCATCGTCTTGTGTCTTCTTCATATATGTATAGACTTCCCGTTGTATACATTGTTCTTTGCGCAACCAAGAGCAGCTTTACTATCACAGTGGATTGCGATTGAAGACACCGGCTTGGGCCAGAGTGGAATTCCTCCCAGGAAACATCGTATCCATTCAACTTCCTCTCCATCTTTTTCCAAGTCTATAAATTCAGACTCCATAGTGGATTTAGCTATACATGTCTGTTTGGTAGACTTCCATGAGACACACACACCTCCAAGTAAGAAGATGTACCCACTAGTAGACTTGCACTCTTCTGAGTCTGATATCCAGTTGTCATCACAATACCCTTCCAGTACAGCAGGATACTTCCCAAAACTTAAGCAATAGTTTGAGGTCCCTCTCAAGTAACGTAAAACTCTGAAGAGAGCATTCCAGTGATCCTTCCA
Source organism: Papaver bracteatum (assembly GCA_023529315.1). Lineage (NCBI taxonomy): Eukaryota > Viridiplantae > Streptophyta > Magnoliopsida > Ranunculales > Papaveraceae > Papaver > Papaver bracteatum. The sequence goes on along the minus strand of JAJJWX010005377.1, from coordinate 1,808,409 downwards.
TGGGTTGCAAGTATACCTGCTTAATCTACTCACAGAGTAAGCAATATCAGGTCTTGTACAGTTCATCAAATACATAAGACTACCAATAATGCGAGAATACTCAAGTTGATCAATACCCTTACCCTTGTTATTTTTCAATTTACAAGTGGGATCAAAAGGAGTAGATGAAGGTTTAGCATTTTCATAATTAAATCTCTTTAGAACGGTTTCAGCATAATGAGATTGACTAAGACTATATCCATCAGACATCTTTCTGATTTTCATCCCTAAGATTACATCAGTAGGGCCTAAGTCTTTCATGTCAAAATTATCTCTAAGCATGCTTTTAATGGTATTAATAATATCAAGATTACTGCCTAATATGAGCATATCATCAACATATAGGCATACAATAACATGTGAATCATTCACAGATTTAATGTAAACACATTTATCAGATTCATTAACCTTGAAGCCATTAGTTATCATAACATGATCAAATTTTTCATGCCACTGTTTAGGTGCTTGTTTTAAACCGTACAGAGATTTGTTCAAATTGCAAACTTTGTTTTCACAACCTTTTACAATAAAGCCTTCAGGTTGGTCCATATAAATTTCTTCATTCAAATCACCATATAAAAATGCAGTTTTAACATCCATCTGATGTATATGCAAATCATAAATTGAAGATATAGCAATCAACATCCTAATCGAGGTGATTCTAGAGACTGGTGAATAAGTATCGAAGAAATCTAATCCTTCCTGTTGTCTATAGCCTTTAGCTACCAACCTAGCTTTATATTTATCTATAGTTCCATCTGTTCTAAGTTTCCTTTTGAACACCCATTTGCAACCTATGGATTTACTTCCAAGAGGCAAGTCTACAAGCTCCCAAGTTTCGTTTTGCTGAATGGACTCCCATTCATTTAATGAAGCTTCTTCCCAGAAAGGATCTTCTGGAGAAGTCATAGCTTCCTTGTAGGTTTGGGGTTCAGACTCTACCGTAAGAGTCAAAAAATCTGGGCCAAAACTTGTTTCAGTTCTAACCCTCTTACTTCTTCTTGGTTCAGTCTCATACTCCAAAGTTGGAGTTTGACTAGTCGATGGAACATCCGGGGGTCATCATGGACCCTTTTCCGAGGTCCAGACCTTAAAGGAAATATGTGTTCATAAAACACAGCATCTCTAGATTCCAATATGGTGTTCTGACCAATGTTATTATGGTCATAACTGATGACCATGAACTTGTATGCAATTGTATGCTCAGGATACCCTAAGAAAACACAATCGACTGTTTTAGGTCCTATTTTAGTTTTCTTGGGAAGAGGAATGGCCACCTTGGCCAAACACCCCCACACTTTAAAGTATGCATAGGAAGGTTGTTTACCATTCCACAATTCATAAGGAGTTTTATCAGATTTTTTAAATGGAACTCGGTTCAAAATATAGCAAGCAAAGAGGATAGCTTCCCCCCACAAGTTCGAAGATAACCTTGAACTTGTCAACATAGCATTTACCATATCTATGAGTGTTCTATTTTTTCTTTCAGCTACACCATTCGATTCTGGTGAATATGGTGTAGTTGTTTCATGAATGATTCCATTATGTTTACAAAACTCACCTATGGGTATCACATACTCACCGCCACGTCTGACCTAAGAGTTTTAATTTTAACTCCTTTTTGGTTTTCTACTTCAATTTTATAAAATTTGAAGGCCTCTAAGGCTTCATCTTTACTTCTGAGAAGATGAACCTCACAATAGCGTGAGTAATCATCTATAAAAGTGATGTACCATTTTTTACCACCTCTTGTTGGTGTTGATTTCAAATCTCCTAAATCCGAGTGTATTAGTTCCAAAGGAACTGTTTTACGTTCAATCCTTTTATTAAACGGTTTTCTTGTATATTTAGATTCAACACAGATTTCACATCTTTGATTTTTATCAAAGTTTATTTTTTGGTATGCAACCTAAATTAGCAAGTCTTTCTATAGATTTGAGATTAACATGTCCAAGTCTATCATGCCAAACATGTGAAGAGTCACAAACATAAGCAGAAGAAGATGCATTAACATTCAATTTTAAATCGGATACACTAAGGTTAATCATGTTATCGGTAACATAACCTTTTCCTACGAATTCACCATGCTTAGAAATAACAACAGTATTAGATTCAGCAACAATCTTAAAACCTTTTCCTAGTAAGATGGTTTCTGAGATAAGGTTTTTGCATATGTCTGGGACGTAAAATACGTCATTCAATGCGAGAGTTTTTCCTGAAGTTAGCTTCAGTTCGACCTTGCCTTTACCCACCACTTTCGCGGTGGAAGAGTTTCCCATGAACAATTTCTCATCATCTCCTACTATGACATAGGAGGAGAAAGCATTTCTGAATTTACAGACATGCTTGGTGGCTCCAGAATCAAGCCACCAGTCTCTCACATTAGTCACACTATAGACAAGGTCGACTTCAGACACCATGCCAGTGAAATATCCAGAATCATCTACTATGTTTGCCTTATTTTTCTGTTTTGGATCATATTTTTTCTTTTTAGGGGCCTTACAGTCTTTAGCCATATGTCCAGGTTTACCACAATTAAAACAGTCGCCTTTGATGGTGTGCTTAGTGACACCACCCCTAGGCTTAAAATTGTTACCTCTGGGTTTTCGACGTCTGTTACGTCTATTACCCATTTTGCTGGATTCTCCAGGACTTTTCTTTGAAGCAGCTTTATCATCCAGAACATGTGCTTTGTTGGACATGTTTTTGCTCAGCATCATGCTCTTGTCCTTGCTGCACATGAGCTCCTCAACCTGGATCTTTTTGCCAAGCTCCACCATGGTGATTTCACGAGTCTTGTGTCGCAGCCTCCTCTTGTATTCGCTCCATGAGGGTGGAAGCTTTTCAATCACAACCGATACTTGTAGAGCTTCATCAAAAGTCATGCCTTCAGCAAGAATCTCGCTGATGAGGAGTTGAAGTTCGACGAACTGTTCTACCACGGGATTTTCGTCAGTCATGTTGTATTCCAAGAACTTATCCATCAAGAACTTCTTACTACCAGCAGCTTCAGCATGATATTTTTCTTCAAGAGCTTCCCATAAGTCAAAAGCATTAAAATTTTCTTTTGCATTATAGAAGTCGTACAAAGATTCATCAAGACAATTAAGAATATGATTCTTGCACGAGTAATTCTTCCTATTCCACCTTTCCAGTTTATCTTCATTACCACGGTGATGAAGTCTTCTGGAGGGTCTATTTAAAGCAAGTCCATCTAACCTTTGGTCGTTTAGGAAGAATAACATTTTAGACTGCCATCTCTTAAATTCCTTACCACTGAACTTTGGTGGTCTTTCTACGGTATTTTTTCCCATGTTCTTATAGCAATTACAATATCACAATCTTATAATATTAATTGTTAGAAAAAATAATGTTTTGTTTTAATCAAAAAATGCATGGACCATGTTTTGATCCCAAGACCTATTGCTCCCTAGATGTTTTTTCATGTGAATGAATAAAACATTAGTCCCATATAGACTAAAACACTTAGAGTTTTAGACTTAAATACCATTGGTTTAGCCTTAAGGGCATGGCCCTTTGGGTCTTTAGACCTTTGTGTATGGGGAAAGCCCTAGACTATGGCAAGGTTGACATTCCCTTGTTGCATTTCTTATTGCCTTTCCCGTTCGCGCGGTGCTTCGCACAGAAGCACGCACGCTCGCTCGGGCGAGGGCGAGGGCGTGGGAGTGGGAGTGTGTGTGGGTGTGGGTGTGGGTTTACCCGACCCTATCTTTTTGCTAAAATGTTTTCCACACGTTTCTCCCACACATGTAAAGAATTTTATTCTTTGCCTTCTCGGTTTTGGATTTCCGACAGCCTCGAGAAGCATCTTCATTCACGCGTGTCACACGGTGCATTTGACACCTGTTCCTCGAAGAGAATCTCAAAATTTTGAACGCGTGTACACTGTGCTTTTCACTTCTGATTTTTTACCTTACTTTTGCAACGTTCGAGATGCGTGAATCACGGACAGTCTGTCGTGCTTTGGATTCTCTTCCAACGTTCGAACATTTTTCTTGCTATAAATACGAGTTGTAAACTTCATTTGTAAACCATACCTTTCAGAACTCTTATCTTCTGAAATTCTTCTTCTACTCTTATGCTTTCAGAAATAATTTTATAAGTTTACAGAAACATAAAATCAAGTTCTTATCTGAAACAAGTTGTAGTTTACAGAAACATAATTTTGTATAACTACTTCTTTGTTTACAGAAATTTTGTTTACTTAATATTAGTTCAAAGAAACTTTGTTTACAGAAACTTAAATTAGTTTTTACATTTCTATGAAACTGGTTGTTGTTTCGTTTTATGTTTTTGTTTTTCATTTTTGCTGCCAAGTTCTAAGGGTTCTCTCTGTGTATGCTACACATAGAGGAGAACTAACAGTAGTTGTATCCTGGAGTTCTAAGGGTTATCTCTATTTTGTTGTTACAGATACAATTTCTGCGACATTATCGCAAGATTTCATTCTGTTTTGACAAATATAATTTCTACGAAATTATCGCAAGATTTCATCCTGTTTTGACAAATTTAATCTGTTAAGAATCTCGCAACTGTGTTCTCTAGATCTTTTATGGATAATATTTCTTTAGATATAACCTGTTCCATGGTCGATCAAGCTTATGACCAACATCTTTCCCCTCTGGATCCATCAATTTAAATGTCCCTATGCCGACTATTTCTTTAATGATGTATGGTCCATCCAACTTCTTTTCTAGTTTTCCATCATTGCCTTTCCGATACGTTGGTATTTCTCGCAACACCAAATCACCTAGATGAAATTCTCTTACTTTAACTCGCTTATTATATTCCCTGGTTAATCTTCGCTGGTAGTTCTCCATATGTTGTAAGGCCTTCTCCCTTTTTTCTTCTAATTTATCAAGCTTTGTTAAAATCATATATGTGCTTAGATTTTTCTCCCATTCTTCTCTTTTTGTTGTAGGAATAATGACCTCCGTTGGCAATACTGCTTCTACCCCATATGTTAAACAGAAAGGTGACATTCCTGTAGCTTCTCTCCTGGTTGTGTTATAAGCCCAGATTGCATTATGCACCTGTTCGCACCATGCTTTATTATGTCCCTCCAATTTCTTCTTCAACGTATCTGAAATTGTCTTATTTGTTGCCTCCACTTTTCCATTACTTTGCGGATATAAAGGTATAAATTTCCCATATTTTATCTTAAATGCATTAAGTAACAATTATATGTTCTTCCCTTCGAACTATTTTCCATTATCAGACACCAATTGTGCAGGGATCCCAAATCTACAAATGATATTTTCGAAGATAAATGTGAATACATCTTTGTCGCGAATATGTTGTACTGCCTTTACTTCTGCCCACTTTGTGAAATAGTCTGTCGCGACAAACAAATACCTTCTTTGTCCAGATCCAGGTAAAAATGATCCCACAATGTCCAAAACCCACTTTCCAAAGGGCCACACACTTGTTGAAGATAATAAAGGTGCTCCAGGTGCATGTATTTTCTTGCCATGCCGCTGATATTCCTCGCAATGCCTTGATACTTCTTTCGCGTCTTCATGCATGTAAGACCAATAATATCCTTGTGTTTTCGCTTTATATGCCAAAGATCTTCCTCCACTATGATTACCAACATCCATATAGTGTAATGCTTTTAGTATTTCCTCTCATTATTTTCTTGTCAAGCATCCAAGTGATGGTCCGTTAAATGATCTTCGATACAATACCCCATCTCTAAGTTCTTAATTGTTCGCACGGCTCTTTAATTTATGTTCCTCCAATCTACTTCTTGGTACTTCTCCCTTCTCTAGGTACTCGTAAAGTTCGGTTCTCTAGTCTGCGACATTCTTCTCCTGCTCCTCCTCCCCATCTATTATCATCACGTCTTCCTCTTCTTCTTTGTTGATTGATGGTGAAAGAAGTGTCTGTATCTTTATGCATCTCGTAGTGGGATCTATCATCATGCTTGGGATGAAATCAAAGGAATCCGCTAGTCTGTTATCCTTCCTTGATATGTGCCTCCATTTGATTTTTGGAATTTTCGCTAACAATTCCTTAACGAGCTTCTTGTATTTTTTCAATGAAGGTTCATTTGAACTGTATTCTTATTTTATTTGGCGAATGACTAGCTAAAAATCACAAGTGATTCTTGCATTTTTAAAGCATGTACTACCGCTTCATATTATGTTTCATTGTTAGTGGATGTTAACTCCAATCTGAAAGAAAAAGACATTTTCGTTCCATCTGGCGAAATTAAGACAATTCCAATTCCGTTACCTTCTCCATTTGATGATCCATTCACTAATATTTCCCATATATCAGGCTTTGTCAATAGGTCTCTTGGATTCCCATGTTCTTCTTCTGTATCCATCATCTCTTCCACAGCTTCATCATTTTCTAATGGAAACTCTGCTAAGAAATTCGCAACAACTTGTGACTTTGGTGAAGACAATATTTCATACTTGATTTCAAAATGTCCCACTTGTACATTCCACCTTTCAACTCTGCCTGATCTTTTTGAATTTTTCATTATTGATTCGATTGGCACCTCTGTTAATACCCTTATTTTATGAGCTTGAAAATACATACGAAGCTTAAAGGCTGCATAAACTAACGCCAGTATTAGTTTTTCAATCTTCGAGTAGTTTTTCTCTGCCGCATTAAATGTTTTACTTAGTAAATCGGTTTTTCTAACCATGCGTCCATTCGCAACAACACAACACTCAGTGTATGTGAAGTTGTCGCAATATAGATTAATAATTCTTCCTCTGGCTCTGCTTTTTGTAAAATGGATATATCCATCAGATGATCTTTTATTCCTTGCAACACTTTCTCGTAATCTTCTGTCCATCTAAATTTCGCTCCCTTCTTGAGTATATTGAAGAAATGTTTACATTTATCTGATGATCGCGAAATGAATCTTCCCAGCGAATCCAAGAGCCCATTCAACTTCTGTATATCTTTCACCATCGCTGGCATTGGCATGTCGCGGACAGCATGTACTTTCTCTGGATCTACTTGTATTCATTCTTTAGACACAATGTATCCTAAAAAACTTCATGATGCAACACCGAAAATACACTTTTCGGGGTTTACTTTGATGTTGAACTGCCGCATTTTCCCAAATATTTCCTTCAAATCTTGCACATGATCTTGAGCTTCTTTACTTTTCACCAGCATGTCGTCCACATACACTTCTAACGTCTTGTGTATCCATTTCTCAAACATATTCTCTACCATTCTTTGATATGTTGCTCCAGTATTTCGCAAACCAAACGGCATTTTCGTATAACAATATAATCCTCTGGGTGCAAAAAAGGAAGTGTATTCTTGGTCTTCTTCAGCGAGAGGAATTTGATTGTAACCTTTATATCCGTCTAAAGAAGACATTCTATCATTCCTTGCTGCTGATTCGACCATTTGTGGGATATCTGGTAATGGAAAACTGTCCTTCGGACATGCTTTGTTTAGATCACTGAAATCTATGCAGATTCTCATCCCATTTTTCTTCTTGGGTACTACAACCATGTTCGCTATCCACTCCGGGTATTTTGCTAGTCGTATAATTCCTGCATCAAGCATTTTCTGTAATTCTTCTTCTATTTGAGGATGTGAAAAAGCGGGGGTCTAACAACCACACCCAATATTTCGATTAGCAATCTGTATGGACAACTCCGAGTTACTTTCTAGAAAATCAACTAGACTCAATCAAATAGAAAATATCTCAAGGAGTTATTATCTCAATCTCTCAATTTGATTTACTCAAGAGAATACAATATGCGAGTCTTAATCAAAGAGAGATAACTTGGATGGTACCAAAGACCAATATCCAAGTGTCAATCAATTTAAATCAACAACCAATAAGGTCGGATATTCTAATTAATTGAACAACGTACAACCTATATTATTTCAATTATAAAAATATAATGCGGAAAAGAAATAACATAGACACCATAATTTTGTTAACGAGGAAACTGTAAATACAGAAAAACCCTGGCACCTAGTCCAGATTAAACATACACTGTATTAATCCGCTACAGACACTAGCCTACTCCAAATTAACTTCGGTCTGGACTGTGTTTGAACCCCAATCAATCTCATACTGATCCAAGGTATAATTATGCTCCTACGCCTCTGATCCCAGCAGGATACTGCGTACTTGATTCCATTAGATGAACTCACCCACAACCAAGAGTTGCTACGTGGTTGGTTGTCAAACGACGCAAAAATAAATTCACTTTCTTGCTTCACTAAAATAAAGTAGTATGCGATAAGAAAGAGTTCGTATCCACAGAGAGGCCTTTGTTGTTATAAAAATTTCCAGTTTCTTAGTAACCAAGGGGGGATGTTGATATTTCAAGGTAAATAAACAATGAAATGAAAGCAAAGTAAAGTATTAAAGTAATCAATATGGAGAAAGTATTGGTCACGGGATAGTTTCATTCACAAATACATATTTTCATCAATGACTAGAATTGAAATTTAATCTCTCATTTACTAAAAGTCCTAAGATACCTTGATCGCAAGAGTATCCCGCTAATTCCCTGATTTCATCACAACCACATTAAAAGATGCAAATGTGAATTCTTCCTAAATAGCAACCTAAAGTGTAAAAGCAAATTAGATTTAACTCCCTAGAAGCAATAAGCTATATGGAATAAGACTAATCAAGGCAATCGAAATGTATAAAAGCACTAAATCAATTTAACCCAAGTTATGATTCATATGTGACTAGTAGGATATATCTCTACAAGCACTATCCACATTTATGCTACTTAGAATCAGGGATGAACAACGTTTTCGTATTGAAAACCCTAATATAGCTCTAGATATGAATGCAAATTGGATTGATTCCGGACTCAACCAATCAAACAATCAAATCATATTCAATATAAACAATGAATCATAAATAGTAAAATATTGAGACAAAACTACTTCATTGATTCCAATACTATTTGTGAAATCTACTTATTATCCCATAACCAATAATATGAAATTAAGCTACTCATGGTTTTTGAACTCAACATCATTATTATTAAAAATAAAATGAAGAACATAAAAATAAATGGAAGCAAACCCTAGTCGCTGCTCTCCTCCAAAAACCCAGTAGAAAAATACGTGATAAGTCCTCCCCAAAAAGAATAGAAACTTTTCTTTTTATAGCTTTCCACTTGCAAAAATTAGGTCTTCAAAGCCCAAGGTCCAATGACTAGAAGTCCACCAATCCCATGAACCAAGTGTGAGAAAACCCAAGTAAAAATCTGTCCAAAAAAGAGCCACCGGAAAACTGTGTTGCCGGCCGGAAGTTGGCCGGAATATAGCTCAGGTGACCGGCAAAGTCCACCCGGTCACCGGTTAGCTGAGTCAAATCGGGAAGTCAACTGAATCAACTCGGGTCAACTTAGTCAAGCTCAGCGAGTCAACTCGGAGTCAACTAAGCCAGTTGACATGAATTAGTCAGGTCCAAGCCAGGTTTGTTGCAGTCATTGCACGGCCATGTTGGTTGTGCATCTTCTGTAGCTTACGACCAAGAGGGATGTGCCACTCCAACCACATAATTGCACTGCACTTGTAAACTCCTAACTCATTCATCAGATTCATCTCCCTGTGATATCCAGCTGCAATACCACTAGTTTCAGTTCCATAATCTCCTCAATATCTTCTTTCGTCAATTCGATAGCAGCTTCACAGCAACCACCATGTGATCATGCGATCTGACCGCATGATCCTTCTACTCACCAACACAGTCCCTGTAACAAACACCTCGAGACAATCCTAAGCATATACCAACTTCACCTGAGATGCAACACAGTTCCATTTTTATGAAACAGAAATTCAAACCAAAACCCATTGCAACACTATCACTTTGCACAGCCATATATAGCTGCAACCAAAACCACACACATTAGCTCCCTCTCTGCATTCATTCTCACTGTAAAACCCCATCACTAACAGCTTCAGATTGCAACATTAGTTCTCCTTAAGCTGCACCTGCTCCATTCCAAGCTACCATTCAACACAGAAACAGCTCCACCAATTCAGCCAACAGTTACCATTCAACACAGCAACTCCAGATGCACTTGCCATGTCTTCCTATGCCTCAACATACAGCAACACCAGCAGTTCAGCTCAGTCTCCATATTACAGTTTCCACTTCCCATTCAACTCCAGCTAGCTCCTGCAACAGCTAACTGAACTTCCAAGCTTTACCTGAACAACTATGTTCAATTCCATCCAACACCAGCTCCACATCTCCATGCCATCTATCTGAGCTTCAAAAACATTGTTCCATATCCAATTCAAGTCCCCCTCCAAAACCATCCACTATAACAGCACCATACTCTCTGAGAATAATCTTCACCAGATGCTAATTGCATAAAGCCACATCACCATCTACTAACAGCACCACCTACCATCCACTACTGCCAACCCCAGAGCAAAACTAATTCACCAAACTGCAGCTACACCTACATTAAACTGCAGCCAATACTTGCAACTGCAACAGCTCAATCTCAACTTCCTGTAGCTTCATTTTCAACACACAATCACAGCTAGCTGTAACCTATTCTAGCCCTCCAGCTGATGGCACAGTTCCTTCCTTGCTGCCACAACGACCACCAACACTCCACCTGAATCACCAGTACCACCAGTTCAAAACACAGCACCAGCAACAGCCTTAATTCCCCATTGTCACCAGTTCCAACTTCATAAACCAAACACCAACGCAATCCAGCACCACCATCTGTTGCTCCTCCATTGCACGAATTCGAGACACCATTTCAGGTGCCTCCAATTCAACAGCAGTTCACAATCGAACTCAAAATCAAACATAACCCATCTTTAACAAATCACCAACAGCTCCACAAGACTCAAATCGAGAGAAAACCCCAAAACTGATAAACCCTAACTTCTTGTTTAATTTCAGCCATGGTTCAACTAAATCATTAACTTCATCCACACCAGTATGTCCAAACTCGAACTCAAGAACCCATATGAACTCAGCTACTCAACAACATGTTCTCATCCCCAAATTCGAGCTCAAAATCACCAGAATTCGTTCAATTGACAGCTTTAGACCATCTCTCAGATTCACTTTCTTAAAACCCCGATTTCTGCTTCATGTTCTTCTCTGATTTGTTGATTTACTGCTTCAATTTGGAAACAACACCCTAATCTCTTCGCAACCCTTAACCTCTTAATTCCTGCTAATCTCAAACCCCTTTGGTTTCTCTGAGTTTCTCTGCACCAGAAGCTATGCCGCCATCCCTCTTAGTTTTAGGAGTGTAATGAAGGAAAGAGAAGAAAACTTCTCTTGAATTTAGGGCTTGTAATGATTAAAATTGATATTGACACCTTGCACCACCGGATAAGGGCTAACCATTCCAAATATGGCTTGTCGGTTTCAGAGAACCGACATCCTAATTCCTTGCTCAACTCAATCGTCAGTTTTGAGCAACTGACAGTCCATTCTTCCGCTCCTTTGCTGCACAACCTTAGCTGGTTCCAAATATCGCATGTGAATTCCCTTTTTTTCTTTTCCGCTCCAAAAGGACACTTTATCCTTCTTTTTCCCCCAAGTGCTCCATTGCACCTAAAAACTCAAAACTAAACATAAGATACATATTTTACCAAATAAATAGCAAAGAAAGTATAAATACTAGATATAGAATTAGGTGTTTCACAACACCTATCAGATTCCCCCACACTTAGACTTTGCTAGTCCTCGAGCAAATAAAAAAAAACTTATTCTAAAGAATACATACAATTCCCGTGAGCGTTTACTAGAGAAATACCCACACATCCTACATTTCCAACTTACAAGTTCTCCGAAAAGATAGTATCCAACGCGCTAAGAATACATAGAGATTCTGCACACTAGTCATAATAAGTTAGACACATAAATGAACACAATCTCATTCTTAAAAGTTGAGAGAGAAATAACCATCCCTTATCGAAAGAAATTCGGGTTCAGAGTGATCAAAATTCTTGACTCTGCCTCACAAGAAAGGATTTTATGAAATTGCTCTCAATAATAAATAGCTCTTTATGGGTCACACATGTGTCCAGGTAGGAATGAAGAGAGAATCCTGCGACACGTTGAATAGTAGGAAGGCAACCCTCCGAAATGTTTTGAAAACCCACATCTTTTATTCATTTTGAAAACCTTTTTTTTTTCTGACGATCTCTTAGAAAGGAAATCAACCACTTAACGAAGGTGGGAATATGCTTACTTACCTCGTTATCTGTTCGGCGTGCAGCTAGCACCACTCTCACAACATCCATAGAAACGTCTTCGGTCTTCAATCTTTGTCTTCGGTCTTCAACTCTTGATGATAACTCTTGACAATGTGATTCTTTCCTCTCATTCCTTGTTGCTTGAAACTTCATTGTAGATATTTCTTCTTCCGTTGGCTTATTGAATGAATACAAAACCAAAATATAATCTAAACAAACCAAAATATGATGCAATGATTTTTTTTTTTTTTTTTTTAATCACAAAGTAAATACAAAATGAAAACAAACAAAAATAAAAACTAATGATGATCCTAAAGAACTTTTCTCTTGTCTTTTTTTTTTTTTAGGGAACTAGCATAATGATAACTATGTTCCAATTTTTTTTTTTTTTTTTTGACAAGAGAATATAATACAAATAAAAATAAAAATGCAAGTACAAATGCCATGGTGTGAGTACTTTACCGCTTGATTCTTCATAACTTGTATGTCTCGATATCAAAAACTTCTTGAATTCTCATCTTGAAAATCTTCACTCTTGTACAATAGTCTTCAACTTATAAAAATTCTACCCTTGTCTTGTTGCTATACTTGAATCTGAAATCTGCTCATTCTTATACCGTTGCTTGTAAACCTAGAACGTCTTCAACTTTCCTTCGAACTTGTGATGCTTCCCTTGTTGATGATGATGGTGTTTCTATGGACCTGTTGGTGTAGAGAGATAAAGTGGATGGTGCTAACTGCGAACAAGATTACAAGTGGTATGTAAGTTAGCAATTCGATGTCACCATTCATGATTGATAAAATAGCACTCAAGAGATCAAAATAGTGCTTCTTTTGGTGGGAGGTTGGGTAGCTCACCATTCTACCCGGAGTTTACGTACGGTGACACACACTCTAAAAGCACAAATTTAGACAGGTACAAAGAAGTTAAGGTTGGTGCCTCTCATGATGTAACATGGGTAGTCTCCACTATAGGGGACCACTACTCTACTACCGAATTTAGTCTGCACCATATTTTCCACTGGCATGGTTAAATCCAACTTTAACTCTCATACAAGTAAGAAACCCGATCATGTTCTCTGTCATCTCTAAGTTCAGTCACTCTTATGAGAATCTCGATGTAATCTTAGCGACATGGATACTATGTGACTCTAAACTAACTACAAGTTGGAGTTTTTCATGCACTAATTTACACAAAAGTTGAAAATTTTGAAAAAATTTACAATGCAAATGCTTAACCACTCCCCCACACTTAAACTTTACATTGTCCTCAATGTAAATTGAGTCATCCAAAGTAAGTCAAGGTGGGAAATTATGCATGACAAATGACAAGAAATCAGAAAAATAAAATCAATATAATACAAGAAAAAGCTAAAAAACAAAACAAGAAAATGAAAATAAGACAAGAGATACTTATCCTATGGGTTGCCTCCCATTTAGCGCTTGGTTTAAAGTCGTCAGCCCGACTATCTCCTTGCTTTCTATGACTCCTCCAGAGGGAGTGCATCCACAAAATTCGTTCCTTCCACCACCTCGGAAGTGAAATTCTCATAATATGGTTTCAACCGGTGCCCATTAACTTTAAGTTCCTTGCCTGTATCTATGCTACAAATTTCTACTGCACCATGAGAAAACACATTAGTAACAATGAAAGGTCCGATCCAACGTGACCTTAATTTACCCGGAAATAGATGCAAGTGAGTATTAAACAAAAGCACTTTCTGCCCAACACAAAATTGTTTTCTAAAAATCATAGTGTCATGAAAGGCCTTCGTTTTCTCCTTATAAATGCGAGAGCTTTCAAATGCATCATTGTGAAGCTCTTCTAGCTCTTGGAGTTGTAGCTTCCTTTGCTTTCCAGCCCCATCCATCTCCATATTGCATTGCTTTATCGCCCAAAACGCCTTATGCTCAATCTCCACGGGTAAGTGACAAGGTTTACCATACACAAGCCTAAAGGGAGACATCCCAATAGGTGTCTTGTATGAGGTTCTATAAGCCCACAAAGCATCATTAAGTCGCGAGCTCCAATCTTTCCTTGTTGGATTCACCGTCTTTTCAAGAATGGATTTCACCTCTCGGTTGGACACCTCGGCTTGTCCATTTGTTTGAGGATGATAAGGTGTTGCAACCTTATGTGACACATTGTACTTCTTCAACAAGCTTTGCAAAGTCCTGTTGTTGAAGTGAGAACCCCCATCGCTAATTATGGCTTTCGGAATTCCAAACCTTGCAAAAATGTTAGCTTGCACAAAATCTGAAACAACCTTGGAATCATTAGTAGGGGTGGCTTTAGCTTCCACCCATTTAGAGACATAATCAACAGCAAGTAAGATGTAATAATTCCCATGCGAGTTGACAAAAGGACCCATAAAATCAATACCCCATACATCAAAAACTTCAATAAATTGAATAAAGGTTTGTGGCATTTGATTTCGGGCACCTAGATTGCCTGTTCTTTGGCACCTATCACAAGTTGTGCAAAATATATGTGCATCCTTAAACAAGGTTGGCCAAAAGAAACCGCTTTCAAGTACCTTGTGAGCGGTTCTTTTACTTCCAAAATGTCCTCCGCAAGCATAGGAGTGACAAAATGACAAGATAGAATTAAACTCGGATTCGGGAACGCACCTTCTCATTACTTGGTCGCTGCCATGTTTCCATAAGTATGGATCATCCCATATGTATTGGTTTCCTAACCTCTTAAGTTTGTCCCTCTCAGCACGAGACAAGTTCTTTGGGATTTGTTTAGTTACCAAGTAATTCACAATGTCAGCATACCATGGTTCTCCAACGGCAATTGAGAATAGTTGCTCATCCGGAAAACTTTTCACGCAATGGGATAGCTTCCTTGTCCACAGCAAGACGGCTCAAGTGATCCGCAACGTTGTTCTCAATTCCTTTCTTATCTTTGATTTCAATATCAAACTCTTGCAAGAGTAAAATCCAGCGTATGAGCCTCGGTTTCGCTTCTTTCTTCATTAGCAAGTACCTAAGAGCTGCATGATCAGAATAAACAACAACTTTTGTACCAATTAGATAAGAGCGAAATTTTTCCAATGCAAATACAATAGCTAAAAACTCTTTTTCAGTGGTTGTGTAGTTTTGTTGAGCCTCATTTAACGTTCTAGAAGCATAATAAATGGCATGAGGTATCTTCCCCACACGCTGCCCAAGCACCGCACCAACCGCGTAGTCACTAGCATCACACATGAGCTCAAAAGGCTTGCTCCAATCCGGTGGTTTAATGATAGGGGCTGAAATCAAAAGTTCTTTCAAATGATTGAATGCCGCCATACACTTCTCATCAAAGTTAAAAACCACATCTTTTTGCAATAAGTTGCAAAGTGGTGATGCTATCTTGGAAAAATCCTTGATAAACCTACGATAGAAACCTGCATGACCAAGAAAAGAACGTATCTCCCTCACCGTAGTGGGAGGGGTTAGAGCACGAATAAGGTCTATCTTAGATTTGTCAACTTCCAAGCCCTTAGAAGATATAATATGGCCTAAAACTATGCCATGAGTTACCATAAAATGGCACTTCTCCCAATTAAGCACAAGGTTTGTTTCAACACATCGTTCAAGGATTAAAGATAAGTTGTTCAAGCAAAGGTTGAATGAATCACCAAAGACACTAAAGTCATCCATAAACACTTCAATGATGTTTTCAACATACTCGGAAAAAATACTTACCATACACCTTTGAAAGGTAGCTGGAGCATTGCACAAGCCAAAAGGCATCCTTCTATACGCAAAAGTACCGAAAGGACAAGTGAAAGTAGTTTTCTCTTGGTCCTCCGGTGCTATCACAATCTGATTGTAACCTGAATAGCCATCAAGGAAACAATAATAAGCATGTCCAGCTAAACGTTCAAGCATTTGATCAATAAAAGGTAAGGGAAAATGATCCTTCCTAGTAGTAGCATTCAACTTTCTATAATCAATACAAACCCTCCAACCGGTTTGCACACGAGTTGGGACAAGTTCGTTCTCATCATTCTCTACCACCGTTACCCCTGATTTCTTTGGTACAACTTGTACCGGGCTCACCCACTTGCTATCGGATATGGGGTAGATAACACCCACTTCCAAAAGCTTGAGTATCTCCTTTTTCACAACTTCCATCATGGGAGGATTCAAACGACGTTGCGCTTCCATTTTAGGCTTTGCATCGTCCTCCAAACGAATCTTATGCATACAAACAGCAGGGCTTATACCCTTGATATCAGCGATTGTCCATCCTATGGCCGTCTTGTGCTTCCTTAGCACCCTTAGAAGTTTTTGCTCCTGTAATTCACTAAGCTCGTTAGAAACAATCACAGGTAACTCTTCATTGTCACCCAAGTACAAGTACTTTAAGTGACTTGGAAGATGTTTCAATTCCAACTTTGGAGATTTAACAATAGAAGGTAAAAGCTTTTCATCATTGCATGGTAAAGAAATAAAAGAGACATTATGAGTTTCCGGACATCCTTGTAGTGAGTTGAGATCACCAAGGGCTTCCTTAACTTCATTACCACACTCTACTCCATCATCCATAGATGTAGTTAAAATAGTTTCCAAAGCATCATCACCATTTAATTCAAACACTTTTTGCGCCAATGCATCCATAACATCAACGGAGAAACAAGAGTGGACATCACTAGGATATCTCATCGTTTCGAAAATGTTGAAACGTATTATTTCTCCGTCAAACTCCATAGTCAACGTTCCCTTGTCTACATCAATGATCGTCTTAGCCGTTTTCATGAAAGGGCGTCCAAGTAGCAATGGAAGATACGAGTCCGGTGCACCTTCATCCATCTCTAACACACAAAAGTCAGCAGGGAATACAAGTTGATTAACCTGCACAAGAACATCCTCAACAATACCCATTGGGTACACATTAGAGCGATCGGATAATTGCAACACAATTTCAGCCTTTTTCAAAGGACCTAGATTAAGTGAATTATACATATATGCAGGCATAACATTAACGGATGCACCTAAATCCAACATTGCTTTGTCAAAAGTAGTGTTACCAATTGTGACGGGGATGTCAAAGCTACCGGGATCCTTGCATTTCAGTGGGAGTTTGTGTTGTAAGATTGCCGAAGCATTCTCCCCCACACTTAGCACTTCATTGCCTTTAAGCCTTTGCTTGTTGGTACACAAGTCCTTCAACACTTTTGCATACTTGGGAACTTGCTTGATAGCATCAATGAGTGGTATATTCACATGAATCTTCTTAAGAACTAGTAAAAACTCCTTTTCTAGTTCCGCCTTCTTAGAACTTGCAAATCTGCGAGGAAAAGGTATAGGAGGAACATAAGTAGGAATAGGAGTTTTAGAGTTAGGAATAGGTACCTCGGGTGTTTGGGGAATTTCATCCCTCTTTTCCTCCAAAACCGGCTCCATTGGAGCTTCTTCCTCACCTAAATCAGCAACTTTGGGTTGCTCAAGTTGTGTACCGCTTCTCAACGTAATAGCATTAACACCCTCCTTTGGGTTGATAGGTTGAGAAAGGAGTCTCCCACTATTTTGTGCTTTCAACTTGTTGATGTCAATTGCCATGGATCCCACTTGAGTCTGCAAATCCTTAATCGCACTCTTGGTTTCTTGTTGACTCTCCTTGAACATGGTAGAAATACCTTGCATCATTGTTTGCAACTTTGCATCAATATCAGAACCTTGGTTTTGAACCGGTTGTTGTTGTTGTTGCTGAAATTGTTGTTGTTGAGGTTGGAATTATTGTTGATGTTGCTGGAATTGTTTATGTTGCGGTTGAAATTGTTGTTGTTGCGGTTGGAATCCACTTGGACGGTTGAAAGAAGGTTGTTGAACCGCTCCTTGCTTGTTGGCATAGCTGAAATTTGGATGATCTCTCCATCCCGGATTGTAGGTGTTGGAATAGGGATCATACCTTCTTGGTTGGTTTGGAAAAACCGCATTAGCTTGCTCCAACTCTTCACCATACGAAGGTAATATAACCGAAGCCATCTTTTGCATCATGTGCTCCATATTGTCCATCCTTTGATCACGGTGTGATGATGATGAATCACTAACTTCATGCACTTGCCTCACCATTGGCTCATCTCTTGTGTAGAATTGTTGCGAGTTTGCATCCATGCTTTCAATCAAATCGGTAGCTTGGGCCACCGTCTTGTTCACTAGTGCACCACCACCTGCTGCGTCAAGAAGATATCTATCACTTGATTGGAGACCTTCGTAGAAGTACTGGATTATCATAGCATCGCTGAATTGATGGTGAGGACAGCTTGCCACCAATCTCTTGTATCGCTCCCAATATTCATACAAAGACTCTCCCGCATGTTGCTTTATTCCGCAAATCTCTTTGCGAATTTGAGTGGCCTTCGACGCAGGAAAATACCTCTCTAGAAAGAGTTTCTTCAACCCGTTCCATGTAGTGACACTTCCGGCAGGCAAAAAATACAACCAATCCTTAGCGTTGTCCACCATAGAAAATGGAAAAACTTTCATCATTGCACCATCGGCATCGGTCTCCGCTGGAAGCATAGCCTTTACAATGGTATAGAACTCCATAAGATGCTTATTTGGATCTTCATTCGCCATACCATGAAACTTTGGCAACTTTCTAAGCAACCCCGGCTTGATCTCGAATGTTGAGTTGGTTTGAATACACCATCGTTGTGCATCAACCCTATGAGAAGCCAAATCCTTGAGTGTACGATTTGCGTCTTCCATTGCTTCTTCTTCTATAACTAGTGGTTCTTCTACAAAGGGAACCTTTAGTTCTTCTTCTAGATGTAACTCTCCTTCCACTTCTTGATGAAGAGCTTCGTGTTCTACTTCCAAGACTTGTTCTTCCGTTGTGTCTTGACTTGGTTGGAGTATTGTGCCTCTTCGAGTAGCAATCCCGCACCTTGGATAGATCCAATCCTTAGAAGCCAGGGATTAGTACCTGAAAAACAATTCTCGCAAACAAGTAAGAAACAAGACAAGAAACGGAAAGCAAATATGCAAGCAGAAAAATGATAAAAAGAAACTAAAAACTTAATAACAAGCCGTTTGCCTCCCCGGCAACGGCGCCAAAATCTGATCGGTTGTCAGCCGACGCAGAAATAAATTCACTTTCTTGCTTCACTAAAATAAAGTAGTATGCGATAAGAAAGAGTTCGTATCCACAGAGAGGCCTTTGTTGTTATAAAAAATTTCAGTTTCTTAGTAACCAAGGGGGGATGTTGATATTTCAAGGTAAATAAACAATGAAATGAAATGAAAGCAAAGTAAAGTATTAAAGTAATCAATATGGAGAAAGTATTGGTCACGGGATAGTTTCATTCACAAATACATATTTTCATCAATGACTAGAATTGAAATTTAATCTCTCATTTACTAAAAGTCCTAAGATACCTTGATCGCAAGAGTATCCCGCTAATTCCCTGATTTCTTCACAACCACATTAAAAGATACAAATGTGAATTCTTCCTAAAAAGCAACCTAAAGTGTAAAAGCAAATTAGATTTAACTCCCTAGAAGCAATAAGCTATATGGAATAAGACTAATCAAGGCAATCGAAATGTGTAAAAGCACTAAATCAATTTAACCCAAGTTATGATTCATATGTGACTAGTAGGATATATCTCTACAAGCACTATCCACATTTATGCTACTTAGAATCAGGGATGAACAACGTTTTCGTATTGAAAACCCTAATATAGCTCTAGATATGAATGCAAATTGGATTGATTCCGGACTCAACCAATCAAACAATCAAATCATATTCAATATAAACAATGAATCATAAATAGTAAAATATTGAGACAAAACTACTTCATTGATTCCAATACTATTTGTGAAATCTACTTATTATCCCATAACCAATAATATGAAATTTAGCTACTCATGGTTTTTGAACTCAACATCATTATTATTAAAAATAAAATGAAGAACATAAAAATAAATGGAAGCAAACCCTAGTCGCTACTCTCCTCCAAAAACCCAGTAGAAAAATACGTGATTAGTCCTCCCCAAAAAGAATAGAAACTTTTCTTTTTATAGCTTTCCACTTGCCAAAATTAGGTCTTCAAAGCCCAAGGTCTAATGACTAGAAGTCCACCAAGCCCATGAACCAAGTGTGAGAAAACCCAAGTAAAAATCTGTCTCAAAAAGAGCCACCGGAAAACTATGTTGCCGGACGGAAGTTTCCCGGAATATAACTCAAATGACCGGCAAAGTCCACCCGGTCACCGGTCAGCTGAGTCAAATCGGGAAGTCAACTGAATCAACTCGGGTCAAGCTCAGCGAGTCAACTCGGAGTCAACTAAGCCAGTTGACATGATTTAGTCAGGTCCAAGCCAGGTTTGTTGCAGTCATTGCACGGCCATGTTGGCTGTGCATCTTCTGTAGCTTACGGCCAAGAGGGCTGTGCCACTGCAACCACATAATTGAACTGCACTTGTAAACTCCTAACTCATTCATCAGATTCATCTCCCTGTGATATCCAGCTGCAATACCACCAGTTTCAGTTCCATAATCTCCTCAATCTCTTCTTTCGTCAATTCGATAGCAGCTTCACAACAACCACCATGTGACTGCGATACAGCACTGCAGTCCTTCTACTCACCAACACAGTCCCTGTAACAAACACCTCGAGACAATCCTAAGCATATACCAACTTCAGCTGAGATGCAACACAGCTCCATTTTTATGAAACAGAAATTCAAACCAAAACCC
The DNA here is from genome assembly GCA_023529315.1 of Papaver bracteatum. NCBI lineage: Eukaryota > Viridiplantae > Streptophyta > Magnoliopsida > Ranunculales > Papaveraceae > Papaver > Papaver bracteatum. The sequence continues at coordinate 1,787,454 of JAJJWX010005377.1, read as the reverse complement.
ATTGCAACACTATCACTTTGCACAGCCATATGTAGCTGCAACCAAAACCACACACATTAGCTCCCTCTCTGCATTCATTCTCACTGTAAAACCCCATCACTAACAGCTTCAGATTGCAACATTAGTTCTCCTTAAGCTGCACCTGCTCCATTCCAAGCTACCATTCAACACAGCAACAGCTCCACCAATTCAGCCAACAGTTACCATTCAACACAGCAACTCCAGCTGCACTTGCCATGTCTTCCTATGCCTCAACACACAGCAACACCAGCAGTTCAGCTCAGTCACCATATTACAGTTTCCACTTCCCATTCAACTCCAGCTAGCTCCTGCAACAGCTAACTGAACTGCCAAGCTTTACCTGAACAACTATGTTCAATTCCATCCAATACCAGCTCCACATCTCCATGTCATCTATCTGAGCTTCAACAACATTGTTCCATATCCAATTCAAGTCCCCCTCCAAAACCATCCACTATAACAGCACCATACTCTCTGAGAATAATCTTCACTAGATGCTAATTGCATAAAGCCACAACACCATTTACTAACAGCACCACCTACCATCCACTACTGCCAACCCCAGAGCAAAACTAATTCACCAAACTGCAGCTACACCTACATTAAACTACAGCTAATACTTGCAACTGCAACAGCTCAAACTCAACTTCCTGTAGCTTCATTTTCAACACACAATCACAGCTAGCTGTAACCTATTCTAGCCCTCCAGCTGATGGCACAGTTCCTTCCTTGCTACCACAACGACCACCAAGACTCCACCTGAATCACCAGTACCACCAGTTCAAAACACAGCACCAGCAACAGCCTTAATTCCCCATTGTCACCAGTTCCAACTTCATAAACCAAACACCAACGCAATCCAGCACCACCATCTGTTGCTCCTCCATTGCCTGAATTCAGACACCATTTCAGTGCCTCCAATTCAACAGCAGTTCACAATCGAACTCAAAATCAAACATAACCCATCTTTAACAAATCACCAACAGCTCCACAAGACTCAAATCGAGAGAAAACCCCAAAACTGATAAACCCTAACTTCTTGTTTAATTTCAGCCATGGTTCAACTAAATCATTAACTTCATCCACACCAGTATGTCCAAACTCGAACTCAAGAACCTATATGAACTCATCTACTCAACAACATGTTCTCAGCCCCAAATTCGAGCTCAAAATCACCAGAATTCGTTCAATTGACAGCTTCAGACCATCTCTCAGATTCACTTTCTTAAAACCCCGATTTCTGCTTCATGTTCTTCTCTGATTTGTTGATTTACTGCTTCAATTTGGTAACAACACCCTAATCTCTTCGCAACCCTTAACCTCTTAATTCCTGCTCATCTCAAACCCCTTTGGTTTCTCTGAGTTTCTCTGCACCAGAAGCTATGCCGCCATCCCTCTTAGTTTCAGGAGTGTAATGAAGGAAAGAGAAGAAAACTTCTCTTGAATTTAGGGCTTGTAATGATTAAAATTGATATTGACACCTTGCACCACCGGATAAGGGCTAACCATTCCAAATATGGCTTGTCGGTTTCAGAGAACCGACATCCTAATTCCTTGCTCAACTCAATCGTCAGTTTTGAGCAACTGACAGTCCATTCTTTCGCTCCTTTGCTGCACAACCTTAGCTGGTTCCAAATATCGCATGTGAATTCCCTTTTTGTCTTTTCCGCTCCAAAAGGACACTTTCTCCTTCTTTTGCCCCCAAGTGCTTCATTGCACCTAAAAACTCAAAAATAAACATAAGATACATATTTTACCAAATAAATAGCAAAGAAAGTATAAATACTAGATATAGAATTAGGTGTTTTACAACACCTATCACTACGACCCAAAGTCGGAGACTTTAGTAAACAAATATGATCTCACACAGAAAATTCTACAAGATAGATAAATTCATCTCCCACAAATAAACTATGAGTTTTGTTCCGTCTTTTGATAAATCAAGGTGAACAGGAACCAATCAATAAAACCAGACTTATATTCCCGAAGAATAGCTCAGTTTTATCAATCACCTCACAATAGTCTTACTCGACACAGAGAAAAAAGATATTGTGGAATCACAAACGATGAGACGAAGATGTTTGTGATTACTTTTATATCATGCTTATCGGAGATAGAAATCTCACGCCAATTATTACAATTGTAATCGTACGATAGAAGATGCAAGATCAGATCACACAACTACGATAAAAGTAATACCGGTCTGGCTTCACAATCCCAATGAAGTCTTTAAGTCGTTAACCTGGTTTTAGAAGAATAAAACCAAAGGTTAAAGGAGAAACGACTCTAGCTTAGCAAACTAGTATCACACAGAATGTGTGGGGATTAGGTTTCCCATTTGCTAGAGTTCTCCTTTATATAGTCTTTCAAATCAGGGTTTGCAATCAATGTTATCTTGGTAACAAAGCTTTCAATATTCACCATTAGATGAAAACCTGATCAGATACAAGCTAATATTTATCAACCGTTAGATCGAAAACTTAGCTTGTTATACACAAATGTACTTGATGACTTTGGGTTTGTGTAACCGTACCCAAACTTGTACATTAGTTGGTTCACACTAGTTATCCAAATGATAACTTCCATATCAACCATATTCTTCTTCAACATAACTAGTCCAAATGACTCAAATGAACTAGTTAGAGAGTTATTCAATTGCTATGAGATCCCATGTACTACACAAGACACAATTGAAGCAAAAATGATGCGATTCACTCGAATCGATTCATGAACTATAAATCCATGGTTTGCAATAGCATTCCTTAGTTTATTAAGATAAGTTCACAAATATCGTTTTTAGACATAACCTACTCAAGTTCGCGGACTGGGTTTGCGGACTCAAGTTAACCAGTTAGAGTTTACAAACTCCAGCAGAAATTCTCGGGTCGAGAACTCCCGTCATTTCGAGGACTGAAACTGAGCTACAACTCCAGAAGATATTCTTAGGTTCGAAAACTATGCCAGTTCGCGGACTGAGTTGACGGCTCACGTTCCGGATTCACTTGATCAACAAAGTTCGCAAACTTCGGTTCAAGCAATAAGGACTTATACATATATGTGTTACCACAACAATGTTTATATCCTCCAATGGTTATATTGTCTAAACTCTCGTTTCAATCATTGGAACATTCTCAGAGGACATTATATAGTTGTTATTCACGAACTATTTTTCGTCAGAGCAATTTCCAAAATGATTGAAACATAACATGACTTTCGTCACTAGGTAAAGATGAACTTGGCTAAAGCGAAAGCTTTACCAACACATATTTTGATAAATAGATAAGAGAGATATACTCAGCTCGAAATGACATATGTGTATAATCTTAGTCTATATAGTAATACAACTTTTGTCTCAAGATATGAGATAGAGTAGATAGACTTTTGAGTGATAGATAAGTCCAAGTCTCCATATACCTTTTAGTCGATGAAGATCCACTGGTTCCTTGAGTAGGCATTCGTCTTGTATGATGATCACCATGGAGTTCTTGAGCTCAACTACACTTCCTATCCTAGTCCAAGACCTTAGCTATAGTAGACTAGAAATCAAGACTTTATAGTTTTGATCACTAACATTGACAAACATGCTTGAGATAGCAATGCATACGAGTTCGACCGAGCAATGCTCTAACAGGATGATATGTTGTTGCTATTTTTCTTATTCATTGATTGAATGGTCTTGCATTTTTATTAATTTCCAAACAATGACACACGACTGAATGATCTATTCCTGGCATCTCATCCATGCTCCATGAGAAGATGTCTTTATATTCTCGCAAGAGACTAACTGTTCTTTCTTCTTCATCTGAGTCCATTTTGGTTCCGATTGTTAACATATTTGGTTCTTCTTCAGTTCCAATATTTACTTCTTTTGTTGGTTCTGCGGCAGTGTAGATCACCTTTGGTTCTCCTATTGGTGTTGGCTCTTTTATTGCTTTGATTGGGTTGTCTCCTTCTTCTGAAATTTCTCCAGGTATTCCTTTTCCTTCTTCTGCTTTTATCAGGTAAACTTGAAATTCTTCTTCTTTCTTTGCTTCCTTCGCCATTTTCCAGCGAATTTTTCTCCTCTTTGCACGTCCTTCATAACTTTCCACTTCTACTTAATTACATTTTCGCAGCGTCAACATCTCCTTTAATTTCACCTACTCCACTTGGCATATGAAACTTAATGCTCTGATGCATTGTTTATTCCACAGCTTTAATCGCATGTATCCATGGCCTTCTTAACATCATATTATACGGTGAATCCATTTTCACCACATATAATGTCACTTGAGTTTCAATTTCACCTAGTAAAATTCGCACCACCACTTCTCCTTTGGGTTTTGTTGTAGATTTTCCAAAGCCATGGATGTGATATGTTGAACAAGTCACTTCTTCATCTTTGTATTCCATTCCTTTGAATTCCTTGTAAAACAATATATCAACCAAACTTCCTGTATCTACTAAAGTTTTATTCACCACCCATTCTTCTATAGACTTCTCCAATTCATCCCTCTCTTTTCGCGCCGCAGTTACTGTAATTACCAACGGAGTTGTGTGACTTAAATTTTCTCTTGGTATTTCTGCTGATGTGAATGTAATTTTCTGCTTTTCCCATTCCTTCAATGGTGATATCTTTTCCACTGTCATAATTTTCTTTCCTTCAAAATCTCGTTTATGTATTCTTCCTTTGATATATTCATGAAATTCATTAATCATTGTTTTCGCTATTAAGCTACATTCCAACCTTATACTGTCTTCTCTGGGTTTGATTATCTTTTCCTTGACCGGCTTACTGACTTGTTTCATCATATTTATGAATGTAGTCCATGTTTCTAGCGCCAAAATGTAGTTGCAAGAAATCCCACAACTACACCCTAATAAGAATTCAGAAAGATCCACTAAAACTTCTAAGATTAACAATCAAATCTTATTAATTACTTTAGGTATTTCTTACAAGAATGGTAGGAAAATCAAAAAATATAAATAGCTCTCAACTTTCTCTCTCCTCTCTGTTCTCTCCAAACTCTCCAAAAGATCCCCCTCTCTCTCGAGTCTATTTGGTCCTATATATAGAGTATTACATAGTGGATGACAGCTAAACTAACAATTATTTTCGGATCTGGCTTGCGACGTGCTCGCAAGTTTATAAGGGTTTATTTAGCAATGTTCTTCAATCTCGCATGACCTTCACACTTTACTCGTGATCAGGATAATGTCACCAACTACGTCACCTTCCAAATAGTCTGCGATGGTCTTCGCAAACTCTTGTTACTATAACTTCGCGAAGATATTGATGTTGCGAGATTCTGCTCCTACATTAGTACAAAATTCTCCTTTAAAATCCATTGATTTGATTTGGATTGAAGTTGGAGTCGTGGAGATTTAACTAAGTTAGTTTATTCTCATATCACACTAGCTAATGTTCTAGTTTTTGTGATAAGAGAGATAAGAACTCTCTTTACTTTTCCATTTTGTGGTACACAGAGTCGGTGTCGAGTTTTCATTCCCTTTCTCTTTATATTTTTTGTCTTTAATAACCTGCATAAATTGGGGCCTATGCCACTTAATTGGGGCTTATGGATTTTTTGTTAGAATCGGTTTACACGAGCATTCTTATATACCGATTCTTGTTTTGCAGTGTTAGGAATCGGTTTATACATGTGTATCGAGTAAACCGATTATAGGCCCCAATTAATTTGCATATGCCCTAATTTAACAAGGTTTAATAACTGGTAACTCTTGCTGCGATTAAAATTGGAAAATCAAAACGCTCTTAATGTTTCAAAACCTGGCTTGATTGGGGTATACCCAATTTTAAAGGGACATTTTTTGTGGGTTTTAGGGGGAGGCCTAATAGGTAAGTTACAAAAATACCCTTATCCTTTAAAAACCTATTACCCTAAATCAGTTTTAATTTTTCTTTTCATTTCATCTTCTTCTCCTCCACAACCTTACCCTACCGGCTCCATCACCCCCACCACCACCAAAACTCGTCGATCAATTCGTTAACATCGTCGATTCGAAAACTCCGATTAATCTTCATCAATGGATCCACCACGGAATAAGGCAACTCGTATGAAAGAAACTAATCGCAAACCCAATGAATATAACCCTGGAATTGCAAGTTTGGTTGCTAAGAAAGTGAAGAAAAAAACGGTTGAATAATAAGGAATTGAACCCGCTGAAAAACGTGAAATGGTGCGCTTAAGAAAGTAAGGGCTTGTTTACACTCACTCTAGTACTTCGATTTCATATTTGCATGTCAAATTAGGTCAGAAAATTCGAATTTGTGAATTGGCAGTTGCCACGCCGGCAATGTTTGTTTTATCGACCTTTCCGGGGTTTCATAGTTAGGGTTTGGCCGGAATGGTATAAGCTTGAAGAACCTGCCGGATCTATGGTTTCTGTAACTGCTACTAGCAGGGATGGCAGGTTATTCAACTAAGTACCTGCCGGCATTATATTAGTTTTAACGAAGCCGACATTTTTTTCGTTTTTCACCATGCCGGCTACTTTTCTATTAATGTCTCCTGATGCCTAGAATGTTTTATCCCGGAAGGGTATTTTATAAAACGATGCCGGTGCTTTTTCAGCCAGAAATGTATGGTTAATGGAACTTGCCGACCTGTTTAGTGAAAATTCCTTATATTTACTGTGTAAATTTGTTTGTTGGCCGGAAGGATATTTTGATGACACGTTGCCGGGGTGTCTTAGCCGGTAAGCATCTTTTGGTCGACCTTTCCGGCTATGTGTCCGTCGGATAGGTTGTTTTTGTAGACCCTGCCGGCTTATGATTTTTTTTTCTGAATTATTCTTGTTCAGATTGCGAACGTCAAAGAAGAAAGCTTCTCTGAAAGCAGCTCTTAGTAGTCCTCCTTCAAAACCTCCTCGTGTTGGTGATAAACTCTTGTCTTCAAAACATCGAGGGGCATATGTTGAGCGGGGAACGACAAAGATCATTATAAGCAATAATCCAGAACCACCATCTGAACCCAGTGATTCAGACGACACTCCAGATGAAGACCAATCTATTCCATCTGGTAGAAGAGGTGATGATAATGATGTTGATGAAAGAATTCTGGATGCTAGAGGAGGCAACAATGATGATGATGATGATCAAGACATGCCACCTATTGGAAGAGGTAATGATGATGATGATGGTAATAGAGATAAAGGTAAGAAAACCGTCGAAGAGGAAATTGTTGAAGAAGAAGAAGAAGAAGAAGAAGAAGAAGAAGAAGAAGAAGAAGAAGAAGAAGAAGAAGAAGAATAAGAAGAAGAAGAAGAAGAAGGAGATGGAGAACAAGTTTTTGAACCCACCGAAGCTTCAGGGTCAACTTCAACCGAAGCGAGGAAGAGGGTGATCACTAAACCACAGAATTCTCACATGCTTTCCGAACACTTGATGGTTAAACTGAAAAAAGATGAGGACCCAAGGGGGACCCCAAGAGATGGTGGCAATGTTCTTTTTGGATACAAAGACTTATAAGCATGTACGATCCATAATACTATCGTAAGTAATCTTAATCCGTCTTTGTTCTTTATTCAAGTGTGTAACTATCTTAATTAAATTTGCGTCAAGTGTTTGTATATATATTCATTTTGTTTTTTTTTTTGGTATTTAGGATCACAAGAATGCCATCCGTCTCATGAGGCTCCAAGTTTCGTGTTCAGTGGCTCATACTTGGGATCTTGACAAGGAATGTGAGGATGTGAAAGTGATTATGAGGAACTCCGGGTTGATGCATGCGATTGAGAGTTCTAATATTAATCTTGATAAAGTTACCGTCTCTGCATTCTGTGAAAGGTTCTACGGAGAGACTGATACCATGTTATTCCCGTTCGGTGAGATGGAGATAACTCCCGATGATGCTCAACAAATTCTAGGCCTCGAGGTTGAGGGAAAAGAAGTCTGTGAGGGGATGGATAATTCGATATCTTTCTAGAAGATTTAAAATTTGAGCAAGAAATTGTTCGGTTGGAATCAGGTTCAGACGGAGGCTGTTCTTGACATGAAGGATGGTCGTCTAACCAAGAAGTTTAATACGAAGAGGTTGAGGGACACATTATGGGATACACAGTCAATCCTTGACAGGGAAGGAATGGTGAACCCGGTGCGAATCAATGCTGCCGCGGCCGGTTATTTGCTATATGTCCTGGGCAAATGTATCTTCCCCGACAGTTCCGGAAACCAAGTGGAGGCCGGTTACTTGCAACTATTGGATCCCTTATGCGTGGGTATTCTTGGGGTACTGCGGTGGTCTCCTTCTTGAACAATGAGTTGACAAAATGTTCTAGGGCACTCACTAAGCAAGTTAACGGAAACACATGTCTCTTCCAGGTAATTTTATTGTCTAAAATATTTATATTACCGAATATTCTCGTAAGATAAGGCTCTTACTAAACTTTTTTTTTTGTATAGGTTTGGATATATGAGCACTTTCCTTCCTTGTTCAAAGACAGTTCCTACATCAAAGTGGATGAGAGTGTTGCGGTTAATAGGACAAGAGCGCAAAGGTACAGTTTTAAGGGTACTCAGGATAAGGAAATGCCGCAACAGCTTACAAAACTCTGAAGTACCATCGACGAATTGACTGCGGAGGAGGTGATTTTTGATCCGTATCGGGATGCTAGAAATCAAGGTTTAATCCATCCTAGAAATGAAGTTGTTTCATTATACTATGGACCCTTTATGACTGTGTTTGAAGGATTTTCAATGTACGATCCACATCGGATTATGCGACAATTGGGTTACGTCCAAGAAGAACCTCATTTCGATGAAGATAAGTCGTTCTTTACTGTGAACCGGGATGAGTGCACCATGTCCCAAAAAAAAAATTAACGTCTCTTACGCTCCACCGCCGGCTCAAGAAAATTGGGACAATAGACGTGGCCTTAACATCGATGTGAGTCTTTTGGACGAGGTGACCAACGGTCATGAATCTACTGAGAAATACATGGCGTGGTACTTGGAATGGGCTCGTCCTACTGTGATTAGGAAAATGACTGCTGAAGAACTGGCTCTAAAGAAGAAGTTGGAAGCGAATGACCCATCAACATTGCTTAAGTTCTTTGTAAGTATATTTAGAATTGCTCTTACTATTTTAAGATTGATTGCATTACTGAATCATTCTATTCATTGTTTGTTGTTTAATTGAAAATAGAAGGAGCATTTGAAGACCTTTGGGAAGGTGTTGTTGTGTGAGAGAGAAAAAGGAGAGCCTTTGTCGATTGAAGAGCAAAGCAAGCACATTGACTATGTTAACAGTGTTGGCAATGAGGATTCCAATGAAATGTTCAAGCAACTTGACGCTCAAGTAAAGGATGAACAAAAAGCTAGGAGATAAGCACAAGCCAAGATGAAGGATGATAAAAAGAGGACTCGTGGTGGTGAAGGTAGCAGCAGTGGTCGTCGTGGTGAAGGTAATTCTCTAAAACGGGGCCGTGCTCGTCGTGGACGTAGTCGTGGTCAATGAATGCTCTCGTAGTTTATTTCTCTATGTTGTGGTGGAAAAATGTTTAAGTTAATGGCGTGGACAAATGTTTTTTAAGGTTTATGGGACGTGTTTTCATTTTGGACAAAAAGTGTTGGATATCTGGTTGTTGAATGAATGGTTTGTTTAGCTACGTAAAGTTTTAATGCATAAGCCGGAATGCTTCCGTAAAATTAAAATGTCGGCTTTACCAGGGCCTTTAAAGGTTCGAATTGTCATCTGCCAGGCCCGACAAAAAATTCTGTAGTTACCAGGGCCGGCATTGTATAAAAATGATATCCTTCCGGCGTGTTCGTCACCAGCAATGTATTGACCCAATATAGTTCCGGCGGTTTTGTTGCAAAAACACATTTCTCCTGATGCCTAAAACATATCTCGCCGGCACGGTAACAAATTTGTGACACCTCCGACTGGAACGTGGCCGGAAGTGTAGCGTACCAATACACTTCCGGAGGGTTTGTGGGAAAAAAATCTTCTCCTAATGCCTACAATATTACACGACCGGCATTTTGGAGAAAACATACCTCGCCGACGTATTCAAAATTCAAATTTTTTGCAAGTACAATTTCATTGATTGACTTGTACTTGGGCACTATAACGGCCAAATTTGGCCACCATCCTATAAATACACTACTTCTCTCTACTAAACAACATACAAATAGTTCCATATACTCTCCAAAGCTCATATCATCATGCACTCCATCTAACTCGCCCAATATCTCTCTACAAACAACAATGGCATCTTTTGATTCGAATGAAGATTTTGCAATCACCAAGGCTTGGTTTGCGGAAGATCGACTTATACGTCAATCCTCCGAAAGGGAAGATTCCAAAACCTTTTGGGTTAGGGTACAAAACAAATTTAGCGGCGAGTATGGGAATCCTAATGAAAGAAGTATTGAACAAGTCCACGCTAGGCACCTACTAATAGAAAATGCGATACTTGTTTATTTATCCCTCCAACCTCGGATTTTTAACACTCGCCCCTTCACCTTGTCCGTTGCAGAATTTGTAAGTCATTTTGTGGTTTTTTTTACGTAACCCATGTTGTTTTATCTTCCAACGAAACACCACTAACAAATGTAAGCTAGTTTTTGTAGCACGAAGCCGTGAAAGTGCGCTACTTGGAAGTAAAGGGGGAAGCATTCACATTCGATGCAAGCTATCACTTCTTGGCCGATAAAATTCCGTTGGATAACCCGGAATACTTGGTATCGTCTTCGTCGGAGGAAGATTGATGGTTTTAGAAGTTTTAGTATAGGTTTTGTGGGTAGACCTCTATGTAAACCCTCACGAGACTATAACTCGTCCACTAGGGTCGCCTAGGGGTTCAAAGGCTTGATGCACATGCTAAGTGCATTCGTTTTTATGTTTCAATCAATGTAGTAACCAAAATTGCATAAATAAAGTGAATTACATCTTCCATATTTTCTGTTTTCTGTTTGGTATAAGTACAAGTCGGCAAGGTTATAAATCCCTAACCGCTTGGGCTATAGGTTAGCCGGCAGTGATAAAAGCTATTTACTTGCCGACGTTATAACCGCCGGCATCATAGTATAATTTACCATGCCGAAGATACTCGGCGTGTTCTTCAACCAATACAATGCCGGCTCACAAAAGTCGGCAGCTTATTCAAAGTGGACCATGCCGGTGCATATTAGCCGGCATGTTATTCAAACTATAACCTTGCCGGCCTTGTGTATTTTTAAAATCTAATTTTTTTGATCGAAATCGAAATCATAAGTGGGATGAAAGGTTTAATTTAGTGAATTCATAATTTCAAATTTTTAATCTACACTCAATTAATTAACCTAATCAGGATTTTAATGTTAATTAACCAAGGGTATTTTAGCCATTTAAAAAATACAAAGTTAAGGGGTGGCTTGGTTTTACTTCATAATGATCTTATTTTGTCTTATTGGGTATACCCCAATTAATCTGGGTATACCCCAATCAAGCCAGGTTTCAAAAGTGCAAACACATATCACATAAGTTGATATATTCTCATGTTTCTGTACAATATTTTTGGTGTGTTTCATGGGTCCTCTGAAACATAATATTAGGCCTAGCTAACATGTACAATATCTAATTCATAATCCATTTAACAGATTTCGACCGCATTTCGCATGAAACCTTCGTGTTCTAATGGAACAATGCTCGATGATGGTGGTGTGATTCTTTCATGTTCTTGCGGAACAACGGTTGATGGTAGACTTGGTAGTGGTGGTGGTGACGCTTGGGGATTTAAGGTCGACCGTGATTGGCTTCCCCCGTTAATGATCTTTTCACACGTCTCAATCAAACAATGCCTACAAGTTGGGCACGATGAGTGTGAGCTGAGCCATTTATCGATGCATTTAGTATGAAACCCGTGGTTACATTTGGGTAAAATTCTAATTTTCTCACCGGGACTGAACTCTGAGATACAGATAACACATTCAGTGCATAGGCTTGGTAGCTTCAACCCAATTGTGTGAGTAACTGTAGGAAATGTCTTGAGGGCATTTTTCTTTATTCCGGTATGTGCCAACCTAGGTGTGCTGTCGCCCAAATCATGCGCAATTCGGTTAGAGCAGCTTAATATTGCAAATCTAATGATGGAATTAAGCCCCAGTGCACATATTAGTCCACATATAAGAACTGAAAGAACCATGAGTACATTTGCGTCGAAATCACTCCCAGGTGCACTGGTACCTGATTGTTCTTTACCACTCAGGGCATGTGGCGAAGATGGCGAACTTGCTGATAGGTGAGGAATAGTATGTGCGAGCAACTTCCTTGTGTAAAATGTTGAGGACAAAGGAGTAGAGGAAGAAATTGAAGAAGACATTGTTAATTTGAGTTTGTTTGGTTTTTTGTTTTTCTTTCGAGTTTTTTTGTTGGAATTGTCGGGAGTTGGCTGTGAAAGATTTATATAGGTCTCTACCGGCTCCAGTACTGCTTTTTGAAGTTAAAATATTGGAGATGATAAGATTTAATAATGTTTTGCCGATTATTGAAAGCCTAAACAACACTTGATTGCAGATTTTTTGTTGTAGTTCTTGAAACCAATCTAATTAACAAAAGTTCTAATGATAAGGCTAAGAGATTTATACATTTTTAAGTAAAAGCTCTATGATCTGGAAGTTCCACTACGAATCTACCATATCTAAGTGGTGAGTAGGGACTCATATGTCTATGTCAATTTGGGAAGGTGGCATAAAAAGTGATTAACCAAGTGCAAAACTCGTGTTTATCGGATTAAACTCAAAGAGATTTCCACTGAACGTCTCAGAGTACACATTTTGTCTTATCAGATCCTCAAAACCGAATATGAGAATAATTCTTGAGTTATAATTTGGGGACTCATCTTAGAGGATAGCTACAAAGGACCATGTAGGGTCTAGCCAGTTTTAATCCAATTTTGTGTATGTACTTTATATGGTCTAGTGACTCTGGTCCAGTGGATATCTTTTTATGACCAAGAAGAACAAATGTGGAAGACCAGATGTAGGGAAGAAAAAAAAAAACTATTGTGAGCTTGTGGCATCTAGAGATGGGAACACTGGATATTTCTACTTTGTAACCAGCTTAAATAGGAGGAGGCACAAATTCACACTATAAAAACTTCTGATGGTCAATGGAATCTGCGAAGAAGCAGCACATGGCTAGTTATAAATGACAATAAGCAACCAACTCATCTTTTAGAATGCACAACAACAACTCAACAAAGCATAAAACCAAAACCAGCAGATCTCATAACAAATGAACCACTCATCATGGAAACTATAACACCAATATGCAAGGAAAGACTGAATGCTGCCAACAAAAACCCTTACAAAACCATCAGATCAAACCAGAAAAAAACCATCCCAATGGAACAGAGAGCAAGACCTGTAAATATCAACAACCAGATATCACCTCTAGCAAAGAGGAAGCACAATGTGGATGATGCAGAAACCATGAATGAATGCCACAAAAGACTGATGAATACGAAAACTGCTGGAAAACCGCAGCTGCTCTATGATGGGTCTGATTTCCAAATGGGGAAAGGAGATCCTGGGAAACACAACAAAAAGATTAAAATACCTCATCAAAATTCCAATTCTACCGTAGACTCTACATAAAAAATTTCTAAACTCACCAGCCAGCACTCGGATCAGTACAATGAACCGGCTCCTGAGGAGGCATCTAGGGACATACATGGAATCATGCAGACAAACCCGGATATGCTATCCAGTTTTGGACACCAGGTACATACTCATTTCAAAAATTTCAACAAGTTTTCCCATGATAAAAGGCTACATTATCCCTGCTATAACAGTAGAAACCAGAATACATATCTACAAAACTGTATGAAGCATGTTTTAATTGAGGCATTTAAATTCCACATTTTTAATAACCATTACATGCACTATGTTGGAAATGTTAGAATGATATCCTGGAACTGCCAGGGAATAGGAAACACACTCACCCAACAGTACCTAAATGACATGATCAAGGAGACAAATCCGGACATACTATTCATATGTGAGACGAAGAACATCAGATCAATTGTAAACCCAATTATCACAAAGCTAGGATACAAATTTTTTTTTATGGTAGAACCTATTGGTGCGTCAGATGGTCTTGTGGTGGCATGGAAAATAGGTACAAACCTAAGGGTTGGATTCTACAACAAAAACCTAATCAATTGTTACATAAGGGACATGGTAACTGGGGGGGAGAGTATGTTGTCATGTGTGTATGGACCTTCGGACTGAAATGAGAAGTATAAGTTCTGGAGTAACATGGCTACAATGACTAGGACAAGAAGTCAACAATGGATTCTGATAGGATATCTGAATCTTACTCTGATAGAGCAAGACAAGAAGGGAATTGGAAGCTTTAACAAATTTGAGGCAGACAAAATAAAGTACTGCCTAGAGATGGCATATTTAAATGACTTGGGGTTTGTGGGATATGCTTTCACATGGAGTAATAAAAGGAAGGATGTGGCTCTAACTGAGGCTAGGCTAGACAGAGCTATGGCAAATGGGAGCTGGTCTGGAAAAAACAACAATGCGACTGTCACACACATGATGGGGATGGGGTCTGATCACATTCCGATCATGCTAAACTCACAAAATGTTCTTAATGGGGGAAACAAACCTTTCAGGGTAATGGTAACTTGGCTAAAGAAAACAGAATGCAGAAATGTGATTAAGGAGACATGGAAGAGGAATGTCAATGGCAGCAAAGCCCATAAACTAGCTCAGAAACTTAAGTGTACCAAACAGGAGATTTATAGATGGAATAAGAATTCCTTTGGAAACATCAATAAGAATCTGAAGAGAGCAAAAAATAGACTAAAACAAGCTAGTTCTAGCAATAGCCTTAGAAATAGGAGTGAAGTGATTAGAGAATGTGAAAGAGAGGTAGACCATTGGTATAAGGTAGTGGAAAGTTTTTGGAAAGATAAAAGTGGTGAACAAGATGTCAAACTAGGAGATAGAAACACGGGGTACTTCCATAGGAAAGCTGTGAATAGGTATAGGAGGAATATAATAGAAGCCATAAAAGATAGCCTAGGAAATTGGGTGGAAGGAACTAAGAAAGTTGTTGAAACCATCACTGGCTATTTCAAAAAAGTAGCTACCACGTCTAAACCAGATACTGGTAGTAGCTATTTGGATGGCATCCAACCGGTTATTACCGAAGCTGATAATGAAATACTGACTGAGATACCTTCTATGGAGGAAATAAAGAAGGTTGTCTTCTCTATGGAACCAGACACATCACCTGGTCCAGACGGCTTCACACCTAGGTTTTTCCAGATGAATTCGGAGGTGGTGCACAAAGAGGTTTTTAACACGATTGAGAGTTTATTTACACCAGGGTTCATCTTAAAGGAATTAAATGCTACGTTTATCACTCTCATTCCCAAGGTAGAGTACTCCCAAGCCGCAGGTGACTATTGACTCATTAGTCTAAGCAACATAATCTATAAAATCATGTCAAAAATCTTAGCTAATAGATTAAAAAAGTTCCTCCCAAGCATCATCTCACCCTAACAGGAAGCTTTCATTAAAGGTAGGCAAATTTCAGACAATGTGTTCATAGCCAATGAAATGATTCATACAATGAGAGCGCAGAGAGGAAAGGAGTTTCTTATGGGATTAAAGATAAACATATCAAAGGCGTTCGACAGAGTTGAGTGGAATTTCTTAGAGAAGATTTTGGAGAAACTAGGTTTTAGCAGTCAGTGGTGTAAACTAGTGAACCAATGCATCAGTACAGTGTCATCTTATGTTCTCCTAAATGGAGTACCTTGTGAGCAATTTATCCCTTCTAGGGGACTGAGACAAGGAGACCCATTATCTCCCTATCTCTTTATCATTTGCATGGAAATGCTGTCTAGAGCTATCTCGAATGCCGAGGAAAGCCAAATTATTCATGGGATTAAGGTAGGTCTCACTGCACCTTCTATAACACACCTCTTTGCAGATGATAGGTGTAGAATACACCGTATTTATTATCTAGTATTTATGCTTTCTTTGCTATTTTTCGTGTGAATTATGTATCTTATGTGTGAATTTGAGTTATTAGGTACTCTGGAGTCGCACGAAGGAAAAGAAGAAGAAACCATCCGTTTAGAGCGAAAAGGACAAAGTCGTCATTTTATAGGAGAACACTGTCGGGAGCCCAGTCAAGGTTAAGAGGAAATTATTTGGATGAGCATTAAACATAGGCTAGATGAGGTTAGGGGGCTGCCAATTTGGCTACCCCTTATCAGAATGACCAGTTGTCAATAATCGCTTGGTGATAACCCTAGGATTCAGAACTCTCAAATCATTATCACAGAAATTGAGAGAAATGGAGGCGCAGCCATTGACGCTGAAGTTGAGAGAATCATTGAGGAGATGGAGGTTAAGAATGGGTTTGTGACGTTGTTCTAGGATGGAATCATCATTTGTTCTTGCAACGTTTTCAATCAGTTCAAGAAGTGCAAATTCCTTTGCCTCTGCTCAAGGGTTTCGATGGGTTTGGAAGGATTTCGTCGGCTAGAAGGACTATGTCTGAGCTCGAGTTTATGAGTGTTGGATAAACATCGGTCAAGAAAAGGGGATTTGATGAATGGGTTTTGTTTGAATTGAAGAATATGGAGCTGGTGATTCGAGTTAACAGTCAAGGAATGAGAATATTGCAGTGAAGGAGAAAGAAAAGGGAGATGCAACTGAAACCCTGTTGCTGCTGTGAAGGTAGTGATAGGCAGTTTCTTAGCTGCAATGAAGATACAAAGGTGGAGGTAATGGATTACAGGGCTGGTGGTTGTGTGAGATGCTGGTAATTTACTGTGTTGCTGCTCAGGGAATGAAAGGAGTAGAATAAGTTGGCTATGGTAGATGTTGCAGGAGGGAAAGAGCTGAAATTGTAGCAAATATGGGCATGCTCAGGTGAAGTAGTTGGTGTTGCTGGGGAGTTGCAAATGCAGGACAATATTGTTGTTTCAGTTGAGAGAACAAGTTCTGGAGGTCTGAGCTTGGTGATGATGGAAGAGAATGGAGTGGTACTGTTGGTGTGATGTGAGGTTGCTGTTACCAATGAAGGGAGATTCTGTGTGCCAGGAGATGGTGGAGTTGCAGCTGCAAACTGTTGTCTTGTCATGAAGCTACAAGCGATTAGGCGGAAATCTTTGAAAAATTGAAGCTGCGGTGTAGGAAGATGCGCTACTACTGGAGCTAAATTGATATGGATGATGCGATATTTCAAGTGGAGATGGAGCTGGAATGAGTTACAGCAATAGGTGGATGTTTGCTAGATCTCGCAGTGGTGGCCTGGGATGAGTAGTGCAGTAGCAGTGTGGTGTAGGTGTTGGTGTTGGTGTTGAGCAGAATATGAAGTAGTTGTGGTTGGAATGGAACTGTGGAGTGCCATGGGTTTGCTGATGTTGGTTGCAGCTAAGTGAATGAATGTTGTTGTGGCCAATGGAGAAGCGAGAGAAATAGAAATTAAAGCGTAGTTGTTGCCATTGGGGTCTTCTATGATGGTTACGGAATGAATGTAAAGCTTACATGGATTGCCGGTGACGGCAATGCGAGGGAAGTCACGGTGAGCTGATACATGGGAACGAAGTGTAGATGATGCTGCGTTTCTGTTGCAGTTCAGTCATGTGGTAATGATTTGCTGTGCAAGATGGAGATGGATGAGCATTGAGCTGCAGTTGAGTGCCAGATGGTTTGCCAGTGGTATATAGTTACATGGAAGTGTGGGAAGGGGCCAAGGTGATTTGGGATCGGTAGAATTGGTGGCTGTGATTCAGAGAGCTGTAATTGAGAAAGGGTTGTTACTGAGAATGGAAAGTAGGCAGCTAGGGTTTTGATTTGAATTAGCAGTGATGATGAATCTAAGACAAGGTTGATGTTGAATGAGCTTGAATGAAATGCAGATGTTGCAGTGGTTTGATGGCAGGCCAGATTGTTGAAATTGGTTAATGGAAGAAGGTGTATTGCCATGGGAACTGCAGGAAACAAGTTCATGGAGCTGTGAAGGAGGTGAAGGTTGCTAGGGTTGCAGTTAGGCATGAGCTGGTGCTTGCTGCCTGGCATAGAAACTGCTATTATGATTAATGATGTTGGTGCTGTTGAGAGTCAAGGAAGGTTGAGCTGCTGTGTTTAAGTTGAAAGCTACAACAAGAAAATGAGAAAAATGATTGATGCTGGGGTCAGGCAAAGGAGGCAAGCACTGGATTTGGTAGAATGTTTCTGAAGTGCATTGCAGGTGGAATTGAAGCCTGCAATGGAAGCACTGTTGGTGAATGGAGCAGAGAAGCGATGGGTTGTTGTGTTTGCCATCACAGAGCGGTCTGAGATTTGGTATTGTGGCTCATTGCTCATATGGCAAAGGCAAATGGAGTTGTAGCCAAGGCTCAATTTGGCGGTGGTTCGGTTGAGTTGGGAGCTGATGCTGAATAGCAAGTAATGGAACTGATGTATGGTGTTGTGTGGTATGAGAAGCTGTGCTGCTGTGCAAATGGATTGAAGCTGCAGGTGTAGAGCAAGGTTTGAGCTGGAGGTTATGGCAGATGTGGCTGTGCCGATATGCAGAGAAGGAGAGCTTGCAATTCTGTTGCAGAAGCAGTTTCGGCTAGATGAAGGTGCTGTAAAGGTTCTAGTGATGAAGTGTGTGGCTAGTTTGATGTTGCAGGTGCAGGCATGAGTAGCGAGGGTAGCTGTTTCATTAAAGCGAATGAAAGTGGTGGCAGTGATAACAAATGGAGTTGCAAGACAGGGCCATCTTGGCCGTAAGCTGCAGAAACTGTGCGAAAACGGGGTGAAAATGGTGAGCCGGTGAGCATAGCTCCGGTAGTCGGATTTTGGAACCAAAAGTGGGGATCGTCAAGATTCAGTGAATCATGAGGCGGGTATGAGTCGAATTCAAGAGTTGGCCGCCGGACATATGAGCTACGCGTCACGCTTTTGGGTACGTTTTCGCAAGAATAAAAATTGGATTTAGATGGGTTTTGCAAATGTTTGAAATACAGGAAAGCAAAGCTGAGCTGCTGGGAGTATGCACTAGCTAGTGATAGTTTCTAAGGAGAAAAGAGA
Organism: Papaver bracteatum; assembly: GCA_023529315.1. Classification (NCBI taxonomy): domain Eukaryota; kingdom Viridiplantae; phylum Streptophyta; class Magnoliopsida; order Ranunculales; family Papaveraceae; genus Papaver; species Papaver bracteatum. The sequence goes on along the minus strand of JAJJWX010005377.1, from coordinate 1,768,391 downwards.
TCGGGAAAAGTTTTCCGACGATCGGATTCCGGCGCCCAGTTTTGGACCCAAAATTTCCAGAGACATATTTCTCACACCTGGGCTTGGTGGACTAGTAGATGGACGTGGACTTGGAGATTTTAAAGATTTTGACCTATTTTTGGAAAGCAAAGGGCTATAAAAAGAGAGTTTCTACAACAAAGAGAATACACGTTTTTGGTGTTTTATTCTATTCTTGGAGCTTTTGCAGAGAACTACTTCTAGGGTTTGCTTTCTTTTATGTTTCATCTATTTTCTTTGAATATTATGATGATGAACTCCATGAATATGAGTAGCTAAACACAACAATTGGTTATGGGATAAAAGTTGATTTCTTAAAGCATGTTATTTGATTCTATGATTTAGTTTTGTCTCGATTTTATCGTTTATGATTCATCGTTTATATTATCATATGATTTGAATGCTAGTTTGGTTGAGTCCGGAATCAATTGAATTTGTTTTCATCTCTAAAGCTATATTAGGGTTTTCAATACGTAAAAGTTGTTATCTCTGATTTTTAGTAGCATCTTGTGGTTAATACTTGTAGTGATACATCTTTTTAATCGCATATGAATCATAACCTTTGTTAAAACGAATTAGTGCTTTTACACGTTTGTTTGCATCGATTAGTCTTATTTCATAGAACTTATTGCTCTTAGGGAGTTAAATCTAATTGTGCTTTTACACTTTAGGTTGCTTTTTAAGAAGATTTCACATTAGCCTCTTTTAATGTTGTTTGTGATAAAATCAAGAAATAAACGAGATACTCTTGCGATCAAGATATCTTAGGACTTTTGATAATTGAGAGATTAAATACCAATTCTAATCATAGATGGAAAATACATGTTTGTGAATGATACTATCCCTTAACCAATATCATCTTTTAATGATACATCTTTGCAGACGATCTTCTGATTTTTAGTAAAGCAAGTAAAGATGAAAGTGGAAATATTTTGAGGGTCCTAAATGAGTTTAGCCTAACATCAGGTCAGCTAATATACATGGAAAAGTCAGGGATTTTTTTCAGCCAAAATACCCATCAGAACACAATGAATGGAGTCTTAAGCACATTAGGGGTAAAAAAAATCTCTCTTAATGAAAAGTACCTGGGTTCACCTCTGTTTACGCACACATCGAAAGTTAAGTCGTGCAAGTTTATTTTGGACAGAGTTGAGGGCAACTTGCAGAACTGGAAAGGAATAAAATTGTCGTGCGCAGGTAAAGGTGTCATGATTAAGGCTTCCTCGTCTACAATGCCAATGTACCATATGAATTGTTTTAGAATCCCAGTATCCGTAATAGAATGTATTGATAAAATGAAACGTGATTTTTTCTGGGGAAAGAATGAAAATGGAAAGAAAGAGGTATTTCTAAAAGCTTGGATTGGGGTATGCCCTCCAAATAGTATGGGTAGAATGGGTTTTTTAAACCTAAGAGAGTTTAACTCGGCAATGTTGGCCAAGGTTAGTTGGAGACTTTTGAAAGAACCCAATGGACTATGGGGTTCAATCTACAAGAGCAAATACTTCCCAGACTCTAGCTTGTTGAACATCAACTACAAGTGCGGAGATAAGGACTCATGGATCTGGAAAAATCTGATGAGAGAAGTGGGGAGAATAAGAGAGCATAGTGAATGGAGAGTGGGAGATGGGAAAACCATAAGAGTATGGGAGGAAAGATGGTATACTGGTCAACAACAACAACTTGTAGAACCATCCAACCAAAGCTACAATATAACTCATGTGGAGGAAATAATGGAAAAATCTGAAGAGGAATGGGGGTGGAATGTGAAGAAACTGGAAATGTTTTTTGAGGTACATATCCGTCAACAGATTAAAAGGACCAAGATACATAAAGGAAAAAAGGATGAGTTCAGCTGGAAGTTGGAGAAAAGTGGGGACTTTACAATCAAATCTTTGTATAAAAAAATTATGCTTAGGGGGCAAACAGAAGACAACCAGATGAAGCAATTCTGGAGAAAGATATGGAGAATGAACACGATTCCTAGAGTTAAAACCTTTATATAAAAATGTGTTCATTCTATCCTTCCGCTAAATGAGAGAGTGGCAAGATTTTTGTCGTACATCAATAAGACGTGTCCGCTATGTGGGACGGAGGAGGAAGCACTTTCTCATATATTCATGAACTGCGATTTCGTTATCGCTGTTGTAGGGTGTATGGGGATCAGTTCTCATGTTTATACTAACAACCAAACTATGTATCTTGGTTGGTTACTGGATTGGTTCAACAGGGAAGAGGTAGATAGAAAGGGAGAAATTAAATGGGCAGACATTCTAGCAATTACTTGCTGGGAAATTTGGAAGACAAGGTGTGATTTAGTCTTTAGGAAAGTTAAGCCTAATCCTAGTAGAACATGAAGTAGAATTACCAATATGGTGAATGGTAGCAAAAGGAGTAAGAGAGCTGAAAATTTAGAATCTGAGATACAAATTACAACCAACCACAAACCCGTAGTTCCTAACTTATTATCCGTGAAGCTAAACATAGCTGTGAGTGTAAGAAGTCACCTTAGAGAGGGAGGAATAGCTCTGATGTTTTCCGATCATACAAGAAAGTTCTCTGAAGCAAGATGCAGAAGTTTTGAAGCATGCACAGAAGAAGACATAAAGGAGGAAGAAGCTTCCATGACAATCCTTCTGGCACGTCAACTGAACCTGTCACAGGTGGAAGTTGAAGGTGACAACGTGAAACTCCTTGAAGCTATTAAAATCCAGCTGGGAAAGGCAGTGAAGAACACTCATCAATTGCAGACAGGCATTAACAATAAATTTATTTTGTGTATTAGAATGATTAAGGAACTTAGTATGGTTCCAGAGTCTGAGAATTACTTAACAAGAAAGTTAGATGAACAATGTCTTGAACATAGGATCAATTCGCATTGGAAAGAGCCACACATTAACCCCCTTTTGGTCAGGCTTCTGCAAGATGTAACTACAACAAACTTTGGTTTGTATCTCCAGGGTTAAGCCTGGTTTATTTTATTTTTTTAAAAGGTGTAGTTCACAAAAAAGTTAAAAAAAAATAGTGAGACAAAAAAAAATTGGATCGGTCACCCAAAGAAAAGAGCAAAGAACAAGAAGCCATATTAGCAAGACTATTGCAACTCAATTTTCACCAACAACACTCTTTTTGGACTAAGAGACGGTTCATATTTTTTGTTAAAAACTATAATCACCCTTGTAGGAAAACGAGAGATCAATTGCATTTCCCGAAATGAAGTGCATATCTCCCATTTTAATAGCAATAACTCAAATTAAAATCAGCTAACATTTTGGTGTATCATCGTATTTTTGGTGTACCGCACTATTTTTTCTCGTTGTCACGGTAAACAATCACACTTTCTGAAATGCAACACTTATAAATGTTTCTGAAACTGTGGCAAATTGGTGCTTTTTGGAATGCATTTCCCCTTCTCCGTGTGCCAACCACGTGGGAGGATACACACCATCTCTGACAATAATAACACTTTGCGTTACGAAGTTGCTACACTTCCACATTATCTTTCTCCCATTAGGTGGCACCATCCAAGCTTTTGATTTCATCATCTTTGATCCCCATGAAGAAGCAGGGGATCCAATTATTAGTGATTTTGACCAGTACTTGCATGACACGTAGGTGGGGAAAAGAGTGGTGGGCATACATCATTTTCGCTTTGCCAACCACTTGGGAAGATACCCACCTTCTCTGAGAATAGTAACACTTTGCGTTACAAAGTTAGTGTCGATTGCTATTTTTTTTTTTTTTTTTTGAAGGGAAAAGGCCTCTAACGAGGCCAACTTTATTAAACTACCTCAGAAAATGAGGTTTGAAGAGATACATTAAGGTGGAGAATCTGCATTCCACCTCTTGTTTACATTGTCATGAAAAGCATGTTGACAAAGATCATGTGCCACTAAATTTTCACATTTTCTTAAATGCTGGAATTTTACATCAATAAAGAAAGAAGAAATATCTTTTATTTTTAATACTTCAGACCGAATACTCCATGGAATCTCCCTTACATCTCCATTAATCGCCTCTATCACATTAACATCATCCCCTTCTATAATAATTCTGTTGAAGTTTAGTTCAATTCCTAGTTCCACCCCCGGTCTGCAAGCCACTGTTTCTACTAGTAAGGGAGAGGTTGAGATAAAGGTGATCGTTACACAACCCAGAAACCTTCCACTAAAATCTCGAGCCACAGCACCTGTGGCACCATTATTTGGAATGAAAGCCGCGTCCACGTTAATATTAATGAATGGTTGTTCCGGTGGAATCCAAGTCTGTAATGGAGATGTGGAATTGCCAAGCTTCTTAGGAAAGTTTTCCATACACAAATCAAAGTCCTGAAAAGATTTCTTTAAGATTGAATTCACTGAGAAAGAACCCTGTGAAAAAGTTGTGTCATTCCGAGACTTCCAAATATTCCATAGAATGCATACTTTCTTGACAAATTTATGATTTGAATCCTCCTCCATCCAATTCTTGATAATCTGACTCGTACTTTCTTCCAAAGCTAAATTCTATGTCAATAAACTTGCAGCTTCAAAATCCATCTTAGAATAGTCACATTCAAAGAAGAGATGATAAACCGTTTCATTTTCTTGGCCACAAAAGGAGCAATCAGTTTGAATATTAACCACAAACCTTCCAATGTTCATCTTAACAGCAATCCCATTATTCAATAATTTCCATACAAATATCAGAATTTTTGGTAGTATATGAGAGTGATATTTTGGGAGATTATTGGTGATTCTTTTTCTGGGAGATTTCATATTTTGCAAGAGCAACCTGAGGAATTTAGAGGTTCTTTAGATTCATATGAATATTTTCCAGTGCTTCTTGTGGACAAGATTATCACAATGGTTTCCAATGCGCCATGTATAAATAATGTAATCCATATTCAGCCTCCTATTGGTCCCCCAGTGGTCAACTCTGATGCAACATCTTCTCAGAGTACTATTTCAGATTCTACTGAGAAGAAGGATAGTTCTGCCTCAAAAAATAAAGAAGATATATTCCATGAGAAACATACAGATGCTAAATCTTCCAACTTTTGTGTGGATCAAGGCAGAACAAAACTTGGTAAAAAACCAAATGTAATAACCAGAAATCAAGCTGCAAATGTAAGCAAAAATGCACAAGGTAAGAGAAGTACCTCTTCTTCTCACCCATCTTCTAAATGAAAGTTCTATACTGGAATTTGAGAGGCCTGAGAAGAATTAAGGCCAAGAATAAATTAAGAAGTATTATAAAAACTTTTTATCCTTCTTTAGTTATTTTAGCTGAGCCAAAAGTATGGGCTACTTCAGACTTCATTAAAAAGTTAAGACTCCAAGGTATGCACTATCAGATTATTCATAATTCATATGAAGAATGTAAAGGAAATATTTGGATTTTATGGAATTCCTCAATAAAGACTCCTCAAGTCATCATTAGTATAAAACAGGGTGTGGACAAGTTGGCCTTTGTTAGTGGTGGTCAGGATTTGTCTGGACAAAGATAAATCTACGGTTGTAGTTCTCTTGACCACACCCTCATCTCGCACGTGTAAGTGATGGCCAAGATTTCATATCCCAATTGATAAATCTATGGTTGTAATTTGTCCCATAAAACTAACATTTAATGACCCATTAATGGAAATCTAATATAATAAATATAGTAAATGATTAATATAATAAATACCTAACTAATTAGTGTTCCACACTAATTGATATTAAATGATTTATTGATTCCTCATAATAATGTTTGTTCACTAATTGCTCATAATAAATAATCTATTAATTTCTTCCATTATAAAATTTCTCTTAGTTAAATTAATAAATTTGTATTTCTTCTATTAATAAATAATTTTGATAAAAACAGAAAAAATATTAATATCTATTAGTTGCGATAGTAGGTTGTGGAAGCGGTGGCGAAGGTCGAATGAATCACTAATCTAATAATATCAGTAGATATTAGTTAAGGCACGGATTAAGCCCTATAAACACATAAATAACCACTAATCTAAGGAACAAGTACAAGAGACCTGAATCTTCCGATAACTCATATAATGAAACACTTTATGTTTTGTTTATGCAATCCCATTAAGCAAAATCAATACTAATACTTTGTTACTTCACTTTCTTATTATTATCATCAAGAATATAAAACACAGTTTTGATAACTTTGCTTATGTAAGTGGCGGTTCAAATTTTTCCTCACAAGAGATAAATCTAGGGGGTAATCGTTTGTCATAGGTGATGGTTGTGATTGAGATTAGAAATGCATCTAATGGACAAAAATTATCATGTCATTAAGGTTCCATAATTCTTCATAATAAATAGTCTATTAATTAAATGTCAAACTAGAAAAAAAATATATAAATTATTCTACTAATGATGATAATAAAAGTATATTTTTATTAGCTAATACTTAGAATTAGTTTGGTATTGCTGCGATCTTTACAAAAGTGCTTTTCCGATGTACGTTATTATGCGGAGCTATGTAAAAAAACAATTGGTTGCCGATGTAAGTTACTGTGCCGAGCTTTTTAAAAAAAAACAATTGAACGGTTGCAAATTATAAACTAAAGCTAAAACTATTTTAATAAACAGACATATCTCTGAAAATATCATGTTCAACTATAATTAGTGAGAAAATGACAAAAGCAGACATATTTATGAAAATTGTCTATTCTATTTTATAGTGCGTAAAGTAAGTAAATTTTCTACTATTAGAGTACGTACACATGTAATATTAAATTTACTAATTAGTATTATTATTAAAAAGTATTATTTTTCTAAACCACTTTTTAAAAATCCATAATCTCTTAATATTTATCGTTGAAAATAAAAGTATATTTTAGTGATACGATATAACATAAAATGTAGTTTGAAAATAAAAAATAATTATCTTTAAAGAATATAGAATATAAAAAATAAAAATTGGTGATCATATATAGATTCAAGGATAATTGTTGTCAGTTATAAACAAAATAGGATAGAATTGGAAAATAAAATATGAAGCTAGGGTTAGCTTTTGCTTTTGAAGATTTTAAAAGCTCCTTCTCCCCACTTTACAAATTGATAAATTTTGGAAGTATACACTTTATGAAATCTTTAATAAACACTAAGATGAAAAAATATTGCTATCAAAATGTTTTCAAAATACTTTTTTTGAATGAAAAAAAAGCAGCACCGAACTTAGTTAAATTGGCTAACAATTATATAAGTGGACTATAATGACGGTGGCAAGTATTGGTGCCCAGTGAGTAATTTCGCATCGCCTCACGTATTTCTTGATAAATGGTTTAACGTTATTTTTATTCAATGATGATGGATAGCAGAGTTTATTGTTATTAGGTTAATTACTTAATGATTTGACTTACTAACTAATCATGATTTTATTATTTTTAGGCAACAAATAACCTCACATTTGGAGGCATAATGTCGTAGAATGTTATGGCCTGCCCTCTACTGATAATGTCATTACTAAGCCACTGTGTTCATCTGATAGTATTGAGTTTTCAATGGTAACCGCTGCGTTCATCTAGCAACAACTTCTTAAGAGGTCACCCATCCCAAGATTACTCAATACCGAGCATGCTTAACTATAAAGATTTTTCGCCAACTACGAAACCAATTATGCTGAAAAGGTCTCGGTGTTAGCAAATGACAAACCATTACTTCTATTCCAACTTAATTTGGAGCCTTCCTCGGGTACGGAATATGTTCAATCCTAGACTCTGGAATTTTTTCTCACTCATGAGACTTTGGAATATGTTCAATCCGTCAAGCATACTCTTTCGCCCTCGACATGTAACCCGTGGTCGACTCTGATACCATTTTTAAGGACCTGATCTTTGCCAATACTGTTCCCACTTAGTCATTGTAGTTATCCGATAGCGTGGGATTTTCAACTAAAACTGATATGGACATCCATTAGCAGTTTTCTGGGAGGTAGCCCATACCTAGATTACTTTCGCCCGAGAACCCATAAATTCAGTGATTTTTACCAACTCTGGATCCAAGTATGTTGAAAAGGCCACAGTGTTACGAAAGGACAAGCCATTACCTATATTTCATCGGTGAACTCTTCCTGCCAAATTGAATTACGTACATAATATTTATGGGAATTTTGAAAAACTAGAACTACATCGTATGTGGGTAAAATGATTACCATCGGAAATGACTTAACATTTTAAAGTATAATATATTAAGTGAATGAATTAGATTTTAAGTATGTCATCATCATTGAAATAGTAAGAACATACAATAAGCTTGGACTTCTCCATACATAGCACCGAGGCTTTTTAGTTAAAAACCTTACACCTCTTATCCCAAGGTGGTCAAGTGGGGTTTCGTGTTATGTGGTTGGGCCTTGAGTAGTGTCTGATGGTCCATGAAGATCCTAACAATTGGTATCAGAACCCGTGGTTGGGGCTACTGTTCGAACGTTGAAGTGGTTGTGGATGTCACCCGGTTTAGGGCGCAAGTGAAATCAGACTCAAGGTGAAGAAGGCAAGGCCCAAAGTTGAACTGGCGCTCAAGGTGGAGTTATTGTCTCACTCATTAACTCAGGAGGACCAGGGTTCTAAATCGGAAAGGAAATGCTCAAGGATGAACTGGCGCTCAAGGTGGAGTTAGTGTCTCACACATTAACTCTCAAGTAGTAGGGTTCTATGTGGCAAGGAAATGCTCAAGATAGAGTTGGTGCTTTCCTTCTCATTAACTCAAGGCGAAGTAGGATTGTAGGGCGCATAGTGACAATAATCCTGATCGATGGGTAGCATATACAAATGGTAATCATATGGTGAAGTCTGATTGGACTGGTGAAGTGGTTTAATATCGTCAAGGTGGAGATTGTTGGAGTATGTGGCACGATAAACCACTTAATTATATCTAGGGATAGTCCCACATGGAAGAAAGAGGAGTACATGTTGAGCTTAATAAACTTGGGCATCTCCTTACGTAGCGCTGAGGCCTTTTAGATTAAATCCACACACCTCATATCCCAAGGTGGCTAAGTGGGGACATGATCGGTACTATGTTGTCGGGCCCATAGTAGGTTCCTATTTTCCATGAACATCCTAACACCATTCACTAAATATAAGAAAGATGCAAAAAGGTAATACCATTTCAAAAGATCGATAAGATATCTTTTTAAACTAAAAAACATATCAAATAAATTTATTTTTTTTGGGACAAAATATGTAAAAATTAGTTTCGATATATTTCATTGTTGGCTTGAGGATACAACTCGAAAAAGGAGAGACATAGTATGGGAGGATGTCAAGGCGGAAAATGCTAGAAAGGATGTGAAGTGAAGAATAAAAATATCTATCGGGTTTCCCTTTACTTTTGCAACGATAAGAAGGGTAAACTTGATATTAATACATATTATATTTGATATTCATATGTCGGAAAATTCATAACTAAATAAAAATTATGCCCGTGACGTTACGGCACGGGTTAAGACCTAGTATCTAGTACAAAACAAGCAATAACAGTGGCAATGGGAGAGGTGGTTATTACTGGTATTCATGCAGCTACACTTACAGTAAATAGAAGGATTCTTTGGCAAGAGTTGGAGAAACTAAATGATTTGAACAAACCTTGTCTTGTAATTGGGGATTTCAATTTTATAACAAGTGTTGAAGAGAAAATTGGTGGACTACCTCCACTAAGGATTGCTATGAAAGAATTTACGGACTGCCTAAATAATTGTGGCCTCATACAAGCTCCAAAAACTGGAGTAGAGTTCTCATGGTGTAATAACAGGGAAGGAAAAAAGAGAATAGTGTGCAACTTAGACAGAGCAGTTTTTAATGACAAATGGTTGGAATTATATCCAAATTGGGGTTACAAAGTTGGTACAAGAGGAATATCAGATCATGGTGTGCTATATGGTACTAATGCAGAACTTCCAAAACCATCTAATGTTCCTTTTAGAGCTCTGAAGGTATGGAAAAGTCACCCTGATTTTCTACATCAAATTCAACTATCTTGGAATTCAGTGATAAGGGGTAATCCAATTTTTGTCTTTATGAGAAAACTTAAAATCCTGAAAAAAGATATACAACAATGGAATTGGAATGTCTTTGGGGATGTTACAAAAAAACTGAAGCAAGCTGAAGATCATATATTACAAGCAACTATTCTGTCAGATAAAAACCCTGATGATAAGGACTTACTGAATAACTTAATCACATCCAGGGGTGTTCAAGAGGTAATTTTGGAGCAACAAAGGGAAATCAATCAGAAAAAATCAAGAATTAGGTGGTTAAAAGAAGGTACATCAAATTCAAGGTTCTTTCATGTTAATATGAAATTAAGACAAGATCACAATGTTGTAGTTGAATTAGAAGACCCTAATGGAAATATAGTTGCTGATCAACAAAAAATTACTGAGATTCTGGTGACTTATTTTGAAGAAATGTTTAAATTTCAAGAAGTTTGCTCTGTCCCTGACATGTTTCAAGCCATTCCTCAATTAGTTTCTGAAGAGGAAAATTTGATTCTAGATGTTGTTCCATCTGAAGAAGAAGTGAAACAAGCAGTATTTGACCTGGATCCTGACAGTGCCCCTGGCCCTGATGGATTTGCAGGGTGGTTTTATAGACATTCTTGGGAAATTATTGGAAAACATTTAGCAAAAGCCATCCAATACTGCTGGAGAGGAGGATTTATTCCACAAGGCTTTAATGCAAATTTCTTACTTCTACTACCAAAAGTCAAGAGTGCTAAAAAAGCTGCACAATTTAGACCAATTGGATTAATGAACTTCAGATTTAAAGTTATTACAAAGATAATATCCACAAGATATGGTAGTATCATTCAGAAGATAGTATCTCCCCAGCAAGGAGCATTTATAAAAGGAAGGAATATCCAAGAACAAATTGTTCTGGCTTCAGAGTTGGTGAATGAGTTGAATATCAAAAGAATGGGTGGCAATTTAGGTCTTAAAATAGACATATCTCAGGCCTATGACTCCCTTAGCTGGTCTTTTTTATTTCAAGTCATGAGGAAATTTGGTTTCTCTGAAAAAGGAATTTCATGGCTACACACAATTATGAAGTCTGCAAGAATATCTGTGCTTTTAAATGGTGGTCCAGTAGGATATTTTCAAGTAGGTAGAGGCCTTAGACAAGGTGACCCATTATCCCCTCTTCTATTTGTGATAGCAGAAGACTGTTTGAGCAGAATAATTACAAAAATGATTCAAGGAGGGAAACTTCAGCCTATGGTGTCAAGAAATGGGGTGCAACCTTCTCACATTTTTTTGCAGATGATATATTTATCTTTTGTAATGGGGACAAAAGGAATGTCAGAAAACTAATTTCAAACCTTCAAGACTATCAAGCTGCATCAGGACAAGTTTTTAATCTTGCTAAAAGCAAGTGTTTTATTGGTGACACCAGTGAAGTGAGGAAACATCAAATAGCTGATGAATGCAATATTCCTCTCTCATCTTTCCCAGACAAATATCTTGGGGTTGTGTTAACTCCAGGGTGCATTAACTCTCAACATATTTGGAATTGTGTGGAACAAATACAAGGAAGCTTGGCTGGCTGGATGGGAAAACTATTATCCTTCCAAGAAAGATTGATTCTAGTAAAGCATGTCCTTTGTAGTATCCCAATTTACTGTATGTCAGTATACAAATGGCCTCAAAGAGTATTAAAAGAATGTGAGCATATTATAAGAAATTTTCTTTGGACAGGAGACCCTGCAAAGAAGAAAATTATTACACTGAAATGGGACAAAGTATGCTCTCCATTGGAGGAAGGTGGTCTGGGACTGAGAAGACTAGAAACAATAAATAAGGCACTACTTATGAAGTTATGGTGGAAAATTCAGAATGGCACAGAAGAGTGGGCTAGATTCTTCCAAGAAATTTTTTTAACCAAAGATGGAGAGTGGATTCAATACTATAAAAAATCATCAATTCTGCCTGGTTTAAAATGGATTTCAGAAGAGGTAAAATGCCATACAAGATGGATAATGGGTGATGGTGAAAGTATTTCATTTTGGAAAGATACATGGTTAAAATAAAAACCTCTATGTGAACTACATCCTGCAAATGGTTATATGGCTCAGTTCCCTGATCTGAAAGTTGGAAATATTTTATTGGAAGGTGAATGGGTAATTCCAAATGAACTTTTAGAAGTAATATCAGTAAATGAGCTGCCTGTAGTAAGCATGGAAAGGGACAGAAGGGTATGGAGTGGTAACCTTACTGGAAATTTCACTGTTGCTTCTGCTGTTGAATGCATAAGGAATAAGTTCCCCAAGCTAAAATGGCCAGCTCAGGTATGGAATTATTCTATACATCCTAGTATCTCCAGCAATGTATGGAAAATAGTCAATGGTATTTGTTCCACAGATGAAAAGATGAAGACTAGAAAGTTTCAACTGGCTTCAAGATGTTACTTTTGCAGAAAAGCTGAGGAAAATATGGATCATATTTTATGGGAATGCAATTTCAGTGAACTAATGTGGAATTGGTTGGGAGGTATGTTCTGCTTTAAAAACCCCAGTTCTTTTGATGAAATTTTTAATCTTGCAAAGCATAAAAGCCCTGCTGTCAAGGAAATCTGGAGAGTAGCTGTTTTTACTCATCTCAGGGAATTGTGGTTTCAAAGAAATAGGTGTGTCTATGAGGAAGAAGCTATTAATATACACACTATAAAATCCAGAATACTGAAGCTTACTGCTGAAAGTGAAATAAGAATGAAACAGTACATGTGGAATATTATATATGACCTGCAAATCTTGAAACACTTTGGAATGAAATGCCGAAAGTTTAAAAAATTGACAATCCAGGAAATATATTTTACTCTGCCACAGAATAATCAGCTACTTCTGTGTTGTGATGGGGCTTCAAGGGGAAATCCAGGATTATTAGGCTATGGCTTTATTGCAAGGAATAGTATGGGAGATTATGTGGTAGCAATGGCAGGAGGTTTAGGAACTGCAACAAATTTTTTTGTAGAGATTATAGCAATTTTATGTGCAGGGGAATGTGCCATACAAAATGGTTATAGAAGACTCTTGTTCAGATCAGATTCACAAGAAGCCATATCAGCATTTAAAACTTCTAAAGTCCCATGGTTTGCAATTTCTAGATGGAATAAAATATGTCAAAATGTAAGGGAATTGGAATTTATTCATAGTTACAGGGAGATCAACTTCTCAGCTGATGACTTAGCAAAAAAAGGTGCAAACATGCAGAGTGGCCACCACCAAATATACAATAGAAAACCAACATTTCTAGGGGCATTGGAAGCTGAAGACAAAACATATTATAGGTTCCATTAGCTTGATAAAATTGTTTTGATATTTTTGTGATGTAATTGTGAGATGGATTTTGTAATTTGTATATATTTTTTGGTTATCAATAAAATTCATTATTAAGCAAAAAAAGAAAAGAAATGGAATGAACTAGCAGTGCTGTGGATTCGGTTCATGGCAGTGGTGAGGCTGGGAGCTTGGGTTCTCAAAAGATTTGAAATTGCTGGTGGTGATTGTTAATACAGGTCGGGGGAATTTTGTGTCGACAAACGGTAGTAATTCTTCATGGCTATCTTATTGTTTGTGAAGTGATTGGTGAGGATTAGCCACAGATGAAAAATGAAGCAGCTGCAGGGATTGAGCTACAGATTGTGTTGGATGTTGTAGTGGTCAGAGGCTTGAGGTTGATTTCATGTGTTGGGTGGTATTGTTGTTACATGGAAGTTTAAGCTGTGAACTCAAGAGGTAGTGCACTGATGATACTGCAGGTTTAGAAGCAAGCAAAGAGCAGATGGAGCTTATATGAATGCAGCTGTGAAGATGCACAGTTTGAGATGGTGTTGAGTTTGAGTAAGAAATATGGTGGGGCTGTTTTTGGGGTGTTTGTTATGCAGGTGCAATGAAATGTTTAAGTTCAGCTGCAGATGGAGTTGCGTGGCTTTGGCGCTGCAAAGCAGGGATGAATGGTAGTTGAGATGGCAGGTTATGGAGCCAAAGCTGTAACTGGTGCTAGGCATTACAGTTCTGTGCAGCTGGAGTTATGGTAACTTCAGACGAGCAGTTACAATGGTGTTCGAGCTATACAGGGACGAGTAGTGATCTGGAAGGCCTGGTGCTGTAGCTGGCATGAGAAATAGTTGCAGATTGGAAGTGCAGGTGATGCTGTGTATTAATATTGCAGGTGTGAACTGAGATTAGTATCACAGGTGGTGATGGCGCTGGGTACTGAAGGTTATGTAATGAGACAGCAGCTGAGATGCTGTGCTGCTGCTCTAACTGCAGGTGCAGCTGTTCAAAGATATTACAGGGAGACAACAAAGATGAAGTGGAGCAATCACTATTGCAGTTGCTAGCAGGGTTGTATGGGAGTGAAAAATGGGTCATGTGGTGTTATTGAGCTCAGCTATGGAGATGAAACTGATATTGCAGTTAGTTTGTATGAACTGTAGTTGCAGGTGTTGGATTTGTAGTTGACAGGGAAGAGAATGAAGTTGCTGGTGGAATGTACAGATTGAGAAAAGGAAGTCAAATCAATGGAGATGGCAAGTTAGCATTGCAGGTAGTACCGCAGCTACTAAGCTGAAATGCTTTAGCTGGACTGGAGTTATATTTGAAGATAACATGGGAATGAGTTACAGGTTACTTGAGTTGATTACTTTGGCCGGCGACCGGTGACTTTTCCGGCCAATTTCCAGCACTATGACCAGTTTTCCGGTGACTATTAATTGGGAAAGTTTTCTACTTGGCTACTATCACACATGAATTATATGGGCTTAGTGGATATATTGGACTTGGACTTTTGAGGATATGACCTAGTTTGGAGAAAGAAAGCTACAAAATGGGAGGACTTCTACAATCTTTTATCACGTATTTTCTATTCTACTTGGAGTTTTGCAGAGAGATGGAACTAGGGTTTGCTTCCTTGTTTTATTTTCATCTTCATTATTTCATTTATTATATTTGATGATGAACTCCATATTTATGAGTAACTAAAACTCTTTTTGATTAAGGGCGATTTCGAAGCCCAAAGTATGAATCTATAATTGATATGAAATAACTTGTTCTCTTGCATTCATTTATGTTATTGATTGATTTCTACCATGCTAATATTGTTTATGGATTATTTGTTAAGGGTTTAAGTTCGAAATTGAATCATTAATTCTTAATCTATTTGCTAGTTTAGATTTTCTTCGACCCGTAATTGTCTAGAGAAGATAAACACAAGTAGCAATATGTGGGTACTGATGATGGGACTTTGTTAAGTATCCATATGTAGAAATCAACACTAGTAGGTGATTCATGCTTTTGAGTTCATCACTAGGAGCAACCTTATCTCACAAAACTTAGAGAATTTGTTTAAGTCACACCTAGTAAGCGTACCTCTAGGAAACTTGGCAAGTAGGAACCGGTAGTCGAGCGCTTCCGTATCCGGTGAGCTTAGGAGATAATAACGGAATAGTTGAGCGTACTAATTATTCTAGGGTTGTTAGTAACATGATAATGCAAAGAACTTGGCTATATATCAATTAGGTTTGTATTCCGTGGTCTAGAATGAACCTTTAATCAATTACATCTCATATTTGAATACAATTTACTATTTTCAGATTTTCTACAACACAATAATCTTTGCTAAGAGTATTTGCATAACAACTTAGACTTCATACCTCCCTTGGGACGATCCTACTTACATTATACTACTTGCTAGTTAAAGAGAAGTAGAGAAATTTATTTTTGCGAGTTCGACGCCTCGTCACTAGGTGAGATTGTTCTTTGAAATAAAGTCACTCCTGGTTCCCTTGTATATGCCAGTGAGTTGATATAGAAATAAGTTTGTTGACCACTAGTTCCCTTGTATATGCCAGTGTGTTAAAACTATAATTCAGACCAGTATCTCAATCCAATAGGATGCATAGGTTCATCTTGGCGGTGACCTTCAGACAGATATGGGATACATCGATCACTTTTGAATATTCGCCACATCTACCTCTTTATCCATCTTCTTAATCTTTTCATTGTGATTGTGGTTAGTCAGATTCCGAGTATTGTGGTTTGTTCGACTTTCTAATAAAAACTTTATGCACTTATATATGAACTGAATTTGCGCAAGGTATCTCCTCATGTAGTCATTTTGGATTCATTCATTGATTTGTCTCAAATAGACGGAGTTGGAAATATAGGTTTTGCAGGAAGACCTCTTGTAAACCTTCACGAGACTAAAACTCATCCACTAGGGACACCTAGGGGTTCAAAGGCTTGTTATTTATGCTAAAAGTGACCGTAGCCTCGACGAGACGGAGTTGTATGTATCTTTTAGAATTATTTTGTTTTGATTTGCTAGAGGACTAGCAAAGTCTAAGTGTGGGGGAATTTGATAGGTGTCCAAAAAACCTTTATATTTATCTATTGTTTATGCTTTCTCTGCTAGTTTTCTTGTAAATTATGTATCTTATGTTTGCTTTTGAGTTTTATAGGTATTTCAGAGTCACTTGGAACAAAAGAAGAAGAAACGGCGCAAAAATCTCATCTCATGTGCAAATGTTGTTGGAGGCGGATAATTTCTCACAATTTGCTTTTATTTCTTCATCTATGTCTGAAAAGTATGTCGGCGTTAGTGATGCAAATTTTCTGTCTGAAAAGCACGACAACTTTAGTGATGACTCTCATTGAAGAGAAGAAGTGAATATGAGGAGTAAAAGACGGTTGTTGCTAGTGGAAGGCAAAAAGAAGCGTTCATTTGGAGCAAAGAGGGCATAAAGAACCAATTCACAGGCGAGCAAAGCTAGCTACGGTTGAGCAACAAAGAAATTAGGTTGTCGGTTATCTGAAACCGACAATCCATAGAAGAGCTACTACCCCTTATCTATATAACCTGGGTGGATATATCCATTTTATCTCCTACAATAAACCTAAAAATCAGAGAACCTAAATCAATTTCCCTATCATTAGCTTTTATTCCTCTACCTGAAACCAATAACGACATCTAAAACCGAGAAAAATTTAGGAATTTAGAAATGGAGGCTTGAATCTGAGACTGAGTTGGTGCTAATGGTTATTAAGCTGTGTGGGTTGGTTGTGCATCTGTGATGAAGGGCTGCTGGTTTGCTGTTAATGGAAGATTCAAGATAGGGTTTGTCTAAATTTACTGTTGAGGAAGAGTGATGGCTCTTATGGTAGGTTGGTCAAATAGGATCAAGTCAGGTGAAACACAAAATTAATTCTCGAGTTTGATAAGGGTTTCTGTATAATACCATGTATGGCAGGGTTTGAGCAAGAAGAAATGAAGATTTGGATCTAATTTGTGGAACTGAAGGATGAAATGGGAGAAATGGAGAATGGGTTTACTGTGATATGAATTTGCAGGTGTTTGGGTAGTTCAGAAGCTATAGAACTTCAAAAATACAGCAAGAAGAGACTGGCACGTAACCTGTTCGAGTAAAGGCTTGAATACAGCTAAAAGTTCAAATGGAATGAACTAGCAATGATGTGGCTTTGGTTCATGGCAGTGGTGAGGCTGGGATCTTGGGTTCTCATAAGATTTGAAATTGCTGGTGGTGATTGTTAATACATGTCGGGGGAATTTTGTGTCGACAAATGATAGCAGTTCTTCATTGCTATCTTATTGTTTGTGAAGTGATTGGTGAGGATTATCCACAGATGAAGAATGAAGCGGCTGCAGGGGTTGAGCTACAGATTGTGTTGGATGTTGCAGTGGTCAGAGGCTTGAGGTTGATTTCCTATGTTGGGTGGTGTTGCTGTTACATGGAAGTTTAAGCTGTGAACTCAAGAGGTAGTGCACTGATGATACTGCAGGTTTAGAAGCAAGCAAAGAGCAGCTGGAGATTATATGAATGCAGCTGTGAAGATGCACAGTTTGAGCTGGTGTTGAGTTTGAGTAAGAAATCTGGTGGGGCTATTTTTGGGGTGTTTGTTATGCAGGTGCAATGAACTGTTTAAGTTCAGCTGCAGATGGAGTTGCGTGGCTTTGGCGCTGCGAAGCAGGGATGAATGGTAGCTGAGATGGCAGGTTATGGAGCCAAAGCTGTAACTGGTGCTAGGTATTGCAGTTTTGTGCAGCTGGAGTTATGGTAACTGCAGACGAGAAGTTACAATGGTGTTCGAGCTATACAGGGACGAGTAGTGATCTGGAAGGCCTGGTGCTGTAGCTGGCTTGAGAAATAGTTGCAGATTAGAAGTGCAGGTGATGTTGTGTATTAATATTGCAAGTGTGAACTAAGATTAGTAGCACAGGTGGTGATGGCGCTGGGTACTGAAGGTTATTTAATGAGACAGCAGCTGAGATGCTGTGCTGCTGCTCTAAATGCAGGTGCAGCTGTTCAAAGATATTACAGGGAGACAACAAAGATGAAGTGGAGAAATCACTGTTGCAGTTGCTAGCAGGGTTGTATGGGAGTGACAAATGGGTCATGTGGTGTTATTGAGCTCAGCTATGAAGATGAAACTGATATTGCAGTTAGTTTGTATGAACTGTAGTTGAAGGTGTTGGATTTGTAGTTGACAGGGAAGAGAATGAAGTTGCTGGTGGAATGTACAGCTGAGAAAAGGAAGCTGAACTGAACTGGAGATGGCAAGTTAGCATTGCAGGTAGTGCCGCAGCTACTAAGCTGAAATGCTTTAGCTGGACTGGAGTTATGTTTGAAGATAACATGGGAATGAGTTACATGGTACTTGAGTTGATTACTTTGGCCGGCGACCGGTGACTTTTCCGGACAAGCTCCGGCACTATGACCAGTTTTCCGACGCCTATTAATTGGGCAAGTTTTATACTGGGCTACTCTCACACATGAATTATATGGGCTTAGTGGATATATTGGACTTGGACTTTTGAGGATATGACCTAGTTTGGAGAAAGAAAGCTACAAAAGGGGAGGAATTCTATAATCTTTCATCATGTATTTTCTATTCTACTTGGAGTTTTGCAGAGAGCTGGAACTAGGGTTTGCTTCCTTGTTTTATTTTCATCTTCATTATTTCATTTATTATATTTGATGATGAACTCCATATTTATGAGTAACTAAAACTCTTTTTGATTAAGGGAGAGTTCGAAGCCCGAAGTATGAATCTATAATTGATATGAAATAAGTTGTTCTCTTGCATTCATTTATGTTATTGATTGATTTCTACCATGCTAATTTTGTTTATGGATTATTTGTTAAGGGTTTAAGTTCAAAATTGAATCATTAATTCTTAACCTATTTGCTAGTTTAGATTTTCTTCGACCCTTAATTGTCTAGAGAATATAAACACAAGTAGCAATATGTGGGTACTGATGATGGGACTTTGTTAAGTATCCATATGTAGAAATCAACACTAGTAGGTGATTCATGCTTTTGAGTTCATCACTAGGAGCAACCTTATCTCACAAAACTTAGATCATTTGTTTAAGTCACACCTAGTAAGCGTACCTCTAGGAAACTTGGCAAGTAGGAACCGGTAGTCGAGCGCTTCCGTATCCGGTGAGCTTAGGAGATAATAACGGAATAGTTGAGCGTACTAATTATTCTAGGGTTGTTAGTAACATGATAATGCAAAGAACTTGGCTATATATCAATTAGGTTTGTATTACATGGTCTAGAATGAACCTTTAATCAATTCCATCTCATATTTGAATACAATTTACTATTTTCAGATTTTCAGATTTTCTACAACACAATCATCTTTGCTAAGAGTATTTGCATAACAACTTAGACTTCATACCTCCCTTAGGACGATCATGCTTACATTATACTACTTGCTAGTTAAAGAGAAGTAGAGAAATTTATTTTTTCGAGTTCGACGCCTCATCACTAGGTGAGATTGTTCTTTGATTCCGTCGTTCTTATGATGATTTAGGATCTAATGATTGGTCCTTAGATTAATTAGTGGATCTTAAACCCTTTTTTTCTATTTTATTTATTCTTCGTTTATAGATTTTCCTTGTTCTAGTTCTGTGGGGAATTTTCCTCTGCTTGGAGGAGGAACTTCCTCTAATGTTCCTGGTTATTCTGGTGGAAATCTTAATAATTCAAGAATGGAAGAAGGATTCTGGGATCCTCCTAAGTTCGGTTCCATCGATTGGTCCTCTTGTTTTGGTAAATAAAATGCTAAATCGATGGCAAACGACCCTATGGATTTTTGTAATTCTAGTGTAGTTAATAGAGAACGAGTTATGGTTGTTGAAGATGCTGATATGAATGATAATATTAAGAAGTGTGAAGGGTTAGTAGTTGGGTGTTTTTTTGGCAGAAGATTACCATTCATGTTAGTGAATCGGTCTGTGAAAAAAGGCATGGAACTTGAAAGGTGATTTTCAGATGACTATCCATGGTGACGTTGTGTTTGTTTTTGAGTTTTCTAATGAGGAGGATAGAGTTTTAGCTCTGGAACATGGTTAATTGTATATTGATAATCAGTTGTTCATAGTGAGAGCCTGGACTCCATTATTAGAAAACGAAATTGCTGAATTGAAAACAGTTTCAGTATGGGTTAACTTATTCAAAGTCCCTATCCACATGTGGCATGCTAAAGGTTTTGCTACCATGGATAATTTCTTGGGTAAACCTCTTATGTCTGATAAACTCACTCTCTCTAGACAGAGAATGGGATATGCTCGAGTTTGTGTAGAAATTGATGCCTCTTGTGAGTTCCCCTCAATGATTCCTATCATTATCGGTGGTAAGCGTATTAAAATTCCTGTTGAATATCCTTGGAAGCCCCCAAGATGTAATTTCTGTAGCATCTTTGGTCATTCTATTGCAAGGTGTGTAAATAAACCTAAAGATGTTGTTCCTCAGCCTAATCCTGAAGTTATTGTTCCTATCCCTGAGATCCCTAAAGAAGTTTGGGTTAAGAAAACTCCGAAGAGACCTAGAATTAGTATTCATAAAAAAGAGAATAATATTGTTGAAACTTCCTCAACTGCGGAAGAAATCATTATGGAAGAAGTACCTATTATTGTATCAAGATCAGTTAAGGAGAAGGTTGTTCAATTATCTATGGGTTCTATCCCTAATCCAGGTAATTCTTCTTCTCTAGTCACTGTTCCAGTTACTATGACGAATAAATTTGATGTTTTATCTGATAAGAATGGAGAACCTGTGGCGAGTAATATCTTGACTGACTCAACTGAAAATTTTGCTTATGCTGATAATGCTTCTAAGCCTGTTTAGACAAGCTCTCCCGAGATAAGTTTAACAGATAAGGGTGGTGGTGTTAAGTCTCATTTTAACCAGAAACCCTCAGGTCAGACTAGTGTCAAGATTCCTTTGAAGGTAGAGAATTCTAAAAAATCTGGTAAGGGTAGTAGGAAGATTCACCCTCTCAACCTTATCAAGGATTAAGTTCGGTTATTGGAATACTAGGGGATTGAATGATCCCCTTAAACAAAGTAAAGTTAGTTCTTTTATTAGTGATAATAACTTGTCTCTTGTAGACTTAGTCGAAACTCATGTGCAATTTAATAATTCTGCTAGAATAAGAAAGAGCATTTGTGCTTCTTGGTCTTTTTTGGATAATTATATCAATAATGCTTCTGGTCGAATCTGGGTTGGGTGGAACCCGGGTGTTATTTCAGTTTCTCTCATTCAAAGTTCTGACCAAACTATTTTTCTTCATGTTGTTCTTCCTAAAAATAAATCTTGTGTGGTTTCTTTTATTTACGGGCATAATGATTTTGTTGAGAGACGATATCTATAGTATGAGATTGAAAATTTTGCTTCAAATAATAAGTTTCCTTTGATCCTTCTAGGCGATTTCAACTCCATTTTAGAGGTTTCTGATAGATTAAGTAAAGCCTCAGGTCAGACTAGTGTCAAGATTCCTTTGAAGATTCCTTTGATAAGGGTGGTGGTGTTAGGTCTCATTTTAACCAGAAACCCTCAGGTCAGACTAGTGTCAAGATTCCTTTGAAGGTAGCGAATTCTAAAAAATCTGGTAAGGGTAGTAGGAAGATTCACCCTCTCAACCTTATCAAGGATTAAGTTCGGTTATTGGAATACTAGGGGATTGAATGATCCCCTTAGACAAAGAAAAGTTAGTTCTTTTATTAGTGATAATAACTTGTCTCTTGTAGACTTAGTCGAAACTCATGTGCAATTTAATAATTCTGCTAGAATAAGAAAGAGCATTTGTGCTTCTTGGTCTTTTTTGGATAATTATATCAATAATGCTTCTGGTAGAATCTGGGTTGGGTGGAACCCGGATGTTATTTCAGTTTCTCTCATTCAAAGTTCTGACCAAGCTATTTTTCTTCATGTTGTTCTTCCTAAAAATAAATCTTGTGTGGTTTATTTTATTTACGGGCATAATGATTTTGTTGAGAGACGATCTCTATGGTCTGAGATTGAAAATTTTGCTTCAAATAATAAGTTTCCTTTGATCCTTTTAGGAGATTTCAACTCCATTTTAGAGGTTTCTGATAGATTAAGTAAAGCCACGGTTCTTGCTTCACAATTCTCTGATTTTTGGAATTGCACTCAAAATGCAAGTTTATTTGATCTTTCTTATACTGGTAGTTACTTTACTTGGAATAATCAATAATTTGGTGTAGATAGAGTTGAGGCTAAAATTGATCGTGTTCTTATTAACTTTGAGTGGATCGCTGAATTTCAAGACTCCTCGACTAAATTTCTTCTCCCGGGTATTTCAGATCATAGCCCTAGCGTTGTTACTTGTTTTGAAGGTAGATTTCATGGCCCCCTACCTTTCAGATTTTGTAATTTCCTTTATGAGGATCCTGAATTCTTTGATATTGTCAGAAGAGAATGGATTGTGCATGTTAGAGGAAATCTTATCGTAGTTTTCGTTTCCAAACTAAAAAGAGTTAAAGGATTTTGATTGCTTGGAGGAAAAGAAAATTTGGTAAATTATCTTTGCAGACTATTGAAGCTAAACAGAACATGCTGGATCTTCAAGCCCAGCTGCAAGTGAATCCTCTTTGTACCTCTACTGCTAGTTATGAAAGAGAATATGTTCGTGCTTATTCCAAGTTAGCTAGATGTGATGATTCTCTTACCAAACAACAGTCCAAAGTTAAATGGATGGATGTAGGAGATTCCAATGTTAAGTTCTTTCACAATTCTATCAAAGAGAGAAGGTCGAGAAATAATATTCTTACTCTCTTGTCTAGCTCTGGTGTGAAGTTAGATGATGATAGAACTATTACAGCCGAATGTGTTCAGTTTTATCAAACTCTATTTAATAAAACTTCAGTTGCTTTTGATTCTTATAATGTGTAAGATGATATTCATTTTGATAAAGTGCTTCTTGATTCTGATGCTACGGATTTAGTTTCTACCATTTCCAGAGATGAAGTTGTCCTTGCTCTTGCTTCCACTGACTCGTGCAAATCCCCAGGACCGGATGGCTTCACTAGTCAATTTTTCAAAGCTGCTTGGGATGTTGTTGGTGATGATTTTGTGTCAGCTATCATCAATTTTTTTGAAAAAAGTAAGTTATTAAAAGAAGTTAATAGCACTTTCATCACTTTAGTCTCCAAATGTGATAACCCTTTAGGTTTCACTGACTTTAGACCTATTTATTGTTGCAGTGTCATCTATAAATGCATTGCTAAAATTTTAGCATTACGAATGAAGAGAATTATGTGTCACTTAATTAGTTCCAATCAGTCTTCATTCATATCTGGTAGAGCTATCTAAGATAATGTCATGTTAGCTCATGATCTTGTGAGAAATTATCATAGAAATAATAGTCCAGCAAGATGTGCCCTAAAGATTGATCTCAAGAAGGCGTATGATTCTATCAATTGGGAGGCGGTCACTCTTGCTATGAAGAAACTTGGATTTCCTGACAAGTTTGTAAATTGGATTTATTTATGTATTTCTTCTTCTAAGTTTTCCATCATGACCAATGGCTCTCCTTATGGCTTTTTTGGAGCAAGTAGAGGATTGAGACAAGGTTGCCCCCTTTCCTATTATCTTTTTGTTATTGTTATGGAGGTCTTTAATCTCATTATCCAACAACAGGTTCAGCTCAAAAAGTTTGGATTTCACCCCAAATGCAAATTTACTAGCCTCACTCATCTATGCTTCGCAGATGACGTTATGGTTTTTTTTCAAGGGTTCATTCGAAGCCGCCTCTGTTGTCCAACTTTCTTTACAAAAATTCAGTTATTTTTCTGGACTTGAGGTTAGTATTCATAAATCCTCTTTATTTCATTCTGGTATTTCAGCTGCTACTCTGGTTGACATTCTTCATTGCTTTGGGTGTGATGAAGGAACCCTCCCTGTTAGATAATTAGGGGTTCCCTTAATTTCAACTAGGATATCCTATTCAGATTGCTTTCCTTTGGTAGCTAAGGTCACTAAAAGAGTTAAATCGTGGAAAGCTAGGTTTCTTACCTATGCCAGCAGGCTTCTACTTATTAAAGTTGTTCTTTGTAGCATGGTCTACTTCTGGTTCTCTTGCTTTGTCCTCCCTAAAAGGGTCATAAAAGAACTCAAAACTGTTTTTAAAAGGTTCTTGTGGACTGGCCCTGATCTAGACAAGAGACGCAATCATATTAGTTGGGTTCAAATTTGTTTGTCAGTTTCTGAAGGGGGTTTAGGAGTGAAGAATCTTGAGAGTACCAATATTGCTGCTAATTTGAGACACATTTGGGATCTTACTTCAGGTAAAGATAGTGTTTGGACCAATTGGGTTAAGGCTAATCTTATTAAAAATAAATATTTTTGGAGTATGAATGTTCCACATGACTGCTCCAGGAGCTAGAGAAGAATCTTAGATTGTAGAGACATTGCAAGGCCTTTTATGGGTACTATCCTTGGTAATGGAAAAGCCACTAGTTTTTTATTTGAATTCTGTCACCCTATTGGTAGGCTATGTGATTAGGTTCATATCCCTGTTATAAATGCATTTCATCAATTTGGGTTGTATAGTGTTTCAGATTTTTTAACCGAAGATGGCTGGAAATTTCCTATAGTGGTTGGTTTTGATTCCGCTGTCTGCTCCCAAATCAGTTCTGTTGAATTTGATATGCTTGAAGAAGATAAAAAAAATTGGAAAGCTAGCAGTTCTGGTGATTTCTCCATGAAGCATACTTATGATCTGTAGGAGGGAAGCTAAGAAATGTGTGGAATCAATGGTAATCAAATATTGTAGGTGTGTTGTGAATTCTGAATATTATAAGTTCTGAATAATTGAAATTGCTCAGTTGAGAGTAATTGCTCAATTGATGAGTTTTGATCTCGTGTTGTCTGTGAGACGTGAAATCGTTGTATTTGATGTTGTTTAAATCATGATTCAGAGACTTATTTATATTGCTGGAATTGTAGACACCATGATCCCATAAAGTGTGACAGTTGATGGAATCAAAGAGTGGGGAAATGGAAATCGTGTTTGAAACCAGTTGCTCATCGTGCGGAGACTTGTTTGATTTTCCATCCACTACTTTGTTAACTCCTTCAACTGATTGCACGAATTGTTCACATTCCATCGTGTGTTTGAACACACATGTCGTAGACCGCCAGACCAAAACCCTAGTTGATATCCCCCCAAGTGACACGATTGACGTCTCGTGGTTAGTTTAGTCAGTTGTTGACTTCATGATTTCATGGGATGATGAGTCCATGTATTTATTGAGTTGAACATGATTTTGTAAAATGTTCTAAAACTCATGAATTGAACGTGGGCATGATTCCAATGTTGATAGTTGAGGCGAGCAAGTATTGCTCTGATTTGTTGAATATTGATAGTTGAACTAATATTCCTTGATTTGAGCAAGTATTGCTCATCTGATGAATTATTGGCAGCGTGACCAAAATAAAATATTAATTAAAATACTGGTAGTTGAACCGAGTATAATTAATAAGAATATTGATCATGAGATCGTCATTAATTTATTAGTGTTTGAATCTGGAATTATAATCCTTGGACTCAGAAACCCTAATTTGATCAATTGATGACCACTTCATGGTTTGTTAGGAATTGAACCATGGAACGAAGGAAGGATTGGTTTCATGAGACTATGGGTTAATCATGTAACACCCATATGCTCACGTGAGAAAACACCAAGACCTCTTGAAGAGTTGGTGACTTGTTGATGAAAGAATGATTAAATGCTGGTTTAATCATTTATTCGAATTACTGTTGGGTTCAGTATTAGGTGATAAAACCTGATTAATTATGAAGAGGTGGAGGACCAACCAAGGGGTCATGAAACCATCCCTGGGTGGTCACGGGATCAAGTGTTGATCGTTCCATGAAGTTCCAAGTCGTTTGGAAGAGTTTTGGACCTAATACGTACAATTGCTCAAATTAGGTCAAATTGTGAACATATGTAAGACCGGCTCATTGAGAGCGAAAGAGCCAACCTTGGTCGGTCAAGGTAATATGCTCATGTCCCCAAAGTGTTCGTATCTCAGTTCTGAGAATTTTGATATTTTCGGATGTGCGTTTGAGCAAATCATTTTAAAAAATATGAATAAACCAGGGTTTTTTGATAAAACCGTCAAAACTTCATGAGATGAAGGAAAAATAATAAAATAGTGAAAGAATTATGAAGTGTGGGATCAGCCATGGCCAAGGCATGACCGGCCGGCCAAGGGGCCAATCCCACACGTTTTTTTCCAAAAGTTTCATAATATTTTCATGATTTTAGGGAAATATGATAAAATCAAGGAGTTTTGCTAAAATTAAAGAGTTTTGTTCAAATCAAGGAGTTTCCATGAGTTGAGGGAAACATAAAAAATAATAATAATAAAATAAGGGACGTGTGGGCATGTGGGACCGGCTTGGAGCATGGTTGGCCGGCCAGGGCCCGTGCGTTTTCCCTAATTTTATGTATTATTTCACAATTTAAAGGAAATTTCATAATTTGAAGGAAATATCATGAAATCAAGGAATTTCATGGGATTATGAAAACGTGAAAAATATAATAATAATAATAATAAAAAGGGATGTGTGAGGCCATCTAGGGTTTGGCCGACCGGCTATGGCCCGTGCACACGGGTTTTTCTAATTTTATATTATTTTTCATGAGACCAAGGAAATATCATGAGATTAAGGAGTTTTCATGAAATTAGGGAAACAATAATAAAATAATAAGGAATCATGAGGTGTGAGGCCGGCTGGGACCAAGGCATGGCCGGTTAGCCAATGGTCATGCCCCACAATATTCTTCCCTAATTTATTATTATATCTTTGGTGTGAAAGAAACACCATGAAACTGAGGAGTCTCCTCAAAACGAAGGATATTTGTTCAAATGAAATAATTTTCATGAACTCAAGGAAAATAACAAATAAATGATAAAAATATGAAACTGGCGTCGGATTGACCACGGCACGGACGGCCGGTCAATGGGCCCATGCTACTAGCGCCTTGGTTAATTTTTCATTATTTATTATCTTCTTTCCTATTTTGCATAGGTTCATCGTCTCGTCGTATTTTGAAATACTCGTTCGTGCGGTGATTGTTAGTGCATCGTCGTTGAGTACACTTTCACCATTTAAATCGGGACTTACTCAGAGGTAGCTCGGACGCACGTGTGTTGAATATTTATTACTAACCCATGGATTTCTGCTGGGAAGAACCATGGTTTGCAGTAATGAAATATCTGCGAAAATATTTGAATATTTTCGCAAATTATGTGGATGAATCCAAGAATTTAGGAATAATTAACTTATGGCTCTATACTAGCAGAGTAAGCTGTCTAGGAGCATTAATTATTCTGATATGAGCTTGTTGTAGCTTCATATATTTTATATAATCAGGGTAAACTCGTTGTTTGTATCCTGAAGACGTTATCGCTCTATACTAGCAAAGCAAGCTGTCTAGGAGCCGTCCATCTCGTGACACTATATAGAAATAATTACTGAAGTGTTCAATATTCAGGAGACATGTTTTTGTCTAGCCATGAGACCACATATCTACATGTACTCTGAGAGAAAGTATTCTCAATCAGAGGATTCGATGAGAGACCCGTGTTTCAGTACTCACGTCTGATTGCTGGATCAGAAGTTCGTATAATTATGGGTTTATGATTTTAGCCTTCGTCGAAAATCCACCATCTATATTAAGTCCCCTTCTTAGTGAGGAAAGCCGTGTTCCTCACTCAGCATTGAATGGTGATTTTTCGGTCATAAACAATACAAGTAATTGAATTTAGTTGTAAGTTAAGACGTTACCGGATTTCGATCGCATGAGCATACCATGACTTCAATGAAGATTCCAGTGGCATGATAGAATGTTGTTTGGTAGACATAAATTGGTGTTGATCCGCTGATTTGGACGACGGGACCTTGGTCGTTTAGGATTTGCGGGCCGGACCCAATAAGGAAATCCTTAGAAAATTAGGTTTTGGAAATAAAAATTGATATAAAAGGAATTGTACCTTTCTTTTTTTTCCCCACGACCAGATTTTCATCATCTCTCCATCACCTTCACGCCAGAATCAAGGGGGGGAAATAATTTGTCGGACCACCAGCGTCGTCCGGCTGTTTTC
This sequence comes from Papaver bracteatum, assembly GCA_023529315.1. Lineage (NCBI taxonomy): Eukaryota > Viridiplantae > Streptophyta > Magnoliopsida > Ranunculales > Papaveraceae > Papaver > Papaver bracteatum. The sequence continues at coordinate 1,739,920 of JAJJWX010005377.1, read as the reverse complement.
CTCCGGCGCCGACAGGTACGCGTGATTTTTTTGTTTTTTTGTTTTTTTTTATATTTGCTGATGTTCATGAGTTCTATGGGTTGTTCACATATTTATCATGATAAAATTATATATATGTGCATATATATGAGTGTGGGTTTCGTCGAAAACCCTCGTTTTTGAAAACGTATGTTCATTTAATCGTTAGTTTTGAAAACTAATAATAATCCCTAATTTAGGAGAGGTTTTCCATCATATATGAATATTTAGGTTCAGTAATAAAACTATGTTTATGATATTTCATGTGATCCAAAGTTTTATCATGAAAAAAAGTGAACTTTCACAAAACCGAAGTAAAATCTTCGTTTTAAGGAATGATGATGATACGAAGAAAAGTTTTTCTTCTTTATATGTATATATGGACTTTTGTCCAGTGATAAAATTTTGTGTATGATCTTTCATGTAAATCAAAACTTTATCTTATGATGTGTGAGTTTTCACAAAGTCAAAATAAACCTTCGTTTTAAAGACGAATGACGATACGAAGGAAAAGATTTTTTTTATAAAACCATGGCCTATTCATGGATTTTTCTTTTGAAACCATGGAGTGTCCACAAATTTATTTTCATGAGCCTTGCTCACATTGAATTTTTTTTATTTATTTACGTGAGTAAATAAAACGTTTTCTTTATATATATATGCAAATATATATTATTTTCTCTAAAATCAAAACTTGAGTTTTGTGTAATACTATTTAAAAATAAACAATTATTTATGATGAAATAATGTTTTAGTTTTCATGATTCCATGGTGAATGTTCACATAGTAGAAATATTCATGATTTTTTGAAAAATCTGAGTTTTATTTTTCTTCTGTAGGTTTCGAAGAAACAAACGATATTGAATTGTTAACTCTAGTATTACTCTCACTAATGTTAGTGGAAGCGTAAAAGGTAAGAGTTAAGAATTACCATTTTTGTCGATGGAATTGTTTGCATGTTGGTAATCTTTGTGCTTATGATTCCAGAAAAATGTCCGACAACAACAGTTACTCTTCTTCCTCTAGCTCTTCTGATGAGGATTCCAAAGTTCATGTATCGAAGTACAAGGCTTCTCAGGGTGAGGGGCCGAAGTCTGGCATACCCTTGAATGAGCGGAGGGTTAATTTCGATGAACTCATGAAAAGAAAATCTGAGGATGATGCAAAACAGGATCGGCGTGAAAAGGATCGAATCAGGCGCAAAATACAAAGGACTGAGGAGAAACGTCAATTCTTGGACGGGAGGCCTGCTGACTCTGATGTTGATGATTCTGAATAAGACATATGGGAGGTACCCGGTTTTGGTCTGATCAATGTGAAAGAGCGTACCAGAGGACTATGAAGCAAATTGGATCTGAATCGGAAGAAGATTCGGATTTAGATGATGATCCTGAAGCTCGTCTGAACCCCATCGCTGCTGATTCTGATTCTGATGAAGAGGAGGATAGTGATGACAACTCCGATGACTTAGATGATGAGAAATATAGTGATGACGAATCTGATGAATAACTTTATTTTCGTCTTATTTTCTCCGTGAATCATTTAAATGTTCCTTAGGCTTCGTAGTAGATATTTCTTTGATGATTTGAACAAATTTTCTCCTGATTTAGAATTTTCTTTGAATGAGAAAACCCTTTTATTAATGTTGATTCTTCTTGGATTGAATAAGCGAACCAATGTTCGTTCCCTGAATCCGTGTAATCCTGACCGTGTGGTCAGTCCCCAGTTGTTTTTCTCTGCATCTTCAATGTCGTCCTTGTTGAAATCTTAGGGTTTTAGTAAAACCCTCAACTGAATTGACTATCTACATAAGATAAACCTCCACCATGTCTAATATATATCTTCAAGACTTCGAGTCTATCGTCTACGCAAATATTTCTTTCATTCCTGAGTTAGTTTCATCGTGCAGAGAATTCTTGATCGTACCTTGTTGCCGCCATGTCAAGCAATGGTATCTTTTCTCAAGATGATACTCAGTCGAAGCGTGAAATAGCAGCATCCATCTCAGTAAGTTGTATCTCTTTTCATCTTTTCCTGATCAATAAGATAATTTGATCATCAAGCAAACGACTTATTGTAGGATAATAAGAAGAACACTTCTTCTCGGCCCAAGCGAACTGTTAGAGCTCCTGTCCGGTATATATCGTCTCGTGCCAAGGATGGATCATTTGTGAGTAATCTTATAAATCTTGAGATTATACTGTGCTCTTATTGAAATTAAATACTCCTTCGTTGCATTGCAGGCGGATGTTCGCGTCGTTGTCGATTCCAGAAGAATGAGCGGAAAGTCTGTGACTGTAGTCGAGGTTGAGGATAGCACCGAACGAGTCGGTGAAAATTCTGTAGAGTCCATGGGGACAGGAGACAGTGTTGACTCCCATTTGAGGCCCCTTTGATCAATACTTTACCGGACAATGAAGTGGTTGGCGTGTTCGTCGTTCCCAAATGTCATGCGCCTATGTATACTAAGATCTGGAAGAAGTATGGCCATATTTCCACTACAAAGGTATGGAAAGGCTTTCTTCCAACTATCTTAACCACGGTAGCTGGGTTGTTGCCAATTATTGAGGGAATGAACCAAATGCACTTGCGAGATGTCAAAAACCATGAGATGCATGAATGGGATGAGATGATCTCAAACTGTGAGACACTTCAATTTAACGTGAGCTGGATCCGTCGTCGACTTGAGATAATCAAGATTCATAAGGCAGCAGAGGCTGTTGATGCAATTTCCGTGAACACTTCTTTATTGGAGGAGGAGAAGATACTGGCTCTGGAATCTGCTAGGGTCGAGAAGACAGTTGAGGATTTGAAGGTAAAGACTAGGATCTTTCAGAAGAAACTTGACAAAGTTTCTTGTAGGAATTATCCATTGCTGGATGGTTTTCTCTGAGTGAGCATTTATGATTGTTGTTTTTGAATTAATTAAAGTTTTTGGTTAGGTGAAATAATTGATCATGGTACGAATGAATTTTGCTCATTTATGAAATGTTTAATGAACAAAGGAGAATTTGAATTCTCTTTGGAGGAATGGAAATTACATTTTTGAAAATGCTTGCAATGATGATATGATGAAAAGGCAGTTGTTTTCTATGGATCAGGCGTAATATGCTTTGAGTCATTTGTCGTTGATTATATTTCCTTCCACTCCCCCGTCAATATTTAAGATTTTTTAGTATCCGCTGGATACTGCTTTGGTAACTACATACGGCCCATTTTGTTGTAGGCTCTGGAGATTCTTTGCTTGTAGGTTTCTACATATTTTTCCACCTTAGCCCGCTTTGACTCGAGCATGTCCAGTTCAGCAACTCTTGAGTTGGACACTTCGGCTTCATCCCATTGCACTCCACTGGATGTTGCGATCCTTGCTGAAAGAAATTTGTTTTTTGCCGGCAATATGGCATCAACCCCATATATAAGAGAATACGGTAAAGTCCCGATCGATCTCCTTGGCACGGTTCGATAAGCCCACAAATCCATAGGCAATTTTTCGTTCCAGGTTCGGGGATTATCATGAATTGTTCGACTGAGAATGTGGATCAAAGTTTTGTTGGTGCTCTCTGCTTGCCCATTTCCTTAGGGATAGTATGGTGTATAGAAAACTTATTTGATGTCGTATTCCTCGAGCAATTCTGTCGCGTGCTTGTTGGAAAAAGGGGTTCCATTATCGGTAACAATATGTTTGGGAACACCGAATATGCATATTATGTACTCTTTGATAAAGGATGCAATCGTGATTCCAGTGGTGCTTCGAAGAGGAATGGCTTCAACCCATTTGGTGAAATATTCGGTTGCAGTGATGATGTATTCATGCTGCTTCGAAGATACTGGATTGATCTTCCCGATGATATCCAGTCCCCAGATATAAAAGGGCCATGAACTATTCACAAAATTCAATAGGACACAAGGAGTGTGGATGAGATTACCATGGACTTGGAATTGATGACATCTTTGAACGTGCGCATCTGCATCATCTTCCATGGTCGGCCAGTAATATTTTTCATGAATATGGAGAAATAATTTCCTCTTTCCTTGATGCTCTCCATCGTGCATCTCCTTCAGGATTGTTGGGATCTCATGCTCAGCTAAGCATCTCAGCAGGTTTCTACCAAAACTTCTGCGATATAAGATCCCATCGAGAAAAACAAATCTCTTAGCTCTCTGAATGAGCTTGATTGTTTCTTTTTTTTCCAGTGGTAACTTATTGTCCCGGAGGTACTCGATGTAAGGTTCCCTCCAGTCCCCAGTGTGATGGGCCGTTAGATCTTCCAAGTGATGAGGAGACGTCTGACAGTTGGGACATGAATTTTGCATAGTTCTTTATTGAACCTCCATGGAAGGCCAATAGTATCCCATTCTTTGAAGCTTTCGGTAAAGTGTTACCACCAGTGTCTGTCCACAGGTTTCTTCATGTATGCGCTTGAGTTGTTCGTCCGCTTCGTCAGGTCCAAGGCATCGTGATAAAGACCCATCAGAGTTTCGATAGTATAAATCTCCGTGAAGTAGAAAATAATTCCTCAATTCCTTGAGACTGATTTTCCCTTCTGAAAGAGAAATGTTCAATTCATGAATAATAGGTGCTCTCCAATCATCTGCTTGGATGTCTTCGACTTTAGCAAGCCAGGTAGATGACACAATACGCATTTGTACAGTGATGGTATTATATTCTCCTTCAAATTGCAGCTTAGAAGCGAGATTTTCCAGACAATCGGCGTGTCTATTGTGAGTTCGTCCAGTATGGACAATCGTTGCATCAGCGAAATAAGTTAACAGCCGTTGAGCTTCAGTTCTGAATGGAGCAAGCGTGATTTCTTTGAGAGAGTATGTTCCATTCATTTGATTGACCAGTAGTTTTGAATCTCCCCTTATCTCGAGGTGTGCTGCTCCTGCTTTCTTAGCTAGAGATAATCCCAGTAAGAAGGCTTCATATTCTGCTGAATTGTTGGTGCAATGAAAATCCAGCTTGAATGAATGTGAGAAAACCTCTCCAGATGGAGAGACTAGTACTATTCCCGCTCCTCCAGTGTTATTGCTAGGGGTGGCGGAACCGTCAAAGTATAGAATCCATGTCTCTTCTTTGATAACTAAGACATCTAGAAACTCACCAGGTACGTCTTCATGTAACACTATTGCATCGTCTCCTGGAAAAGAAGCGAGTAAGTCTTCCACTGCTTGGCCCTTGATTGCTTTGGGTGGTGTACATGCTATGTCAAATTCTAACATCTGGAGTAGCCACTTTGCTGGTATTCCTATTAAGGCTGGATTTGATAGTAGAAACTTTATAGGGTCAACCTTGGAAACGAGCAAGACTCTGTTAGACAGCAAGTAGTGTCTGAATTTCTGAATTGTATGTACTAATGCCAGGCATGCTCTCTCAGCTTTTGGTTATCGGAGTTGAGCATCCCGCATTGTACGACTGAAGTAATAGATTGGTCGTTCGATGCCTTAGTCATCTTCTTGAGCAAGGAGTGCCCCAATAGCAACATCACTAGAATCTATGTGGAGTATCAATGGTCTTCCTTGCACCGGTGGCTTCATGACAGCAGGTGATAACAACATGTGTTATATTTTCTGGAATGCTTCTTATTGTACAACAGTCCATGTAAAACTGGCTCCTTTCTTCAATAGAGTGGTGAATGAAGCAATGAGCTGAGCTAATCCAGGGATGAAATGCCGAATATAGTTTACCTTGCCTATGAAACTTTGGAGTTCTTTCACGGTGCGTGGAGGAGGCATGGTAGTAATGGATTTCGTCTTGTCCGGATCGACTTTGATTCCTTCTGCTATGACCAGGAAACCTAGAAAATTTTCGGAGGAAACACCAAATGCGCACTTCAGATGGTTCATCTTTAGTTTGTATTCTCGACATCTTTAAAAACCTTTCCTTAGAACTTGGAAGTGAGATGCTCGAGTCTTCAATTTGACCACGACATCATCGACATAATCTTCCACTTGCTTGTGCATCATGTCATGAAATATGGCTATCATGGCTCGTTGATATGTGGCACCGGCATTATTTAATCCGAAAGGCATCACTGTGTAGTGGAAGTTCTCGATAGGAGTACGGAATGCAGTCTTGTTGGCATCATGTTCGTACATATTGATCTGGTTGTATCCGTTGTAGCCATCCATGAATGAGAACATACCGTGACCGTTGGTTGCATCTACGAGCATATCAATGTTGGGTAGGGTAAAGTCATCCTTCGGACAACATTTGTTCAGATTTCTGAAATCAACACAACATCTGATTTGACCATTTTTCTTTTTGACAGGAAAAATGTTCGACAGCCATGTTGGATGTTGAATAGATTTGATGAACCCTGCTGCTAATAGTTTCTGAATCTCGACCTTGATTTGTTCTTCGACTTCATGTATGAAATGTCTAGGCGGTTGTTTGACATCTTTGGAGCCAGGAGTGATGTGCAAATGATGAGTAACCAATTTGTCGTCTAGACCAGGCATTTCTTCGTACGTCCATGCGAAGACATCTTGATACTCTTTCAATAGTGCTATTAACTCTGTCCGTTCTTTTGGTGACAGTGATGAGCTAATTAGAATCGGCCTTGGATCATCCTCCGTACCGATGTTGATCGTTTCGAGATCATCAGTGGTGGAGTCAGTGTCGTCTTGTAATTGTCGAAGAGCATCTTGAACCCCTTCTTCGAGTGCTGATTCACTCTGACATGATTCTTTGGGGTTGGGAGACTCTTCGTCGTCCTCCCCTGCTAATTTATAATCCTTGCGTCGGTAAATAATTCTACCCTCCACATCATGACTTCTTATGAAATTAGATCCCTGAGTTGAGATCTGATCCTTGTGGCGTTTAATTGGTGTGGCAAGTGGCTTAACTGAGTTGACGTTTGAAGATGATGGCTTGTTTGAAGATTTTTCGACGGACTCCCATCTTGGGAGTGGATCACTGTAAATCTTGTTTGGAGGTTCAGGGATGTTCTTCTTCGACTCAAGGAATTCAGCATCATAGACCGGGGCGTAAGGAGATGATGAAGCCGTAATACGAATAATTTTTTTATTGATTAGAGCTTTCATGCATTGATGGTATGTTGAAGGAACCACCTTGTTATCATGGAGCCATGGCCGTTCGAGTATCATGTGATAGTCAGGCTCTTGTTCAATCACGTGGAACTTGGATTTTGATTGAATAGGCCCCACCTTCAGGTCTATGTATGGATCTTGCTTCCTTCAAAACCCATCATCAAGATGGGATAAAGAATGATTTTATTTCGTGGGAACTTGACCGCCTTGAGGGTCTTCATAGTGACAATATTTGTATAAGCGCCTGTATCAACAAGAGCTCTCTTGAACTTAGAGTCTTTGATAAAACCGGTTACGTACAAGGCTCGATCATGTACTTCGTCTGCTATGCGGTCCTCTTCTCCAAAGGTGATGTTGTTGATCGAGTGCTCAGACGTCATGAACATCTCTTCAACTACTGGAGATAAGGAAGCTAATGGTACCTCAGATGTTGTCTGGTTGAGTGCAGCAAACGTGTCTATTCGCTGCTTCATGGAAAAGCGAAAGAGTTCGCATAAGCCTTCAACTAGCTGTGCAACCTCCTGGCCTACGGCTTCTCATAAGTAGTGAAACTGTTGTTTTGAGGACCATTGTGTGAGTTGCCGGTACTGGGACTTCTGAAGAAGTGATTCTGCCTAACTCAGATGTGAGATTGATGAGGAAATCAAGTATGTGGTTCATTGTATCCTTCATCAGATCCATGTTTCGGGTGTGGATCTCTAGAACTCGTGCCAACTCAGTTAAAGTTGGGATTTCTCTGTCTTCCGCGCTGTCGGACGTAGCGTTGGAAGGAGGGATATCGCCGTTTGAAAGATTCTAGATTAAGTTTGGATTAGTTGAATTACTCCTAAGACCGACCATCCTGTGAAAGTTTGAAGTTGCGACCGAGAGAATGATCTCCCACTGTGGTCGCCAATCTGTAGATGGGGAAAAATGATCTGCTGGTTTTTACGAAATTGAGGAGATGACCATGCGGAGGAGACTCCTTGAACCGAGCAAGATGTTCAACCTCACACCGATGCACCACTGCAAAAGGGGTGCTTTGAATTCGAGAGATCAATCTGTAGTACTCCGGCCTAAACTAAGACAATGGTCGTTCCAGAGTAAATTCGGTCACAAGAGAGGATGGGTTGATCTGTAGGAGGGAATCTAAAAAATGTGTGGAATCAATGGTAATCAAAGATTGTATGTGTGTTGTAAATTATGAATATGATAAGTTCTAAATGATTGAAATTGCTCAGTTGAGAGTAATTGCTTAATTGATGAGTTTTTGATCTCGTGTTTTCTATGAGACATGAAATCGTTGTATCTGTTGTTGTTTCAATCATGATTCAGAGACTTATTTATATTGCTGGAATTGTAGACACCATGATCCCATGAAGTGTGACAGTTGATGGAATCAAAGAGTGGGGAAATGGAAATCGTGTTTGAAACCAGTTGCTCATCTTGCGGAGACTTGGTTGATTTTCCATCCACTACTTTCTTAACTCCTTCAACTGATTGCACAACTTGCTCACATTCCTTCGTGTGTTTGAACATACGTGCCGTAGACCGCCAGACCAAAACCCTAGTTGATATCCCCTCAAGTGACACGATTGACGTCTCGTGGTTAGTTGACTTTGTTGTTGACTTCGTGATTTCATGGGATGATGAGTCCATGTATTTACTGAGTTGAACATGATTTTGTAAAATGTTCTAAAACTCATGAATTGAACATGGGCATGATTCTCACGTTGATAGTTGAGGCGAGCAATTATTGCTATGATTTGTTGAATATTGATAGTTGAACCAATATTCCTTGATTTGAGCAAGTATTGCTCATCTGATGAATTATTGGCAGCGTGACCAAAATAAAATATTAATTAAAATACTTGTAGTTGAACCGAGTATAATTAATAAGAATATTGATCATGAGATCGTGATAAATTTATTTGTTTTTGAATCTGGAATTATAATCCTTGGACTCAGAAACCCTAATTTGATCAATTGATGACCACTTCATGGTTTATTAGGAATTGAACCATGGAACGAATGAAGGATTGGTTTCATGAGACCATGGTTCAATCATGTAACACCCATATGCTCACATGAGCAAACACCAAGACCTCTTGAAGAGTTGGTGACTTGTTGATAAAAGAATGATTAAATGCTGGTTTAATCATTTATTCGAATTACTGCTGGGTTCAGTATTAGGTGATAAAACCTGATTAATTATGAAGAGGTGGAGGACCAACCAAGGGGTCATGAATCAGGCCCTGGGTGGTCACGGGATCAAGTGTTGATCGTTCCATGAAGTTCCAAGTCGTTTGGAATATTTTTGGACCTAATACGTGCAATTGCTCAAATTAGGTCAAATTGTGAACATATGTAAGACCGGCTCATTGAGAGCCAAAGAGTCAACCTTGGTCGGTCAAGGTAACATGCTCATGTCCCCAAAGTGTTCGTATCTCAGTTCTGAGAATTTTGATATTTTCGGATGTGCGTTTGAGCAATCATTTTAGAAAATATGAAGAAACCAGGGTTTTTTGATAAAACCGTCAAAACTTCATGAGATGAAGGAAAAATAAAGAAAAAGTGAAAGAATTATGAAGTGTGGGACCAGCCATGGCCTAGGGGCCAATCCACGCGTTTTTTCCCAAATTTTCATAATATTTTCATGATTTTAGGGAAATATGATAAAATCAAGGAGTTTTGCGAAAATTAAAGAGTTTTGTTCAAATCTCGGAGTTTCCATGAGATGAGGGAAACATAAAAAATAATTAAAAAAAAAAGTGACGTGTGGGCATGTGGGACCGTCTTGGAGCATGGTTGGCCGGCCAGGGCCCAGTCCCGTGCGTTTTCCCTAATTTTATGTATTATTTCACAATTTAAAGGAAAATTCATAATTTGAAGGAAATATCATGAAATCAAGGAATTTCATGGGATTATGAAAACATGAAAAATATAATAAAAATAATAATAATAATAAAAAGGGACATGTGAGGCCATCTAGGTTTTGGTCGGCCGGCTATGGCCCGTGCACACTGGTTTTCCTAATTTTATATTATTTTTCATGGGACCAAGGAAATATCATGAGATTAAGGAGTTTTCATGAAATTAGGGAAATAATAATAAAATAATGAGGATTCATGAGGTGTGAGGGACCAAGGCATGGCCGGTTGGCTAATGGTCACGCCCCACAATATTCTTCCCTAATTTTATATTATTTCTTTGGTGTGAAAGAAACACCAAGAAACTGAGGAGTTTCCTCAAAACGAAGGATATTTTTTCAAATGAAAGAATTTTCATGAACTCAAGGAAAATAACAAAAAATATGATAAAAATATGAAACTGGCGTGGGATTGACCACGACACGGTCGGTCGGTCAATGGGCCCATGCTCCCAGCACCTTGGTCAATTTTTAATGATTTATTATTTTCTTTCCTATTTTGCATAGGTTCATCGTCTCGTCGTATTTTGAAATACTCGTTCGTGCGGTGATTGTTATTGCATCGTCGTTGAGTACACTTTCACCATTTAAATCGGGTCTTATTCAGAGGTAGCTCGGACGCCCGTGCGTTGAATATTTATTACTAACCCATGGATTTCTGCTGGGAAGAACCATGGTTTGCAGTAATGAAATATCTGCGAAAATATTTGAATATTTTCGGAAATTATGTGGATGAATCCAAGAATTTAGGAATAATTAACTTACGGCTCTATACTAGCAGAGTAAGTTGTCTAGGAGCATTAATTATTCCGATATGACCTTGCTGGAGCTTCATATCCTTTATATAATCAGGGTAAACACGTTGTTTGTATCCTAAAGACGTTATCGCTCTATACTAGCAGAGCAAGTTGTCTAGGAGTCGTCCATCTCGTGATACTATATAGAAATAATTACTGAAGTGTTCAGTATTCATGATACATGGTGTTCTCTAGCCGTGAGACCACATATATACATGTAATCTGAGAGAAAGTATTCTCAATCATAGGATTCGATGAGAGACCCGTGTCTCAGTACTCACGTCTGATTGTTGGATCAGAGGTTCGTATAATTATGGGTTTACGATTTTAGACTTCGTCGAAAATCCACCATTTACAAAGATGCAAACTTGTCCAATGGGGTTTAATTTTTAACGATTTGTGTTTGCTTTGCAATGAAGCGCCTGAGGATGAAAATCACCTTTTTGGTAGCTGTTCTTTTTCCTCTGTTATATGGCAAGGTATTATTTACAAATTGGGATATTTCAGGAATTCCTCGATGAATTGGGAGATTGAGCTTAATTGGTGTGTTGAACACTTTCTTGGAGTGGGTGTTGTTGCTTCTATTAAAAAGCTTTCCCTAAATAGCTTTATCTACCATATCTGGATGGATAGGAATAAACGGACTCTGATTCTGTCAGTTCTACTGCCACTGTTAGCTTCCTTATTGTAGCTGATGTCAGATTGAAAGTTTCAGCTGGTAAGTTTTCTGATGTTGACTCTCCTTCTGTGAAAGATTTTTTAAGTAGATGGAGGGTGTCTTTCACTTTAAGACGGAAGACGAGGATTGCTTGTTCTTGGAAATTTCCTTCTCCCGATGAAGTTATGGTTAACTTTGATGGCTCCAAGAGGGATAATTCCGGTGGTTTTGCTGCTATCATGTGTGATGATAAAGGTAATCCTCTAGCCGCTGCTATTGGTGGGTCAAATCCAGATTATGTTTTATCTTTAGAGTTAAAAGGTGTTGAGCTTGCTATGAAGTTAGCCATTCAGAAAAATCAATTGTTGATTCACCTCTGCACTGATTCAATGATAATTTATAAATTGTTAACTAGTAAAACTCCTAACCCTAGTTGGGAGATTTTGAGACTCTGGAGGAAAGTATGCCAGCTGAGACATAAGTTTAGAAGGTTCAGAATTGAACATGGCTATAGAGAAACCAATTGAGCAGCTGATTTTTTAGCCGCTATCCACCCTTCGACTGAATTTATGGAGATTGACGTTAAGGATTTTGGTCCTGAGCTTTCTCAGATTATTGAGGAGGATAGAAGCATGAAGATTACTATAGACATTAGCTTTTCTTTTGTTTGTTCTTTGCTGGTTTTGTTTCTTAGTTTTGTTTTTTTAGTTTTTAAACCTCGCACGAAAGTTTTATCGAGGACATAAGAAAAACTAAAATATAGACATGCAATGAACCTCGTACTGCCTTTTTGCTTTTAGTCCTACTTCATTAGCCGTCCGTTATATTAACAATCTACACCAGATTAGTCCAAATCAAATCTTCATCCCCGTTCATTTCGAATATCTGTAAGATCTATTTACTTTAATGTTTGGCCGCTTTGGCGTGAATGGGGGATTCATGTAAGTAAAGCGACAGTAGCAACTTGCGTCTAGTGCTAAGTCTAAAATATCCTGTAAAATATCTACAGCTTAAAGTGCTAATAATTAAAATCAAATAACATTTTTTAAATAAAGATTCTCTTAAATTACCAATTAGAAAAAAGATTCTTTTGAAACTCCAATCTTATGATATTTAATATTTGAATAATCGTATGAATTGCGCGATTCAGGATTGGTGCAATATTAACTATAATTTGTTGATGGTATACAGGGTATTGCGCGTATAGAGATTTGAATGTGTTACGATAACAACAAGATAAAGTATAAACAAATCAAAGCTCGAAGGATTGGCTAGCTCATACGATCATACTTTTACTTTGTAGCCGTAATACTTTGAATAAACCGGCTACAAAACACCCAAAAGATTTACTAGATCTTCTTATAAAAGCAAAAACAAAGAGAATAAAAAATTAAGATATTTATACATCTTCTACAACCTTAACCAGATCATGGATGTAGTGATAGTTAACTTCAATGTGTTTAGTTTAACCAGATCACAGACGTAGTGATAGTTAACTTCAATGTGTTTTGTTCGAGAACGAAAGACTGGGTTTGCAGCAAGGGCTCTGGCATGATTGTTGTTGCAATAGAGAATAAATGGTGGAGATAAAGGTAGATAATATTCGCTGAGAAAAGCTAAGACTCACATTACCTCAACAACCAACAGTGAAAGTTCCTTGTATTCATCTTCGGGTACTAGACTTGGAAACTGCGGGTTGTTTCTTAAACTGCCAACTAATAAGAGAGGAACCAAGGAATACACACTAGCGAACAGTGGACTGTCTTGTATCAGGAAAGCCGCCCCAATTAGAATCTGAGAGTCCGTAGAGAAGTAATGTCACATGCAGTAATGATAGTATCATACCCTAGAGATTTCTTCAAATACCTCAGGATTCTCTTGACCAATCGCAGATGGGATGTCGTGGGCGTATGTATAAACAATGTGTATATATGTGTGTTTGGGGATCTGCTTGAAGATCTCCATCATATAAGGAAACGATTGGACCATGTGCAACATGTGTGGGGAAAGGCTTGCATTCAAGCATGTTGGTTCTTTGAAATTTTTCTATGACATACTTAGATTGAGTGAGGAGATAAGAGTTGTTATCATGAATGTTGGTAACCTCAATCCCAAAAATGTAGGCAAATCACCCACATCCTTCATAACAAAAGTTGTGCTCAGTTTTACAAAAAAAAACAAGATATCAAGTCATGCAAACTCCTAACAAGTAAAATGTCATCTACATAGAGTAACAGAAGTACAACATATTCCCTAAAGAATAGTTGGAATAGCTAACATGATGAAGCCTTGGTTAATTTATGAAACTAAGCTATAGATGTTTGATTAAGGCCATTGAAAGAGTTAGTCTTTACACACATGACTAGGATGATTTGGATCCACAAAATTCTGCAACTGGTTTGTGTAGACAGCTTCACTGGGATCACCATGTAAAAAGGAATTGGAACATCCAATTGCTCGACTTTCCAACCTTATGCGAGAGAAATAATTATAATTGTTCTTATAGTTATGAACTTGACTACGAGGCTAAAAGTATTTTTGTTTTCGATTCCATCAAGTTGATGATACCCCTTTTGCACCTAACGTGCTTTGTACCTCTGAATGGTGTCATCATATCTCAATTTAACTGTGTGTACCTATTTTATTGTCTAGCACATTCACTAACGTGCTTTGTACCTCTGAATGGTGTCATCAAAGTTACGCCCGTAGAAAGAAAAAAAAATGAAAGTTGAAAATGGGGCGTAACTCATAAGTTCTGCCCAAAAAAAATTAATGGGGCGCAAGTATTAGTTGCACCCCATTCAGGCGCAATCATAAGTTGCGCCTGATCAAATTTGGTTTTCCCACCCGTAGCATCGCACACGGAATAAACCTAAATTTTTCAAATTTTTTACTCTTTGATCTTTGGTTATAGTCGTATGAGTGCAGTTGCTCTAAGGGGTCATACGGTACTTTACTCCATGTATTTTTGTTGAGAAGAGTTGTATACTCATTTTACAAGGAAACAACCCATTGGGATCTTTGGATGCAGACTTATAAGTTTTAGGTTTCTTGGGACATATGATAGATGATGTGAATGCTACGGAAATAAATTTCTTCACGGGTGGTTGAGGGCGATATAGCTGCAGTGAAATGAGAGAATGATGTTGGAATAGCAAGTGTAACAGTGCACTCATTTGAATGAGTGTCAAATATTGTGCAAAAAGGGAAGTTATATTCACCAAAGACAACATGTCTAGAGAAGAACACCTTTTTGATGGAAACTTCATAGCATATATATCCCTTGTGGATCTTATTATTTCCACTAGTATAGACACATGTGCGATGCACATCCTTGAATTTTTACTCATCCAACAATACTAAATTTGAAAGACATGATTTTTTTTTCTAAAACAAAAATTTATTATTCTTGTTTGTACTCGTTAGGTAGATAATTGAAAGAGCTTTTCAAATATATAAATTTTAAAAAAATCCGATGTATATTTTGAAAGATATTAAGTTTTTAAATTTTTTGATATATTTTTAAAACAATGGTATTTATGTAAATATATAAAAGATAGGGACAACTTAGTAATTTAGGGATCTCCTACCAAAAATACCTCTTTTCTTTATATTAGTAAAGATAAAATTGATGGTGCGCTTATTGGATTTGGGACAAAGTTTGTCCTTCCTAGTGTGGCCCAGAAATAGGGAACAAGTGCAACCATAAACTTTTAAAAATGAAAGATCGGGTTCTTTGTTAAAGAGTACCTCAAATGATGTTTTGAGATAAAGTAGCTTAGATAGATTTGTATTGATTAAGAATGTGGCAGTGAGAAATGATTCCATCCAAAACTCGTTAAGCATAAAGGAAGAAGGCTATTATTGGGGCTATGGGTGGAGGATGTTTTTGGGGGCTATTTTTCTAAGTGGAGTCTAAATATTATAGGGGGAGATCACATATGTGTAAAATACCTAAAATACCCTCCATAATTTTAATTAATTCCCTTTTTACCCCCTCATTAACTATCTAATTAATTAAAAAAAAAATGAAAAAAAACGGACGCCTTTTAAACATCCCCTCCCCTTTTTATTATTCTTCTTCTTCTTTTCTTCTTCTTTCCTTTTCTTCTTTTCTTCTTCCATTGAACATTGTTCAACGATTAATCGTCGATTCAAAAAACTTTCGTCGTCGATTAAACTCATTCTATAAAACCATGAAGCCGAAGGAAAATCTATGTCAATCCCAGTCAAATCAACCTCCAACTGAAGCAGAGAAACCAAGTTCATCCACTGAAGATGAAAGTGAAGATCAAGTGACAGTGAATGCAGAAGTTCCAGATGCACCCGAATCTCCTGTTATGACAGCAATAAGGTATGAATTCAAAAAAACAGTCTTTATTTAAGCATTTCGTTGCTTAATCAGTTAGTTTCAAAAAATTTAGGTCTGGAAAAACGGTTTCTGAAAATGCTTACGGCTGGGAGTTCTTGTATTTCTAGCCGTAAATTATATAAACGGTTGGGAAATGTCTATTTCCCAGCCGTATATAAATTAAACGGTTGGGAAATATAAGAACTCCCAGCCGTAACTAAAACCCATTGGGTGCAGATGCAAGGAAAGCAATCGAAGTTGTGCCTGCTGGAGAAAGGGAAGGTGGTGGAGATGGAGTTGGAGTCACTAGAGGAACTAAAGTTGCTGTTACTAAAGGAACTGAAGTTGTTGTGACTGAAGTTGTTGGCACTTCTAGTGGTGGTGGAAACGAAGGTGTACCCGTTGTTACCGGAGGTAATGAAGTTGGCACTTCTAGTGGTGCTACTGCTATTGATAAAGGTAAAGTCGTAGTCGAGGAGGGCAAGAAGGAGAGAAAGAAGAAGTATAAACCCAAGGCATCGGCAAGATAAGTAATTGATTCCATGCAGCCTTTACCTCCCAAGAGGAATGGGAGACATTTGGGTGAGCCAAGAGATCGTTCCGTCTTGATTGGATACTCTTCTTCATGGGCTTCTAAGGTTTGCGGCACAAAGGTAATAAATCAAATTACATATATGTTATATTCATTTTGTTATGGATTATTATTTTTACAAGCATTTTTTTTTGTTGGTAGTTTCCGGATCAAGCTGTCCCAAAACTAAAGCACCAACAAGCAAAGTTTTGGTCGTTGGACGATGAGCATCCAGATGTGCAAGTTTTGGTCAAATCTTCGGGGTTGTGGTCTGGAATCAATGCTTTGCAGAAGACATATGATGTTGTCACAGTTTGTGGTTTTAGATAAAGATTTTGTCCAAAAACCATGACTTTTCACCTCCCATTCGGCGAGATGACTATCACTCCGGATGACACAAAGCAAATCACTGGTCTAGCTTTGGAAGGAAAGGCAGTGTTTGAGGGTTTCAACAATTCCATGCCTTTTGATGAGCTTTGTGCCTTGGCGAAGAACTGTCTTGGGTGGAGTAAAGATGAATCTAAAGAAGAGTTTGAGATTGGGTCTAGAGCAGCTCCTAGATCTAAGAGACCATGTAATACACCGGGCGTACTAATTGAAGTAGTAAATATGTCACGCAAGATAAATTTGGTTCGTTTGAAGGCACAGTTTGGGGATTCTAAACGCAAGGCGGATAGTGGAATGGTGGTGATGGACGCAGAAAGACCTAGACATACGGCTATATCTTACTTGTTGCATGCTCTTGGGACCGTCCTTTTCCCCGATTTCTCAGGCAATAAGGTAAATGCATGTTACTTGCATTGGTTGAAGACTCTCAGTCTGGATAAGGAAACAAACGAGGTACCTAGGTACTCGTGGGGCACCGCCCTCCTTGTTGATGTGTTGGAATGTCTTTGCAAAGATTCAAGATGGAACGAAACACAAATTACGGGATGTGTTGCTCTTCTTCAGGTATCTTTTTGTTTTAATATAACAAATGTTTATTTGTGTGTAATAACTTATTTATAAACCAAATTTTTATTTTTATGCCGTAGTCATGGGCTTACGACCATTTTAAAAGCTTGAGGCCTCCTTGGAATACAGAATGGGCTCTAGATAAACTTACAGAAGGGAGATATCCTTTTGGAGGGACCCAACACAAGGCTAAAGAGACGAAAATGGTCGACATGAATAAAAAATTGGATGCTTTGACAATTGAAGATGTGGTTTTTGATCCGTATTTGAAACTTGATGAGGATGGTGAAGAGGAATTTGATGATAGGGTATTTTCTGATGTGGCAACCTATACGGGACCTTTGTTTCATGCAACCGGGTTCATCATTTTAGATCCTCGTAGAACGCTCCGCCAAATCGGTATTGACCAGACAATTGTGCCTGAAGAGACTCGTTTTAAATTGAGCGTAGGCAACTCCCAATTTAAGGACAAACAGGTAAAATTGAACTATGAAAATTCACCGGCGATTGAACATTGGAATGCTCGTTCCGAACAAGAAAACCAAATGAGTAGAAGACTCCTTGAAGCAGAACATGGTACTTCCCAAGCGGATGAGGATTACATGGACTGGTATAGAGGGTGGGCTCATCCTTATGTGGAAAATTTGGATCCGGAGGCGCGGAAACATTACAAGAATGCAGAGAAAGAGAGTTCTAAGACACCAAGGAGTGAAGAAAATGATTGGCGGGAGATGGTGGTACGTATACTACTTCATATGTTTGTATATGATGTTTTTTTTAATTATTTATGAATAATCGGAGTGCGTGTGTTTCATATGAAAAAATAGGTCGAGCGAGTTAATTGGGTGGCTAGAGACCTCAGCCGTTTGATTGATTTGGGTCAGGATTTAGCGGTAGCTGATCTCATATTAATGCGGAATCGATTTAAAGGAATAATACTCCCTGAGAAAGGAGGTTTATATCCTGTTGAAGCACCAAAGAGATCTAAAAGGGCCAGGTCTCCTTATCCTAGCGACGACTCAGACACTCCCCCCCCCCCCTAAGCAAGTTCAATCTAAGCAACGAAAAGCCGGCCGAGGTGGTAGAGGTGAAAAAGGTGGAACGAGTGCTCGAGGTGGTCGAGGTGCAAAAGGTGGAACAAGTGCTCGAGGTGGTCGAGGTAGTGGACCAATTGCAAAAGTTAGCCGTGATGTAACAAGTGCTCGAGGTGGACGTGCTGGAGTTAAAAAGGCTCCAACTCAAGGTGGGAGCGGTCAAGGTAGAAAATCTGTAGTTATAGAAGAAGTTGTGGAACCTCAGCCAAGGGACGATTTGGATGACTTTTTGGAAGCCACTTATGAGGACGGATCAACTGAAAGTGAATGACAATTTACTTTTCATTATATTACTTCATTTCATGGAACATTTACTATCTAACACTTTGTCTATTTAATTTTTTGTGTTTTGGTTATGCATTTGGATGGATGAATTCTTAAAACTTTGCATTTATTAATGAATGTTAGTCTTTACAATTGTCAAATCTAAGAAAATTGAGAAATCAATCAAGATTCACTAAAAATTTTGTGATATTTCGGATAGGTCGATCCTTCACATAACCTAGCCGAAAGTGCATATAATCCTTGTCAAATTTAGTTGCACAGAAACGCGGGTGGAAAGTCCCCGCCGTTATAGTAAAACGGTTAGGAAATACCTGGCCGTGTGTTTCTCTGGATACTCAAACTTTAACTGAATATTTGTTACGGCTACGTTTCCAAGCCATTATATAATACGCGGTTGGGTTTCCTATCCGTAAAACTGACAAAAAAATGGACCTCTGGTTTACGGCTACGTTTCCAAGCCGTAAATGAGTTTGCGGTTGGATTACCTACCCATAAAACTGACATAAAAATGGACCTCTAAATTACGGCTTGGACATTCAAATACATCTAGGCCGTAAAACTGACACACCACAAATCCTGTAATTTATACAGAATAACGGTTGGGTATCTCCTTCAATTTCCAAGCCGTAAATGCCTATAATTATGAATACCACATCATATCGGCTAGTTTTTTTAATTTTGAAAAATAGATCCGTTTGAAGACTGATCTATAGAAGGTTCTAGCTGTTCAACCTCTTATTTAAACTTGAAATAACTCCCACCTCCATATAACCACCCACTCCAAATCAAATTCACACCTTCTACACTAATAATCTCCACTAAAACTCCTACAAACTCAATGCAATGTACTCAAAGGATAAACCCAACTTCACTTTGGAAGAAGACTTATCTCTTTGCAAGAATTTTGTACTATGCTATCCAAAGAAGGGAGAAGAACGAAAGCAAGATGGTTTAGCCAGTAAATCGTATTGGAGTAATATTTTTGAGAATTTTTGTGGTGAAACAGGTAACACTAACAACCGCGAAGGGGTTGAATTGTATCTTCGATTTTCAGACATACGCAAAAAATTAAAAAAATATATGGATTTACGCCGTATGTGCAGCCAACTTTGACTTAGAGGTGACACTGATAGAGAATTCTCGGCTCAAGCTAAGAAGGAATGGAGAAAATGGAAAGGTTATGATTTCAACTTGGAAGCTCAATTCGCCATCATCAAAGAATTCTTAACACATCGAAAGGGATGTTATTAAAACCAACTTTGTAATGGGGATCTATTAAGTATGTAATGGGTTTTATTGTGGTCTAATTAATGAAAGTATTACTAATTTTCATGTTGAAAATTAAAAAAAATTCATCTTATAGATTAAATTACGGACGGGAAATATAAGAATTCCCAGCCGTAAAACAGACTCAGGAGATTCTCGTTGAATAACGGATGTAAGTTCTTCACTTCCCATCCGTTGTTCTTGTTTACAGCTGGGAAGTCATCATATCCAAGCCGTAATTGTTGAATTACGGTTGTGTCGACACAATTTCCCAGCCGTAACTGCAAAAAAATCCAGATTTGTTCAGATTTTTGACGGATTTGAATTGATGAAATTGATGTTGGGAGTTCATTATAAGCTTATCTTGAGTTTTGTGATGAAGGATTTTATCATTAAGCTTCAAAAAAATCAAAATAATTTCGCCAAAATCATCATTTTTCATTCTTCAAAACTCAAAAAAATGAAGTTTTGATTTGCAAAAAATTAATGTTTTGATTAGTCTAATTGATTCACTAACCCTGATTAGTTAAGCTTAATCAAGATAATTAGAACTAATCAAATTCAGGGTAGATTAGATATTATAAAAGATGATGGATAAGGGGTGCTACGGGTTGTTATTTCATGACCCCAAATAGCCCCCAAAAACCCAGCCATGGGCAGCCCCAATAATAGCCTTCTATAGGAAACAACAATAATAGTCTTCCCAACTACAGTAACGCGTCATATTTTTTTGCCAGCAGCTCATAAGCTCAATCGCATTGAAAATATTTAATTGTACTAGAAAACCAATTCTCATTCAATAACTTAAAACATATAAAATCAAAAAACACTCTCATACATAGTCTTCATAGGATAGATCCAAATATATTTACTATAATCATCAACAAAAATGATATAGTACCTAAATCCCATGTTGGATGTAACAGTGGAATGTCCCCAAATGTCATAGTGAACGAGTTGAAGTGGTGCAGTAGGGTTCCTTTATGAGACTTGAAAAGGAAATCCTTAACTTTTGCATATCTGAACGAGTTGAAGAATGCCACGGAGAAATGAAAACATCATTAGTTATCTGGATTTAATATTAGAGGCCAACTTCTGAATAATTAAATTAACTGGGTGTCCAAGCCTTCGCTGCCAAAGTCTAGAGCTGCTCTAAATGATGACATGAACCTGATTTAAAAATGTAGGATCGAGATCCCCATATTTGGGTACTTCAGAAATGAATGGTTGAGTGCACAAATCCTAAATGTTGTATCCCAATGGAGAGAATTCAACCAGAACACTTTTCGTCACAAGTTAGTTTACCATCTGAAACAAGGATTTTTTTTCCAAATCCGAAACATAGAGAATATCTTTAAGAGGAATGCAAGAATCCTTTAGTTTCCGAAACTGAGTTACCAACCATTTGAATGGATACTTTTTTGTCATTTCATATTAATACCCAACATATGAATAGGTTTTTGAGGAATAGTTATTGGATTCGGCATATGGATAGGAGCTGCTGAATCATATATCCAATAAATATTGAGATAATTGGAAGAAACTTGAATGGTTGTGTTAGCCTGTGGTTTTTAAAAAAGAGAGGGTATCAAGTATACCACCAAAACTTCAATACGGAAACCTGTATGGATAAATTTGTCACAATCAGTAGTACAGATCAACAATAAAGATTTGATACTTGATACGAAGACAAGTTTAGCTCGGACGATCTCAAAAATCAATATCCGAGTAATAACCTAGTATGTACCCAAATTGTAATATGAACTGAGTTCCAACAAGAACAAGTCTTGTAATATTTCTTACAAGATACAAGTTTCCAAAAATAAATATTGTAGGTATATATAGTCTTTTAGGTTTAAAAATTTCCAAGGTTATTTTAACATCCTACTTGTGATATTTACATTAAAACGATAAACAACATAAAAAGTAATAATACAAGACACCAGATTTTTTTTAACAAACAAAACTGCAAAGCAGAATTACTCTGGGACCTAGTCCAGAACTTGAACACCATACTGTACTAAGCCCTTACAGACACAAGCCTACCATCAGACTTCAGACTAAAATGTAGTTGAGACCGAATCGAACCTACAAATAATTTAGCTTCAGTTGTCTTCCTTTACATATCTTGGATCTTGCAAGACCTTACACAATACGATTCCCCTAGCTAACGTCCTTTATAGGTCTAGCAGTTGCTTCAAATTAAGTGAAAAAATTTGTAACTATTCTTCCTCTAACAGAAAGTCTATTTGATTTCCTTCAGAAATATATTCAATCAAGGTATGGAAATATATCCGCTTATGAGAGACCTTCAAGAAAATATATCAAGCAAACTCAAGAAGAGGTTGAACTTATTTTCTTTAAAAGTTATAGAGATGCCTAATCAATATCTACCTTACAATAATAATCTAAACAAATCACACCAGAGAGGATTTAGATATCTATCTTATGGAATCACAGGAGTACTTTGTGATTTAAATCTATCTCATTTGTGTTCTATAGTTTAGAAACTAAAAGATCAATATATAAGAACAGGATCCGGATAACAAGAACTATTGGGTAAAAGATATTATGGTCGGGCTTCACGAATCCCTTAGTGAAGTCTTTCAAAGTCGTAACCTTATACAGCTTCACCAAAGTAAACATAGGCTTTTAGAGGGCGACTCTAGCCGCAACTTGGATGCAGACGTGTCAGGATTGGTTTCTAGTTTGCAGATACTCCTCTATTTACATTGATTAATAACGTTAAACAAATCATGTTCATGAAATAGTTTCCATGTTTACGAATTTCTTTATATATAACCAGTACAAGCTTCTCCACATATATTTTCCTCGAACGCATGTGAGAAGTTTGCTTTGAATCACGGAGAAGATATTTGCAACCGCAAGTATACAAAATGCACCAAGTGCTTTTCCAAATAGCTACAGTTAAGTAGTTCTGGGACCGCCAAGTATAAGTATATTATATACTATAAGGCCGAATTAGTTCGTGAACTGTCAAAACAGTTTGTGAACTCAAAATCGTCTCGTAACTCGGGAATATTTTGAAATTGGAAAGTTTACGAACTGTCAAAACAGCTTGTGTACTTGAAAACAAAAGGTGTACAAGAAACATTCAAAACCAGCTAGTTCCTGAACTGTATAAATCAGTTGGTATATATTTTGAATTAAATAATATCCAGTACTATCTCAAAATCCACTAGTTCGGGAATCAGTTTGTGTACGCGAGTTAGTTGAGATTTAGAAATCAAATTTCTATATTTATAAATTCAAGTTCATGGACTGGTAAAAAAGTTGTGAACTTTAATAAGTCACTTGACTTAATCATTTGCATTCTTATTTGCAATATTCATTATTATACTAAAGTCATACGAATTTTCTCAGTAGATAGAATGGCAGATAATATGAGTAAACAAAATAGTCAGTCTTCACATACCTATGTCGATGTTGTCTTCAGTCTTCAATCTTCAAGGTCGATTCATGAATTCTGATACCCAACTACCATGCTCTATTCCTAGACCGAGACTGAGTTTAGTAGACTATAAATCAAAGACATGGTTCTGATCAACTAAATTGGCATCAAACTTGACATACCAAAACTTGTGAGTTCGACCGAGCGATGCTCTAACAGTTTTGGTCCATTTGGTTTAGCATATCTATAATAATATGGTTAAGTAGAATGACTATATTTCTTGTAGATTTGACACACACAAGAGTTATAATCAGGTTTCACATATGGGTAGAAGAACCAGTTATAGGGTTGTTAAAAAAAATCTTGGTGAAAATTCGCAAGAGTGATATTATCAATAGCTAAACGTGTTTACGTTAATTGATTTTTCATCCATTATTATTCATGTTGGGTTAGCCTAGATTTGAGTTAATTGAATGAAAGAGACACACCATAATTTTGAAATGAGATGATAAAGTTATCATACTCACAACCCAACGCATTCAAAACATGCATTATACCAGATCTGAGTCAGAAACTCATTCTCTAATGACAAATAAAGAATTAGATTTATTTTTTTTAATTCGCAAAAAAAAATATGTAACTGAGTCAGCCCCCGTTTTCATGTTATATGACAATAAACACAGATTTACTAGCTACAAATAGAAAGTAGTAACAAGAAATTTACATACCTGTAGAATAGTTTGTATTGAAGTATCATTAGAGATAGGTGAAGTGAAAGTTGCATTTAAGTAAATGTGTACAAATCAATCCCAATGTCTCCATTAAGCATAGTCATGGTTTGCTTTCCCACATGTAGGAATAAGTATAGATGGTGAAGTTAAAGGAACAAAACCATCAAAGAAACAAAATAGATTTGTACTGAATATAATGGATCTAATTTGAAATTCTCATACCAAATAGTTTGTATCATCGAGATTAACAGAAACAAAGTTAGAGATGTTTTTAAACGATATTTATGAAACAAAATTGTGTTGGTAGGTAGTTTTAGTGTTGGTATTTGAATTTAGTTTCTATTGTATGATTTTTATGGGTATTTTCATTATTGATAGTTACTTCATCGGAGAAGTAGTAGACGCCATTGAAGGTTGATGATGGTTGTAGTTCTCACACTAAGACTGAAAAGCCTAACGATTGTACCCTCTTGATACCATGAAAGATAATATTTCGATTAAGCTAATGGTCATATCATCATAAGGTTAACACCTTAGCAGTTGCAGGAAACGGCATGGGGTACATTTAAAAGAGACCTAACAATGAGAAGTAAATGAAAACTAATAGACCTAACAAACACAAAGGAAACATAAGATTATTACACCCAAATGACACAATATAAGTAACATATTATCTCATTCTAACAACGCTAAGAACCATATATATATATATATGGTGTTGGATATGTTGTTAGGTTGATAAAAATGAGAAAAAAATGATTAACAAAATAAACAAATTAAAGACACGCAGAGGACAAATTAAGACTAAATTGTTTTGTTAGTCTTTTCTTGATGGAATACTTAATCCTCCTAAAATTACATATGGAAGTAATTAATAATATGTTGTTGTTCACTTCTTTTTAGATCTTCCTAAAAACACTTCCAATTATTATTATTTTTCGTAAAATCAATAGAAAGAATTTGAAATATAGAAGAAGGGTAATAAACTATCGTAACTGTTTTGACCAATCAATTGAATTTCAGAATATGAAATTTATGACAACCTGCCAGAAACTATAATTAATGTCCTTGTTTACAAATTTAAGTGCATATCAATTATGAATCACTCATTGTAATAAGGATAAAAATAATACTTCTAGAACTATACCAAGATTACAGATATTCAGGGGCATGCAGGATCCACATGTTAAATTTTCTTTGTAGTCAAATTTTTGTTCGAATTTTTTTGTCGAGCTCATGTTTGAATTCAGTGTAGGCTTCTTTGAAAAAATGATTTTAGATTTTTAAACCCCCGGCATTAGGGTGATCTGAAGTTCACATAGGTTTTTTTTTCATATTGAAGTCCATTTGGAAGTTTCGTTTGACATTCTAATGACCCAGATTGTTAAGAAAATATTAGTACAAAAGTCTTAGTATATTCCACTGACTTTTATTAATATCAGCTTGCTAATTTTATAAACTGTTAGAAGGATTTCAAAAACAATAACAAAGAAAAACAAAATTTGAAGAATCTAATAGAAGTTGGCAAAGAAAAATTAATAATTCACTTAAGAAAAATTACTTGATTATGAAGTTCTTCAGCTGTCATAGAAAATAAAGTCACCACTTACAAGTATTTAGGTCTTCAAGGGAAATCGGAGATAAGAAAAGGATTTATCGTTACAGTTTTTATGTACAGATAACAAAGGAGGGATATATGATGAACTCAGAGCAGAGAGAAACAAAGATCCTAAGTTTTTCTTCGCTCGCATCCCTCGTTCTTTAACTCTCTCAGTTAAGTTTACAAAAATGAAAAATGAAAAGTAAAACCCGAATTAATTTTGTTTACAAAAAAAAATTAATTATTACTATTTATGAAAATAAATTTTCTTTTTTTTAGTTCTACTTAAAATAACTAAAATTTATATATTTTACCAAACACCAACAAAATGGATTATGGGCTGTCATAATGGATTATGGCCAGATAATTTGTTGTTATAATGGTTACCATACAACCCAATTACTAATTCATGTTTTTGGAACTAAATTTAGGACATATGTAATTGTATAATAATATGTGTTGTTGCACTGTTATTTGTTACTGATCATCAAAACAATGATTGTTAGTTATTATTATTGCTACCTCTAATTACATCACACTTAGTGAACTGATATTTTTAATATTCTTGGAAAATTACATTGTACTAACACATCCGGGTCGGCAAAGGATAAAATAGTAAATATCTCAAGATAGGAAAGAAGAGAAAAACATGACGAGGTAGTAAAATATCTAATTGGGTTTTTAAATAACTATTTTATTATAAATTGAAATTAATCAAAACACATGCTCGATCAATAATGTTACGAGAGAGACTAAATGGATCCGCTATGAATAGCCGTTGGTTGAGAGATAACTGGACTACTTGATTATAAACATATTATTAGATATTCTGCTAGAAAAAATTTGAAGTGATATTTTTACACTAAATCATAGGATTTATATAACTTTTGATGAAGTAAAGTGAACTCTTTTTATATTTTTATCTTTTTTACTTTTCTAAATTCTTTATTTTCTAGCTTGTGGAGATTATTCTTTTTTTCTTCTAATTTTTTAGATGCTTGAGAATTGGTATACGTTTATCATTTATAATCTTTAATTCTATTATGCTTACAATTAAGATCTTGAAAAACATAGAATTTATTAGTTGATTTATAATGTTAAAAATATGAACTAATAGTAAAAAAAAATTTTAAAAAAATGTTTATATCCTATGTAAAAGAAAAAAAAATCTTATAAGTGGCATCTATGCGAGTTTTTTGTTAACAAAAAAAATAAGGAAAGAAAAGGGAACAGGGTTTTATGTTTTTAAGACATACGGTGGTTTTATGTTGTACATTGTGTTTGACTAAAAAGGAAGAAAAGAAAGGTTAATGCTTGTGGTGATATTTCTGGTAGAGAAGGGACTAATAATTATTGTATTTTATTTTTCTTTTTTTTAGGTCTCATTTTCCTCTCCTTCTTATTTTTTCAATGCTTTAAGAGTTCAATTGTTGGTCTAAGACGGTGGTATTAACATAATCATATATCATAATATTATTGGGGATCTTGACAATAACAATAGTCCAATAGCATGATGATTATCATTGAAGTGTGGTGCATGATGGTTACTATTGATATGCGAATCCGTTGTCAACATGATTTCGAAGGAATAAAATTGTCCAGTGGTCTTTAGCTGCCATGCATTGTCTTTAGGATCTGTTTATGTAAAGAAAAACCCACAAGATGGTGAATGTTCGATTGAAAGAATCCGAGAAATGGTCTTATCAGGTGACACCCGTTTAGCTTCTCCTGTTTCTTTTTGTGTACAAAAAATTCGTGGAACTAGAGATTATTGGTACAACATATTAAAGGAGCTTATATTGATGGTGAAAGAGTTGGGACCACCTACTATATTCTTCACACTTAGTACTGCTGACTTGCAATGGCCTGAACTGTATACACTCTTACACCCTGAAGATAAATTGAAAACCTTGGATCTCATGGAAATGAGAGAAAAGGCAGGGCTACTGAATGAGAATCCATTAGTTGCTTCCTGGTTTTTTAAGGAAAAGGGTGGAAGTATTTTTCAAGGAGTATTTAAAAAAAGAGTTTTGTGTGGTCGATCATTGGTATAGGTTTGTGTGGAAAATCGAGGAAGCATTCAAGTGGCTTAAAGATAGACATGTTGTTTATCATATTTCAACGAATAAAAAAGTACATTGTTTGAAATGCGAATACTTTGACAACGAGATTTTCATAATGAATCTTAATCCCACATTCTCTGTTGATATACAAAATCATCCATGTGGAAAGAAGATTTATTTGGAATATAATTTGGATAACAATGTAGATAATGATGCATCTCTTGTTAATTATGTTTGGTTACATTTTAAATGTGCAACCATTTACAGAAAAGCAAGACACCCAGGAGGAAAGTGTGTCCGCTTAAATTTCTTATGGAGATTCTACTAGAATCTACATTTCATATGCATGGTGGTTACTACTACGGAGGGTCTACTAGCTAATTTGGAGGAGGTCTGGTATATATTTTGTTCTTCGAAATCCAAATTTATTCCTTGGAATTTTGTTATTAAGAATGGGTTGATATCTTGGATGCCAAATGAGAGTATAGTGGAATATAATTAAGTCATTAGGAAGGATTATAGTCTTGTGTGATTCAGAGAAGATATTTTTTCCAGTGTTAAGAAATGGAAGTGAAGTATCATTATGTTCATATTAATTAGTGTTATGTTTCTCAAAGATTAATGGTAATGGAAACGAAAGCGCCAACAATGAAAGGAAATGATTGAAGCTGGCTGTTGTTAAGATGTTGTTGAGGGGACTGGTTTTGGTACCAAGAGGACCGCGTAAAACTTACTGAGGTTCACTACATATAGGTGACTTCACCTGTTAAAGATCACCATGTTTGGCAAGTCAAAAATGGTGTTAGTATTGATAATTGGGCAGACTTCTAGTTACCTGGGAAAGATACAATTATTCATCCTATTATTATTGACAATGACATCCCTACCACTGCAGATTAACTGATTAATACCAATGGAAAATGTAACATGTTCATTATCAGCAATTATATTGATTCCTACTATTATAAGAATATATTATCTATAACTCGCAATTTGGGAGATTGTGATAGAGTCGGGTGGAAATTTACTCCTTCTGGAGAAGTGACTACCAGCTTTGCTTATAAACTCTTAACTAACTATAAAAGAAATGATGATTTTGCTAAATTCTGGAAACACACTTCGAATCTTAAGTGTATTCCCTAAAATCCAAATTTTCTACTGGAAAATTATTTCTAGGGTTATCTATGGGTAAAAGAATTTTTCAGCATAATAAGCACTCTTATCATGTTATAGACAAGGTAGTCAAATATCGGTTGTACAGGCCGATATTACAGATTTTTATCGGATATCGAAAAATACCTATACGATATCGATAATATCGGTGATACAAAAACGAAAAGATATTATCGGTTTTACAGGCCGGTACAGACCGATGAATCGGTTTTACTTGTACACCGATAATATCGGTTTCGTGAATAAATTTTTCATGAACATGCATGTAGTCTTTACAGACAAGTACAAATGTCAATTGGAGAAGGTAAAAAGCCCTAATATATTTATAATATAAAATCAATGACTATATGGTAGGATATAAAATAGAAACCATATTTCGATTGCAAGGTAGAGAAATATAAAAGATAAATATGAAGGATAACAAAAAAGATTTACTGGCATAATGGGACAACAATCACAACGTTTGCAAAAAGCTTCTCCAATGGCATGTGTGTGGAGATAAATATCAAAATCCACTTAGGATACACATCTATTTAATCTAAAATCATTCTCCAACCCCGATGTCTTAAACCAATGTATAGATGACTTTGGGAAGACATTGTCACTTGACATTGTCTACCATTCTAGTCAGCTTTTACTTAATTGAATTGACTTTGATATATTTACTAACTATTTTTAGCTCTAATAAAATCTTAATTATGGAAAATAAAATTGATACTAATTAAATTTAAAAGAAGATGTTACATGCAATACTGTTGGAGATGGATTTTTTTTTCTCCATAATTTTAAGGAAAAATAGATTGAGGATGTCTTATTTGTGTTGCCACATAGGAAACACACACAATGACCATTGGAGAAGCTCTAATAAACCACCTTGTATTTTGGAAATTTAAGATATGTGTATGATTCTTATTATTTTTTACTATGGTTTTATAATTATTTGAAATTCTATATTAAACGATGTATCGCCTGTAAAAACAGATATTATCATTTGTATAGGTGTGTAGGACCCAACCGATACGATACCGATACGCGATATTAACAACCTTGGTTACAGACTCTGCAATACTGATATTTTGGAGAGAAAAAAAAGGACTCCATCTTTTCTTGAATTTAATTTTTTTCCAAACACGTTTGGTTTGCAACATCTTTCTCTAATATTTGTTTTTTACCATGATAATGACATAAAAGATTGTTATGTTGTTAGATTTATAATGACAGTTTGGAGCCTCATTTGTTAAAAAGTACCTTTATTCTTTGGTCAAGATGGAACTACTGAATTGTTGTCATCTTTGATAATATTAAGCCAGATCTAAGTAGTTTTGTTCTTAAAATTAATTTGGTTCATCAATACAATCAGCATGTCAGACCCCCGGGCACATAGAAAATAATCCAAGGCACATATAATATAAACCATTTTAAGTGAGAATGCAGAGTTGCAGGCTAGCTGGAGAACTCAAATTGATGCCACTTTCAAAGACACTGACTTTAGTATGGGATTTTTCAAATTTATTTCTGATCATACATTGCACATAAGATTTCTCAGAGCAAGTTCGAGATGGGGCTCCTGCCCCTAAAATGTAAAAGGAATCGCGTGTATTGAAAATCTCATGTGAATCTAGTAGTTCGAGTTGGATTCATGTTGCATGCAAAGTGATTTTTCAAAATTATATCTAATCATACAGTCCACAAAAGATTTGTCAGAGATGGTTCAAGTTAGGCATATTTCCACTTAAATGCAAAAGGAAACACGTATATTGATACTCTCAGGTGGATCTAGGAATTTGAGTTGGATTCCTATTGCATACAAAGTGATTAGCCAAATTTATTTCTAATCATACAATGGGCATAAGATTTGTCATAGAAGATTCAAAATGGGCCTCCTGCCCTTTAAATGTAAAAGGAAACGCGTGTACTGAAACTCTCAGATGGATCTAAGAGTTCGAGTTGGATTCCTATTGCATACAAAGTGACTGCAAAAATCTAGTGAAGCTTATGGTAGAAGAATCGAGACTTGCCAATAAAGTGACTTAGGAAGCTCAGACTAATATTAAATTATATAGAAGTTTATTTAATATTTGTAGTTCTTGTAATCTCAAATACTTGAATAGACAGTTTCGTTCGTAGTAGATAAAATAAATAGGGAAGTTATAATAGATAGAGTTGGTACTTAAAAAAAAAAAAATATTCTGGGGTGAAAAATCCTCATTTTTTTGTTTGGATTGGCAAAAGAATTGACCTTGTACTACCCACTGTTATTTTTCTTCCTTCTCAGTAATATAGTATCCTTTTATCGAACATAGATAAATGTAGTGGGGGGAATATTGATGAATGTTTGGATGATCTCTAATTATAAGGTTTTGAGTTTTAGGGAGCATGGGATAATATTAGAAAATGAAAGTATTTTTTTCATTTGTGATTGAGTCTCCATGAAGTTCATTTCGTGGAAGTTTGTCGTTGGACACTTAGAGGACGCGTATCAGAAGCAGTCCATTTAAATAACTTTTCCTTGAATTTTGTCTCTTTTTTTTATTTATGTTAGAGAACTGCTTGGTTGAACCCACCAAGTTTTGGTATGTTAAGGTTGGTTGTCATATAGTATCACAACTCATAAGTTGCTTGATTAGATTAATAGAGTCAACTTCGTAAAGTTAGACAAGAAAGTCTAGGAATGTTGAGACATGCTGATGACCTGAAAAATCCAGAGACATATCGACATCAACGAAGACGTCATCCTTCCACTTGATGTTAGTAATACACGACTTGACTTGTTTTCATTTTTATATCGTAAAATTTTAAGTTGTTTCTGATTGAAAACATAACATGCGAAGTTATATACATGAAACTCTAGTATTATTGACTTGATCATCTTATTATGATAAAGGAAGAATATACCAATAGTTTTGAATGCTTTATATTGATTTTTAATATTACTAAGTTGAATGCTTATCTTTTGAACTTCATAATTGCGACATCAACATAATCTTTATAACTCGTTACTAGATTGTGTAGTGAACATAGGTTTGATTTCATGCATATAAAACTATGTTTAATTACATGAGTTTATGGAAGTAGACTTACGAACTTATTTTGTAGCTGAAAGAAATTAATTGGATCGAAGGTCTAGTTTTCATTGAAGATCTAAGGTTGGACCGATCCTAACTTATATAGGAAATCAAGGCAGAACCAATCCTATCTTATGTTGGGATTCAAGGTAGAACCAATCCCTACCCATATTGAGAGTGGAGGTAGAATTGATCCTAACCTATGTTGTGAGTCAAGGTAAAACCGGTCCCAATAGGCAAAGCCGATTTTCTTAGTCACGTATACTTTAGTATTTGTATGATTTATAAATTGGGTTTAAAAAATAGGAAAGGTTAAGATGTTGACAAAATGTGTAATTTGAACATATGTTGCAATCTTATACTCCCTCCATCCATATTTAGTTGATAAAATTGGATTTTACACGGAGTAGATAGAGAACAATATTTTTTCCACAAATTTCCTTAGGTATAATTAATTATCTGGATATTTAATGGTTCTTAATAGAGACAAACACAAGTTTCTAAATTAGGGACCGATTATCTAGGGACAAATAAGGAAATATTAGGGGAAAATATCAATTTTATCAACTAAACTTGGACAAGATAAAAATGAAATTTTATCAACTAAATTTGGACGGAGGGAGTATTTCATTATTCAAAGATCTTTCGTGATACTTAAGGTGAGATCCCAAACCGGAATGGTTGAGAATATTTTTAAGATTTTCGAATGTATATGTTTTTGTTTTACCAGCAAATAAAACATATCTCTGGAAAGATATATTAGTTAAGTGCTAGCTAATATTGAGTTTTCCAAGAGAGATTTTAGTTGTACAGTTGGATATTGTTTGGAATTAGACAAAAATGGATTAAGTTGATTTGTTGCATATCTTGAGAATATTTTTGATTATGGAAATTCCTTGGTATTCAAACTACCCTGGCCTATGAACAATGAAGTTTATTCTTTTTACAAACTTATCTTGAGGCAGACACTTCGTTTTGTAGTCACTGTTGTATCTGACTAATAGTATTACTTGTAATACTATTTTGGAGAGGAGAGTAACCTAATTATGCTAAATCTCTTACGTCCGGTAGTTTAAAGATTTCTTTGGGATCAAGAAGTGTCTACTAGTACCGTTGGTGCGAAACTAGAATCTGCATTTCTATTTTAGCTTTCGATTATAGATTTGATTGACTAACGGTTGTTAACTCTTAATTTCACCTAGTTTGATTATTCTTCATAGCCTTCTCTTTTGACATAAGATCACTCAATATAGATCAAGAATCAGTGGTAGTTCAGATCTGATTTCAGATCCGATGTTGACTTATGATTATCCATAGTTAACAGACTCCGTTATGTGAGTGATTGATCATAAGTCGGAATCAAGTTTGTTATTGTGCAGGTACATGAGACTATTGAAGATTTTATTATTGGTTTTGTATCTTTGTGATTTATTTTGTTCATAAACTTGATCGACTGGGATCCGAACAGATATGGTTTATCTTTTGATAGACTTTTTATTGGTAGTCGTATTTAGATCGACGAGCTATGATTGGTGGTACTCTTCAGTATCCGAATCTGGTAGTTCTGTTTGACTTGATCTGGTTAACTTGTTAATTCAGATCTTGGAAGATCTAACTCGATAAAGGAGTTTATTGATGTAAATAGAAAAACCTTTATCAAGCTCAACTATAATATCTCTGATTAATTTCTTGAGATAAGAAGTGTGGTTACCAAATAAATTTGTCATTTATTGTTTGGAAGACGATCTAAAGGGTTGAGTGCTTAAAGTTTTCAGAGAGACTGAAGCAACTTAAGATAGTTGACTTTATCTTATGATTCACGTGTGTTGGCTAGATTGGCTATAGGCGCATGGATACTGAGGAAATTAGGTAACTATAGGTAGTTTACTTGGTCTCAACTATACGAAGTTGGTAGTGGTCTTTGTATAGCGGCTTAATTCCGAGAGTATTCAAAACTTGACTAGATCTCGGGGTTTTTATGCATTTGTGGTTTCCTCATTAACAAAATCTTGTTGTGTCTTTACATTTACTTTCCGCAATTATAATTTTTGTTTTTGAATTATAATCACACCGTATGTTATAAAAGTAAATACATTGTATATTAATCCCGAACACTTGGGATGATCACAATAGTTTTAAGTTCAGTCTCATACTTATATGATATACCAAGTGGATTCCTTGTGGTTGTTATATTCTTGACAGTTCATGTCTATAATAGGTCATGCAAGGTATTAGACTTATAGGTTGATATCGAAAAGATTGTGGTGTACTTGGTACCCTCGTCATTTCATTTTATAAATGGACTGTTGTTCTAGGGGTTGCAAAAAATTCTAAGGGAAGTATGGGTGCGTTATGGGTTAATAAATTAGATTAGGTATGGTTGAAATTGCATTTAGATTATGCATATAAGTAGGAAGTATGGGTGCCCTATGGGTTAATAAATATCTAAGTTATTCTTTAAAAAAAAAAAATTACCTTACTTTTGTTTGTCGGTATACAAATCTAGTTAATTTCAAAATCACTAGAATACTTTTTATGTTACACATTTTATTTGCAATTTCACTATGAAGTGGGGATCAGCCAGGTAACACTGTCGAGTCACTATAATTGGCTCGGTTGAAAAACCAAAAATATAGCCGATTGTGATTGTAGTTTTCACATATGAAGAACACCACAAATCATCGACAGGGTTCATAACCAAATCTTACCCGATTGTGGATAGTCTTTCCACGTATAAAAAACACAATCCGCAATTGCTAGGTTTATAGTCACATCCAAGCTGATTGTTAATATGTTTCGCTCATTTAAAGAATATCATCCACAATCTTCTAGGTCGAAGATACAATCCTCGACAATTATCATTTAAAGTTTCAGATCAAATTTTAATTTATTTACAAAAGGTTTATCTTAAATATATCACATGCTTTTACAAACCGTAACCCATGTTATTTATAACCCACAAACAAACTCAAAATATATATTTCAGAATATTAACTGAGTTTGTAGGAGATCTATAGCTGGGTAGGCAAGTCAAGTTGAGTGATAACCAACTCAAAAGCCTAATTCTAATTATTCTTAAACTATTACACTTAAATTTTTCCCCATTCTTATTCTTCTTCCTCCAGACAAATAAATCCAAAAATTAACTGTTTGAATAAATCACTCACCTAAATGATATTTAAGCTCAAATCAAGATATCATTAGAGGGATTAAGAAAATTAAAACACCTTCGTAAGATCTCTCGAGGAAGTTGAAAAGAAAATTTAAAATTTTCAAAACCAAAACCAAAACCCGATGATAAAATTATTTTCAATAATGGGTTCTTGAATACATATATCTAATAAACAACTAGGGTTTTAAGATTAAAACTCTTAACTCCCATAAATTTATTTGAAAAAATTAAAGAAAAATAAATAAATAATCCAAAACGGATTTTTAGTTGGTCATCGAGTCACCAATTTCCCACTCAGGCTCACTGACGTAGTTTTGTGGGTTATGAATAACAATAGATTTTGTGGGTTATGAATAACAATAGAAAAAAATTGTCTTACTACCACTGCAAAGGGATCAAATAAGAACCGGCTTGTAGTTCAGCGGGTTTCATGTGCTTCACATAAGTTTCATGCGCTCCAGTAGGTCCCAGGTTCGAGTCCCAGATGGCCCAATATTACAGAGTTTGACGTGGACGGCAAAGTTAGCTTGCCCCCTTGCGACGACATTAGCCACACTATCCGCTTCGGCTCCCTCGGCTTTATTCCTCATGAGGCTCGCTGGTAGGCTAGCACGACAACCTGTTCAACTTATGTAGTAGTACGCTGCTTGGAGCTTAGCATGTTAGGTTTCCAATTAGTTAATGTATTCGTAGAAAAAACAATAGAAAAAAGTACTCAAAATAATAGTCAATCTCTACCGACCAAAGTCAAATAGTCTATTAAAAATATGGACTTTACCATATAAAATTGGCTAGGTAAGTTCTTCCATTTTCCTTGCGATTCCAAAATCTGCTAGCTCGCAGCCAGTTTTGGGTGAAAAGAAAAATCATGATCCGAAGAAAATTGTTGGCCAAGGTAAGTACCGGCCTCTCCTTTCTATATATGGGCCTTGGCACACGCACTACACTGTTTTATCTTCTAAGTTTGAACTCTTTCACAGTACACAGTTTTCTTATCTGAACTAGAAGAGGGTTTTGCGGGGTTTCGATCAAAGAAATGCCCGATTTCACTGCATAAGGGTTACCTTGTTTTCTGAAGACACGGAGCATTATTTTAACAAAGCCAGGAGAGAAGAGTACAAATGGTCATTCTTCGGCATAAATTATAGCGATGTAATTCTTGACAGAAATTCTGATACAGCTATCAGTACCATTACATTTCTACTTGTATTCAAATCAGTATCAGAAGAATGGTTATGTGATACGGTCGTATGAATATGGTGACTCAATGAGACATCCTATGATACATTTAAACAATTGAGAATTATTACAACAAATAAAAGTGATCCACTTGTGAAATATTGTAAGAACGAACTGCATTCATCAATCCAATAAGGTTTCATTTTTGTCCTCCTATTTGCTACTGTAAATGCCTAACGCTAAGTTACTGAATCTATTCATTGTGTTGATGGTCTTTCTAATATGAAAATGTTGCCTTTATCATCCCTTCCAATCCTCATTGTCTCGTCAACATATCTACGGATCACGAAATTAAAGAACAAAACTTCGAGCTCTTCCTTGTATAACTGAGGTATATGCATTAAAAACAATAGTGGTAAAAGGATACGATATGTCAAGCCATCCCTCTGGATTGAAAATGCTGAGCAGCAGGTCATAGTTCTTTTGGAACAAATTCATCAACTGGTAGGTCAGAAATGTAGATAACAGTCAAGCAATCTACTTAAGAACCCTTCTTATGCTTTGGCTTTAAAAGGAAAATCGTGACTCTACTGCCTCGTTGTACTACGGTATAACTTTACAAACCTGATCTGGAGTGATTGCTGAACTCTCATATTTGATATCAACTCTCTGCACAATTCAAAAGATAAGTGTAAACAAAGGTATATACATATAAGAGTGGATTAAACTTCAAAGAAGCTTATTCATAAGGTATCATAGGGAAGCACTGATCACGAAACTGATTTCGACGCAATCTTGAAAGAGGCTTCAATGGTTAACTTTCCATTTAACATTCCAAATCCCCTTGCACTGAACTTGATTACATTAACGGCTTTTTCCTGCATTTTCCATCCAATTTGAAAAATGACAGTATATATAAACCATGAGAAAACATCAACTACTGCACTACACTCTTGCAGCACTATATGAAAAAGTAAGACTCATGAACGAGAACTCATACCTCGGAGACATTGATGATTTGTATGAAATCTCCCAAAGTAATGAAATCCCGCAGTCCAAGCTTCGTTCTCTTTGAGCCGAGAACTGAAATAGTGCTATAGATAAGCTTCCAACTTCCATTTACCTTCAAAATTTGCAAGATAACATTAACCACAAACTCAATTTCTACACATAATAATGAACACCATTAGTTTACCTTATCCAAATTTTGTGTAGGATCAGGAGTTGGATTTTGAGACTCTAATTGCTTGACTAGACTTTCAATCTCAGATTTTCTGGCAGATGTGGCTCCAAATATGCCTCTGTTAAGCCCTTCACAAATGTTCATAGTTAAGGAGAGGTAGATAAAGAAAAATTTTAAGAATCAACATTGGTTTACCTTGTAAAGCCTGGAAAAGGCTAGTTTTAATCTGGGCAGCTGATTCATCTTCATTGACATTGCTAACAGAACCTGCAGAGATATCTTCTGAAGCTTTAATGGTGTAAATGGATTTGAGACCAGATGGATAATACCCAATCCCACAAAATTTGATCCTCAAATGGGCGGCTGGCAATGACCTTTGACTGTTTATCTTTTTTGTAATCTTGTTGAGTTCAGAAGGAACTAAATGAAAAGCTTGAATTGGTGGATTGAGAAGGTCATGAGTTGCCATGATTACCAGCTCGGTTGGAGAAAATTCTTACTCAGTGTAAAGCAAACTACAGTGATACGAACTCTGACTTTAAGAAAGGCATGAGATGTGCATTTATATTTTTTAATGAATTTTGATGTTGTCTCCTGCTTGGCTCTTTGCGGGACTTTTTCACATTATCTGCAATATTGTTTTAAAAGCGTGAGTGACATTATCTCTGTCATTTGGCGCACACTGTACTTGTGGTTAAGAAATTCGGCGTTCGAAGCATCAGGAATAGCTCTTATTTGGATTTGTAAGTGGATCCAGGATACCAAAACTGAACCAAATAATTGTTGGACCACAAACTACTAATATGACCCTTAGATATAGGGAACCCAAGGGGAGTAGGCTGTCATTGCCTGGGTCAGCCATCACATACAACGAACTCTAGAGTTCTTTTCTGGTGTACATCTGGCAGCACCATCAAATCCGCTGTGGACGTGGATTTGACGAATTTGACATATGAGGAACTACAAAATTTTACCTCAACCGTCGGTTTCCTGAAAAATTTCGGGGTCACCCAAAACTAGAGATCCAACACAGAAAAAGGATTTGCAAAATGCAGTCTACAAAATTTCACTTCAACAGCCAATCTCCTGAACAATTTCGTGGTCACCTAAAACTAGAGATTTAAAATGGGAATCCCGCAGAAAAAGATTTACAATATGCAGCTCCCGGAGAGTAGTCACTTTTCTTTTTCTTAGAAAAGCTCCCAACTGCTCAACACTTTGAAGCTGGGATCCATCGAGCATATAGAACAAATTGCAGAATGTAGAAAGGCATAGAACAAATTCAACAGAGAATTCCAAGCTACAAATATATTCTCATGGATAGTAATTATGTGTCGCTGCCATGCTGTTTTACATGAAAATATTCAATAAAATAACCATGGTTTTTAAACACTTCCCATCATGTCTAAGCATTTTCATTAGCCGCCAAACCTAGCATACTTACAGTTATGGATGCCATCTGTCTTTGGACTCAGCAACATTTCACTTGGTAGCGGACACGGTATCGTTTGACTCCTTTTGCTGGTCCCACTGAGCTGGGGTCAAAGCTTTCTTTA
Organism: Papaver bracteatum; assembly: GCA_023529315.1. Taxonomy (NCBI): domain Eukaryota; kingdom Viridiplantae; phylum Streptophyta; class Magnoliopsida; order Ranunculales; family Papaveraceae; genus Papaver; species Papaver bracteatum. Next base: position 1,700,831 of record JAJJWX010005377.1, on the reverse strand, counting down.
TAGAGAGTGCGTGAATTTCTTTCATTTCCTCTGTCAGTGCAGTGTTCACCATTCGGTGCCTCTCAAGCAACCTTTTTCCTTCAAATTGTTCTGACACAATCTCAACCACAAAACTCGCCCCGCACCTGATAACACCATTTTTTTTTTTTTGTTATTTGAGAGATTTCAGAAGAAAAAATAGTCGACAACAATTTGGTTTTGAGAATAAGAACTTACCCTCCGGACGTATCGACTACTTCCTGAAAGACATAAAATGGAAAATCAGTTAGCAACTTACGAAACAATAGAAGAATGAAGAGAAAAAAAACATTTAATCTTGAGAATGTTGTTCCTAAAATAGAGATTCAGTAAGGCAAATTAGATATCAAAAGGACATTTTGCTTCCATCTTTCAAACTATCAATCAGTGAATATGGGTACTACCAAAAATATGAAAAGTAAAAAATACATTGAGGTTGAAACAGAGAACAAATATGTGCGCATTCATCAATTTATGCAGGCCTTTGTGCAATTGCATTGCACAACTGAATGGAGTTAACAGAATGTAGTTGAGTTGAGCCTCCTCAACATGCTCGTCTTGGTTGCAATAACCATCAGCAATCAAAACTGATAGTTTTTTCCTTTTTCAACAGTCACGAGCAAGGTTAACAAGTAAACCACTAAAATTCCAAGGTAAGCCAGGTATGCTTCCAAGACAAGTGAGTTAAGCTAGAAATTCTATTCCAAGATATGCTAGGGTTGCTCCTGCAGGATTAAAAAAAAAAAGAAGCACGCGAAACAAAATACTCAACAACGCAAAACTAACTACCTCTCCAAATTAACGGGTTCTTTACAAATGAATATTTAGAAGTTGAACTGTCAACCGTCAATGAGGCTAAGCAATTTATGTGTTCAGTGACAAGTGCAAGATGGACCAGTACTTCTTAAAATCGGTATGTAAAACACTTCCCTAAGACCTAATATGGTGTCATGCTCATGTACCTAAACTATTGGTACGACCATCTTTGGTGTTGAACACACGGCTCCATTGGAATTCAATTGTCGAACTCCACTAAGTTTGCATATTACTATGATCAGTAAGTCCAATCTGATGTTAAAAACAGTTAGATCGGTTTATTATCTAACGCACTAGTAACAGTTATCAAACTATCAATTTCATCTGGAAATTATAAGGTACTCCTATTTAGCACTTTTCTGCTAAGATTAAGCAGAATATGCCCTAACTTTAGATTCTTAGAAAAAGAAGAAAAAAAGCTTAAGGAATTAAAGCAAAATAATCATATATTGTTATTAGGGATTCAAGAAGGGAAAAAGGTAATCGGAAGTATAAGGGAACACAAACTTACAAGATAAGTAGGATTCATCTTGGATTTCAAAGTAGCTTCAACCACTTCCTTTGTCACGCCCATCTCTCTCTCTTCTTGGTGTCGTGCGGATTTTTGTTAACCTAGAGCAAAAAAGTAGGAGGAACTTCAAGGGGAGAATTGTATCGCTCTTATTCTTAATTCCACCTGCGTCTTTTTCCTATGAACACCCAATTTGTTCCCACATAGGCCGGTGCTCGCCCCTATACCTTTGACTATTTACAGGGGTGCCACTATAGCATCAACTTTAGGCATGCACGATGCACCACCCATAAAGTATGATGTACTTTTTTTTTTATTATTTTATTTTTTTGCAACGACCTTCAAAAAAGACTAATAGTTCTCCTCAACAAAAGGCCTGAACCAAACACGAGGGACAGACCGGGTACATAAATAATTTGTTGTTTTTTGCCCACTTAGTTCATGAGCAACACAATTACAAGTTCTAGGTTGAAAAGAGAAAATACAGTCGATAAGAGAATAAGTAAAAAGTTGAATTCTTTAAAGATAACATCGGTTCTAGGAGTTCCATCAAACCTTCCAGCAGAGAATTGGGAAATCAAGTCTTGAGCATCACTTTCCACAATGATGTGAATAAGCTTTAAGTCCACAGCCTTCTTCAAAACATCCCAGATAGCTCTAGCTTCAGCCTCTTTAACAGATTCCACATCAAAGACAATGGAAGCACAGAAAGAAGCTTTACTGGAGAAGTCCTTCATCAGCCTGCACCATTATCCTTAGTAATGTCATCATAAGCTCCATCAGTGTTGCATTTAATCCATCCGAAAGTTGGGGGCATCCACTGATCACTATAGGAAATGGTATGACTAGGAGGGTGTTGGTTTCTAGTTTTCACAGTAAGAAGCATAGCCTTAGCCCTATGAATAACATCAACATGATTCTCTTGGAGGTTTCTAAAAACTAAATTGTTCTTGCTAGTTCATAAAGACCACAAGATATCAACAAACATGCAATGTCTATGAATAGGAATTCTAGTAATATGATCAATCAACCAGAAATTCAACCAATCAATCATAGAGCTAGTAGAGAAAGAAGAAGTATTGGCACAGAAAAAAGTCAGACTCCAAACATGACTAGCAAAAGGACATAGAACAAAAGCATGCATAATAGACTCATCAGGATCAGAACATTTATTACAAGTGACGGTATTCATGGGCATCCTAGTATGTAACACAGTTTTTACAGGAAAAATATTTTTGGCATCTTTCCAAGTAAAGAGTTGAATACGATGAGGAACACGAAGATTCCAAATGCACTTCCAAAGTTTATTACAAGGGGAAGGCCTAAGCCCTCTAAGTCCCAAGTAAGCAGATTTAAAGGAAAATCTACCATTCTTTGAAAGCTCCCAAGCCCTCTTGTCAGGAGTGCACAACTGGCTTAAGGGAATAGTAATGATCTTCTGAACAGAAGTATCATCAAAGTGGGTGTTTAATTTATTAATATTCCAAGATCTAGTAGCATCATCAATAAAGTAAGAGACTTTAACACTAGTGTCAGGAGGAACTAAAGGATTAGGTGTAGCATATCCCAAAGTAGGAATCCATTTGTCACACCAAGGATCAATGAACTACCATCTCCTACAATCCAGGAAATAAAAGGCTTAATCATCTCTTTAATGGTGTGTAAGCATCTCCATGTCCAAGAGCAGTCACTAGGGCAGTTAACATTAAGAAAATCAGTCCTAGGAAAATACTTAGCTTTCAGCACAGTACCTAAGAGACAGTCATGGTTCTCTATAATTTTCCAGGCATTTCTGGCTAACATGGCCAGGTTATTGAGTTAAGCTTTTCTGAAGCTTATGCCACCTTTACACATAAGAGAGCATAGGGCATCTCATCCCAACAGATGGAGCTTTCTATATTTTAGGTCTAGAGTCTCTCCCCACCAAAACTTGCAAAGGTGTGAATCCATTTTCCTACATAAGTACTTAGGGATAAGAAAGGCACACATCTGGTACAAAGTGATAGCCTGGTCAACATGTTTAATCAGAGTAGTTCTAGCAGCCTGGGAAAACACTCTATGAAACTAGGAATTAATTCTAGTATCCACAGCTTGAAGAGTACCCATATGGGTTTGAATTTTAGATGCCTGGAAAGTTATAGGGGTACCAAGATATGTTTCTCTTAGGTCTTTATTATGAATGTCCAGAATATTAGATAAATTATTCATAAGAGGAACAAGCAATTTTTTACTAAACAAGATACCAGATTTGTCAAAATTAATTTCCTGACCAGAAGCCAAGCAATATTTTTGAAGATAACCTTTGATAGTTCTAAAGTCTTTTTCAATGGCTTTTGAAAACAAAATAGAATCATCTGCAAATAAGAGGTGAGTCATACAAGGGGCATTCTTATAAACTTTAATGCCTTATACTAAGCCTTTACTAGTCAGGGAATCAAGCGGATAAGGCTTCAGAGCAGATAATATAAAGATATGGAGATAAGGGATCTCCTTGTCTTAAGCCTCTTTCATGTTTGATAAGACCAGTGGAACTACCATCTAATAACACAAAATAAGAGACAGTAGAGAGAGATTGATGAATAAGGTTAATCCAATGTGTAGACAAACCCATTTTATGTAAGACTTTAACAAAAAAAGACTACTCTAATTTATCATAAGCTTTGGACATGTCAAGTTTTATAGCAACAATACCATTTTTCTTTTTATGATAATTAATAGCATAAACATCATCATTAGCTAGAAGAATGTTATCAGAGATGCTTCTTTTAGGGACAAAGGAACTTTGATTTTGAGAGATAATGTTATCCATGAGAGATTTAAGTCTATTAGCCAGAGTTTTGGATAAAAAAATTAAATGAAATTACATAAGCCTACTGGTATATACTGAGAAACAAGTTCAGCCAAAGAGACCTTAGGAATTAAGGCAATATTGGTAGTATTAAAAACTTTAGCTATATTCCCAGTTCTAAAACATGTTTTATAGTGGATAATATCCCTAGTAGTCACATCGATGCCCCTATTACTAGGGGATATAATGCAAAGATCAATATTCTTCTTCCAAGCCAGAACAAGATCACTACTTCTACCAACACAAGATACATTAAAAGCACAAGGGAAACCCATATTCTTCGGTTTTTTAGCAGCAAAATCCTTTTGCATTTTGGATTCAGACAGGAAGACAATGTCAAGATTGACATACTTAAGCAGAATACTAAGTTCCTTATTAGCAGATTTTTTACCAAGACCACGCACATTCCTGTATATCATATTCACATTATTATCAGGAAAAGTAGTATGCTTAGTGTAGGTGTAAATTATCCACAGGTCTAGGTGGCAACATCTCAATCTATGAGGTACCCAAACATGAAGATACGAGAAGCACTGGATAGAGGCTGGCATGCGCGAGATTTAAGGAGCCACGTGGATCGGGCATGATTACTCTACAGCTGTCGGACAAGACTCGACCTCAGGCCTCTGACAAAGCTGACAGACGAGATGTATTGGGTCAACCGAGGATCGGTAGTCAAAGGGATAAGAAGATACGTGTCATATCGGCCAGTTGCAAGGGTGACATCTGATAAGTGCATATTGCACATATATTTGGTGTTAGTTCCATGCTAGTATTTGATGGTTTTCTTGCAGATTAGTGTGTGTTACGCGTGTTTTCTCTTATTTGTGTGTTATTAGGTGAATAATCCAAAAAGAAGTGAATTCGAGCTTAGTTGTGCAATAAAATAAGCTAGCTAAGAGTGAAGAAGGGCCAAAGACCAAATGTTACTCGTTCCAATACAATATTTCCAGTTTTCATTGTGTAGACGACGAGACGGGAAAGCCAACGGCGAAAGAACGGAGTCATTCGGAGCTCGTATGAAGAAGTTATGGCCGAAAAGAGAAGTTAAGCTTGTCAGTTTTCTGGAACTGACAGTTAAACAAATATTGCTAAAGGCACCCCACCGTATGTTAAGGGGCAACCCAGTTCAAGGAATTACTGAAGGAAGTCCGGTCATTTACTAAGGGGATGCCATAATTTTGAATATCATTAAAGGCACCCGGCTTTTTATTCCGGGAACCCTCATCTTCTCCATCGTTTTTTACAGAGAAGCTTGCATGCATGGTGGATATCGGCAAAGATGATGTTGTGACGTTGTTGGAGTTTGAGTAGGAAGGAGATGAACTAGAGCTGTATTGATACAAAGCTCATGACGAGAGGCAAAGGAGCTGTTTACGGAGCTTGAGTTCGATCGGGGATATGCTATTGATGGCAGCTCAGTAAGATGGAATTTGCTGCTGTGACGATTGTCTACGTGAAGATAAGAAGAACACGAGCTTGGAGATGGAAGTGTACATGAAGAAATGGTGACTGATCTCGAGAAGAATAAGAACATGGGAGCTGCTGGGTGCTGTTGATGAAAAGTCGTTGCTGCCAACAGAGGTAGAGAACGTGATGGCATGTTAGAGCTCATGAGAGCTCGACAAAGCAGGGAAGCAAACACGTGAAGAAATGAAGCCCGAGATGATGGAGAAAGCAATTTCAGGAGAAGGTGATGGCTGGCTGTTTCGCTGGAGTGAAGAACATGGCAGACAAGGAGCTAGGGCTATTGGTAGTAATGATGGTGACGGAGTCGTGGAGTTACCGTGAAGATGAGGAGATGGAAAGCTAGCTCGAGTAATGGACAGTGATGGATCTGCTCAGGTGAAGCACGTGATGGAGAGTAGCTCGATGTTGGCTGCTGCCGTTAGGTTTCAACAAAGCATGCTGCTGGTAAGTTATTTTTAAGTGAAAGGTTGATGAGATCTGGAGAACGTGAAACAAGCACGTGAAATATGGGTTGGTGCAAAAGCAAGAAAGAAAAAAATAAAGAAAGAGCAAGAGTGAATTGTTCGAGTTTTTTTCTTTGGCCCTTCTTCACTCTTAGCTAGCTTATTTTATTGCACAACTAAGCTCGAATTCACTTCTTTTTGGATTATTCACCTAATAACACACAAATAAGAGAAAACACGCGTAACACACACTAATCTGCAAGAAAACCATCAAATACTAGCATGGAACTAACACCAAATATATGTGCAATATGCACTTATCAAATTCCCCCAAACTGGCTTTTGCTAGTCCTCGAGCAAACTAAAAATCCTAACTCACTGTCGCAGGCATCACGATTGCATTTAGCGTATGCAATAAGCCTTTAAACCCCTAGATGTCCCTAGTGGCCGAGTTATAGTCTCGGGAGGGTTTACCAGAGGTATACCCACAAAACCTACTCCAAATTCAAAGCGTTCCAGCGTCCCAAGCATTCAAAGAGCTATGAGGACATAGAGTTTCTGCATGCTAATAACAAGAAGTTAGAAATATCAAATAACTTATTCTCATTCTTAAATATTGAGTGAGAAATAATCACACCATAATGAGAGAATGCGTGTTTGAGAAACGACCAATAAGCATTTCGCCTCGACTTCTGCCTCACTTAAAGGATTTTATGATAATTGCACTCAATAAGACAGCTTTTTTATGGGTCTCACATGTGTGCAGGTAGGAATGAAGATAGAACTCCTACACACGTTGAATGGTGGGAAGGAAACCTTCCGAATTATTTCTGGAGACCCCACAAAATCGTGGGAAGTAAAAGACTTTTTATGATGATCTCTAAGAAAGGAAATCAACCACTTATAGCAAGGATGAGAGTACTTACCACCTTCACATCTGATTGCACTGATGATAACACCACTCTCACAGCATCCAATAGAAACGTCTTCCTTCGGCTCGTCTTCTTCATCTTTGGTCTTCGTCTTCGGTCTTCAACTGTTGATGATTAACTTTTGAACTTCATAAAACTTTGACAATTTGTAACTCTTTTCCTCTATTTCTTGTCGCTTGAAACTTCTTTATATATTTTTCTTCCCCATGGCCTTATTGAACAAATAAATCCTAAATGCAAATCTTTTTGTATTTTGTTTATTTTGTTTATTTTTTTTTCATTTTTTTTTTTTTTTTTTTTAATTAAGATTGCAACTACAATAATAAAATTAACATGGCCATGAAAGAAGTACTTTACCACTTTGATCTTCACAACTTGTATTGTCTTTGTATCATAAACTTCAATATTTTTCATCTTTTGATTTTCTCTGCTCTTGTAAATAAGTCTTCATACTTAGATATAAAATTTGCTCTTCCTTGAATTGTTGCTTAAAAACCTTAAACTTCTTCAAATTTCCTTGTAGATTTTGATGTCGCTCCTTTGTTGATGATGTGTTTCTATGGACCTGTTGTTGGCGAGAGAGAATGGTGCTAACTGCAAATCAAAATACAAGAAGGAGGTTTTCATCTATAGACGACACCCTCATGATTGACAAAATTAGCACTCAAGAGATCAAAAATAGTGCTGAACATAGTGTGAAGTTGGGTAGCTCACCATTCTACCCGGAATTTACGTATGGTGACACACACTCAAAAGAAAGCTCTTTAGTCAGCTTCTAAGAAATCTGGTCTGGTGCCTCTGTTGATTTGAAAAAGGTAGTCCCCACTAATGATTGATCAGCAACTCTAATAATGCATTTCTCTCTGCTCCTAATTTGCATCACCGGCATGATTAAATCCATTATTTAACACTCCAATTCGTAAGAAATTCGAATGTAGTTCTCTAACACTTCCAAGTTCAGTTATGTCGGTCAGAACTCTCTATGTAAACATACCTAGAAGTATGATAGTGACTCTAAAATCTCTAAAAGTTGGAGGTTTTATTCAAATAATAATTTTTTTATTTTTTTATTTTTTTTTTTGAAAATTTTTAATCAAAAAGGCTAAAAATTCTATATGCAAAAGGTCAAAACACTCCCCCACACTTAAACTCTACATTGTCCTCAATGTTCTAAAGATAAAATTAAAAACATGAACAAAGAGAAACTATTTGAATCAAAAGAGTTAAGGAAAGATATTACCTTGTTGTATTAGCATGGGTTACCTCCCAAGAAGTGCTAAGTTTAATGTCTTCACCAAACATTATTCTGTATCTGCAGAAAATTAGTCGTGATAAACGGGATCCTGTAAATTTTTATTTTCCACATCCGGTTGGTCAATTCGATGAATGGTTTCAATCGCTGACCGTTGACTTTAAAAGTCTCTCCAAAGATTATCATGATTCCTCACCTCAATAGCACCGTGCGGATACACGGTCTTAACATAGAATGGGCCAGTCCAACGAGATCTAAGCTTACCAGGAAAAAGGTGAAGGCGAGAATTATACAAGAGAACTTTCTGTCCTGGTGTAAACGACTTTCGAAGAATCGATTTGTCGTGAAAAACTTTTGTTTTCTCCTTGTAAATTTTCGCATTTTGGTAAGAATCATTACGAATTTCTTCCAACTCATTGAGTGAAGTCTCTACGGTTATCACCAAAGAATGGTAGGTCAAAGTTTAGCCGTTTAATGGCCCAATAAGCTCGGTGTTCTAATTCTACAGGCAAATGGAAGGCTTTACCGAAGACAAGTCTATACGGAGACATCCCAAGTGGAGTCTTAAAAGCGGTTCGGTAAGCCCATAATGCTTCTATTAAGCGCAAAGACCAATCCTTTCGGGTAGGGTTTACGGTCTTCTCTAAAATTTGCTTGATCTGCCTATTAGACACTTCTACTTGGCCACAAGTCTGTGGGTGGTAAGGTGTAGAAACCTTATGAGTAATGGAGTATTTCTTCATGAGCATCTCGAAAGACCGGTTACAAAAATGTGATCCTCCATCACTAATGATTGCTCTAGGCATACCAAATCGAGAGAAAATATTTTCTCTAACAAACTTGATCACAACATGGCGATCGTTTGTTTTGGTAGCTATTGCTTCAACCCACTTAGACACATAATCAACAACTAATAAGATGTAAAAGTTTCCATAGGAATTGAAAAACGGGCCCATAAAATCTATGCCCCACACATCAAATATTTCTATTATCAGTATAGGATTAAGTGGCATCATATTTCTTCGGGTCAACTTCCCTAACTTCTGACATCTCTCACAACTTTGACAAAATAGGTGGGAGTCCTTGAACAGAGTTGGCCAATAAAGACCAGATTGTAGAACCTTAGCAGATGTTTTCTTAGAACTAAAGTGACCCCCACAAGCTCCGAATGACAAAAGTCGAACACTGGATATGTCGTTTTCAGGAATACAACGACGGATGGTCTGATCAGTGCAGTATTTGAATAAGTACGGATAATCCCAGAAAAAGTATTTAACCTCGACAAGAATTTAGCTCTACATGTTTAGACCAATGGTCAGGGCATTTGACCAGTTACCAAATAATTAACAATGTCGGCAAACCAGGGTAACTCAGAGATGGAAAATAGTTGTTCATCAGGGAACGTGTCATGGATTGGTATCTCATCATCTCTAGTCTTATCAAGGATACGGGATAAATGGTCAGATACAACATTTTCAGACCCTTTCTTATCACGAATATCTAGAGTAAATTCTTGGAACAGCAATACCCATCTAATCAGCCGTGGTTTAGAGTCCTTCTTTGAAAGGAGATACTTGAGTGCGGCATGATCAGAATAGACAATGACCTTAGACCCTAGGAGATATGATCTAAATTTCTCCAAAGCAAAAACGATGGCTAACATTTCTTTCTCAGTGGTTGTGTAGTTCATCTGGGCATCGTTTAGGGTCCTACTAGCATAATAAATCACACTAGGTGTTTTATCATGTCGTTGGCCAAGGACAACACCAACCGCATAATCGGACGCATCACACATGATTTCAAATGGGAGGTTCCAATTGGGTGGTTGGATGATAGGGGCAGAAGTCAACAATAATTTAAGCTTCTCAAAAGCTTGAACACATGCTTCATCAAATACAAAGGCAGTATCTTTATCAAGTAGGTGCGATAGAGGTAAAGCAATCTTGCTAAAGTCTTTGATGAAACGACGGTAAAATCCAAAGATGTCCAAGGAAAGATCTAACATCGGTTACATTCTTAGGTTGTCTTAATTTGGAAATTAGGTCAACCTTGGACTTATCAACTTCTATTCCCTTAGAGGACACCACATGTCCTAACACTATTCCAGATTTAACCATAAAATGACACTTTTCCCAATTAAGGACTAAGTTCTTTTCTTTACAACGTTCTAGAACTAGTGTAAGGTGGTGCAAACATTCATCGAAAGAGGATCCAAACACTGAAAAATCGTCCATAAAGACCTCGAGAAATTGCTCAACCATGTCCGAAAAGATACTTAGCATGCAACGTTGGAATGTTGCGGGTGCATTACACAACCCAAAAGGCATACGCCTGTAAGCAAAAGTACCAAATGGACATGTGAAGGTTGTTTTCTCTTGGTCTTCCGGGGCTATAGGGATTTGGTTATAACCAGAATAATCATCTAGGAAACAATAATAGCTGTGGCCCGCTAATCTTTCTAACATCTGGTCGATGAATGGTAAAGGAAAGTGGTCTTTCCTAGTTGCTGAGTTCAGCTTACGGTAATCTATACAAACTCTCCACCCAGTAGTAACACGGGTAGGTATCAATTCATTATTCTCATTCGCAACTACCGTAATCCCAGACTTCTTTGGGACAACCTGAACAGGGCTGACCCATTTACTATCAGATATGGGGTATATGATACCCGCATCTAATAACTTGAGCACCTCAGTGCGAACAACTTCCTTCATATTAGGATTCAAACGTCTCTGCATTTCTCTTGAGGTTTTGGCACCTTCTTCTAAGTAGATGTGGTGCATACAATCAGCAGGACTAATTCCTTTCAAATCTGCTATAGTCCACCCTATTGCAGTCTTGTGCTCATGAAGAACACTAACTAGTCTACTTTCCTGGTCGGGCTCTAAGTCAGAGGCAATTATGGCAGGAAGAGTATTCTCATTACCAATAAATACATATTTCAGTGTATCTGGTAGTGGCTTTAATTCAAGGGTGGGAGCCTTAACTGATGATGGGAGGGGTTTATCTATGGTCGGCGGAAGAGGTTCTGGTTTACGCTACCATTTTCCATAATCCATTACTGGCGCAGAGTCTAATAACGCATTAACTTCTTCAAAATGACTATCCTCATCATAGTAAGCTCCAAAATGGGCCAAGCACGCCTCTAAAGGATCGCTAACACTATTGGTGGTAAAGGTATTCTCCACTAGAGAGTCAATCATGCATATAGACTCATAGTGTTCAGGATCTGGTGGGGCTTGTAACGCCTTAAAGACGTTCACTGAGATTTTCTGATTCCCAAAGTAAAATTCTACTATGCCATTTTGACAATGTATGACTGCATTTGCAGTGGCTAGAAACGGACGACCTAGGATGATTGGGATATTGATATCTTGACTAGAGACGGGTTGAGTGTCTAAAATCACAAAGTCAACCGGATAAATAAAGTTTTCTACCTGAACCAAAACGTCTTCAATAATTCCACGTGGGATTTTGACTGACCTATCGGCTAACTGTAGTGTTATCTTAGTTGGCTTCATCTCCCCTAGTCCAAGTTGTTCATAAACCGAGAAAGGTAAAAGATTCACACTAGCCCCAAGATCTAATAGAGCATTGTCTATCGTTTGGTTACCTATGACACATGTGACAGTAGGACAACCAGGATCTTTAAATTTGACTGGGTACGTTTGTGAGATTATGGAACTAACTTGTTGGGTCAAAAAGGCTTTTTTATGGACACTCGCCTCTCTCTTGACAGTGCACATCTCTTTTAAGAACTTGGCCATAGCGGGTACATGTTTAATTGCATCTAACAAAGGCAGGTTAACCTTAACTTGCTTAAAGATGTCTAGGATTTCAGCATATGTACTAGGTTTTTTCTTAGCTAGTCTTTGAGGAAATGGTGCAGGTGGTATGTACACTCTCTCAGGGGTATCTTTCTCACTTGGACTCTTAGCACACTCAGGCCCATTAAGGTCTTTAGACGAAGTTTGGTCAACTTCTGTCTCCTTTTCAGTTGGACTCTTGTCCTTAGGTGGTTCTACCGAGTTCTCTAGAGTTTTACCACTCCTAAGGGTGATAACTGCTTTGACATGTTCATTATGTTTAGAACTACCCGACATATTAACCTGGTTAAATCCTTTCGGATTTGGAGTTGTTTGACTAGGGAATGTCCCACTCTCTCTATCATTTAACCGGTTCGAAAGTTGACTTATTTGAGTCTCTAGGTTGGCAATAGCTCGGTCACTATTTTGTTGGTTACGCTGACTCGTCAGGACAAATTCATCGAGCTTCTGACCTAAATGGTTGAAATTTTGGGTAGTCTCGGCATGGTTTATCACACTACGGTCAATAAAGAGTTTTAGACTTTCCTCTAGGGATGACACCTTTTTATCAACTGGGCTCGGTTCCTGAACTTGAGATTGGTTCCTAGGAAAATTGGGTGGTGAGCTACTCGACGGGCCACCTTGATGGTTACCTTTAGACCACGAGAAATTCGGGTTATGTCTCCAACCAGGGTTATAGGTATTTGAGTATGGGTCAAACTTGGGTCGAACCTCATATTTAGAGTTCATACCACCATGTAGGACACTAACCTGGTCACAAGTAGTTTCAGTTGGGTAAAACTGGGGACACTGAGATCCAATATGACTTTGATCACCACAATTGGTACATGAATATGTACTGGGCTCACTATTACAGCTCATAGTTTGGTTGGACCCTTGGTTTATCTCTAAGGCCTCTAGACACCTAAGGATGTCAGACCCATTATCAACTCTATTGACCCTATGGATAGGGTTCCTAGTTATTTCGGGCTCCCTCATTGAAGCCCATTGACGAGTCTTTTCAGCTAACTCAACCAACTCTTCAAAACATTCATCTGGGTTTTGATGGGTAAATTTTCCACCACTCATTGTTTCTACCTGCATTCTAGTTTCACTATCAAGGCCCTCATATAAAATTTGGGCCATGTGGGCTTTATCAAAGCCGTGATGTGGGCATTGGTATAACAATTCATTAAACCTTTCTATATAACCGTGTAGGTGTTCACCTAATTTCTGCTTAAAGGTTTGGATAGACTGTCGAATAGCAGCAGTCTTATGGTGTGGGTAGAATTTCTTAACGAAAACTTCTACAAGTCCATCCCAAGTAGTGATTGTTTTGGAAGGAATGATATGATACCACTCACTGGCTCTTTCTTCTAGGGAAAAGGGAAACAAACGTAACCTAACATCGTCTTTGGTGACATTTGGATAACTCATGGTATCACAAATCATCTCAAAGTCACGGATATGGGTATACGGGTTCTCATTCTCTATTCCCTTAAACTTACATAGCATGCCAAATGTCCCAGGTTTAATATCAAACTTCACGGTAGTGGCCGGTAAGACAACCCTGTTTCACGTATCACCCTAGACGGGTTTAAACGGTCCCTAAGGGTTTTGGTTGGCACAACTTCACCCTCATCATTTTCATTAACCATTTCGGTAAAAATAGAATTACCACCTAAATCCGTGTAACGGGTCGGACTTAAATTAAAAAGGTCATTTTCTACAAGTCGATGTTCTACCCGTTTCCAACGTCGCATACACACACAATAATACTAGTGAAGCAATTGGTGTGTAAAATTTTTTTTAAATTTTTTTTTAAATTTTTTTTTAAATTTTTTTGAACAAAGAAAGATAGAAATAGAAATAGAATAACACAAACAAGGAAGGGAAGTTCTATTCAATCACAAAAAAGGCTGACTCCACCACAGTAAACCTGCTGATTTCTAGCAAACAAAAAGCATGATGGCTCCACTTAGATTGTTTTCTAGACCAGCTTCTAATCCTTCGAAAGGGAATTCGTTACAATCTGAGTAAACTCCTATGGAATCAATCTGAGTTAAAGTATATTGAATAGAGGCGAGAGAAGCTGCTAGAGCTTTGATACTCAAGGCCTCACCGTATTACAAGGCGGCGCAGTCACGCATTCAATTTACGTAAACCATCATGAATTTCGGAGTATGCCTAAAGAGTAACCAATATTTTTCGAACGACTTTCCTACTAAGCTCGTTACCTTATAGGTCTCGTTCTACTTCAAATTTTAAAGCTTAGGTTCGCGTAGGTATCGTTTTCCAAAGGCGGGAAAGAAGAGAACGGTGATGAAATCCGAACCCTTATCTTGTATGGCCAGTCCTTGCCCTTTACTAGGAAAATAAAACAGCCGTATTCAAGTCCTCAACATATATGCAAACGAAGGAATACAGTAACTCGCTAACAGGAGATTCGCGAGTGTTTCGACAAACTTACCTCCCGTATCATACGGGGGATGAACCGTTGTTGTCGACTCGGGCCACGACTCCTATGTCATGCACGAACCCGAGGGGCCGAGGTGATATTGTAATCACCGTCCTTCTCTGCAAACAGTTTGATATTTAATATTACCCTTCCTTAGGGTTTTTAAAAAAATAATAAAAGAATGTCTAAGTCCAAAGTCCCAAAAAAAAATATATATATATATATATAAAATTACAAGAATATAGAAATCCTAATACAATCAATAAAATAAAATAAACTCTTTTTTTTTTTATGTAAAATTTTTTTTTTTCTTCTTTTGCTCTTTTAGCTTTGCTCTTTACTCCCAAGTCTTTTTACACATTCACCAAAAGCTTTGGCAAATTTTTCCGCTTCGAATTCCAAAATCTCTTTTGGTATGCAATTCCACAATAAATATAGAATATTACCTAAAGGCAAGTCCGCGTCCACGTGGATCGGGCATGATCACTCTACAGCTGTCGGACAAGACTCGACCTCAGGCCTCTGACAAAGCTGACAGACGAGATGTATTGGGTCAACCGAGGATCGGTAGTCAAAGGGATAAGAAGATACGTGTCATATCGGCCAGTTGCAAGGGTGACATCACGCCAAGAGAACACCCGAACGGATCGGCTCGGACAGTAGACTACAAAGGGATCAAAACACATCGGCCATAGTGACAGAAGAAGGGACGACGCAAGTGGGCCCGATGGCAGGACTTCAAGTTAGATATGTTTTGACCAACACCCTAGTTTGGTTGTATGTAGCCTCTCCAATAAATAGAAGAAGTTGTATCCAAAAGAGAGGTAGGTTGTATTTTGGGGGAGAGAGAGAGACTTGTAATCACGAGAGAAAGAAGGAAAGTTGAGAGCTAGACCATCTTAGAAGAGAGTTCATTTGGAAGAGCAACACCATTGTAACACCTTGAAGTAATAAGATTCATCCTTTCACCCCGTGGACGTAGGTAATCATACCAAACCACGTATATCCTTGTGTCTATCGTCATGTCCTTACTTTCACTTGCATGGGTAGAAGTTTTCTATCATTTGGATGTAGGTTGTAGTAAATTGCATCTACATTCTGGCGCTGACTAAGATCTCCGGATACCTTGCCTTGGAGACCTTCAGAGACGATCCAAAGATCCTGTATACACGTTCAAGTGTTGTAGTTGAATCTAGGATGAACTCTGATGGCCGAAATCGTTATTATGTCGAGTCATTTAGTTTACATGCATAGTTACAGCAGTAGCAGCGTCCTCACAAGGCGTGGTAAAGTTCTCATTTCTTCGCCCACCAACAGTTTGATCAGCAGAAAGTCTTCATAAGCTCACCGGCGACTAACAGCACAGGTTCGGAGCTAGGTTGAAAGTCTGCTGATATGATGACTACTTGTTTTTTAAAATTGATCGAGTTTTAGCGGTAGATAAGCTGTTTTTTTGCGATGCTATAGAGCTTGAGTGTTTGGAGTAATAAAAGGTCAAAGATAAGGTTTCTTTTTGCATAACAAGCTGCCGATCTTGAGGTGTCTTGCCCGGCGATGTTAACTAGTCATCGGAAAGTTCTTGGAGAAGATCTAGGAAAGACGGCCATAATAAGATCTTAGGAGAATAACAACAATAGGAACTTAACTTAAGTTTTGGATTTATGCGTCGTACTGTTCAATCATCATGTGCATGAGTTTAATGATTTGGAGCATATAGAAGGAAGGACAAACTAGCTTAAATGCGGAGGTCAAGTACTGAAGGCGACGTCGTACGGAGTGATAACGACGTAGCGTACTGAAGTCAGCATAGAGTCAAAATAGGGTAGATAGGTAGAGCCCATTTAATAACAGGAGTAGGCTTTATATCTGCGAGCTGTGGCGTAATGACAGTTTTTGTGTCAGTCGAATTTGTTTCACCTTTTTGAATGTTTATTTCCCAAATATTAGGTCAAAATAAGGTGTTCTTTGTATTTGCTGACTATGTAGGGACGACACTCGGCTCACCGTGCGCCACACCCGATGGCTAGCACATCAGGGACAGGAAGGACATTAAGGAATCGTACATTGACTAGCAGTAACATGCAGACAGGGGTAACAGGGCTGAGGCAAGAAGGCAGTCGACAACCACCACTCGAGGAATCTAGGGCAGAAGCACGAGGCATGCCAACTGTTAATGAGGGAGTGGATCTCGGGCGAGATGATGACACCCTACCTTTGGACCAGGTCATCTTGACCCATAGGAGAGTTGACCAAATTGATGGGCTCACAGCTTCCGATACAGAGGACGATGAGGAAGCACTTGAATCCCAGGCCCAAAGACAAAGAACAAGGCAACAAGTTGAGTACCAGGAAGCCTTAGAAAGAGAGCATGATCATCTCAGGAAGATTTACCTGGGGCGAGCAACAGCGAGCAACGTCGGCCCTACCCCCATCCATGCGACTGGTCCGATACTACCCCCACCACCAATGTCGATGCCATTACAGACTCTACCACACCACCCTAATGGACACTCTAGCCATGAAAGCACAGACCCGACACTCTTAGCCATTTTATAAAGTCAAAGAAGGCAAGAAGCGGCATTAAGGGAGATCCAGCAACGGAATCTCGCCCTAGAGTTCTAAAATTTTCAGTTGAGGAATCAGCGAACCAGATAAAGAGGTTCGTCCAGCCGAAGAACGTCGAGTCGTCATGGCCGATCAGGTCAATCACCACCTATGATGGGGCCGAGCAACCCTAATCAGTCCGGACGATCAGGTCCACCACCACCACCTCCTGTACCCCCCCCCCCCCCAAGATATGGACCACCCGAGGACTCGTCCACTGATGAGGAAAGGCGAGGAAGGTACGGGCGACAGGATCGAGCAACAAAAGCCAAACTTAAAGATTTGGAGGCAAAGATCAAGGAGCTATCGGGAAATAGCGAAGAGAACAAATTGGCGGAAATCATGAGTGAGGCCGAGAAGACACCTTTTTCCCAAGAACTCGAACAAATGCCGTTCCCACCAAAATGTACTTTGCCAACATTTCCTTCTAGATTCGACGGAACAGGAGATGCGGTCGAACATCTCAAAATGTATACTATGCCATTGATTCAATGGAAAAGCAACACGGTAGTCATGTGTAAATTCTTTCCGGCCAGTTTGGAGGGCGAGGCTAGAGATTGGTTTTATTCACTCCCACCA
This sequence comes from Papaver bracteatum, assembly GCA_023529315.1. Taxonomy (NCBI): domain Eukaryota; kingdom Viridiplantae; phylum Streptophyta; class Magnoliopsida; order Ranunculales; family Papaveraceae; genus Papaver; species Papaver bracteatum. The sequence goes on along the minus strand of JAJJWX010005377.1, from coordinate 1,683,094 downwards.
GGATTGATTGACGGTTATGATACACTTGTCGAGGCCTTTCTTGAAACCTATATGCGCAACAGCCGACCTCGGCCAAGAATGAACAAACTATTCACCCTCGCCCGGAGGTCCATGGATCCCTTGAGAACCTTGACCGATAGGTGGAGGAAGTTGTGTACTGAAATTGGAAATATACTCGTGGACCAATCTATCTTTGGATTTGAAAACGCACTGGGAATATCGGACCCCATATGGGTAGCTATGTTTTCTGAAAAGCCTAAAACCCTAAAGGAGATGCGAAAAATGCAAGAACATTTCATCGCCCTTGAAGAAATCCAGGCCGAATCGAGAGATAAGGGAATAAAAGAAGCTAGTACTGAAGCGGGTGTCGAGACTAAGGTGGTTATGGAAAACCCGGATAGGCGACCCGAGAAGAGATCGGACCCTCCACCAAGAGGTAATGAGAAGAAAGAATGGGTGGCCAAAGGGAAGAGGTCGAGGAAGGAAGCCCGATCGTACACCCCTTTAAACGCTCCTTTGGAGGAAGTATTCAAGGAAGTCGAGAAGAGGAACGATATCAATTACCCAGCATCGAGGGGAGTCCAGTTTTAAGAAACCAAAGGCCACCCCGACTACTTCCAGTACCATCAGTATAGGGGCCACTCCACTAATAATTGTCGATAAGTGAAGGATATCGTCCAACACCTCATCCGAGACGGGTACCTGAGAGACAGTTTGTCCGACATCCATCCCATCGACAAGACACCCGATGCGCCGGTCCATCAAGTCCGCATTGATAGGTCAACTCAATTTGTGAATACCATTTCACACTCCACTATGCAAGACTACACTTTCGGACCAGTTATCACTTCAAGGATTCACAAGAGGGACCGCAATGGAAAAGAAATATTCAGTGTAGCTAAGACCTTACCAATGGAACCTTGGATGATGCAACCTATTTCGTTCTCGTCCAAGGATGTCCTAGAAAATGGGCAAGCACACAGTGATCCCTTGGTCATCACGTTATTAATTGAAATATGGGGAGTAAGAAGGATTCTCATAGATAGTGGAAGTTCGGTCGAAGTGTTGTTCTACGACACGTTTAAGAGAATAGAGTTGTTGGAAGACATCCTTGTCCCCTCAACATATCGCATCTACGGTTTTAACGGCACAATTACCATCCCTAAGGGCGAGGTAACACTGAGGGTTTCAGATGGTGGGGGTTACCTTGACACTCTGACCACCTTTTGTGTGGTCGATGTCGCCTCGCCTTATGAAGCAATTATCGGATGTCCTTGGATCGCTGGTATTAAAGGAGTGGCATCGGCCTATTATCAGAGATTAAGGTTCCCTACCTACAAGGGAATAGCTAAAGTAGTGTGCGACTCCCAAGCGGCACGACAATGCATGTAGGTTGATGCTGAAATTAATGAATATCGGCGAGCACGACAAAGGCGAGAGAAGAATAAATCCAAAGAGGTCAAGGCTACAGAAGAACCAGAGGAGATTATTTCACAAGCGGTCATGGCATGCGATAACTAAGATAAAGACCCTTTATAGCAATTAAAGGAGACAGATCCATTCAAGGGGACTAAATCTAATTTCTCGAAAGTTGAGCCGACTCGGGAGGTGAATTTGGGGACGATGGAGGAGCCAAAGATAGTGAGGATCGAGACGTTACTCTCGGATGAACAAGCAAGTCAACTCATGACGGTGTTAAAGGAAAACTTAGACGCGTTCGCCTGGGAAGTGTACGATTTAGAGGGGATCGACACGGAGGTCTGTTGCCACCACTTGAAGATTGATCTGAGGTTTGGACCCGTTAGACAAAAAATGAGACGAATCGCACCAGAGTTACAGGCAGCGGTCGAGGTCGAGCTGAAAAAGTTTTAGGAATCCGGGATAATCAGGAAATCCCATTACTCACAGTGGATATCTAATATGGTCGTGGTACCAAAGAAAAAATGAGGAGTTAGGATATGTATTGATTTTAGTGACTTGAACAAGGCTTGTCCGAAGGACATCTTTCCTCTTCCAAGCATAGACCAATTAGTAGAATCCATAGTCGGGTACGAGGCGATGACATTTATGGATGGATACATGGGCTACAACCAAATACCGTTAGCGCCCGAGGATCAGGAGCATACCTCCTTTTTCACACCAAGAGGGTTGTATTATTATAATAAGATGCCATTTGGACTTAAGAACGCTAGTGATACTTACCAGAGATTAGTGGGAGACATGTTCGAAAACAAGATCCACGACACCATAGAAGTTACATAGATGATATGTTAGTCAAGAGTCGCCGAGCTAAGGATCACGTCTGAGACCTTCGAGAGATTTTTCAGACGATGAGGAAACACAAGATGAAGATTAACCCCGCTAAGTGCAACTTCTGGGTTACATCAGGAAAATTCCTGGGATATATCATCACCCCCAGAGGGATAGAGGCAGACCCAGAGAAGGTCAGGGATGTCTTAGAAATTCCCTCTCCCGTGACTGTAAAGGATGTGCAAAAACTAAATGGCTGCATAGCAGCGTTGGGGCGATTCATGTCACGGTCGTCGGACAAATGTAAAACCTTTTACGACATCCTGAAGAAAGGAAAACAGTTTCAATGGACGGATGCAAGTGAAGAGGCCTTTCAAAACATCAAGTTACACTTAGCCAGCCTCCCGGTTTTGCAGAGGCCCGAGCCGTCAGAGATCCTCACCCTATACTTGGGAGCGACACCATATTCCATTAGTGCAGTATTGGTCAGGACGGAGGAGAACGTGGAAAAGCCGGTATATTTCACTAGCAAAACACTAAGCCCGGCTGAGAAAAACTATACCAGAATGGAGCAGATGGTTCTGGCACTAGGTTTTGCCGCTTCTAAACTCCGAACGTATTTTCAAGCTCATCGCATACGGGTGCTCACCAAATGGCCTATTGAAGCAGTCCTGGATAATGCAGGGTGATCGGGAAGAATCTATAAATGGGGAGCCTTAATCAAACAGTATGATGTGGTATACGAAACAAGGACGGCGATCAAGGGGCAGGTAGTGGCCGATTTCTTAGATGACTTCCCACTTAGTGATGAAAACGAGGTGAAAGATATACCGGGGATGATGGAAGAACGAGAAGAACCTGATGACCTATTAGCAGCCAATAGTCCTACGAGATGGGAAGTTTTCGTCGATGGACCATCAAACAAAGAGGGATCGGGCCTTGGGTTAGTGTTCACCACGCCGAAAGGAAGGAAGATAGTGCATTCGTTCATAATAGAATTCAAGGCAACAAATAATGTTACCGAGTATGAAGCGGTGATCCATGCCTTACGTATAGTTGTAGAAATGGGGCTACAAGAAGTTCGCTTAACTAGTGACTCACAATTGGTGATCCGGCAGATTACGGGAAAATATGCTACACACGACCCCGTATTACAAAAATATTGGGAGCTCTCCCAGTCTTATATCAACCAAATACCGAACATTAAGTTCCGCCACATTTTTCGAAAAGATAACAGACACTCGGACGCTCTATACATCGCCTCACAGCTGGTAGACCCGAGCATAGAGGGCATTCACGTTATGAGGCTCCTTACTCCCTCAATCCCAGAAGCGCCAGAAGTACGGATCGATGTGGCTATTAACACAACCGAGCGATATAAGGAGGGCGATTGGAGAAATCCGATACACCGATACCTAGAAATGGGCGAGCTACCTAAAGGTCGGCCCGAGATAAATAAAATCAAGAGTAAGTCGGGCGCCTACGAGCTAAGGGAAGGGATATTATATAGGAAATCCTACTTAGGGCCCCTTTTACGATGCCTAAGTAAAGAGGAAGGCCACACAATCTTGCACGAGTTACACTATGGAGCCGCCGGAAATCACAGCTCGGGGAGAAGCTTATCGGCCAAAGCAAAGACGATGGGATACTTCTGGATGTATATGAACGAAGATGCAAAGGAAATGGTGAAAGATTGTGAAGAATGTCAGCGGTTCGTCAAGAAAATACAGGCGCCAGGAGTACCCTTAAACTCTGTTATAAGCCCATGGCCCTTCGCCAAATGGGGCATAGACATTGTCGGACCATTACACGTAGGAACGGGGAAGAGGAAATACTTGATCGTGGCCACGGATTACTTTACCAAATGGGTAGAAGCAGCACCACTAAGGCACATCCGAGACAAAGATGTCTTCAAATTCATCTGGGACCATATCATTTTCCGCTTTGGGATCCTAGCAGCCATCGTCTCCGATAACGGTAAACAACTCCAAGGGGAAAACATTGATCTATTGTTCAACACGTACAACATCAGGAAAAGTAAAGCAACCCCCATTTACCCTCAGAGTAATGGGTAGGCCGAGATCACTAACAAAACGATCGCCGACAACATGAAGAAGAAATTAGATGGTGCATATGGTGACTGGTGTGAGGATATATACAACGTTTTGTGGGCATACAGAACCACACGGAGGGAAGCTACATGTTTCTCGTCGTTCATGCTTACTTATGAAACCGAGGCGATCCTACCAACAGAAGGAATGATCCCTACTACTAGAACAGAAGTGTGGAGGCAAAACGTCTCGTCCGATCTAATTTTGGAAAAACTCGGCGATCTGGAAGAGACAAGGGAGATAGCGTTACAAAAAATGGAAAACTATAAAAGAAGGTTACAACGAGAGTACAACAAGCGTGTTCGCCCAAGAGAGTTCCAACCAAGGAAGCAAGTACTAAAGTTTCTGGCTGAATGGGAGCGAGACAAAAAGGGAGGAAAACTAGCACCAAAGTGGGGTGGACCGTACATAATTGCGTCTAAGGCAGGCGAGGGATCGTATTGGCTACTCAGACTCAATGGATCAGAAGAACCCAAACCCTGGAACATCAATTTTTTGAAACTCTACCACCCATGAAGGGAGGTGCGGTGAAAAGGTGAGTATTCTTGTCTTCTATTTCTGTAAAACCGCGAGGGGTATGAGATAGGGCATGAGCGACTAATGATCATTCGTACTCGGGGCAAATCCAATATGGAAGTGCCGAGGTGACTTACACTCGAATGGTCATTCGTACTCGGGGAAAATCCAGTGTGGAAGTGCCGAGGTGACTTACACTCGAATGGGCATTCGTACTCGGGGCAAAGCCAGTGTGGAAGTACCGAGGTGCCTTACAGTCGCATGGATATTCTTACTCGGGGTAGTGGCAGTATGCAAGTGTCGAGGTAGCCTAAGGGTTCTGGTGGTTGGAAACCATTTCCACAGGTTGTTAAGACACGAGGTCTTCTCAGCTAGGTGGCCTATTTACATTTGAAAGGCCTCCCCCATCGCAAGTGGTTGTGACCGCTTGCCCGAGATTGGTTGATCGATAACCGCTCGGGGAAATAGAGCCTAAAATTAGGCTGACTCTTACCCTTCCACTTAATCCAAGAGATAGTGATGAGATACCCCAATCAGGACATGGCATTGGGCCCGATGACCCTTCTTGTTGGGTGTGTTCGACAGAAAAGGTTAAAATACTAACTTACATAAACAATAATTGCAGGAATAACATAAGAAATAAAAGATAATTCGATAGCGTCATGCGTCCATTAAGAAAATACGGAAAGTGTCATGCAACCATACGAAACGAAAAGTTTAACAGAAGTGAAACAAACAGCATCAGCGACGCAGCACCCCCATTTAAACAAACAAGCAGTGTATCAGAAGGGGAGAAGTGTTCAAAGCGATTTACAACCCATAGCAAAGGGATATTTAGTGACGCAGCACTACAAAAGGTGAATTCAAGCCTTGGGGGAACAGTGCCGGCCCTTTTTTGTGCAACCTCGCGCCGCTTATTCTCCACCCACTCCTCGATACCCGACCGAACCTTCTCATCTATATCCTCAGCATGGGCGATGTGTTCGTCCTCTAGTTGTTGGGTAAGCTGAGAAGTGGTTTCCTCGGCGTCGGCCATCTTGGAACCCAACTCGTCCTCGACCTGCTTCAACCGTCGGACCTCCAGATACAATTCACGAGAACGTTTTTGCTCGCCTACAAGATCATAACAACGCGGGATTATTCATTGAACATGGTTTAGCAGTTTCGCAACTACAAAAAAATAATTTAAGCCTAAGGAACTGCCTCAACATGTCGCCAACAAGACCTGAAAGAGCTGGTAACACTGACTGAAGCGACTCTACCGACTTGGACAACTCATCCTCGGCCTTGGACAATTTCATGGTTAGCTCGTTATAGCATTGCTCGTTGAATTCATTACTGGGGAAATACTTCTTATGTTCACTCCACTCATCCATTAAATGATTGCGCGATACTTGGAGCACTGAAAGCTGCGACCTACACCACTCGAGTTCGCTTTCCCTCTTATCAAATTCACCCACTTTGCCCAGCAGGTCCCGGTTATCTCGCTCCACTACATCCTTATCCCTCAATATACGTCGGCGATCCTCGTGAAGGTCTCGGTTCTGCAATTGTAAAGCGCCTACCTGCTGCTCTAGGTTCGTGGCCAAGGCAGTTTTCTCAGCAGCAAGACGTTGAGAAGAACCCAAGTGAGCCCGTAAATTATATATCTCTGCAGGATCATACTCGAATTGGCGATATCGTTATAACTCACTTTCAAGTGCTTCGATCTCCTCAGTTTGGCGATCTATTTTGCCATCTTTGTTTGCCATTCTCCGACGAAGATTCTCCACTAAATCCTTTTCAATATCCCACTTCCTCTTCATGATCCTAAACTCCGAAGAAGCATCTAAACCTATACTAGCTATCTCGGCTAGAAGAAGGATACCCGACTCAGGATACTGGCACGATGAACTCAATTAACTTAAACTAAAGTTTATAACATACCTTGAGCATCGGCGAGTTTGATCTCCATCTCGCGCGTGCGACTCTTCTCGTTTGGTAGCTGAAGTTGGAGATTTTCCACCAGCTGCCTCTCCCTTTGACGATTGGCGGCATCCAACCGTACTCGATTAAGGATCTGATCCACATAAGCCAGTTAGAATGGTAGGCGACGATTAAGAAGAAATCAATGAGTAGTATATCGCCCAAACATACAGAGTCACTCACCACCGTGTCAGGAGTCTGAGCAATATCGCCATAGAGGGACACCACATTAAGCATTTCTTCATCAGTATATGCTCCAAAGTTGGGGGAAATAAGCGCTCCAAGAGAGTTCATGATAGGGCCAGAGACAGTGAAAGAAGTTTCAGTACTAGACGACGACCCATCAGTGATCCGGGGTACACGAGGAAGCACTACCGGTACTGCAGCTAAAATCTTCTTTGATTCGGGCGCCTTCAGGGGTTCTTGTTTGTCGTCTTTATCCTTCCCATCGCCCTTGTCATCCGAGAAATCCTCGCCGAATATGTCATCCTCATCGGGGATATCGAAGATTGGTTTCTGCCTTTGATGTGGCTTAGCAACAACATGCTTGCCCCTATGAGGATTACGTCTAAGAGGTTGAGGGTCAATCTCCTCCACATCGACTTCATCATCATCACGCCTAGGGAATTTCTGCACAAGGCTTCTCGTCAGAACATGTGAAGGAAAAAAACAGGGGCAAGTACATGTACTTATAATAAAAACACTGTGTTTGTTACCTTCCCCTGGTCTTCCTCAACCCTTGTGCTAGTACCTCTTTTCCTCGACGATGCGGCATCCTTGGTAGAGTCGCCCTGAGGCTTTGACGACAACAAATAGCCAACCCATGTAAGAACCAACAAGTTAGAAATTGAGGAAAGTAGGAGGAGACACATACCTTATCGGCCCTGTCGTTGTTAACTACCCAGAAAGGATAGGGCTCGGCCTAAAATGAAGGCGACGTAAAGTTACCATGTAAAATAGGACCTCGGACAAGGAGAAGAACTCGGGGATAGATTGGATCATTGGTGTGACATGGTCGCATGTTAGAACCTTGGCCCATGGGATCAACATCCATCATCATCCTCTCAACACCCTTGGGCATGGTTCTCTGACGATGGGGACTGACAGCAAAACCGGCAAGATCACCATTGGTTGAAGTACCAGCTTGATAGTTAGCAAGGAAATTAGCAACAGTATACTCTGGAGCGTGCTCGGACTTATAGGTCGACCACTCGGCGGTAGAATCGTGACCATCTCGGCGAGCTCTCCATTCATCCATAATGCGAAAAATGTTGCCAATCCATTGAGCCAGGGCGCGATAAGGCTTGATCTGGGATAAAACCTTATAATAAAAAGGGCTATCAGGGTTGTACAAAGGGAGACGAAGTCCTAGCTCTAGCTGACCTTGAGTAATGACCACGCAATCAGCCGACTGCTCATACTTATCCACGTCGGACTTCTTCAAGAGGTTGTTTTGGCCCGAGATCAGGGTAACTTCGTAACTTTGAAGATCGTACTTCTCTTTCAACTGCTCAATGAACTCTTCATCAGAGAGATCTTTCACCCTTTTCTCGGACCTGCACGAAATAGAAGGAGAATCATTAGAAAAAGATAGATTTCATGGTGCGATCATCGTACTTAGAGGGACTATCAAACAAAAATAGGTAAGCAAGGGAAAAAGCATCATTCTCAGAAAAAACATCATCCACACACCTTTTCTCAGTCATCGAGGGATAAGAAGCCATGAACGGGAATAGTACCGAACTCGGAAATCGATGAAGGATATTGGGACGACGAAAACGTAACTGCAGCCACTATAGCACTCGGAGATGGAGAGATAAAGGAAGAAAATAGAGAAAACAAGGACTTAGTGAGGTAGAAGGTGATAAATAATCTCGAAGAAAAAGTTGCAGCGTCTGGAAGCTAAGAAGAAAATGGTGAAGAAGAAGAAAGAGAATAGGAGTTGGATTATTTAAAAGAAGAGAAGTTGTAACAGACGCCGACGGTTACAGGTAATAAAGTGGAGTTAATGGAGGACTGCATGGCAGAAATCTAGGCATGAACGAGGACGTGGGAAGCGGGGATGACTTTTTTTCACTCGTGCCTTCCACACGAGCGAAAGAAGGGGCATAAATGTAGGTGTAAATTATCCACAGGGCTAGGTGGCAACATCTCAAGATATGAGGTACCCAAACATAAAGAGACGAGAAGAACAGGATAGAGGCTGGCAGGCGTGAGATTTAAGGAGCCACGTGGATCGGTCATGATCACTCTACAGTTGTCGGACAAGACTCGACCTCAGGCCTCTGATAAAGCTGACAGACGAGATGTATTTGGTCAACCGAGGAGCGGTAGTCAAAGGGATAACAAGATATGTGTCATATCGGCTAGTTGCAAGGGAGACAGGTTGGAAGGGCGACATCGTGCCAAGAGAATACCCGAACGGATCGGCTCGGACAGTAGACTACAAAGGGATCAAAGCACATCGACCATAGTGACAGAAGAAGGGACGACGCAAGCGGGCCCGATGGCAGGACTTCAAGTTAGATATGTTGTGACCAAAACCCTAGTTTGGTTGTATGTAGCCTCTCCTATAAATAAAAGAAGTTGTATCCAAAAGAGAGGTAGGTTGTATTTTGGGGAGAGAGAGAGACTTGTAATCACGAGAGAAAGAAGGAAAGTTGAGAGCTAGACCATCTTAGAAAAGAGTTCATTTGGAAGAGAAACACCATTGTAACACCTTGAAGTAATAAGATTCATCCTTTAACCCCGTGGACGTAGGTAATCATACCGAACCACGTATATCCTTGTGTCTATCACCATGTCCTTACATTCACTTGCATGAGTAGAAGTTTTCTATCCTTTGGATGTAGGTTTTAGTAAATTGCATCTACACTTAGTAAGAGGAGTATTAGAAATAATTGGGGTGGGAGAAGAGGGAACCTGATTAGTGGAGTCCTGATTTCCATTGGATTGAGAATTAGTATTTCCACCAGTAGAAGTAGCTCATTGGGTAGCATCCAGGTTCAGAATAGCAGCCTCATGAGAGGAATTATTACAGACACCATTTTTAGTTGGAGTAGCATCAGTATAGGTATAGTGAAGTTTCCAAAACAATCAGGGGAAGATTGGATATTGAGGGTACAATGAGATATGTTAATGGAAGATATGTCTCCCAATTTGGTGATGGGAGGGAATATGGTTGAATATTCTGGCTCAGAGCTATCCAAGATAGGTAGAGTAGTGATTAGATCAACCAGAAGATATGAGGTTGATCTAGTCCTCTTACGGAGGTCAGCTTGAGGATTAATTTTTCTTTTGAGAGTAGAAAGGGCATCATGTTTAGCTGCTAAAAATATAGATTGTTCACTGGATATAACAAATATTTGAGCAGTAGTACCTGCAGTTTTGAACCTTCTAGCCGAGTTAGTGGTGGGAATCGGGCCCGAGTTACTTGACTCAAGTATCGGATTTAGAACATAAGGACCTTCTGCTTGACCAGGGACTTTCTTAAGGATAACTAGTTGACCATTGACCACAAGGATAAGATGTTGAGATTGAATATGCCCAACTTCATGGATTTTGATAGTAGAGGATCTGCTACCAAAAGGACCCATGTTGATCATACTTTTGAGGGAGTCCTGAGAGATAACATTAGAACATTGGACATGAACATATTTAGCAGCATGACCATTAGGCTCTAGCATTTGACTTTGTGTATCTGGAGCTATATCAACTTGAGTCATTAAAGAATCTGCTACTGTATTACTTTGAGCTGGTGCAGTATGCTCATTAACATGATTTGTTGCTATCATGAGCTTAAAAACTCTTGGAAGAACATATTTAGAAACATAAGAACTGGATTCTTTAATGAGTTTTTGTTTTGCTAACCAACTGGGGAAAACGACATATCTATGATCAATGATATGGCAAGAATGACATAAATTTCTTGGAACTTTGAAATACCTACATTCAATGAGAAAATGTTATTCTCTTCCTCTTGCTAGGAGAGGGATACCATCATATTGTTCTTTTGCATCAATAAGTTATCCAAGTCTGTGATTAATCATCTTCAGATCTTCATATTCAACACACTCTTTAGGTACATTGCATAAGATGAGCCATATTAATTCCTCCTCAAAAGATACTTGAAAATTTGCAGGTCATCCAGATGGTGGAACAACTCTTAGCACAATGATAAAACCACAAGCAAACCAAGGACGTTGTTCATTAACCCTATTGAAATCACTCTCTGCCATAAATCTGATGAGAACTTTGTTTCTCGGCCCACTTAAATCAGTTACAGTTGGAGTTGGAGCTAAATATAATTTAGAGCATATATGGTATCTGATAGATGAAGTAAGCAATAAGGTTTCACTACATACATAACCCACCATACACCAATTCTAATTAGAATCGTTTTTAGCAAGAACTATAGTGTTATCAATGAATATTGGTTCATAGAGAGAGGAGGGGAGATTTTTAGGTAAAGTAAGTTTTTCATCCATTTGAGAGGAAAGGTTTTGAATAGTAGTAGCAATATGAGAATTGTTTGAAGAATTGTATGACTCCATAAAAATAAAATTCTAGATATTTAGCTTAATGGAAAAATGAGGATATGTTGAATTTAGATTGGATGTATATCTGAAGAAGACAGTGCCAAGAGATAGTAGAGTTCTGAGGAGAACAATGATAGGACATGGAAATATCAAGAAATAAGATAACATAAGTCTGTAATGAAGACTGAACCTTAAAAATAGGAAGTCTGAGGGATTGAATATAGTTTATACTAAAAAAGTAAGAATGAATTTGTGAAAGATTCAGGTGGGATATGTGTTGAAGAGCGTCAGTAAGAGTGGTATTGGGAAGAGTATCAGTAGTAACTGCATGGTCCGTGATATCTTTGTAAAGATGGGAATTTATTGTCACATGCAGCTGGAACTGATGAAATAATAAGACAACGCTAATAATGGTAGAACTCTCAACAATATGTATAGCATATAACACGTGTGGAGGAGTGTCATCTAAGTAGATACTAAGTCCATACTTTTCTTTTTGTTTGCTAAGAGAGAGGGCAACAAAGGTTGGATACGTCCAAACGTGATAATGGTAACTGGGGGTATTGATGAGTGGTATGAAATAAAATATAGGGTCGAAATATGATGGTTGGATTAAAATCATGGTTAGGTTTAGTGAGATACGAACTAGGTGTAGGTATAGTAGCTTTGGTATTGATCAAGGTATAGTTGAGAGTTCGAACATTCAAGTCACTACTCAAAGTACCCCAAGAGCCAAAGGTGTCTCCCAGCAGGTGTTGCATTATCTGAACCTACATAAAATCAAAAACCATAATTAATATCCAAGGAGCCAAAGCTAAGTTTGGTGGCTTACCAATTTCACTCATAATGGTTGAATCGAAAGGACTAGGGTGTGTAGGGAATTGTGGATTAGGGTACTGAGGCGATAGGTCTAAAGGGGTGTAATTAAGCCAGAAATGAAAGGTTAGATAGAATTGATTGTGAATGGTAATTCCCAAAGCATCATGATGGTTCTGTATGCCGTGAATAGAGTGTTGAATAGGCGTGCATGGTCGAGAGACATGACCCTTAACCAAACGCCTTAGATGATTATTAATGGTATTGATTATGGCTCTATAAAAAAGGTTTAGAGTCGGAATGTGAATAAACCAGAAGATTAAACTAAAAAAGGAAAAAGGGGAGATTAGAATGAAAACCACAGAAAATGGCAAACAATGGAGATGAAAATCCAGCACCACCTGTATCTGAAACTTTTGATCAAGCAAAAACCCTAGCTTTGTATTTGAATGATCGATAACTTGAGAGGTTGAGAAATGAAATCCATGTTGAAATAGATAGGCGACAGAGGAAAGCAGCAAAGAAACTGAGTTTGGAGGAGACTGCTGCAGAATTCGTTGCATGAAGGGAAAAACAATTGGCAAGGATAGCGCGTAATAGAGCCGAGAGGTTTGAGCAAAGGCAGCGAAAAAAGATTGGTAGTGCAACTGATAGTGATTCTGATGCATTAAACGAAGGTTATGAGTACTATGTTGAGGAAGTAGAATCAAGTTAAAAAGATTCAGATGCAGAAGAGGAGGAGATACGATTGGAAAAGTATTATGAGAAGAAAATGTATGAGGGGTATGAAAGTGAAAAGGCAAATCCTGAAATCTTCGCCAGAACCATGCGTGAAGGTGAATATTCTGATGATGATGAGGATCTGTTAGAGGAGGAGACAGATGAAGATGCTGATAAGACATAGAGTAATTTTGAGGATAGAAGTGATTCCGTATCTGTAAGTCATGCACCATCTGGAAGTGATTATAGTAATGGTTATGAAGAAGAACACTGGGAAAGCTACGATGAGGAAGATTATTACGGTCCTCTTTTGGGATATCACAAGGATTTGAAGGTAAAGGCTTTGAAAAAATCTTGAAAATGATAAGTAAGTTTTTCTTAAATAAATCATGTTGATATCTTCTTTTAGTCTTCTTTATCTTGATAGTGTTGATGTTAGTTCTCACTCTGTAAAGTTTGTTTCGGCCGGAGTAAGTGATGTGGTTAGACAGTTTTTGTTGTTCTTAGGATCTGGTAATGGTAGTTGAATCAAGGTATTTAGTTATGTTTTCTATTTTGGGTATGTAATTAAGAGAGCTGCGACTCTCAGTAAGGAACTTTGTTAGATGATATCTCAAAATGTTGGTAACGAATTCCTGGTTTGTATTAATTTCTGTTGAACTAGTACTTTTACTCTGTTTTTGAAATTGTTTCAGGGCTTTATGAATGCTAATAGCTTTGAATACACTCTGAAAATTGAATGATATAACCACTCAGATGGCATTACCATAACTGATTCTATGATTGTTAGATGAGAATAGAATATTGATGAAAGCGAGAAGAAAATAACTGAGACTGATAGTGCTTTGATTGCAAAATTGAAGAACACAAGGTAGATTCATGTAGGATCCGTACAGGAAATAGAGACTTTAAAAAAACAAATCCTTATTTTAGGTTGGACTAGTAGTTTCCTTTCTTGAACTCTTATTCGAGTGTGATTGTTGTATGATGATACTTGGATATAAATTGCTCAGGTGGAATTTCTCTGCCATTTCCTTTCTTTTTCCTTCTTTATTACTTTAGAAAAATAGAGAACGTAATCCTAGGTCACAATGAAATCAAAAAACCACAATGAAGCACACTGTAGAAATACAATATCGATCCAACAAAAAAAAATCTCATAACGGATAAAAACCGATTAAATTGGAGTCTTTTTTTTTAAAGGTGTCTGAAACAAAAAACAACTAAACGGCTCTGACCATTTTCAGGTAAGACACACTTTGAATGTCATCTACAAGATTATTAACTATTTCATCAGGTTGAATACTAGTCCACATCCCCTCTAAAAGTCTCTCTGAAGCTTTTTTTTTTTTTTTTTTTTTTTTTGACAAAGTGTTGGCAACAAAATTTGATTCTCTGTATTGATGAACGAAATCAAAATCTCCAAATTTCTCCCTTAAATATGTAATATCCTGGACAAGCCCTTTGAGGTACCATGGTGGATCAATTTCACCTTTACCCAGCTGAATGGTATAGGTTGGGTCACAATCAACTTCGAGTTTCCTGATTCCCAAATAGACAGCAAGCTGCAGACCATCTCTTGCCGACCAGACTTCAATAACATTGCTCCCATTTTGAAAAATATATTTTGCATAGCATGCCACAAAAGACCTAGCATCATCTCTAACTACCCCGCCAATTCCTGCATAAAGAGAATTAGTAGAAGCTCCATCTGTATTTAACTTATGATAACCTGGGTTAGAAGCATAATTCCAACATTTTTTTTGTTTTTCTCGTAAGAAATATCTATCCCAAAATAGGAATTATTTGAGTGTTCTCAGAATAACACGTAGCTGTGTTTGATAACAAAGAAAGGAAACAATTCCATGGAAAGTGATTCCATGGAATCAGTTCCTGGGGAAGCAAGGAAAGACTTTCCATGGAATTAAGTTTAAAACATACTTTAGGCCACGCTTTTTTTTTACAATTCCATGAAAACAGATTTTTGACCAAACGATGGAACACGTAATTTCCATGGAAAGATGACTATTTCCATGGAATTAACTCCTATCAAACACAACCGTAGTGATTTTGCGATTCATATTGATTTCTAGGAAGGGTCATGGACCTCGACCAACTCTTATGTGTGCCACTCCGCCCACCTTTTTGTTACTAACACCCAATTTGTTCTCACAGCTTGTGTTGTCTCATATTTCCAAATGCAGGTGAATTTTGGGTTTACTGCCTTGTCTAGATAGCAACTGTGGAGCCAGGCATACAAAACAGATGCTGCAGGCCAGCAGGAAGCAGCCTCCTAAATACTCACAACTCAGAAGGCCTACAATCTCAAAACATGCAGAAGTTACAAAGCGTTAACACTTATCAACCTGCGCATGTCTGGCAACCTCTTAAATTTTGGTTTTCCGGTTGATAGATGTGTTTCTTAAAACAATTAATAACCAACAGAACATTCTCGCACAAGAATGAAAGAAACATCTGGTCAGGTGAACCGAATACTAAACTGAATTGAGGAAATAAATACAGCAAAGGTCTCATATATAAAAAAAAATGAAGATTTCATTGTCTACAACAGTAATTGAAGAGTCTACGAGCGGCTGTATAAAAAATAATACCAGCCACGCACACGAGTTTACTAATTACTAAATTACAACCCTCTGCAGCTTTAACAAAAAAAAATAAGGAAAGCCTATTAATTTCCACTGCAGCACGGCTACGATTCTGTTAGAAGAACACAAAGCGAAATGGAAGAGACTAAAATACCCCATAAACCTTTCCTGCTTCAAACCTTTTACCCAATCTTCTCCATCGCCTGACCGTTAAGCTGTCCTCAATGGGGGAGAAACTAATATCACGCCATCTCCCCGAACAAAAAGAAATGGAACTGTCCGCTTGGTAGTCTGCAAGAAATAAGTAAATCATATATACAGATAACTTTAAAATCATATGAATCATCTAATTAGTGCTTTATATGAGATACTTGCAGATGTAACCCTTCTTTTTGGACATCTTTCTATAATATAGTCTCTCATCCAGAGAGCACTCAAAATTGTTACTTAACAAGATTGCAACTATTGTTACTTAACAAGATTGTTCAATATTTAGAATTCTAGAGCATAAGAACGGAAAAGTCCTACAACATGGGAGATGACTACTTTCCGATCGGAAAAATGACTCAGTTAGGTCGTAGGCAACAAAGACATAGCTACTCAGGGTGCAAATTACAGAGAACAAGGCCAAAGGTTCGAGGTAAGAAAATACCGTTTCTAGGGGAAAACAATAACCAGGGTTCCCACATACCAACAAAACCACAAATACCTTCACAGAAAGCAAAATTCCAGGTGGTACTGACAAGCTGGTGAAAAGTCAACACTTCAATATTATCGTACAAAGATATGCCATTTTCTAGGGATTGACAATCTCAGACACACTTAATATATGTCGATGCACCTAAAGAGATATTATTCTTTAAATATTTTAATTGTAGTTACTATTCGCATACAGTTTTTGTATGATCTAATTAGATTAATGGTATGTGAACATGTAGGTCACCCAGATAGATTTGCATATTGCATATGTAATCTAAGTGGTAAAATATTCAAACATATGAGATGAACCGTATAGACATTTCATGCTAATGAACTCGGTGCCAGTGGCTAACACTTCAGACCCAAGTCCTCATGTTGGACACTAAAACGCATGCACAATTGTCTTGAGGGCACCCTTCATATAAAGGGTGCACACGCATAGTTGGAGTCAAGTAAAGCTTCTAAGAAGATGGAAGAATAATGTCAGGATTCACAGTAACAGCAAAATAAGAGGAGTTAACTTGAAACATCTAGTCATGAATCGTGATCCATTGCATTAGTAATACACAGGCTCAAAATCTTTAAGCCAATAGTTTTATACAGATGATAGGGTGTGAATGGCCTGATAATTGAGAGAGCATGTTCCAGGGAAAGCCATAAGTCTAAACTCCAAATGAACCATTTCTTTTCCTACTTCAATAGTTTTATGCTGAACAGCTGAAGCATGGCTATTCAAATGACCACCTAATTAGAGATTAATATTTCCAAAATAAAAAATGCAACAGCTCAAGGAATGAACAAAAATAGCAGAAGCTATTGCATACCCGAACTATCTCCTCATATGTTTCATCATCAATTTCTACTGTAGTAATGATTTCTTCAACATCCCCGAGTATCATATTCAAATGCTGGTCATACGCCTGGAAAGCAAAGTGCCCACACAATGACATCAAGAAAAAGACAGTTAGTAGACGTCCAATAAACAAAAAAGGAAGCCATAGTTTTACTATTAGCAAAAGATATCCAATAACAAAATTTAAAAGTTATAATGTGTAATTCTCAGTCTGCACCGTCATTTCCTCCTATAAAGACTATCGTTCATTGACATTAAATCGAAAGACCTAGTTCCAAACAACATTTTAGCTTTTGTAAATGAAAATTGTTTCTCCCCATTTCCCCCTTCTAATCAAAGCTAAATAAACATAACAATTCAACTTCTGCGGCACATACTCATTAGTCACACTAGGTTCTACCAGTCCACTACCAATATGTTGTCCTTCAAAATTTTGCCAAACAAGGGTTCAACCAATAAAGCCAGACGGAATGTTCAGAAAAATCTTTCAAACCTCCCAAAACTACCTTGCTTAGGGTTGAAGGGAATCATATTATAAAACCCACTTAGACATAGTCCGAATAAACCAATATTGCAATTTCCATTTGAATTCTATGACAAAGTTAGACAACCAAATTGACAAACACAAAACTAAATTAGGATAAGGATCAGTAATCAAGCATCAACCATATTCAAATCCTCTACAAAAGTTTAAAAGCCCCAACCATGTACCCTTGTAAAGAGATAAACAAGAATTTTTCAAAGTTCTGCCATAAAATTTCCGTTCACAGTAACTACACTATACAAACTTCCTCATCTTCTACACCAAATTAGGTTCAGCAGACAAAATCTGAACTTCACATTAAAAGTCATACCGACATATTTCAAAATTTTAAAACCAAGGAGTCATTAACGCAAACCCTAGAAACTAAAAAACCAAAAAACTTGAAGCTTTCCGGGAAACCCCGGGTATGAAACTTGATTCATGACATGAGAAAGACTAAAAAAAACCCAATTTATAGAGATCATTCATCATACTTAACAACCCCAGGTTATCAAAACCAATTATGAGCAGAAAAGGCAAAATCAGTCCTTTCAAAAACCCTAAAAAGCAGATGAGATACAGTACAATCCTAGTCAAAGACAAAGGAAAATCCAGAAACAGATATAGAACAGAAACAAGAAAACGAACATCAAGATGGCTAAAACAGTAAAGAAAGATATTATTGGAGTGGTCTCTCTTACATGTAGTTTTCCTCTGAGTTCTCTGTCAGAACGAAGCTTAACGTATATTCGTTCATCAAGACTGAGTCTGATGAGATCAAGAGGTTCTTTCACTGCACTTTCCTCTTCAGCCATTTTTTTCCTTGTTCAAGCTCTTTTTTTTTTTTTTTTGAGAACACAGACACTCCTTTCTCTCGCCGAAGTCTTAAAAAGAAGCAAAAGTAAGTTCCGACTTGGATGAGGTGTTTTTGTATTAACACGATTTTTTTTTATAAATACGGGTGTATTCAAACCCGATTCAATCTTGAGCCCAAGTGATTAGATTGGATCGGTTTTTTAACCTAGTTTAATTGGGGTGGGGGCATCAATTTTAACCGGGGGCTTGATATTTTATTTACACCTCAAAATTTTCAGGTGCGTATTCATCCGATTATA
Organism: Papaver bracteatum; assembly: GCA_023529315.1. Classification (NCBI taxonomy): domain Eukaryota; kingdom Viridiplantae; phylum Streptophyta; class Magnoliopsida; order Ranunculales; family Papaveraceae; genus Papaver; species Papaver bracteatum. The sequence goes on along the minus strand of JAJJWX010005377.1, from coordinate 1,664,382 downwards.
AAAATACCCCTTCGTCCCATTATTAAGTGACCTATTTAATTTTAAATTTTGTCTCACTAACAAGTGACCTATATCACTAAAGAATGAGATATTTCTAAAATTATCCTTTTAGTTAATTATAAAAAATAAAAAAAATATGAATTATGCATAATTTAATAGGCATGTTTATATTCGTTATGTATGTGTTTTAAAATGCTTCTCAATGGTATGAAGTTTGCGAACATCCGTGGAGTAGTTTGAGAGATAAATTATTTTTAATTTCACTAGTTATTATTCATAAGGGTATAATTATAAAAAAATGCTTAAAAGTATTCTTTTGCTTGTTTGCCTTAAAAATTGTGCAAACTTAAACTAGGTCACTTAATAGTGGGACGGAGGGAGTATTTTACTCTTGACTAATTTTTTTTGTTTTCAAATAACGACCCTTCAAAGACAAAAGCGACTTTAAGGGTCGTCATATACATAATAAAAACGATAACGACCTTTCCATAGGGTCGTCAGGGTATTGATCTTTATATGACGACTCCAAACTGTCGTACATTTCCGCCATTAATGACTCTCGAAGAAGATAACGACTCTTTTATAAGAAATAACGACTGTTTAGAGTCGTCACTGAAACTGTCAAAACATTAACTACTGTTTAGTGTCGTCACTGAAACAGTAACGACTGTTTACAGCAGTCGGATAACGACTCTTTTATAAAAAATAACGACTGTTTAGAATCATCACTGAAACAGTCTAAACATTAACGACTGTTTAGAGTCGTCAGTGAACCACTTCAATACCATGACGATTTTTCATACGGGCCTGGGCAAAAAAAACTATCCATGATCTCAGCGATTTTTCATACACATATGGATAAACAAAAAAAATGAAAAAAAAATTATACTCTAATTAATTAAGATTATCACTAATTATTTAGGGGCATTTTAGCCATTTAGAAAAAAATTATAAGGGGTGATCCAAATTAGGTGGGGTGACCTTTTTTATCCTCTAGTGGAGGCTCCCAATTAAAATCGTTGGCCCCGAATGAAACTAGGTTTTTTAACGAGGAAGTGTCAGTTAAGTTGCATGCATAATGTGTCCACGAACTGGCGTAGTTCTCGAATCCGAGAATTTATGCTGGAGTTTGTGAACTCCGTACGCGAACCCAGTCCGCGAAATGGAGTAGGTTATGTCTAAAAACGATGTTTGTGAACTTATCATAATAAACTAAGGAAAGCTATTGCAAACCGTGGATTTATAGTTCAAGAATCGATTCGAGTGAATCACATCATTTTTGCTTCAATTGTGTCTTGTGTAGTACATGGGATCTCATAACAATTGAACAACTCTCTAACTAGTTCATTTGAGTCATTTGGACTAGTTATGGTGAAGAAGAATATGGTTGATATGGAAGTTATCATTTGGATAACCATTTGGTTAACTAGTGTTGAACCAACTAATGTACAAGTTTTGGTACGGTTAAACAAACCCAAAATCGTCTAGTACATGTGTGTATAACAAGATAAGTTTTCAATCTAACGGTTGATAAATATTAGCCTGAATCTAATCAGGTTTTCATCTAACGGTGAATATTGAATGCTTTGTTACCAATCTAACATTTATTGCAAACCCTGATTTGAAAGACTATATAAGGGAGAACTCTAGCAACTGGGAAACCTAATCCCCACACATTCTGTGTGATACTAGTTTGCTAAGCTAGAGTTGTTTCTCCTTTAACCTTTGGTTTTCTTCTTCTAAAACCAGGTTAACGACTTAAAGACTTCATTGGGATTGTGAAGCCAGGCCGATACTACTTTTATCGTAGTTGTGTGATCTGATCTTGAATCTTCTATCGTGCGAGTACAATTGTAATAATTGGCTTGATATTTTTTTCTCCGATAGGCAAGATATAAAAGTAATCGCAAACATCTTCGTCTCATCGTTTGTGATTCCACAATATCTTTTTTTGCTGCATCGATTAAGACTATTGTGAGGTGATTGATAAAACTGATATGTTCTTCGGGAATATAAGTCTGGTTTTATTGATTGGTTCCTATTCACCTTGATTTATCAAATGACGGAACAAAACTCATAGGTTTATTCGTGGGAGAGGAATTTATCTATCTTGTAGACTTTTCTATGTGAGACATATTTGTTTATTAAAGTCTTCGACTTTGGGTCGTAGCAACTTTTGGTTGTGGGTGAGATCAACTAAGGGAATCAAGTGCGCAGTATCCTGCAGGGATCAGAGGCGTAGCAGCATAACTATACCTTGGGTCAGTGTGAGATTGGTTGGGGTTCAACTGCAGTCCAGACCGAAGTTACTTTGGAGTAGTCTAGTGTCTGTAGCGGCTTAATACAATGTATGTTTAATATGGACTAGGTGCCGGGGTTTTTCTGCATTTGCGGTTTCCTCGTTAACAAAATTCTGGTATCTGTGTTATTTCTTTTCCGCATTATATTTTGTTATATAATTAAAATAATACAGGTTGTATGTTGTTCAATCAATTAGAATATCCGACCTTATTGGTTGTTGATTTAAATTGATTGACACTTGGATATTGGTCTTTGGTACCATCCAAGTTATCTCTCTTTGATTTGGGTGTTTATTTGTTTGAGTAAATCAAATTGAGAGATAGATATAATAACTCATTGAGATATTTTTATCTAGATTGAGTCTGACTGTCTAGTAAAGTAACTCGGAGTTTGTCCATAGAGATTGCTAATCGAAATATTGGGTGTGGTTGTTAGACCCCCCGTGTTTTCAGCATTACTTGCCTGACCGGTCATATACCTCACCCACCTAATATGTTCAACGTCCTCGTTGAACAAAACAAAGTATACTCGCTATACTTGTTCTTTGGCCTTGTACACTTCTGAGCCTATCTCATAAATCAACAAACTTGTTTGGCCTTTTTCCTTGCCAAAACTTTTCTGCATAGTACCATATGCCATCACTTAGCTTACTACTGCCTTGTCATTGATCTTACTGACTAGTATTGTTGTTGTCACATTTGCATATGCTCCAAATTCAACTACAATCGCATATAAACACCCAAATGAAACTTGGAAATTCCTCTTGCAAATTCCCTGAATTAGGCTTGAATTTCACTTGAATCTTTTGTGCCTAAGTGTACACAAGTAATGATTTTCCCCAACTTATCACCAATGATCATTGCTATAGTTTTATGCCTTCACTTTCCGACATTAGTTGTACCATGCAACATACCAGGACTTATACAAGACTCGGCCTCATTCTTCAATCATATGCGCCTACGCCAAATTATGCAATGCCTTAAGGTATGCATGCTATGATTCCATACCACTCTGGTATGCGCCACAATCCATAGCCTTTGTTGTCTTCAGCAATGCAACAAAAATTACACTAGATTTGGCCTCCAAATCATATTGTAAATTACGCCTCCTAGCTTTGCACCATTTGTATGCCAAAGAACCAGCACCATGTTGTTATTTGCTTGCATTGTCGCTCCACCTTGATTGAAATGCATGACTTTGATATAGTCAATACTTAGGACACCCAGGACATCCTACCGTCACTTTGGACCATACATCCTCTTCACGCGCCTTTGAAACCAGCAATTTAAGTGTCAATTGCTTTTTCAAACTGCTACGCTTTAGTGTGGTGAAAAACAACATCATGTTCTTCCTAACTATGAGTCACTCTTAACTTATATACTTGATGGAATTACATCTTCATTATTGCTGTGTTACTTTATGCTATCGCTGCCAAATTCCTTTGCACTTCCACATAACTCTCAACAACAAACTCGACTATGCCACCAACTCCTATATTTGCTTCTTTCACTTTCAGCGTCTTTTATTGAATATTTTGGCTTAATATGCTATGTAACATCTTCCACGTAAACTAGCTTTACTTTGAACGAAAGAGGCAAAAACTCTCGTCTCAAATACCCTCATTCACTACTACCTTACACAGAGAGACAATTTCCAACACCAAGTTCCACTCGACCCTAACTGAATGTATACTCAAACTTGAGCAAATACTCGCACCAACTGATTGCAACTTGTAAGACCTAACAAGCCTTGCAATACCAACTTCATCTTCGCTTCTAAGCAACAAACAAGAAAACAAGACAATACCCACTTTCCCCAATGTAGCAATTCACTTTGCCACATGTATTCTTCCAACTATCAACATTCTTATGCAACTCCCATAACGAAGCATAATATAATTGACACTTAGTTGAATACTCATTCAAACTGATACTATCATGTTGCTTTAGATTTCATGAAGATTTCTCCAAAAATTACCTCATGCCATTCTTATGCATCACTACCACTTTGTCATTCCTTCTCCACGCATCTACAATTCGGTCTAACTTGCATATCTAAACGCATTATGCATCTTGGCCATGCCTAAATCCTATTTGGCGAATGCTACTATTGCGTATCTATTATTCCAATTAGCACCCAAATCTTGACACAAACTTGTGCACATTTACATAACTGGAACGGACTTAACTTGGTGATTCTGAGCATCACCATAGAGCTCGGCAAAGTCACATTACTCAATGACTTTTGCGGACAAATCCTTTGGACAATCTTCACAAGGCCATAATCCTTGAAAATGAGGCACCCACTGCCTACATTCCATGAAGCAAGAATGCCACATTCTTCTTCAAACTTGGAACTCATTTTTACTGTCTATGCACATCTGGTTAGTCTTGTCTTTCTCCTCCTCCAAAATCAACTTCAATAGCAACAATTATTGGTTTGCAGTCGACAAGAACATCTGCTTGTGGTTATGATCAAATGCAGGTCTTTGGACACCCTTATCCAATCATATTGATCCCACTCATAAACTAGGTGCAAGCACACTCCTTGTGCGCATCTAGCATCAATGAAGAACTATTTGCAAACGCAAGACCATGGTGTATCGGTTTTTCCCTAACTTGTGTTTCTTTCTTCAGCCCTTCCATAAGCTTTACGCTAGACAAGAATTGGCCATCCAATTCTTCTCTTATGGCATCACATTGCCACAAAAATGTTGGTTCGCAACCAGACTTTGCATTACCACCAAGGTACATGCATTCGAGAGAGATAACTTTAATCTTCCATCAAACTGGTATTTATGGGTAAAAATTGTTTCTGCTGGTTTTGGTAATTTGGGTGTGTGGATGAGAAACGAGCCTAAAACTAAAAAAAAAAATGCATTACACGGGAGTACTTTAGATTCGAGAGATCAAACTGTACAATCCTGGCCTAAACCAAGAAATGGTCATTCCAGTCTTGCTTCGGTCACAAAGTGAAGGAGAAGGGTTGGTCTTATGGAGGGAAGCGAAGAAGGTGTTGAGATCAGAATGGTTAATTCTGAAGGTGTGGCTATTTTATGACTTGTATCAGAATATGGAACTGGCTTGCGGAATGAAAGCTATCAGTTCTTTGGTATTTTTCTGGATACTGTGTTGTTGTTCTCACCAGAACTTGTCGTTTTGTGGAAAATAGGTAAACTTATTTATACAAGTCATAATTGAACAGACTCTGGTCTCGTAGGAAGTGGGGATAATGGAAGAGTGGAGTAATGTGTAACTGCCAGAAACCACGCCTCCACTATGAAGGAAGCGGGTTTACACCTACTACTTCTTTCCACCACCAACTTCCATGTATTCCTGACACTTTCTTATGATGGACGTGTTGCACGCCGCACGCTGTAAAAATCCATACCATTACCCTAATGAGTATCCCCCGGTTTGTGACATGTTTGATATCTCGAGTGTTTTCGTGGAAAACGTGTAGCAGATTGCTATGTGTGGCAAGTCAAAGTCAAGAGACTTGCTGTAGGAAAATAGCATGTGATTCTATTAGGCTTACCTTGGATGGTCGCCTAAAACTTGCCACGTGCCTGTCAATTCCATGGAAAATTTGAACGACTGATATTTTAGCTTATGCTAAAGGATGGCCATTGATTATGGACACATCCTGTTGTAGAGTAAAGTGGCATCATTGGCATAGTGGCGCCTGACATAGCCGTGGTAGCTGTTATGGCATATTGTTGTTAGACCCAAATATGACTTCGGCAACATTGGCCCTGTTGCTAAGTTAATCTTAAGGCCTTAGTAGAATCACTTGACCTAGTTGGCATGGCAACTTTTAGCTAAATTAGGGTTTGGCATTTCAAAACCCTAATTAGCACGTGTGGCATAGCTGTGGCACGGAGTAGCGCCTGGCGTAGTCATGGCCGCTAGATTTTGGCACATTGGTGTTATACCCAAATGTGGCGTGGAAACATTGGTCTTGTTGCCATATCAATCCCAATGCTCTGGGAAATACTACTGGGCTTGGTTGGCGTAGCAACGTTGCCCATATTAGAGTTTGGCGCGCCAAAACCCTAATTAGTGCATACGACATGCAGCATGTGGCATGTGGTCATGGCACATCGATGTTTTTTGTGAAAATGGTTCCATAGCCACGCCAAAGGAACCATATCCAGTCCATCATGTGGAAATGACCACATGAGCAAGGATTCCCACGGGTGGCCATGATATAGCGCCATTATTAGGGTTTCCTGGGTCCCGCACAGTTCGTGGCATGTTGTGGGTCCCGAAGTGGCATGATTTGTACCACAACTGGAAATTAGGGTTTCGACCATCCAAGGTCGTGTTTCTGATTAGGTTAACCATATTGAAGTCTGCTATGTTGGCCACGAACAGAAGGTGGGTTGGCATGTAAGCGCACTATTTATGGTATGTTTCCATGTTCAGCATGCTTTTGTGGCAAAGTGGTACGTAGGCACATTGGGTATGCACGTTTGGCATGCTAATTTGCGTATTGGAGCAACTTTGGAAAGCCAATTTGGTATTGGTGCAACGTTGCTTCTCTTTTTTAATACTGTGGCAGGTTTAGAGCAACCTGATTTGTCAAAAAAGAGAGGGTCGGCCAAACACGAGTGGCCACACTTTTGATGTGAGTGTGGCAAGTTTAGAGCGACCTGATTGACCGAAAAAAGAGAGGGTCGGTCAGTATGGGCCCAGCCACAACTCTCACATGCTTGTGGCGGTTTTAGGACGACCCGATTGGTCGAGAGAAATAGGGTCGGTTAGGCAACATGGGGCGTGGCCAATGGCGCTGGTTTGGCCTAAGGCATGGCCACACCTCCCTTTGTTGTTGTTCCTATTCTGCGGCTCCTTTATTTCTTGTTTTCTGATTTTGGGCAAGATTTTGCACCTACTAATCCATGGTGGATTAATTACCTAGTTTTCTTAGGCTTAATTTCGACAGGCAAGGTATGATATACCGCGCAAGGCGCTAAACCCTAACTTTTGCAAATTAGTCAGGGTAGTATCTTAATCTTGTGAATTACCACAAAATTGGTCGAATTTTGTGTGTTGACACAGAGTTCTTTAAGTTCATTTCCAAAGAGCAGTATGCTTTCCGATTGAATACTTTGTGCAAGGACCTTATCCTTGATACTTGGAAATTCGTGCTACTTTGATACGAGCGAACACAAATTGTCATGCCATATCAACATTAAGGGTTCAGCCGAGGAACATAGCACAGATAGTATCCAAAAGAAACTTATATTAATTGAATAATATGGGCATGGAGCCAAAATTTACAGAATATCTGGGATTATTTCTACATGCACCATTCTGGATAAATTTCATATATATATTGAGTTTCTCAATGAACGTGCCAGTGAAGAGGTTGAACACTCATCACTTTCACCTTGCTCCGTTTCTTTGTAGAGTGACGGCATATTAAATGCAAGGTTTATAATTTTAGCCTTGAACTAAAAACCACCATCAACAACTGGCTACGATAAAAACACCTTCAATCTACCGCATAAACATGTTCTCCATCTTCTTTGCCACTGCAAAGGCTAACAACTTCTTTGCATTCAGGAATTTTCCCAAAATTCCCATTACAACTTGTAATCTGCTCGCTACTAATAAAACCACAAAGATATGCATTTCAAATGCGTAATCTTTGCATACTTGTGAGAAACATAGACTTTAAACACCTGACTTGCACCATAGAAGTCAGCATACTCCTTAGTTTTGTCATGCCATCACTTGAAAACCCGGTCTTCAATAATTCTCACTTGTTCATCTAACACTTTGGGATGGAATTCAGGCACCTATGCCGTGAACTTTCTTGGCATGTTGCTACTTCTAGATTCAAAGTTATTTCCAATTGATCTTTCCACACAAGACCAACTTCTTCTAGCCTCCATACTAGCAAGACCCAAATAATTCACCAATGAATTTGACAAATAAATAACACCAACTTGAGTAAAAAGAGAGAAAAATCATCAACTGTGTCCCCAAACACAGCTCTGATACATGTTGTCACACGCCTATTTAATCGCCTAAAATCATGGGACATGACCAGCAATGATTGTGGTTCAGTGAATCAACTTCACCCACAATCACTCAGCATTGCATACTTGCACCAAAGTACGCATCTGCCTTCACTCTAAAGTCTTTGCACAACGGAAGTCTTCACCTTCTTTATCTCTAATTCTTCATGCCCCCCATAAGCATAAGATATTCTGCCATGTACTTAAACAATTCTCACACAAAGCAGCAACATGATAAACACAAAGAATACTGCAACAAACCCATTTTATTGCACTAAAGGAAGATTACAAAACTTGGCCATCACATGGACCAAAATAGGTCATTCACCCTCTTGGTGAATGCCTTATTCTCTCAAAACATAAGAACTCTCTCCTATATAAGCCTACTAATTTTATAATATATCTACACTATTTATACAATAGTTACAAGGGCCAAAAACCGTGCACAACACTTGCACACACATTGAACATCCATGTGTCCCATAAGGTAGATTCCATAATCGCCAATATGCTTTTCAACTGACACCTTTTGTGATGTCATGTATATTGAAGCCATACTTGTCTTGAATGGTTAGGGACACTCTACTAAGTTTATGAACTCATTTCATAACTGTTTATGGGTGAAAACTATTCCTGCCAGTTTTGGTAATTTGGGGTGTGTAGACGAGGAATGAATCTAAACCTTAAACAAATGCATTGCGCGGTGAGTGCTTGTAGATTCGAGAGATCAATCTGTGCAAGTCCAGCCTAAACTAAGAAATGGCCATTCCAGACTTGTTTCGGTCACAAAGTGAAGGAGATGGGGTTGATCTTAGGGAGGAAAGCGAATAAAGTGTTGATAATGTGAAGGTATTGGCTATGTATGACTTGTATCAGAAATCTGAACTGGCTTGCAGGATGTCATCTATCAGTTCCAGTGTTTGAATACGATTGTATCAACACTTGCCTATGTTATCTTATCTTGTTTAAAAAATAGGATGGAGAACCTATTTATACAAGTCTTTTAGCCTAACCCTCGTATCTCGTGGGAAGTGGAGAAAGTGGGGTGATGGAGTAGTAGAGTAATGTGTTAGTGTCACATGACCAGGCTTTCCCACTTCTCCCATCATCACTAACCTTCCATGACTTCCTGACACATTCTTGTGATAGCGCGTTGTGCGCTGCACGCTGTAAACCGCCATACCAATACCCCAGTATGTATCCCCCAGTTTGTGACATGATTGATTTCTCGAGTGTGTGGATCATGGGACCCACAAAAAATAGCATGTAATGCTTGATTGAATAACTGCGTTATTCAGGAAGTCGATACTTGTGAAGTATCGTGTGAATACTATCAGTAATCTTGACGAGTATATTCAGCATGTATGAAGCATCGCTGTTTGAGCGTCTCAAAATAACTTCATGTCCATCCTACTTCATGTGATGGTTTGGAGGCTGCACAAGCAAATCCTTCCTTGGATGGACGAGATGGTCTCTGAGACACTCATCTGCGACCGTTGGTGAAATTAGGGTTTTAGAGTAGGCGCACAAGCACTACTCTTCAGCCTGATCGAATCCAAGCTTTGGATACGAGTTTTGACTGACCGACCGTACATGCATGTAGATGACATGACATTGTAGACACCCATATCCATTGTCTCACGAAAGTGTGATCTGGGCCACTAAATTTGTCTGGTGAAGTTGAGTGGTCGAGATCAATTTGCGACAGAAAACTGGTGCCGCACATCGTACCAACTTCAGACGCGCGCTCCAAGACGTCCAATCTTGGTCGGTCTTGGCTGATTGACCTGGCATGTAGGTGGTAGGATGGTGTTCATGACTATACCTAACTGTCCCATGAAAATGTGATATAAGCCACTCAAATTTCCCGACGAATTTGATTAGTCGAGATTAGTTTGCAATTGGGAAGTGTGATCACGCTAGTTTGGGCGGACGATTAGGGATAACCAGGCATGGTATGCCTTGGCCGATCAGGTGAGGGGATAGATGGGTCCATGGTGGTCATGTTGGTTTGACCGAACCTGCTTAATCTAATATTGGACCCTCCATTTGTGCCAGAGAAGATGAACGCTCGTGATGCTCAAAAAACCCTAATTTTGGGCTTCACGGCCGTGCGTCATGCTCTATTCGGGCGTACAAATAGGGATGACCAACCATGGTTGGTCCTGACCGATCGGTCAGGTATGTAGGAGGGCTCACGGTGATTGTGTTGACATGCTCTGGGCCCTTTGAATCTACATCTACACCCTCCATCTATACCTGCGGAGATGAATTGTTGAGACTGTTTTGCGACACATGTAATGTACCGCAAACCATAATTTAGGGTTTTCGTCCATTCTGCTTTGGTTTGGACGTTTTGGCAAGCTAAGAAAATATTTCGGAGAGGCCTACCATACAGGGCCCACGTTGGTTCGGCAACGGATATTCTATACCTTCTCGGGGGTTACGGAATCGATCCGGGCCATCCAATCATGTTGGTGGAGTTGGATGGTCGTGATCATTTCCAGACTGATACGAACAGTCCGGATGCTCAATCGGGCTAGTATAACACACCGAAAGTTGCTCAATCGGGCTAGTATAACACACCGAGAGTTGTAGCATGTTCGGGTATTTCGTACATGCTTTCATTATAATGCTTGGAGATTCGTGTTGCTCTACTGAGAGCAACACTCAGTCGTCATGCCGTACTGATAATGAGTACATGAAATACAAGGTTGGTTGCGCATTAATTAATAATGCTGCAAATTCATAGGGTATATGGGATTGTTGCTACATGATCCAACCAGGATGAATTTCGTGTATTTAACTCACAGAATGGGATTGTTGCCACATGCTCCATTCTAGGTGAATTAGTAAAGTGAAAAAGTATTCATCACTTATTAATGGCTTTATCTTTTACAAGATGTTAGCGCATAATTTTTTGGCTTTTACAATTTTAACCTTAAATGAAAATCCACCATCAACATTAAGTCCCCTTCCTAGCACATAATGGTTACTGAAATGACCAAGCTAAAGTGAGTACATATTTACCGGATAGGTCGACATCGTCAGGCGTTGCCCTGGGAGTCCTGATTAGGATATGGATGAGAAGTACGACCTGGTTGACGTTGAGAACTCATTCATCGGACGAGTTCCATTGTAGTTGATCCGGTCTCCCTTAGGGTTTCCTTCAGTATGCATGCGGGGTTTAAAACTTCCGATAGATTTTTCTGCAGAAAACTCTATCTCTCCAACATGTCGAGAAACAATAGATCATCTTCTTCGTATCACCCAGGATCTTCTATCAAGCGTGCGCAACCTTCGTTTGAGATTCATGATGAATCCCCGGCTCATGTTCTCCGAGTCAAGAAGATCATACCGGTTCGTCTTCTTTTTCTTTTCTGATCAAATTACTTGTTCCTCATAATGATCAGGTGAATAATCCTTTCCTTCTTGCAGGGATACCCCACCGGAACATGCGTGACAGTTATCGATGATGACGACTTAAACAGTCATCTTCCTTCAAACTCAAACACGCCTACTCCTGCGGACCTCGAAGATGCCGATCTGGGTATCTCATCTTATGAATACCCCAATGAAAGTATTATATTCGATGTTTGCATGAAGTGTTTATCTTCCAGCTACCGAGACGTCAGTGGATTCTTAGTGCGGAAGGAATTTTTTCCTTTGTACACAAAATTATAGAGAAAGTACGGCCATATCGCAACCAGGAATGTGGTCCGACACTGTTCATCTGCTTTGGTCACCATGGTAAACTGCCTTCTTCCCATGGTTGCTGAGATGAAGAATATTTCTATCTGCAATGTTGCCAAATCAAGCCTCGAAAAGTGGGAGGATATGGTATCTACCTGCGAATCCATGGAGTTTAACGTGATTAGGTTGCAACAACATCTTGATATCATCAAGGTTGATCGATATGGTATCCTCGTAAATGTTATTCCTGCTGAGAAAGCTATCTTAGAAGAGGAGAAGGCTCTGGATGCGGAATCAAAGAAGGTAGAACATGCAGTACATGATTTGAAGAAAAGGACAAAGAGGTATCAAGCTAGACTGGAGATGATGCTCTTAAGGAACTATAATTTGCTAGATGGACTCCTTTAAGTCACATGCAGCTGTATTCCCTCATTGTTAATGAGGTTTGTGTCAAAGTTTTCTTTTGAACATCTTTGCGGAATAAATTACACTTGTCTTTGATTGGTGAAACAGGTTTTCATTAATGCATCTATGAATATAATTGAGGATTCAAACATGTAATTAAAATAAATGCATGCATCGTAGCGTCACGAGACAGAGTGGACAATGGTCAAGCATGATATGCTTTGAGTCACTTTCTATTGATGACCGCTTCCAGCCTACCTCCGTCCACCTTGATGATCTTGTAGTAGCCAGTATTATAAGCCTTGGTCACTGTGTAGGGACTTTCCCATTTTGGTGAGAATTTTGGTGCGGACATGTCTTGTTGGATGTGCTTGGCCGTTTTCAAGACCAAATCTCCCACTTTGAAAAAACATGATTTCACAGTTTTGTTATATGCCCTGGAAATTCTGTTCATGTACACCTGAGTGCGTTCTTCCGCTTTGTTTCTTCTGAGATCCAGAGTGTCTAACTCCGCTATTCTAGAGTTAAAGGCTTCATCCTCGTCCCAGTGGATCCCTGTCGCTGCTGCAATCCTGGATGATGGGATTTTGATCTCTTCCGGGAGAATTGCGTCCGCTTCATAAGCAATTAAATATGGGGAAACTCCAATGGAGCTTCTAGGTGACGTCCGATATGCCCACAATACCATTGGTAACTGGTCGTGCCATTCCCTAGGATTGTCATGTACTGTTCGACTGATGATCCGGATCAGCGTCTTGTTGGTACTTTCAGTTTGTCCGTTCCCTTGAGGATAGTAGATAGTGGAGAAAATATGTTTGATGCCATATTCTTCAAGTAACTCTCGTACCAATTTATTGGCGAAGGGAGTGACGTTATCAGTGATGATATGCTTAGGTACACCAAAACAACAAATGATGTGTTCTTTAATGAAAGCCGCAATTGTTGCTCCTGTAGTTCCTCGCAGGGGAATAGCTTCTACCCATTTGGTGAAGTATTTTGTCGCGGTTATGATGTACTCGTGCTGCTTTGATGAGGGCGGGTTGATTTTCCCAATAATGTCCAGTCCCCAGCTGTAGAATGGCCACGGACTGCTTATCGAGTGCAAAGGGGTGGAAGGAGCGTGAACAAGGTTCCCATGAATCTGTCATTTGTGACAGCTTTGAACAAAAGCGGCCGCGTCATCCTCCATGGTCGACTAATAGTATTTCTCGTGTATCTGGAGAAACAGTTTCCTCTTCCCTTGATGTTCCCTTTCGTGTGTTTCTTTCAAAATGACTGGAATTTCCACCCAGCCAGGCATCTTAATAGATTACCTCCGAAACTCTTGCGCTACAGGATCCATTCGTGGAATACGAACCACTTGGCCTTTTGCTTTATCTCGATGGCATCTTTTTGATTGACAGAAGTTGCTCCGTCATGAAGATAGATGATGTATGGCTCTCTCCAGTCCCCAGTGTGGTTCACACTAAAAACTTCCAATTGGTGTGGAGGTGCTTGGAAATTTGAGCAGGACTTCTGAAGTAGTCTAAATTGAGTCTCCATATCCAGCCAGTAATAGCCCAGACGTTGGAGTCGTCGGTAAAGCGTTATCACCAGTGATTGTCCACAAATTTCATTGTGAACACGCTTCATCTGTAGTTGTGCTTCATCATCTCCAAGGCATCTTGACAGAGAACCATCCGGGTTTTGATAATACAACATACCATGAAGCATAAAGAAGTTATGCGGGGTTTTGAGACTGACCTTTCCTTGGGAGAGTGAACTGTTAAGCTCTTGAATGATCGGAGTTCGCCAATCATCAGTCTTGGTGTCTTTGTATTGTGATAGCCATGTCGATTCTATGGTTCTCCTATTTACTATCAGGGTTTCTTCCAAACCTTCGAACTTCAATTTGGAAGCCAGTGTTGCCAGATAATTGGCATGTTTGTTGTTGCTACGACCAACATGGATTATGGTTTCGTCGGCAAAATAGTTTAGTAACCTTTGCGCTTCTGATCGGTGTGGAGCTAGTGTTACTTCCTTCAATGCGTATACTCCATTTATCTGATTTACCAGTAACTTGGAGTCACCTCTTATTTCCAGACGCGTGACTCCTGCTTTCTTAGATATTGACAGCCCTATGAGGAAAGCTTCATACTCTTCTGAGTTGTTGGTGTATTCGAAGTCCAGCTTGAAGGAATGTGAGAATACTTCCCCAATTGGAGAGACTAATACCATGCCCTCTCCTCCAGTATTACTGCTATGGGTAGGAGAGCCATCAAAATACAGGAGCCACACTTCTTCTTCCAAAACGGAGACGTCTGGGAACTCTCCAGGAAGATCTTCTTGTAGCCCTGTAGTTCCTTCTCCCGGAAATCCTGTAAGTAAGTCTGCAACTACTTGACCCTTGATAGCTTTAGGTGACGCACATGTTATGTCCAAATCTGACATTTGGAGAAGCCATTTGCATTTCCTTCCAGTTAGGACCGGCTTTGAAAGTAAAAACTCTGCAGGATCAGATTTAGACACAAGTATCACCCTATTAGACAGTAGGTAATGTCTAAACTTCTGAATGGAATGGATCAAGGCCAAACATGCTTTTTCCGCTCTGGGGTATCTGAGTTCAGCGTCTCTGAATATTCGGCTGAAGTAGTATATAGGATGTTCGACTCCCTCATCATCTTCCTGAGCGAGTAGAGACCCTACGGCGGTGTCATTAAAGGAGGTGTAGAGACACAACAGCTTCCCTTGGACATTAGACTTCATGATGGATGGAGATGATAATATCCGTTGAACCTTTCGAAAAGCTTCCTGCTAGATTGCGGTCCAAATGAAGATAGCTCCTTTCTTCGGAAAGGGAGTGAATGAAGCGGCAAGTTGGGCTAGACCAGGTATAAAACGTCGGATGTAGTTTACCTTGCCCATGAAACTTTGGAGTTCCTTCACAGTTCATGGAGGTGGCATTGTGAGGATAGCCTGAGTCTTGGATGGGTCTACCTTGATCCCTTCCGCAGTTACTTGGAATCCCAGAAATTTGCCTGAAGAGACACCGAAAGCGCATTTCAAAGGATTCATCTTCAACTTGTATTCTCGACACCTCTCAAACACTTTCCGTAAGACGTTGGCGTGATCTTCTCGAGCCCTGGACTTGAATACAATATCATCTACGTAGTCTTCTACTTGTTTATGCATCATGTCGTGGAAGATTTCATTCATAGCACGTTGATACGTTGTGCCGGTGTTCTTTAAACCGAATGGCATAACAATATATTAAAAATTGCCAAGAGGGGTTCGGAAGGCTGTCTTACTTGCATCGTGCTCATACATCCTTATCTGATTTTATTCGTTGTAACCATCCATGAAGGAGAACATGTTGTGTCCGCTGGTAGCGTCTACTAACATGTCGATGTTAGGTAGAGGAAAGTCGTCCTTGGGGAAGCACTTGTTCAAGTCTCTAAAATACACACAACACCGAATCTATCCGTTTTTCTTTTTTACTGGGACCACATTAGCTAACCAGGTCGGATGATGGATAGGTCTGATGAAGCCAGCAGCTAACAACTTCTGAATTTCGTCATTGATTTTCTCTTCCACTTAGTGTCTGAATTGCCTCAGAGATTTCTTGACCGGTTTGGATTCAGGTATGACATGAAGGTGATGGGTGACCAATTTCTCGTCTAGACCTGGCATTTCCTCGTATGTCCAGGCACTAGTGGAAAATAGGCTATTTGAGACATAATGAAACGACACAACTGTAGATATTGCAAAGTCACCATATTCGAAAAGTGTCCTTGACCAAAGTCAGAATGTCGTTGTATTAGGACTTTTGTTGACTTTGAAAACGATACTTTTGATTGTCGTTGACAAAAGTCAAGATGTCATTGTGTTAAGACTTTTGTTGACTTAGACAACGACAATTGAGTAGCATCCTTTCCTTGGTAGGATATTCCCCTTCTACGGTTAGGATTTAATATCAAAAAATATGTCTCCTCAACCTTAGTTATCTTTACCCCAAAGTAGAGAGAGAAAAACATTATCCTTCTCACTCACTTTTGTCTCTCCTTCTCCGCCTCTCGTTCTCCTTCGTCCTCATCTATTTATCCTCCACAAGTCGAACCAGAAAAACCCCCTAAACTTGCCCAAAAAAAAAAAACCCTAAACGCCCGAGAATTCAATAACCTAATCTTATATCTGCAAACCCAATTTACAGAAATCAAATCTATCTCTGAATAACCTGATTTTGCAGAACCCTTGGGATTAGATTTTAAGACTGAAGAATCAAGTATTTACCCAGTTGATTTTGCAATTTCTGAGAATTAAAAATTGGTTAATTCTAAACTTATTAGTTATTTTTGCTTTTGATTTTGAGATGAATCTGAGAATGAATACTGATTTTTCAGTTGGATTTGTATCTTTAAAGATGCAGAACGGAATGAAGCCAACAATAGCAGATAAGCTTCATGGGTTGAGATTGCTTCAAGGTAAAACAACAAAAGACCTTAGTTTTGATTAGTGTTTGTTTTGGTAGCTCTGTTGCAATGAAGTTTTACTAATTAATGGTTATGTTTTGAGTGATGCAGTCTTCTATTGCAGATGTTCCTACTAGTAATTCCCCTCAAATGGAGATTGAGAAAGATGCGGGATATGCTAGTGACAAAACTGGTGGTGGTTCTGGTAGTTCCAGCAGTTGTGATTCATCTTCTGATAGTGGTATGGGTTTTAGAATTTTGTTTTGCCTGTATCACTCGTGTTCTGCAATTGTTGATTGTTCAAGTTGTGATGTATTTGATGTTAATTGCAGATTCAGATTCTAGTCATTCTTCAAGGAGTGGTACCGATGGTTATGATGCAAAATCTCATTTCCTTGCCAAAGCTAATAAATCAAATGAGGGATTCGCTTAATTTGTTCACTGGGAGAAGTGAGTTGTGCATTGACTAATAGGTATAATGTCTCTCATCCTTCGAATTCTTTCAGTACTCAATTTCACTGAATTGTGCATTGAGAGTAGTGACTCCTCTTCAGTTTTACTGAGTTGGGTCGTTCTTTTTAGTGGTTGTCAGCAAAGAGTTGGGTTTGGGAGACCTTAGAACTTTGAGAGACCTTACATAGTTATATACAACCACGACCTTAGAACTTAGAGAGACCTTACATAGTTATATACCACTATGAATTTGTAATGGGTTGTTCTGTGTATTGTTCTTTGGTTTAGTGTTGTTTTCTCGAATGGGCTTGTTTAGTAAAGGTGTAGTCTTGACCTTTGAGGTTTAATCAGGTTGTTTTAATGGTTTTTAGTAATTTTTCTTTTTATTGGCGTGTAAATCCAGTAACCAATCCGATAAAACCTTTAGAATGTCCCGAAGGCACAGTTTCCATTCGGAGGATTCCAAAGGAAGACCTTATGATAACAAAGTCGTTCTTTGAAACTTCTCCTTCGGGTATCCATCTCAAGGCACTGCTGATAATGTCCCCGGCCAACATCTAAGTGATCATGTATTTGATTCTTTTTTTTGCAGTTTCTCATCTCATATTGATTCTTATAATTTTTTACTTTCCCGTTCTAGGGTAGCACAACAAAGATCGGTTGATGGGGAAAAAGATGCATATTTAGGAGAACAAGCACTTGTAAATATAAATAACCCGAAGGTCGGAGATAACCAATATAGCGCAGCTCAAATTTGGGTTGAATGTGAGGTCCATAGGATCACGTTAGCACTTTAGTGGGTTGGGCAGTAAGTCAATCACGCACCTTAGTTTTTTTAATATCCTTACTCATCATATCCCCTGAAAATGAATGGTCTTAAAAATTAGTGGAGTCCGGTTATGAGTTTTCAAATTTTTTGGTAGATTTTACTTCAATTACGTATAGTTTGTCGGATGGAGTATACATTTTACAGGAAGACTTGAAATAAAACTAAAATAATGCGGGATTTAGCAGGTTTCACCACAATTACTCGGAGACAATTAGACGCTTGTTTGTATGCTCAAATGTAAGTTTGTCCATTTAAAATTCGTTTGTGGTATATTTTTATTGAAAACTAAGTATAGTTATTAAGCACAAATTTTATAATTCACAGGCAGATGTGCAACACGAAGAAGGGTGTTTCAACCTTCAAAACTGCCATGGATTGTTACAATTCGATGAAAAATTCTCCCTCGGCCAAGCTATGATTCCCGTGTATGTCTATGATGGAGATCAATATGCAACGTTTTTTTACAATATATCAGGTAAAGACAAGCATGAAACTCAGTTCTTTAATTTTTGCCTGGCTTTTTTATCTGAAAAAACGAACGATTATTTGAGTAGCGCACATTCAGTTGGACTTACAAAATTGATTGCAACTGCAAACCTCTTAGGACTTAGGAAGTAGGCTTGACTTGTACAAAATCAAAACTGTTAGGCCAGAAGATGTAAGCTTCTTACAAATCTTCTATGATGCAATCTTCTGGAATGATACTTTTACACAAATAAACCTAATTGATGTACACCATTCATTAATTTTAATTAATTTTTTGAAATTGAAGGATGATGTAACCCAGCATTGGTGGTTGGGTATTGGACCGAATCCTAATGAGGTTACTCGAACTTAAAACTGGAGCGAAGAATATTGCATGGGGTGGATTAGTGTCCCTATTTTTAGATCAGGATCATGATCTGAATTGCTTGAACCACTTAGTTCTCCCGACATCCTTGTCTTTCTTTAGTTAGGCATATCTTTCACGATTTGAGGTTTACATCGCGTTTTATGCTTTACTTGTGTGGAGCTTAGTGCTTTGGCTGACCTTTTATGAACTGATTTATTTGCACTCCAGGCTTTCTATACAAGGTTACAGACTAACCGGGAAAGTTCCATTTGTTGTTAGTCATATGCAGGTACTCTCTGTTTTGTAAGCACTTTTGACTTTTGACTAGAATTCTGTGATTTTTAGCGTATCTATTGAGTTGCGCAAGTTTCTTAAGATTGTGAGCCACTTTTTATGAGGATACCGTGAGTAAATTTTTTATGAATTATATAGTACGAATTGCAGTTCAAAAAGTAATCCTTGGTTCTTTTTCTTTACTCATGTATATGCTTTCCTTCTGTTTATTTGGTTGATATCTATGTCTATTGTTCTCATCTATCTATATCTATGTATATGACAATTCTTTTACTCCATGATTGTTTCCTTGTTGGCCAATCAGTGCATCAGTTGTAAGCAAGCTCCACTAACGAATGCATCATTAGTTATATGATCCTCTGAATTTTTCACTTTCTTGTTCATCGTTTTATTGGTTATTCAAATGCGAGTTTTTTATATATATTTCCGTCATTATAATGCTATTTCGTGCACGAATATTCTGTAATGCCTTTTGAGTGACGAAATATTCGAGTCCCCAATTTTCTGCCAAGATTTGATTACCTATACTTGTACTTTTGTGTCTTAGAATTGCCAATTGGGTAAGTTTAGCTACATCTCTATGAAATTTCTGTTCTATGTTCCTATTTTCTTATGAGTTTAAGGTGGGACAGTTTAAAGCTTGTAATGGCATCTTGGGATCTTGTATGAAGATGTTCGTAATTTGTTTGCAGGGCCTGATAACTTGGACAACCTAAGAAAGCTTGCAAAGTATTCGAAAAACAAGGTGCACTATTAAATGGTTGTATGATGGTGCTTGTCTGACCCATATAGTATATTCACTTTCCAGTGATTTTTTCGCACTTGCTTATGGTGATGTCAAAGCCTTCTATTTGTGTAGGCGCGTCGTTCTAGAATCGCTGGCTCAGTTCATCATCCGGCAGGATCTAGTTTTGCTTGTTTGTAGTTGTCTTAACGAGCCTTGGAACTTGGATATGACTTGTATGAATTCAGGCCTGATTATTTATTTTCATTTTTTGTTTTAAAGTTCAGTAAACCAAGTGTAAACTGAGTTCAGCTATGGATTGTGTAACCAAAATGATATATATTTAAATAAATGGCCATTTGAAATAAATCCAAGTTTTATTTCTAGGTAATGAATTCAAGTCAGCAAGATCTGATTCGGGATTCAGCTGAACCAGATTTAGCATTCAGCTGATTTTTTTTTTTTATAATATATAATTAAATCAACGACGATATCCAGGTGTCTTACCTAGCGACAATCTGAAAGCATCGTTCCATAAAAATACACTGAATCTACGGCACTTTCAACAGCATTTCCAAAGTGTCGTATAACCTTCTAATACGACGCTTCTGGACTATCTTAAAACAGCTCTTTTCCACTAGTGAGGCAAACACATCTTGGTACTTCTTGAGTAGTTGGACAAGACTCGCACGTTCATCCACGGACATAGTCGAGCTGATAGAGACAGGCATGGGAGATTATTCATTCCCGATGTTAACAATCTCGAGTTCGTCAGTTGTGGAGTTGGTGCCATCTTGTAGCTGTTGCGGAGTGTCTAACACCTCCTCTTGTGTTTTATAATTCTTGCAGCATTCAATAGGGCGGAGAGACTGGGTACCAGTATCTCCTGCTAATTGCTAATAGCGGCGTCAATATATTGTCTTCCCCTTCTGATCACGGCTTGCCTCGAAAGTGCGTCCCCTTTTGGCGTGAGTATGGGTTGAAACTTCACCGGGTAAAGGTGGATGCCTCGTCAGAAAAGGTGTGTCATGGTGCTTAGTCCCCAGTGATGCAAGTCGGTCTTCTTTCTGGATTAAGGCCCACGTGGGTAGTGGGGTGCACAAGACTTCATCCGACCTAACCCACGGAGTTTCTTTTGGCTCGAACAGTTCCACTCCGCATATTGGCGCGTATGGAGACAACGATGTAGGAATACGTATGACTTCCTCATTTAGCATGGTCTTAAGGCACTGGTGATACGTTGAAGGGATGACCTTATTATCGTGAAGCCACGGTCTCCCTAGTATCATATGGTAGTCTGGCTCCTTTTCTATGACTTCAAATTTTACTTTCGACTGAACGGGTCCTACTGATAAATTCAGATTGACATACTCGTACGTGCTAGTCTAGTTTTCTTCGAAGTCCGTCATTGTGGTGGGATGCCGTACAATTTTGCATGGATTAACCTTGGCTGTCCTGAGAGTCTTGAGAGTAATCACATTCGAATAAGCTCCTGTGCCAATGAGGGCCCTCCTGAACTCTAAACCCTTGATGTGCGCGATTGTGACCTTCCTCTGCCATCATGTCATCTTCTGTAAATGTAACATTATTTACGGATGTTTCCGATGTGGTTAGGACCTCCGGACGTGAAGGAGTCAGGTGTATGTCCAGAGTTATTTTATTAATTGCAGCAAACGTCTCCGCTCGTTGATTCTTCGAGAGGTACAAGAGTTCACACAAACTTTCCACTAGGGCCCGATTGTGACCTTCCTCTGCCATCATGTCATCTTCTGTAAATGTAATATTATTTACGGATGTTTCCGATGTGGTTAGGACCTCAGGACGTGAAGGAGTCAGGTGTATGTCCAGAGTTATTTTATTAATTGCAGCAAACGTCTCCACCCGTTGATTCTTCGAGAGGTACAAGAGTTCACACAAACTTTCCACTAGAGATGTCGTTTCCTGATCTGCTGGTCTCTGGTTCGTAGTAAAGTTGTTGATCTGGGGGTAACTAGTCTCCGGTGTAGAGGTCTCCAGAAAGCTCACCTCTGAAATCATATTGATGAGGAGATCAAGTATGTCGTTTATCATTTCTTTGATCATCTCCATGTTCTTCGTATGAATCTCCTATACCCGTGCAAGTTCGCTTAATTTTGGGAATCTCCTGATCATGCCGTCAGGTACGTCGTTAGGGGGATGGGTATATCCGTTGCAGGAACCATCAGGATTTGAGATTTTCGAGGCGGTCCTAAGACCAACCATCTCCAAATTGATTGAATGGTATTGAAGAAATTGACTTTACAACCGAGAGACTAACCTCCCACTGTGGTCGCAAATTGTTTATGGATGAAAACTATTCCTGCCGGTTTTGGTAATTTGGGGTGTGTGGACGAGGAATGAATATAAACCTTAAACAAATGCACTGCGCGGTGAGTGCTTGTAGATTCGAGAGATCAATCTGTGCAAGTCCGGCCTAAACCAAGAAATTGTCGTTCTAGACCCGTTTCGGTCACAAAGTGAAGGAGATGGGGTTGATCTTAGGGAGGGAAGCGAAGAAAGTGTTGAGAATATGAAGGTGTTGGCTATGTATGACTTGTATTAGAAAGCTGAACTGGCTTGCAGGATGTAAGCTATCAGTTCCGGTGTTTGAATACGATTGTATCAACACTTGCCTCTGTTCTTTTGTCTTGTTTGAAAAATAGGATGGAGAACCTATTTATACAAATCTTTTAACCTAACCCTCGTATCTCGTGGGAAGTGGAGAAAGTGGAGTAGTGGAGTAATGTGTTAGTGTCACACGACCAGGCTTGCTCACTTCTCCCATTATCATTAACCGTCCATGACTTCCTGACACGTTCTTGTGATGGCGCATTGTGCGCTGCACGCTGTAAACCGCCAGACCAATACCCCAGTATGTATCCCCCAGTTTGTGACATGATTGATGTCTCGAGTGTGTGGATCGTGGGACCCACAAAAATAACATGTAATTCTATATTGAATAATTGTGTTATTCAGGAAGTTGATACTTGTGAAGTATCGTGTGTATACTATGCAGGTACTGCATCGAGTATATTCAGCATGTATGAAGCATCGTTGTTTGAGGGTCTCAAAATATCTTCATGTCCAGCCTACTTCATGTGATGGTTTGGAGGCTGCGCAAGCAAATCCTTCCTTGGCCGACCACATGGTGTGGTAGAGTGACGGACGGTGATCATCATGACGCATCACTGACCAATTAACTCCTGACCAGGGTTTTATAACCAAGCCGGTGAAGTTGGACGGACGAGATGGTCTCTGAGACACTCATCTGCGACCGTTGGTGAAATTAGGGTTTTGGAGTAGGCGCACAAGCACCACTCTTTAGCCTGATCGAATCCAAGCTTGGGATACGAATTTTGGCTGACGGATCATACATGCATGTAGATGACATGATAGTGTAGACGCCCATACCGATTGTCTCACTAAAGTGTGATATGGGCCACTAAATTCGTCTGGCGAAGTTGAGTGGTCGAGATCAATTTGCGACAGAAAATTGGTGCCGCAAAAGCCGCACATCGTGCCAACTTCAGGCGCGTGCTCCAAGACGGACCAATCTTGGTTGGTCTTGGACGATTGGCCTGGCGTGTAGGTGGTAGGCTGGTGTTCACGCCTATACCTGACTGTCCCATGAAAACGTGATCTAAGCCACTCAAATTGACCGGCGAAGTTGAGTGGTCGAGATTAGTTTGCAATTGGGAAGTGTGACCACGCTAGTTTGGGCGGACGTCAGGCATGGTATGCCTTGGCCGATCAGGTGAGGGGATAAATGGGTCCACGGTGGTCATGTTGGTATGACCGGACCTGCTTAATCTAATCTTGGACCCTCCATTCGTGCCGGAGAAGATGGACGCTCGTGATGCTCAAAAACCCTAATTTTGGGCTTCACGGCCGTGCGTCATGCTCTATTCGGGCGTACGAATCGGGATGACCAACCATGGTTGGTCCTGACCGATAGGTTAGGTATATAGGCGGGCCCACGGTGATTGTGTTGACATGCTCTGGGCCCTTTGAATCTACATCTACACCCTCCATCTATACCTGCGCAGATGGATGGTTGAGACTGTTTTACGACACATGTAATGTGCCGCAAACCCTAATTTAGGGTTTTCGTCCATACTGCTTTGGTTTGGACGTTTTGGCAAGCTAGGACAATCTTTCGGGGAGGCCAACCATGCGGGGCCCGCGTTGGTTCGGCATCGGATTTTCTATACCTGCTCGGGGGTTATGGAATCGATCTGGGCCATCCAATCATGCTGGTGGAGTTGGATGGTCGTGATCATTTCCATACTGATACGGACAGTCCGGATGCTCAATCGGGATAGTATAACACACCAAGAGTTGCTCAATCAGGCTAGTATAACACACCGAGAGTTGCAGCCTGTACAAGTATTTCGTACATGCTTTTATTATAATGCTTGGAGATTCTTGTTGCTCTGCTGATAGCAACACTCAGTCGTCATGACGCATTGATAATGAGTACAGGAAAAACAAGGCTGGTTGCGCATTAATTAATAATGCTGCAAATTCACATGGTATATGGGATTGTTGCTACATGCTCCAACCTGGATGAATTTCGTGTATTTAATTCACAGAATGGGATTGTTGCCACATGCTCCATTCTAGGTGAATTAGTAAAGTGAAGAAGTATTCATCACTTATTAATGGCTTTATCTTTTACAAGATGTTAGCGCATAATTTTTTGGCTTTTACAATTTTAACCTTAGATGAAAATCCACCATCAACAATAACCCTTCCAACTTGTCTCGCACCTTTGTCACGCTTGTGAAGACAATAACCAACTTATAACCGCCACCTGAGCCATTTTGCATTACTGTTGCGCATTTACGAACTTGTCTTTGATCCTATGCACATCCATCTAGGCCCTTCATTCTTCTTGCTCTAAGATAATACATGGTAAATCCTTATGCTCCAATCATCAGGGCCAACACCTTAATCTCATTCTGGTTATTCATGCGTCATATGCTTCACTTAGAAAATTTGCTTGACAATAACAATGCCACTCTTACAGTGCTAGCTTGTTTGCATTGTTTAAGATTTAGCCTTGCCTTGAAATAATGCATTAACCAACTCTTGGCATATTCTTCACTCTTGTATCATCCTTGAGTTTGGGCCAACTCAATTCCATGGATATTCCTCAATGCCAACATCGCATGTTGCATCTAGCCACTTTGGCCTTGCCTTGCCTTTCCTTCAATAAAGCTTCATTGTGTCGGCCAATAAGCTTTGTTACTTATCCAAATGTCTTTATAATGTAGCACTAACATTGCGCTTCACTGGCCCTGTAGGGTTCATCCATTCTTAGCACTTGACAGTCTATGTAGTATCGCGTAATCATTATCGGACACTGACTTGGCCTGCAACACTGTAACGCGTAATCATTATGAGTCATTTGCCTAACCGATCATAGTTGTCCACTTCCAATCCGATGTCCAACTGTGATGGATGTTCACTGCCAACCCAATGTCCAACCCTGATGGATGTTCACTGCCAACCCGATGTTCATCCATGATAGCTGCACATTGTCAGCGCGTTTGCCAAGGTCCAATGTTCCTTTTTCTAAGCAACATAAGCTTTGGATAAAGCTTCATCTCTATCCATGATGCATATTTTAGCATGCACCATGCTAAAAACACGGGGTGTTACAATATTCACCCCTTTAAAGAATTTCGTCCCCGAAATTCAAAATAAAACTATTGTGGACTGACTCTTCGATTTGGATTTCCTGAGCAAAAGTCTCATACCAGATGCTCAGAAATCACGGGTTTCTTCAGTTTGTCATGGAGCATCAATTAGGACCTTATGAGCAAACATCCCATACCAAATACTCAGGAATCCAAAAAGAGTCCACAACTTTACCAAGAATCTCAATTGGCCAGTTGCCAAAAGGATATGTTGACAAGGTATCCTAAATGTGCATCCCATACTACATACTCAGGAGTCCCTAAAGTTCACAAAGTTGGTGCCAACAAACTGTAATACCATGTGGAACAGGATCCAATTGCCTACCGTCCCTGACGGTCATCCAGGTTGCCACTTGTAAGTAGGATGCTAGCCGGGCCTAACAACGCACACCATTGGCCAGTTGCCTATGTGTGGGGATGATCAGTGTCATTGTCTACCCACCATCCCGGACGGTCATCCACTCGTAAGTGGGGTTCCACTAAGGCCAGGCAAACTCACAACACTCAAACAAGCTCAACTCGATTCGCATAGTAACTGTCAAAGCAGTTACAAACTCTTTTCCACGCAAAAGTTGGCCTACTCTCCAACTTTAAGTTTCCGTTATGGAAAGTACTTGCTTGATGAGTCCATTTCTCATAGTCCCTAGAGTTTTCTCGGAACTTGCTCTGATACCAATTGTGACGGACCGGAAAATTATGCATGGCGCGCAGGCCATAACTCCCCCGATGCGCCATGATGATGCTACGATCCGGATTTAACACTAGGTAAATGCACGCCCATTTTACTTTTCAAGCATGCTCGTGGAGCATGATGAAGATAACTTAGCTTTCACATTGTTCCAACTTACCCTTTTTTCGCAAAGGTTAATTAAGAACACAAAAACATACCTAAAATGGCAAAGAAACGACCTTTTGAGGCCCTAAATGATGAAATTTAGCTAAAATTCCAAGACCGTTATACATAGATAACGTCTTGATCGTTGGGCCGTTTCCAATCAATTTAGACCCGACTAGAGCTAAATTATGATAATCAGGTTTTTAGCCTCCAGATAGGCTATAACTTTCTCATCTTTGTCAACTTGTCTCATTAAGTTTGGCCACAATCATCTCATGTGTCGATCTACCGAGCTTAGATGATATGAGAGGCCAATGTGCCACAATCATCTCTCAAATAGATGATATGAGTGACAAAGTGCTGGACCGGCAATGCTGAAACTTATTACGGCTACCTACGTACCCTTTCCTACTCTAAAGGTATCAAGCACAGACCGTAGTTCATCCTCGAAGGGACTGAAACTTAAGCCAACTCTTTTACGAGGCCGTGGCCAATCAATACTGGTAATGGTCTGGTCCGTATAGGTCATTCTGTCAAAATGCATCCAAGTGATGCATATTTGTTCCATTGCATGACATAGTGATGCCATGCTTAATATGGTCCATTGGTAAGGCTACGCATTTATAAATGAGGCTTACGTGTCATTTATACTCTTTCGGCTAAGCTATGAAGCTTACTTGGTACATGGTCCGCATATGAACCTTCAACCAACTACCCCTCCCTATATATGTTATCTTGACATTTTTACAACTTATATTTGGGGGGCAAAAACCATTCATAAACTCCCAAGGCCGTTGTAGGATCATAATATCGCAACAATAATACTCTCTTAAAATTGTCAACAACAATACCCTTGCGAATATCGCAGATTAATTACACAAATGACGCAACAGATGACAACAGCTAAACACGAGAAAGACGTGAAGATCTTGCAAAAATGAAGAGTGTAGCGAAGTAAACATTTGTACGCTTGCGAGAATCTCGCAATCCATATCCGAAAATAAAGGTCAGCTTAATACCCTATATAAAGAGTTGAATAGGCTTAAGGCAGGGAGAGATCTTTTTAGAGTGGTGATAAAGTTTTGAGGAGAGATAAAGTCTAGAACAGTGGTTGTATTCTTGATTTCATTTCCTTCTTGTAAAATTTCTAGACACCAATTAATAAAAAGTGTGATTGTTGATCTTAAAGATGTGTTGATTATTATGAATTCTTGTGATGGATGTATTGTTGGAATTCCTGCAACTACATATTGGCGCTAGAAACAGGGACCTTTAAGGTTGAAGATTGTGAAAAAAAACAAGGTCAAAAATTGTTATTGAGACTGTTCAAATCAAGAAAATGATGAAACAAATCAGCAAACCAGTTAAGGAAAATATAGTTAAAATCAATGAAAGTAACAAAAGGTTGGAGTGTAGTTTAATCAGAAAAACAATGATTAATGAATTCCATGAAAATATCAGAGAAAAAAATACATTAACGATATTTTGAAGGAAAGAAATGTTGGAAATTCTGGGCTGCAATGGAGATGAAACACAAACAGACTGTGGTTGTACTCAAAAGCTTTCAAGGCTCTGGTGATTTCTTTTAGACAAATATTTCTACCCTTCCAACGAATTGGCAATTGCAACAGGTATGTGAAATACTGCCTTCAGGATACAATGAACCCTACAACCGGAAATTGGATTCAAGGTTTGCACCCCTTGACCCAATCAAGAACACATGAAAAGAAGGTTCTGATGATGCTTTAGAAGAAGAGAGAAAACAGAGAAAGGGTTTTCAAGAGATGATATCGAAATGGGTTTGGGAGATGCTACTTATAGGGGTTTTTGCATCTGTTGGGAAAAGACATGTCTTTTCACCAATAGGTTTCTCTTCACAAAGAGATGCGTCTCTTCATCAACAGACACTGTCTGTTGAATTTAGAATTTTCTGGAAACTTTTCCAACTGTCCAAACAATTGCATATCCAGACACTGTATGTCGACCACAGCCTGGGGGGCTACGCCCCCAGGACCCCCCTTCGCAGCGCAATTGAAAATATTCCAACAAGAAAATCATGACGGTGGAGAAGGTATCACCCTTGAAGGATTGGGAAAAGCAGAAAATTACATTCACAGTAGCAGAGATACCAAGAGAAAATTTGATTCACACATCACCTTTGGTAATCACAGTAACCACACGGAAAGAAAAGGGGAAATCAGTAAAAACAATGGAAGAGTGGGCAGGGAACATAACTTTGGTAGATACAGGAAGTTCTGTGGATATAATGTTTTACCATGCATACAAAGGAATGGGATACAAAGATGAAGAAATGTCTCATCCAACATATCATATTCATGGCTTTAGAAAATCTACAACAAAACCGAAAGGGGAAATAATAGCGCGAATTTTGCTAGGAGAGATTGAAACACAAGTGACGCTATGTGTAGTGGATATGGAGTCATTATATAACATGTTGTTGGGAAGACCATGGATACACGCAATTAAAGCCGTAGCATTGACATTGCATCGATGTATTAAATTTCCTATGCCGAGTGGGATTGGTGAAATTATAGGAGATGTTGATAGAGCGAAATTATGTTAACAAATTGATGTGGAGCATTATGAAGGACGTGCAAAGAAGTGAAAAAGTTTCAGAAAAATAGCGAAAGAGGCAAAAAAAGAAGAAGAATTTAGAATTTACATGATAAGAGCAGAGGAAGGATAGGGAATACCCAGCAAAATTTCGGAAGAAGGAAACGAACTTACGAAGGTGATAAAAGAACCAAAAACCATGGGAGAAACTAAGGCCACTTACACCGCGGCGGAACCAACAAAGGAAGTGAATGTTGGAACTAAAGAGGAACCCAAAATGCTAAGGATTGGGACCAAGATGGAGGTAGATGAATAAGAAAAAACTATTAATCTTTTGCGAGAATATAAAGATTTTTTCGCATGGAACATGGATGAGATGCCTGGAATAGATCCATTTGTGGCATGTCATAGGTTGGAGATTGACCAAAATGCAAGACCATTCAAATAAAGAATCAGGAAGATCGCAACAACATATCATCCTCGAATAGAAGAAGAGTTACAGAAGATGCTTGATGCAAGAATTATAAGACAAGCTAAATATCCGGAGTGGATAACAAACATGGTTGTGGTCCCAAAAAAAATAAGGGGATAAGAATTTGTATAGACTTTACTGATATAAACAAAGCTTGTCTGAAAGACAGTTTTCTGTTACCAGATAATCCACAATTGGTTGAATCAGCGGCAGGAAATGATAGAATGTCTTATCTAGATGGGTATAAAGGTTATAATCAAATTCCTCTCGCTGAAGAAGATCAAGATCATACTGCTTTTTTTTCTCCAATAGGATTGTACTGTTATACAAAAATGCCATTTGGTTTGCGAAATGATGTAGAAACATGCCAAAGGATGGTGGAGAATGTGTTCGCAAAGTGGATACAAAAAACATTATAGGTGTATGTAGATGACATGTTAATAAAAAGTAAAGAAGCTAAAAAACCACGTACAAGATATGAAGGAAATTTTTGAACAGATGCGGAACTTTAACATCAAGGTAAATCCAGAGAAGTGTATTTTTGGGGTTGCGTCAGGGAAATTTTTAGGCTACATTGTATCAAAAGAAGGAATACAAGTTGATCCAGAGAAAGTGCAAGCAATTCGTGACATGCTAACACCAGCGACGGTAAAAGATGTACATAAGTTAAACTGACTCTTAGCTTCGCAAGGAAGGTTCATTTCGCGATCATCAGACAAATGTAAATATTTTTTCAACATACTCAAAAAGGTTACAAAATTTAGATGGACAAACGAATATGAGAAAGCTTTTCAAGGAATAAAAGAACATCTGATGAATATATCTATTTTACAAAAGGCAGAGCCAGGGGAAGAATTATTAATCTATCTTGCGACAACTTCACACGCATTAAGTGTTGTGTTATTGTGAATAGATGCAGGAGTTGAACGACCAATCTACTACATCAGCAAAACCTTCAATACCGCAGAGAAAAATTATTCAAAAATCAAAAAACTAATTCTGGCATTAGTCTATGCAATGTTTAAACTTCGCATATATTTTCAGGCACACAAAGTAAGGGTATTGAAAAAAGTACCAATTGAATCAGTGATGAAGAATTCAAAAAGGTCAGGTAGGGTTGAGAAATGGAACGCACAAGTAGGAAATTTCGAAATTAAGTATGAAATATTATCTTCACTCAAATCACAAGTTATCGCAGACTTCTTAGCAGAATTTCCTCTAGAAGATGATGAAGCTGTGGAAGAAATGATGGATGTGGAAGAAGAACATAGAAATCCAAGAGATCTATTAACATAGCCCAATAGATGGGAAATATTGGTGGATGGATCATCAAATGGGGAAGGAAATGGAGTAGGAATTGTCCTAATTTAGCCAGAAGGAACCAAAATGGCTTTTTCCTTCAGATTGGAGTTCGCATCCACTAATAATGAAACGGAATATGAAGCTGTGATACATGCCCTAAAATTCGCAATAGAAATGAAATTGGAAAATGTGAGAATCACCAGTGATTCGTAACTAGTTTTTTGCCAAATAAAAGGAGAGTACACTACAAATGAACCATCCTTGAAGAAATACAAGAAACTTGTTGAAGAATTGTCAACAAAAATTTCAAAAATAAAATGGAGACATATATCAAGGAAAGATAACAGGCTCGCAGATGCTTTTGCTTTCATTTCAAGCATGATGACAGACCTAACTGCGAGATGCATAAAAATACAGACACTTTTATCACCATCAATAAATAAAGAACAAGAGTAAAAAATAGACGTAATGATGATAGAAGATGGAGAAGAAGAACATGTACCTAATATTGAAGACTGGAGAACAGAACTTCATGCATATTTAGTGAAAGGAGAAACACCGAGGAATAGATTGGAGGCACACAAGTTAAAAATCTGTGCGACAAATTATGAACTAAGAGATGGGGTATTATATCGAAGACCCTTTAATGGACCATCACTTAGATGCTTAACACGAAAAGAGGGAGAAGAAATGTTAAAGGTGTTACATTGCGGGGATGCTGGCAATCATAGTGGAGGAAGATATTTGTCATACAGAGTGAAAATGCAAGGTTATTACTGGCCATATATGCATGAAGATGCGAAACAAGTATCAAGGCGTTGCGAAAATTGTCAGCGGCACGGAAAGAAAATACATGCACCTGGAGCACCATTAACATCTTTAACAAGTGTATGGCCCTTTGGAAAGTGGGGTTTAGATATTGTGGGACCGTTTTTACAAGGATCTGGACAAAGAATATATTTAATTATTTCTACAGATTATTTCACAAAATGGGCAGAAGTAAAGGAAGTACAACATATTCGCGACAAAGACATTTTTACATTCATATTTGAAAATATCATTTGCAGATTTGGAATTCCCGCACAATTGGTATCTGATAACGGGAAAAAGTTTGAAGGGAAGAACATAGAAATGTTACTCAATACATTTAAGATAAAATGTGGGAGGTCAACCCCTTTATATCCACAGGCCAATGGACAGGCAGAAGCAACAAAAAAGATAATTGCAGATATATTGAAGAAGAAGTTAGAAGGACATAATAGAGCATGGTGCGAGCAGGTGCATAATGCAGTATGGGCTTACAACATAACAAAGTGAGAAGATACTGGAATGTCACCTTTCTGTTTAACATATGGAGTCAAGTATGTGCTACCAACAGAAGTTATTATTCCCACAACAAAGAGAGAGGCTTGGGAGAAAAATCTTAGCGCGGGTATGATTTTAACCAAGCTTGATGAATTAGAAGAAAAGAGAGAAAGGGAACTACAACATATGGAAAACTCTCAGCGAAGATTAGACTGAGAGTAAAATGAACGTGTCAAAACACGTGAGTTTCAACCAGGCGATTTGGTACTGCAAGAAACACCAACATATCAGCGATAAAATGGTGGAAAACTAGCAAAAAAATGGGATGGGCCTTACATCATTAAGGAGATAGTCGGAACATGGGCATATAGATTGATGGATACTGAGGGTAAAGATGTGGGTCATAGACTTGATAGACCGTGGAACAGATTATACCCAAAGACATATTACCCATAAAAGATTTTGGAAAAGAGTAAACTGCGAAATAATGTATGATTGAAACAAAGAGAATATATATGAGGAAACCTTATGAAAAAGTAGTTGCGAGATTATACATGTCCAAAACAGAATAAGAATGTGCGAAGAGTTCACAGAGATAATGATATAAAAAAGAGACACTCAAAAAATTAATGACATACTAGAAAGGGGCGAACCTACTATGGCGTACACCCTAGTTCGCGAAATCAAAATTTCGCAAGAGGCAAATGTAAGACCTAAAGTGCGTCATAGAAGGGGGTACCTATTGCATGGCTCTGCGAAAAGGTTACACCGCCCATGGAACCTGAGTCATGGAGATTTGGGGTCAATAAAGCCCATCCAGGAGAGGCACCTTGGATTCTCATCTTAAGCATATGACTTAAGTTGGGCGACTAAGGTGAGAAGGTCTCTCCTAAGGGGTGCAGAATCTGATCAAGGCGCCGAGGTACACGATTGAGCCAAGAGTGCCTGGGATGTCTGGAACGTACCTGGACATTCTTGGCAAGTCTTGGCTTATGCTGCACTCGGCCCGAAGAAAACCCCACTTAGGGTGCAGTCTCGTAACCATAAGCCATATATGCAAAAGGGATAATAGGCTACGAAAATAACTGGTTGTTGTTAATACCGGATGTAAGGAGCCAAAATTGTATAGTATAGGTACGTCTCCTTGAAGGGGCAACCAGGGGGAAGATAAGGGCGGAACCCTCCATTAGCGAGCTGATAAGTGTCTTAAGATGTAAATGTCATGAGGATTTTTACTCACGGGAGTATCAAGGCTTGTCATATTTGTGCAACAATCCTGAATAGGAAATAATACAAAAGACAAAGATAAGACGAGATCAATGGTTCAGTACATGAAAATGTAAGGACGTCCTGCGATGGGGCTTTAATTTCGCAAGAATTTTTAGGCCTGTCATATTGTCGCAACAAAAATAACAATAAAAAAGAGACTTAAGGCAATATCAATGGGTTCTTACATGAAAATATAAGAACGTCCTGTGATTTTGTCGCAATGACAAGAGGTGGCAAAGTAAGACCTTTGACTAGGAAGGCAAAATAAGACCACATGACGGAACAAAAAATTTATGAACATTAACTATTACTTATGCATGTCATTCATCACAAAAAAAGATAATGAGAGGCAATATGGGGATTATTAAACAAGATTCATTATCTTTCTCGCCAACAAGCATAATAATAAAAGAGTAAATGCATTTTAAAGTTGACTGAAATACATCATTCGCAAGAAGTTATGAAGATAAAACAACTCAAGGAAGTAAAATTACATAAGAAGTTCAAGATTCAATATTAGTTTCACCAGGAGAAGATGAAATATCTTCATTAACCATTTCACCAGCTTTCTCACTTTCATTAGTCTTCCCTTCATCCTGGTTTAGTCTAGTTTCTTCTTCATTTGGGTTATCATCAACAGTTGCTTCCTTAAGAGGAATTTCTTCCTCATCTGTGAAATCTTCACCACTTTCATAATCATAATCATCATCAGGAGCACGAGGAACTTCATCGTCATCTACTTCCAAAGGTTTGACTGATGTAGGAGAAAGAGATTTGGATAGTAAAATATCATTCACAAGAACTTCAGCCCTCAGATGAACTTGGCGAATGAGTGCTTTTTGATGGTTTCTACTTTGCATATCTTTGAAGTAAGCAAGATAATCCAATATTCTTTCTGCTCGATCGCGAGAACAAGCAAGGGTAGAAACAAGCAATGCATTCTCTTTGCGAACCTTGGCAAGTTTAGATTCCAAAACAGAATTGGAGGAATGAAGGTTTTTCTCAGATTCTGCGAAAAAGAAGAACATAAAAAATTATTCAGGCGAAGAATTCACAAATAAAAATAAAAAAATGATGGTTGAGGCAGTCAAATTTTTATGACTACCTTTCTTTTACGAAATAAGATATTGAATTAAAGACAAGCAATTATTCTCCTAGTGGTCCGTGGCTTCGTCAAACTTATCCCCAACTAAACCCTTCAGGAGAGATTGAAGATTCTTTTCTTTAGAAATGAGTTAGGAGTTTTCCTTCGCAAGATAAGTGTAGGATTATTCTAGCTTGGAGTATTGATCTTTGAGTTGACTGGCCTTTACACTTAAAGATATTCTTCCCTGGATAAGTTTATCTCTCTCAGCAGTAGATGATTCTGTTAATTCCTTAAGTGTACTTCTCAATGAGCAAAGAGACTGTTCTTGATCATCACATACTTTTTGGCAAGTGTTAAGTTGCTGCGAAGAGATCGCCACCTTATTTAAAAGAATTCGTTTCTCTTGAGATAGGGTTTTATTCTCATATGATAAAGTTTCCATCTCCAAGTTAGTTCTAGTCAAAGAGTAAGAGAGGTGAGATATTTCACTGCTTAATGAGTTTTGCTTCTGAACTAATTGAGTATTCTCCTTGGTAAGATTATCTATTTGATCGACATAGTATGAATAAAGATTATCTAATTGGTTATATTGATCCATCAAAACATCTCTGTCCACACATGCTTCTACAGCGGTAGATTCAAACTGATATCTCTCTATTATTCGTTTCTGGTTTAAGACTTAACGGGCGAACAAAGGATTTTAAGAAAATTGAATATGGAAAGGGCAAAGTTATTAAAAAAGATAAGGTCAGGGAAAAGATAAGAAAGTTGTAGCTTTTAATTCTTTGTTCTGCTTGCGAAGGTTATCACAATCTAGCGAAACATTTTGGAACTTTTAGCTTTCAAGATGAAGAGTGTCACATTCTAAGGTCCTGGATTGGAGACTCTCCTTTAAAGCTTCAACTTCTTTTTCCAAGGATGTTTGCGAAACTATTCTGTCAGAACCAAAATACTTACTCAAAATCTCACATACACGAAACTTAATAGGATCAACGGAAGATCTCTTGACATCATCCAGAACATCAGATAAAACCTTGAAAGCAATATCTGTTCCTTCAGATGAAGAAGTGGTGATGATGGAAAGTGAGGAAACTGAATCATTCTTCGCTATAGATGCGTCATTTGAAGGTAAAGATATAGGAAGATTAATGATTGGGGGTGAGATGGAGTTAAGTTGAGAAATATTAGTAACAGGAGAGGAAACAATTTCATTCGCAGCAGGGTTAATAAAAGGAGTTTCATTTACAGGAAGAACAGTTGAAGGGGTAGAATCTGTGGCTATACCTTCGCAGATGAGAAATAAAAATTCATCCTACGAAGGAATTACATGAGATATGGAAGGGTTAAATATGTGAAATGAGACAGAAGTCTCAACAGTTTTAAGATGGCGAGATTTCTTGGAGGGTTTGTTGGCATCTCCATCACCATGCGAATCACAATTCAGATAAGAAACAGAGGCAACAATATTGTTATTAAAAGAATATTGTTTCTTACGGCCTTGCTATTCGCAGGCTTTCTTTTCTTTTGATGCAAACCCTTGGGAATGTTAGGGTTTTGGACTGTAAATTTGGTGTTAGGGGTACTTTTGATGAAACAGAAACAGTATGGAAATTACATAAAGACGGACAAAATAAAATAAGACAATTTCAGTAGATAAAACTAGTTTCAGTAAAATCAAATAAGAGAAAAGAAAACTAACCTTGATGACTCCATGAGAACAGTAGCAGAAAGATGAATTCGTGAAAATTAAAAGAGAAAAAAGTTGCAGACGATGAAGATTCACAGAGAGCGTGGAGATGAAGAAGACGAAGTAAAAGAAATAAATTATCTCTCTGTTGGATCTCTTCTTAGATAGACAAAAAAGTGATGACCTTTATTTTCGGATATGGATTGCGAGATTCTCGCAAGCGTACAAATGTTTACTTTGCTACACTCTTCATTTTCGCAAGATCTTCACGTCTTTCTCGTGTTTAGCTGTTGTCATCTGTTGCATCATTTGTGTAATTAATCTGCGATATTTGCAAGGGTATTGTTGTTGACGATTTTACGAGAGTATTATTGTTGCGATATTCTGATCCTACATCTTGCCTCTTCTCATGTCTTCTCTGCGGAGGGGAGAATGTCATGAGAATTTGTACTTCAAAATGCCGCAGGTGTTCATTTTTCCATATTCTTCTGTACTAACATGATTCTGTATTTTACGCAGAATTTATTACACGTATCTTCCATCCATTTCTTGACACGTCCTTTTCAACCGCTATTTCTCAACCATTCACGTCTACTCGTCGCATTAAATGTGTTCATTGTAGCGCCCCCTAATCTAGCAGCTGACTAATCCAAGAGATTAACTAAATAAGAGGCACTAAAAACTAAATCATTTACTTAAACAATCAATTAAGAAAATGCTACAAAACTTAACCCAAAAACTAGCCCCGCTCAGAAATACATATACAAGAACTCATCTCAAATGATACATATTCAATAGTGATTTTATTTACAATTGGAATACATACACATAAT
This sequence comes from Papaver bracteatum, assembly GCA_023529315.1. NCBI lineage: Eukaryota > Viridiplantae > Streptophyta > Magnoliopsida > Ranunculales > Papaveraceae > Papaver > Papaver bracteatum. The sequence goes on along the minus strand of JAJJWX010005377.1, from coordinate 1,627,294 downwards.
AAATATAGCGAAAGCTAACTAACTAACTAACGTAAATAATTCTTTGAAGCTTTCATCGTCACATGCACATATTGATCTGTCTTTGAAACCATCCCAACAACACAAGGCCTGACCCAACAGGGTCAATCTAACAATCACTGACGGTCCAGGGGTCATCTGACGGTCCACGTCTAAAGTCATGTCAACAGTCAAAGTCAAAATCAAGGGTTAACTCGGTCAAGGTCCATTGAGTCAAGTCGGGTCAACTGAGTTAAACTGATTCAACTCAGTCAGGTAAGTCATTTAAATTAACTGGGATGACTAATAGGTCTAAACTTCTACACAGACCAAAGCTATTGCTCAAGCCAAACACACTAATTCTATTCATTTGATTTATACTCAAACAAAACATTCTAAAAGAATTATACAACTTCAATACAACTATAATTTAAGCCTACCTTCAATTGCAGCTTTAAGAACACTCTTTCTACAATCTTTAGTCACAAAATATTTCATTCACAACATCTGAATCTCACAACATTGTAGGATCGGAAAGATACCTACTATTGTGTATACTGCAAGTGCACAGTGTCGACAAGCAACACAGGTCAAGCACATGTCGAACCACAGAGACTTGGAGTGTGTAGAAGTTGATTCTAAATCCTTACTAAGAACTGATTCACAGATTAACCAAAAGGGTTTTGATTTTGTCGATACGACGAGATATTGGCAACAACTTAAACAGAAAGTAATTTAAATTAAAATATGCAATTAAATCAAGGTGTAAATATTGAGAATATGGATACTAGGGTATTCAAATCCACCACTAACTTATGATATGCATTCAACTTGTAATATTATTCTTGTCCTTACAGCAGATTCAAGTCTACCGTATATCTAAGGTGTTTCTCCAATGGATAATTTAATCACAACTAAAGTATTTCTCCAAAGCATTAACTGTCTAATTAAAACACAACTAATCTGAGGATCAATATTTGGTTAAGCATGAGTTGTAACATAATCAACATAGAGATATTCTAACTACAATGGATACATGGCATACATTGTGAGAGCAATATGTTGACAAACTTGGATTAAATTATATCTTTAAATAATTCTAAACTTTCAAGAACAAGATACAAGATATGAATACATACCAATGAGTTACGGCTTCATTTAAACCCTAGAAAATGAAACTAGAACATGAAGAACATTACAAAAAAACTGAAATTTGATAAACCAACATGAACAAGCTATTCTTGGATGAGTTTTCAACACAACAACCCTCTCTAGTTATACCCAAAGATTCTCTCACACTTGGGATTCGAAATTTACTGTAGCAACCACTCAATAATTAAACAAAACATGTTTTCTTAATTGATGGATAGAATGGAATACAATGGGGGTGAGGTGGATGTTTTGGAAAGAATCCAATGGGGGTGAGGTGGATGTTTTGGAAAGAATCCAATGGGGGTGAGGTGGAAATGGATTTGGGTCTTGGGTTTTGGATCATGGGTTGTTTAATCCCATGAATTTGTAAACAAAGTTGCCACCGATGCGCGAGCGGGTTGCAACGCTTCCAACTTTCTTCTCTTTTGTCTTCTCAATTCTTCCAAGCTTTATTTAGTACTTAAAAACACAAAATTAATTAATACAAATATTTATTCTTGAAGATGGTAAGAATGCATAATTTGGGATAATATATGACTTTGAAGCGCGAAAGATGAGTTAAGTGCCAATGAAAAGGTGTATGAATATGCAATATTTGGCACTCATCAAATACCCCCAAACCTGAATTTTACTTGTCTTCAAGTGTAACAGAAATCCAGAAATCCTAACTATACCACTGTCGCTGGTCTCTCGAATGCATTTAGCGTATGCACTAAGCCTTTAAACCCCTAGGTGTCCCTAGTGGACGAGTTGTAGTCTCGTGAGGGCCTACCAAAGATGTACCCACAAAACCTTCTCCAATTTCAGAGCATCCATAGAAATGTCTTCGTCTTCGGTCTTCAACTGTAGCTGATGAACTTCGGAATTTCGTAGAACCATGAAAATTTGTAACCAATATTATTATTTTATTTTTTTTAAGACCCGCTACACAGCTGATCATCATTTTTTTTTTAGTGACCCGCTACACAGCTGGTCATCAGATAACATACTACAAAAGACCCGCTCCACAGCTGGTCATAGAAGACAACAAAAAAAATGCAAAAGACTACAAAGGATCCTACAAAAGACCCGCTCCACAACTGGTCATAAAAGATAACAACAAAAGACTCAAAAAAAAATGCAAAAGACTACAAAAGATCCTACAAAAGACCCGATCCACAGCTGGTCATAAAAGATAACAACAAAAGACTCAAAAAAAATGCAAAAGACTACAAAAGATCCTACAAAAGACCCGCTACACAGCTGGTCATAAAAGATAACAACAAAAGACTCAAAAAAAATGCAAAAGACTACAAAAGATCCTACAAAATACCCGCTCCACAGCCGGTCATAAAAGATAACAACAAAAGACTCACAACGCCATATGCAAATACTCCCCCAAACCTAAATCTAACATTGTCCTCAATGTTTCAAAAGATGACAGAAATAACAACAAACCATGAGAACAAAACAGATTCAAAGGAAAGAGATTACCAAATGCAAAAAGGTTGGTGCTAACCATAGAAGAATGAATGCTTTGAAAGCAAACAATAAGAGTGATAAGACAAAAATTTGGTTAGCACAAAATATATACAAAATACAACTTAGCCGGTTCATGAAACAAGATTTAACAATATCTACTGGATTATATACAAAGATTCACCATACACTAGCAATCTAAAGAGTTGAGGATCAACCCAAAAGATGAAGTGCAGAAATTTTAACAATCTCACATAATTATGATATGATAGAAATGCAAGTGAGAAAGTAAAACAAAATGAGATACCCCCAAACCTAGATTTTTCAATAGTAATACTTTTGGGCACGAAATCTAACAATTTTAGGGGTTCATCACGCAGAAGGTCTAGCTCAAAATGGGCTTTGTTCGGGATGGGAAGAGAAACATCAATGCATTCCATATATGACTTCTCAATAACAGGATATTTAGTGGAAAAAAAGTCCAAAAGAATTTGAGATGCACATAACTCTAACCCTAGGTTTGGAACTGTCAACCACATCGATTCAGCACACTTCAAAGGAGCAATTCTTAGGTCCACTGCAAGACCATCAGTTGGTGACTTAATCAGGAGAGTAGGCACGTCTAAGTTGCTCATATGGATGAGATCAAGAGTACCATTATCATTAGTTACATTAACATCTCCTAAGTCATCTACAAGTGTTACATCATGCTCACATTCATAGAACAATTCAGCAAGACCCAAATCAGTTTCATGATCATCCAAAGTTTTATTCTCATGCATAGACAAATCGAAAGAGACATCATGTTGTGACCTAGGTATAGAATCAGACACGTCAATTATATTTTCATGCATAAGATCATTAGTGTCGACAGGAGATTCAACATTTTCTAAGTCAGACACAAGAAATGTGTCATGCTATTGTTCACAGGACAATTGCACAGGCTCAAGATCAGTATCAACATCCCATGTATATGGAACATTAGAAGAAACATCACTCATTAAGGTCGAGGCAGAGAAGCCTATTGTCTCTGAACCCAAAGGTTCGACAATATTTTCAGTAAAAACATGTTCTTCTAACATAACATCATCATCATCACAGAAATGCATTTCCTTATTCAAAATCGTAGTATTTCTAGTTCCTTCATTTAAAACAGGTTCATATGCAATATCTGCTGCACGAGTAAGACTAGGCATACTATTTTTTATTTCATTAGGATAAACAAACATTTCATCCTGAAATTCCCCCCTTCCTACATTTTGTAAACGAATCAAATTCATTTTTAATAATGTATTAAGTTGTTCAATGGAAGGAGAGTCTTCAACAGTAGGAAATTCATAATCAATGCTATATGGTTTATCATGCAATACACTCCTAGCATTATTTTGTTCGATGAGTCCGAGATTTTCCTCCACAGATTGAGAAGTACAAAATTGTTCAACTTCCCACTGTGGTGGATGATACATGTGTGCATGGTCATTAGGGTCTATAAAATACTGATCGCAACCTTCGAAAGGTTGATTATGGTCCCAATGACTATCAGCTTTGTAATCTGTTGGCATTTCATATTTTGGATTTTCATGATATTCTCTAGATTGCCTAAAATCATGCAAAATATCGCAATTCTCAGCAGGATGGCCTAAGCCTCCACATAAGGTACAAGAATAGATTTCATATTGCCTAGAAGAATTATATGCGACAGATTCATGCATTTGCATTTCTAAAGCTGCAGTTCCAGCTTCTAACTGGTCCAAAAGTGATGATTGTGAGAGTTGGGCACTGTAAAGATGTTCATTTTCACCCTGTGGTGGATGATACATGTGTGAGTAGTTACTAGGGTTCATGTATTGATGCTCAGATCGTGAAAATGTCCATAATAATCCCTATAACTAGTGACATCATGGTCTGTTGGAGTTTCATAATGTGAAGCATGCCCGTAAGCAAGCTCTCTGATGGATTTGTTTCCATCCCCACCTGCAAACCAGAATCCCGACATGATATCTAACTAGCACTAGGCTTGTTGCAGAGATTGGGATGTACACACTGAAAACATACCAATATATATTTTTTTCATTATTGTTTTTTTTTTTCAAGCCCGTTCTCTAATTACCTCGGGCATACATTAGAAAAACAAAATAAAAGAAGAAAATCATAAACGGAAGGGAAGTTCTATGCAATCGCAGACAAGGCTGACTCTACCACAGAACACCTACTGATTTCTAGCAAACAAAAAGCATGATGGTTCCACTTAGATTGTTTTCTAGACCAGCTTCTAATCCTTCGAAATGGAATTCGTTACAATCTGAGCAAACTCCTATGGAATCAATCCGAGTTTAAGTAAATTGAATAGAGGCGAGGGAAGCTGCTAGAGCTTTGATACCCAAGGCCTCACCGTATTACAAGGCGGCGCAGTCACGCATTCAATTTACTTAAACCGTCATGAACTTCAAAGTATGCTTAAAGAGTAACCAATATTTTTCGAACGACTCTCCTACTAAGCTCGTTACCTTATAGGTCTTGTTCTATTTCAAATTTTAAAGCTTAGGTTCGTGTATGTATCGTTTTCCTAAGGCGGGCAAGAAGAGAACGGTGATGAAATCCGAACCCTTATCTTGTATGGCCAGTCCTTGCCCTTTACTAGGAAAATAAAACAGTTGTATTCAAATCCTCAACATATATGCAACCGAAGGAATACAGTAACTCGCTAACAGGGGATTCGCGAGTGTTTCGACAAACTTACCTCCCGTACCAGACGGGGGATGAACCGTTGTTGTCGACTCGGGCCACGACTCCTATGTCATGAACGAACCCGAGGGGCCGATGTGATATTGTAATAACCGTCCTTCTCTGCAAACAGTTTGATATTTAATACTACCCTTCCGTAGGGTTTAAAAATAAAAATAAAAATAGAATGTCCAAGTCCAAAGTCCAAAATAAAGTGCAAAAGAAAAAGAAAATTACAAGAGTAAAGGAATCCTAATACAAACTAAAAATAGATAAATAAAATAAACTCTCTCTTCTTTTTTTTATCACTTAAAATCAGTTTTCTTTTATGAATTTAATGAGATTAATAACAGATTCATGAGTTATTACATAGAAGGCAAGCGAGCAACAAGCTGCGCCGCAAGCCCTTTTTGAATGGCAAACCCTATCCTCTTAAACACAAACTCTCTAGAATCGGGAGTCATGACATTACTGTGCATGACTCTTTGAACTCTCGCTAGGAGTCCAACCGCCTCCGGAGCTAAATACCCAAAAGTGTCAAAGGCAAAGGGAATAAAAGAGGTATTAAAATAAAAACTTCTTCCGCTTTCTTTCGCTTCCTTTCCTTCGCCTTTACAACAGCTACTTAGGCACCTGTTGAGCTCAAAAGAGGTAGTTAGGGTTTCGAAGTTTTAAAGCAAAAGCAAAATAATAAAAAAATATCAAAAATAAGTGTAAAATTGACTGTGAATAGTTACGCTACTACAGTAAATACATGTTGTATAGTGATTATGAACAGTTAAATACCTATTGTACAGTGATTATGAACAGTAAAATACCCTATTTGTACAGTGCGCTATGAACAGTTCCAGGAGATGAAATATGAACAGTGCCAGGAGATAGAAACTTCAACTACACCGCTACCGAGTCCCCGGCAACGGCGCCAAAAACTTGGTAGGATCGGAAATATACCTACTATTGTGTATACTGCAAGTGCACAGTGTCGACAAGCAACACAGGTCAAGCACAGGTCGAACCACAGAGACTTGGAGTGTGTAGAAGTTGATTCTAAATCCTTACTAAGAACTGATTCACAGAGTAACCAAAAGGGTTTTGATTTTGTCGATACGACGAGATATTGGCAACAACTTAAACAGAAAGTAATTTAAATTAAAATATGCAATTAAATCAAGGTGTAAATATTGAGAATATGGATACTAGGGTATTCAAATCCACCACTAACTTATGATATGCATTCAACTTGTAATATTATTCTTGTCCTTACAGCAGATTCAAGTCTACCGTATATCTAAGGTGTTTCTCCAATGGATAATTTAATCACAACTAAAGTATTTCTCCAAAGCATTAACTGTCTAATTAAAGCACAACTAATCTGAGGATCAATATTTGGTTAAGCATGAGTTGTAGCATAATCAACATAGAGATATTCTAACTACAATGGATACATGGCATACATTGTGAGAGCAAGATGTTGACAAACTTGGATTAAATTATATCTTTAAATAATTCTAAACTTTCAAGAACAAGATACAAGATATGAATACATACCAATGAGTTACGGCTTCATTTAAACCCTAGCAAATGAAACTAGAACATGAAGAACATTACAACAAAACTGAAATTTGATAAACTAACATGAACAAGCTATTCTTGGATGAGTTTTCAACACAACAACCCTCTCTATTTATACACAAAAATTCTCTCACACTTGGGATTCGAAATTTACTGTAGCAACCACTCAATAATTAAACAAAACATGTTTTCTTAATTGATGGATAGAATGGAATACAATGGGGGTGAGGTGGATGTTTTGGAAAGAATCCAATGGGGGTGAGGTGGAGATGGATTTGGGTCTTGGGTTTTGGATCATGGGTTGTTTAATCCCATGAATTTGTAAACAGGTTGACACTGATGCGCGAGCGGGTTGCAACGCTTCCAACTTTCTTCTCTTTTGTCTTCTCAATTCTTCCAAGCTTTATTTAGTACTTAAAAACACAAAATTAATTAATACAAATATTTATTCTTGAAGATGGTAAGAATGCAGAATTTGGGATAATATATGACTTTGAAGCGCGAAAGACGAGTTAAGTGCCAATGAAAAGGTGTATGAATATGCAATATTTGGCACTCATCACAACACAGACAGTCATCAATACAAACCCCAACACAATTATATTGCCGCTGTAATACTAAAACTCCCAATTGCGATCACAATATTATCTTCTTCACTTAACCACAACAGTAGAGATTCAAGTCCATCTTCATTTCATTTCACTTACCAAACCTATACTCATTTCAACATCATCACTAACTGCAATTTCAGTTACATTCCCAATCCCATAAACTCAAATCTACATCCAACTCATTCAATTCTAACAACACTGCAAACCCTGATCTTTCATCTAATACAATTTATTCCAGCACAATCAACTTCACTTCCGAAGCTACAACTCCGACCTCTACCAAATCTCTAAAAATCAGAGTTACTCATCTAAATATATCCATTTAACCAACAACAGTTATAATCTTTCAAACTTCTCCGTTGTAATTCACACCACCAGAACATACATTTCCAAACCACCACCATTTCTCCATGACAGCAACACCATCATCACCACCAAATCATCAACTCAACCATCTTCAACTTATACACATACCCATCATATCCATTTCACATACACAGTTCATACATTCTCTACTAGCATGACTTCAACAACATCTCATATACTTCATCTCAAACTCATATATAATCACATAATCTCAATAATTAATAACATTCAAATCAAGATATTAAAATTGAGACAATACAGAGGCTTACCCAATATCTAGTACTCTCTGAATTGTTATTTCACCAACTATTTCCATTGAAACCCAAGAATTATCTGTTTAGAATGGAAACCAATTACCAGCACTAAATTCGTCACCTGAGATTAAGACCTCACATGCAACTCCACTGTAATCTTCTCAATTTTCGAAACCAATCCTTCATCTCATCTGATTTCTCTACATCTTCGATCGGTTTGCAAACCCTAATTCTTATTTTTTTTTTGGAAGAACAGAACACAAACCTAACTGTCTTCAATCACTAATTCAAACTCAAGACATCAACCAAACCCTTCTATTAAGCAAACCCATCTCGTAATTCTGTCTAACTCTTCTTAATTCTTACTCAAATCGAATTCCAACCTAAATCAGGAAACCCTAGTTCTTGATTCAATCAACAGAACAACTTCAAAGCCTTAATTAAACTTAAACCAATCTCAATTCCCTCCCCCAGAATACTAATTTCATCTCTTAATTCTTCTCTAAGATTCTCGTAAAAACCCTAGCTTATAATTCTCTTCCTCCTTCGAGTTTGAATCCACCACAGACACCATCATCATCACCAACGACTACTGCCAGATCTTCTCCACCTTCTGCTGATCACAAAGCCACTCTTTTGATCTCTCAAACTTGCCGAAGAAGAAGAACAGGAGAAGAAAGAAAAGAGAAGAAGAAATAAGAAGAACGAGAAGGAAGAAAGAAAAAGAAGAAATGAATTCTTCCCGAGCGGTCGGGGATAAGGCCTACCCAAACAGATGAGTCACCCACTCGCTTTGACCCGTGCAGCCACAAGGACCAAATACAAAATTACTCTTTTACCCCTTGAAAACAAATTGATAAATCTTCTTCACCCAGTGTCCGAATAACGCATGCGAGCAGTCTATTTCGTATAACTTTTCGAGAGCTATTCAACGGTACTAGTTTCGTAGCTAGATCGTTGTTATATTAATTCCTATTAATTAACGTTCGTGTTAAACTAATAGAGTTATTATTGGCTAACTCATCACTTGACCAATCTAATAGCGTTGACGAGCTTGAGGGTCCTTACATTCTCCCTACCTTTATTCATTTTCGTCCTCGGAAATCAAACCTTCCTTATGGTCTTCAAAAACTCCCCACCTTTAAGAATAATCTTATATCTTGTCTAAGCGCAAACAACATAAAACAACCAGGGCACAAACCTATATGGATTTCTACTACTAAAATTTGTGGCTCTAGGTTCAAAATACTAATTTCCATTTCAATAAGTTATTGGTTCTAATTACGAGAGAAGATACTCTATAATAAAGTTTCTAAGTAAAATTTAGGATCTATCAGTCCACTAATAGAAGTAAGTCTCCCTTCTATGCCTAGTGATACAAGAATGCGATTTTCCTGCCTAGGTTCATGACGCCCCGACAATGCCTACTACGTAACAAGTATCACCTGAACACACAAGAATTACCAACCTCACTATTCCCAGTCTTTGATTAACTAAGTATTAATTTATTAAGATTAATTAATTCTCTAAACTATCATCGAAATTGGTGTAAGTCTTATAAATTTACTTAAGTAAAATATATAAATAGTTCACAGCATTTTAAATAATTTAATCGTCAAAATTTATCTCTTTTTATTTTTATTTTTAATTCTCGTTATTATTATTTATTTATTTTAATCAAATCGATTTTTTTTGTTCCAAATATTATCTATTATAAATTTACTGCCATCTTAATTACTCATACACTATTATCAACTGTGTTATTACTTCCATTATTCTTAAGTCATTTGCCCGGTTGGTGCACTAAGTAAATATAATTCTGCATTCACGTAAAGGTGGATATAATAGATTTTATTTATTCATTGAATCCAATTACTATATCTTATTAAATATTGACGTTTGTAACTTAATACGATTTAAATTTGAAGTCTGCATAAAATTTTAATATGTCTTAATAGTCTTTAGATTTTTCTATTAATATGAAGTATTTTATTAAGAGATATTTTGTAAAAGGGTCGTATCTTTCGGGCCTAATTAGGGTTTGGGTCGTAGAACATGCAGTTGATGCATTAGGGTCGTAGACTAATGGTAGTCTAGTTTGACCATCCAATTTTTTTACTAAAATACCCTTATAAAGTAGTAAAATGCCACTATATCCTAACCCCATTTTAAAATTTAACTGAGTTCGAAGTTGACCGGACCTAAATAAAATTTCCAAATCATAACTAAACATTTGATGAATTTCACAAGAGAAAACACAACATTCTCACCTTCGAATAGCACTCAACATCTTCAGCTCATCTTTGTTCTTCGAATATTGATTCTCGTTATTTCCAAATCGAAGAACCCAATTCATTTACTTGGAACACCATTTTTAAGTGTTATTCAGAGAATCATCACCCTAATGATGCAATTCTTGTGGTACTGTTATTAGCTTCGTCAATCAGCTTTAAGCCCAAATAATTTCATGTTGCCTGGACTATGTGCACTTGTGGAAGGAAAACCGGTACATGGATTAAGTTTGAAAATTGGGCGAATTATATGTACTGAGTGTGGTTAGCTTGAATTCTAAATGCTTGATGTGATATTGTTTCGGTTGGACAAGTATTTGATTGAGTGGAGAATACAGATATGCTTTCTTGGAATTCTTAAATCCGCGGATGTGAAATGTGGATGAACTAACCTTGCCCAGAAGTTGTTCGATGAAATGCCAAAGAGGAATTCCAAAGTGATGGATACTTAATTGGACTGTTGCCGCTGCTTAACAGTACGTGTTCATTTTTATTTTATTTTATCATGTATGCAAATGCTGGTTATGGTTCCATTGATTCGCATACCAGCTGGTTTTGTTTCTGTATTGGTCCAAACAATTTTCTGACAAGGGACAAGTACTGCGATCTATTGGTGGTGTTCTAACAGTACTACTTCATTTTTTGAAGCATGAGTACTACTTCATTGATAGCTAATGGGTTGCAACTTGCAACTCGTAAATCAGGATCATGTTTTTTTTCAGTTAAAATTTCGGCCGTTGATTTTCATGGGTTGCAATGATATGAACGGTTAGATGAGGAAAAGCATTTGGGTGATGATTTAGGGGGAAATAAAAACCCCTTTTGACTATATTCTAACAGTCAACATCAGTCAACCTATAGTCAGGGTGATTGGCAAATATAAAAAGTCATCTGACGACTTTCTAACGGTCCATGGTTAGTCTACGACCCTAAAGCATCAAATGCATGTTCTACGACCCAGACCCTAATTAGGCACTAAACATATGACCCTTTTACAAAATATCTCTTTTATTAATATATAAATCTATTTTCTTTCACAACTAAGGTTGTTCTAAGCATTCAAATATTATTATTTCCGTTTCATGTGTATTTGTTTCATTTTAGATATTTACTCAGTCATTTATCAGATTAAAGATAATTTGTAATTAGTTTAATTTACAAAAATTAATCGTAGATAAGCGTAAATAATTTTTCCTAACTATTTAATCGAAATTATTACTTTTATCGTTATATATTTTTATTGAAATTTTAGTTAATTTAAGTTCAATATGGTACTAATTTATAAATGCTAACATTACTTTATTAAAAATTATTATTACTTTTATTATCATCTATAGTTTTTATTATAATATTTTTATTATTAATGTTGATGGTTAAACTATTATTCTAATTACTCTTACAAATATTAATGAGTCTCAAAAATATTATTAACATTTATGTAATTAAAATTTGTTTACCCTTCATACCAATCAATATGTTCAGTAAGTTCCTCTGTGATTTGCAAGATATATCAATAATATATTAATTTTTGTTTTTATAGTATTAAATTGTCTACATGTTCGTACTTTTTAGATTAATTAATCTCAAATTCTTATTAGCAATAGTACTGATGTACCCTACAAATTTTACTTCATTACATACAAACATCCAAACAAACAATTCAATCAAACAAATAAATATTTTAATTATTAATAGCTTTTAGTGATTAAAATTTATCTCACAACCCAACTCAGTTCTAAACTAATCTAGTTCACTAACTGGCACTGCCTATTACTATCATTTCCATATAAGATCTAATAGTGAGCTCTGATACCAACTTTGTAGCACCCCCTAAGCTAGCAGCTGACTAATCCAAGAGATTAACTAAATAAGAGGCACTAAAAACTAAATCATTTACTTAAACAATCAATTAAGAAAACTGCTACAAAACTTAACCCAAAAACTAGCCCCGCACTGAAATACATATACAAGAACTCCTCTCAAATGATACATATTCAATAGTGAGTTGATTTACAATTGGAATACAGACACATAATAAATATAGCGAAAGCTAACTAACTAACTAACTAACGTAAATAATTCTTTGAAGCTTTCATCGTCACATGCACATCTTGATCTGTCTCTGAAACTGAAAGTGGGAATGGGTGAGCACATCATCCCTAAAATGGGTGCCCGGTAGAAATAACAACTAGCTTTCAATTAAACATTAATATGATTCGAAGACAATGCAGTTTTGATCGAAAGTCGTTAATAAGAGGAAAGACAATAAAACATAAAGTAGAAACTTCTTCATAGACATTCATAAATAACAGTAAACATCCATGTATGAAATGTGTGTTGCCGCACATAAGGGAAGAATAATATTGTGGTGCATCGCCCTAGCAATAATAATATTGCGGTGTATCGCCCTAGCCATAATAATATTGCGGTGTATCGCCCAAGCCATAGAACACTGATATTGTGTCGGCACACATCTCACACCACACCAAGCACACAAAGATATGCATGAATTTCACAACACAAAGATTGATTTGTAAAACAATAATGAATACAAGAAAGTTCATTATCGATTCCCACCTCTTTTGATGACAAGCCTCGCCTACCTCGAGATCCACGATTCACTGGTTCATCCTTTGAATCGATCGTCGTTAATACAGTCTAACTGTTAATCACACAAGAACTCTAAGAATCTAGCCAAAATGGCTCACACAAGAATCGTACAATTCTATCTAATGGTTCTAATCCCATTAATAATTCTTATGAAAATTTACAACTTTGTAGAAGAAACCAAAGGGGTTAATTCAGACCACACGGGTCTAACTCATCAAACTAGTCTTAAGCCCAAGTTACTAAACCAGCCCAACAACACAAGGCCTGACCCAACAGGGTCAATCTAACAGTCACTGACGGTTCAGGGGTCAATTGACGGTCCACGTCTAAAGTCAGGTCAACAATCAAAGTCAAAGTCAAGGGTTAACTCGGTCAAGGTCCACTGAGTCAAGTCGGGTCAACTGAGTTAAACTGATTCAACTCAGTCAGATATTCTGAGTCAGGTAAGTCAGCTAAACTGACTGGGATGACTAATAGGTCTAAACTTCTACACAGACCAAAGCTAATGCTCAAGCCAAACACACTAATTCTATTCATTTGATTTATACTCAAACAAAACATTCTAAAAGAATTATACAACTTCAATACAACTATAATTTAAGCCTACCTGCAATTGCAGCTTTAAGAACACTCTTTATACAATCTTCAGTCACAAAACATTTCATTCACAACATCTGAATCTCACAACACGGACAATCATCAATACAAACCCCAACACAATTATATTGCCGCCGTAATACTAAAACTCCCAATTGCGATCACAATATTATCTTCTTCACTTAAACACAACAGTAGAGATTCAAGTCCATCTTCATTTCATTTCACTTACCAAACCTATACTCATTTCAACATCATCACTAACTGCAATTTCAGTTACATTCCCAATCCCATAAACTCAACTCTTCATCCAACTCATTCAATTCTAACAACACTACAAACCTTGATCTTTCATCTAATACAATTTATTCCAGCACAATCAACTTCACTTCCGAAGCTACAACTCCGACCTCTACCAAATCTCTACAAATCAGAGTTACTCATCTAAATATATCCATTCAACCAACAACAGTTATAATCTTTCAAACTTCTCCATTGTAATTCACACCACCAGAACATACATTTCCAAACCACCACCATTTCTCCATGACAACAACACCATCATCACCACCAAATCATCAGCTCAACCATCTTCAACTTATACACATACCCATCATATCCATTTCACATACACATTTTATACATTCTCTACTAGCATGACTTCAACAACATCTCATATACTTCATCTCAAACTCATATATAATCACATAATCTCAATAATTAATAACATTCAAATCAAGATATTAAAATTGAGACAATACAGAGGCTTACCCAATATCTAGTACTCTCTGAATTGTTATTTCACCAACTATTTCCATTGAAACCCAAGAATTATCTGTTTAGAACGGAAACCAATCACCAACACTAAATTCGTCACCTGAGATTAAGACCTCACGTGCAACTCCACTGTAATCCTCTCAATCTTCGAAACCAATCCTTCATCTCATCTGATTTCTCTACATCTTCGATCGGTTTGCAAACCCTAATTATTAATTTTTTTTGGAAGAACAGAACACAAACCTAACTGTTTTCAATCACTAATTCAAACTCAAGACATCAACCAAACCCTTCTATTAAGCAAACCCATCTCGTAATTCTGTCTAACTCTTCTTAATTCTTACTCAAATCGAATTCCAACCTAAATCAGGAAATCCTAGTTCTTGATTCAATCAACAGAACAACTTCAAAGCCTTAATTAAACTTAAACCCATCTCAATTCCCTCCCCTAGAATACTAATTTCATCTCTTAATTCTTCTCTGAGATTCTCGTAGAAACCATAGCTTATAATTCTCTTCCTCCTTCGAGTCTGAATCCACCACAGACACCATCATCATCACCAACGACTACTGCCAGATCTTCTCCACCTTCTGCTGATCACAAAGCCAATCTTTTGATCTCTCAAACTTGCCGAAGAAGAAGAACATGAGAAGAAAGAAAAGAGAAGAAGAAATAAAAAGAACGAGAAGGAAGAAAGAAAAAGAAGAAATGAATTCTTCCCGAGCGGTCGGGGATAAGGCCGACCCAAACAGATGAGTCACCCACTCGCTTTGACACGTGCATCCACAAGGACTAAATATAAAATTGCTCTTTTACCCCTTGAAAACAAATTGATAAATTTTCTTTACCCATTGTCCGAATAACGCATGCAAGCAGTCTATTTCTTATAACTTTTCGAGAGCTATTCAACGGTACTAGTTTCGTAGATAGATCGTTGTTAGATTAATTCCTATTAATTAACGTTCATGTTAAACTAATCGAGTTATTATTGGCTACCTCATCACTTGACCAGTCTAATAGCGTTGACGAGCTTGTGGGTCCTTATATTTATCTTCTCGAGAATTTTTCTCTCTATATATATTTTTGTCATTCTTCTCTTCTCCTATTTTTTACCTTTCATCTTATCTTTCTGCAACTTTACTTTTCCGTTCTTCCGTAAATTCCGCTCCTGCTGCTGTAACTTTTCTCGTTTCTACTTCTTTCAATCTTTAATTTCTTCTTCATTCCCATACTTAAAATGCCTCCAAGTGGTCGTAAATATGAAACTTCCTTTGAAGAAACTCAGAAGATTCTTAAAGAGAAGGGTTTTACATTATCCAACATTCCCAATCAAGGAGCTAAATCCAATCTTTCTGCTAAACTATTTTTTGATCATCGTTGTGATGATAAAGAAGTCATAGTTTCACTTGGTCAGATTCTCGTTGGCCTTCCCATTTCTCTTTATGATCCTAGTCTTCCTTTGTTTTACGAAATTCTTGCTCATGCGAACTTCTCGCGAGCCATCTACCAATTAAGTGGGGACTGCATTCGTTTAATTCTTGAATTCGCCAACCGTGGTGCTGGTAAAGGATCTCTCTATCCAAAAGAAGTTAGGGATCTTGAACTTAAAAATTTAGAAATACTCGCTGAATAATATACAACAGAGAGTTTCTTTGAAAATTATGAATTAATACCCATGAAGAGAGATAGCACCCGCTGGGGTGTTCGCTTGAAGAGAAAAGATAATATCGCTGATGATAAAATACTTAAGAAAGATATCGATTGGCATTCTGGTAAGAATAATACTCCTCGCTAATCTAAGGATGACAGATGTTGTGTCTTTCCACTGATTTTAAAGGGGCCTTATATTTCTTGTTCAAATGTGCTTCCTGCGAATCTCGCTGCATATCAACCATGGGTATTCAACTGGAGGTATGTTTTCAAGTCTTGCTCAACTCATAACCTTTCATATATTTTTACTCTCTTGTTTTTAACTCTTGCAAAAAATTTAGATTAAAAAGCTGAGAGCAAGCTACAACAGGACTGGGAAAGCTAGCACTTTGTCTGCTCTTCGCTCAATCACAAATGAAGTAAGAAGCACTTTATTTTATTATTTTTAACAATATTGTTGCCTCTGTTTCTTATCTTCATTCGCGTGCGAAGATTGGAGTTGTAGTTGTTGAAGAAGAAGGATCTAAAGTTGTGAAGACCAAAGGCAAAGGTAGAGGTGTTCTTCGCAAGGACAAATCAGCTGTCTCATCTTCCAAGAAAAGAAAAGTTCGTTCTCCCTCTCCTTCGAATTCTCATTCTAATGAAATCTCCAAGGATAATGATGATGATGTTGATAATTCTTTCGCAAGGGGAGGTCCTCCACCTAAATCTTCTATGGAACAATTGTCTAGTATCTTTTCTGACTCCATGCAAGGGATTAGTGATATTCCTTTAACTAATGCCTTCAAGGCCATAGCTACCATCTGTGATGCCACCCTCTTAGAGAATAATGAGTCTCTTCGCGGGGTCTCTAGAACTGTATCTCCAAGTTTCTTACACTCGCTTAATAGCTTGGTAAATTTTCATACTTATATTTTTCTTCTTTTTATTTTTGACTTGATGTTATGGTTTCTTGAAAGTTCGCTGCATTTTTCCGCAGGATGGAAAAGCTTCTTATGCAGTCACTTCAGACTTAGTTAGGAGATGTGAGAACTTTTAAAAGAAGAAGAAAAATGAAGAATTAGAGGCTGAAGCTGTTGGCCTTCGCGAAAAGAACAAACAATTAGAAATTGAATCTTCTACTCAAAAAAACAAAATATCTACTCTTCAGGATGCCAATAATCAACTTTATGGTATGAAATTTTTCTTCTTCCCCTTTATTCTTCTATCCCACTATTTTATCTTATTTGATCAACCATTTTTACAGACATTTATGGTCTTTCTGATGAGGCTACAACCCTTTGTTCTTTTCCTGACCCTATAGATAATGATTCTCTTCTTGAGCGCCTTAATAATTCTTTAAACAATTTTTCAAATGACAGAATTAAATCTCTTTCCACAAATGAACTCAAATCCAAACTTCGCCTCTTAGAAATTCACCATAGATCTAGCTTAGGCTTAGCCAATAAATTTAAACGTTTATATCTTACCTCTAAAGAGGAAATCAATAATTTAAGGGCCAAGATCAGTGATCTCATAGTTGATAAAGATCGCATTGCTAACCAAGGTGCTCAAACTTTAGCGAAATTCCAAGAAACTCTTCTTGAGGTTCAAATTGAGCGAGATGAAGCTAACCACAAAAATGATATGCTTAGCAAAAGGGAGAATCAAATTCGCTCCCGTCTTCTTATAACTAATGATGATGAATTCGCTTGGGCTGCGAAAATTCTAGATGACGCCAGAAATAATCTAGGTGTAAATGTTAGCCTCCAAACTGAGCACACGGCTTTGGTTAGAGATATGATTTTCGACAGAGAAGGTTGTTAATTGTTCTTCTTTATTAATCGTTTGTTTTTCATAAATTATCACCAAGTTGTTGATTCATTGTTACATGTTCGCTGGAGCTGAAGAGAGATTTCTAAAAAGAATTGAAGAACTTGAGTCTGAAAAGGAGCAGCTCGCAAAGGATCTTTCTTCTCGCAATGACAAATGTTCTAGACTGAAGAGTCAACTAAAGATCATTGTTGCGAACTTTAAGAATGACGCTATTCTTTTTCGCAATCAAACTATTAAGAAGGTCTGTGATGACAATAACATCCTTCATTCCACATATCCTTGCCTCTTAGAAGAAATTCTAAAGAATGTACCTCCTCTGGATATCTCTGACAGTGATGCTAGTGAAGAAGAAGAATCTGATGAAGGTGAAGAAGAGGAAGAATCAAACAAGAAATAATCATGTTCCCTTCTTTAATCTTTTGTAATATCTGTACATTCGTTCTTTAATCTTCTATCTTTGTAATCTTTTGTTGCGAATTTCTTCAACCTTCAAATACAAGTTCTACCTTTTTTATTTCTTCGTGCACGTATTAGAAAAGCAATTATTTTTTGCAATATGGTTAATCAATATATAATTATTAATCTTTCATTTCATGCGTAAATCTATCATATGGAGGCAAATAACATGTTCTTATTCTATTCATTCCCATACTTGCCTCTGTTATTTGTATCCAAATGAAATATTAAGCAAGTTACCTTTGAATAACAACGTATATTTATGCCTCAGTTTCGCAGATGTTTCTGCATAATCTCGCAATCATATATTTTGAGAGATATTTCTTGGTTTTTTCCAAGATTTCATTCTTTCTTGTTCTCTTATGTGGTCTTATTTTGCCTTCCTAGTTAAAGGTCTTATTTTGACACCTCTTGTCATTGCGACAAAATCGCAGGACGTCTTTGCACTTTCATGCAGAAACCCATTGATCTTGCCTTAACTTTTTTCTTTTGTCATTTTTGTTGCGACAATATGACATGTCTAAATATTCTTGCGTAAATAAAGCCCCATGACATTGCCGTCTTGCGACGAAATCGCAGGATGTCCTTACACTTTCATGTACTGACCCATTGATCTCGTCTTATCTTTCTCTTTTGTATTACTGCCTCTTCAGGATTGTCGCACAAATATGACAAGCCTAAATATTCTTGCGAAAATATAGCCTCATGACATTTGTGTCTTAAGACACTTATCATCTCCCTAATGGAGGGTGCCGCCTTTATCTCTCCCTGGTTTCCCCTTCAAGGAGACGCACCTCTACCATACAAGGTTGGCTCCTCCCATCCGGTCTCAACAACAAACAGTTGTTTTCGCAGCCTCTTATCCATTTTTCCTATATGGATTATGGTTATAAGACTGCACCCTAAGTGGGGTTTTCTTCGGGCCGAGTGCATCTTAAGCCAAGACTTGCCAAGAATGTCTAGGTACATTCCATATGTCCCAGACACTCTTGGCTCAACCGTGTACCTCAACGCCTTGATCAGATTATGCACCCCTTAGGAGAGACCTTCTCACCTTAGTCGCCCAACCTAAGTCATATGGTTAACATGAGAATCCAAGGCGCCTATCCTGGGTGGGCTTTATTGACCCCAAATCTCCATGACTCAGGTTCCAGGGGTGGTGTAACCTTTTCGCTGAGCCATGCAACAAGACTCAGTTGATTAAGAAAAGTTATGACTGCAACTACAGCCGTGATGGCTGCACATGACTCCCTTAGCCAAATTTTATGTACGTCCGTGATGGTTGTACATTCAGTTCTGGCTCACATGCCAGTTCCAATTTCCGACCATGGTGGATGAATATTTCTTGAGCCATGTCCAGTGAAGGGCCGTGATGGCTGTATTTCCGTCTTTGTCACATAGGCCACTCCAATGTCCAGCCGTGATGGATGTCCACTTGTCAACATGATGTCCATCCATGATGGATGTCCACTTCCAAGCCGATGTCCATCCGTGATGGATGTCCACTTCCAACCCGATGTCCAACCATGATGGCTGAATATTGTCAACGCATTTGCCAAGGGACAATGTTCCTTTTCTTACGCAACAGAAGCTTTGGATGAAGCTTCATCTCGGGCCATGGCGCATCTTTTAGCATGTGCCATGCTAAAAACACGGGGTGTTACAATAATCCTATTGGTACTCAAGATCAAAATCACGGTGCTAGGTAATAAGATCCATATATTTTTTTACATCGTAACGGGTTATCGTTATTAGCTAACCTTGATAGTCAAGAGATACATAGTCTCATTATCCACAATAATTTGTGATTTGACAGTTTAAGCCAAGTAGATGAATTAATCAATAATCAATCCTTTTTCAAAATGGAGAAGCATGGGAAATTCAATCCACAATCTCAATATTCAATACCTGAGTGTCGTGATAACTGAAAAGGATTCTACGAAGACCGCTTACACATAACTGGTCGGGTTATCATCTGGAAGAATAAACTTAACTATCTATACTAGTTATTCAAATTTTGGAGAAGAAGTTAACTCGAACTTTAATATATTTTCACATTACCATTGTGACCAATGGATAAAATGAGATACACTTAGTCATATCAAATGTAATAATTTATTTAAACTATAATATTTTTCGTATTCAATAGTTCATTCAACTTTATTTAGCTTACCTATTGTGTTTAGTAGTGTGCTTAAACAACTAATACATATGCAAATTTATATGATAGAAGATGACAATACCTATATAAGATACAATTCCATAATTTCGTAAATTATGATTAGTATTTATCAGTATATCCTACTTCACCGGATCATATTTGTATCCGTAAAAGTTGATACCATACCAATATCTAATACAATGAACCATGGGTGTGAGGCAGCCTCAAATAGGGTAGTCTTACCGATGACACCCTGTCAATTCGAATTTTGCAATATAATACCTTCGTTCCACTTTATATGATGGTCCTGAGTTTTTCACGCGGATTATGAAACATCAAAGAATAGTTAATTTTTTCCAAATATATTCCTGGAAATTTAAACTTCATAATTGTTAGTTTCTAGATTAGTGTAAAATGTTAATTCCGTTATAATTATACTTGGGAGAAACCAAATATTCCCTCCAAATTCTATGAGCAATTCCAAAGAGATTTAATGCTACGGTGTGATTCCAAAGCAGAGTAATCAGTGAAAATTTGAGGAAAATACCCAAACCTTCATCTATTTTGGAACATAAAAAAAAGTCCTAGATCTCAACTCAGCAGCTGATCTTCCTAATTTTTCTAACTTCCCAAAATCAACGTTCGACTTGCATGTGTTAAGCATATAACTAGTGTTCGTTCTGAGCTAGGATCAAACTCTATTTTTTATTATGATTGCAGGGTGAAGTGGTATAGAACCTAGTGAACCGAGCGTACAAAAGAAAACTACTACTCTTATGAATTTACTGACTTCACTTCATTAGATCAAACTTTCTTTTATTATGAGTATCATCTAATGGGCACGATCCAATGACATGGTTATATTGACATAATCATGACATGGTTTGGCTATTTTTTCAACAAAATCCAAGCGACAACGAGTTTGAAGCTGATTTTTTGGGGACATGTTTCACTTATATAGCTCTACATTCCTGCCAAAAAATGAGAGTATTTCGATATACGAAACTTCACCATCCACAAATTTAAATTTTAACCGTTAATCTTCAACACCTGATATTCAAAATGGTAGATGGTAGTCTTATACGTCTCGGAATGCTCTCATTTTTTTGTAGGAATGTAGAGCTATATAAGCATGTCACCAAAAAATTAGCTTCAAACACGTTGTCGCTTGGGTTTTCTAGAAAAAATGGCTAAACCATGTATGTCAATATAACCATGTCATTAGACCCTACCCCATCATCTAAAATGGAACGGAGGGAGAGAGCCCTTGCTTGCTTGAAAAGAGGTCCCTATCCCTATAGGATATGAATTTATCAAGCAGGTGTAAATAGAGTGTAAAACAGATAGAAAGTTATGTCGCAAATTGTTGTGTATTAAAATACTCTAGATACTTTGTCCAATGTATTCCAGCATCCAAAGTGGTCAGTAAGCAATAATGATGAAAACCCCAAAAAGTACAGATCAAACAGTTCCAATATTCAAATCTAAAGATAGAACCCAGAAGACTCGGCGAGTGACTGAGCTAGAGAGAGAGTGAGAGAAAAGAGGTATGGGAGACTATGAACACCACTCAACAGTCCCAAAAGAAACAGCTTTACAAGCCCTAAACACAATCATCCAACTCCACTTTGAAAAAACCCTTGAGAAAAAAAGAGCCATTGATCTTCAAAAGAAAGAACTTTGGAAGCTTTTTCAGCTCTTTTTCTTGTTTCTAGGTCTAGTTTTTTCAGCTCAAGTTCAATCCACTCGTTTACAGTGTCGTCATTGTTGGGTACCAATAGTTCTACTCTCGTTAGCTCATTTAATCTTCTATGTATCAGTTGCCCAAACCCTTAGATGTATTAATGGTTTGAAATACCAAAGGAGATGTCATAAGCTCACTCTAGGTCTTGCTACTGAGAGATTGAGACAGATCAAGATGATGTGCAGCAGTAATGATGGACTTGGTGGTGAAGATGAGATTGCTGATGATTTTGAAATACATTATCAGGAACCACCTGAAACTTACTTTGGTAAGTTCAAAAGAAGTTGGGCATTGCATTTTGGATTCTTGATTCTTACTTATGCTTTCATGGTTTCTTCTTCTGTTGTACTACTTTGTTTCTAGATTGAGATAAACATTTTGGGTCTTTTTGTTTGTTTGTGGATATGGATTAATCAGTTGTTGATGTTGTATGTTTTGATTCCAATTTTTCTGTATCAAGTTATGGTCATCAACAATCTCTCTTGTTTCTTGTTTTTTCAATGGTTTTAGTGATGGATTTGAGGAAATTAGAGGAATTTTTTGACATTGAATAGCCAAATTTTAATTATTCTGAGAACTTGTATGTTCAGTTCATTCAGCTTTGATTGTGAAGTCTAAACATATTTGGTAAAGCAAACGTATCAAACTTTTCCGACAGTTGAAGTCTGAAGTATTATCAAATAACAAGCTCACCTTGCCCTATCAGTGGTATCTTTCAATAGGATTTTCTACTTCATTTAAGTTCTTGTGATGAAAATCTGGGTAGTTCTGTGCATTAGTTGCTGTTTAGATCAAATGGGATAAGTCAAGGTCCTCAAGGACTCATTTTGTGAGGCATCACATGTATAGTTGTATACTTGCAACAAACAAGAAGCCAAGAACCAATTCACCCGTGTCATAAGAAAAAAAACCAATTCATTATCTTCTAGATGGTTTCAAACCTGAATGCTAATTTAACACTACTGATTTATTTGTGAGGTTTGAGGGTGAAAGGTCAAAATCAATGATACTTACCTGCCCAGCAAGTGTTCTGCTTGTCTTGCACAGTCATTTTAAGAGGGTTTTTTTTTTATCTCGGTCTGTTAAGAACGATTGGTAGAAGAAATTCAATTCCTTGCCACTTTAGCAAGTGGCAACCTTTTTGATGGTTTAATTTTATCCTGATTAGAGAGAGTGCAAAGTATTTAGCAGCACATAAGTAACATACTAATTGTGATAGGAACCCAATTCATATAAAGTTTATGCAGTGACAAACCTTTATTAGCAAGCAAAAAGTTTACAACAACAGGTTCAAAGCCATATAATGCTTTTTCCCATTTTAAAGAAATTCCTTTACAATTAAAATGGGAAACATTCTACCTAATCCTATGCTTTCAATGGTAGCTTCCCACATTACAAACCCTATTACCCCATTGCTAGATCCCCGAGGTGTCAGGCTGGACAGTCTAGAAGGGCTTACCAATAACTTGGATAACTTGATTAAAATGAATGAAAAAAAAAAGGTGCATTGAATGAGATACCATCAACTCATTTGGTGACAAACCTACAAAGAACTCCAGATACCATCAGCTTATGTTGAAGAAAGAGCATTGCACAGAGATTTATAGGCATCATTACAGACTTTGAACTTCTCTTCCGCCACTGCCTGTTTACTCATGAAATATGCGAGTAAGAATTATGAGTAATTTACACAAAAGAGCAAAAGATGATAAAAATGCAAACAAGCAAAACATATCTTATATGCCTACTGGTTAAATTCTTTTACACCAACAAATAAGTAGCCATGTTTATGTTTGATACTAACAATTAAATTGACCGGTAGATTCTAGAACAAGTAGCAAATCTGTTGTAACATTATTAAAATGACCATTATAATGTAGAGCTGCTGCTTGAATAAAACTGAAGCAAAATTCCAACCAAAGGACCAAGGTAAAATCGAATGCATTCATGACTGATCACTTCAAAAATTAAAAAAAAACAAACATGGAAGATAAAGCTGGTAAATGATGAGATTCAAGAATAACCTGTGAAGGCCCTTGGTGCTTGTCAGGATGCCATTTTAACGCGGATATGCGGAAACTGCATGTGTTATAAATATTAGGAAACTTGAAATATTGTTAAAGATGTAAAAGAAGTGGAAGACACTGCATTATCATTGAAGCACACAGTTTACGTCAGATGGGATTCTCTAAGCTTTTTTTATTCAGGGTAGATTTGCAATAATGATTTTCTCCTCATTGCATTTGTTCATCCTCATAAACAATCACCCAAATCTACTAGGGCTACTGAACCAACCAGATATTGGTTTAGTATTAACAAACATTCTGGACGCCCATGGATAATCTCCATGTGGGTCCGGTAATCTTTGCAACTTCTGGTCATGATAAGCTTAAGCAAAATATGCATATAACATGACATTATAGGGTACCCGTACCTTGCCTTTCTTAAACAGCTCCTGAGTGTACCCTATTAAAGGGGACCCCTGAAAGAAGCTCTCAGAAGATTGATTATTGGCGGGTAACAATCTTCTCATTGTGAAGATCAACTTCACCAAACCTCATTTTCTTAACCCAACTCAAACCTACGTTCAAGATCAACTACTTACATTTCCAGAAAGTTTGGAGGCTTTGAATTTTTTTTTTTTCTTATATCCATGACGAGGACAAATTCTGGTTAAGGGCTTTTCAAAACCGAGGACTAGTATCCTACTTGTCAAAGTTTAGAGCACAAGGAGTTTGTATACTTACGCGCTTTTGACATCCTCCATTTTTAAGGGTCCCGTCAATGGCAATCCAAGAATTGTTCTATCTGAACGTGAGCCTACACCACACGGCTCATTCTCATCTTCAGATTCACTAGAAGCATTCCACGTTTTTCTCCTATCATTTCTCCAGTTTGGATTATAGTCTCTCCACTCGAACCCAAAATTGGGATTTCGAGAATGCAAGTCTTCCCATGACCAGAAGGACCAAGTAAAACGTTTGCCTTCAGATGCTGCCCGAAAGATTCGCTCTGGATTTAAATCAAAGTCATCAAAGCTCTCCCTTATCGATTTACCTGAACATAGCATAAGAAAAGATCAAGTTTTAACAACGATCAGATTGTTATTGCACCCGAAGTTTACAAGTGCAATGCGGTTCATAAGGTCCCCACAGCAGAGAAAAACTCAATTTAGGGTAGGTTGATGCCAAATTGATTGATTTCGTAACAGATGCTTGCTGAAAGAGGTCAGCACTACACTCATTACTCTTCTTCAAAAATCTCTTAGAGCCAGATTTCAGAAGGACTGACCCTAATTTTTGGCTTTAATCAATTTGGTACAAATTAGAACCTGGGCTATCTTGGCGAAATTTCTTCTACGACCCTAGTTATGAAAAAAACAAAAAAGAA
The DNA here is from genome assembly GCA_023529315.1 of Papaver bracteatum. NCBI lineage: Eukaryota > Viridiplantae > Streptophyta > Magnoliopsida > Ranunculales > Papaveraceae > Papaver > Papaver bracteatum. The sequence continues at coordinate 1,601,668 of JAJJWX010005377.1, read as the reverse complement.
GAAGATGATATACAATTTCAGATGCAATGCTGAATTGATGAAGAACAATGGATCAATCTAGTTAGGTGTTTACAAGATATTATTTTTTTTTTTTGCTATTTCAAAGGCAGCTTAATAGAGTAACACAGAATAATAAAATATAAAATGTTTGGTTGGTTGGTTTTAAAACAGTATATTGCTATATTAGGTATTTCATCCCATCTCAGTAACCACCATCACAAATATAATATTGGGAACATTACTCAATCAAGCGAAGTTTAAAGGTATGGTGTAAGGGATCTCACGATTGTTTCCAAAGGGATGTTTTTTTCCGGCATTTCGTGACCGACGAGTCTTCTTTGATCCAGGCTTCTTACTAGAACAATCAGAATCGCTGTCCTGTTTTAAATTTTCGTTGCTCACTTTACAGCTGCTCTTTATTGGACGGTCATCCTACGAAAGTAAAAACCAGATTTAATGAAAACGATAGGTTTACTGAAACAGATACTGCTGCTTACAGTCAACACTTCTACCCAAGACTATCAACTGTAACAGACTAATCTGGGGCTTGAATACTCGTGAATAAAGCATACTAAAGAGGTTATGGTGCTTGAATACTCGTGAATAAAGCATACTAAAGAGATTATGGTGCTTGAATACTCGTGAATAAAGCATACTAAAGAGGTTAAGGAAAGATCTACCTCAAATGGTTGATTCGAAGACCCCCTCGTGAAAATAAGATTTTTCAAAGCTCTCTTAGCATCTCTACGAGCTGCACGCTTTTGACGAGTTGCGAATCTGATGGCAGTCTGGATTCAAGGTTTCAAGAAAATAATATAAAATAAAATTAGTAACCTCGAGCTTTTATCCAATTGTTTGCTTACAAGGCCACAAGTAAAAATAAGTTCAATACCAGAGCGAATTTTACATAATAGTATAATACATGTCTCTTAGTGAGATCTTATAATAGTTTTAATTGAGTCACCATTGGTCGGAATGATTAAAAGTGATCAAGAGCTCAAGGTAAAATGAAGATTATACTGTCAGGGTGAGAATTAACCTACTATATCCAAATATCGCACATTCAATGAACTACTTTCTCAGAAACACATGACGGGAACCAATATTAACTCAACAACTGTCACAGCTATGAGATCCATTTCTATGATGCAACAATTTCTCGAATAGGTTTCATAATTCTAGAATAAAAAACTAACATTACAATGAGAATATAAGATCACTGAAACACCCGAGTATCCAGATATAAATGGTCAAGCTAATCTAACATAGTGGTTAGCCATTCCTCCCAGACTTGACTAGTCTGGTATGGTAGGCATCATGAACTGGTAATCTAATCAATCGATAAACTGCTAAAGAAACTACCTTCATTGACTGTGTGAATGATATACATGACGGATACAGCGGAAGTATCGAGTATCATCCTGAATGGATTGCCACAGCCTTCAAAGTTTAATAAGATTCAGTGGTTTCCAAACAAAAAGAATACAACCACAAGTATTGCAGTCTTGTATTGGTATTTCGTAAGATTCTTAATAAAATCCAGGCTAGGAAAGGTTAAATTAATGATGAACAAGAAATTACTAAATGCCAGGATGAGTTCATGAAATTACATGACAAATTTTGGATGTGCGAATCAGCTAAGAGATTTCATAATCAGACATGTGCATGGATCTGCGTTTTGCATAGCTTAGATAGTTTACTAGTTTTATCCTGCAAACAGATTTTTCCATGTTTAGCTTCATTCTTTATAGATTACAGCTAATCAAAAGCAAACTGAAAAGAAACCAAAAGAACATAAAACTATATCTCGTGCAAGATACAACAATGAAAGGAGCACAAACAAGTAGGACATCTTCAATTAACAGGCGAAATAAAAATTTGCAAAATCAATTTGAAAGTTAACTATTAATCAACAGCTCTACTTCCTCAATCATTTAAATGGATCTCCGTTTTGCATACCTTAGGATGTGGTTGGCCTTTTTCTGTATCCTGCAAACAAAGTCTTCCATCTTTAGCTTTCAGTGAACAGTATCAATAAAATACCAGGCCTTAATGCATATACAACAACCAAAAAACACACACAAAAAAAGAAGAAGAAAAGATGTCGTAGGAAAGCTTGCAAAACTAATATGAAGCTGCCAATCTCTGATAAATATCAAAGGAAGCTAGAAAGGAAGTCCTATGCAAACGAATAGGTTTACCCTTTATCCTGCCACATCCTTCCAAAATATATATGATTCAGCGGTTTCAAAACAAAAAAAATAAAACCACAGGTGTTGAAGTCTTGTATTCGCACTTCATAAATCCTTAATAAAATCCAGTCCAGCCATCCAGGAAAGGTTGAATTAATGATGAACAAGAAGTTTCTAAATATCAGGATGAGTTCATGAAATTACATGTGAATTTTGGATATGCCAATCAGCTAAGAGATTTCATAATCAGACATGTGCATGGATCCGCAATTTGCATTAGCTTAGATAGTTTATTAGTTTTATCCTGCAAACAGATTGTTCCATGTTTAGCTTCACCATATATAGATTACAGCTAATCAAAAGCAAACTGAAAAGGCACCAAAAGAACATAACACTATATCTCGTGCAAGATACAACAATGGAAGGAGTATAAATAGGTATGGCATCTTGAATTAAACAGCTAAAACAAAAAATTGCAGAATCGATTTGAAAGTAAACTATTAATCAACAGTTGTACTTCCCCAATCATTTAAATCAATCCCCGTTTTGCATACCTTAGGATGTTGTTGGCCTTTTTCTGTATCCTGCAAACAAATGCTTCCATCTTTTAGCTTTCACTACACAGTATCAAAATGAGAACTAACAAAAAGCATCAATAAAAATACCAGGCCCCATATGTATGTACAGCAACCAAAACACACACACAAAAGAAAGAAAGAAGATAAGTCGTGTTGATATATATGAGAAAGGAAAGTTTACAAAACTAATTTGAAGCTACCAATCTCTGATGAATATCAAAGGCAACTAGAAAGGAAGTCCTTCTATGCAAACAAATAGGTTTTACCCTTTATTAGGGTAGTGATGGCTGCGGAAAGAACCGAACATTTTCCGAAAGATAATAACATGTTTCCTTGTAGTTGACAAACCAACTAAAAGATAAGTGGCAACAATTGCATTTTCAACACACATTTCTACATGGATGATCAGTCGTAATGGGATACTTGTGTACATGGCTTTGGTTAATAGTCATAAGACATGTATACACGCAAAACCAAGATTGAAAATATGGATTGAGACTAACCAATAAGAGAGTGAAGAAAAAACGAAAAATGCACCCACTTCCTCTCCCCCAATTTCTCTCCACTCTAGGTCTTGGATCACAAGATATTTAAGAAAAGAGAAAAATACACTTATTTGCAAATTTCAGTCAGTTAGTACAAATACTAACTACTTAACAAAGAACTACATATAAGCATTGATCAGGCTAACGAACTTTGAATACCATTTCTAGAATACTAGTACATGGTTTCGTTTATGAGAACAGTCTATTATTGATTGATTGACGGAAAATAGTAGAAATCACTTTGACTCTCTAAGCATAACTAACGTTTCAGACAATTGAAGCAATGGTTATCCAAAACAAAAGAACGTTTCAGCCAATTGAAGCAATGGTTATCCTAAACAAAAGAAGCCCCAACCGTAAGGCTACATAACCCTAAAACATAGTACAAAAACACACATTCAAATGAATTTGAATATCACATTTTTAACTCACCGAGGAGGACCATTTCTTCTTCCAATTAGCAAGGGATGCTGGTGTTGAGTGAAAATATGCAAATTGAGAAGATTGGAGGAGAAAATTCTTTGATGTCAATATGTTTCTGCATATTTGCATTTCTTCTTCGATTGAATCAAAATATATGAAACAGACAAAAAAAAATCACATAAGATAGTGAGAAAGGAGCAGTTTTTATCTGGTTTTTACATTAAATTCGGCTCATTTTTAGCATATGGAACGGTTGATTGTGGGAAAGAAGACGGCCTCTCAAAATAGGGCTTCTCAACCGTATTTCTCTGTTGTTCACGATAACCAGTGGAAATTACAAGAACTCGTGAAATCAGGTAAAGACTTTGGATTATAATTCCGAGTCGGGATTCCAGAAAGAGAGTCGGATCGGTTTTTCTTGAAAACCCTTATGTTGGTGCAAGGGGTGCCTAAATAAAGACTCCATTTATTTGGGCACCACCAACACCTCGACTCCCAATATCAACCGGGTAATTGATGTTGGTGCTACCTATCATCTCACGAAATTGAACAAATACTATAAGTTAGTAGTAGTAATGCTTTGATGATAAGAGCAGTTCCTATGGCAATGTTCAAATGTATGTGTTTGTTCATCCACGTGGATGGTCAAACATGATTCTCCACTATGGAAAAGAACTGAACGATTCTTAGCTAAACGCGCGACATCAACACTGACGCCGGCGCCCGAAGTAAAATCTCCAACACTTTTGTTGATGACGCAAGCGACAGATCTACCAACGCCGGCGTTTGAGGGACGATCGCCAACGACAACTGTATTTTTTATAACGGTCATCGGAACGGTTAGTTTCCACCTCTATAAATACGGCTCGAATTTGATCTTATAAATACACAACAATTTTTCATCCGATCAATTTTTTCTTTTCAATCATGAATTCTTATTTTGATTCTTCTGGGAAGGATATGGAGATGGATGACATGTTGTACGATGAAGATGAAGAAATGTGTATGGAGTTTTTGCATCAAATGGATGAAGATGCATATCAAGATAAAAGAAGACAAAATTTTATGTTGCAATTACAAACCGGGATCATACCAAAGCCGTTAGAGCCATAGAAGATGGACGTGGCGGAATCGACATTTTTACCACGAAAAGCTGATGCATGATTATTTTAATCATGACTGTGTGTATTCCGATGAGAATTTTCCGCGTCGATTCCGCATGGGCCACAACTTTACGCAAATGATTATTGCCGAGATTTGTCGGGTACAACCTTTATTTAATTATCAGTATGATGCACGATATATACGGGGCTTTAGTCCCAAACAAAAGGTCAATGTGGCCCTCCGTATACTATGTTACGGGGTACCAGCGGACGATTACATCTGTATCGGGAAAACAACCGCCTTTAGGTATCTCAAACTGTTTTGCGAAAAAAAAGTCGAGCATTTTGGTCCAATCTTTTTAAGAAAGCCTACTCAGGAAGATGTTCAAAAAATAACTGCAGAAAACACCGAGAGGGGTTTTCCAGGAATGCTAGGTAGTCTTGACTACATGAACTGAACGTGGCATGCATGTCCGGTAGAATGGGAAGGACAATATAAGGGTCATTATCCAAAACCAACTATAATTTGGATGCTTCGGCTACTTATGATTGTTGGTTTTGGCATGCCTTTTTTGGACTCCCGAGTTCAGATAACGATCTCAACATTTTATATAAGTTACCATTGTTTGAAGATCTTAAGAATGGGGTCGCGCCGCACTGTAATTTCACCATCAACGATCACCAGTACACTCAGGGTTATTATCTAGCAGACAGAATCTATCCAGAATGGTCAACTATGGTTCAAGCTTACAAACATGTAGGCTTTGGTCCGATGTCTTCGAAGGATATGCACTACTTTAACACCCAACATATGGCATACATAAAGGATGTTGAACGCGCTTTTGGAATTTTGAAAGGAAGTTTGCCATCATAGCTGGGCCGGCGTGTTTTTTTGATATTCAAGAAATGAACAAAATTATGCTGACTTGTATTATTCTGCATAACATGGTCCTTGAAGAAACCAGGCGTGACCCAACCTGGACTAGTTTTCCAGAAGATTTAACCAAGGATCTTGTGGTAGAGCGTGGGCGTCCGGAAAGAGAATATATAATTTTCAATCGATGACTCCACAATCGGGGAATCTATGCACAACTAAGACACGATTTAACAAAGCACCTTTGGGCTTTAAAAGGAGCAGCAGACGGTGCGGGGGGGGAGGAGGAAGATAAACGTTGTTGTTTATTTTAATTTATATGTTTTTTAATTTAAAGTTGTTTGTTAAAATTGAGGCAATTATATTAAAAGTAATTTTAAATAAATGTGTACAATTAAACTGAATTAAATTAAAACGTGTCCATTCATTAGCAGGACTGAATTCCTCTTCGTTTTCTTCTGAGGAAACATCTTCATCTTCCACATTCACATACTGGCCAGTTTGTTGAGGGGTGTCTTCAGTTTGTTGGTGGGGGACTTGTTCGGCCTGGAGTTTTTGTTGTTCGGCCGCATCCACGGACTTAGTCCATATGGAAAGTTGTCGTTCATTCATTATGCTAGTGTCCAAGGAGAGTAACTTGTTTAGCTTACAATCCTTGTAGTATTGTTCTCGCGAAAGATGACTTTTCTGTTGATTATTCAAAGAAATGGCACGGTCCCTGACTCTATTTGCCTCCATTTTCATCTTCATTGCCTTGTGATCAGAATAATGGTACTCGCTTGAACCTCCTTTTTCTGCTCGTTGGGCTGCGTCTCTCGCTGCTTTTTCATCTTTCACACCACCACCTCTTCTTCTATTGAAGTTGGTTTTAACGTCTAGATTACTATTATGTTGATCCTGACTACTTGGAGTTCCATCGGGTGAGGAAGAAGGACCTCCATTCTGAAAATCCTGTGAGATTGGACCATGTGGTGATCTTACAGGCACTTTATGACCTTCTAGAAAGTATGGATTAAACTTGTTAAGCACCCCCAAAATGGTGAAACAAGTTTCATGTTGGAAGCTTGAAACTTTGTGGGTTCTTTTCCACTCTTCCCGATATCTTCGTTCCACATCCGGTTCGCCTTCACCACTTCTTTTGTTGTTCCACATTTGAGTGATCAAAGCTACATATTCACTAACGGCTTCAGAAATTGTGCAAAAACGATGAGACAACCCATCGAAATCACGACCATGAATGTTACCGGTTCTTCACAAAAGTTTTGTAAAATCTTCCCATAAAAAGTTCTTTTCTCTTGATAAATACCATTGATATCATCTAATGTATATAATACATAATTTATGTAAAGTGACTCGTCTTCATCCATCATATACATAGGACCAAGAATTCTTGTGTTCCTTTATTGTGATTGTTGTGGTGTTTGTTGTGGTGCTTGTTGTTGTGATCGTTGTTGTGAGCGTGGTTGTGAGGATGCCATATTTGTTTCTGTTGAAATTTTTATGAAAGATTGAATTGAAAATAAAATAAAAAATAGAGACGGTATAGAAATTGTATAACGTTGAGGAAGGTGTAAGTTTAAAGTCAGTAGATGAAGTGAATTTATAGGGAAAGGAATGAACGACGGAGCCGGGATGGGAAGATCAGTTGGCGACAGAAGCTATAACTCTAGCGTCATTAACAAAAACGCCAGAGATGTTAGGAAGGACGCGCGTTATCTGTTATAACGTAGGCGTCAGAAGGTATAACGCGAGCGTTCTTAGCAATGACGCGCGTCCTTACCACAGACGCGCACCGGGTGTTCCGACTCAGTGTTCAAACCATCAATTTTTTTTTATGTGGACATCCATTTTTCAAGTTTGTTCATTCCATAGTGGGAGCAAAATGAACAAACTCTAAGTTTTTTTATCCCATTGGAATTTCTCTAACTCAAAAACGTTTCAAATTAATAATGTCTATCATGTTCTAATTTACAAAATTGAACAAATACTAATTTACTTTCACGAAATTGACTATATAACTTTGATGATGTTCGAGAGATAAATAAATGGGATCCTCTAGAAGAATGGTTCACGCAGGAGAAACTGGTTTTCATTGAGAAATAAAAATAAATAAATGATACAGACAAACATTTTATACTTTGTCGAGTTTACACAAGTAAGAGAAAGGTAAAGAAACTATCACAACAACGTGACCAACACGGACTAGTAACAATACAACATGTGGTTATTAATAGTTGTAAATGACAACGACTTCTAATAGCTCAATAGCCAGACACTGATACTGAACCATTTCACGAACAAAATGATAGTCAATAGCCCATATGCTTCATCCGGCTATGAAAAACAGGATTTTTGGTCAAAGCAATAACGATTTTGTTATCGCATGCTATATATGGTGGGTCCGAAATAAAAATATGAAGATTTTTCAATATCTGAAAAATTCATAAAACTTGTAATGCAGTGGAAGCAAGAGATCTGTACTCTGCTTCAGTGCTTGAACTAGACACAGTCGGTTGTTTCTTAGAGGACCAAGAAATAGAAGTATCCCCAAAGAACACACAGTAGCCACTATCATCAGGGCACCCTGACCAATCATCATTAGTAACCCTTTTAATTAGAGTTACTAATGATAGTAAAATAAGTTACAATTCAACTTAGGAAGGAGTTTAAACACAACACACACTTGAATTTGGCAATCAATTGTGTATAGAAGAATAGCCATCTTGCTTACATAAGGAAACATCAAAAACTTGACACGCTCAAGTCCGTAAACCATTACAAATAGTTCGTGGAGTGTTCATATTCGCGAACTGAAACACTTAACTTCGAGAGTGATGTTTGATACTCAACTACCAAATTTTAACCTAATCCGAGACTTGACTTTAGTAAATTAGAAATCAAGATATAATCACTCCGTTTCTAAAAAAATTGGCTTGTTTTCTTATCTGGATATGTCAAAAAAAAAGATAGGCTTGTTTCCTTATTTGGAAAGTCAAATGTTATTAGTTTACCAACTTACCGATGAAGGGACCACTTCTCTTTTTTTCCATTTTTCTCTTAATATAAAGATGAGACCATTTATTTTCTCTCTAATATGAAAGAAATGGGACCAAGGATAAAGTAGGAAAAAATGGCTATAGTGATTAATTCTCTTAATCCTTGTGAAACCAAACAAACCTAAATAGGGGGAGTAATTTTATTCACCTAACAACAAGCTTGAGATAGAAAAACTTGTGGGTTCAGCCGAGCAATGGTTTAACAGTTATTATTTGTATAAATTAATTGCTAGCCTATTAAATCTATCAGTATCAACATTGTCAACTATGGATAACTAATAAGATGCAACCGATTCTTGTTTCTTGCCTTTTGTAAATAGATTTCACCTTCATCCTCGACAGATCACCCATTCTCGACTCTAAACCACTTGCAATGACTCGACCCTCCGAGGGTACTGTACCCACTTAGCAAATGTGGTTGACCAAAAATATGGTGTTTTCAGTGGAAACCACTACGGTCATTCATCAACAGCTTCCAGGGAGGTCACCTATCCTTGGATTGCTCCTGGGCCACGCTTAAATGAAAATACCCAGGTGTTTGTTCATGGTATATCATTACTTATATTCAATTCATCCAACCATTGCTGAAAAAACTTACGATGATTGAACTTCCTCTCTCCCTTCTCATAAACCCCGAAGAAAACTTATTATTTTCTTATTCCTTTGCTCGGATCTAGTCCTTTAGGGGATATAAATATTTCTTGTTTTTAGTTTTATTTTACATTTTGAATAATTTTCTTCGCTATTAGGGCGATTATTTTCTTCGCTAATAGAGCGATTTTATCTACATTTTTATAGTGTTTCTTTCGATAGATTTTTTTGTGATTCGGGTTTTTAGATACAAGTACATCGGCCGATTTTACGAAGGCAAGATCAAGTTCTTCATCAACAGAATAATAGATCTAGAGTTTATGGGCTTCTCGCTAAACATGAGTTTTGGGAAAATCACTCCTTTCTAATAGGAGTATCTCTTTTCCAAGAACAAAATCAATCAAAATGGCTGAACCGTGATTTCGAGTACCATTCCTTCTCCAATCTCTCCTAACAAGATTTGGGTGCTACCGTTATGGATCGCTCTTTCTCTTTGCGATTTATTTACGTTTTGCATCTCTTATTGTATTTGTTTCATGTTTTTGATGTACTCTTTTTTCTTGAAAACCATCATGTAAACGTTTCTTAGTGGAATGAAAATGGTTGATTATCAAAAAAAAAAAAATACTGTCGAATATTGTGTGTTACAATCTCACCCCTTTAGATTGTATCCGTCCTGACTCCGAAATATATAATGTCAGATCTCCGATATTCTCTACCACTCATGAGACTAGAACCCGTCCTAACCCATCCAACATACTTTCTCGCCTCTTGATTGATGACTCGCCATCGACTCCAATAATGACCCAATTCTCCGCCAACACTATCTCCAGTTAGCGAGCGTTGGTCATTTATCAGTGTGGAAATCTCAACAGGAGCCACTACGATTATCCAGCTGCAACTTTCCGGTAAGCCACCCATCTCAAGATTGATCCTTTCCCAACACGCTTAACTGCAAAGTATTTTTCAACTATGAAGCCAATTGTGTGTTGATAAGGGCCTTGATGTTTGTTTAAGGTATATCCTTACTTATATTCTACTCAATCAACTACTGTCAATTATTGAGTGTTACGATCTTACCCCACATTGTGTCGTCCCTTGTTATGTAATATACAAATTTAGATTTACAATGGTTTCTGCCACTTATGAGACCAGTACCTAACCCAACTCTCCAATATACTCTCTCACTCTCGAGAGGTGAACTATCGCAACTCTGATACCGTTTGTAATGACCCGACTCTCGGTTGATATTGTCTCACTTAGCCACTTTGATAATTAACAGTGTGAAATTTTCAATGGGAATTACTACTTTCATCTAACAACGGCATTATGGGAGGTCACCCATCCTTGGATTACTCCACCCAGCACACTTAACCGCAAAGTTATTTTTTAACTATGGATACAATCATGTAGAAGCGACTTAAGAGTTAAAAGAAAAAATCTGCAGTTAAGTGTGCTCGAGCAAGGAACAATCCATTGAAGGGTGGCCTCCGAGAAGATTCTGTTGGATGACCGCAACGATGCCCGTTATTAACTCAAAATTGATATATGACCACAATGGATAATTTGAGACGATATCGGAGGTGGACCGGATCATTAAAAATAGTATCACACGATATTCAACAATAATTGACCGAATAGAATATACGCCATGACCCGAAATTACACCGAGACCTTTTCAGCAAAATTAGCTTCATAGTTGAAACAACCTACGATACTTAAATATGGTTGGACGAGAACAATCAAGTGATGAAGGATCTCTAGGAAAGTTATTTCTGGATGGTCACAGCGATGCCCGTTAAAAATTCCACATTACCGGATTATCACACTGGATAAACGGGAACGATATTAGTCACATAATATTTCTAGTTATAGTCACATCAGTGTATTAAATTTATAAAAAATTATCCCCAATGTTACTGTCATAATGAAAAGGTCTGGCCGAAAAATAATTCTTACTAGGGATTCAACTCTTTTGTTATATTTTTGAGTTTTGGATTCAATAAAATAATAGAGCAATTTGGAGGTAAGGACTGCGAAATGAAATAAAGCAGATAAAATAAACTACTCACTTTTATACCTAGCATTTTTAGGGGCGACCCCAAAAGAATTAGGGGCGACACAAAAAGACAAAATAGGTTAAAATTACTTATATGCCCTTCATAATCGGTAGTTTAGTTATCTACCGATTGCAAAATCTCATTTTTGGGACAACTATATATTCGGTAGTTATATGAACTATTTTGACTATCGATTATAGGCTCAACAAAATTTAGAAAAATAGAGGATTTTTGCAAAATCTCATTTTGGGGCAACTCTATATTCGGTAGTTATATGAACTATCTTTGACTACCGATTATGCTAGGATTTCGGTAAAGAGGTCCACTGTATAATCGGAAGTCAGGATACCTTCATTTACTACTGATTATAGGCTCAACCAATGCAGTTGAAAAAGCTCGGTGCGGGCATGGACGTGGTATGAATACAATGTCGGTACGCTATTGTTGATGGTGGTTTTTAGTTTAGGGTTAAAATCGTAAAACACTAAACCCTAGATGATGTCACGATATTTAAAACAACAAGCATTTACTAGGCACATTTACTGAAACCTTTAATGTGTCTCTAAAATAATTACCGGGGTATATTTTTCAAATTAGGGGTTACGACAAGCCAAACCCTAATTCCCACGTGTGCTAATGGAAAATCATGTCAGCCACACTGACCGCGCCAAATCATGCCAACCATGCTAGCCGCACCTCTGTGCCAATGGAAAATCATGCCAGCCACACCAACCACGCCAAAGCATGCCAACCATGCTAGCCGCACCTCTGTGCCAATGGCAAATCATGCCAGCCACACTAACCGCTCCAAAGCATGCCAACCATGCTAGCCGCACCTCTGTGCCAAAGTAAAATCATGCCAGCCACACCGACAACGCCATGCCAAAGACATATCGCCATGGTCCCTCATGCCGCGCCACCATGATGGCCTTCCCCACGCGGCTACCAAAGTGAAGGCGTGCAACAATCAACGGTTTCCCTTCAATCCCAGGAGCAAATCCTGGTCGTCTAAGGTCACCTCACGACCTTTCGCCCAAAACCCTAGCTTGGTTACGCACCTAGCCAAAGATAGCCACGCCATACGCCCAAGGAAAACCATTGGCCTCACATGCCAAGCCAAACGCCCTTGCCTTGGCCCTAGCCATGCCATACGTCCATGGAAAACCCTTGGCCCCACATGCCAAGCCAAGCCAAACCTATCCAAGCAAGCCGCGTCATGCCAAACACACTCTGCCTTGGCCCTAGCCATTGTCTCGGCCCTGGCCACGCTGTACGCCCATGGTAAACCCTTGGACCCACATGCCAAATTCAAAATCACACCTAGCCAAAGTTATCCATGCCCAAGGCGAACCCTTAGCCCAACATGCCAAGCCTAAACACACCCTAGTTGCGCCACCCTGTTGGCCCTCACTACGCAGATACCAAAACGAAGGCGTGCATCAATCAACGGTTGTCCTTCAATCCCAGGAGCAAATACTAGCCATCCAAGGTTACCAGACGACATATGATAACCTTTGGCCAGAAAACCTAAGTTTGGCCACGCCAAACCATGCCATGCCAACGGCATTCCAACCTAGCCACGCCACCACATTGGCCCTCACTATGCGGCTACCAAAACTAAGGCACGCAACGATCAACGGTTGCCCCTCCTCTCAAGATGCAAAATCTCGACCGTCGAAGGTCATCAGGCTAGCAAGTTTCCCTAGCTTGACTTTCCAAGCCACAACAACATGCTCCATGTTTTCCAAAAACATTCGAGACATCAACACGAACTGGGGGATGCTCATTAGGGTTTTGGTTTGGTGGTATATAGCATGCGGCATACACAAATGCCCGTTTCAATATAGTGTAATAAGATTAAGGCGGTTAGTAAATGCAAGAAGCAACGGTGAAACGCTCTTTCATTATGGGACATCAATTCCATCAAATCCCATCAATACCAGGCATTACCACCTCTTCCCATTTAACTCATCCGTTTTCTTTTCTTAAGAGGCCAGAGTACGTTTTTTTTTGGACTTGTATAAGTAGGCTTACCTACTTCCACCAGAGACACGAGTTCTTGGTCAGGGAAAATACCACACTCAGAAAGGCAACTCTTGTTAGCTTTCTCAAAGCTCTCACCTTCTGATACAAGTCAAGCACTGCTCTTCCAGAATTATTCTGGCCTCAACAATCTCTTCGCTTCCCTCCCTAAACCAACCCTTCTCCTCCACTTTGTGACCGAAGCAAGTCTGGAACGATCATTTCTTGGTTTAGGTCGGACTTGTACAGATTGATCTCTCGAATCTAATAGTACTCCATTGCAGTACATTGTTTAGGGTTTAAATTGTTTCTCACTTTCACACCTGCAATTACCAAAGTCAGCAGAAACCATTTTCACCTCTAAACAATTGGCGACCACAGCGGGAGGTTCGATCTTTCGGTTACAATGTCAATTTTCGACCGTCAAATCTCGTTCTTCGACCCAGACGTCAAGATGGTAAAGGAAGACGATCCACTCCGACTCAGCTACCCGACGACTCGATTATCAGTCATGACACGATAAGGAACGACTGGGGACTTCCCAGAGGATAGAAGAATACGATCCTCCCAAGGATCAACGGCTCGGTTATTAGACGGTTCAGTAACGACTGGGGACTTTCCATGGAGGTGTTTCCACCAAAACTCGGTCTTACACCCGGAAGGTTCATTTTTCATCAGGAGACCTAAAAATCGAGTAATGACTGGGGACTTCCCAGAGGATAGAAGCATATGATCCGCCCAAGGATCAACGGCTCGGTTATCATACGGCTCAGTAATGACTGGGGACTCCCCATGGAGGTGTTTCCCATAAAACTCGGTCTTACACCCGAAGGTTCACTTTTCATCGGGAGACCTAAAAACCGAGTAAGTCTTACCTAGACAAGATACATGGTTTGATATTTCAAGTTTTCAAGACAAGATACATAGTTTACCCCATGTCGTCTACCAACACACTGTTCTAAGGTTTTTCCTGGGATGTCTGTGTCACTTTCAATCATAACCAATACGATTCAATTCTAAACATTTCATTCAAAAGAAAAATATATAATCCAAAACCGTCAAGGTAGCATTTATCTATTAACCCGAGAAAATCAGAAAGTCAAAAACCAAAAACCAGGCATCTCATTTGCCTTCAAAAAAAAAAAATCCTAAGGATAAGAGGTTCAAAAGACAGATATATATTCAAGGGAAGTTTTCCAACAACGGCTTGCTCCTTTTGGCAAAGGCCTCCATCGTGCTTTAGAGAGCCGCCCTCTTAAGTTTTAGCTTCCTACACAACTTCTTGAATTCTGCTTCCTGCTTCTTCATCATGTCTGCGGAAGGACCTTCAACTGCTCCGACCAACGACCTTTCAACATCAGAAAGACCTTCAATGAACCAAGGAACGTTGAATTCGAAGCCCATGCATATGTCACGATAGAACTTCCATTTCGAGATTACATCCTCAGAAATTGTATGACCAGTCACGTTGCACATCTCATCAATCAAAGACAAGGCTTCCTCCACGCGCTTGACCAACGCATGTTGACCAGTGATCTTCTTAGTCGTGGCAATGTGACCATAGGTTTCCAAAATCTTAGTGTACAATGTCACATATTTAGCTGGAACGCTAAATCCACCAATCAATACATGATCGGGGAAAGGGGCCAGATACGGAGGACTGAAGGTGGCACCTGCAACTGAATCATCAACTAGCAGGGGATCCCTAACCACAATTTCACCCCCCGAAGTGCTCTCCTCCACCTGAGTCACGACAGCTCCCTCGGGACGATGAATCTCTATGTCCAAATCACTAGATGGTGCAGTTTCCGCAGTAGGAAGTACGATTACGTCTTTGCTCTGGTGGTATTCCACTTCAAGATCATCCCCATGAACGGTTTCCTCCTAAAAATCAAGATTTAGTTTTACTGCAAAAAAAAAAGGGGGGGGGGGAAGAAAACGTGGAGAAGACTCACTGATTTGCTTTCAGACTGACTAGAGGAAGACTCAGTACTGTTGTCAGAAGAACTACTCTCACCATCACCAGACTCAGAACTTTCATCCTTCTCGGATTCTTCATCACTATGGATAGGCTCGACAATGCTACTCTCTGTCTCGAAAAATGATGCTTTCTGACTACTCGCAAGTTTGGCAAATGTGTTCGTACTACTGAGACCCTGGACGGAATACAAGGACGCATACTTAGAAAAGGAACAAAGATATAAATGTTCCAAGATAAAGTCAAGAGGAGAGCCGTACGTACCCGCATATTGGACGAACTAAAAGTCGACAGAATCGTGGAGTCTGACTGAAAGCCGCCAGAACGATTCTTAGATCTTCATTCCTTCACTTGGGGACTATCTGCATTTGGACTGACGGATTTTCGCCTGGGATCCCTCAGCAGTGGATGTTCTTCTAAAATTGCAGGAGAAGGCTTATCCCGGCGATTCTCTACCACATCACTCACGAATCCATGAATGACAAGGAACTCATCCTGCCAGAATGTGTTGTATTTGGAGGTCGTCGATGGATTTCGTTCCGCGAGAAAAGGCAGACTTTTACCCGACACAGGAGCACTAGCATCGAGAACAGTTGATAACGGGATTTCTTGAACAATCAGCTGGCGAACAAATGGGACCCCTTGGTCAAAACCCATATGTCGAGCAGCCCTATCAACATTATAAGAGATCGCTTTGCAAGATCCTCGAAAAAAAGATGGCACGTGACCAGGCGTGCAGCTAAGAAGGAACACCATCTCTCCAACGCTCAGGCACTCATCATCAGAAGACAAAGACATGTTCGAAGCGGGAGCAAAAGTACTAACCTGAGTTATGGACGCATGCACTGGAGCCCATGGACGAAAATTAACTGCATACGAGTTGTCAAGAAACCTAATCAATCTCAGACCAGCTTTTTGGTGCCTTTTCGACCAACGCAGTATTCCGGAGCCACCCCAAGACTCGGGAAGTATGGACAACGGTTTCGGGGCATACTTCTCGAAATGTTCCCACAACCATGCCTGGAGAAAAGCGGCACGAACATACGAATCCACCTTCATATGGCCGTTCGAGGCACGCATGTTCGAAACCAGCTGATCCAGGTGTGCATACAGAGAGACAATAAACAAACCACCGATGGGGAGAACAATGCCCTTTTCCAATTTTATGGCAAACTTGATAAGTTCCTGTCTTATATCTTTCTTGCCCGAGCCGTCGTCAAAAATATCCCTGGATAGCCAAAGAGCCAAGAATGCCGTGACATGAAGTACACTATTTTTCTGGTCCGACTCCAACTCATCAGGAAACCACCGAGACACCCACCAGTCATAAAAGAACTTCGTCCCATTTTCCTTTCGAATGAATCCATTTGACTTCGTAACCAGGGTGGCGCGCATTTCTTCTTCATCTGCAGACAACCTAACGTCGAGTTTTCCAATTACAAGAAGATTTAGCAACACAACCACGCTCTCCAAAGAAATAGTCATTTCGCCCCACCTGCATACGGCCGTATGGGTGTCTGGACACCATCTGGAAACAAAGGCGACCAAGCCTGGAATGCCTTTCCTAATTTGAAGTACTGCGGAAGCCATAAAAACATCAACAATCTGCGCCCTGGTCAAATTGGTCTTTACAGGCTCCTAGTCCATCATGAATCGCACCCATTTCTCAAAGGAACTCAACGGACTTGCAGGGATTTTAAAGTCGATAGGAGAGGCATGATATTCTTTCCTCTGGAGGCAAAACCTTATTACGCCTCCTGGACGAACTGATCGATCCTCTCCTTCACTCTCCGAACCGGTCAGGAGGATCGGTATATATTGGGGATGGTTTCTCCTAACGGTGGTCGATACCGTGAAGAACTCGTCATCTATATTTGGCTTGGAATTACTCACATCCTTCGGTACCACGTAAACTGTTGACATCTTAACAAAAATTCTCTTACGTTGTTTTTCACCACTGCGATAACTACGAAGGAACAAGAGGAGCAGGAATTATAACATAAAGCATGTAGAAATTATTTTTATCAGACACAAGGGAGCCTCCCTGGGCACAAACCGATTGGTTTCAAGACTCTACATCACCACTACACGCAGCCCGGAAACTCGCGCCCGGCCAGATAGACGCGCCCAACAAAAAAAAGGGTGGGGATCATGCACACAGCTATACCAAAACAAGGAGCAAACCCTAAAAAGCTAGGTTTTCGTGAGAAGACATGGCAATTACTATCACGTGCCTACCTTGCACAGTGAGTAGGGGCGGTCAACATTACTATGGTATCCATGCCTAAGTGTTACGACAAGCAAGGGAAAAAAATACCTAAGATTCATGCCAACATTTCTACAAGGTCATGAAAAGGTACGCCTACAACTAGGGTTTAGACCAGCAAAAAGGAAACGAGTTAAAGAGAAGTGTTGGAAGGGGTACCTGGGATTCGCTCGTACGCTCTGATTTACTGCTATCACACGGCTGGGAGGAATAAATAGGCATGAGACAAAAGAGAAGCCGACTCTCCTTTTATATATACATGGTATGATAAAGTTTGAACAAAGAAAGGATTTCCTATTTTGATCCAAGAAGGGAAAAGAGGAAACCAGTCCCGCAAAGATCAATTTCCATGTCCAAGACCACTCACGCCATACCACGGCCCCACCGCGCCTAGCCTCCCATGTATGCCATTGTCGCGGCCCTATCCAAGCCCTCGCTCCATTACCGCGGCCCCACCACACCTAGCCGTCCTTGCACGTTCCATCATGCCATTGCTGCGGCCCTCCCTGCCAAGACGCCGCTCCACTGACGCGATCCTATCATCCACGCACATCTGCCTTACTAAGACCACGCCACCTCTTGGCCCCTCGAGCCAAGCCGTCCACTTGCGTCACCTTCCAAGACCGCGCCCCATTTGCCTTGGAGATGTACGACCAGACCAAGCCGGTAACTTTCGTCTCACCACTTCACGGTCTACATTCCCAGGACAAATTACGCAGGGCTGCCAATACGGGAAGCCAAAACTCTCTTTACCACTCAAAAAGGTTAGTCGGATTCTCCTGACCATCTTTGCAATGATTTACACCTCGATTACGTCCTTGTATGTCACCATCATATGCTTACCTCGCAACTAGGCACCTATTCCGAGCTAAGCAGGGGACTTAATGTTGATGGTGGTTTTTAGTTTAGGGTTAAAATCGTAAAACACTAAACTCTAGCTGATGTCACAACATTTAAAGCAACAAGCATTTACTAGGCACATTTACTGAAATCTTTAATGTGTCTCTAAAATAATTACCGGGGTATATTTTTCAAATTAGGGGTCACGACAAGCCAAACCCTAATTCCCACGTGTGCCAATGGAAATGCCAGCCACACCGACCGCA
Source organism: Papaver bracteatum (assembly GCA_023529315.1). Lineage (NCBI taxonomy): Eukaryota > Viridiplantae > Streptophyta > Magnoliopsida > Ranunculales > Papaveraceae > Papaver > Papaver bracteatum. The sequence continues at coordinate 1,582,874 of JAJJWX010005377.1, read as the reverse complement.
CCAAAGCATGCCAACCATGCTAGCCGCACCTCTGTGCCAATGGAAAATCATTCCAACCACACCAACAACGCCAAAGCATGCCAACCATGCTATCCGCACCTCTGTGCCAATGGAAAATCATGTCAGCCACACCAATCGCGCCAAAGCATGCCAACCATGCTAGCCGCACCTCTGTGCCAATGGAAAATCATGCCAGCCACACCGACCGCGCCATGCCAAACACATCTCGCCATGACCCCTCATGCCGTTCCACCATGCTGGCCTTCCCCACGCGGCTACCAAAGTGAAGGCGTGCAACCATCAACGGTTTCCCTTCAATCCCAGGAGCAAATCCTGGTCGTCTAAGGTCACCTCACGACTTTTGGCCCAAAACCCTAGCTTTGTCACGCACCTAGCCAAAGATAGCCATGCCATACGCCCAAGGAAAACCCTTGTCCCCACATGCTAAGCCAAACTCCCTTGGCTTGGCCATAGCCATGCCATACGTTCATGGAAAACCCTTGGCCCCACATGCCAAGCCAAACCAAACCTAGCCAAGCTAGTCGCACCATTCCAAACGCACTCTTCCTTGGCCCTAGCCATGCTAGTCACGTCATGCCAAGACAAAACGCCCTTACCTTGGCCCTAGCCATGCCATACGTCCATGGCAAACCCTTGGACCCACATGCTAAGCCATACCAAACCTAGCCAAACTAGCCGCGCCATGACAAACTCACTCTGCCTTGGCCCTATCCACGCTAGTCACGTCACATCATGACAAGCCAAAATGCCCTTACCTTGGCCCTAGCCATGACATACGTACATGGAAAACCCTTGGCCCCACATACCAATCCAAACCAAACCTAGCCAAGCTAGCCGCGCCATGCCAAACACACTCTGCATTGGCCCTAGCCATGCTAGTCACGTCATGCCAAGCTAAGCACCCTTGCCTCGGACGTGGCCACGCCATACGCCCATGGAAAATTCTTGGACCCACATGCCAAAGCCAAAATCGCACCTAGCCAAAGCTAGCCACGCCCAAGGAGAACCCTTGGCCCCACATGCCAAGCCTAAACACACCCTAGCTGCGGCACCATGTTGGCCCTCACTACGCGGCTACCAAAACGAAGGCGTGCAACAATCAACGGTTTTCCTTCAATCCCAGGAGCAAATCCTAGCCATCCAAGGTTACCAGACGACACATGATAACCTTTGGCCAGAAAACCTAAGTTTGGCCACGCCAAACCATGCCATGCCAACGACATGGGAACCTAGCCGCGCCACCACATTGGCCCTCACTACGCGGCTACCAAAACGAAGGCACGCAATGGTCAACGGTTTACCCTTCTCTCAAGATGCAAAATCTCGACGGTCGAAGGTCACCAGGCTAGCAAGTTTCCCTAGCTTGACTTTCCAAGCCACAACAACATGCTCCATGTTTTCCAAAAACATTCGAGACATCAACACGAACTGGGGGATGCTCATTAGGGTTTTGGTTTGGTGGTCTATAGCGTGCGGCATACACAATTGCCCGTTTCAAGATAGTGTAATAATATTATGGCGGTTAGTAAATGCAAGAAGCAACGGTGAAACGCTCCTTCATTATGGGACATCAATTCCATCAAATCCCATCAATACCAGGCGTTACCACCTTTTCCCATTTAACTCATTCGTTTTCTTTTCTTAAGAGGCCAGAGTACGTTTCTTTTTGGACTTGTATAAGTAGGCTTACCTACTTCCACCAGAGACACGAGTTCTTGGTCAGGGAAAATACCACACTCAGAAAGGAAACTCTTGTTAGCTTTCTCAAAGCTCTCACCTTCTGATACAAGTCAAGCACTGCTCTTCCAGAATTATTCTGGCCTCAACTTCGCTTCCCTCCCTAAACCAACCGTTCTCCTCCACTTTGTGACCGAAGCAAGTCTGGAACATCCATTTCTTGGTTTAGGCCGGACTTGTACAGATTGATCTCTCGAATCTAAAAGTACTCCCTTGCAGTACATTGTTTAGGGTTTAGATTGTTTCTCACTTTCATACCTGCAATTACCAAAGTCAGCAGAAACCATTTTCACCTATAAACAGCTATACAGGGGGTCTGGGGGTGGGGTGTGGGTAGCCACTCTCGATTTTTTTTTTCGGTTAATGAATTTGAAAACCTATTCAGTTTTCCAGAAATTTTCACAAAAAGTGTCTGTTTCCATAGGGTTTCTTCAAGAGACACCATTGGTTGGATATTTGCAAAGAGAGCCAGGATAATCGGAAGTCATGATAACTCTTCCTTTCTTACCGATTATAGGCTCAACCAAAATTCAAAAATAAAATAAAATGGATTTTTGCAAAATCTTATTTTGGGGCAACTCTATATTCGGTAGTTATATGAACTATCTTGACTACCGAATATGGTAAGATTTCGGCAAAGAGGTCTACTGTATAATCGGAAGTCATGATGACTCTTCCTTTCTTACCTATTATAGGCTCAACCAAAATAAAAAAAAATGGATTTTTGCAAAACCTGATTTTGGGGCTACTCTATATTCGGTAGTTATATAAACTATCTTGACTACCGAATATGGTAAGATTTTGGCAAAGAGGTCTACTGTATAATCGGAAGTCATGATAACTCTTTCTTTCTTACGGATTATAGGCTCAACCAAAATTCAAAAAAAGAGGATTTTTGCAAAATCTGATTTTGGGCTACTCTATATTCGGGAGTTAAATAACTTAAATTCCCTACCGATTATGGTAGCATTTTTTCCAAAGGTCATTTTTGGGATACTTTATATTCGGAAGTTATACAAACTAAATTTACTCCTGATTGTTGATTAACTACCGATTGTATAATTATCTACCGATTGTAAATGGTAGTTTGGCTATTAAAAAAACGGGATTTAAAGTTATCTACCGATTATGGATTAACCTCCCAATTATGACATTTTTTGTCATTTTGTGTCGCACTGTCGCCCCTAATTCGTTTAGGGTCGCCCCTAAAATGTTAGTCTTTTATATGCCCACAAATCTCCATCGAAGTGATTCCGATAGCAGAGTCAACTAGTCGTTATCTACATTGTCAAAGCTCACAAAGCATATAGTTGTAATTTTTTTTGGATACGTGGTACTTTCAAAGTTTTTAACATACAACTATGATAATTATGCCGACCGAGCGAAGCGAGGGAGGACTCTATATATGGTGACTTTGTGTCAATGTGAAGCGTGCTATTTTTTCTCAATTTGACACAAAAAGATTAAATTTGGTGTCTGTCTATTAACGAAAATCCGAATATGCCCCTCAAAAAGGATGCAGGCGTAATTTATTTTTCTTTTCTTTTAAACAGTTTCGTAGATAATCCGAAAAATGGAGGGTAATCGCGTAACATTAGCGGACAAGTAAAGGACACGGAGGTTGGAAATGTTTTAATTGTTGAGGGCAGTTAAGTAAAACGCGAGGTAGAGGATGAAGGGTCGAATACCACCACTTCCAAATCTTAATTTTTTTTCCTTCTTCTTCCTTCTTCTCTCGATTACAGAACCAGAAACTACCATCTTCTTCTCAGATAATTCAGTCCACCACCATCACCTCCATCACCATCAACATCGGTACCAGATTCTCCACCATCATTATCGCGTTCACCGTTATCAGAAGATTTAGGTTTGTTTATTCGTCTTTCAAGTTCATTTCAGTGCCCTAATTTCTCCACCATCATCAGAAGATTCAACTCCAATCGATTGGTAAGAAATTATGGTTTGATTTGGTTTTTGTATTTAGTTTTTATCGTTCAGCTCTAATCATATTCAAACTCATCAATTCCAAACCCTAATTCCCAATCAAACTCTCAAATTTGAATTTCAGTTGATTCCTCAATTTCATAATTGATTGAAGATTGAATTTGATTTTGGTAGGGGGGCAGAGCGGCATCAGTTCAACATAGGAAGCTATGGGGGGTTCATCGGTTCAGTCGATTACAGATAAAAGGGAGATTCATCCCACCAGCGGTCATCTAATTTAGCTAGAAGATAAATTCAATGGAAATTCTCACAGGTTTTTGGTGAAAGAGCAGCTGGTGAAGAAGTTCAAGAAGGTACAAATTGAGATACGTTTGTGGTTTTATTCACTTGATTTGTATTTGTTTCCATGATATTTAGTTACTACAGACACGACTTCTGCATTTTGACTCTTTGATTTGTTGAATCTATTGTTTAAACCCCTTAGTTTATTGAAAGATTTATGCTGGATTTAGGAAACCCAAGTCTGGACCTGATATTTTGATACTATTCTCTGTCATGATTAGAATGGGAAATGCAAACTGAGACTACTATATTTGTTTGCTTTGCTCAGTTGATATTATTTCTGCTACTGAATTCGACAAAAGCGGTGAGCATCTTGCTACTGGTGATCGAGGAGGACAAGTGGTTTTGTTTGAGAAAACAGATGGGAAAGATGTAAGTGTGTGTTCTATCATGTCACTTGCTTGGTTTCTTATGTTCATGATTGCTGCTTGATGAGCTTAAGTTAAAATTCCTCTATGCAGTTTACCTTCCGCAAGGAGCTGGAAAAAACAGATTATTCCATCGCCAGGCATCCAGAATTCTGTTACAAGACTGAGTTTCAGAGTCTTGAGCCTGAGGTACTAAAGACATCGATTTTGATATTGTTTGTGGATAACTTCAGCGAGATGCTCTGCTTTATAATGAAATCTTCCTTCTTCTTTCTGCCAGTTTGATTACTTGAAAAGTTTAGAAATTTAGGAGAAAATTAATAAAGTACGGTGGTCTCAAACATCCAATGGTGCTCTTTTCCTTCTTTCAACAAATGACAAAAAAGTAAAATTTTGGAATGTGCTTGAGCTATATTTTCTCAAATGATCATTTTTTTTTGGACATTTTGGTCTTGTGCGGTGTTGCTTTAGATTATTAGAAGCTATGGAACATGGCACTAATTTTAAGCTCTTATTGTTTTGGAGTTAGGTTCAAGAAAAGAAGATAAAGAAGGTAGCTGAGGTGAACTTAGACACTCTAGGGGAAAAACCAAATGCAGGACTTCCTGGAAAAATTAGAGCTGGATTTGACTTTGTATTTCCACCCGGAGGAATTCCCTCTTTACATTTACCAGTGGTAGTTGTAATCTGCCCCAGATTTTGGTTGTTTGTATTAAGTGACAAAACTATAGTCTATTAGATGATCCATTACATATTTACTCTAGTTTTTTAAAGTCATGAAATTCCCTAAATTCTCAGGGGGAATTCAAGATTGATTTGTGTTTTAAATCTTCATTCTCATTCCTATTTTTGTTAGAAAAGACAGCTTGTTATACTAAAATATTGCCTTGGTTTATTTTTTTTTTGAGCAGATTGTTGGCTAGGAAACAAACCTTGTTCCTAGATGTCGAAGAGTATTTGCTCATGCACACGACTACCACATTCCATTGCAAACAATTCAGTTAAAATTCATTGCTTCTTTGTTTATGTTACTCGCATTTATAATACGCGTCTGTAGCTTTCATGTTAGTTACATTTGCTTGTTGTCGAAAGTTTCTAACATTCTACACCTATAATTAGAGAATTTCCATATGGTTAGAACTTGAAGTTTCATGCTGCACTTTGTGAGAATGATATCACAATGCAGATTTTCTTTGTTACTCATGCATGTTAGCCAAGTTAATAATGAGATATAGTTTACTTCTGATGAGTGATTTCTTTTGATGTGAATCCTATTTTCAATTTGGGTCATGCTTAGCAGGTGTTTGACAGAATTCCTGAACCAGTCATGCAGTAAAATTGTGCAAAAGGGAGGACAAATAGCAAGCCAATGCTACCATTTCTGTATACCGGGTGTCGGAGATTGAAGTGTGGAACTTAAAGTTTCATTGAATCATAGACTGTGTACCAATTATATTTGAAGAATCACAAAGGGGTGTATGCGTTTTGAGTCACGTTTTCGGTTAAGTTCCTCCAGAATCATTTTTCAACCAAATTCAATTAAACTTTTCAACTGTATACAATTTTAGAAATTTTTTATCATCTCTTTACAAAGAAATATGATATCTTTGTTTGACATCTCTTTGCTTTACAATTTTGCTTTATAAATTTACAAGTCCGATTTCGTGCCATTATGACGGAACTAAGTTGTGAGTACAAAATTTAGTTTTGCGTCAATTTTTTCGGTCGGTCTTCCCACCGTGTCAGCCGTCATCTAGTTATGATTTTGACAAAACTCAGACCAAATGGAATCCACAGGTAAATTATTCGTATCACTGATTTAGTGAAAGGTTTCTTACAAGTGAGATGCGCTGCTCACGTCCTTGCCCTTGTTGTGAAGCATGGAATGAAGGAGTATGACATGTCAATAAAGAGAATAAGGGCATGGCATTGCATGGGTTCTCTATGCAAGATTGAAGAAATTTATGGACCGTGTTGCTTACGAAAGATTGAATGCAAGAAGGGTTTGGTCCTAGATGTGGACACTCGTTGGAATTCGTTCTCAATGTTAGACTCAATTTGAGAAGTATCAAGCGACTTTTGAGAGGTTGAGAGTATGAGGACAAGGCATTCAAGAAGAAGTTTTGTTTTTTTGAAAGTCCATTTACTTGTAGTACTTCCATTCTTTGATAACCAACTTTGACTTGGATGTGGATGAAGACCAAGATGCGAGGCTTAAGTTCCGACGATGAAGTTATTGCTCTACGCAAATAGAGGAAAGAAACGCAAGAAATTAAGTTACGATAAGGCCCCACCACCACCTCCTTTGCACGCGCCATACCCATCGTTATTGGTCGTATGCTAGAGCCTTCAAAGTTTTTGAAGGTATTTTTTGACTTCACTCGTCAAGTTCTCGAAACTTCTACTCATGTTACTTCACACGAATTCTTGTTTCATGTGAGTGTAATTCATCTAACTTTAGACACATGGGTAGATCACAAAGATACATTTCTTTCTAGCATGGGACTTAAAATGCGTAGTAAATATAACGAGTATTGGGGACGTTATGAAAGGATGAATAATCTTATGTTTATTGTTGTATTGTTAAATCCACAAGACAAAGAATTGGGATTAAAGTTTCTACTTGGAAAGTTAGGTATTGTTGGTGGTTATATGAGAAGAACTATTGGATCTCGTAATGAGGACTTTAAGGCTCTTTTTGAGGAGTACCGGGATGTCCAATTAAGTGCTTTGGAATCTCCACTTGATTATGACAGATAGTAGTGGTGGTGGTACTTTTGGCACCGAACTGGACCATGAAGGAGATTCTCGCATATAGTCGCGCTTATGGCAGAGAGAGCAAGAGAAGAATAGGAATGTATTGATCATGAAGGGAAAAGTGAGTTGGAGGATTATTTGAGAGAGAAACGAGAACCGCGTAATGAGAAATCTTCTTTTGATATTTTAGGTTGGTGGAAGACGAACTCAACTAGGTATCCTACTTTGGCACTAATGGCAAGAGATATATTGGCTATACCCATCTCTTCGAGTGGCATCAGAATCCCTTTAGCACTGAGAGACGTATTCTCGATCCATATCGAAGTTCTTTACTTCCCACAACAGTTGAGGCATTGATTTGTGCTCAAAATTGGTTGAAGACGCCGATTGATCTTGATATTTCTTCCTTGGCACCGAAAGAGGAAGTTAATTCTGTATTATTTCAATTGTTAATTTGTATGTAGAATTCCTTGACAATAACCGTATACTACTAACGTGTTTGTGCATTTGCCATTTGTTCATTGCAATTTTTGGACTCTCTTTCTAAATCCATGTTCAGAACATAACAGATGATGATGTTGACGACTAAGGAGTACCAAGGTAATTCATCTCACCCGACTCCAATAGCATTATCCACCACCACCACATATCATTATTATTTCATATACATGCAGTCAACAACCCCGGAAAATCAATTTTCTAACTGGATTAGATTCTAAATTTGTAACTATCGATCCTATCGATTTGCTTACTTGCTTGCCATTTTCATACATGCGATCAACAACCCCGGAAAATCGGGCTATCACTTGAGTTTGTGGAGGCGTAGTGATGTTTAGCCGCTATGGCTTAGTTTGTTTTTTTATATATGTTTCGTGAAACGAAAGATGATGTAATCGTATATTTTCTTAGATTTGAAAACTTTGAACTATAACCGTAGCCATAGCCGTAGGTTGGTTTTATAAACTTTGAACTATGTTTTTTTTCATTATATTTGAACCGTCTGTTCGAAACCGATAGTAGTAAGTTAACCGATATCCAATGGAAGAAACCGAAACCGGCTATAACCATTAAGAAACCGAACCAATGGTTAATGGTTTGGTTTGGTTTTCATTTTAAGAAACCGAGAGTATTGGTTTCGGTTTTGGATTGGCTTGAAACCGAACCAAACCGAACCATGTACACCCCTACGTATCAGGGTTGATTCTGGTTCTAACTTTTTGGGTTTTGTATAGGCATAATGAGCGCATCAAAGGATATCCTAAATTATCTAATGATTTCTCATTTACTTGTTGACATCGTGCAACTTTAAGGAGCTCCACACACATTTCTTTCTGTATGCGGGCGGAGGATTGGATTGGATACACCAATGAATATATATGATTTTATAATTTGTGAACCGGCCATGGTGTCATAATTGGTACCCCCGCAAGTTGAAAAAAATAAACAGTTGTAGTTGATATTTTACTTCTGTACTCGATCAACTAAAGAGTTTGAACTTTGAGAAGAGAGAATATTTTTATCCTGTCATTTCGCCAATGTCCATTAGCGAACAATCTTTAGGTTCGTCAATGAAGAAAGAATATAACGATCAGGCTACTCTTTAAAACCCTTCTGTTTCTATTTTTCAGAAAGAAAGAGCAAAGAGTGAGGTTACATTTGAATGTAGCTCCAAATTAGTACACTAATAACTTACATTTTTCTCTTTTAAATCCCCAATCTGGCAAAAGCTGCAGACGCACGATCAGGACAGTAGTCCCTGATTTTAGGACGTTCAATGACAGGCAGCACCACTCAAAAACAATCCAGCAGAGAATGTCAAATATCTTGTACGTACTAACGGAAGCAGTATGAGCAAAAACAGGAAAAACAACCATTTTGACACTTTTTGACTCCATGTGCTGCAAGAGTGCCATCCCACCAGCCAATAAACTAACTTATATACCAAATGATTTTTGATTCCTCAGAAATTTACTCCAAATTAGATCATCCATATATCTAAATCGTAAAGTTCCTATATATCTTGCAAGTTATAACTCCAAAGCAGAGCGATGTAGCTGCTGGGAAAACCCCAAAATTCCGTGAACCCAAACACTTGACAATTTGACTCATTTGATGATTCCAATATGCGTATCTTTTGGCGCAAAATTTAATCAATTTCAAGAGTAATATGTCCAATAAATATTCTTGAGAAAAACTATGCTGGCATGCTTTGAAGAAGCCCTGTTAATTTCACTTTCACTCGATTAAAAACATTTGTGTACGATCATCTTTCAATATTCTGTCTGGCCATACTAAAAATAAAAATCCCATGAAAATCGTCGGACTTAACAATGCCATATACACTAAAAACAACAAAGACGAAATTGATTTTCGTTCATTAGCTGTTTTCTCTTGTAACATCGTCATGTCATCATATCAATAAATAAAAATGATTACTTCTGTAAAAAGAAAACAAATTACAACCTGTGATTTTCTAACAAAAAAACTCCCGACTTTTCAGTTCCATCGTTAATTAATATAATTAAGAAAATTAATTGAATTTTCTTTGTTATTTGTGTATATGTGTGGTGTCTGTCTGTCTTTTTCCTTTAAAATATTTTAAATTCTTCACCACCATTGAAAGAATGTCGGAACGACACAACGGTTTATAATTTCTCTTTATTATATAAACCCTAGAGCTTTCTCTCCTCACATCTTACCTAGTATCTTATTTTCTAAATAAAACTCTCCATCTTTTAATTTTCTTCTTCTTCTGCTTCTGAAATCTTCTTCTCTCAAAAGAAAAAGAACATTGGAATTTTTTTATATTTTTCAGAGAGAAGAAAAGGGTTCTGTTTGTTTGATTGATAATATATTAATAATGGGAGCCTGTGCAACAAAACCAAAAGATTTAAAAGATGAAATGAATCAAGCACCTGAACCAATACCAGAAGTGGTCAAGGAAGAAAACCCCGAACAATTGAAGAAAACTGATGATGGAGGAGTAGAAACTACTACTAAAGAGATTATTGGTGAAGAGGACAAGAAGGCTGATGACGGAAACAAAACAGTTTCTCTTAACTCCCTGTTAATGGAGGTATAATCTAATCTCATCTAATTACTCTTGTTTTTGTTTTTCAATAAGAAATTTTGTTATATTAATATATGGTTCCAATAATGGGGCATCTTTTTTTATCGTTCTGACATGGGTTATTTCGATTTTATTTTTTTAAGCAATTTTATTTCTGATCATCGTCTGCAATGTAGTTTTGGTGTTGTTTTTACGGTAAGTAAATTAGAGTGATTTTTCACGTACGGTGTGTATTTCAGAGTCATCTATTTAGTTTCTGGCAAATAGAAATCGATAAATAAATCCGACTATTTCATTTTGGATTTCTTGATGAGGAATTTTTTTAATTGTTTAATCTAAAATTTTAAATCTTATTTCTGATCCTTTCAAGATGCTTATGTTTTTTTTTTTCTACAAATATTTTCTATCAATAAAATCTCGAGCTCGTTCTTACTTGGCTCCAAAATATGTATCTTTCTTGTTTCTTTATATGTTTACAGAGAAGATGCGGATATTCTTGCCAAACATACTACAGTGGTCCTGCCTTGGATACCTAGATTGCATAGTTAATTTACTCATGTTTTAGATTTTTATTTTGATTCGAACCCCTTGAATTCTTAAAATTATGGTTTTATAAGCCTAGAACAAGTCCATTGGTTAACAATATTCACTAGATGACCGCTATTACGGTGGGATGTCAGACCGAAAAAATTGAGGCAAAACTAAATTTTGTGTTCACAATTTAGTTCCGATGTAGGGTGAAAATATTATTTTTCCTGAGACGGCACGAAGGTATAATTTTTCCAGACACGACGCGAAAGTATCATTTTTCTAGACATGTAAGCCATGATATATTTTTACTTTGCAAATAATTTGGTGGTGATTCAACACCATATGTTGTGCTTTTCAGTTTAAAATTAGTTGTTTTTATACTTAGTCAATCATTTTATTTTTCTTGTATTTTATTTTTTAAGATATGTCTAATTTTAAACTATGACTAATTTTTAAGGAGAAAAAATACAAAATTTGGAGAATAATAAAAAAAATTGAAAAACAAAAATTTGATATCATTGTTTGTGCTCATTGCGTAGCTAATTTAAAGGGTTTTCCAAATATATAAAATTTATAAAAATACGACTTGTAATTTGAAATATACGAGGTTTTTAAATATATAAAAAATGCATTTACTGTTGTGCCCTTCTTTTTTGGTTTATTTACGAAAATATCTAATACCTTATTCCCTTCCTCTTTGGTTTATTTATGAAAATGTCTAAAAGAAAAAAACTAAAATTTGATTTAGAGGGGCAGTGTCGTCCTTTCATCGTTGAACCAAATCCAATCTTTTTGTGTAAATTGGAAAAAATGTCACCCTTCATATTGACACAAAGTCACCATATATAAGGTCATCTCTCGCTTCGCTCGGTCGGCCCAATTAGTCTGCATTTTCAAGGTCGTTGAATCATCTAGCTTGAATATTTCAAAGTGTGTTGAATTATCCCCCGTATCATTCAAATTCAATCTGACATTGTAACAATAAGCTTTTCGACCTTCTTGAATGTTATTGTTTCATCCGGTTCTGCCTTTTAAATCACCATGGGGTTGTGAAATTGCTAATGACATATTTATTGACATATATGTGTTATCTTATATTTACTTCCGTCTTGCAGAGTGAACCAGGAAAAGCAACCGTTGAAAGTGAGAAACCAACCGAGACTGTGTCAATTCCCTCAGTGCCAGTTATCGAAGCCGTTAAAGTAGAAGAAACACCAAAGGTGGAAGTATCCTCTGACACCTCCTCAGCACCAGTAGTTGTAGAAGCAAAAGAGGAGCCCTTGAAGGTTGAACCTGTCGCTGTTGTGGCTGTGCAAGAACCCTTGAAGGATGCTAAGGTTGTAGAGAAGAAGGACGAACCCGTTGCTGCCGTCGATGTCAAAGCAGATGCTATAGTAAGCAAGTGAATGGCGTGAACTGAGAAAAACATATCTTCTGTTCTTTTGCAGTACAATTAATAGGAAGGATTTGTTTCAATTGTTTGTTTCTGAGTACAGGGGTGGGTTTGTTATCCGTCTTTATGCAATCTGTGTTCTTTATTCTCTAATTCCTTCTTCAATTATGACATATGAGATTAAATCATTTGTTTGTTGATTCAATGAACATATAATTCCAGATAAGTCTTTGTTTTCATTTGGTTCGGTTTAGAAATTCATTTTATTAGCTTTACATGAGGTGCATCCATAATGTCCTTGTTGCCTATGCCGTGCTTTATAATGATGCACCATCTTATTGGTAATTGGTTTGTGATCGTTTTTCATTGTTGCTATTTCAACTTTGAATCAGTATTCTTGAAAGAAACGAGTAGTAGGTGTATGTCATAGATCAAACCATAGATGGCTTTCCGCAAAGGAGAAAATTGTTGCACTCCCTGAGAGTTCTGACGGCACATCGTTACTGTGTTCAAACAAATTACAAATATGATACTACTTCCGTTTCAGGAAAAGTGTTACTTTCACTTTTTCATTTTAGGAGGGAGTATGAAGTAGCAGAGCCCAAACACCTCCTGGCAACTTTTTTGCACCCTATGTCATTGGGAAGAAGGGATTCCTTCCAATAGCCCTTGCTCCAACGGTTAAAATGTTGTGTGTAATGAGTTAGAGTTGACCTCAAAGTCAGGTGGATGAGCTGACTTTGTTTGTATGACTTGCCAGTTCAGCTCCGGCTGAGTTGGCTAGTTCTTTATAAGCATCTCCAGAAATTAACATTCATTATCACCAGAATTGAAGAATTCTAGGTTGATCGAGTGTACAAGAACTTCTAAATATTGGTAAACAAATGATTTCTTACATTGTTGAGTACATGTCCTTGTTCTATGATGACGTGCATCTTTATTGTTTTGTGCTAGCTTCATTGTTGTTTCCAATTTTATGAAGTTGGTTTCTTGCTTCAAAAATACATAATGAGAGAATTATTGTTCTACCATTCCCTCCTAGAGTTAAATATGTAATCAAATCGAAAGCTTTATTCAACATCACAAATTTGATAATCACATTACAGAGAGGAGATAAATTCACACCAAATTATATTTATGTGTACGCAAATATGAAAAGTTCATAAAAATCAAACAAAAGCTCCTGCGGGCTGAACGTTTTCGTTGCTACTAAGAGGTACATAGTCACCATGGTGATACCCATCCAAGTGATCCGCAAGGCTAGACTTGTCAATGCTTTCTTTGTGATGGGATTTGCAGACGAAGTAGATGATGGTTTGGATTACCAGACCAAAGTGAAGGAACATTACCAGCAATAGTAGGCAAAAAATACCAAAAATGACTCGACCAACCACAGCCAAACAGTCCCCATTGCCATGTACCACCAGCGAGCTAAAGACGGATAGTGTACCAGAATAACAGATTTGTAACGTAATATAGGTGAAGAAAGAAATCCAAAGCTTACCCTTAAGTAAGTCCTTCCCCTTCTTCATGGCTGCAATTCCACTAATGTCTTCCAAAATCGTTGTTACGCTGGCTAAGTACCAAACAAGGCTGATGTACATGGCACCGATCAGGTAAGGGATAAAGATAAATACCATGAGTATCACCGAAAGAATGATGCCGGTGGTTGATTTGACATCGAATTTGAAAGAAAATATTTGAGACAAGACTATGTATAAAATTGCCAACAAAAAGATCACTAGAGCCATAATAAAGTTGTACACAAGGACGATCAATAAGTTCCACAAGAAAGTGATCACAAGTCTTTTCCAAACTCTAGGCACTGCACCCCTGACTTTTTTGAAAGTGACATCTTTGGCAGAATAGATACAAGCTATCGTGTAAACGACAGCAGAAGTCGAGAGCAGGGAGAGAACACAAATAAAGATCCAGCAGATGACTTTTGATGCATAGAGAATTATAATTTCCGAAGAAACATGAGCTTGGAGGATGTTTGCATAGTTGGAATTTCCTGTTTGGTATTCATCTATTATCTGGTTGAATTTAATCTTGTTGGCAAGCAGTGCAGATATTTCTATTTGAACTAGGAAAATGATAGCTAAAGGAAGGATTAGAGTGAAGGCAATGTGTGAAAAGACCTTTTTCCATGACAGGGTGACCTTGTAAGCTTCTCTATAGATGGCGCAGATCCCCATGGATTCAAATTCTTCTGAATTCCTATCCATGATTATTGAGCTTGGAAAAGAGAAAGAAAGGCTAGTTAGCAAATGAAGATGAATGTAGGAGGAAATATATAGAAGCAGCAATTTGGGACGACCGATTCATGCAATTGGAGCGGTTGAATCTAAGAGATAGGAAGGAAGAAGTTTGAGCAATTGACTTTGTATGTCACATGACTCACATCCCGTCCTAATAGGAAAGAGCACAAGCTCCACAGTATTTTAATGTTTAGTTTAGAATCTTTATATATCTACTATCTTAGAACGCGTAGAAAAGTTTGACTTCCCATAATGGCTCATAAATATAATTTATGTAATCTCATATGCATTATCAAAGAAATTCACCTTCAGCTTCAGCTTATCAATATACATGACAGACGTATGCTCCGGTTATCATTTGCTTTTAAAATTTATGAGCTTTTATATTGTTATGACTCTCGGATAATTTGTAGGCATTGGCACATTGCTAACTGTACTTGGAAGATTATGGTTGCAGCAAGGCTGCATATGCATATATATATGTAACCAATCCACTTGAGTTTTATTAATCATCACTAAGCTTTCAAGAGAAAAAAATACATCATTACACGGTTCACAATTACAATACAGAGAGAAAATAACAAACCACACCAAATACAGTTGTAGCAATATCTATGCAGATAATAGAATTTTAAGTTCATTGAAAATTAAACAGGATTATCTACTTCGCCTCTACTAAGAGATTCATAATCCCCAAGGTGATAGCCATCCAGGTGATACACAAGGCTAGACTTATCGATGTTTTCTTTGTGATACGATTTGCAGACGAAGTAGATGATGGTTTGGATTACTCGTCCAAAATGAACGAAAATTACCAGCAACACTAAGCAAAAGATTCCCAAACTCACTCGACCAACCATACCCAATGATTCCCCTTGTACAACCAGCGAGCTAAAGGCAAATAAGTTGACCATATTACAGATCTGTAGAGGAATCGCGGTGATGAGAGAAATCCAAATCTTACCCTTAATCAATGCCTTTCCTTTCTTCATAGCTTCAATTCCTCTAACGTCTTCCAAAATCGATACTCCGCTCGCTAAGTACCAAACGAGGCCGATGTAAATGGCTCCAATCATGTAAGGAATAAGCACAATTATGACTGTGACAAGGATGGTGATTGGTGAACTCCAATCGAGTTGGACTGAGAATATCCGAGCTAAAACTAAATATACAATTGCCGACAAAAAAACTATTACAACCACAATAAGGTTGTACAAAAACACGATCAAGAAGTACCACAAGAAAGTGACCGCAAGTCTCTTCATTACTCTTGGTACTGCAGTCATTACCTTTTTGAAAGTGATTTCTTTTGAAGAATAGATACACGCTATGGTGTAAACAACAGCTGAAGTCGAGAGCAGAGAGAGAATAACTAGAAAGAGCCAGCATATGGCTCTCAATGCGGTATTCAAGTTGAATTCAATATTCTTCTTCAGTAGGTCGGTTATTTCTATCTGTGCTAGGGAAATGATAGCTAAAGGAAGGATTAGAGCCAACGCGATCTGTGAAAAAATCTTTTTCCATAATAGTGTGACCTTGTACGCTTCTGCATAGATTTTGAAAATCCCCATGGATTGAAACTCTTCCAAATCTTTATCCATTTTTCTTCAGTTTACTAGAGATAGAGAGACTGGTTATTGAACTGGTAAAGAGAGACTGGTTAAGAAATAAAAGATGATATGTAGGATGAAGTGACAGGGTCATGCAATTGAAGTGGTTGAATCAAAGAATAATGAATGCACCTTTTTATTTTTTTAATGACAATTTGACTTTGAATAATCACATTTATAGGTATCCTAGTAGGAAGGAACCTAAGAGCGTCAGCGGTGCGACTAAAACTAAAGAGTAAAGAATAAAAAAAAAAGACTATATTTGGGTTTAGTCCGTTGAGTGACGTAGTGAGGGACGAGTATATTTAGTCGAGCGTTGATATAGCTTACGCTTGTTGCGGGGTGTTGATATAGGTTACGCTTGTTGCGGGGCGTTGATATAGCTTACGCTTGTTGCGGGGCGTTGATATAGCTTACGCTTGTTGCGGGCGTTGGTAAAGATTACGCTCGGTGTTGGGCGTTGATATAGTTTGCGCCTGATGAGCCCGAGACCCTGTTCATGTAATAAAACAAAAAAAAAAACAAAAAAAGAGCAAAAAAAAATATGGGGCGGGGTATAGTTAACGCCCCATACTAATTAAAAATAAAATAAAATGGGGCGTTGTTATAGTTAACGCCCCATGTTAAAGAGGAAAAAGATGGGGCGGTGACTTCAGGTGCGCTCAGTGTGGGGCGTTAAGTTTACGTGCGCTCGGTGTGGGGCGTTAAGTTTATGTACGCCCGACTAAATTTGGTCTTGGTCTTGGTCGCGAAACAAATTTAGTCCGGCGACCAAGACATTTATAAGCTGTTATCCCAGTTATTAGATTAACATTTTAAAATGTTTAGCTCCTAAATTTAAAACATGCTATTGTGAAAGCCACCTCTAGCTGTCCAGCAGCCGACCTATTAAAATCAGTTTATAAAGGGAACAAGGGACCTGCCCAGTTGGTTCCTTTTAAATCATCAAAGAGTCAAAGACACACCTCTTTTTTTTTTTAAGGATTAATTGGAGAATATGAAATAGTAATATCACTTTTCATATCATCATGATTTTTCTACAAAAAAAAATATTAATTTACTATACCGGTATGAACAGTAATAATACTATTCATATCCCCCAATTAATAAAAATATTCCTCAATTGCATGTTCTTTTTTTTTACCCTTCTAGTTTGGGGCCTAAGAGCACTTACTATGGACTCAACAAACCTACAAGTTTGTTCATTTTGCTCCCGCTATGGACTCAACAAACATGAAAAACAGATGGGCAAATTAATAAAATTGTTGGTTTATTGAGTGAGACAGAAGAACATACGCCCGCTTGATGGAACACCGGGAGGTTGAGGCACGCTCGTTGACGTGTGAGCCAGAAACGCTGGCTTGTGTTCCAAAAGCGCCAATTTTTCCTTCACACGCCAGCGTCTGTGCTAAATCTTCCAGGGTTTGATCCTAAACCGCCAACGGCAAAATCAGGATGGCTGAAAACTCCAGTGATCCAACGGCTATAATTTTGAGTTCTATATATACTCCTCATTTCAACTCCAAATTCACACATTCTAAATCTCTTCACTCTCAAATCATCTACAAAAATGCCTCCCATAGTTCGTGGTGTTAGATTCACTCAACAAGAGGATTTAGCTATTTGTATAACCTTTGTTTTTCACACACAAGATGATGTTGATAGGAATGCAGCCGAATCGAAGTTGTGTTTCTGGGAGAAAGTTTATAGAATGTTTTCCGCGAAACTGGGAACATTAATGGGCGTGATTCTCACGTATTATCGCATCGTTTTAGTTTAATTAGTCGTCAGGTATCGGAATTCATCGTTGTACTAGTGGAGAATCACAAAAATAAACTCAACGGTGAAGTTGTACATGAACCCATAACACTAGCGATGTGGGCAGTATCTCACGGCGGACGTTCTTTCGACTTCCAAGCTTGTTTCAACATTCTTAGAGTGCTCAACAGATACGATCCCTACATCGTCTTAGGAATTCCACCACCCGACGAGAATTGACGCCTATGTAGTAGTTGTTTTAATCTAATGTATTTCTTTTATTCTCATGTATGATGTGGTTGTTTCATCCAATACAATATGTTTTTATTTATGATATTGATGGTGCAATGTTTAATCCAAGAAAAAATTATATTAGTTATGATATTGATGGTGCAAATGTGAAGACAAAATAAACAGCAAACTAAATAACATAAAATGAACAATAAAATAAATAACATAATACCATAGTGAATCGATTTGTCCTTCAACTTTAATCAGCCCACTCCACCAAAAAACACCTAGGACATTTCCAGAAATGCCTTCCATATGTGTCTTCTTCAGTAGAAGTGCAAAAATGCATAAAGGTCCTACAACCGAGATTTGAGCATCCACTGACTTTCTGTGGACAATGTTTGTATTCGTGATCTCCATCTCCATAATACTTGCAGTGTAATAACTTCTTCTTCAATTTTTCTTTAAGTTTGAAGTTTTTGCAGAGTGTTGCAAACTTTTCTTCTTCTTCTTTAATATTCATAACATCATCTAGCATATGTGGTTCCTCTGGACAGTTGGGATCTTGACATTGCAAATACCTGAGCTTTTCCGGTTGTGATTCGATCACCATTCTGATGCGTGAAAAACCTTCCCACGGACACTTTGAATACATCCAAGGGCATTGCATAAGATTGTAGTTATCCATGAAACATAATGGACAAACCTCTTTTACTTCGACACATAATATTTTCTTTGCTTTGCCTTTAGAAACATGGTGGATTGGCTTAAGAAAGAAATATGTTAGTTTGGTTGAGAATCAAATCTAGTTTTGTATTTATAACAAAAAAAATAGGCGTTGGTAATTCAAACGGGAGGTTGTAGTAAATCCGCGTTGTTTTACTACAAACGCCAACAACTAAATTTCCAACGTCTCTATTTTCTTTCTCGCCCTATAAATTCCATTCTTCCCATCTCCAAAATCACATCTTCTTCTTCTTCTTCTTTCTTTCTAAAACTCTTAATCTCTCTCACTCTGTAGAAATGTCTGTTAGAGTTTGTGGTCCCAAGTTTACTGAAGAAGAGGATATAACTATATGTAAACCATATTTTTTTCATAAGGTAATTGTCGATATAGGCTCTCAAGACAGTTCTTTTTAAGAGAACGTTTTTACAATGTTTGTCTCACTGAAGGGGAACCCGGGAAACCGAGATGCTCGTCGATTGTATGCTCGTTTTCAATCTATTAGGATTGCAGTCCATCAATTTCGTGCTCAAGTAAGGGAAATTGATCGAGAAAAGTTCATCGGTGTAACTAAAGATGAAGTAATCCAAACATCTCTTGATAATTGGGAGGAAGCTCACGGTAAACCTTTTCTTTACAAGGAGTGTTTCAGAATTCTTAAAGATGGTCCATCTCAAGCACATCGGTACTGCACTCGAATGATTCTCCCGGTCTTTACAATGGAAGAAGATGTTACTCTTGTTCGATGTTGGTTACATCGTATGATGAGACCAATGAACAATGACTATTTGTGGGAAAGAGTATTAGAACATTGTTTAGCGTTGCAGAACGAATCCATAAGAAACAGTAAGAGCCTAGAACTAAGAATTCCATTCATCATTAAGGAAGTCAAACATTATACATAAATTTTGTGGATGGTTCACCATAGCAATTCTGGATTATCCAACGAAGAACTGGTGAGTATCTTACCTTTGTCCTCACTGATCAACTGCATCATAAAAATATTAACTTATTGTTTATCTGTTTTACGGAAAACCATCGCTCAGACCAAGTTTATTGAAGAAACCGGAAGAGGGTTTAAGCATTTTGAATGCTATGAACTCTACAGAGATAATGTCGCTGGATTTGATGTAGTTTGATATTATTGTTGTGGTTTATTAAAATGTAGTTTGATGTTATATGCAAGTTCAAAATGTAACAAATATCGCTTAATCTGAAGTGGAAATCTATTTTAAAATCTAAATATTTTCATTCATTGATATTACTTCCAATTCTTTTACAAGATATAAACTTAGACAATAATAAAAAGTACTAAACAACTTCAATAAAAATCAAGTACAAGCTTTGGCCTCCTGTTTATGTTCATTTGACGTATCTTCCATTCAACACGCTCTTTAACAGTTCCTCCTTTGTTTTTGATTTTTTTGTTGTCAATTTTCAAAACTAGCTAGAGCTCTTCTCTATCTTTTAGCGGAACGTTTTATTGGAGCAACTTCAAAAACTTGTACTCCCCTCTTATAATTTTCAATCTTTTTAAAACTTCCACATATCTTAGAAACAACATCTTCAAGTTTTGCATCGCAAAAAAGTGTGATCGCTTTTTCAACTATTTCACCAATAATAAAACTAAAAATTGAAATAGATTTAGAAGAGAAAATTCAAGAGAAGTAAATTTTGGTGTGAGTGAATTGTTTGAAGAGGGTGGTAATTTATAGAGGTAAATTTGAAAGAAAAAAAAAGGCTACCCATTGGCGGTTGTGCAACACACGCTGGAGGTTTTTTTTCACACGCCAGCGTGTTTAGTTAGGTCGCCCGTTTTCTCTTAAAACGCCAACGTTTTCAGTTGACACGCGCATTTGATGTTCAGCCTCCTACTTCTTTTCCCATAGTGGAGAAAGGTGTTTGTTCATCCACCTGGCTCAACAAAAAATTTCATCTGAGCATTACCATATGAATTTCCCTAAGCACGTTATTTGGGGCCTATAGATAACTTCATCTACCCAATAGAAAAAAAAAGGGTGTCTAAATTTGCTGAAACTGCCAATTTACCCATTATTAAATATTAATACTACAAGTTTTCCCCCATTAAATCCTAATAATAAAACCATTAACTAATTCAATTTCATTTCTATTCACCTCATCAATCGATTCTTCTTCTCCCTTTATTTTAAAACCAAAACATCCCGATTGTTGACGATCTAAAAACAACTAATCATTTTTTCCTATAAATGTCGAATCAACCACGAGTGAAGCATGCTACTAAAAGGAATTATCCTAGTGAGAGTAATCTCAGAATTATTCAAGTGATCTAAAATAAACCAACACAGAAAACGATTGAGGAAGACGAACCATCTTTGATCGCACAAGAAGAGGAAATGGCTCGAATCAGGTACTTTTCTATCAACCCAATCCTCTAAACTAGGTTTGAATTACATGCAATCGCTCAAAAATTAGAAATTTTGAAATCAAATTAATCTGGGTTTACCAGAATCGGTTTATGTCAAGGTACATGTGGAACGATTGCATATAAAAATAGTTTATGTTCATGACCACAAAGACCGATTGTCCTGCATGTGTTTTCTAGTTCGAGAAATTTGAACAAGAGTCGGTCAATGTTAATGCCCACATAGTCGGTCAATGTGTGTCCACAAAAACCGATTGTGTATCCTTTAATTTCATAACTACTTAGCCCATAATCGGATTACATGAGCAGTTATATAAACCGATTATTTATGTGTTATGTTAGGAATCAGACTTTATATGTGTATTGAGTAAACCGATTCCTATAATAAAAAATGCCCAATTTTTCCGTAACCTTTTTTTGTTAGAATAGGATTACATGAACACTTATATAAACAGATTGTTGATGTATTATGTTAGGAATCAAAATTTATATATGTATCGAGTAAACCGATTGTATACCTTGAATTCAAAAATATGCATTGAATTCCATTATTGTTTATCGCTTATCTCCGTATTCTCCAGGGAAAACAAGGGAAAACAACAAAGGTAAGCCGAAAAGAAACATAAGAGGAAAAATGACTTTGATTCTCCTAAGAGTTTGGGACCTCGTCGAAAGGACGTTAAAAATTCGAATGCTTCTCACCGAAGGGGATCAGGTAGTAAACCCAAAGCCAAAGGGAACCGTATCAATGACCCACCTCAAGCGGAGCAACCAACACAAGGAGAATTTGATTTTGTTACACCTACTAAAGAAGAAGGTGGTGATAGAGAAGTTGCTGAAGAATAAAGTGGTGAGGACGAAGTTAATGAAGAATAAAGTGACAAGGAAATTGGTGAAGAAGAAACTGAGAAGGAAGTTGATGAAGTAGAAAGTGACAAGGAAGTTGATGAAGAATAATGATAAGTGCAAGAATAAGTCCAATGAGGAGAAGTTCAAGAACAAGGTAAGAATGATGGTCCAAATAAGAAGAATTGATGAAGATGTTTCCTCGCGGCCATGATGATCCCATTTACGAGTTACCTGATGATGAAGGAAAGTTGTTATGGGGGTACAAAGAGAGTCGGGCCGCTGTCGTCTGCCATACCATAGTAACTACCAAAACCTTATGCTATGTAAGATGAAACTTATTATCCATTTAGTGTTTTGATTATTGTCCATCGGATTTGTTTGTTTTATAGGATCACAAGGATGTCGTTCGTCGTATGAGGCTAGGGACGTCGGTGAGTATGATGAAGAATTAGCCATTGGAAGCACCAAAATCAAACATAGGAGAAGTTGAGGAAGTAATCAAGCTAGTCAAATCTATATGGTTGTTGGCTGTGGTTGATAATTTGATTATGGGTTACGACAAACCTCTTGTTTCCACTTTCGCCTAAAGATTTTACGGGGAAATAGATACTTTCCAACTTCCGGTTGGCGAAATGACGATAAATCCAAATGATACGAAGTTGATTACATGGCTAAGCATAGAAGGTAAAGCAGTGAAGAACAAATAATACGTGCAAGATCTTAAGTGGGACAAGATTTACGCATTCACCTAGAATGTGTTCCAATGGGATGAGGAGACGACCAAGTCAGAGATGCCACATTCAAGAATTCGCATACTTAATTGTCTGATATATGTAATGCGCTAATTTCATAAACTATGTAATGAATATTTTGTTTCTGAAAGTATGGTATAATTGGATTATGTGGACATTCCTATAAACCGATTCATACAATCTGTTTTTGTGTAAATTAACAAAAACCGATCTGGGTTGACTTCGTCAAATAAAAAAATGCAACTCAGGATATGTTTACAATTGCACTAACATAAACCGAATCTTTGTCGAGTTTTTAAAAAAAAAAATTTTTTCTTCAAGTTTTGATGATAAATTAACCGTAGTTGATTTCAGGGTAAATTGATCAAACATCACTTAATCACCAAAATTAGCACTAACTAATCATGGGTAATTTTTCTATTTAGTAAATTAGTTGGATAAGGGGTTATCCATTTTACTTAAAAATATTTTTTTTGTCTTGTAGTTGTAGGCCGCAAACTAGGGAGGTTTTTTTATACGAAAAGAATTCCATTGCTTAAACTAAATAAGAGACATTATTTACTTCCCCCGGTATTGTGCAAGCAATAAAAATTGGGGCATATCCTATCCATAACTTGGAAACTATAAGACTCTAACATGCCTTGCCAAAGAATGCGCTGCCTTATTACAATTTATTTTAATATACTTGCAATTTCATAAAGGGTTGTTGAAAATTTTGGCCCTAATATCTAAGATAATGTCCATCAGGCCTACTATGCTCGGAAGTGCTTCTTCGTTTCTTACATCTTCAGTGTTGGAAGGAGGAGTGGTGTTATTTTTCGGGGTGATATTCTGAAGAGGGTTCTCAGAATTTGTACCAGTGATGTTACTGGAACTAGGATCAGCCCATGCACCGGATCTAAGCTCTAACATGATTTCAAAAGGTTGAAGAACTGACTTTCAGCTGGTTGAAGAATCTGATTTTATGACAGATAGGTTGATCTCCACATATTGTCGCTAAAAATTACTTCTAGGAAAACCAAATACACCGCTATGGTACTTTCTATTTAGGTTCGAAAATCAAAATCGAACAAGACAAGCCTAAACTACGAAAGCAGATGTTCCGTCCTGCTTCGGTCACGAGGAGAAAAGATGGGTTGATCTTAGGGGAGGGAAGCAGAAAAGTTGAAGAAATTGCAGTAGTATTGAATTGTGTATTTGGATGTTGAACTATGAAGAATAATAGAGGTTTTTGGGTATGGAAAGCTTGTTCTGTTTTCTGAATAGGTTAAGTGGCCTATTTATAGTATTTTAGGATACACACTGCTTTATTCCTAAGTAGTGGAGGTCGTGAGATTATGGAGAGATGGGATGTTACCACTCCATGCCGCATGTTGATGTAAACCACCATACCAATACCCTATGACAAATCCCCCCATGTGACATATTTGATGTTTCGTAAGAATTAATAGAGTCATGGACTACCTTTTGTTTTGGCTAAATCATAACCGTCTATATGCCACATGTCTTATAAACATGTTTGATTGAGTTATGGAGTTGTTGTGAAAATAACTTGCCCACGTCCAAGTAGGACGCCAAACATGTGATGTGGCATGTTTATAACGTATTAAGTTGCTAGAAGATAGCTTGGCACGTTAATAGTTAGTTATAGTGCTGAATATTAACATAGCATGCTAATAGCGTAAAAGTAGTATAACGTGTACACTCTTTTCCATAACAGTTAAGATGGAAATAGATATGTGCCATAATATTAACATGATGTATTTGGGTGCTAAATAGTCGCATGGAATGTAGCATGATATGCCCGTGGCCTAATTGTGGCGTTAAAAATAGAAAGTTGCGTTGTGGCCTAAAATAGTGCTAGGGTTTGGCACGCCATAGCCTATAGTGGCGTTAGAATTATCCTAGCAGGCTGAGATTCAAAAGACAACCTAATATATTTGGCCTCAACTGTGGTAGTTGAGATTAAGCCTTGATGTGGTTGTAGGCATAACATGGCATGACGTGGACTATTATGGTGCTAAGGTTGCATGCCATGGCATAAAATGACGTTAATGCCAGCCTGGGAAGATACAACCTTAAAGTGGCTTAGCATATTTGGCCTTGGATACAACGGCCGAGATGAGGATGACGTCGCCATAATTTGGTCACGGGCACAACAAGTCAAGTTGTGACCTATTGGAGATGTTGTGACATATTCTGAACTTAAGGTGGCGCTAAAATGAGCTTAGTAAGTTGTGGAATTAAAAGTGGTCTAGATATTCTCAAGGCCACCCACGGTGATTGAGATCGAAATAATTGGATCTCCTTTTGGCCATCGACATCTAGGTGCTTGTGGGAGAAAACTACTTCTGCAGGTTTAGGTAATTTTGGGTGTGTGTGGATGAGAAGTGAATTTAAACCTTCAACAAATGTGCTGCAAGATGAGCACTTTTGATTCGAGAGATAATATGTACAATTCTGGCCTAAACCGAAGAAACGCAGTGTTCCAGTTTGTTTTGGTCACAGGTGAAGGATGTGAGGTTGATCTTAGGGAGGGAAGCGAAGAAGGTGTTGAGAGTATGAAGATGAAGGCTATTTGATTACTTGTTAACAGAAGGTTGATCATGCTAGCAAATGTTGCATGAAGGCTCTGGGTGTTGAATACGATGGTATTAACACTTGGTTTTCTGTGTTGTTGGAAATAGGGAGGAGAGCCTATTTATACAAGTCGATAAGCCTTTATCACGTCTCTCGTTGGAAAGTGGAGGAAGTGGAGTGATGGAGGAAGTGGAGTTGTGTGTTAGTGTCACACGGTTACTCGCCAACTTCTCCTATCATCGCTAACCGCCCATGTTTCCCTGACACGATCTTGTGATGGCGTGTTGCACGCTGCACGCTGTAAACCGCCAGACCAATACCCCAGTTTGTATCCCCCAGTTGTGATGTGATTAACGTCTCGGGTGAGTCGTGGGACCCACATGTGATAGCAAACGGTGCTAGGTGAAATAACTGAATTATTTGCAAGTGTTCATTCTACGCATGCGTTGCATTGAATGTGCTCAACATGCTGGAAGCATGGTTGCCTTAAAACTTTGATGAAAAAAAGTTGCAAGTTGAAGTGCCTCAACTAGCTATGTTCAGGCAGTGTTTTGGAGGCCGCATTAGTGGGATCCATCTTGGCCGATTATGCCATGGGGAAGTGTGGATGATGGTGATCATGGTGATACCTTGTTTTCCACCTAACTCCCTTCCTAGGATATTCATCCAAGCATGCGAACTTGGACGGACGAGATTGATGGAGAGATAACCGTTAGATTAGGGTTTGGAAGGCTTGCGAGCTTCCTTTTTCACCCTAACGGTTTTATGACTTGGGAGGCGTGCAAGGGAGGACCGATTGGTCCTGCAGGCAGGACGCCAATCTACACGCCCATGTAGAGTTGAATCTCATTGGAGCGATCTGGGTCGCCCGTTCTAGCCTGTGATGACGGATGGCCGAGATTAGAAGTGGCCTTACATGCCACCTTTGGGCACGCAAATCGAGACGTTCACCGTGGAGGTGGGCCCATGGTGGTCACGTAGGTGCCATCAGTTGATGACGACGCCTCCAAATCGTTCATGTACGGTGGTTCCAAGTTGCGTGGTCACAACTATCGGCAAACCCTAGTTTTAGGGTTTGCGGGCCTGCTTCCTTTGCGCCACCGTAACTCAACGTCTGTGACTCCCATAAAGAAGCCGTTTGCACCAGAAGAGGTGGGTTGGTGGCGACCATATGCATGCTTGGTTTGAGACCATAGGCGCGATCTAAGCCATCCAAACGCGCCTGCGATGACGGATGGCTTAGATTAAAAGGGATCTCGCATGCTACTTTTGGGCACAAATTTCGAGACGACTGGCTGCAATCTTCAATGTCCGATTGATTGGATGTGTATCCAAGCCCACGGTGAGCACGTTGGTACTACCGTCCGGTGGTTGGGACACCAAACCGTTCGTGTACGCCGGTTGCAAGTTGCTTGGTCGCAACTTGTTTAGCAAACCCTAATTTTAGGGTTTATGGGTCCGCCACTTCTCTCTAACGGTTTGGTGGTTTCTACGACCCCCTTGGGGAAACCAATCAATCCAGGAGGAAGGTAGGCTGGCGGTGAGCATGTGCATGAATGCTAATCGGTCCCACGTGCGATCTAGGCCGTCCAACTATGCCTGCGAAGTTGGACGGTTGAGATCTATTTTTAAGCTTGTCTTTGTAGAACAGCTTTTCATGACTAGCATGGGTAGTATTTTTTATACTCAACGGGGCTAATATTACCCACCGTGAGAGACGCTCAACGGGGCTAGTATAACCTGCCGTGAGGCTTTACTCAATCGGGCTAGTATAACACCGAGAGTTTCAGCCTGTACGTGTATTTCGCACATGTCTCCTCATTAATGCTTGGAGATTCGTGTTGGTCTGCTGAGAGCAATACTCAGTCATCATGCCGCACAAATAATGAGAGTGGAGAAGTACAGGAAATACAAGGCTGGCCATGCATTAATCAATAATGCGGTAAATTCACAGGGTGTATGGGATTGTTGTTACATGCTCCAACCTGGATGAATTTCGTGTATTTAATTCACAGAATACTGAGATTGTTCCCACATGCTCCATTCTAGGTGAATTAGTAAAGTGAAGAAGTACTCATCACTTCATTAACGACTTTATCCCTTACAGGATGTCAACATATATTTATTTGGTTTTACAATTTTAGCCCTGAACTAAAATCCACCATCAACATTAAGTCCCCTGCCTAGCACACAACGGTTACACTGTTGCGAGGTAGGCATGAGATGGTGAAAGTTTAAAGACAAAACTTATAAGACAAAGTTATATGTTACCAGGAGAGACGGGTTATCCTATCCTCGGAGGATGTCACGTTGAAGAGGCGTGTAGGCGAGTGTTCCCCTAGCATGATGTAGGTCTTGCTTGTTTCAGTCGAACTTGTTATGCCTGCTTCGATCGAGGGACTACTGCACATGCTCAATCGTGGGGTTGTGCCTAATCGACGGACTGTTGCGCTTGCTTCGTTCATGGGTCTACTGCGCCTGCGTGATCGAACGTGGAACCTGATATGGGCATGTTTGCTTCAAACATGGGAAGTTGTGCATGCTTCGAACATGGGTCTATCGTGTGCACGTTTTCAAACTTTGTCCATGTCCTATGATTTCTTGATATGCATGTGGGCCCGCCTAATTCTCTTAACCGTGGGACTCATCATGCGCCTTCTTGATCTGGGATTGTTGTGCCTGCTTGATAGGCATGTTCAACCTTGCATGCGCCTGTATGCTACCTGCATGCTCAACCTTGACTGCGCCTACATGCTATGCTTGCATGCTCAACCTTGCGCCTACATGTTATGCCTGCATTCTCAACCTTTCTTGCGCCTGCATGCTCAACCTTTCCTGCATGCTACATGCTCAACCTTGCCTGCGCCTTCATGCTATGCCTACATGCTCAACCTTGCCAGCGCCTGCATGTTATGCATGTATGCTCAACTTTTCCTGCGCCAGCATGCTCAACTTTGCATGCGCCTACATGCTTGATGTTCCTGCTTTGATGAACTTTGTGTGCTCAAATGTAAATGCGGGTCCTGTAGAGAGCGTTGAAATAGCTTCTTAAGCGAGCGTGGAGGAGGCTCCTGGTGATAGTGTTGAAGCAGGATTCTGAAGCGAACATGGAGGAGGCTCCTGGTGAGCGTTGAAGCAGGCTTCTGAAGCGAACATGCTGGAGGCTCCTGAAAAGAATTGAAGTAGGCTTCTGAAGCGAACATGCTGGAGGCTCCTGAAGAGTGTTGAAGCAGGCTTCTGAAGAGAACATGGAGGAGGCTCCTGGTGAGAGTGTTGAAGCAGGCTTATGAAGCGAACATGGAGGAGGCTCCTGGTGAGCGTTGAAGTAGGCTTCTGAAGCGAACATGCTGGAGGCTCCTGAAAAGCATTGAAGCAGGCTTCTGAAGCGAACATGCTGGAGGCTCCTGAAGAGTGTTGAAGCAGGCTTCTGAAGAGAACATGGAGGAGGCTCCTGGTGAGCGTTGAAGAAGGCTTCTGAAGCGAACATGATGGAGGCTCCCGTAGATCGTTGAATAAGGCTTCTGAAGTGAACATGCTGGAGGCTCCTGAAGAGCGTTGAAGCAGGATTCTGAAGCGAACCTGCTAGAGGCTCCTGGTGAGCGTTGAAGAAGGCTTCTGAAGCGAACATGCTGGAGGCTCCCGAAGAGCGTTGAAGCAGGCTTCTGAAGCGAACATGCTGGAGGCTCCTGAAGAGTGTTGAAGCAGGCTTATGAAGCGAACATGCTGGAGGCTCCTGAAAAGCGTTGAAGAGGCTCCTTCTTCGATTCGGTTTTCCTTTTACATGCTTCTTGATTAACCATCTATTGGAGAAGTCCTTGACTGATGGCGAAGGAATCTCATGCTGAGCCTCAGTCCCCAAGCGTGATATATGTGTCTCCATCTTACATTCCCGGTTATTAGCATCAACAATGATTAGAAACTGGTAGGGAGAGGTGTGGTTGAAACTTGCACGAACTTGGCACTCTTCGGTAAAGATCGTCTCGTTTAGAAAGATAAGCTTGAACTAATGGCTTTCTTGATATTTTTTCATGAAATAGATAAGGGGAAGATAGACCCCTGCCCACGTGTATCCAGAGCTTTCGACTTGATAGGTATTTCCACACTAGGTTCATGAGGATGTCTTCGAGATGGGCGATGCTAAGCAGTCCCAGTCACACTCCTTTGGTAAAGCAACTACTTCTTCTACGGGAGACAAATTCTGAAAGCTATCTCACTGATGTAGTTACCATCGATCCAGATATGGTATATCTTAGACGTTGTTTCACTATTGCGGCAGTTGTGCATAGGGTGATGGAGTTGGAGTTGGTGATGTTGGACGTGCAGGACGTTGTATCTCGGTGGCTTTCCTCTTGCTGCTTCAACTAAACTGATTATGGAAGGCTGAAGATTGTATTTCCTGTTGGTGGGATGTATGCTTCCACGAATATCATGAGGCTCTTCATTACTGGCAGGCCTGGTGCATTCCAGTAGGGTGGATGCTGTCGTTGATGAGTGTTCAATAACTTCACGAATTCCATAGGATGACCAAAAGTGCAGATTCTCCAACATAGCATGGTAGACATGCACCATTGTCTGATAGAGTGACTCGATTTTGTTCGACATGACGCGTGGAAATCATTATCATCTTGAGGCTTCTCCCTTGAGGTATCAACTCCAGTGGAAGATTTCCGTCATAGAGCGTTGATATGTTGTACCAGAATTCTCTTTACCCAATGGTAGTACAATATACTAAAAATTTCCGAGAAAATTTCGAAAGGATATCTTACTTGCGTCATGCTCGTACATCCTTATCTGGTTGTAGCCGTTGTATCCATCCATAAGGAATAACATGCCATGTCCGCTGGTGGCGCCTACTAGCATGTCGATGTTAGGAAGAGGAGAGTCGTCCCTACACAAGGTAGAGCTGATGGAGATAGGCCTAGGAGATTCCTCATCTTAGAGCTCATCAGTTGTGGGGTTGG
Source organism: Papaver bracteatum (assembly GCA_023529315.1). NCBI lineage: Eukaryota > Viridiplantae > Streptophyta > Magnoliopsida > Ranunculales > Papaveraceae > Papaver > Papaver bracteatum. The sequence goes on along the minus strand of JAJJWX010005377.1, from coordinate 1,552,581 downwards.
TGTCGTCTTGCAGATGTTGTAGAGCATCTAGCACTTGTTCTTGTGGTTTGTTATTGTTGCAGCATTCCACTGGGAGGGGAGAACGTGCATCAGTCTCCCTCTTGGTGTGAATATGGTTCGCTGCTTCACTAGATGAAGAAGAACACCTTGTCAGCGAATATGCATTGGGAGGAATAACCCTTAATGATGCAATTTGGTCCTCCTCCCGGATTGACATCCACACAGGGAGTGGGATGCAATGAACTTTGTATGGTTCTTATCGCGGAGCTTCTCTTGGTTCGAATAACTCCACTCCATACATCGATGCGTAATGAGACAGTGATGCATGAATACAGACAACTTCTTTATCCAGCATGGTATTCAGGCACTGATGATATGTTGAAGGGAAAACCTCGTATGTGCTGGTCTGGTTTCCTTCGAAGTCCGTCATTGTGGTAGGCTTCCGTATTATCTTGCAGGGGCAAATCTTGGATGTCCTGAGAGCCTTGAGGGTAATCATATTCGAATACGCTCTTGTGTCGATGAGGGCCTTCCTGAACTCTGAGCCCTTGATGCGTGCAGCAACATGTAGGGGCCGGTTGTCACCTTCCTCCGTCATCATGTCGTCCACTGTAAATGTAAAATCATTTACATATGCTTCCGATGCGGTTAAGACTCCTTGACGTGAAGGAGTCAGGTGCACATTCAGATCTATCTGATTAATTGCAGCAAACGTCTCCGCCTGCTGATTCATCAAGAGATGTAAGAGTTTACACAAGCTTTCCACTAGAGATGCCACTTCCTGCTCCATTGGTCTCTGGTTCGTAGTAAAGTTGTCTAAATGAGGATGATCGTTGTGAGAACCAGTCCCCAGTGTAGGAGTCTCCATGATAAGACCGCCCATATCTGATGTTGATTCTTTTATCAGGTCCATGTAGGCCTACGTCGTTGAAGTACCTTCTCTAGGTACGTTGAACGCGCTCCATGTTGGCTCCAGGGGCTGTCGAGGCTCTTCTGGAAATCGATCAGTTAATATATTAAGAAAAGTGAGTACCACTTTCTGAGTTGCAGCCATATCCGTTTGAGTCTTAGCAAGGACTTCCTGTCTCTCCATCAAATCTGCGACGGTAATGGGAGATGGTCCTCCCCTTGATCCTCCAGTTCCTCGTCCTGATGAAGGGGTGGAAGTTGTTGCTCTGGTGGCCTCTGGAGGCGTTACACTTTAGGAGATACTGGGATTTGCGGCTGCTCTGGTTCTTGTGATAGGAGGTGTCGCGCCAATGGAATATCTCCTCCTGCTGCGCTGGTGCTGGTAGTAAAGGAATTAATTCCACGAGATACATTGATCGCACTGAAAGGCTGTACGGTAACACCACTAATTGGGATATCAACACCAGGAGTTATGTCGGCGCTAGTCCCGTCAGGATTGGTTGCTGATCCAGACCTAAGATCCACCATTTTGAAATCAGATAAATTGAATTTGTATTGAAGGAATTGTCTTCACAACCGAGAGATTAATCCTCCCACTGTGGTCGCCAATTGTTTGTGGGAGAAAACTACTTCTGCAGGTTTAGGTAATTTTGGGTGTGTGTGGATGAGAAGTGAATTTCAACCTTCAACAAATGTGATGCACGATGATCACTTTTGATTCGAGAGATAATCTGTACAATTCTGGCCTAAACCGAAGACACGGCCGTTCCAGATTTGTTTTGGTCACAGGTGAAGGATGTGAGGTTGATCTTAGGGAGGGAAGCAAAGAAGGTGTTGAGAGTATGAATATGAAGGCTATTTGATAACTTGTTAATATAAGGTTGAGTAGGCTAGCAAATGTTGCAGGAAGTATCTGGGTGTTGAATACGATGGTATTAACACTTGGTTTTCTGTGTTGTTGTAAATAGGGAGGAGAGCCTATTTATACAAGTCGATAAGCCTTTATCACGTCTCTCTTGGGAAAGTAGAGGAAGTGGAGTGATGGAGGAAGTGGAGTTGTGTGTTAGTGTCACACGGTTACTCGCCCACTTCTCCTATCATCGCTAACCGCCCATGTTTCCCTGACACGATCTTGTGATGGCGTGTTGCACACTGCACGCTGTAAACCGCCAGACCAATACCCCAGTTTGTATCCCCCAGTTGTTACGTGATTAACGTCTCGGGTGATTCATGGGACCCACATATGATAGCAAACGGTGCTAGGTGAAATAACTGAATTATTTGCAAGTGTTCATTCTATGCATGTGTTTCATTGAATGTGCTCAACATGCTGGAAGCATGGTTGCCTTAAAACTTTGATGAAAAAAAGTTGCAAGTTGAAGTGCCTCAACTAGATATGTTCAGGCAGTATTTTGGAGGCCGCATGAGTGGGACCCATCTTGGCCGATTATGCCATGGGGAAGTGTGGATGATGGTGATCACGGTGATACCTTGTTTGCCACCTAACTCCCTTCCTAGGCTATTCATCCAAGTATGCGAACTTGGACGGACGAGATTGATGGAGAGATAACCGTTAGATTAGGGTTTGGAAAGCTTGCGAGCTTCCTTTTTCGCCCTAACGGTTTTATTCCTTGGGAGGCATGCAAGGGAGGACCGATTGATCCTGCAGGCAGGCAGGACGCCAATCTACACGCCCATGTAGAGTTGAATCTCATTGGAGCGATCTGGGTCGCCCGTTCTAGCCTTTGATGACGGATGGCCGAGATTAGAAGTGGCCTTACATGCCACCTTTGGGAACACAATCGAGACATAAAACAACAATGGGCACCGGCCGATTGGTTCACCATGGAGGTGGGCCCACGGTGGTCACGTAGGTGCCATCAAACCGTTCATGTACGGTGGTTCCAAGTTGCGTGGTCGCAACTGTCGGCAAACCCTAGTTTTAGGGTTTGCGGGCCTGCTTCCTTTGCGCCACCGTAACTCAACGTCTGTGACTCCCATAAAGAAGCCGTTATCACTAGCAGGGAGGTGGTTGGTGGCGAGCATGTGCACGCTTGGTTTGCGACCATAGGCGCGATCTAAGCCATCCAAACGCGCCTGCGATGACGGATGTCTTAGATTAAAATGGATCTCGCATGATACTTTTGGGAACAAATTTTGAGACGACTGGCTGCAATCTTCAATGTCCGATTGATTGGATGTGTATCCGAGCCCACGGTGAGCACGTTGGTACTACCGGCCGGTGGTTGGGACACCAAACCATTCGTGTACGCCGGTTGCAAGTTGCTTGGTCGCAACTTGTTTAGCAAACCCTAATTTTAGGATTTGTGGGTCCGCCACTTCTCTCTAACGGTTTTGTGGTTTCTACGGCCCCCTTTGGGAAACCAATCAATCCAGGAGGAAGGTAGGCTGGCGGTGAGCATGTGCATGCATGCTACTCGGTCCCGCGTGCGATCTAGGCCGTCCAACTATGCCTGCGAAGTTGGACGGTTGAGATCTATTTTTTAAGCTTGTCTTTGCAGAACAGCTTTTCATGACTAGCATTGGTAGTATTTTTAAACTCAACGGGGCTAATATAACCCGCCGTGAGAGACGCTCAATGGGGCTAGTATAACCTGCCGTGAGGCTTTACTCAATCGGGCTAGTATAACACCGAGAGTTTCAGCCTGTACGTGTATTTCACACATGTCTCCTTATTAATGCTTGGAGATTCGTGTTGGTCTGCTGAGAGCAACACTCAGTCGTCATGCCGCATAAATAATGAGAGTGGAGAAGTACATGAAATACAAGGCTGGCCATGCATTAATCAATAACGCTGTAAATTCACATGGTGTATGGGATTGTTGTTACATGCTCCAACCTGGATGAATTTCGTGTATTTAATTCACAGAATACTGAGATTGTTTCCACATGCTCCATTCTAGGTGAATTAGTAAAGTGAAGAAGTACTCATCACTTCATTAACGACTTTATCCCTTACAGGATGTCAGTATATATTTATTTGGTTTTACAATTTTAGCCCTGAACTAAAATCCACCATCAACATTAAGTCCCCTGCCTAGCACACAACGGTTACACTGTTGCGAGGTAGGCATGAGATGGTGACAGTTTAAAGACAAAACTTATAAGACAAAGTTAGATGTTACCAGGAGAGACGGGTTATCCTGTCCTCGGAGGATGTCACATTTAAGAGGCGTGTAGGCGAGCGTTCCCCTAGCATGATGTAGGTCTTGCTTGTTTCAGTCGAACTTGTTATGCCTACTTCGATCGAGGGACTACTGCACATGCTCAATCGTGGGGTTGTGCCTAATCGACGGACTGTTACGCTTGCTTCGTTCATGGGTCTACTGCGCCTGCGTGATCGAATGTGGAACCTGATATGGGCATGTTTTCAAACATGGGAAGTTGTGCATGCTTCGAACATGGTCCATCGTGTGCACGTTTTCAAACTTTGTCCATGTCATATGATTTCTTAATATGCATATGGGCCCGCCTAATTCTCTTAACCGTGGGACTCATCATGCGCCTTCTTGATCTGGGATTGTTGTGCCTGCTTAATAGGCATGTTCAACCTTGCATGCGCATGTATGCTACCTGCATGCTCAACCTTGACTGCGCCTACATGCTATGCTTGCATGCTCAACCTTGCGCCTGCATGTTATGCCTGCATTCTCAACCTTTCCTTCGCCTACATGCTCAACCTTTCCTGCATGCTACATGCTCAACCTTGCCTGCGCCTGCATGCTCAACCTTGCCAGCGCCTGCATGTTATGCCTGCATGCTCAACTTTTCCTTCGCCTGCATGCTATGCCTGCATGCTCAACTTTTCCTGCGCCTACATGCTTGATGTGCCTGCTTTGATGAACTTTGTGTGCTCAAATGTAAATGCGGGTCCTATAGAGAGCGTTGAAACATCTTCTTAAGCGAGCGTGGAGGAGGTTCCTGGTGAGAGTGTTGAAGCAGGCTTCTGAAGCGAACATGGAGGAGGCTCCTGGTGAGCGTTGAAGCAGGCTTCTGAAGCGAACATGCTGGAGGCTCCTGAAAAGCATTGAAGCAGGCTTCTGAAGCGAACATGCTGGAGGCTCCTGAAGAGTGTTGAAGCAGGCTTCTGAATAGAACATGGAGGAGGCTCCTGGTGAGAGTGTTGAAGTAGGCTTCTGAAGCGAACATGGATGAGGCTCCTGGTGAGCGTTGAAGCAGGCTTCTGAAGCGAACATGTTGGAGGTTCCTGAAAAGCATTAAAGCAGGATTCTGAAGCGAACATGCTGGAGGCTCCTGAAGAGTGTTGAAGAAGGATTCTGAAGAGAACATGGAGGAGGCTCCTGGTGAGTGTTGAAGAAGGCTTCTGGAGCGAACATGTTGGAGGCTCCTGGTGAGCGTTGAAGAAGGCTTCTGAAGAGAACATGCTGGAGGCTCCCGAAGAGCATTGAAGCAGGCTTCTGAAGAGAACATGCTGGAGGCTCCTGAAGAGTGTTGAAGCAGGCTTCTGAAGAGAACATGCTGGAGGCTCCTGAAAAGCGTTGAAGAGGCTCCTTCTTCGATTCAGTTTTCCTTTTACATGCTTCTTGATTAACCATCTATTGGAGAAGTCCTTGACTGATGGCGAAGGAATCTCATGATGACCCTCATTCCCCAAGCGTGATCTATGTGTCTCCATCTTACATTCCCGGTTATTAGCAACAACAATGATTAGAAACTGGTAGGGAGAGGTGTGGTGGAAACTTGCACGAACTTGGCACTCTTCGGTAAAGATCGTCTCGTTTAGAAAGATAAGCTTGAACCAATGGCTTTCTTGATGTTTTTTCATGAAATAGAGAAGGGGAATATAGTCCCCTGCCCACGAGTATCCAGAGCTTTCGACTTGATAGGTATTTCCACGCTAGGTTCATGAGGATTTCTTCTAGATGGGCGGTGCTAAGCAGTCCCAGTCACACTCCTTTGGTAAAGCAACTACTTCTTCTACGGGAGACAAATTCTGAAAGCTATCTCACTGATGTAGTTACCATCGATCTAGATATGGAATAACTTGGACATTGTTTCACCATTGTGGCAGTTGTGCATAGGGTGCTGGAGTTGGAGTTGGTGATGTTGGAGGCGCAGGACGTTGTATCTCGGTGGCTTTCCTCTTGCTGCTTCAACTAAACTGCTTATGGAAGGCTGAAGATTGTATTTCCTGTTGGTGGGATGTATGCTTCCACGAATATCATGAGGCTCTTCATTACTAGCAGGCCTGGTGCTTTCCAGCAGGGTGGATGCTGTCGTTGATGAGTGTTCAATAACTTCACGAATTCCAGAGGATGACCAAAAGTGCAGATTCTCCAACATAGCATGGTAGACATGCACCATTGTCTGATAGAGTGACTCGATTTTGTTCGACATGACGCGTGGAAATCATTATCCTCTTGAGGCTTCTCCCTTGAGGTATTAACTCCAGTGGAAGATTGCCGCCATAGAGGGTTGATATGTTGTACCAGAATTCTTTTAACCCAATGGCAGTACAATATACTAAAAATTTCCGAGAGAAGTTCGAAAGGCTATCTTACTTGCATCATGCTCGTACATCCTTATCTGGTTGTAGCCGCTGTAACCATCCATGAAGGAGAACATGCCGTGTCCGCTGGTGGCGCATACTAGCATGTCGATGTTAGGCAGAGGAGAGTCGTCCCTACACAAGGTAGAGCTGATGGAGATAGGCCTAGGAGATTCCTCATGTTCGAGCTCATCAGTTGTGGGGTTGGTGTCGTCTTGCATATGTTGTGGAACATCTAGCACTTGTTCTAGTGGTTCGTTATTGTTGCAGCATTCCCCTGGGAGGGGAGAACGTGCATCAGTCTCCCTCTTGGTGTGAACATGGTTCGCTGCTTCACTAGATGAAGAATAACACCTTGTCAGCGAATATGCATTGGGAGGAATAACCCTTAATGATGCAATTCGGTCCTCCTCCCGGATTGACATCCACACAGGGAGTGGGATGCAATGAACTTTGTATGGTTCTTCCCGCGGAGCTTCTCTTGGTTCGAATAACTCCACTCCATACATCGATGCGTAATGAGACAGTGATGCATGAATACAAACAACTTCTTTATCCAGCATGGTATTCAGGAACTGATGATATGTTGAAGGGAAAACCCCGTATGTGCTGGTCTGGTTTCCTTCGAAGTCCGTCATTGTGGTATGCTTCCGTATTATCTTGCAGGGGCGAATCTTGGATGTCCTGAGAGCGTTGAGGGTAATCATATTCGAAGACGCTCTTGTGTCGATGAGGGCCTTCCTGAACTCTGAGCCCTTGATGCGTGCAGCAACATGTAGGGGCCGGTTGTCACCTTCCTCCGTCATCATGTCGTCCACTGTAAATGTAACATCATTTATATATGCTTCTGATGCGGTTAAGACTCCTTGACGTGAAGGAGTCAGGTGCACACTCAGATCTATCTGATTAATTGCAGCAAATGTCTCCGCCTGCTGATTCATCGAGAGATGTAAGAGTTTACACAAGCTTTCCACTAGAGATGCCACTTCCTGCTCCATTGGTCTCTGGTTCGTAGTAAAGTTGTCGAAATGAGGATGTTCGTTGTGAGGACCAGTCCCCAGTGTAGGATTCTCCATGATAAGACCGCCCATATTTGATGTTGCTTCTTTTATCAGGTCCATGTAGGCCTGCGTCGTTGAAGTACCTTCTCTGGGTACGTTGAACGCGCTCCATGTTGGCTCCAGGGGCTGTCGAGGCTCTTCTGGCAATCGATCAGTTAATATATTAAGAAAAGTGAGTACCTCTTTCTGAGTTGCAGCCATATCCGTTTGAGTCTTAGCAAGGACTTCCTGCCTCTCCATCAAATCTGCGACGGTAATGGGAGATGGTCCTCCCCTTGATCCTCCAGTTCCTCGTCCTGATGAAGGGGTGGAAGTTGTTGCTCTGGTGACCGCTGGAGGCGTTATACTTGAGGAGATACTGGGATTTGCGGCTTCTCTGGTTCTTGTGATAGGAGGTGTCGCGCCCAATGGAATATATCCTCCTGCTGCGCTGGTGCTGGTAGTAAAGGAATTAATTCCACGAGATACATTGATCGCACTGAAAGGCTATACGGTAACACTACTAATTGGGATATCAACACTAGGAGTTTTGTCGGTGCTAGTCCCGTCAGGATTGGTTGCTGATCCAGACCTAAGATCCACCATTTTGAAATCAGAGAAATTGAATTGGTATTGAAGGAATTTTCTTCACAACCGAGAGATTAATCCTCCCACTGTGGTCGCCAATTGTTTGTGGGAGAAAACTACTTCTGCAGGTTTAGGTAATTTTGGGTGTGTGTGGATGAGAAGTGAATTTAAACCTTCAACAAATGTGCTGCACGATGAGAAGTTTTGATTCGAGAGATAATCTGTACAATTCTGTCCTAAACCGAAGACACGGCCGTTCCAGATTTGTTTTGGTCACAGGTGAAGGATGTGAGGTTGATCTTAGGGAGGGAAGCGAAGAAGGTGTTGAGAGTATGAATATGAAGGCTATTTGATGACTTGTTAATAGAAGGTTGAGTAGGCTAGAAAATGTTGCAGGAAGGCTCTGGGTGTTGAATACGATGGTATTAACACTTGGTTTTCTGTGTTGTTGGAAATAGGGAGGAGAGCCTATTTATACAAGTCGATAAGCCTTTATCACGTCTCTCGTGGGAAAGTGGAGGAAGTGGAGTGATGGAGGAAGTGGAGTTGTGTGTTAGTGTCACACGGTTACTCGCCCACTTCTCCTATCATCGCTAACCGCCCATGTTTCCCTGACACGATCTTGTAATGGCGTGTTGCACGCTGCACGCTGTAAACCGCCAGACCAATACCCCAGTTGTGACGTGATTAACGTCTCGGGTGAGTCATGGGACCCACATGTGATAGCAAACGATGCTAGGTGAAATAACTGAATTATTTTCAAGTGTTCATTCTACGCATGCGTTGCATTGAATGTGCTCAACATGCTGGAAGCATGGTTGCCTTAAAACTTTGATGAAAAAAGTTGCAAGTTGAAGTGCCTCAACTAGCTATGTTCAGGCAGTGTTTTGGAGGCCGCATGAGTGGGACCCATCTTGGACGATTATTCCACGGGGAAGTGTGGATGATGGTGATCACGGTGATACCTTATTTGCCACCTAACTCCCTTCCTAGGCTATTCATCCAAGCATGCGAACTTGGACGGACGAGATTGATGGAGAGATAACTGTTAGATTAGGGTTTGGAAGGCTTGCGAGCTTCTTTTTTCACCCTAATGGTTTTATGCCTTGGGAGGCGTGCAAGGGAGGACCGATTGGTCCTGCAGGCAGGCAGGCAGGACGCCAATCTACACGCCCATGTAGAGTTAAATCTCATTGGAGCGATCTGGGTCGCCCGTTCTAGCCTGTGATGACGGATGACCGATATTAGAAGTGCCCTTACATGCCACCTTTGGGAATGCAAATCGAGACGTACAGAAACCATGGGCACCGGCCGATTGGTTCACCGTGGAGGTGGGCCCACGGTGGTCACGTAGGTGCCATCAGTTGGTGACGATGCCTCCAAACCGTTCATGTACGGTGGTTCCAAGTTGCGTGGTCGCAACTGTCGGCAAACCCTAGTTTTAGGGTTTGCGGGCCTGCTTCCTTTGCGCTACCGTAACTCAACGTCTGTGACTCCCATAAAGAAGCCGTTAGCACCAGCAGGGAGGCGGTTGGTGGTGAGCATGTGCATGCTTGGTTTGCGACCATAGGAGCGATCTAAGCCATCCAAACGCGCCTGCGATGACGGATGTCTTAGATTAAAAGGGATCTCGCATGCTACTTTTGGGCACAAATTTCGAGACGGCTAGCTGCAATCTTCAATGTATGATTGATTGGATGTGTATCCGAGCCCACAGTGAGCACGTTGGTACTACCGACCGGTGGTTGGGATACCAAACCGTTCGTGTACGCCGGTTGCAAGTTGCTTGGTCGCAACTTGTTTAGCAAACCCTAATTTTAGAGTTTGTGGGTCCGCCACTTCTCTCTAAAGGTTTTGTGGTTTCTACGTCCCCCTTGGGGAAACCAATCAATCCAGGAGGAAGGTAGGCTGTCGGTGAGCATTTGCATGCATGCTACTCGGTCCTGCGTGCGATCTAGGTCGTCCAACTATGCCTGCGAAGTTGGACGGTTGAGATCTATTTTTTAAGCTTGTCTTTGCAGAACAGCTTTTCATGACTAGCATGGGTAGTAATTTTTATACTCAATGGGGCTAATATAACTCGCCGTGAGAGACGCTCAACGGGGCTAGTATAACCTGCCGTGAGGCTTTACTCAATCGGGCTAGTATAACACCGAGAGTTTCAGCCTGTACGTGTATTTCACACATGTCTCCTTATTAATGCTTGGAGATTCGTGTTGGTCTGCTGAGAGAAACACTCAGTCATCATGCCGCACAAATAATGAGAGTGGAGAAGTACAGGAAATACAAGGCTGGCCATGCATTAATCAATAATGCTGTAAATTCACAGGGTGTATGGGATTGTTGTTACATGCTCCAACCTGGATGAATTTCATGTATTTAATTCATAGAATACTGAGATTGTTTCCACATGCTCCATTCTAGGTGAATTAGTAAAGTGAAGAAGTACTCATCACTTCATTAACGGCTTTATCCATTACAGGATGTCAGCATATATTTATTTGGTTTTACAATTTTAGCCCTGAACTAAAATCCACCATCAACACTAGGCCACACGTACAATATTGCAGCATGTTTACGGCCATCCATAATGGTTGGGACAATGTATATTTATCCATGGCTCGAGTTGTCCGACTAGGGCGTGTAAATGGCGCAACTTGGCCATAGCCGATAAGCAAAGACTGAGGCTGGTCTCCCTTCCGTGATTCCTGCATGTTCCGCCTATTCAGCTTGCGTTTCTCCTTCTTCCTTTAAGGCTTCCATAGTATTTACGCCTGGTGAAGTTGTGTCGTCTTCCCAGTTTTCAACAAAGATTTCTTCTCGTCAAGTCCAACTTTCATCATGTCGATCAAAAGCGAATCTTCCTCGAGTCGACCAGGTTCTCCAGCCAAATGTGCTAGGCTTGATTCTCGCGATAATTCCCCCATCCGAGTCATTCGGGTTAAGAAGGTCATATCAGTATGTTCTCATTAATCAACATACGTTTCTTTATTTTCCGATGAATAATGGAAGTTTTCCTTCTGTGTAGAGGTATCATGTTGGATCATGTGTTACCGTCATTGATGGAGATGACTTGGTTACCCCTTTTTCTTCGAGCTCGATCTTTCCAGCCACTGCAGATCTGGAGAACGCTGACTTAGGAATTTCTTTCCATGAGTATCCCAATGCAGGCTTGTTGTTCGGAACCCGCATGAGGTGCCTTTCTTCTAACTACCGGAACGTTGGGGGGTTCCTTGTGCGAAAATAATTCGTAACTCTTTACACAAAAATATGGAAGATATACGACCATATTGCCACCAGGAACGTGGTACAATATTGTTCGTCTGCTTTGGTTTCTATTGTGAATTGTCTCCTGCCAATAGTTGTTGAAATGGATTATATGTCTATCCGTGCCATCTCGGAAGCAGCTATTCAAAAGTGGGAGAACATGGTGTCTACCTGTGAATCTCTGAAGCTCAATATTAGTTGGTTGCAGCATCGTCTTGAAATTGTGAAGGTTGACAGGGATGGTATTCTTGCTGGCGTGGTCCCTGCTACAAAATCTATTCTGAAAGAGAAGAAATCCTTGGCCTTGGAGTCATAGAAGGTGGAAGAGTCAATCCGGAATTTGAAGAGCAAGACTGAGAGGTATCAAAGTCGTTTGAGGATGATGCTTTCTAGAGATTACCATCTTTTGGACGGGATTTTCTGAGTTATGTGGTTGTGATATGTTTGGGTTTCTTTCTGGGTTTTGAGCATGTTTTTTTTTTTTTTACATTTTTTTTTGAAGAACAGGAGAACTTTATTGATTTGCTTCAATCAAATGAAATAAAAACTCAATACGGTATGGAAGAAAGTGGAAAGATTCCTGGATATCCGTGCTTGTGATACGGTGGGGTGAGGCAGTGTTCAGGCGTAGTATGCCTTTAGCCATTTCCCTTTGATGACCGCTTCCAGTTTTCCCCCGTCCTCCTTAATGACTTTGTAGTACCCACTACTGTATGCTTTCGTGATTATATAAGGACCTTCCCATTTTGCGGAGAACTTTGGTGCAGATGCGTCTTGCTGGATGTGTTTAGCAGTCTTCAGTACCAAGTCTCCTATTTGAAAAATTCTAGGTTTCACGGTCTTTTTGTATGCTCTGGAATTCCTGTTTCTGTATACCTATGCGTGTTCTTCCGCTTTGTCCCTCCTGGAGTCTACAGTGTCCAATTCTGCAACCATGGCACTTAAGGCTTCAGCTTCATTCCATCGAACTCCGCTTGCTTCGGCAATCCTGGATGATGGGATTTTAATTTTCGTCGGGAGGATAGCGTCTGCGCCATAAATAAGAGAATAAGGAGAGACCCCAGTGGAACTTCTTGGTGACGTCCGGTACGCCCAGAGTGCCATGGGCAGTTGCTCATGCCATGTTCGAGGATTATCGTGCACTGTTCGACCGAGGATTCGAATCAGAGTTTTGTTGGTGATTTCAGCCTGCCCGTTCCCTTGAGGGTAATATACTGTGGAGAAGACTTGTTTAATCATGTATTCCTCGAGCAACTCTCGTACTTGCCTGTTCGCGAAAGGGGTACCATTGTCGGTGACGATATGTTTAGGCACGCCAAAACGGCAGATAATGTACTCCTTAATGAATGCCGCAATCGTGGTTCCGTTCGTTCCTCATAAAGCTATGGATTCGACCCATTTGGTAAAGTATTCGGTTGTTGTTATTACATACTCGTGATGTTTTGAGGATGGTGGGTTGATCTTCCCAATGATGTCGAGTCCCCAGCTATGAAAGGGCCATGGACTGCTTATTGAATGTAGGGTGGTTGCCGGTACATGAATAAGGTTCCCGTGGACCTGACACTCCTTGCACCTCTGTACGAAAATAGTTGTGTCGTCCTCCATGGTCGGCTAGTAGTACTTCTCGTGTATTTGGAGAAATAACTTCCGCTTTCCTTGGTGTTCTCCTTCGTGCATCTCCTTCAGCATGATTGGAACCTCTTCCTTGTTCAAACATCGCAGAAGCCTCCCTCCAAAGCTTTTACGATATAAGATCCCTTCGTGGAATACGAACCTCTTGGACCTTTGTTTTATTTTGGATGCCTCTTTCTCATTGGTGGGGAGTATCCCGTCACGAAGGTAACTGATGTACGGCTTATTCCAGTCCCCGGTGTGACCAATGTTGAAAATTTCTAATTGACGCGGCGGCGCTTGACAGTTGGAACAGGTTCTTTGAAGTAACCAAGCTTGGTCGACCTCCATCTCTGGCCAATAATAACCAAGGCGTTGTAAACGACGATAGAGGGTTACCACCAATGTCTGTCCGCAGACCTCACCATGGATGCGATTGAGATGTTGATGTGCTTCCTCTTCTCCGAGGCATCTTGACAAAGAGCCGTCTGGATTTCGATGATAGAGTACCCCTCGAAGCATGAAGAAATCACGCAAGGTTTTAATACTGACCTTTCCTTGAAAGAGTGAACTGCTAAGCTCTTGGATAATCGGTGTTCTCTAGTCATCAACTTCATCTTTTTCAGGTTATGAAAGCCACGTTGAATCCATGGTCCATATTTTCACCGTCAGAGTTTCCTCAAGGCCTTCAAATCGCATTTTCGATGCTAACATTGCTAGGCAGTAGACATGTTGGTTGTTGTCGCGCCCGATATGGTCTACTGTTGCATCGGCGAAGTAGTTCAGCAGTTTTTGCGCTTCGGCTCTATATGGGGCTAAGGTTACCTCCTTCAGCACGTATACTCCATTTACTTGGTTTACCAGTAGTTTAGAGTCCCCTCTTATTTCCAGACGTGTGGCTCCGGCTTGTTTAGCCAAGGACAACCCAATGAGGAAGGATTCATACTCTGCCGAATTGTTGGTGCAGGGGAAGTCTAGATTGAAGGAGTGTGATAAAACTTCACCAGTTGGGGATACTAGAACCACGCCGGATCCTCCCATGCCGTTGTTAGGGGTGGTGGAGCCGTCGAAAAACAATAGCCAGGTTTCCTCTTGGATGAAAGAGATTTCCGGAAAGTCCCCAGGGAGGTCTTCGCGTAATGTTACAGCATTTTCTCCTGGAAATGCCGCCAACAAATTTGCAACTGCATGTCCTTTGATGGCCCTCAGAGAAGCACATATTATGTCGAATTATGACATTTGGAGAAGCCATTTGGCCGGCCTTCCTATCATAGGAGGTTTTGATAGGAGGAACTTCACAGGATCGGATTTGGATATTAACACCACTTTATTGGACATCAAGTAGTTCCTGAATTTCTGGATGGAGTAGACCAAAGCTAGGCATGCCTTTTCTGCTTTAGGATACCTGAGTTCTGCATCTCTCAAAGTCCGACTGAAATAATATATGGGGTATTCAATCCCTTCGTCATCTTCTTGGGCGAGGAGATCTCCAACAACAGTGTCACTGAAAGCGGTATAGAGGTGTAGCTGTCTTCCTTGCATGTGTGATCTCATGACAGCAGGTGAAGATAATGTTTGTTGAATCTTCTAGAACGCTTCCTGTTGTAATGTGGTCCATACAAAGATTGCTCCTTTCTTTAGTAAGGGGGTAAACGAAGCAATAAGTTGAGCCAATCCGGGTATGAAGCGGCGGATGTAGTTTATTTTGCCCATGAAACTCTGGAGTTCCTTCATGTTCCGCGGTGGTGGCATTGTGAGGATGACTTGCGTTTTGGTTGGGTCAACTTTGATCCCCTCAGCGGTTACTTGGAAGCCTAGGAACTTGCCCGAGGAGACACCGAAAGCATACTTTAACGGATTCATTTTTAGCTTGTATTCGCGGCATCTTTCGAACACCTGCTGTAGAATCCCCATGTGAGCCGCCCGAGTTTTTGACTTGACCACTATGTCATCTACATAATCCTCAACTTGCTTGTGTATCATGTCATGAAAAATTATGGTCATGGCGCGTTGGTATGTGGCGCCAGCGTTCTTCAAACAGAAGGGCATCACAGTATAGAAAAAGTTTCCGAGAGGAGTTCGAAAATCCGTCTTTCTTGCATCATGCTCGTACATCTTTATTTGGTTGTAGCCGTTGTACCCGTCCATGAAATAAACATGCCATGTCCACTGGTGGCATCTACCAACATGTCGATGTTGGGGAGAGGAAAATCATCTTTAGGGCAACATTTATTTAGATCCATAAAATCGACACAACACCTGATTTGACCATTCTTCTTTTTTACCGGAACTATCCAACTAGGTGGGGTGATGGATTGGTTTGATGAAACCAGCCACCAATACCTTTTGAACCTCTGCCTTAATATGTTCTTCAATATCATGCCGGAATTGTCTTGGGGTCTGCTTGACCGGCTTGGATCCGGATATCACATGTAAGTGGTGAGTAACCAGCTTCTCGTCCAGGCCATGAATTTCCTCGCACGTCCATGTGAACACATCTTGATATTCCTTGAGGAGGTCTACCAACTTTGTATTCTCGTTTGTATGTAGAGTCGAGCTTATGGAGATGAGTCGTGGAGATTCCTCATTCCCAATATTAACAATTTCAAGCTCGTCCGTGGTTGAATTGGTGCCGTCTTGTAGCTGTTGTGGTGCATCAGGTATCTCCTCTCGTGGCTCGTCACCAGGCTGGCATTCCAT
Organism: Papaver bracteatum; assembly: GCA_023529315.1. NCBI lineage: Eukaryota > Viridiplantae > Streptophyta > Magnoliopsida > Ranunculales > Papaveraceae > Papaver > Papaver bracteatum. Next base: position 1,536,936 of record JAJJWX010005377.1, on the reverse strand, counting down.
TGGGCGGAGAGACTGTGTGATAGTCTCCCCTGTTAATTGCTAACATCGGTGTTGATATACGGTTTTCCCTTTTTCGTCGTGACCCATAATGAAAGCCCGTCCTCGCTTGGTTGGAACCAAACTCTGGTCTTATGGATGGAGGCGAGTGCGCCTCTCTTATGAAGGTGTGATGTGATGCCGAGTTTCTCCGCAGGGTTTTGCAGGACTATCGCTTTCTTTAATGGTCGTCCATTTTGGCAGTGGGGTGTGGTGAGCCTTGTTGGTTGTGACTTGTGGCCCCTGTCTTGGCTCAAAAATTTCCATGCCACATATTGGTGCATAGGGAGATGATAACGCTGCGATGCGAATGACTTCTCCGTTTAGCGTGGTTTTCAAACACTGGTGATACGTCGAAGGAATGATCCTGTTTTCGTGGAGCCATGGTCTCCCCAGTATCATGTGGTAGTCTGGCTCCTTTTCAATTACCTCGAATCTTACTTTTGACTGGACAGGTCCAACTGATAGATTCAAATTGACGTACCCATATGTATTGGTTTGGTTACCTTCGAAATCGGTCATGGCAGTAGGTTGTCGTGTAACCTCGCTTGGTCGTACTTTAGACGTCCTGAACGTCCTAAGGGTGACAACATTGGAGGGTGCTCCTGTGTCGATGAGGGCCCTTTTGAATCCCACATTTTTGATTCAAGCTGTGACGTGCAGGGCGCGGCTATGGCCTTCCTCTGCCATCATGTCATCGTCGGTGAACGTAATATTATTAACGGACGAATCCTGCGTTTTTGCTGTTTCCGAGCTTGGAGGAACCAAGGGCACGCTTAACATTATCTGATTGATGGCGGTGAACGTCTCCATCCGATTGATGGTTGTGAATAATGTAATAGTTCACATAAGTTTTCCACCAGCGAGGACGCTTCTTGGCTTACGGGTCTCTGATTGGTAGTGAAGTTGTTGGCTTGAGAGTGATCATTCGGCATGTCAGTCCCCAAATCTGAAGTTTCCGAGGCAGGCGAACCGCTCATCTCTGTCGTCAGGTCAATGATGAAATCCAGTATGGCATTGATTGCATCTCTCATCGGACCCATGTTTTTGGTGTGAATCCCCTGGACCCGTACTAGGTCAATCAGCCTTGGAACTCCTTCGTTGGCCGTGTTGTTGGGCGTTAAAACGTTGCCATTTTCCTGAGTGGAACCCAAGGACGCAGATTCAGTCCAAAGACCAACCCTCCTTCATTGTTAGAGAAACATATTCAGAGATTGATATTGGGACCGATAGACCGATCTCCCACTGTGGTCGCCAATTGTTTGTAGGTGAAAATGGTTTCTGCTGATTTTGGTAATTGCGGGTGTGCAAGTGAGAAACAATTTAAACCCTAAACAATGTACTGCAAGGGAGTACTTTAGATTCGATAGATCAATCTGTACAAGTCCGGCCTAAACCAAGAAATGGTCGTTCCAAACTTGCTTCGGTCACAAAGTGGAGGAGAATGGGTTGGTTTTGGGAAGGGAATCAAGGAAAGTGGTGAGACCAGAATAGTTGATTCTGGAAGAGTAGTTGGGTTACTACGACTTGTTATCAGAAAAGTGAGAGAGCTAACAAGGTGAGCTAGCAAGTAAGTATTTTCGAGTGTTGTATCTCCCGTATGAACTTGTTGTTTAATGAAAATAGGTAAGACCTATTTATACAAGTCGAATTAAAAACGTACCCTGGTCTCATTAAGGAGTGGGGAAGTAAATGGGAGGAGGTGGTAACCGTATGCATGGAATTGATGTTCTATAAAGTAGTTAACGCATGAAACTGGTTTTCATGAAACTGCTAACGTTATGGAATTGATGTCCCATAAAATTGTTAATGCATGTACTTTATGTCCCATGAACGTTTCACACATAACTTCCCGTATTTACTAACCGCCTCACCCTTATGACACTTCCTTATGACGGGCGTAGTATACGCCGCACGCTGTAAACCACCAAACCAATACCCAAAGAGGATCCCCCAGTTTGAGTTGATGTCTCAAATGTTTTTGGAAAACAGGTAGCACATTATTGTGGCTTGGCAAGTCAAGCTCGGGAAACTTGCTAGCCTGGTGACCTTCGACGGTTGAGATTTTTCATCTTGAGAGGAGGGGCAACCGTTGATCGTTTCACACCTTCGTTTTGGTAGCCGCGTAGTGAGGGCCAACGTGGTGGCGCGACTAGGTTGGCATGCCGTTGGCATGGCCAAACTTAGGTTTTCGGGCCAAAGGTTACCATGTGTCATCTGGTAACCTTGGATGGCTAGGATTTTCTCCTAGGATTGAAGGGCAACCATTGATTGTTGCACGCCTTCGTTTTGGTGGACGCGTAGGGAAAGCCAACAGGGTGGCGCGGCTAGGGTGTGGTTAGGCTTGGCATGTGGGGCCAAGGTTCGCCTTGGGCGTGGATAGCTTTGGCTAGGTGAGATTTTGTCTTGGCATGTGGGGCCAAGGGTTTGCCATGGGCGTATGGCGTGGCTAGGGCCAAGGCAAGGGCGTTTGGCTTGGCATGATGTGACTAGCATGGCTAGGGCCAAGGCAAAGTGCGTTTGGCATGGCGCGGCTAGCTTCGCTAGGTTTGGTTTGTATTGGCATGTGGGGCCAAGGGTTTTCCATGGGCACATGGCGTGGCTAAGGCCAAGGCAAGGGCGTTTGGATTGGAATGATGTAAGTAGCATGGCTAGGGTCAAGGAAAAGTGCATTTTGCATGGTGCAGCTAGCTTAGCTAGGTTTGGTTTAGCTTGGCATGTGGGGCCAAGGGTTTTTCCATGGGCGCATGGTGTGGCTAGGGCTAAGGAAAGGGCGTTTGGCTTGGCATGGTATGACTAGCATACCTAGGGCCAATGCAGAGTGTGTTTGGCATGGCGCGGATAGCTTGGTCTAGGTGCGGTTTTGGATTGGCATGTGGGGCTAAGGGTTTGCCATAGGCGCATGGCGTTGCTAGATTGGGCTAGGTGCGGTTTTGGCTTGGCATGTGGGGCCAAGGGTTTTCCATGGGCGCATGGCGTGACTAGCTTGGGCTAGGTGCGGTTTTGGCTTGGCATGTGGGACCAAGGACTTTCCATAGGCGCATGGCGTTGCTAGCTTGGGCTAGGTGCGTGACCAAGCTAGATTTTTGGGGCAAAGGTCATTTGGTAACCTTAGACGGCCAGGATTTGCTCCTGGGATTGAACGGCAACCGTTGATTGTTGCACGCCTTCGTTTTGATAGCCGCTTAGTGAAGGCCAGTAGGGTGGCTCGGCATGGGGCCATGGCGAGGGGCGTTTGGCATGGCGCAGTAGGCATGGATGGCATGATTTTCCATTGGCATGGAGGTGCGGCTAGCATGGCTGGCATACTTTGGTGCGGTTGATGTGGCTGGCATGATTTGCCATTGGCATATAGGTGCGGCTATCATGGTTGGCATGCTTTGACGCGGTTGGTGTGGCTGACATGATTTTCCATTGGCACAGAGGTGCGGTGATGAGCACGAAAGTGCGACGCATTTTCATCCATAAATACATTAGCTGGGATTCATTTTATCACTAATAAACTTGTTTGTAGGTGTTTTTGGAAAATAAACGTTGTTAGAAGAATCATCTCGAAAAACTGCTAAAGGCGCCCCCGGAGGATATGTGTTATTCGGACCCTCAATGCCGGTTAAGAGGAACCTCAATTACTAAGGGGTACCCAGTTTCTAAGAGGCACCTTGTTCGCTATTTACACCCTAATTATTAAAGGCACCCACGATTTGGTTAGGGGCACTTCATCTTCAACATTTCAAAATGGAAATTTGGCGGGAAAAGATATTATCAAAACACCAGAACTAGGGTTCGATAATTGAAGGTGTTATAATGAGATTAAAAGGTTTAAATTTCATGGGGATGATCTTCTCGGCTAAACATAGCCGGTAAGGTTCTCTGTTTCGATCAGAATTGGCTAGAATCGTTGATGTGAAGCAAACCAGTCGCATGAAACTTTAGGGTTTGATTTTAAGGCTTGTTTGGGAGAGATTCAATCGCTGAATTCAGTTTTGTTGGATCCGTTAACGCTAAACAGGATTGGTATAGTCATTGTATTTGAAATAATTGGGCTAGATAATTCAAATCAAACTGTTGCAGTTACCGGAAAAGTTAGGTTCAAGTTTTGGAGTTGTTAGATGGAGACTCGATCACTAAGAATAATTGGGTTTGTTCTTAATGTATAATTAGGGTTGGTGATAGCCTTTGATTCGATCAGAATTGGCTAGAATCGTGAATTGGAAGAAAATGGTATTCTCGGGTTTACTCTTCTCCGAGAAATTCTATTCTGAACAGTGAAGATTTTGGGTGATATCAAGCGTGGATTTGGAGTAGTAACATCATGTTTCGATGAATCAGGGTTGGTAAGTGACTTGGATTCGAGTGATGAGGAGTGTTACGTGGATTGAAACAAAACAGGGAAGTTCTCAGAAAACAGAGTTTGTAGTATGCTCGGGGAGGATTGGCTTGTGTTCTGAGCACTATGGGACGTGTACACAACCATAAGATGTATGAAAGAGATAAAATGGGAAGAAAATCCCATAACATGGTAGGAAAACATAAAAATATCTTGGGAAATATTCTCTCTTTACTGTGAAGATTATCAGCAGTTAACACAGAATATTTGAGACTTGTCGAGTATATAAAGGGAGATTTGATAACATAGAAGAGATATCGAGAGTTGGGGAGAAGAATAGAGAGTTGCAGAGAAACTTCTCTGCTGCTGCAGAGAAGAAGAAGAACAGACTACACTTGTAGTCTGTCGTTTAAAGATGTCACTGTTTCTTCCATGAACGACAGTTTTCTGTGACAGAATAAAACAATTGTTTTCTATAACTCATTGTAACAGTTCTGTAATAGCTCTACAGCGTTGCGAATTCATTATATTATTATTTTCCTTCAATAAAAACACCATTTGAGCTATGAATTATATTTTTGAGTGTGTTTTTATCATGAGAAGCTAGACCCCTACACTGGGTCGACGGTGGAAGCCGAACTTCACACATGGGTGAATTTATTTTATTTTTCTATATGACTTTTGCATTAATTAAAATAGAATTATGATTTGAAAAATTAGTTATTATTTTATTAGATGGGTCATGCTTGCTTAGATGTTTGATGTCCCATGCTTACGATTTATAACTAATGTTTGGAGAATCTACCTTGGCAAAAATAAGAGTCCATGTTTTTATTATTGAGCTATAATTGTTGAAGAATAAATAATTGAACCTTTTGATATGAATTATATGGAATCCTAGACCCAGTAACTCTCTCTTTTATTATTTTCGTTAAACCTTTAAATTTAATCTCAACAACGTCCGAGTGAACGACAACCCCTTTTTACTACTACAACGACAAATTAAAAAAATCTTATTATGCGGCTAGCATGGTTGGAATGCTTTGGTGCGGTCGATGTGGCTGGCATGATTTTCCATTGGCACAGAGGTGCGGCGAGCATGGTTGGCATGCTTTGGCGCGGTCGGTGTGGCTGGCATGATTTTCCATTGGCACTGAGGTGCGGTTAGCATGGTTGGCATTTTTTGGCGCGGTCGGTGTGGCTGGCATGATTTCCCATTGGAACATAGGTGCGGCTAGCATGGTTGGCATGCTTTGGCGCGGTCGGTGTGGCTGGAATGATTTTCCATTGGAACAGAGGTGTGGCTAGCATGGTTAGCATGCTTTGGAGCGATCGGTGTGGCTGGCATGATTTTCCATTGGCACAGAGGTGCGGCTAGCATGGTTGGCATGCTTTGGCGCGGTCGGTGTGGCTGGAATGATTTTCCATTGGCACAGAGGTGCGGCTAGCATGGTTGGCATGCTTTGGCGCGGTCGGTGCGGCTGGCATGATTGGCCATTGGCACACGTGGGAATTAGGGTTTGGCTTGTCGTAACCCTAATTTGAAAAAGATATCCCGGTAATTATTTAGGGACACATTAAATGTTTCAGTAAATGTGCCTAGTAAATGCTTGTTACTTTCAATGTTGTGACATCACTGTCTACTAGGGTTTAGTGTTTTACGATTTTAACCCTAAGCTGAACTCGGGTTGCAAGATTACCATATACAGACCGGTGTTCTCGTCTGGGTGAGTTTTGAGAAGTCAAACATCAGATTGGATGAAACTGCAGCCTATTACTGAACCCGGGTTGCAAGATTACCATATACAGACCCTGTGTTCTCGTCCGGGGGAGTTTTGATAAGTGAAATATCAGATTGGATGAAACTGCAACCTATTACTGAACCCGGGTTGCAAGATTACCATATACAGAACCGGTTTTATCGTCCGGGGGAGTTTTGAGAAGTCAAATATCAGATTGGATGAAACTGCATCAACAGTTTGTGCTTAGGTTATGCTCCTGAAAATTCTCTCTCCTGAAAATTCCCCCTCTTTGGCGATTTTTTGGGATCCAATAAATTTTTTCTCGATCTGGTTTTCAGTACCTCGAACATCTCATTTTGATTCTAGATGGAAGAGCAAGCCGATTCAACAAATACAACATCTCTTACATACGCTAATAAATTGCTTGAAAAGAAACAACTTCCAACAACATCTGAGGATCTGAGCACTTTGCCAAATCCTATTACAAAAGATGGAAAACCTTTAATTGTAATTCCTGTGGAGTATTATGAAGAGGGTTGCGACATATGGAAATTCAGTCTCATAGGAAGACTAGATTTCAAGGATATCAATTTTAATGATGTGAAGAAAAATCTGGAATCTCAATGGAAACTCGGTGATGGGGGTGTTCAGTTTGTTCCAATGAACAGAGGCTTCTTTATTATAAAGTTGAAAAAACAGGAAGATAAGGAAAAAATATTTCAAGCAACAGTTTGGATGGTAAATCAACAAAAATTGAGACTGATGGAGTGGTATCCCAGCTTTGATGCTGATAAACAAAAAACAACACACGCAATTGTATGGGTCAAATTTCCTGGTTTACCAATGGAATTTTGGATCGAAAAGATACTATTGTCGTTTGGTAAATCTTTAGGAACTCCAATTGTGGTTGACAAGCGTACACTAGCTCACGAATATGGTTATTATGCTTCGGTTCTTATTGATATAAATTTTGCTGATTTGAAAGATATTGATTCGATTCATGTTTCAGTAGGAGGATTGGAGTTTTTGCAAAAGTTCGAGATAAACAAGAAGCCCAAATTCTGTACGGGATGTCAGATTATAGGTCACAATGAGGTGGAATGTAGAAGAAAACATAAACAAAAGACGCAGAAAAATCCCCAGATTCAGATCCAACAAAAGCAACAAGATCCATAATGGAAAACTCAAAATAAAAAAAAGCCTAAAGGTGTTACTCGGGAAGAAGGTCAAACCTCGAGTGGAAGTGCTCCTGAAGTGATTGATTCCCAGCAGGTAAAAACAAAAACTCCCTTATCAGATGATTTATATACTCGTGAATGCATTATCTCCCCGAATCAATTTGAAGCTCTCAATGCTGAACTTGGATTGGTTGAGAATGAAGATCAAGCGAAAGACGATAAAAAGGGTGAAGGTGAACCACATTTTACGGCCATTGTGGCAAGGTATGCTTATTCTATTCCTCCAAATAATAGCATAGACCATAATCTGATTAATCCTGGAATGGGAGCTAATTCAGAAACTACAAAAAAATAAGATGGTGTTAGGAAGAGATAACACTATTGGTAGTAACAAATTAAAGAAGAAAACAGGTGAAGTTGATTTTAAGAAAGATACTAATAGAAGCTCTCAGAGAATCAGGACGAACACCACAAAACCTGATGGTTTTTAATGCGTGTTCTCTTTTGGAATATAAATGGCATTGTGCGTGATGAAGCACAATGCAAATTGAAAGAATTAGTTAAGGATTTTAATCCAGATGTAATTGGCATTGCAGAACCGAGAGTGTCCTGTACTTCTAGGTCTATGAGGTGTTTTCATTTAGAAGGTTTTAATAACTCTGTAATTCATAACTCCACTGACTATTCTTTTGGAAACTTATGGATTATGTGGAATATAAATCTGTCTGAGCCTGTAGTTGTAAACCTCTCTAGACAAGCTATTACGATTAGTTTGGATGGTGTGTTTATTACTATGGTCCATGCCAGCTCAATTCAAGTTACTAGGAGAAATCTCTGGAATCAACTGGACATGGGTGCTCGTAATGTTCCTTGGCTAGTTATAGGTGATTTCAACTGTGTTTTGCGCAATGAATAAAAAAGGGGAGGTCTGTGCCCGAGAACTTCAGCAGTAAATGATTTTAGTGACTGGATGGATGATAATAGTCTATTTGAAGCAGATCAGCTAGGCTGTAAGTTTACGTGGTCTAATAGACAGACGGGAACTAGAAAAATAATTAGCATACTGGATCGTGCAGTGATCAATGGACTTTGGCTGAATCGGTTTGAAAACTGGCGGTGTAAAGCTCTTCCTAGGGAAGTTTCCGACCACTCTCCAATTATTGGATACCCCTTTGTGAATAATAGGCCGAGAAGAACTCCTTTTCGTGTCCAAAAAATGTGGTTTTTACACCCGGATTTTATGAAGGTGGTTCGTGATAGTTGGGACGCTGTGCTGGTGGGGAATCCGGCTTATGTTTTTCCGCAGAAATTGAAGCGGCTAAAGGGGGACTTGAATATCTGGAACCAGCAAAGTTTTGGAAATGTCAACATTCACATGAAACAAGCTCAGCTAAGGATGGAATGTGCTATGAGAGATGCGGATGATGACCCGACTGACATTGATAAACAAAATTTGATGAATGCGGCTACTATCGAGACAACGGCTATTCGTACTCAGTTGACTACTATGCTGAAGCAGAAGGCTAGAAACAGTTGGCTTCTGGAGGGAGAAAGTAATACGAGTTTCTTCCACACAAGTATTAATATTCGTAGAAGCAACAACACCATTTCGGAGCTGGTTAAGGAGAATGGAGAGACCGTTAAGGACTGTGATGAAATCAGGGACCTGGCGGTCTCTTTCTTTCAAAACAAATTTAATGGAGACTCAACTGTTCCGGTGGACTCTCTTTTTCACATTGACCATGCTAGTATTTCTGTGGAGGAGAGTGCTCGTATGGACCAACTTCCAACTCAATAAGAGATTCATGAAGCAGTTCTAAACCTGGGGGCTGACAGTGCGCCGGGTCCTGACGGTTTTGCGGGGTTTTTCTATCGTCATTGCTGGGAAATCATCTGCCATGACCTGGTAAGTGCTATAATTTTCTGCTGGTCTAATAAGTTTATTCCGAAGGGTATAAATTCGAGCATGTTGCTGCTACTGCCAAAGGAAAGAGGGTCTGACAATCTGGAAAACTTTAGACCAATTGCACTGAGCAACTTCTTCTTCAAGATCTTTACTAAGATTCTTGCGACTCGTCTGGGGAGTGTCCTTTAGAATCTGATTTTGGAAGAACAAGTAGCTTTTATGAAGGGTAGGAATATCCATGAAAATATCTTCCTTGCTTCGGAGATGTTGAATGATCTTCAGATTAAAAGAAAAGATGGTAATGTGGGTCTGAAGCTTGATATTACGCAAGCCTTTGACACAGTGAGCTGGAATTTCATATTGGAGGTCTTTAGAAGATACGGCTTCTCCGAAAGTTGGTGTCAATGGATCCTCAATATTCTGAATTCGGCGAGAATTTCAGTTCTGATTAATGGGAATCCGGAGGGCTATTTCAGTATAGGGAGGGGTCTCCGCCAGGGGGATCCACTTTCTCCATTAATCTTCGTGCTGATGGAGGATGTCTTAAGAAGAAATATTACGAAGATGTTTCTAGAAGGAAAAATGAATACCATGGTTACTAGAAAAGGCTACTCTCCCACCCATCTATTTTTTGCAGATGACATTATGGTATTCTGCAAAGGCAACATGAAAAGCTTGAGAAATCTCGTGGATCTGCTATATTCTTGCCAACAAGCCTCGGGGCAGAAGATTAATAGAGGGAAGATCAAACTTTACTATGGTGGAGGTTCTTTGAGAAGGCGTAATAATATATCTGGATTCCTGGGTATGAATGCTATATCTTTCCCCGACACCTATTTGGGGGTGAAGATAATGCCAGGTGCTGTCAAATACAACCAAATCTGTAATGTGGTGGAGAAGATTAAGGAGCAGCTCTCAGGTTGGAAGGGAAGAATGCTTTCTTTTCAGGATAGGGTGGTGCTGGTGAAGTCAGTCATTGCAAGTTATTCTATACACAACATGGCAGTCTATAAGCGGCCTAACAAATTCATCAAACAATGTGAAGCTACCATTCGGAAATTCATTTGGTCTGGAGACTCTCAGGTCAGTAGATCGTTTGTAGTATCTTATTAAAAAGTATGTGCCCCATACAATGAAGGGGGGCTTGGCCTTACCAAAATGAAGACACTAAACAGAGCTTTGATTATGAAACTGTGCTGGAATATTTGCTCCTCCAAAAAGGCATGGGCAGGATATCTGAGAGCGAATTTTTTTATGAAATCTGGCCAACTGGTAAGGTACAGGAAATCTTCTATCTTGCCGGATTTTAAATGGGTATATAAGGAAGTTAATAAAAATACTAAAATGCTTATTGGAGATGGCATAGGGACTTCTCTCTATTATGACTCTTGGTGTGCTGAATCTTGTATAGCTAATGTGCTTGATAGTGAACAGTTGGATCGTAACATTGTGGTGGCAGACTGCATTCAAAATGGGAGATGGATTTTACCTGAGCTGGTGAAGCAACACCTCTTGGAGGCTGGTGTGGACATACAAAAATTGCCTGTCCCAATGGGGGGGGGGAGGATTCAAGATTTTGGATGCCGGACGACAAGGGTCTTTTTACTGTAACTTCGGCAAAAAACCTGATACGTAAGAGATACCCCGAAATGGAAGGTGCAAACTTGATGTGGAGACCTTCGGTCCATCCGTCACTAGCGGCAAGGAACTGGAAGATTTTGCGTGGAGATTGTGCAACCCTTGATAAGGTTCATAGCAGATTTAAATACCAAGTTATAAACAAATGTTGTTTGTGTAATAGAGAAGAAGAGTCACTGGAACACCTGATATGGTACTGTGACTTTGCTGTCAAAACTTGGTTATGGATTTCTGGAATTTTTGTTATGCAACCACAACAAAACCTAAATTCTTCTTACAAGAAGGCAAAGGGGAAGAGCTTCATGGTGAAGGAACTGTGGCTGCTGGCTATTTTGATTATTCGCTCTGAAATTTGGATGACTAGAAATGCCTTAATCTACAATAATAAAAAGGTAAACTGGAACCTTCTGAATTACAAAGTACACATTAAAATACATGACTACTCAAGCAGACTAAAGGGATACATGTTCAATAGTCAAGAAGATCTTCGGATTCTAAATTATTTTGGTGTCAAACATAGGAGGGTGAAGGTGGCAAACCCAAAATCTTGCTTCTGGGAACCACCAAGAAATCATGAGCTTATGTTGTGTTGTGATGGTGCAGCAAAGGGTAATCCGGGAAGAGCAGGTAGGGGTGTTGTTGTCCGGGAAGTAAACGCAAATGTTGTGGGTGCTATGAGTGCAGGCTTAGGGATCCAGACTAACTTCCTAGCTGAACTCCTGTGTGTTATTGTTGGTCTAGAATGGGCTACCAAGTTTGGGGTGGCAGATATATGCATTCGAACCGACTCAATGGGGGCGGTTTTGGTCTTCAACACTATCACAACAATACCTTGGTTCCTGCGATCGAGATGGGTGGCGGTTAAGACAAAGTACAACTCCATACGTTTTGTCCATACATATAGGGAAGCGAACTTCGCAGCTGATAAAATGGCGAAAAAAGGTGTTATTTGGATTGAAATCCCAAATGTAATTTACTACCGATTTGATTAGTTTGTTTTCAATAACAAACTATGATGTATCTTTTTCTCTAAATTAATGAAATTTTTACTTAACAAAAAAAAATCGGGTTGTAAGATTACCATATATAGACCCGGTGTTCTCGTCCGGGTGAGTTTTGAGAAGTCAAACATCAGATTGGATGAAACTGCAACCTATTACTGAACTCGGGTTGCAAGATTACCATATACAGACCCGGTGTTCTCGTCCGGGGGAGTTTTAAGAAGTGAAATATCAGATTGGATGAAACGGCAACCTATTACTGAACCCGGGTTGCAATATTACCATATACAGACACGGTGTTCTCGTCCGGGGGAGTCTTGAGAAGTTAAATATCAGATTGGATGAAACTGCGACCTATTACTGAACCCGGGTTGCAAGATTATCATACATAGACACGGTGTTCTCGTCCGAGGGAGTTTTGAGAAGTCAAATATCAGATTGTATAAACTGCAACCTATTACTGAACTCGGGTTGCAAGATTACCATATATAGTCCCGGTATTCTCATCTGGGGAGTTTGGAGAAGTCAAACATCAGATTGGATGAAACAGCCACCTATTACTGAACTCGGGTTGCAAGATTACCATATAATGACCTGGTGTACTCGTCTGCGGGAGTTTTTAGGAGTCAAATATCAGATCGGATAAAACTGCAACCTATTACCAAACTCGGGTTGCAAGATTACCATATACAGATCTGGTGTTCTCGTTCGGGTGAGTTTTGAGAAGTGAATATCAGATTGGATGAAAGTGCAACCTATTACTAAACTCGGGTTGCAAGATTACCATATACAGACCCGGAGTTCTCGTCCGGTGGAGTTCTGATTCGTGAAATATCAGATTGGATGAAACTGCAACATATTTCTGAACTCGGGTTGCAAGATTACTATATACATACCCGGTGTTCTCGTCAGGGTGAGTTTTAGAAGTTAAATATCATATTAGATGAAACGGTAACCTATTACTGTACTCGGGTTACAAGATTAACAAATACAGATCCGGTGTTCTCGTCCGGGGGAGTTTTGATAAGTAAAATATCAGATTGGATGAAACTGCAACCTATTACTAAACTAGGGTTGCAAGATTACCATATACAGACCCGGTGTTCTCGTCCGGGGGAGTTTAAGAAGTGAAATATCAGATCGGATGAAACTGCAACCTATTACTAAACTCAGGTTGTAAGATTACCATATACAGACCCGGTGTTCTCGTCCGGGGAAGTTTTGAGAAGTCAAATGTCAGATTGGATGAAACTGCAACCTATTACTGAACTCGGGTTGCAAGATTACCATATACAGACCAGGTGAGTTTTGAAAACTCAAATTCCAGATTGGATGAAACTGCAACCTATTACTAAACTCGGGTCGCAAGATTACCATATATAAACCTGGTGTTCTCGTCTGAGGGAGTTTTGAGAAATAAGATACAAGATTGGATGCAACTGCAACCTATTACTGAACTCTGGTTGGAATATTACCATATACACACCTGGTGTTCTCGTCCGGGGGAGTTTTGCGAAGTAAAATATCAGATTGTATGAAACTGCAACCTATTGCTAAACTCGGGTTGCAAGATTACCATATACAGACCCGGTGTTCTCATCCGGGGGAGTTTTGACAAGTCAAATATCATATTGGATGAAACTGAAACCTATTACCGAACTCGGGTTGCAAGATTACCATATACAGACCCGGTGTTCTCGTCCGGGGGATTTTTGAGAAGTAAAATATCAGATTGGATGAAACTGTAACCTATTACTGAACCCGGGTTGCAAGATTACCATATACAGACACGGTGTTCTCGTCCGGGGGAGTTTTGAGAAGTCAAATATCAGATTGGATGAAACTGCAACCTATTACTGAACTAAGGTTGCAAGATTACCATATACAGACCCGGTGTTCTCGTCCAGGTGAGTTTTGAGAAGTGAAATAACATATTGGATGAAACTGCAACCAATTACTGAACTCGGGTTGCAAGATTTTCCATATACAGACCCGGAGTTCTCGTACGGGGTGTTTTGAGAAGTGAAATATCAGATTGGATGAAACTGCAACCTATTACTGAACTCGGATTGCAAGATTGCCATATACAGACTCGGTGTTCTCGTCCGGGGGAGTTTTGAGAAGTCAAATATCAAATTAGATGAAACGGCAACCTATTACTGAACTCGGGTTGCAAGATTACCATATACATACCCGGTGTTCTCGTCCGGGTGAGTTTTGAGAAGTCAAATATCATATTAGATAAAACAAAAACCTATTACTGAACTCGAGTTGAAAGAATACCATATACAGACCCGGTGTTCTCGTCCGGGGGAGTTTTTAGAAGTAAAATATCAGATCGGATGAAACTGCAACCTATTACTAAACTCGGGTTGCAAGATTACCATATACAGACCCAGTGTTCTATTCCGGGGGAGTTTTGACAAGTCAAATATCATATTGGATGAAACTTCAACCTATTACTGAACTCGGGTTGCAAGATTACCATATACAGACTCGGTGTTCTCGTCCGGGGGAGTTTTGAGAAGTGAAATATCATTTTTTTGGTAAGTCCGAGAATATATTGATGAATAGCAAAAGATTACAAAGGATTACTAGGAAAGAGGACGGAACCCCCTTATCTTGAAAGACTATTTAAATATAAAGTAAGAAACATTATTATACTCTAAAGATCTTAAGAAATAAGGTCTCTCATCATAAGAAATTCCCCTCCCATTCCGGAGAAGGCAACCTCTTTTAGCCATTGTATCTGCCGAAAACTTAGCTTCCCGATAGGTGTGGACAAAATGAATCGTATCGTACTCATCCCTTATCGTCTTCCAGCGTTCCCTTGCAAACCAAGGAAGATTAGAGTTTTGAAAAGCCAAAATTGCACCCATTGAGTCCGAACGCACTAGCACTTTACGCACTTCCCATTTCAAAGCCTATTCTAAACCAACTATAACAACATAAAGTTCTGCCAAAAAATTATTTGTAGTTCCCAGGCTAATGCTCATAGCTCCCAGAAAGTTACTGTTATGATCACGAATTACCACTCCTGCTCCCGTAATTCCCGGGTTTCCCTTGGATGCACCATCGCAGCAGAGAAGTAGTTCATCCCTATTTGGAGGTTCCCAAGTGCACTGAACTGGCTGCACCGTTTTAACTTGGCTATGCCCAACACGGAAGCAATTCAGAACCTGAAGGTCTGCTGGAGTATTGTACATAATTATTTTCAACCGAACATCATAGTCATGAATCAAAAGGAATACTCTGTGTTTGAAAAAATAAGTACTAACAGTCTCGTTTTGGAAGCATGCCATATTTCTTGTATTCCACAGCTCTGATCGAATGACAAGGATGGTCAGAAGCCATAAGTCTTTAACCATTCTACTCCTTCCTTTAGCCGATTTATAACAAGTAACCAAATCATAATAAGGATGCAGATTGAACAAACCTGAAGCCCACAGCCAATTTTGAGATGCAAAAGTGCAGATCAATAGAATGTGTTCCAAGGACTCTTATTCGTTCTTGCAAAGATAACATCTGTTAGCCATTTCAATTTTGAATATGTTCTTCAACTTGTCCTGCGTCGTACAAGCTTCCCTTGCAATCTTCCAGTTCTGTGCAGCAAGTTTCGGATGAATTGCTTTCCTCCACAACAGGCCATAGACCTCCGTAGTAGCACACTTTCTACGCACCAGTTCCTTAGCTGATTTTACTGTAAAGTTTCCTTTCAAGTCAGGCTTCCACACCATGCAATCCTGACCTCCCCGGAGAATTGGAAGGTTGTTTAGGTTCACCCCCGCTCTGATCAGGTTTTGAATGTGTTCCCCATGCAACTGCCATGAGTTATTAGCAATAATGGCACTCACCATGATAGTGCCATCCAGGTCATGATCACCCAGCATATCTGCAATACAAACATCATTATCATACCACACATCAAAGTACAGAGAAGTATCCCTTCCGTCACCTATAATCACTTTTGTGTTCTTCTCCACAGACGAATGAACTAATCTGATACCCGGGAGAATCGAGGACTTCACTCCATATTGCTTTATTCTACCCCTGCGTGTAGTGTATTTATCCCATAAGAACCTAGCCCACTTTTTTTTTGGAAGCACGAATGTTCCAACATAACTTCATAAGAAGCTCCTTGTTAGTGTCACCCATGCTAGTGATTCCCAAACCCCCTCTTTCAAAGGGCAGCACACCTTCGAAAAACCAACCACACACTTCCTTGCCACATCCGCATCACCCGACCAAAGGAAATTGCGAATCACCCTCTCAGCCTAATGGATGAACTTACTCGGCCATTTATACACCGCCATATTGTGTATTGTATAGCTCGCTATTACTGCATTGATGAGAACGATTCTGTCCTGAAAAGAAAGTATTTTACCTTTCCAAACAGAAAGTTGTTTTTTAATTTTATCAATAACATTTCATATATGATGGTATCTAACAGCCCAGGGCATGATTTGAACACCTAAATATCGGTCTGGAAAAGTAGACACTTCCACACCCAGAACATAAGTTATAGTTCTACCGCGCGTCAAAGACCCTCCACCAAAGAAAATCTTACTCTTCTGACGACAGACTGTTTGTCCTGAGGCAGTTTGATATTTTTCAAGAAACTCAAGGAGGTTATACAAGCTCTTCATGTTGGCTTTACAAAAGATCATTATGTAGTCCGCAAAGAAAAGGTGGGTAGGGGATATACCTTTTTTTTATTTTTGGAGAGCATCGGAGTCATCTTCTTTTCTAGAAACAGCTTCGACAGATTTTTGCTGAGTACGTCTTCTATCAAAATGAAAATTAGAGGCGATAGCAGGTCACCCTTCCTTAGCCCCCTATTAATTTTGAAGAAGTCTTCTGGGTTACCATTAAGAAGAATTGAAATACAAGCTGAGTTAAGGATCTAAAGGATCCAAGAACACCAATTATGCGAAAAACCATACCTCCCGAAAACTTCCGAAACAAAGGACCAACTAACTGTGTCGAAAGCTTGGATGATGTCCAGATTTAAACCCAAATTACCATCTTTTCGCTTAATTTTCTGCTCATTGATCATCTCCGAAGCTACTGTAATGTTTTCATGAATGTTTCTCCCCTTCATGAAAGCTACTTGCTCCTTTGAAACAATACTATCAAGCACATTACCAAGTCTTGTATCTAAAATCTTAGTAACAATTTTCAGAAAAAATTTACTAAGGACAATTGGCCTAAAATTGCGCAGAGTGTTTGCTCCTCTTACCTTGGGCAGCAAAATCAGAAGACTAGAGTTTGTACCTTGAGGGATTACTTTTTCTCTCCAGCAATAGGTGATCGCATTGTTGAGGTCTTGACGAATCAAATCCCAGCACTGCCTATAGAAACAACCCGAGAAACCGTCTGGGCCAGGGGCACTGTCAGGGTTTAAATCATAAACCGCCATCCTGATCTCCTCCATAGCGGGTATTTCATCCATTCTCCGACTCTCTTCCGACGAGATCATGTTGTGATCATAGCGAAATAAATCTTCATCAATTGGCAATTCCTCCCCATTAAATTTAGACCCAAAAAAAGAAACCACATGGTCTCTAATCTGATTGTAATCTGTAAGGGTATTCCCACTCTCATCCACCAACTCTGATATCAGGTTACTGCTCCTGCGCATCCGAATATTGCTATGAAAAAAAGAAGTATTGCTTGCACCCTCTGTTAGACATTTATTTCTCGACTTCTGCTTCACCAAAATAGAATGCTCATTTCGAATCTGTTGAAGAGTCGTTGAAGCTTCCATGACGAAATTTAGCTTCGTAATGTCTTCATGGTCCTCGTCAGAAGTTCGAATAGCACATTCCATAGTTAACTTAGCTTGCTTTAGCTTTGCATAGACATTTCCAAAGATTCCGAGGTTCCAATCTTTCATAGCCTCCTTCAATATCTCAAGATTGAAAGGTAAAATGAATGCAGGAGAGTCATTCCAACTTTGAGTAACCATGTTCATGAAATCAGAGTGGGAAAACCACATTTTCTGCACTCTAAAAGGGTCTCTTTTAGGTCTATAGTTAGCCACACAAAAGCCATTTAAGGGAGAATAGTCGGAAACTTTGCGAGGAAGATCTTTACACCTCCAATTCTCAAACTTGTTAAGCTAAGCCTCATTAATAATTGCCCTATCCAGCTTGCACAGAAGTCTACTCACCCCCGATTGACTATTGGCCCAAGTGAACTTCGAACCTAAAGAATCAGCTTCAAAAAGATCATTTTTGTCCATCCAATCACTAAAATCATTAATGACTGAAGTCCTTGGCACCCTACCTCCTTTTTTCTCCTCACTACGCAGAACGCAATTAAAGTCCCCCAATACCAACCACGGAGTATTACCATTCGCCGAAGAAAGTTGATTCCATAACCTCCTTATAGTGACTTGGAATCAGCTTGATTGAAAAAAAGAGACCATCACCCCCTGAGTTTCAATAGTCACCGCATGTTTACTAGAATTAAGAACTGTAGGCCTTGTCATGTCATTCGACCGAAAAATCCAGATGTTTGCTTTTGAAAAACCTTTCGCGTTATGAATAATATATTTTTTATAACCATCAAAAAATAAACCTTGCATAAATCTAAACGTACTATGAACTTTAGGTTCCGCAATGCATAAAATATCCGGCTTATTTTCCTTGAGAAGCTCCTATAACTTGCACCTTGCAGCATGGTGTGTAATGCCATTTATGTTCCAGAAAAGGACCCGCATTAAAAACCCTTTTTTAAGGTTTTATTAGCTAACTGAGAAGAAGCCCGAGTATTTATTCTTGGAGTTGTTGTTTCCAAGCTCGACTTTGATTCTGATTCCGAGATAGCCTCAAGATTAGGGCTCCTTCCAACAGCGGAAGGAACCACTTTCTGCGTTTTTGCTATGCGTTCTCCATTAGCTTCTTGGTCAGCCCTGAACTTAGCATCAGCTGGACTCTCAATCACTTTCGGTAAGTCATTGAGGGCACCAAACGAGTTATTATTCGGAATAAACTCGCATGACATCAAATTGTCATATAAAGGGGTTGTAGCTGCCGGCTTCAACGATTTAGGAATCCTAGTTGCCTCAGTTGGAGCTACTCGTCCCACTGGTCCATGATTAGCAAGTGTTGAAATTGAATCTATCTTTAGATTATCTTGCGCCATACCAGCTAAGAAAGATTCAAGATCAGCATTTGACTGCGAGTTATTAATTTTCATATGCTTAGCTTGCAAGAGTTTTAGTGCAAAAGCCTGCTCCAATTCTTCAACTCTTCCAGTATTGTCAACTTGTTGAACCACCAAATTATTTCATTTCTTCTTTCCCCTCTTCTTTCACTGGGCAATGTTCCATTCACCACCATTTTGTTCCACCGTATGTATCACTTCAGGCTAAGGCTGAGTAATATTGTTAACTACCATTGTACGCTCATGAATTACTTTTGGTTTTTTTCTACATTCCTGGTCAGAATGACCAATTAACTTACAACCTATTACTGCATTCCTGGTCAGAGGTGAAATATCAGATTGGATGAAACAGCAACCTATTACTGAACCCGGGTTGCAAGATACAGACACGGTTTTCTCGTCCGGGGGAGTTTTGAGAAGCCAAATATCAGATTGTGTAAACTGCAACCTATTACTAAACTCGGGTTGCAAGATTACCATTTACAATCCCGGTATTCTCGTCTGGGGAGTTTGGAGAAGTCAAACATCAGATTGGATGAAACTGCAACCTATAAATGAACTCGGCTTGCAAGATTACCATATACAAACTTGGTTTTCTCGTCTGGGGGAGTTTTGAGAAGTCAAATATTAGATTGGATGAAACTGCAACTTATTACCAAACTAGGGTTGCAAGATTACCATATACAGACCCGGTGTTCTCGTCCGGGTGAGTTTTGAGAAGTGAAATATCAGATTGGATGAAACGGCAACCTATTACCGAATTCGGGTTGCAAGATTACCATATACAGACCCGGTGTTCTCGTCCGGGTGAGTTTTGAGAAGTTAATATCAGATTGGATGAACCTGCAACCTATTACTGAACTCGGGTTGCAAGATTACCATATACAGACCCGGTGTTCTCCTTTGGGAGAGTTTTGATTAGTGAAATATCAGATTGGATGAAACTGCAACCTATTTATGAACTCGGGTTGCAAGATTACTATATACATATCCGGTGTTCTCGTCCGGGTGAGTTTTGAGAAGTAAAATATCAGATTGGATGAAACTGCAACCTATTACCGAACTCGAGTTGCAAGATTACCATATATAGACCCGGTGTTCTCGTCCGGGGGAGTTTTGATAAGTAAAATATCAGATTGGATGAAACCGCAACCTATTACTGAACTCGGGTTGCAAGATTACCATATACAGACCCGGTGTTCTCGTCCGGGGGAGTTTTGAGAAGTCAAATATCAGAATAGATGAAACTGCAACCTATTATTAAACTCGGGTTACAATATTACCATATACAGACCCGGTGTTCTCGTCCGGGGGAGTTTTAAGAAGTGAAATATCAGATTGGATGAAACTGCGACCTATAACTAATTTCGGGTTGCGAGATTACCATATACAGACCCGGTGTTCTCGTCCGGGGGAGTTTTGAGAAGTCAAATATTAGATTGGATGAAACTGCGACCTATTACTGAACTCGGGTTGCAATATTACCATATACAGACCCGGTGTTCTCGTCCGGGGGAGTTTTGACAAGTCAAATATCATATTGGATGAAATTGCAACCTATTATTGAACTCGGGTTGCAATATTACCATATACAGACCCGTTGTTCTCGTCCGGGGGAGTTTTGAGAAGTGAAATATCAGATTGGATGAAACTGAAACCTGTTACTGAACTCGGGTTGCAATATTACCATATACAGACCCAGTGTTCTCATTTAGGAGAGTTTTGAGAAGTCAAATATCAGATTGGATGAAATTGCAACCTATTACCAAACTCGGGTTGCAATATTACCATATATAGACCCGGTGTTCTCGTCCGGGTGAGTTTTGAGAAGTAAAATATCAGATTGGATGAAACTGCAACCTATTACCGAACTCGAGTTGCAAGATTACCATATATAGACCCGGTGTTCTCATCCGGGTGAGTTTTGAGAAGTGAAATATCAGATTGGATGAAACTGCAACCTATTACTGAACTCTGGTTGCAAGATTACCATATACAGACCCAGAGTACTCGTTTGGGGGAGTTTTGAGAAGTGAAATATCAGATTGGATGAAACTGGAACCTATTACTAAACTCGGGTTGCAAGATTACCATATACAGACCCGGTGTTCTCGTCCGGGGGAGTTTTGAGAAGTCAAATATCAGATTAGATGAAACAGCAACCTGTTACTAAACTCGGGTTGCAATATTACCATATAAATACCCGGTATTCTCGTCCGGGGGAGTTTTGAGAAGTAAAATATCAGATTGGATGAAACTGCAACCTATTACTGAACTCGGGTTGCAATATTACCATATACAAACCCGGTGTTCTCGTCCGGGGGAGTTTTGATAGGTGAAATATCAGATTGGATGAAACTGCAACCTATTTCTGAACTCGGGTTTCAAGATTACAATATACATATCCGGTGTTCTCGTCCGGGTGACTTTTGAGAAGTGAAATATCATAATAGATGAAACGGCAACCTATTACTGATCTCGGGTTGGAAGATTACCAAATACAGACCCGGTGTTCTTTTCCGAGGGAGTTTTGATAAGTGAAATATCAGATTGGATGAAACTGCAACCTATTACTGAACTCGGGTTGCAAGATTACCATATACATACCCGGTGTTCTCTTCCGGGGGAGTTTTGAGAAGCAAATATCAGAATAGATGAAACTGCAACCTATTACTAAACTCGGGTTGCAAGATTACCATATACAAACCCGGTGTTCTCGTCCGGGGGAGTTTTAAGAAGTGAAATATCATATTGGATGAAACTGCGACCTATTACTAATTTCGGGTTGCGAGATTACCATATACAGATACGGTGTTCTCGTCCGGGGGAGTTTTGAGAAGTCAAATATCTTATTGGATGAAACTTCAACCTATTACTGAACTCGGGTTGCAAGATTACCCATATACGGACCCGGTGTTCTCGTCCGGGGGAGTTTTGACAAGTCAAATATCATATTGGATGAAACTGCAACCTATTAATGAACTCGGGTTGCAATATTACCATATACATACCCGGTGTTCTCGTCCGGGGGAGTTTTGAGAAGTGAAATATAAGATTGGATGAAACTGCAACCTGTTACTGAACTCGGGTTGCAAGATTACCATATACAGACCCGGTGTTCTCGTCTGGGGGAGTTTTGAGAAGTCAAAATATTAGATTAGATGAAATTGCAACCTATTACCAAACTCGGGTTGCAAGATTACCATATACATACCCGGTGTTCTCGTCCGGGTGAGTTTTGAGAAGTGAAATATCAGATTGGATGAAACTGCAACCTATTACCGAACTCGGGTTGCAAGATTACAATATATAGACCCGGTGTTCTAATCCGGGTGAGTTTTGAGAAGTGAAATATCATATTGGATGAAACTACAACCTATTACTGAACTCGGGTTGCAAGATTACCATATACAGACCCAGAGTTCTCGTTTGGGGAGTTTTGAGAAGTGAAATATCAAATTGGATGAAACTGCAACCCATTACTGAACTCGGGTTGCAAGATTACCATATACAGACCTGGTGTTCTCGTCCGGGGGAGTTTTGAGAAGTGAAATGTCAGATTAGATGAAACGGAAACCTATTACTAAACTTGGGTTGCAAGATTACCATATACATACCCGGTGTTCTCGTCCGGGGGAGTTTTGAGAAGTCAAATATCAGATTGGATGAAATTGCAACCTATTACTGAACTCGGGTTGCAAGATTACCATACACAAACCCTGTGTTTTCGTCCGGAGTATTTTTGATAAGTGAAATATCAGATTGGATGAAACTGCAACCTATTTCTGAACTCGGGTTGCAAGATTACTATATACATACCCGGTGTTCTCGTCCGGGTGAGTTTTGAGAAGTGAAATATCATAATAGATGAAACGGCAACCTATTAATGATCTCGGGTTGCAATATTACCATATATAGACCCGGTGTTCTCGTCCGGGGGAATTTTGATAAGTGAAATATTAGATTGGATGAAACTGCAACCTATTACTGAACTCGGGTTGCAAGATTACCATATACAGACCCGGTGTTATCGTCCGGGGGAGTTTTGAGAAGTCAAATATCAGAAAAGATGAAACTGCAACCTATTACTAAACTCGGGTTGTAATATTACCATATACAAACCCGGTGTTCTCGTCCGGGGGAGTTTTATGAAGTGAAATATCAGATTGGATGAAACTTCGACCTATTACTAATTTCGGATTGCGAGATTACCATATACAGACCCGGTGTTCTCGTCCGGGGGAGTTTTTATAAGTCAAATATCAGATTGGATGAAACTGCAACCTATTATTGAACTCGGGTTGCAAGATTACCATATACAGACCCGTTGTTCTCGTCCGGGGGAGTTTTGACAAGTCAAATATCATATTGGATGAAAATGCAACCTATTACTGAACTCGGGTTAAAATATTACCATATACAAACCCGGTGTTCTCGTCCGGGGGAGTTTTGAGTAGTGAAATATCAGATTGGATGTAACTGCAACCTGTTACTGAACTTGGGTTGCAAGATTACCATATACAGACCCGGTGTTCTCGTCTGGGGGAGTTTTGAGAAGTCAAATATCAAATTGGATGAAATTGCAACCTATTACCAAACTCGGGTTACAAGATTACCATATACAGACCCGGTGTTCTCGTCCGGGTGAGTTTTGTGAAGTGAAATATCAGATTGGATGAAACTGCAACCTATTACCGAACTCGGGTTGCAAGATTACTATATACAGACCCGGTGTTCTCGTCCGGGGGAGTTTTGAGAAGTGAAATATGAGATTATATGAAACGGAAACCTATTAATAAACTCGGGTTGCAAGATTACCATATGCATACCCATTGTTCTCGTCCGGGGGAGTTTTGAGAAGTCAAATATCAGATTGGATGAAACTGCAACCTATTACTGAACTCGGGTTGCAAGATTACCATATACAAACCCGATGTTCTCGTCTGGGGGAGTTTTGATAAATGAAATATCAGATTGGATGAAGCTGCAACCTATTTCTGAACTCGGGTTGCAAGATTACTATATACATACCCGGAGTTCTCTTCCGGGTGAGTTTTGAGAAGTGAAATATCATAATAGATGAAACGGCAACCTATTACTGAACTCGGGTTGGAAGATTACCAAATACATACCTGGTGTTCTCGTCCGGGGGAGTTTTGATAAGTGAAATATAAGATTGGATGAAACTGCAACCTATTACTGAACTCGGGTTGCAAGATTACCATATACAGACCCGGTTTTCTCGTCTGGGGGAGTTTTGAGAAGTCAAATATCTGATGTAGGTACTGAATATCGCAAGATAATAGTTCAAGAGTATTGTAATAAATAAAGGAGGAAAGAGTTATAAAATGATACGATGATAGAAGTAGTGCGGGGAAATATGAAGTTTTGCGAGGATGAAATAATTTTGCGAGGATGAATTGCGATACTTCGCAATTCATATACAACTATATAAGTTTTACTATAAATAGGAGTTCAAATGTAAAATTTGAGAGGTTCTTTTAATGAGTGTAAGAAATTATCTTAGGAAAGAGAATAGAAAAAGTTGTAACTATTCTAGTTCCATTTTGATAATTCTATGTAATCAACTAAGAGAATTAATAAGAAATTTATCATTCATCATCAAGAACTTCTTGAGTTTTTACTAATTCTATTGAGGGTGTAGTTGTAGATTATTCTGCAACTACATAATTGGCGCTAGAAACAGGGATTTGAAGAATTCCTGTACCAAAAAAAATGACAAGAAGAAGAAACACATCAGAACCATTAACTGAAGTAAGAAGAAGTGTAAGACTCGTAGGAGGAGAAGCAAATATAACAGGAGAACCTAGTAGGAGAAGGAGTAATCGAAGAAATCAAGCTCAACAAATAATAAATCATGATCGAGTGAGTATACACACTTGGAGAACTGATACACCAGAAGAAGAAGATAGGGAACCACAAATCAGAGAAAATGGGAGGTTGATGGGAGGAACAATTCTTGAAAGAGAAAGGGAGATGTTAGAAACATTGAGACAAGGAATCCAAAAAGAACGAATGATCGAAGATGAAGAACGTGCCAATTTAAAAAGACAAAATCAAGAATTGAGGATGGAAAATGAGATGCTACAAAGAAGGAAATCTCAAAGTGTTGCAAGATCAAATGTTAGAACAGAAAGATAAGGACAAAATTCACCGATAATCAATAATGAAAATAATATGCAAGAACAAGCGCAGAATCAAGGTGAAAGAAATCAAGAGAATCGTTTCATTTTAATACCAAACCACGAACAAAACATGGAGAATTTACAAACAAGGCCAAATCCTAGAGAAAACAATCAGAATCGAGAGGAAGAACAGAAACTTATGGAAGAAACTGAGAGACAACAAGCAGTACATCAAAACAATCACGAGAATGGAGTAAGAAGATATGAAGAGTCTCGTAACAAACAAAATGTTGAGTATGAAAGAATTAAGAGAAGAATTGTAAATCAACAAACAGAAGTGGAGAGGAATGAACCAAACTCTCGAATCATAGTACAAGCAAATCAAGAAGGAATAAATCACAGAAGGAGGAGAAATGAAGAAGAAGAAATTCCTGATATTAGCATGAGAAGAATAGAAAGGGAAGAACAAGAATTCCAAGATGCTCTGCGACTGAACAATTATGATAATTTAGAAAGAAGATATTTGCAAAATTATGCAAATGAAAACATTAATGAAGAATATGATAGAATGCGAAGGATCGCAAGGGAGGAAGCGCAAGAACGTAGAAGAAGAGAAGCTGCATTAAAAAGACCAATGGATGAGAATTCTGAGGCAAATGCACGGATCTTTCGAGAATTAGCAGAAATGAGAGGGATGATAAACAATAGAAGAGGAGGAGATAGAAGGCAATTAGATGAAGCAATAGAAGAAGTCATGAGGACTCCATTTGCTAGAGAAGTACAATTGGGAGGAATTCCACCAAAATGCAATTTTCCCACACTTACCAGTATCTTTGATGGGACTTCATGTGCTATTCAGCACATTAAATCATACATAAGATGCATGTTACAATGGGAGAATCATGATGTTGTGTTATACAAGTACTTCGATCGAGTTTAACAGGGAAGCTTTAAAGTGGTTCAAGGACTCCCTAAGAACACTATTACGTCATTCAGTCATTTGCAAGCAACTTTCCTTGGAGCATATATCACAAATCACTCTTCACGGCTTGGTATTGAAGATGTATTTGGTTTAAAACAAAGAGTGGGTGAAAGTTTGAAGCATTTGGTAAGATGATGGAAGACTATGTGCGTGATATGGCGGTAGCGTGGATGAGAGATACTTGATTTTGTCCTTCATAAATGCGATGTTCGCAATCGAACAATTATATGTTCAAATCTTCAGAAGAAAGAATTCCATAATGATGACAGAGTTACGAGAATTGCAAGAAGAATACATTACACTAGAGGAAAAGCAAAAACAGGATGGAATCATATCCAGTAGCAAACACTAGCAATCAAGATGGAGGAGCAAATTTACTTCCCAAAATAATCAATGTAGTAGCAGGTACTTCGCAAACATCCTCACAAACTTCTTCGCAAATTTCAGAAGAGAAGAAAATCAATGATAGCCACCAAAAATGGTAGCAATGGGTAGTAGAGATCAAGAAGAGTATGATAGAGAGAGGAATTTCTATAATCGAATAGGAAATAACCAAATTCCAAGATTAGATCAACAACAAGAAAATTATGGGGGACAAAGGCAAAATTATTTTGGACAAGGGAACCAAAGACAAAATTATAACAACGGTCAAGGAGGTCAAAGAATGGTAAGGGAAGAGATAAAGTTGCCACCTTTGAATACAAGTGTAGAAAAGATATGGCAAGCAATTATCCTGGTAGAGCATATACCAACTCCATGGAACATGGGAAAGGAACCACCAATGGGTCCAAGAAGTCATGAATTTTGTTCATATCATCATTTTCATGGACATTCTACAAATAATTGCCATAATATCAAGAGGATAATCTTGCGAATGATTGATCAAGGAAAACTAAATCAATTTTTACTTAAGCAGACACAATCGCAACAATTACCATAGGCTCCAGCCATAACTCGCAGGGAGAACACTGCACAAGAAAAGGGAGAAGAAACCCTACATATAGAAGTGGGATCAAAAGCAAGGAATGTTTTCTGTAATTCCATTGTTCATTCATATAAAACCATAGAGGATTTTCATGATAATGTGTTAAGCAGGGTATATGAGAGGGATGGTGAAGGAAAGGAAGTAATGAACATCGCAAAAATTTCACGACTTGAAGATTGACAGAAACGTGAAATTTCTTTTGAAGCCACTGAAATTCCAGAAGGTTGTGAAGCACATGATAATCCATTGGTAGTAAGATTAGAAATCTACATGAATATGGAAGAAAACGAAGATGATATGGAGGAAGAATCAATTGGTCTTAATAGGATTTTGATTGATACGGAAGTTCCGTCAATATCCTCTTCTATTCTCGCTTACAAAACTATGGGGGGAAAAGATGCAGATTTAATACCTTCTACTTACAAATTTATGGTTTTAATGGAACTGCTAACAAGCCCAAAGGAGAAGTGAGCATGCGAATTCCATTAAGTGGAATGCGAATCGAAATTCTGTTCTGCGTTGTTGATGTCGAATCACCATATAATGCTTTGATAGGAAGACCATGGCTTCATGGAATTCTAGGCATAGCTTCCACTCTACATCAGTGCATAAAGTTTCCTCATATGAAGGGTATTGGAATTATCAAGGGTGATTGGGCTGAGGAAAAAAAATGTTACGATACAGAAGTAGAAGTTTGCGAAGGAAAAACTACTGAGAAGGAAAATTGGAGAAAAAGAGCAAAGGCTGTGAAAAGAAGTGAAAATTTAATGGCGAGGATTAAGGCAAAAGAGAATAAAATTACGATGATAATCATACAAGAAATTTACGATAATAATAAGGGGTTGTGATTTGCGAAGAAAGAAGAAGGAAAATAATAAAACAAGAAGGTAATCAGTATGTTTGCTCGTGGAAATGAGGTATGTTGCAAAACAAATTTTTTTATTTCGTGATAAATTTTACGAATATTGTTTGCTCGCAGGAAATTGGGAAAAGTTACGAATTTCAAAATTTATATTGCGATTAAACTTTCATTAATTTGCGAATAAAAGACCGCAATCTGTGATCAGCCTCCAAAAAAGAAAGAGAGCCGCAGAAAAATTTTATACAGGCAAACCTTTGTGGCGTACACCCTAGTTCGCGAAGCTATATTTCGTAAGAGGCAAAGTCCTAAAGTACGTCATTTAAGGGGGTACCTATAAACGTGGCTAAGGGTAACCGGAACACCACCAAGGGCACTTAGTACATGGTAAAAATTTAGGGGTACAACCCAATAATGGGGTACCTATCCGGGTTAGACACCTTGGATTCTCACCTAATCTAGCGACATTACGCAATATAAAATGCGGTGTAAGAGGATTTAGGTTGGGCGACTAAGGCATACATCTTGTCTTTCCCAAGAAGTGCGAAAACGATCAAGGCGCCGAGGTACACGGTTGAGTCAAGAGTGCCGGGTGAGGTTGAACCACATCTGCCATTTTTGACAAGTCTTGGCAAATGATGCACTTGGCCCAAAGATACCCCATAGGGTGCAACCTCGTAACTATAAGCCCTATAGGCAAAAAGGATAAGAGGTTGCGATCAAAAGATGGTTGTTGGCAGAACCGGATGGGAAGAGCTAACCTTGTATGGTCGATGTATGCTTCCTTGAAGGGGAAACCAGGGGGAAGATAAAGGGCAGCACCCTCCATTACGGAGCTGATACGTGCTATAAGACGCAAATGTCACGAGGCTTCTTGTTTGCGAAAACATAAAGGCTTGTCATATTTGTGCAACAAATGAAGTTCTGCGAGCATTCTAAAAAAAAAAAAAAAAGAGAGAGAGAAGGAAAACATACAAAAAGAACTCGCAGAATGAAACAAAGAAGTTAAGATGAGATCAATGGGTTATTACATGAAAGTGTAAAAACGTCCTGCGATTTTATCGCAAGACGATAATGTCACGAGGCTGTATGTTCGCAAGAATGTTCAGGCTTGTCATATTATCGCAAATACAAAAATTTACTACAAAAGAGGTGGAAAAATAAGACCTTTACTTAGGAAGGCATGATAAGACCACAGAAATTAATGAAATTCATTACATCAACATCATTGAAGAAATTATACAAGTATATACATTATGAAGATCTGAAAAGAAGACAGCTTCGTCGATATCATTGAAGAAATTTTACAAAAATATATATTATGAAGTTTTGAAGAGAAGACAGCTCTGTCAATATCATGGAAGAATTTTTACAAAAAGTCATATCAAAGAAGATAACATCATTGAAGAATTTTCACGAAGACTTAATAAAATATGCGATTTTGATAGCAATCAAATAAAGATAAGTTCATACTCGTAAAATTTTACGAGAATTACATACTTCTTATACTTCTCCATATATTGAATATTTCTCCACAAATTCAATACTATTTATACTTCTTCAAGAATATATCATATTTATTATACTTCTTCAACGGATATTTAATTTTGCGAAGGTTAAGTACTTATTATACTTCTTCATACAGTGAGTAATAATTCTTATACTTCTTCATATATTGGGCAATTCTTCATGAATTGAATACTGCTAATACTTCTTCAAAGATATTTTATACTTCTTATACGTATTTCATATTTCGTATACTTCATACTTCCTATACTTCAAGGGGAGATTTATTATTTACTTCACAACATTCCGCAAAAGGCAAAAGGCTTATATTTCTTATACTTCAAAGGGAGGACTTTTTATTCATAATCACAATAAGACGAAATTTTGAAGGATATTCTAATACTTCCAGCGATAGTTGATCATTTGAAGAGCAATAATAAGGGGAAGGGGAATACTAAGCTAAGTCTTTAAGATATATTATTTCTCTCCACATGATCAAGTTATGCGAATAAGGGAAACAATCAATCAAAGAAGGATTAATTCAAATTAAGCTTTGAAAAAGAAATTGTTGGATTGATTAAAAGTGCAATCAAGAAGAAAGTGTTGTATTGAAAAGAAACAGAACAGACATGCAAAAAAGAGTGAAGTTACAGAACAAATATACAAAAAAGAGTGAAGTTATTTTTCAGGCGATCTATTCCCATCAAAAGGATCTTCTTCTTCAACTTCACTATCATCTTCAACTTCACTATCAGAGATTTCTAGATATGGAGTATCTTCAGGAATTTCTTCGGAAAGGAGCGTATGGTACTTCTTGAGAGGAATTTCATTATCTTCGCAAATCTTGCGAGTCATCTTAGCTCGAAAATGCTTGACATATAAACTATGGTTATGCTGGGAAATTAGAAGCTGAGATCTCAAATCAGAAATTTTCTTATTACGGTTAGCAAGGGTAATTTCCAGACCGTCATTCATCTTCGCATAATTTTCTGAAGCAAGGAGAGAAATTAAGGAATTGGTTAGCAAATTACGAAGGAAAAGTAATCAAAATAATTACCATCGCAAAGAATTTACCTTCTAATTGCTTCTTATCATTACGAAGAGAAGAATTTTCAAGATTTAATTGATTATTCTCCTCAAGAAGAGAAGAATTATCAATTGCAATGCTCGCAGATTGCGAGTTATCTTCGTGACGGGATGTTAGTTCTGCGTTATCAATACTTAAATCCTCTAATTTCTGACGGAGATTTGAATTTTCAACCTCTAACTTCTTACAACGATTCAAAGTTTTCTTCTCAGCAATAGAATGACGTCTTTCCCAATCGAAGCAAATGCACAACTAACTCTTCCAACCTAAACAAGAAAAAAGGGGTTAGAAATCAACAAAATAAGGGAAATAAACAAGGAATAGAGAAGAAACTTACCATGCTACCTAAAGCATATAATAAAGCAGGAGAGACGAATCTTGAAATGCCTTTGAGGGAGTTATTATCAATTACAGTAGGAACTTTACAAGCCTTCGCAATATGTTTGCGAGCTTTCGCTGTAGGAGAATTTCATAATCCACGAGAAGAATGGAGGAAAGCCTCAGATATGCTAACCATTGCTGAGGCAAAAGTTTCTGGGATACTGAAATCTTCATTTTCACCTTCATCAACATCATTATCATCATCTCCTTCGTCAGAAAGGGTATCGGAATTAGAACTAAAGTCCTTCTCAGTAAATTTATCATCTTCATCACCAAGATCTTCCTCAATATTCTCATTAGAAGAGATTACATTGGAATGATACTTGGATGAGAGTTTATTCTTTTTCCTCCTCTCGTAAACAACATCTTGAAGTTTCCTTTTCCCTTTGCGAAGAGCATCGTATTGACTACCAGAAGCTTGGGTAACCTTCGCAGAACGAAGAGTTTGTTGTCTTGCAGTAA
This sequence comes from Papaver bracteatum, assembly GCA_023529315.1. Taxonomy (NCBI): domain Eukaryota; kingdom Viridiplantae; phylum Streptophyta; class Magnoliopsida; order Ranunculales; family Papaveraceae; genus Papaver; species Papaver bracteatum. The sequence goes on along the minus strand of JAJJWX010005377.1, from coordinate 1,505,530 downwards.
ACCTTTTAGAAGAAGTAGAACTCTTATTTTCACTCGCAGAAATCTCAGGAAGAAGTGGAACCTACAAATTCAAATAAGGATAAGAAACAGAGGCAACAATATATTGTTTAGAAAAATACAAGAGTGTTTCTTACCTCATTTGAAATTAAAAGGTAACAAAAAGATAAGGAGATGGAAGTACATACATTTCAATAAACCCAAGGTTGATAATGGCGGTTACGAAGGTTCGCAGGAAGTTCTACTATCCCAGAAATATAAGAACCCGATAATATTAAAGGGTACTTATACCAATCTTCATAATTAGAACGACGAGGTGTCTTATTATTTCCTGAGGCATAATCAATATCGTGCATGAGAAGATCATATGCTGCGATATTAGCTTTACGATGAAGACGAACACCCCAACGATTATCTTCTTTCCTCGCAGGAATTAGTGTGTAATTTTTGAAGAAACCCTCAACTGTATAATTCGCAGGAACAATTTCCATATTTTCAAATCCAGGTTTCCTAAGATCAACTGAATACAAAGATTTCCCAAAAGCGGCACGATTTGCGAATTCAACTAAGAGGCGAATACAATCACCAGTCAATTGGTAAATGGCACAAGAAAAATTGGGGTGGGATATAATTTCATAGAATAGAGGAAAGTTAACATCATAAAGAGGGAGAGGAAGACCTGCGAGGATTTGACCTCGTGAGATTAAAATTTTCTGATCATCCCAAACATAGTTGGTAAAGAGCTTCACACAGAGAGAAGATTTATTATCATAACCTTAAATCTCAGAGAGAATGAGGTCCCTATCAGCAAGTTCCGCATTAATCTGTTCAATAGTTTTCTTCTTTGGTGTCATTGAATATAAGATGGAAAATAGAAAGGAAAAAGATAAAAGAGATTGCAGAGGCAGAAGTGGTGAAGAAGATGAATAAGATAAGAGAATAAAAAGAAAAAACAAAGGATAATATTTATAAATAGAGAGAGTTTGATGAATATAGAAACTCATTAATACGAGTAAGCGTGAACGGTTGAAAAGAATGGTTACGAAGAAACGTGTCAAAAAGGTAAGGGAAAAGTAAAAAGACGTGTTGCGAACTTGATGGGTGGTAATAACTACACTAAATTTACGAGAATAGAGATTCTCATGACATTTCTTCTTCGTAGAATTGACATGAGAAGAGGCAAGATGTAGGTACTGAATATCGCAAGATAATAGTTCAAGAGTATTGTAATAAATAAAGGAGGAAAGAGTTATAAAATGATACGATGATAGAAGTAGTGCAAGGAAATATGAAGTTTTGCGAGGATGAAATAATTTTGCGAGGATGAATTGCGATACTTCGCAATTCATATACAGCTGTATAAGTTTTACTATAAATAGGAGTTCAAATGTAAAATTCGAGAGGTTCTTTTAATGAGTGTAAGAAATTATCTTAGGAAAGAGAATAGAAAAAGTTGTAACTATTCTAGTTCCATTTTGATAATTCTATGTAATCAACTAAGAGAATTAATAAGAAAGTTATCATTCATCATCAAGAACTTCTTGAGTTTTTACTAATTCTATTGAGGGTGTAGTTGTAGATTATTCTGCAACTACATCAGAATAGATGAAACTGCAACCTATTACTAAACTCAGGTTGCAAGATTACCATATACATACCCGGTGTTCTCGTCCGGGGGAGTTTTAAGAAGTGAAATATCGGATTGGATGAAACTACGACCTATTACTAATTTCGGGTTGCGAGATTACCATATACAGACCCGGTGTTCTCGTCCGGGGGAGTTTTGAGAAGTCAAATATCAGATTGGATGAAACTGCAACCTATTACTGAACTCGGGTTGCAAGATTACCATATACAGACCCGGTGTTCTAGTCCGGGGGAGTTTTGACAAGTCAAATATCATATTGGATGAAACTGCAACCTATTACTGAACTCGGGTTGCAATATTACCATATACAGACCCGGTGTTCTCGTCCGGGGGAGTTTTGAGAAGTGAAATATCAGATTGGATGAAACTGCAACCTATTACTGAACTCGGGTTGCAAGATTACCATATACAGACCCGGTGTTCTCGTCCGGGGGAGTTTTGAGAAGTCAAATATCAGAATAGATGAAACGGCAACCTATTACTGAACTCAGGTTGCAAGATTACCATATAATACTCGGTGTTCTCGTCCGGGTGAGATTTGAGAAGTGAAATATCTGATTGGATGAAACTGCAACCTATTACTGAACTCGGGTCGCAAGATTACCATATACAGACCCGGTGTTCTCGTCCGGGTGAGTTTTGAGAAGTGAAATATCAGATTGGATGAAACAACAACCTATTACTTAACTCGGGTTGCAAGATTACCATCTACAGACCCATATAAAGTTTTTCCTGATTTCAAATTGACCAAAATACCCTGACGGAACAAGTGCATCAAAAATTACGAAAATACCCCTGCCGGAACAAGTGCATAAAATTTTCCCTGATTTCAAATTTACAAAAACACACTGATGGAACAGGTGCATCAAAAATTACAAAAATACCACTGTCGGAACAGGTGCATAATTCGGTGATTTCAAAAATTATGAAAATACCCTTCCCGGAACAGGCGCATAAAATTTTCCATGATTTCAAATTTACAAAAATACCTTGACGGAACAAGTGCATCAAAAATTATGAAAATACCCCTGCCGGAATAGGTGCATAAAATTTTCTCTGATTTCAAATTTACAAAAATACACTGACGGAACAGGTGCATAAAAAATTACGAAAATACCCCTATCGGAACAGGCGCATAATTCTGTGATTTCAAAAATTAAGAAAATACCCTTCCCGGAACAGGCGCTTAATTTTTTTCCTTCTTTCAAATTTACAAAATTACACCGACGGAACAGCTGCATTAAAAATTACAAAAATACCCCTGGCGGAACAGGCGCATAAAAATTTCCTTGATTTCAAAAAATCCAAAAATACCCTGCCGGAACAGGTCCATTCCATTTTTAACAATCACAATCACAATCACAATCACATATATATATATATATATATAATATCTATTTTACATGGCACACACAAAATGTCTTCAAAGGGTGTGCTACAGAAAAACAGAGATCACATCTACATTAGCGATCTCTGAACAAAAAATATACCGTCGTCGTATCATCCACATAGGAGTTGTTCTATTTTGTTAACAATATACCAAAAAATAAACAAAAAAATACACCCCTAGGTATTACCACTAAGTATATATATATAACAAAACATACCCGCAAAAAGTTAGTTTATCCATCAGCAGTTAAGAACAATCTCATAATCCATCATCCTCATTCATCATCATCTGTAGAATTTTCCTCGTACAAGTTATATCCATCATATTCCTCAGATTCATTTTCCCCATCTTCATCCTCTTCTTCCTCATGTTCATCCTCTTCATCTTTGTCGATGACTTCACTTGTCTCATCTTCCTCATAGTCTTCAACATCATTGTCGTTATCTTGAGCACCCACTAGTGCTTGAGCATACTCCTCTTCTTATGGATCAACATGACCCATGAGAAAGTCATGCCAATTGTCTGCTTTTATTTCTTCCTTCAAATCAGCCTGCGCGAGCTGCTCTACCTCCTCATTTGGTGAGTATGGCTCAGGCACATGCTGAAAAGGTTCCCAATCTGGTTCAACCTCAGATTCAGTATCAGAGCCCAGAAAATCTGCTTGTGGAGGATATCGCGGCATACTTGCTGCATGTAATGCATGTGCACGACGAAAATATTCATCTCTGAACTTGTCATACTCCTCTTGCAGAGCATATTCTTCAGCATCTTTCCTACGGCGTGCCGCTTCATCCTCTTTAACTTTGAACCCTATTTCATGACATGCGAGGAAGTCGTTCACACGCTTCTGGAGATGTTTAAACTCTTCAGGGGTCATGAGCTCAATCATTTTATAAGACTCAGGAAGAGGATTCTTGGAGCTGCCTGCCTCTGGTTCATCATCCCAACAACAGACCTTAGGCTTCTTTCCTTTCCTGTCTATCTCCCTCTCATGTGACGAATCAGGACTGCGGCTCCTCCTTGATGACATACAACAGTGTATAAAAAGTATTGCTGCAAAACAATTACTTTGGTGTTAAACAGAACCAAATACATTGCAAGAGAGACAACAATTTGCATTTTCATTCAAAAACATATCAAATCCTAGAAACAACAAGAGAAACAATCTGCAATTTCCCCCAAAAAATAGATCAAACCCTAGAGAAAAAAAATTTAACAACCACCACAAAAATTAAATCAAACACATATGCATAGTAGAATAATATAATTCAAACAAAACCCATATCATGATTACACTTAATTCTTAAAGCAACCACACACCACCACAAACAAAGTGTTCCCATTAGATGGTGTACCACAAAACAGAGTAACAAAAAAATTAAAAAAATACATTAAGTGCTAACACTTCTCTGCATTCTCTTTGCAACAAAGAAAAAAGGATCACTAAAAGAGAATCCATTTTTATGCAATCATGCAGAGGAAGATGAAGAAAAACAACACTTAAAAGAATACAAACCCATACCCGTGTAGATGAAGATTCGGAAGCAACTAAAATTGAAGATGATTTTGCTGTATTTTTCCCACTTACTTCAGCTTCTGAACTATTGAAGAGAAACTAATAATTGTTGGCTTTTTTTCTCTGAGTAGAAAACATAAACTAATTTCCCAAACAAGATGATTTTGTTGGGAAGGGGAGTGTATGTTTGGTAGTGATAAAAGGAGATGTTGGGTGGAAACAACATCTTCTAACTTAAGGGCTGCTAAAAAATAGGGCAGAAACAATAAAGTAACTTACACAGGGAGCTGAAAGAAAATATGTCTAAAATTGGAGGGGGGGGGGGTGAAAAAAACAACTAACTATAATTCAATCCCAGCATAATCTGATAAAATGCAAAGTATCTTACAATTGGAATCTGCATATATTCATGACCAGCATTATAAAGGAAACTTACTAATCACACATATATTGGAAAATTTTCATCTCTTTGTTTTAGGGAGACGCTTTTGCTACAACAATTTACGTAGATGTGGTTCCTCTTGTAAAATATTTTGAAAACTGTTGCGACCTGGTATCTCTGCTTTTTCCACATCTGCAGTCATTCCTCTCGGCGTATGAATAACAACCCACCAATCTGGATGTTTTACGTCTCTTGAGTAGAAAACTTGGGAAGCCTCTTCAGCGAGAATCACAGGCTCGTCCGAAATTTTGGTATCGCTTTTCAATCTTGAAAGATTTACCAAAGGAAAATCTGAATTCTAACATATATTTGTTCCATTCTCTACCATCGCCCAATCACAGTAGAAGACAGTTTATTTAAATGTACCATAGTTCAACTCTAGGATTTTTCTGATCACCCCATACCACCGGGTTAGGTTAGTAACCGGTCTTTTGTCCTTTTTCGAGCTCCTAAAAGTGGTCGATGCAACCACGGTGACACCATTGTCCCGAGTCTTACCCTTTTCCTGGTTTGCTTGGGAACAAAAACTAAATCCATTCACACAATATCTTTTGTACTCTTTCAGAGACACTGGAACTCTAACGTAATGCCACAAATCTATATCCATTTTGTCTTCTGATCTAAGCTATGAAAACGAAAAGAAAATAAACACATCAGCATACTGCATCATTATTACGCTAATAAACAGGAGCGCCAATGCAAACCTTTTCATACAGCCAACTAAGGAACTTGGTTTGCATCTCGACTTCCTCCATTGCAAACCCATCAGCTTCCCAGTTCTCACAATAATCCATACATTTAGCATACATAGTATTAAAATCTAAATAGAATAACCCATTGTCCACATACAAACAGAACACGACCAACCAATACCTGTAATAAACATCGAGACCTTCTGGATCATTCCGAAAAATTACCCACCGACATATATGCATCCACTGAATAGGGCTCACCTGAACCGGATTTTCATCGAGCAAAAAACCTACATCGCTGAATTCATGTTCATCTTTTAAGAACGGCTCTAAATTTTCTTTGTGACCTCCTTGATCGGAATTTTTCATGTGCTCCATGTAAAATATAACACAGTCATCCATTTCAGTCGACTTCTTAATTGACCCTTCAATGTATCTGTTGTTATTTGGGATGTTTTTGCACTCCTTAATTTTCCTGATTCAGTATGTACGTGTAAATTTCAGTACAAAAACAACAAAAAATAAATAAAAATAAAGGACAAATGGTAAAATAGCAATTCACCTTTCGAATGGGTACATCCATCGATACCTAATAGGTCCAAAAACTAAGGCCTCATCAGCCAAATGAACCATGTTGTGCACGCTTATATCAAAAAATCCAACCGGGAAATACTTTCGAGCACACAAATGGCCTCTGCAATCATCCACTTAGCCTGGTTCAGATACCCTCTGCTAACCACCTTTGAGCACAAAATTCTAAAATACAAACTGACTTGTTGAAGCGCATTATGCAAATCTTTCTCTTCTGGAAAGGCATGTTGAAGCAGAACAGATAATAAGCACCCCATAATCACATGGTAGTCATGTGACTTCAAGCTTCTCAAGTTCAATTGCTCCATATTAACATTGTTACTTATATTCTACAAAAAGCTTGTGGGAACTTTCAGATCTTTAAGATTATGACAAAAATCGGTTTTCTCTTTTTTTTCTCAAAACAAACAGCGGAACCATCTCTACTTTTTTTTTGTTTTCTTCTCTTTCCGCTCTCCACGGTGTAGTTTATTCTCCTTAAATTTTTCACGATTATTCCATGCAACAATAACCTTATTATCCTTATCAAATATAATGTAGATAATGTGTTCCATGACGTTCTTTTCCGTGTGCATCACGTCGACACAATGCCGTATAGTCAAGGCACAATACGACTGAAGTTCCCAAAGAATACACTTCTTGAAGAAGGCACATGTGACAAGCTCAGAATCACCATCCTCTTCATCAGACTGACATCTCTTTCGTTTACCTGTCTTGCGGACCACTAACTTACCAGGTTAGTAATGAACATCGGCCAACTTATCAAGCGATTGTGCTCATGTTAGTCTCAGAGGTGCACTTTTATGCTCTTGTGTCTCTAATCCCAAAATAGTCTCATCCCTAAATAGGTGCCTTGACTTAAGGAATATACGATAGTTAGTGTACACAATCTTGCTGCCGTAACCTAGATGAGTACTTCGAGTTTCGTCTGCGCAGAAAATACATGCACAATCGCCATGAGTGGTATATCCACTTAAAACACCTTGAGCAGGCAAGTCATGAATGCCAAACATCAGAGTTTCTTTCAGAGTAAAATACTCAATTTTCATAGAATAAAAAGCTTGTACACCTTCATGCCATAGTTTTTTTAGCGTGTTGACCAGCGGCCGCAAAAAAAACATCAATGTCTTGACCCGGTGATGTACGCCCAGGTATCAAAAGAGTCATCATTTGGAATTCAGACTTCATACACATAGAAGGCGGAAGATTATAAACCACAAGGATAACATGCCAACAACTCCAACTCATAGTCTGTATACCATGAGGATTAAACCCATCTATTGGTATTCAAAGCCAAACATTTCTTCCTTCTGCGGCAAACAACGGAAACTTCAGTTTTATTTGTGCCCACTGAGATGAATCAATTGGATGACGCATATATTCAGATGAAACTTGCGCTCGATCGTGCCATAGCATTGCATCTGATATCCAAGGTAGAGAATACATTTTATTTAGTTTTTCATCTACATGAAAGTATCTCAGCACTTTGCAAGGTTCATTTGTCACCACATGACCATTTTTGGTAGATTTCAACTTAAACCTCATAGTTTTGCATACCAGACACTCTATTAAATCCTCATTATCCTCGTAATACAGAATACAATGATTCTCACAAGCATGAATATCCTTCGCTTTCATCCCCAGATCCTTAAGCACTGACCTCACAACATCATAGTTTTTAGGTAACTTGTTAGGTTTCGAAAGCCACTCTCTTAAGAAATCCAACAAACTGTTGACACAGTTACCCGAAATTTTATAAGTTTTCTTCACATTATGCAGTTCTACCATAGCAGAGAGGATTGTGAGATTGTCTTCACACCCAAGGTATAACTTCTATGCCGCTAACGATTTGTACCTATTATAACGCTTCTCGACATCTGGATCTTCTAAGGGTGATTCTCCAATTTGTGTTCCATCATGGTCATGATGAATACCAAAGGAAGAGTCAATAAAATTATTCAAATTCAAACAATCTGATTGCTTATCAGGCGTTTCTTCGACTACGTCCTTCCCCTTAGAACGAATTGTTGAAGCACCATCCTTTATCCCACCATGTAAGCTCCAGGTGATGTATGTCTTGTCGACACCATGCTCATACAAATAGGTCCTAACAATCGAGAATCCAAGTCGATGTCTATTTTCACACTTCCTACAAGGTAAAGCACACATTTTTGCACAAGTACCATTTTCTATTGCAAAATCAATGAATTTTCTGACCCCTTTTCTGTATTCTGGGCTATAAATATCTTTTATATGCATCCAAGATTTATCCACAAAATTTGACATCCTAAAAACAAGTAAAGTACTATGTATTAGTAACCTAAGTTTATTAACTAAACCTAAAAATGTCATAGATTTATCAACACACCACAATAGGATACAATTCACAACAATATCAATTTCTAAAACTAATAAACCCCAGATGTTGAAAAACTGTCGATTAAGAAAACAATAAAAGAAATACATTAATAATTAGCTGAAGATAATCTAGGAGAATCGATAGATTCAGAAATTTTAATTAAACTCAATCTTTATGTGATAACTCGATTAAGCTTAAATCTTTAATGAAATCGACGAGTCACAGAAGAATCGGTTGAATCAATTTTGTTGATGAAGCTTCCTGTAACTGAATCTCAAATTGAATCTGATAAATTTTCTGGTGAAATCGTTGGCGCCTTCGGATGTACCAAGAAGTCGGTGAGCTGTGAAATAAATGGAGGTGAAAGATATAAGATGTAATAATGTCTCAACCGTTTTGCTATCAACGTATTAAGTTGTTTATCTACCTCCCAACTTCCAGACATATTAAATGAAAAACTAATTTCACATGATTTTAATTTTGTTTTCGTATTTTAATTTTGTTTTCTGATTTTTGGTAATTAAAATGAATAGTTATAATGGGAAAAAAATGTTGGAGAAAAAACCCAGAATCGTTGGGAGGCTGGGTAGCCCTTGAGTGTGAGATGAAATTGGGAGCTGATAGTAGTAATTGAGGCGCTAATAGTAGTAATGGAGGCTAACAATGTAACTTGGCATTTTCAGTTGAGGATAGGAAGGTAATTACCCACAACCCTCCTGAAACTCTGTAACATATACCAATTATTGAAACGATTATCCAATGTTACAAAGTTACCAACGTCGATACGACGTTACTTAAAAAATATCCATTACAAAATCGGGTGTTACAAATTCCCTGATTTCGTGTAGTGATGGATCTTCCATTTAGATAACAAGATATGCCATAACTTCATCAGCTCGAGATATTGTCTTCGTTCTACAATCCGAGACCAGATTTCTTTCACATAAAACCTAACATGACCAGATAATTATAACTATCCAAGATTCTCACCAATGGTTATAATAGCTATAATTAGATTCGCGTCTTATAGCATCACAACATTTGTCTACACGATCAAGCGCAAATCTGAAAATTAAGGTTTTAATCAGATAATCCCTAATTGTAAATTTACACGCCCAAGGCATGGATTTCACGATGACAAGATTTCTACACTTGGATAAACACTGCCCAGCATAAATATTCACGAGAAATTCCAAGTCCAGAGTTGATTTCATGTTCAAAGCGAAGACTAAACATCAATTCGTGGACTCTGCAAGTCTAAAAGAACGGGAGGATCGTAATGAATGATTTGTTACCATCTATATACTTATCATAGAACAATCAAGGTTCTACTAGTAGGGGAATTAATGTAGATGGTGAAATTTGGATACGGGGCAAAAATATCATTTCAAGACCATATAAAAATTCAAGTCTCATGGGAGAGATTAAGCCCTTGGTCCTCAAGGAATTTATACCAACAATTTATAGTATACGTCCCCGCGAGACACTTCTGGTCGTGATATCGTGACTCCTAGCACACTTCCCCGTGAGATACTGTTGGTCACGTAGAATCTATAGAGCGTAAAATTTTCCCGACAGACTTATAAACCAGAACAACCACAATTCAAGCATGTCTTCACGAGACGTAGCTGATTGTGATGTCATGATTCCTAGTATACATCCTCAACGAGACTGTTAGTCATGTAGGCTTTGTAAATGCGTAAAAACATCACTGACAGACTTATGACCCAAAGCGGAGATATGCATGTCTTTTGTAAGCACGACTCATCTTATTTGAGATCAAGGACTGATTCCTAGTACATCACCGCGAGATACACTGGTAATGTCTACTCTAGGATCTGACTCGACTTACTAAGGTTTTCGAATAATTCCTAGGACATCCCCGCGAGATACACTAGTTATTCTGCCTATGGGACCTTTTGACAGATTCTCAGAACATCCTTCTGGGATACACTGGTCATGTCGGCCCCATAAATATGTACACAATTGATTCCTAGCACATCTCTGCAAGATACGACGGTCAAAGACAAGTGAGCCAAAGTCTCGCGGTGACATTAATTGGGCGTACAAAGCCTTTTATCTCTCTTCAGAATGAGTCGCAGCTGACCACAAAGAGATTCGGATCCGTTAAAGAAAATCTTCGTAGATATTTTGATCCGTCCTTAAAATCTCAGAGAGATTCAAATCTTTCGGGATATCTTAGACAAGGTTGAATATTCCCAATGATAGTCACAAGCCTCAGGTAGGAATCAAGTATCCTTTTCAGACTCTCCATACGAATTCTGAGGCATCTCATGCCTTTTCACGTGACTCATCCTAGTCATTCTTACGGATCGGAGAATATCTCTCTATCTTGGCTAACTCGGCTAAATAGAATACTTCTCTCTCAACACACATCATCACAATGGCTAACTCATCTTCACAAAAATGGGGGATATCAATTAGGGTTTTGGTATGGCGGTCTATGGCACGTGTGAGAAATTCCCGGCTTATTTCTCACTGTGGAAGAGAGTAAAGGCGGTGGAATAATGAGATAAACTCAACCTAGTTTATCTTTATTCCTGAAGAGACGGGAGAATTTCTCTGCACATCACGGAAAGAAATTATTATCCTCATCAACCCGAGATTAGAGAATTCATCTATAAATATGTCCTTTATTTCTCCAAGATACGATCATCTTTCTCATAAACCTCTCAGAGCAATTCTTCATCCAACCCTAGAATTCTCTGATCTCTCTCTTCATCTGCTTCCCTCCCTAAGACCATCCATAATCTCTCACGTGACTGAAGAAGCCTTTGAACAGCCGTTGTGCGTGGTTTAGGAGAAGATTATTCATGATCAACCTCTCGTAACTCACTTTCAGAAACTCTAAAATCCCACTTCTAACCTCTCTCGGATTTTAGGTAACTATAGTTAGTTATTAGAACATGGTAATAATATGTCTATATATACAATATTCTTACAAGATAACTATGGGAAGCTAAAAAGGTAGTCATGAGGATGGTTGTATTGATAGTGAGAATGTGGCAGAGATTGTGATGGAGGTGGTGGCGGTGACAGTTTGGAGAAGGAAGATAATAAGAAATAATTAGGGTTAATATTGGATGATTTATATGTAAATATTAGTAGAGTGAAGGGTATAATTGTATACTCGTTTAGTGATTTAATTTATTATTAATTTTTAAATAATTTTCAAACATAATTCAAGACTTAGCGGAGTCAACGCGGGTCAACGTCAAGTCCAAGTACCAAGCACTAACTTGGACAAATATTAGACCAAACACTAAAACTAGACAAAACGTAAGTATCAAACATCAAATAAACCTAAATATAAAGTGTGTAAAATTTGCAACAAAACAAGATAACTGATGTGCTAGTTCAGTAGTCCTTATAAGCATAAAGTATCTTAAATCGCTCATCGGTTCTAATCGGTTAGGGAGCGAGGAACAATGAGTTTGGACATGAAATCGCTAATAAAAACTCGGTTTAATGATGCGAACCTATTTTTTAGTGACTTGTATATTGCTACTCATGAGTCATAACTTGTACCTAATTAAAACTATAATATTAACACTATCTGTAATTAAGTATATATTATTATCATATTGAACCTATCATGTTTTTAGAGGTTTTTACATTTGATAACACTATTCATTATATGGTCATGGGGATTAAATGTAAATGACTTTCATCTTAAGTAAGCACGTGACGTCTGGGACCTAATTATCTTTCCCGCCTTTCACTTTTTCGGACCTGAGATAACTTGTCGTCATAACTATCTCGATTTCTATGCAGGTTTTCACTTAGCTGACATTATCGAGGTTCTTCCCAGCTCTCGACATTGAACTCAGGTGTTCTGCATCTATCTTCATGTCTCTGTTCTATATGGCAACCTATGGTTTGGGTCTTCAACATTTGACCTCGAGTTTTATTATACATCTCAGTTATATTACTCTTCATATGCCAGTTCTTCAGTAGATGCTATATTTTGGCATCTACACATAAGAGCATGATTGTGATTTAACTCATATGTCCATATGCTAGTATTGATTCATGTTATACAAATCGAATATTCAATATACATATGAGAAGTTTCGGTTTTAGTCTTTCTCTTGTTGAAGGTGATGGTTAAGTTTATGTAACCTTTCTCTGGTAAAGGTTGTTTTTGTGTTATTGTTTTGTTTTGTAGGGAAATAGGTCTTAACCCGTGCCGTAACGGCAGGGGCATAATTTTTATTTAGTTATGAATTTTCCGACATATGAATATCAAATATAATATGTATTAATATAAAGTTTACCCTTCTTATCATTGCAAAAGTAAAGGGAAACCCGATAGATATTTTTATTCTTCACTTCACATCCTTTCTAGCATTTTCCGCCTTGACATCCTCCCATACTATGTCTATCCTTTTTCGAGTTTTATCCTCAAGCCAACAATGAAATTATATCGAAACTAATTTTTACATATTTTGTCCCAAAAAAATAAATATTATTTGATATGTTTTTTAGTTTAAAAAGATATCTTATCGATCTTTTGAAATTGTATTACCTTTTTTCATCTTTCTTATATTTAGTGAATGGTGTTAGGATGTTCATGGAAAATAGGAACCTACTATGGGCCCAACAACATAACACCAATCATGTCCCCACTTGGCCACCTTGGGATATGAGGTGTGTGGTTTTAATCTAAAAGGCCTCAGCGCTACGTAAGGAGATGCCCAAGTTTATTAAGATCAACATGTACTCCTGTTTCTTCCATGTGGGACTATCCCTAGCTATAATTAAGTGGTTTATCGTGCCACATACTCCAACAATCTCCACCTTGACGATATTAAACCACTTCACCATTCCAATCAGACTTCACCATATGATTACCATTTGTATATGCTACCCATCGATCATGATTATTGTCACTATGCGCCCTACAATCCTACTTCATCTTGAGTTAATGAGAAGGCAAGCACCAACTCCATCTTGAGCATTTCCTTTCCCACATAGAACCCTACTACTTGAGATTTAATGTGTGAGACACTAACTCCACCTTGAGCGCCAGTTCATCCTTGAGCATTGCCTTTCCGATATAGAATCCTGGTCCACCTGAGTTAATGAGTGAGACACTAACTCCACCTTGAGCGCCAGTTCAACTTTGGGCCTTGCCTTCTTCACCTTGAGTCTGATTTCACTTGCGCCCTAAACCGGTGACATCCACAACCACTTCAACGTTCGAACAGTATCCCCAACCATGGGTTCTGATACCAATTGTTAGGATCTTCATGGACTATCAGACACTACTCAGGGCCCAACCACATAACACGAAACCCCACTTGACCACCTTGGGATAAGAGGTGTGGGGTTTTTAACTAAAAGCATCGGTGCTATGTATGGAGAAGTCCAAGCTTATTGTATGTTCTTACTATTTCAATGATGATGACATACTTAAAATCTAATTCATTCACTTAATGTATTATACTTTAAAATGTTAAGTCATTTCCGATGGTAATCATTTTACCCACATACGATGTAGTTCTAGTTTTTCAAAATTCCCATAAATATTATGTACTAATTCAATTTGGCAGGAAGAGTTCACCGAATGGAATATAGGTAATAGCTTGTCCTTTCGTAACATTGTGGCCTTTTCAACATAGTTGGATCCAGAGTTGGTAAAAATCACTGAAAAAAGGCATTCTCGGCAAGGAAATCCTAACCGAAACTCAACTTCTTTTTTATTCTTCTCTATTTTCTGTGATTATCAGAATCGTTTATGGCTAGGAATTCATAACCGTAAACAATATTGTATATGACAGATCAGAGAATTTTTGCTTCCAATGGGTTGGGTTACCACCGCTTGGCAAGCTCCGACTCTCTGATACGCCACTCAAGAAACTAGAACTTCAAATTTTTCGGACCAATTCAATTTTACGAATGCCAAACTGCTTTCTGCGCAATCAAACTCTGCTTTATTCCAAGAGTCATCGAATCTGCAAAACTGTTGTATAGTTGTAGATATCATCGCTAACCCACCAAATGATATGAATCACCTTGTGCAGGTGATAATCATCTCCAAGCGAACACCAAGGTTCAGTGCCTGAGATTCCGCTGAACAGAAACCTCTTTTAAGGGTAATCTAATTGTCAGAATTGTTAGGGTAGTTCTGGATACCATCGGCCAGGGCCAATGGTATTCCGGGTATCCACCGAGGTGGTGGGTTTCCCCAGTGGGCCTGACAACACACACTGTATCAGACGGGTGAAGGATGGCCAGTGCCAATGTCAGGGTCGTTCTGGATACCAACCACCATCGGCCAGTGCCATGGTTTTCCGGGTAGCCACCCGTAGGTGGGGTGCCCCAATGGGCTTGACAAGGTTTGCCACTGAAGCTTAATGATCTAACCATCCAGAACGTTCACCCGGAGGTGCCAACTGTGGCCTAGTAGATGGTATGAATTGTCCTAGAGTAACCATCCAATGTTGGATGATATGAATTGCCTTTAATCGACAACAACCATCTCCTCTCAGATGATATGAGTTACCACGTATGATAAAAACTATTAATTACTTAACTCACAAGCCAAGACAAATGATATGAATTACCTCGAACGGTAATAATCATCTCTTATCTCACAAGCTGTATATTTATCAGATGGTATGATTTACCTCGAATAGTAGTAAGTAGTATGAACAACCAATGCCGCAACTACCTCTAACAAATATTAGATAATCTTCCAGGGTTACAATCATCTCTGAATAGAAGATATGAACTGCAAAGCATCAACCAACACTTTCAGATGATATGAACAACCTTGTAGAGTTGTGCTGAACCGCATAACGGCTGCCTACGTACCCTCTTCGTTGCTCGAAGGGATCAAGCACGACCGTAGTTCATCATCCTTCGTTTAGATAGTATGAACTACATACAATTGTAGAAACTATCTCTTATCAAAATCAAGTAAATTGATTCCATTTGCAGTGAACAAATGAACTACCAATAGATGACTATTCTGGGTAAGCCAAAGGTACCCAAATATATAAATACACAAGTAAGTTCATTTTGGTAACTACACAAACTAAAACATCCATGGGTGTTAATCGACCAGAATATGCAAGCATATTTGTGAGAAAACAGCGATCCATGAAGGGCAAAATGATTTATACGGCGACAATAAATATTAAAGAGTTAGTTTATAAAATAGAAACAACACCATGTATAGAGAACATACTCTTGAGTCCAAACTATTCTGCCATGGCTAATACAACCCGATCAAAATGAGTTAAACTAGATGAATACAAATATTTAAGTTTATATGTCGCATCCGTGTCCAATATCTCATCCCACTGTATAACATACTTCAACTAATTATGACACAACCATATCCACCAAGTTATTTATCTAATCGCTCCCGGCATACAAGTAAGAATTATCAAATCTGGCAAAGAGTTCAGTTAATTGTAAACTTCAAATCTTAGTGGCACAAACGGAAGCACTGCATACCAAATAACTAATGATCTTGTCATTTGTAAATAAAATGACATTGTGTAAATGAAAGAAGTTTGCACACCAAGCAATCACATACCAAGCTTTTAAGTTTGTCATTTTGTAAGCAAAAATGAATATTTCCTTTTGCTAAACTAAGAGGTTAGAATAATATTTATCAATTAACTCAATGAGAACTACGTTTCTAATTTCCACTTACTGCTATCTATGACCCTTGCATAGAGTACCTTGCATTCAAAATGACCAACCACTATATCATTGTGCTCACTAACAGTTCAAAGCACTAGATATTAAGTACCCTTAATCTGTAGTTCACGTAGCTAGTTTCCGAAAAGCGATACCCAAATGTCGTATTTTTAGTTTCCAAACTTCAAAAGGAAATACGTTACATATCATCAAAATGTTCCACACAGAGATTGAATTAGGACCTAACTAACATGGCATGCACCCATCTAGATTTCAAGTAAGAGGACTTAGGACTTGGACAGAATTGGGACCTAAAAAAATGGATGTCCAAGCTTAAACAAAAATTAGAATTAACAATATCACTTAAGGATGCTAGTACAGCATTCAAAAGTAGTCAGAAGCAAGCACTTGTATAGTATTACATTAAAATGGAAAAATTATTCCCATATTAGTAAAGTACTCACAATAATCTAAGCATGTAGAACTTAAGATAGATGCATTATTGACTAGCTAGGATAGTTGAGTGACATAGTTTAAATGTACATCAAGGATCTATCAATGCCCATTCCATGAGAACTCAGCAAATACATCAAGACGTATTTTCACTTTCAATTTCAAATAAAATAAGAAATTGAGATCATTACTACCACAATCTAATATCTCAGTTCCATTCACAAAATTTCATTGCACATATTCATATATACCGAACTCAAGAGGGAACCCAATTCCTAGCATTTACTTGTAAACTGACATTTCTACCACTAGCCATAATTCTTATCATTTATTTAACAGAAAATGGGCTATATAGCCAAAATTTTGTGTTTCCTGGGCCATATGGACAGTTAGGATTCAGCTTGGGTCAAATGTCCAAAGGAATCTTTTTAATTGAAATTGTCCAAATTACCCATACCTTTCTTCTTCCTATCTGGATATATCGATCTCCCTCTCCAGATCTCCACCATTTCCATTCTTTCTTCTTCTGCTCTCGATTTTCTGTTTCTCCACCACCACCGTTTCAGTCATGGCTGCTGTTACTTCCGTGAGAATTGAGAGGTCATGGCTGCTGTTACTTCCGTGAGATCGATAATTGAGAGATTTGATGGGCAGACAACATGGGTATGATGGCTAAGATCGAGAACTCAGTAATGGGTTGACTCGAATTTGAATTATGAAATTGAGAGTTGCAGTGAACAAAAAGAGTTGGGGTTTGCTTCAATGCCTTGAGTTGTTGGAAGAAAAATACGATTTATTTCTTCATTTTCATCTTCATCATTCAACCCGGGTAAGCTTAATTCTATAACAAGCCGTTTCAATGTGCCATCATCTCGTAAAAAGAGAAGTGTTCGTGATGCGTAAACACATACACCGCCCTCTTTGTTAATTTTGTTCAAAAATGGCATGAGATAGTCATGGTGGTCTAATATGAATATCCTCAATTGTTCCATTGCCTGTTCGGTGTCCATACAGAAAACTTGTATATGAGAGTTAATGCAAAACATAAACCAAAATTTGCTAAATATTGGCAACAACTGGAATATTGCGTTACCATCTCAGGAGTAAGCCCATCTAAGTTTTGTTCAATGTGTGAAGCTCTAATTTTGCTCAATTTTCCAGTTTTGCTTTCAGGTGGAAATTTCTGTTCAAGCAAAACTTGTTGGAGTAAGTTAAGTATCTTTAATTTAATACTTTAAGCATTTTGTTTAATTTTACCTGTAAACATTGGATTACTGCTGGATTAAGACCAGCAAGCATTTCCCTTGTAAATTCTGCATCATCCTTCCATGCAAATTCATTAGCTAACATCAAAACATACGACGAAAAATATCATCAGGAAATGTTCTGTTCAGTGTAATCTTATAAGATACGGTCCTAAAATACTAGGATGAAAACCAGTATCATCCTGTTTTGGATTGAGCTGGTATTATTTCCATCCATGTTATACTAGGATGAAAACCAGTATCATCCTGTTTTGGATTGATCTGGGATTATTTCCATCCATGTTATACTAGGATGAAAACCAGTATCATCCTGTTTTGGATTGATCTGGGATTATTGAATTTGTGTACATTGTAGTATAAAATATGATGCAATTGATTTTTTGTTGAATATTTCTCATTTTAGTACACATTCCGATGCATTTTCCGGATGGAACTGGTTTCATCTAGTTTCAATGTTAACCCTGGATGGAACTGGTTTCATCCAGTTTCAATGTTAAATTGGTTGAAGTGAAATTGGGCGAACTTGGTTTCAATCAGCAGGTTTATATCAAGATGAAATAAAAACATGATATTATTGGATGAAACTGGTTTCATCATGCATTATATTTTTTTATCTAATATATATATGTACATGATATTGTTGGATGAAACTGGTTTATATTCTAATACCTGCAGAAACTTGGTTTCATCTAGCTCTAATGTATAGGATGTAACTGGGTTTCATCTGATTCCTGCAGAAACTGGTTTTCATCTAGCTTTGAAAATAGGATGTAATTGAGTTTCATCCCTATTTTAAAATATGATTTAACTAGTTTTATGCCAAATTGTTGCAGGAAGCAGTAGCAAGAAGAGTAAGAAGAATGATGGTGCTGAAAGAAGAACCAAGAATAAGCATGATGTGAACGTGGGTATTGAATCAAGCACCAGGATTATGGATGATGTGGATGCCGAAAAGCAGGGAAATAAAATGTTCCGATCAAACATGAAACCGACAGTTGATTAAGGAAGACTAAATTATTGGGTTCACTGGTATTTACGGAAAGACAATAGGCTGCATTAAGGAAGACTAAATTATTTTGATGTATTTAGGTTGTTTTTTAAGAATTATTAATGTAGGATACTCATTTGGAAGTACTTTTTTTTGTTGTTCAACTCTTTCTTCGCATACATTTGTAATCAGTGGATCTTTGTTAGTTCAAAATACCTATTGTTGTTTTTGAAAAATGCATATACTTCAATTTCCTTATATTTGTGTTTGAATATGTAGGATGAAACTGGTTTCATCATGTATAAAACTATTTTCAGAGTTTTTGTCAGGTTACAGGTTGAAAATATTCTTTCTTGACAGAATATACATGATGAAATCAGTTTCACCCTGGCCAAAAATCTCTTTTTTTTTTCCAGAATATGCAGGATGAAACCCGGTTACATCCTAGCCTGTACAAAAATGCAATTTTTTGTCAGAATGTAACCAGGCTTGGATGAAACTCGGTTACATCCTAGCCTGTACAAAATGGCAATTTTTTGTCACAATGTAACCAGGCTTGGATGAAACCCGGTTACATCCTAGCTTGTAAAAACTGATTGCATTCAAGACAATGAAAAACTAGTAAAATATAAAATTAGTTTGAAATTGAAAATATGGATTTTGTTTAGGATGAATTTCATTTTAAAAGTACGAGAATTTCATTTCCACAACACTTAGCTGGCTAGAAAGATAACCCCAACACTTCACATGCAATTACCTCCACCATACAGTGATAAATTTTGAGCAGTAAATTTATTAGGTTTTTAATAAAGAAGATTACAGAATGAGTGAGCCTATAGGCAGAATACTACGAACAAGATAGAAAATACTCTAAGAGAGATAGCGAAACAGAGTTCACATTTCTGTTGGCAGTTGTACAAAATCCGAAACAGATATAACTGAAAATAAAAGTGGTTACACCACACACACATCTCTGGCGCACGTTTACACAAGTCGCTTATTCTCACATATAATAGTTGCACTCTAAAGAAATCAACAAACTTGGTTATGTGCGTAAAGAAAGACAAGTGCACTAATTACATTGATCTAGAAATGGATAATCAGTATAACCAACTATTGGGTCTGGAGTGTAAAATGTATCCCTAATATAATTATTAAGAGATGCATCAACTGCACAGCAGTAACCAGTCCTTCGTCGTAGCTTCACTAGAGCAGCAGCTAGCAGCTCCAACTGCTTGCACTTTGAACCATAACAACACCATCTCATGCCAATTCTTGCCAGTACCAAACCCTTGAATATCAACATCAAATTCCATCGGCAAACACCCATGGCAAACCAGTATACACAAGCACCTTCCACTAGATTTATTAACTGCTTTGAACCCTGCTCCAATTAATTCGACAAACACCATCAATTCCTTGTACATCTTGGTCTCTTCTTGGCCCTGAAAACACTAACTTCCCCAGCATTTTGTCCCACTTTGTGCAGCAGCAAGCCATCTTCTCGCTGCCAATCATGACAACATGCGGTTAAACTATCAGTCAAGAGATGCTCCTTCAGGAATTTCTACAAGCACAATGAGTGCGTCTCTGCTGGTGATTCAGACATGAAGTCGTTGGTGGTTTCTATTACCGCTATACCTTCTTCCCTGCAGACAGTCGCACATTCAAACAACAACCCATCACTCCATTTCT
This sequence comes from Papaver bracteatum, assembly GCA_023529315.1. Taxonomy (NCBI): domain Eukaryota; kingdom Viridiplantae; phylum Streptophyta; class Magnoliopsida; order Ranunculales; family Papaveraceae; genus Papaver; species Papaver bracteatum. The sequence continues at coordinate 1,484,817 of JAJJWX010005377.1, read as the reverse complement.
TCCAGGACTAAAACCAGTCGAAATCATCACCATTTACTACCACAAACAACCATGGAAATGGCTCAACTCCAGCAACACAGTGTATGTATCAGTAAGCTCAATCCTTGGCTGTTAAATCGTACCACTAGGCACCAGCTCCATCTTCTTCAATTCGAACAAGCCATCAAAACCCATTCATTAATTAAGCTCAGATTCCTTTTTCTTGACTGATGTTTACCCAACCAGTTTGTATCAGTTCAACTCCTACGAACCCTAATTATTCAGAAACAAATCCAATTGATTTGATACACTCCCAGCAGCACCAACCAGTTTGTTCTCGGTATCAACACCATATCCTTCATCAATAACAGACACATTCATTCATTATTTCATAACCGAAAGCAAAACCCCAAAGAAATCGAGAGGAAGAAGAAGAAGAAAGAAAGGGAAGAAGAAGAAACAAATTTAATTTGGTTGAATTTAAAACAGGGGGTTAATTTTGGTAGAACACATTTTATTTTATTTTTGTTTCCTGGGTGAAATATCCAAATTGGCTATTTAAACAGTATCTTTGTGATTTTTGGCTATATAAACAGTATCTAAACCTAAAAATCTATTTTACCCAGGATTTTTTGTTTTTGGTCTTTTTAACCAATTTTGTGTTTATTTAATATCAGACAGGAACAACAATCTAGAATTTAAGTAATGTCAATTGCTATCATACAAGTTCGTATTCTACCCATTTAAATCAACTAATAGCATATGCAATAATTCTAAATATATAACGAATCCAAATATATAATGAATGAGCTAGCTGCCGATGTCATTCTAAATATAAAACGAATCCAATCAATATTATGGAATTACGTAACTGGACATGGATTATACATGTATGTTGGCGCATAAAAAGAATAAACACGGACACTACAGTATCATTGGAGCATGCTTAAACCCATACACCATTCAAAGCTTCACTATTTTACAATAACCACCATGGATAATTATTGCACATATAATTTAACCACCATGGCTAATTACTGCACATACAATTCAAGGCTGACATGAATACCATGATCAGAAGTAATTCAATCAGCAGTCACTACAATAGATCACGATACTTCTCTATGATATTTCATCCCAATTAATTGGACATAATTTCGAATTTTTTTTACTGTAATTAGTTCTAATACAACCACTACTCACAATTGATGCAAAAATAACTACGAATGGACATTCTAATTGTATTTCTCATAAAAAGATAATATTTCAAGACATAAAATCCCCATGTATGAATGGTTCAAACAGTAATAAAACAGATCTCTCCCATGATAAAACTAGCATGAGGTATGTATACATTAATACACATAAGAAAATTGATTCACTAAGTTTACCTTCACTAACAGTGAACATATCAAGACCCAAGTTATTATTTCTTTCAGAACTTCTCTCGAACAGTTGGCAGACATCTTTTTGCGATAAAGAACTGATTTTGTTGCCCAAGTTTGGCTCCCTTTCATAGCTTCTAGACATGAAAATTCCGAGTTCAACTATAATACAACAATCCCAGTTCAGTATGATCTTTCAAACACCTTTTAACTGCAAATATTCAACATCTAACCATGGCAGCAAAACAAGTCTTCATATGATTCTTAGTTTTCAAGCACAATCCAAAATCTTGTTTAGAATTCAAATCTAAAGAAGGCCCAACCTTCCTTAAGCTACAAGGATTTGAAACCCTTTGAATCTTGTTATTTTAATTAATGAAAGAAAAGTGATCTCCCTAAACTTATTCCTCCTTGTTCACTCGGCGAAAAGGGAGAGAAACCACAAAAGAGAACATGAAGGAAGAGGAAGGGAAAATTTGAGTTTTCTCTGGATCCTTCTTTTCTTATTGCTAAGAAATTGCCCTTCATATAAGACACATGTGCGCCTTGCATGAAGGTCTATTAACGCACCAGAGTTTTAGATTTTAGACAAACAAATCATAGTAAGGCAACCCAAAATTATTACAGGCACATAAAAATCAAATTTTCATTTTCTTATTTTTAGCACACTAGTGTAGAGTTTGATTTCTAACCCTACCGGGTTCAGTTATGCCCGACAAAAAATTCATAATGTTACACCATTAACCCTTAAAAAAAGAACTTTTTCCCAAAGTTCAAAATAAAACTTAAAAGGAAGGAAGATTACCCGAGGTTGCATTACATTTAAAGCACTGACGAGTCCACAACTCACTCCGATGAACCGGAGCCGCTCTGATACCAACAGTGACGGATCAGAGAATTTTTGCTTCCAACGGGTCAGATTACCACCCGCTTGGAAAGATCTGAGTCACTGATATCGAAAAACCAGACCTTCAAATTTTTCGGACCAATTCGATTTTACGAATGCCAAACTGCTTTCTGCGCAGTCAAACTCTGCTTCATTCCAAGAGTCATCGAATCTGCAAAACTGCTGTATAGTTGTAGATATCATCGCTAACCCGCCAAATGATATGAATCACCTTGTGCATGTGATAATCATCTCCAAGCGAACACCATGGTTCAGTGTCTGAGATTCTGCTGAACAAAAACCTCTTTTAAGGGTAATCTAATTGTCAGAATTGTCAGGGTAGTTCTGGATACCAGCCACCATTGGCCAGTGACAATGGTCTTCCGGGTAGCCACCGAGGTGGTGGGTTACCCCAGTGAGCCTGAAAACACACACCGTATCAGACGGGTGAAGGATGGCTAGTGCCAATGTCAGGGTAGTTCTGGATACCAGCCACCATCGGCTAGTGCCAATGGTCTCACGGGTAGCCACCCATAGGTGGGGTGCCCCAGTGGGCCTGACATGGGTTGCCACTTAGGTTTAACGATCTAACCATCCAGCAGGTTCACCCGGGGGTGCCAACTATGGACTAGTAGATGGTATGAACTTCCCTACAGTAACCATCCATCGTTAGATGATATGAATTGCCTTTAATCGACAACAACCATCTCCTCTTAGATGATATGAGTTACCACGTATGATAAAAACCATTGCTTAACTCACAAGCCGAGACAAATGATATGAATTACCTCGAACGGTAATAATCATCTCTTATCTCACAAGCTGTATATTTATCAGATGGTATGATTTACCTCGAATAGTAGTAAGTAGTATGAACAACCAATGCCGTAACTACCTCTAACAAATATTAGATAATCTTACAGGGTTACAATCATCTCTGAATAGAAGATATGAACTGCAAAGCATCAACCAACACTTTCAGATGATATGAACAACCGTGTAGAGTTGTGCTGAACCGCATAGCGGCTGCCTACGTACCCTCTCTGTTGCTCGAAGGGATCAAGCACGGCCGTATTTCGTCATCCTTCGTTTAGATAGTATGAACTACACACAATGGTAGAAACTATCTCTTATCAAAACCAAGTAAATCGATTCCATTTGCAGTGAACAAATGAACTACGAATAGAGTACTATTCAGGGTAAGCCAAAGTTACCCAAATATATAAATACACAAGTAAGTGCATTTTGGTAACTACACAAACTAAGACATTCAAGGGTGTTAATCGACCAGAGTATGCAAGTATATTTGTGAGAAAACAGCGATCCATGAAGGCCAAAATGATTTATACGGTGACAATAACTATTAAAGAGATAGTTTATCAAATGGAAACAATACCATGTATACAGAATATACTCTTGAGTCCAAACTATTCTACCATGGCTAATACAACCGATCAAAACGAGTTAAACTTGATGAATATAAATATTTAAGTAAATATGTCGCATCCGTGTCCAATATCTCATCCCACTGTATAACATACTTCAACTAATTATGACAAAATCATATCCACCAAGTTATTCATCTAATCGCTCCCGGCATACAAGTAAGAATTATCAAATCTGGCAAAGAGTTCTGTTAATTGTAAACTTCAAATCTTAGTGGCACAAACGGAAGCACTGCATACCAAATAACTAATGATCTTGTCATTTGTAAATAAAATGACACTATGTAAATGAAAGAACTTTGCACACCAAGCTTTTAAGTTTGTCATTTTGTAAGTAAAAATGAATATTTCCTTTTGCTAGACAAAGTGGTTATAATTATATTTATGAATTAACGCAATGAGAACTACGTTTCTAATTTTCCACTTACTGCTATCTATGACCCTTGCATAGAGTACCTTGCATTCAAAATAACCAACCACTATATCATTGTGCTCACTAACGGTTCAAAGCACTAGATATTAAGTACCCTTAATCTGTAGTTCACGTAGATAGTTTCCGAAAAGCGATACCCAAATGTCGTATTTTTAGTTTCCAAACTTCAAAAGGAAATACGTTACATATCAAGTCAAAATGTTACACACAGAGAGTGAATTAGGACTTAACTAAGATGGCATGCACCCATATAGATTTCAAGTAAGAGGACTTAGGACTTGGATAGAATTGGGACTTAAAAAAATGGATGTCCAAGCTTAAACAAAAATGAGGATTACCAATATCACTTAAGGATGCTAGTTTACAACATTCAAAAGTAGTCATAAGCAAGTGCTTGTATAGTATTCCATTAAAATGGTAAAATTATTCCCATCGTAGTGAAGTACTCAGAGTAATCTAAGCATGTATAACTTAGGATAGATACATTATTGACTAGCTAGGCTAGTTGAGTGCCATAGTTTAAATGTACATCAAGGATCTATCGATGCCCATTCTATGGGAACTCAGCAAATACATCAAGACGTATTTTAACTTTCAATATCAAATAAAATAAGAAATTGAGATCATTACTACTACAGTCTAATATCTCAGTTCCATTCACAAAATTTCATTGCACATATTCATTATATATCGAACTCAAGAGGGAAACCAATTCCTAGCATTTACTTGTAAATTGACATTTCTACCACTAGCCAGAATTCTTATCATTCATTTAATATCAGGCAGTAATAACAATCTAGAATTTAAGTAATGTCAATTGAATCCTATCATACAAGTTCGTATCCTACCCATTTAAATCAACTAATAGCATACGCAATACGGCTAACTGAATGAGCTAGCTGTATATGTCATTCTAAATCTATAACGAATCCAATCAATATTAAGGAATTACATAACTGTACACGGATTAGACATGTATGTTGGCGCATAAACAGAATAAACACTGACACTACAGTACCATTGGATCATGCTTAAACCCATACACCATTCAAAGCTTGACTATTTTAAAAATACCACAATGGCTAATTATTGCACATATAATTTAACCACCATGGCTAATTACTGCACATACAATTCAACTCTGACATGAATTCCATGATCAAAAGCAATTCAATTAGCAGTCACTACAATAGATCACGATACTTCTCTATGACATTTCATCCCAATTAATTGGACATACCTTCGAAAATTTTTTACTGTAATTAGTTCTAATACAACCACTACTCACAATTGATGCAGAAATAACAACGAATGGACATTCTAATTGCATTTCTCATAGAAAGATAATATTTCAAGACATAAAATCCCCATGCATGAATGGTTCAAACAGTAATAAAATATATCTCTCCCATGATAAAACTAGCATGAGGTATGTATACATTAATACACATAAGAAATTGATTCACTAAATTTACCTTCACTAAAAGTGAACAGATCAAAACCCAAGTTATTATTTCTTTCAGAACTTCTCTCGAACAGTTGGCAGGCTACTTTTTGCGATGAAGAACTGATTTTGTTGCGCAAGTTTGGCTCCCTTTCATAGCTTCTATACATGAAGATTATGAGTTCAACTATAATACAACAATCCCAGTTCATATGAGCTCTCAAACACCTTTTAACTGCAGTTATTCAACATCTAACCATGGCATCAAATCAAGTCTTCAGATGGTTCTTAGTTTTCAAGCACAACCCAAAATCTTGTTTAGAATTCAAATCTAAAGAAGACCAAACCTTCCTTAAGTTACAAGGATTTGAAACCCTTTGAATCTTGTTATTCTAATTATTGAAAGAAAAGTGATCTCCCTAAACTTATTCCTCCTTGTTCACTCGGCGAAAAGGGAAAGAAATCAAAAAAGAGAACATGAAGGAAGAGGAAGGGAAAAATTGAGTTTTCTTTGGATCCTTCTTTTCTTAATGCTAAGAAATTGCCCTTCATATAAGATACGTGTGCATCTTGCACGAAGGTCTATTAACGCACCAGATTTTTAGATTTTAGAAAAACAAATCATAGTTAGGCAACCCAAAATTGTTACAGGCACACAAAAATCAACTTATTTTTAGCACACTAGTGTAGAGTTTGATTTCTAACCCTACCGGGTTCCGTTAAACGCGACAAAAGGTTCATACTGTTACACCTTACGGCTGTAAACTTTAATTTCCCCAACCGTAAACCAAATTACGGCTCGGATTTCCTATTCTCTCGGACGTAATATGTGACTTACGGTTGGGAAACTAATAATTCCCAATTTTAACTCTAATTTAATCTAATTGAGTTTTTTTGCCTATCGGAAACAAAAATTGATGATGGGTTTTCTTAGTTTTTTGTTTTTATGATCATCACTTTATCGCGATGCAATGATGAAGAAAAAAAAAGGAAGGATGATAATAATTTTAGGTTTTCTTTATAATCACATTATCTTCATCATGATGAAATTATGATCACCACCTTCATCATGACTTATGACTTAGAAGAGAAGGAGAAAATAATAGATTTAGTTTTTTTTTTTAATCATCTTCATCATGATGAAATTATGATCATCATCTCCATCATAATGTATGAATGAGAAAAGAATGAGAAGAAGAAGATAGATTATTATTTTTTCTTTGTTCATCATTTTTCATAATGATTAAATTGCGATCCATCATGATTTATGATCTATGAATGAGAAGAGAAAGGAAAAGAGAAGGAAAAGGAAAAGATAATTGATTTAGGTTTTTCTTGTCTTTTTTAATGGATAATGAGATTTTGGTTTATTTTAGGGAAAAGTTTTTTTTGACATTTTGTATATTTAGGACTCCCCATATCCACTTTTCGGATAGTGGAATCAATTGAAGCCCCCAAAATCCAAAGGGGTGAATCCACAATAATAGAATTCCTATTTAATGTTTACAATCATGTGTTGTAGTTGTAAAATTGATACACTGCATTTCTATTAACCACGTTACATAAAGAACAATGTATGCTGAAGAAAAGTCGACATTCATAAATATTTTGTCAAATTATTACCCTTCGAAATATTTTCAAATATTTTGTCATATTATCCTTAGAAATATTTTTAAATCAAACTGGTAAATCGGCCTCTTTTATACATATAACATTGGCACATTTTTACCGATCTGATTCCAAATGCTTTTTTTCAAACCTTGGTCAATACAAAAAGAAAAAATTGAAATAGAATTAAATAATGACACTGTAATAACTTATATTATAATATTGAACCACTATAAGTCAAATTGTGGTTCATTCCTCATTTATAATAGGACGTAGAGTTCTAGGAAACTACAAAAGAGCTTAAATATAATATTTCTTCTGCAAAGACGGTCTACAAATGTAAAGGAAGAGATTTATGAAAGAGCCTGAATATAATATTTCTTCTCCAAAGTCGGTTTACAAATGTAAAGGGAAAGATTTTCTATAAAATGGCCTGGATATAACTACGCATCAATCCAATATGGCTCCCAAGTTTGTATTTTGTCAAGTGCTTCTTTGGTCAATGATCATTCCAGATAAATCATATATGAATACATATTAAGTTATTCCAAGAATCAGAGATCTAGACGAGACACCATGACACTAAACAAATTACCAAAAAAATATTAATATATTTTAATGAATTATAAATGAAAAGAGAGACACGAAGAGAAGTGCGTAATAAGATCAATAAGAAGGACTAAAGCCAAACTCCAAAAATGCAAAATTAATTAACAACCGTGAGACAAAAAATCAATAAAGCTAAGAAGATAACCAATGGCTACAAACTAGAGCCTCCTGACATGGGTTCTTTGATATCTCCCAAAGCTCTCCTTGCATTGCTTGATATTCTTCTCATTCCATTTTAATCTTTAGAGTTCCTTTTGTGTTTTAGTGTTCCTAATGAAATCACAATGCGGAAAATCATTTTAATCCTCTATCACATTCCTCGGTAGTCATAATGAGTATTCTCATAAGTTGTTATCGCTACGGATCTTCAACAACAAAGTGCTGAATGAACACATGCAGAACATTAGAAGAACTTGAAGTACGAAGAATTCAAGACGTGTGTTGAAGAACTAAGGAAATCAAGCATAGTGGATTGAGATGAAAATTTAATTGTTGTATCCATATATATTGAATAGTTTTGTCACTAAAATTGACAAAGGGGGAGACTGTTAGAGCATTTCTCGGTTGAACCCACAAGTTTTGCTATCTCAAGCTTATTGTCAATGTTAGGTGATCAAAACTATATCTTGATTTCTAGTATACCGAGTCAACTTTCGAATAGTGTTAGAGCATTGCTAGGTCGAACTCACAAGTGTTTTTATCTCAAGCTTGTTGTCAAATTTAGTTGATCAAAACTATATCTTGATTTCTAGTCTATATTTAGACAAGTCTCGGATTAGGATTAGAAATATGTAGTTGAGTATCAGACATCAATGCGTTCTACCATTTTAAGGCGAAGATCAAATGAAGACATTTGGAGAACTTCGTCGATAAAAGGTATGTGAAGACTGAACCAACCTATTACTCAAGTTTTCACCTTTGTATATATGAGACTAAGTCGCATGACTAAGTGAACTTTAAAATGCACAATAGAAATTTCGAGTCAAGTTTATCTTGTTAAGTATTCTCGAAACATGAATGACTAAGCTTAAGAACATTTGTTCAAAACTTGATGAATTTATTTTAGAACAATTTATTATTTATGACCTAAATCATGATTCATGTTAATCATTTGAAAATAGCCTGTAATAGTGATATGTGTCATTGATGTTATTTTGGAATACTTTAAATCGATTACTAGAGAGATATAAAACTACTGTAAATATGGATACCGGACAGCATACCATCTAACGTACTGGTATAACTGTTATAGGTATAGATTCATAGTACACGTACCGTCTTATCTATAGTTCGGAAACGACCTTTCGTACACATACCCAGTAAGGATACCAATAAGTTTTGTTGACTCGTGAACTCAAGAAGGTACACATACCTAGTATGGATACCAAAAGTTCCTGAATTATTTTTGTCTTAAGTGTACGCATACTCGGTGTACATATTGTGACAAAATAACTCACAAATTATAAGTAAGTACACGTACCAGTGCATATACTTACCCCAATCGAATATTTTTAGACGCATTAGAGTTATTTTTATGAGATAATCAGCATTTGAATGACTTTCTAAAACACCCCTGGATATATTTTATCACATTAAAACCTATGGTTGTGATTCAAGGTTAAAGTCTAAAAGTGTTATATGAAAATAGTTAAGCTTATAGTTCGTTTGGCTAGTTTCGGATAACCTTTCATGAAAAAGTCATTATATATTGTTCGGTTCCGGTTCATCCTAGTCAGAATGTATATTTTATCATGTTTATCTCAAATTAAATTTTCATCTATCGTTGGAAAAATATTGATGGATTCTAAAACTACCTTAGATTAAATATAAAGCAACCTTCGATCTTAAAAGTATATAAAAGGAGAACCTCAAGCAACTGGGATTTTTGAAACCCTGACACTCTTCTTGTGTGACCTAGTTCTATACTAGAGTTGTCCTCTCCTTTAAACCTTTTTAGGTTTAGCGACTAAAAAGACTTCGCTTAGGGATTCGTGAAGTCAGGTCCGACAATCTTTATCTTGATAGTTCATGTATCCTGATCTTGCTACTGATTTTTGAGTCTCACTCCAATTAGGTAAGATTAATATAAACCGTGAAGTTCTTCATTTCAGACTTTGTAATTCCACAAATTAATTCCTCTATAATGATTCTTTGTTGAAATCAGAGTATGTTTTACTTGTGAGGTGAATATTAATCTAAGATGCTCTTCGGGAGTCGTAAGTACCGGATTTTGAGGTTTCCTAGACCTAGTCTACTACAAATGATTTCCTATCTCACCTTTATCTAACGATCAGAACGTAAATCACATATAGGCTTTCCTGTGGGAGGCAGATTGGTTTAAAGTCTTCACTTAAGTTGAAGCAACTTTTACGCTGTAAAGGAACTCAACTAAGGGAATCAATGATATCAATCAAATTAGATACGTCCATCTAAATTGTTGGATATGACTTAATTGATCTTTGGAATCGTCCAAGTACTCCCACGGTATAATAAGGTTCACGGACTTGTCTCCGTTTACATATTGATTGTGAGAGAAAGAGATATAAACTTTTGATATAATTCATGATTGAGATTCATTAAGTTGTAACTCTCGAAATTTTATTTTGGTTTAGTCCATACAGGTTGCCTACGAAAATTTAGGTGGTGTATTTTGGTACCACCGCATTTTCATATAGGTTAGAATTGTAGTTGAGTATCGAGATTACCATTGAAGATTGAAGATCGACAAAGACATTTGGAGAACTTCTGTATCAGGTATGTGAAGACTGAACCATTCTATTTTACTCACTATACCATCATTCTATCTATTGAGACTATGTCGTATGACTTATAGTAGATTCACAAAAACAAGATGTTTCGAGTCAAGCTTGTCTTATGAAAAAATAAAATCTCGAAATCCTTAACAATATTAGTTCTATGAATTAATTTGTGGATACATTTAAAATTGCCCATACAAATGATTATATCACGTGAGAATGTTTCAAAAATCAAAAGACAGAAATATAAACTTATGGAATTTCTACCCAGGGTAGGTTGGCGAACTCAATTTGCAAACCATAGATATCTGAGATTCAGAAATACAGGAAGGTTGGCAAACCAGTTTGCAAACCACAAGTTCAGTTGAGAGTTCACAAACCTGGTTGGAGAACCTTGGTGAAATGGGTTTTTTAAGTTGGATTAATTGGCTAGAAATTGGTGAACCTGGTTTACGAACCGAGGTCAACTGAGTTCGGTACTCTAGTAAGGTTGGTGAACTCAGTTCACGAACCGTAGCACCCTAACTCGTGAACAAGCCTTACGGTTGGTGAACTGTTGTACCAACTGTCCCGATAATGTTTAGCAGATGCTCAAAGACTTATTATTTTAATATGTTTAACATTGCTAGAACTCTTCTAAGACTTCATTGATTACTTAAACACTTATGTGTTTGAATCATGATTAATTTCTTAGGTGTTTAAATGAACATCAAGTACCTTTTAGTTCTTTGGCTAACTTGGCAAACCGAACAATCATTATACACGGTTCAGTAACCGAACCTATGTGTATAGTTTTTTTATTGTAGTTTGAAGACCTATTTTGTTTGCTTGATTCTCAAGATCTTAGCTTGAATTTTAAGATAACCTTGGTTATTGAAAACTATAAATAGGGCATCTCTGTCAACTAGGAAATCAATCTCTGCCACTTTATGTCCTAGTTGATTCTAGAGTCACCTCTATTGACCTTTTAGGTATACGGCTAAAAATACTTCGCTTAGGGATTCGTGAAGCCAGGTATGACTATCTTTACCTTTATAGTTCATGAATTCTGATCTTGATTTTCTGTTATCGAGGTTTTCATAATCTCTTTCAAGATATACCAAAATTTCTGGTGTCTTGTGTTTTTCCTTTTCCGCATTATATTATTTATCTTTATAATTGGATTTGCACAGGTTTGTACGTATTCAATCTAAGTAGATACGTTGATTGAGTATAGGTTGAGATATTAACTCTATACATATTGTCAAAGATCATTAAGTTGGTGTACTTGCAATTGTGTTAAGCTTTGTCTATACAAGTTGTCAAACGAAAAAGTTGGGTGTATTTGGCATCCCTTGCGTTTTTAGGTTATGGACTTGGTAAATGTAAGAGAAGGTTCCCTACTACCTCTTCTGGTGAAAGGTTTGAGAAGCCAAAATAAAAGAAAATCATTACGCAAAACATGATAAAAGAAAAGACTATACCAAATAAGAATGATGGGGCAAATATTGAAGCGGTTTGTCAATATCTGACGTAGTGGAAAGACGCGAAGTTCCTATGGAAGTAGTCGTTGATGACACATCCAGCAAGGATGAGACAACCACTGTGAGCAACAACTAGTTGGCACTAAAGTTCAGGTAACCTCTAATGCTATCTATATAATTTTACTAATCGCTAATAGTTTGGTAAACTCTGTGATCTCTTTTGCTTCTCCAAGAAGTGAAACTAAAATTATAATGGGTATTGTTGAAGAAATAACGCTTCAAGCAGCTAGATAAGCAATGAAATAATAAACAACAAAGGTCGCTAAAGATAGATCTCCTATTACCACTAATCCCGGTAGTACCGTTGTCTATACTATGATTCATCGCTCTTTAAAAGGAACTCACTTAGCAGATTTATCGGACGAAGAAGGTGAGATTAATTTACAAAATTGCAGAAACAGAGAATACATCAAAAGGTAAATATGGATGCTACTATTGATCCTAATGGATTTAATATGCTAGTCATGTATATAAATAATAATGAATATGATGACTATCCCACATTTTCATCATCGCCGGTATGTTAGAACATGGTGATAGAAAATATGCATTCTTTTCTATCATATGATTTTCAGCCTGTTTTGCGTAATTTAAGGATGAAACGCTTTATATGAACTTGTTGATGCGATTTTTTCCTTACCGATTCTTTTATTTTTATTTTCTTTCTCGTTATATATCCTTCTCATGTTTCTATTGTTCTTTTCTTGTTCAGTAAATTTTGTTGCTTAAAAGTTGTCAATGACCAATAAATGGTTTTGGAAATTTATATTTCTAGTTTCCTCACCCTGCTTATTCTTTCACTTTTATTTCTAACATTATTGAAATCACTAATAATAACATTAAAAAAAGAATATGTGGTTTCTCATGGATTAGTTCAAATGTTTATTTTTCTACAGCATGCTTGTTATTCCAAGAAAAATTTAAATGATTATGGGAAGTGATTGACCAACCGAGGATTTTCTCCCGAGAAATCCCGATACACGCACAGCCCCTGGGGTCCACTGAGGAATTATAGGGGTGGGTTTTTGGTCCCACCACATGTGAGTTGCGGGAGAATTTTCGGGGAAAAACTCTCGGGACACAAATCATTTCTGAATGATTATATACGCAGAAGTTAGTGTTTCTTTCTTTTTTTTTATCAGAAGAGAAGAAAATATTAAAAAGATGAGGAATTTACAAGATAATCACCAGAGAGGTAGATGAAAATTACATAAACATAAACAACTCAAGAGAAAACTGACTCCCAATTACGCACAGTTTGTGAGAAGTTAAGGTGAACTCTCTTGCCTGTAGCCGAAGCCCAAGTAAGCACTAGAGATTTTTTGTTATCGCATAGCTCCTTATCAGTCTTGAAAGTGTAATGTTCTTCAAACGTTCGATAATTTCTTTCCCTCCATATTATCCAAATTTTTGCAGCAGGTATACGACCCCAAAAAACTTTCCTTGATTGTGATAGATGATTATTCTGCCAAGTATGTGCTAAAGCTAACATTATTTCTGGTTCACCCCAATTCTTTTCAGGCGTCAAAGCAGACCAAATTTTCCTGGAAACTTTACGATGCACTAAAAGGTGATCCTGAGACTCTGGACTATCCCCACACAACACACGCAAACTGTATGCATCCATGCCTTTACGCTGTAGCATATCTAATGTATTGAGCTTTCCATGGACAACGCACCAAACCAAGAAAGTTATCTTTGGTGGGACTTCGGGTTTCCAAATAAAATACCATGAAAAGCCATCCAATCCATCTGTAGCAGTCTTGTATTCATTTAAATATTTGACTGTAAATATACCTGTAGAATTTAACTGCCACCTTCTTGTGTCAGGTAAAGAGTCAAGTGTAGGAGGGTTCGTGCCAATGATCGATAGAAGAGCTGCGAGCTGATTAGCTTCTGAATTTTTAAGAACTCGTCTGAAATCGAACCGCCAGGAACCATCTGCAGTTACATGTTGTGCAATACTCGTTGTCGAGAGTCTATCTAGCTTACTCAACAAAGTAAAATCATCTGCTAACATTGAGTTACATATCCATTTATCGTTCCAAAAGGAGACATTCTCACCAGAATGTATGGAGATGGTTGCATTAGCCGTGATAAGTGTACCCATGTCTGCAATATTTCTCCAGTAGGATACTCCGTGCACATAAATAACTTTCATCGGTACCCAGATTGAGAGTTGTGGTACATGCATCTCTTCTATAATTCTACGCCATAACCGTGTCTTTTTAACACTCCACCTCCAACACCATTTGGCCAAGAGGTCTTAGTTCATCTTCCTGAGATTTGGAATTCCTGAACCACCTCTTGTCTTTGCTACACACGCTAAACTCCATTTCACAAGGTGGGAAGTTTTTGCATTGTCTTTAAACTCCCATAGGAAGTCCCTCGTTTTTTTCTCCATCTTGTCTATAACTGATTGAGGTGTTTTAAAGAGAGAAAAATAATACATGGGTAACGAAGTTAAAATACACTTCAATAAAGCAAGTTTACCACCTTTAGAAAGACTTCCTGTTCTCCAAGCTGAAAGTCTTGCCTCTAGTTTTGCTATGATGAGGTCCCATATAGATTTAGATGAATGTTTTGTACCCAGTGGCATACCCAAATAATTGAATGGAAGCGAGACAGTTGCACAGCCAAGCTCAACAGGCCACTCATGTAGATTAGGAACTTCACCGATTGCAATGAGTCTTGTCTTTGTTGTGTTTACCTTTAGACCTGCAATATATTCAAAATATTTGAAGGTTGGAAATAAATTTATCAATTCCTCCTTCTTGCTATCTCGAAAGAATATTGTGTCATACGCATAATGAAGATGACTGATAATTAGGCCATTTTTAGAGACCGAGAAACCGTTGAACAACTTCAAATCAGCAGCTCTATCTAAGAATCTTGAAAAACCTTCCATTACAATGTCGAATAAGAGAGGAGATAATGGACACCCTTGTCGCACGCCTCTTGAACTACCAAAATAACCAAAAGAAGACCCATTGATCATTACCGAGAAAGTAGCTGTGGAGTAACAAAACCTTACCCAATTGCACCGTTTAGAACTCAAACCCATCTTCCTTAACGCAAACTCAGGGTAACTCCAATTCATCCTGTCAAAAGCTTTCTCAAGATTAATCTTGCAAATTATTCCAGATTTTCCATCTTTTAATCTTGAATCAACTAGCTCATTTACAATTAGAGTCCCATCAGTAATTTATCTTCCTTCGGTGTAAGCACACTGTACTGGGGAAATGAGTTTTGTCATAACCAATTTTAAACGAGAAGCAAGAACTTTAGCAATAATTCTATACACACTGGTTAAGAGACATATGGGCTTGCAGTCTTTGATTGTTTTTATATGGTCTTTCTTTGGTACCAAGGTGATAAAAGTGGAGTTGTGCTTCTCATCTATCCTGCTGGATCCAAAGAGAAAATTATTGCTAAACTTATTGTTTCGTAGCTCATAGTCATGGCCCTAAATCTCCATGGTCTTCAAAAAGAAATGTATTGTTTACATTCATCCAATGGATCAGTGAACCTTCGTAGTCATCATGGTCCTAAATCCGAATGGACTTGCTTCCAAACAGAAATGCGTTGTATACTCAACCAACGGATCAATTCATAAAGTAAAGAAAAAGAGAAAGAAAAAAACACCAGAAAAAAGAGGTTCTTCAAAAGTAAGTCGGTGGCCAAATGACCAAAACGACAACTCACCTAAATAAACCAGAGGTGGCAGAAGCTAAACTACAAACCTCACCTAAGGTTATGATGATGTTCGTACGTTACCAATCAAAATTAGAGATCTGCCCACTGTTTGTTCTCACTCGGATTCTCCCCTTCCTCACTTCTCACCGCATCACTACACCAGTACTACTATATTTCCAATCCAGAGTACTCATTTCTCTGTTCAAACTTCATCTCTTTCTCTTTGCCTCACTCTAAAATTTCAGTAGTCATGGATAGAGAACAAGAACAGCTTCAATTCCTTGGTGTTTGTGGTATCTACAAAGAATCCTACAAAATCACAATCAAATGGAGAAAGATCTTTACCCAACTAATCTTAACTCTCATACTTCCACTATCCATTCTCTACTTATCTCAAATCCAATTCTCAGACATACTTTTCAACAAAATCAATCATAACAAACACACCCTGCGTGATACTCAAAAAGGCACACCACTCTATAGTACAATCCATCACAAAATTTCATCTCAATGGACTACTTTTTGGTTGCTAAAAGCTATTTACTTACTCTTTCTTTTCATCTTCTCATTACTCTCTACTTCTGCTGTTGTCTACACTATAGCTTCCATTTATACTTCTAAGGAAATCAGTTTCAAGAAAATTATGAGTGTTGTACCTAAAGTATGGATGAGACTTATGATTACTTTTTTTTGGAGTTTCATCATAGTGTTTATGTACACAGGGTTAACAGTTGGGTTAATAGTTTTGTTAGCACTCATTATCATAGAACCAGATGAAGGAAGGGCAATTGTGTTTCTTGTTCTGGCTGGAATTGTTGCCTTAACTTACTTAGTTGGTTTAGTTTATATTGGTGCTGTTTGGAATTTGGCCTGTGTGATATCAGTATTGGAAAACATCTATGGGTTAAATGCTTTGAAAAAGAGTAGGAATTTGATTAAGGGTAGGATATGGGTTTCTTCTGTGATTTTTATCATGCTTGAAATTTCGTTTTTTGGTATATTGGGTGTGTTTAGTGGAGTGGTTATACATGGGAGTTCAGTGGGGATTTTTGGTAAAGTGGTTTTGGGGTTACTTTGTTACCTGTTGATGACAATTTTGATTCATTTCTATCTTGTAATCCAGACGATGATCTACTTTGTTTGCAAATCTTACCATCATGAGAACATTGACAGGTCTGGTTTAGCTGAACATTTGGAGGCTTGTTATGTTCGTTTGGATAGGGAGAAAGATGTTCAGTTAGAACAAGTCCATGTTTGAGGCAAATGCTATTAAATTGTATTCTCTTTTCTTCTTTTTCTGTAATCAGATAGTTACAATGAAATTTGGTTTGGTTTGGGGAATTTGGTTATGAGCAACAATGAAATTTCAACTCATATCGGTAGGCAAGTCCAAAACCTCCTACCCAATGCGCTAAATAAGTGAAAGACTCATTTATTCTCCAATACACCAGAGGAGCAACAACAGGCTTCAGTCAGCCTCAAGGAGATCTCTGCAATCTTTGCATGAGAGACAGAGTTGGATGCAAGGGGTCTGGCAGACTTGCACTATTGTTTGCAGAGTAAAGAGTGAAAAATAAATTTGTGTGGTACCATTAGTGGTGCAAGGACATGGTTATACTTTTACCTAATAAAAGAGATGGACCCGGTGAACATCACAGTGAAAAGTGATCTCCGATTTAGCTGATAAAGACGGAATTGAAGCTGCTGCCTCTACTGCTCTGTCGTTGGGTATCCAATGTCATATGCTACAATGTAGATAGCCGTCCCTAACAACTGATGAGAAAATGAGAATGGTGAATGTAAGCTGGTTACTAGCATCTTGGAACTATTAACTCAATGGAGCTGCAAATGTCATTGAACTTCTTAATAGTAAGTAGAATTCATGAAAACATATCCAAGACATTTACAATTTATTCCTACAAACTACATTGTGATTAATACGGCAACCGTGCAGATTAGCCGATTCTTCAAACCGGTACTCGCTCTAATTGAACGTCGTTTTGCCTACCTAATTGTATAACAGGTACCTCTGAGTGAGTCGTAACAGCTGATATGTCTTCGTTGTGGTAAGATTTGCAGACGAAGTAAACCACGGTGTGAACAACAAGCGATAAAAGAATCCAAACAGTCATCAACAAATAACAACCAATTCCCACAAACACTTTACCCACCAAACTCATTTTGTTTCCATCAACCACAAGGTAAGCAAAAGTGAAAATAATACCAGCAAATGCAATTTCAAGCAAACCAAAGACAGCACAAGAAACCCATATCTTACCTGCAATCAATCTCATACTCTTTGCCAAAGCTTTTCTACCATAATCCTTTTCTAATACCGTAACTACTGTCGCGATATTCCAAACAACAATCATGTAAATTAGTCCGGTAAAGAAAGGAAGCGATAAACAGATTACAAATATCAGAAGTTTAATCGCCCCTGGAGTTCCTGAACCATTGACGCCGACGAAAAACCATACCAACAAACAGAGAGCCACAAAGGTGTATATAGCCACGATAAAGAAGCACCATAAGAATGTGACAATAAGTCTCCCCCAACAATTACGAAGTACACCGGTGGCTTTCTTATAAGTGATATCTTTGGAGGTATAGAAACAAGCAATGGTATAGATGACACTAGAATTTGACAAGAGTGTGAAAAACAGCAGCAAGATCAAATAAATAAATTGTGTAATACAGTAAGCGATCCATCGGGAAGTTTCTCTTTTTGGGTAAGTCTCGGTGTGGATGAAATTGGAGATTTGTATTTCAGACAAGTAAAAGATGGCTAACGGAAAAAGTATAGTTGAGGTGATTTGTAAAAAGATTTTTTTGTTAAATGCCGTGAGTTTGTAGGCTTCTTTGTAGATGGCTAAGAACCCCATCGATTTGTTTGCTGGTTCTATATTCATGGTTCTTTAATTCCTAGAGAGAATTGAAGATTGTTGAAAAGAAACTAAAATTAGTAGTGATGGAGATATTAGAAAAAATGGGTGGAATCCAGATGTATAAAGGTGATAAAAAAGTGAGATTACTCAGAATGGTTTCAACTTTGGGTGCACTACTTTAACTTAAATTCTTCTACTTACAGTATGTATAGTAGATCCTTCTCAATGCAACTGAAGAAAGTAATGCCATTTGCAGAGGAACTTCCCAAATGCTTACACTGATAATGGATGAGAAGTTTCTGAGAAATTTCAATGTAAAGAGTAAAGAGTTAGTAGTAGTTAGTACATGACTTTATTGTGGGACATGTTGATATCAATAGGGCATTAAAGAGAGTTTGCTTGCAATTAGGAGTGGAAGGTTATGAGATTAATGAGTCTAGGACTTGGTAGCTGCTGGTACAGAAAACTTACTCACCTTTTTGTCCAATTTTGAGAGTATGACGTGACGCCGTATAGAGACCCTTTGGTTTTATTGTTGCATTCCTTTTTACTACTTTTTATGCGGACACGCATGAGGGATGATACGCATGACCGACAGCATTTGTGAGATGGAATCCGTCCTATACAACCCGGCTAGCCGGTAACTGAGTTCTGTTCAGCTCGGGACCTCTTTTGATAAAAAAATATCATGATTTGCACGTTTACGGTGACATTTGACTAGAGATTCTTGGTTTAGTCAAGAAAGTGTGTTTTTTCTCAAAGGCATTAATGGAGCATCGAGTTCAAGACTAAGAGACTGAGCCAGAGCCAAGTCAATCGGGGGAAAACACGTCTCTTTACCTACCTGCCCAGATATTTCCTCGCAAGTGGTTTGGTGTCAAATGCATACTTTCAGCTGCAGCAACACAGAATAAAAACCTCATCCTTAACAAAGAAGGTCCTTTGTTTCAAGATTAAATCTAACTCATCTCTCTTAGAAAGAACTGAAGAATAATCAAACATGGATAGAGAACCAGAGGAGCTTCAATTCTTAGGGTTATTTGGAATCTATAAAGAATCCTTTAAGATAACAGTAACATGGAGAAAAATCTTCTCAAGAATCATTCTTTCTCTCATCCTACCTCTGTCTTTCATTTACTTGGCTCAAATCCAGATATCAGAAGCAATTTTAGCCAAAATCGATGATAGTGAAGAAGTTCAAGACACGGCTACTAGAGGAACAGCAGGGTTCGACAAAATCCATGCTCGTATCATCTCCGAATGGGTTGCTTTCGGTATATTCAAAGCCGTTTATTTGCTTTTCCTCCTCATATTCTCTCTTCTATCTACTTCGGCTATTGTCTACACGATTGCTTGCATCTATTCTGCGAAAGATCTCACATTCAAGACGGTTATGAGTGTGGTGCCTAAAGTATGGAAGAGACTTGTGATCACTTTCATGTGGAATTTCTTCATCTTGGTTGTCTACAATTTTCTGGCGATCTTTTTATCTTATTGGGTCGTTGTTCTTACATTAGGACCAGAAGGAGAAAATGTGAAAACCACTGTGACGCTTCTTATTATCATACTGATACCTTATTTCATCGGATTGGTTTATATCAGTGTCGTATGGCAACTTGCTAGTGTAGTCTCGGTGATGGAAGAAAGTTATGGTATTAAGGCTATGCTCAAGAGTAGGGCTTTGATTAAGGGGAAAATATGGGTTTCATCTTTCATTTTTATTAAGCTTCAAATCTTGTTTATCGGTATCCTAATGGCATTTAAGGCGTTGGTTGTCCATGGGAATTCATTTGGAAATTTCTTTTTGTTTTTGACAAGGGTTTCATTTGGAATTTGGGGTAGAATTTGTTTGGGGATATTTTTCATCGTTTTATTGACTCTTTTGATTCACTTTGCACTTGTGATTCAAACTGTCATATATTTCGTCTGCAAATCTTACCACCATGAGAACATCGATAAGTCTGGCTTAGCAGAACATTTGGAGGTTTATTACTTGGGGGATTATGTTCCTTTGATAAGGGATAAAGAAGTTCAGTTGGAACAATTTCATGTTTGATTTCCTATATCTAGTAACTGGTTGTTGCTTGTAGAAACTATAAAATGTAGCTTTTCTCAGTATAGTATATGATCAAATATAGCTGTTTTCAGTATGGTATTGGTATTTTTGATCGGTTTCAGTACAGTATATGATCAAATGTTATTGTATTGTGCATGCTTACTACAGATATGGATAAGATGTGATGCTATCCATTTAGCTGCTGGTATAATTTTCGAGGTTGTTTAAAATGCTAGATTTATACCGAATTCAACCAAAATCGTAGCGAGGCTGGGATGCTAAGCAAACTATTGAATTTAGTCCAACAAAAACAATGAGACGCTAATCGAAGACTATAATGATCTCGAATCATTCTACTTACTGTCGGCTTTGAGTTTTGTCCAACAAAACGATAATGGTCCATAAGAGCGTCCACAATCATGGACCATACTAAAACCAAAACCATAACCAAATACTAAAATTATATGGGTTTGAGATGAAATGTACGCAGCGGTGGAGAGCAAAACTATACACGGGCGGAGATGAAAATGTACGCTTGAAAAGAAAAGAAAAAAAAAAACACGGGCGGACATTTGGTTTACGCCTGGTAAACGGGCGGAAATTTGGTCTACGCCTAGCAACCAGGCGTACAACATATCATGAGCCCCCATGGGGCGTACTTTGAAAGTGATCCCCATGGGGCGGAGATTCAAAGTGCGCCCCATGGGGCGAACCTTTGTTGTACGCTTCACATGAAGAAAAAAAAAAAAAAAACACGGGCGGACATTTGGTTTACGCCTGGTTGCGACGCGCACATTTGGTTTATGCATGTCATCAGGCGCACACTGAAATTACGCCTGACTATATTTAGTTTTAGTCGAGGGTCGAGACCAAATTTGGTCCAGATTTCACTCTCTCTCCAACTAAAACCAAATATATGGTTTTAGTACAGCCCCACTGCGATTGGTTTTCTGGACTAAGTGGGGTTTAGTCCATGATTGTGGACGCTCTAAAGCGCCCTGATGAGCTAGAGCTTTACATGTTCGGCAAGTGTCTTTGGCGTCATGGTTATGGTCACGTGACTGGAACTGCTGGGAGTCTTGGTTGTGGACTAGTGTCCTTTTTTACTTTCCATTATATCTAAGAGCGTCCATAATTTTGCGACCGTACTATAACTAAACTAGAAACTAAAAACTAAAAAAAATTGGTTATATTCGGGGCTGCACGCTACGGTGGTGGAATAAAATTTGGTCAAACGTAATTTTAATTTTCGCCTGAAATCGAGCGTAATTTTAATCTACGTCTAGCAGACGGGGCGGACGTATAATTCAACGCTCCAGTGGGGCGTACTTTAAATCTATGTCTGATATGGGACGGAGTTTTAATTTACGTTTGTTACTGGACAGAAGCGTCAAGTTGCGCTTGCATGACAGACGCAGATAGAATCACCGCCTGATGTGACGATTTCAAATTTACATGTGGTTAATGCGGCGAACATTTAAGTTGCTCCATATGAACAAGTGGTTAATGGGGAGAACATTTAAGTTGCGCCTGATGGAGCGAACTTTTAAATTGCGCCTGTCTGGAGCGAGTTTTTAAGTTGCGCCTGTTCTTCAAATGGATTTTAAAGTTACGCCTCATTTCAAACGCAGATGCAATCTACACGCCATATCAAACGTAGTTTAATTGTCCACTCCACTATAATCAGTTTTACTCCAGACTAAAGACCAAATTTACTCCGAAACACACTCTCTCACCAACCAAATATGGTTATACTCTTGTCCACTGTGATTCAATTTTCGACCAAATATGGTTATGAAGTGTTTTCTAAGCTGCAATCAGGATAGTGAACCTACCTAGTTTTCCCGATTTTAACCTTGACAATGACTAGTTTGCCTTGGGTTTTACTTTACAGTGGTTCTGTATGAAAAAACCTCCATAAAACCGTGAAGACACTAAGGGTGCACCATGCTCCCTTTAGGATTAGCAAGGCGCACTTTTGGGCCCTAGAAGGTAGAAAAATGTGTCTTCATCGTCTTCGTGTGGTTCGTTTTCACGGTTTATGTAGAACTTTTGCTTACTTTATCAAATTCATTAACAAGTCTATAGGTACAACGTCACTGCCCTACATGTGGAAATATAACAAAGAATAAACGCAGTAAGCATGGAAACACCCCAAAACTGCTTTATCCTATCTCGAGACATATGGAAAGTAGACAGACTAGATGAATCTTTTCGAACGATGAAAAGACAAGACCGGGAGAATAATTGTCCATGTTAGAGCATAGCTCTGTTGAACCCACCAAGCGTTGGTATGTCAAGTTTGGTTGTCATATTTTAGTGAATCAAAACTCAATTAAGAGTCGCTTGATTATGTACTAGAGACAACTTCGTATAGGTTAGGCTAGAAAGATTAGGATAATGAGACATACAAGTATTACTCGAAGACTTGAAGAATGAGAAGAAGTAACAAGCTACATCGACGACATCATCCTTCCTCTTGAGGTTAGTAATATTTTGACTTGAATTGTTTCATTCCCAACGTATCTATCAAGTCGTGCTATATTCAAAACATAACTGCGAAGCTTTGAATGATTATATTCTAGTAGACATAGTGTTAAGGAATTAGAATACGAAGTATAACGCTTATCTTTTGAACTTCGTATATAAGACATCGACATAATCGTATGAATGTTATTATGATTATGTGTATGGGTATGGGTGAAGATTTCGTCCTAGGAAACAATGTTTACATTCGTTTAAAGGAAGTACATTCATAAACTTGTTTTATGAATTGAAAGGGAAATCGCTAGGCTTATTGGTATTGTTATTCATTGCATATCTTTGGATTACCAATATGTGTGAGTTAATATAACCGATCATAACTTGTTATGTATCTTGGTAAAACTAGTCACAATGCCTGACTTATGTATTGGTATGACTTTTATTAGTGTAACTGATCCTAAATAATCACCTAAGATGGTATGATCGATATTTGTAATTGGTGAAACCGATCCTAGTAATTGGTATGACCGATCACAAAAGAGTGTGTAATCGATCCTTGTAATTGGTGTAACCGGTCCTGGTAATTGGTGTAACCGATCCTGGTAACTGGTGTGACCGATCACAAGTAATACCATGAGAATATGGTAACCGGTCCTGGTAATTGATGTAACCAATCATGGTAACTGATGTAACCGGTCCCAGTAACCATATTAAGGTAGAACCGATCCTTGTGTTTGGTATAACCGTAAACCCATGATTAGTGTATCGATATTTGATCAGTCACATAGTTCTTGGAAATCAGATGAACCAGTTATAAACTTGTTTGGAAGTGTGGTATAATCGGTTCCAAGATTGTAAATGTGAAAAAGGATTTACAAAGAAATAAGATGTCGACATACTTTGAACATGCTCAGTAACTCTTATCTTTTATTGTTCAAAGATATTCCTTAATAACTAAAGGAGATCCCGGACCGAAATAAGTTGAGAATCTTTTAATTAAGGTTGTTAATTTTATATGATTTTAATTACCAGTAATTAAAATGCATATCTCTGGAAAATAAAAAATTTAGTGATTGGAGATTTTCTAGTAGGATTTCGGTTATTTTTGGACAGAGCATTTCTAGGAATTATGAAAAAAGATTTGGAATATATTATATACTTAAGAATATTTCGGTTTTGGAAATTCCTTGGTGTCCAAACTTTCTTGATCTATAAATACCCAAGTTTGCATTTCGAGCAAACTATCCTAAGATCCATCAAAACTACCTTGTTGTGTTGTTACTGGTGAAGCCGTCTATTCGGAGAGTAAAGTACCCTAATTAGGTGAAATCTCTTATGACCGCTCATTTAAAGACTTCTGCGGGATCAAGAAGCTCTACGAGTACCGTTTGTGGGAAACTAGATAATTGCAGTATTATTAGTTTTCGATTTGATTTGATTTGATTTGATTGACTAACGATTGTTGAACTTTGATTGCACCTAGTTTGTTTATTCTTGAGAATCTTATCTTCTGATATAAGATTTACTTCAACTAGATCGAAGTCTCGACGGTATCTTTAGAACTGTTTGTAGATCTAAAGACATCTTATGATAATCCATTGTTAACAGACTCCGTTCTGTGCGTGATTGATCACAAGAGATTCAGGCTGTGGTGTACAGGTATTTATTGAAGATTAAAGAAGATTTGAAGAAAAAGAAGATTTGAAGACAAAGAAGATTTCTTATTGGTTTCATAAGCTTTGGTGTGCACAAAACTTGATCGGCTGGGATCCAACTATAATCGGTTTATTCTTGATAGATTTGATTGATAAGTTGCATAGATCGGCATCACTATATAGTATCTTGGTAGATCCTATATTTGATTGCAAAATCTAAACTCTGTTACTTTGGTAGTTGTTGGATAGATAGATCTAAACCCGACAAAGGAGTTTATTGGATTAAACAGAAGAGCCTTTGTCTAACTCATAACACTTTGATTGAAGAGAGTTGTTGCTGAACAGATTTTTTGTTCCTTTACTGTTTGGAATACGAACCAAAGGAATTGTTCCATTGCGGGCACTTATTGAATGTCGGAAGCACATGGATACTGAAGAAACTAGGTGAACTATAGGTTTAATTGCTTGGTCTCAACTATACGACGTTGGTTTGATTTTGTATAGCGGCTTAATTCTGAGAGTATTCAATTTTGGCCTAGGTCCCGGGGTTTTTCTGCATTTGCGGTTTCCTCGTTAACAAAATCTTGATGTGTCATTTACTTTTGTTTTCCGCAATTATAATTGTTGTTATTATAATTTAAAGTAAATTACACAAACGTTAACTTTGTATTACTTGATAGTGATCTTATAGAGTTTGGTTAATTCCTAACCTATTATCAAGTAATCACACTTTGATTGTTGTATTGTCTCGATCTCGTATCCTTAGACGATCACACAAAGTGTGAATACCAATTTGTTGTATTGTCTCATCTCATTCCATAGACAATCACTTTCGGTAAGAAGACTTATAGGTGTAAAAGTTTGAGATTGTTGTATATTTGGGTACCCTCGTCTTTTCAGTCCAGCACGGGATAAAACCACCTACCAGAATTAAATGCGAAAGATAGAGTACGTAGTATCCATTTTGTGGTTTCTATAAAGGTGGACATGCTGAAAAGAATTCTACCAGTAGTAGATTAGCACAGTCTAATGTATGATACAGTCTTATGTATGATACAAAATCAACTGCCGTATATAGAGCGGAGTGGTGCGTGACTGCAAAGACAGATGAACCTCAGCCGAAACTCTTTAAATACCCAACTCGACCAATGGAAGAGAGATAGATAGAGAGAAGGTAAAAAAAAAAAAAGAGCCTAATGATCTTGTTTTCCTTTCCTTTCCTTTTACTCGAAAGTCATTTAACAATATTGTAACACTTTGTCATACATAGTGAAAACTGAACTCTATATCTCCGTGCAATTGACATAGACGAACCACGTATATGCTTGTGTCTTTACACTACTATAACTATATAGCACTTCTAACTATTATATTGCGTTTTATACATTTCGGTTTGTGTCTATGTATGCATTTCGAACTTTGATTGTGACCCTAAGATCTTGTACAATGATTTTTAGCATTCACAGTTTGGCGCTAGAAACTGAGACTTGTGTCTCGGTAAAAGATTTATGTTTTATATGATACTTTTCATCTTTTTCTTTTCTTTTAGTTAGTTTTGCATTTGATTTTTCAAAAAAAAAAAAAAAATTGTCACTTCAATTACGCCATATTTGCTAGTATAATATCAACCTCAGATCTTACTAATTGCTGAGTTTATAATCTCAAAAGGTAGTATCCAAACTTGAATCATAGACAACACATTGTTTAAAAGATACACCGGTCATCGGGGTTTTTATTTTAAAGGATGAGCATAAGTTTTTGTTAGAGCATCGCTCAGTCAAACTCACAAGTTTTAATTTTCCAAGCTTGTTGTGAATTTTAGATGTAAAAAACCATATGTCTATTTCTAGTCTACTATAGTCAAGTCCCGGACTAGAATTAGAGCATGGTAGTTAAGTATCAGATATCACTGAATACCCTCATAAATTGAAGACTGAAGAACAAACGAATACATTTTCCAGAACTTCATCAACAAAGAGCTATATGAAGACTGGCGTATCCTATTTACTCATTGCATCTACCCTTTTATCTTATGAGACTATGTCGTATGATTTTAGTAGGTTAAATATTGCAAAAAAGAAATTCTGAGTTCAGGCTTTTTTTGTTTAAACTCTCGAAATATGATTTCATCAATGGATGTTCCTAGATATTTAGCAATATTATCTTGAACAGTTTATTATTCACAAACTATTTTTGTTTAAATTGATATTTGGAAAATATCCCAAGCAAAATAGTTCGTTTATTTAGGTTATGTGTACCTAATATGTATGCTATGGCTATTGAGAATATTTTCGGAATTAAATATGAGAGCAGAGATACACGAACTGCTTGGAGGTATGCATACCAAGTCCATATGACTTCAAGAACTACCAAAAGTACGTATACCAAGTATGCATACCCTTTGGATCTTTTGGGAATTACCAAATGTACGCATACCCATGTGAAAACCTTTTTGATATGACTTTGGAAACTTCCAAGAGTATACATACCCGGTATGCATACCTTGTTGAACTGATTTCGCAACTGCCAAGAGTACGCATGCTCAGTATGCATACTTAGTCGATTTGGCCTAGTTTAGGAGCTTAAGTGTAAAGGCATAAGTACAAAAACTGCTTAAGGTTAAGTACTCGTTGTGCATACCTTGACCATGACTATAGTTCACCTTTGCCTTATTTCTCATATACACTTTTAAGACAAATTTATTCAAAAATTCTCTTTGGGCTTGTGGATTACTGTTTAATCTTGAGTGTTCTTGAACACCGTTACTTACTTGTAAGTTTACGAGCATATTTGGCCTCTATGAACTATCATTATGCATGGTACCATACTGTCTATACCATAGTACATATTCTTCTTTGTAATTTCAAGGCAATCTTTTCGCAAGCTTATATGAATTCCTAACTATTTCATCTAAACTGAGAAAATATTTGCTTGAATTCCAGGATACCTTTGCTTGAAATTCAAAGCTACCCGAAAGACTCTTACAATTGGATTTCTTAATACCTGATACTCTTGTGTCCTAGTTGCAAAGATAGAGTCATCCTGTATAACCTAGGTTTCTTCATGAAACTGTATTAGGTCACGACTTTGAAGACTTTACTTAGGGATTCGTGAAGCTCGGTCATACTATTATTGATAGTTCTTGTATCAGGATCTTGTTCTACTAGTTATTGCAGTTCACGGATTTTAGACTAAGAACAAGATAAATATAAATTACAAAGCTCTCTTCGTATTTGTAATTCCACGAGATAGATATATAAACACTTCTTTTATTTCTTTGGATTGTTCTTGTGAGGTGGAAGTGATCTTGACTTCTCTTTTATAAGAGTATAGTTGTTGCAGATCCATGAGGTTTGCTAGAATTGTCTACTGCAAATAGATTTCCAAACCTTGATTGAAACATATCAAAAGAGAAATCAATATGCTTGTTTGTTTCAGGAAGATAGGTATCAAAACTCTTCACTAAGGTTGAACAAACTCTTAGGTTGTAAAGGACGTCAACTAAGGGAAAAGTGTGTAGAACCATATTGTGTCTAGAAATGTACAGGAGAAATATTTAAGTTAAGTTGCTTTAGGGTTAATTCGGTCTCAACTATAGTCCACTCCGAAGCCTAATAATAGGCCAATGTATGTAGCGATTTAATACGATACGGTGTTCAAAGTTGGACGAGGTCCTACGGTTTTTCTTCCAGTCAAGTTTTTCTTATTAATAAAATTCTAATGACTTGTGTTATTACCTTTTTTGTGTTATATTGTTTATCTTTATAATATGAATATCACAAGTAGTACATAATCAAAATAGATAGTCTAAGCTCTTATTGATTAAGATTATACAAGACTTGTCGTTATTGAATTCATATCTTAAAAGATAGATTATAAGTCTCATGATTGTTAATATGGGGATCTTGTACAGTTCGGATACATACTAGATAGATCTTGGATATTGATCGTGAGATCGTCCAAAAAATCTGAAAAGGAGAGGGTACCAAGTACACCACCACCTTTTTGTTTTGGCGACATGGATGAACAAAACCTAATACAATTGCAGGTAGATCTAATTAAACATCCTCTTGAACAATATGTGTAAAGAGTTTTCTCCTATCTCTTCCACAATCAATATGTCTAAAAAACAAATCTCATGAGCTTAATTGTGTGGAAAATTTCTTGGAAGATATCACAAATTAATATCCAAGTTCAACCTAGTCGTTCAAATCAAGAGGATCTGAATTTTGCCAAGTATGAAACAAGTTATTTATCTTTCAAAATACGAATTCTACAAGAACGAGTATCGTAATTGTTAGAGCATTGCTCGGTCGAACTCACAAGTGTTGTTATCTCAAGCTTGTTGTAAAATTTAGTTTTCAAAAATATATCTTGATTTCTAGTATATAATTAGTTAAGTCTCAGATTAGGATAGGAGATGTAGTTGAGAAAAATACATCACGGCAATCAGCATAGCGTCCTATCGTTTAAAGGAGAAGATCGACTGAAAATTTTGGAGAACTTCTTTAACAAAAGTTAAGTGAAAACTGAACCACCTATTTCTCAAGTTATATTCACTTTTCTATATTTGAGACGTTGTCGCGTAACTAATTAGACTATCGTAAGCATATCATGAATTTCGAGTCAAGATTCTTCTTGTACTTAGTCATCGAAATATGACTAAGCTTAATGAACATTTCATTCTTGATGAATTTCGGTTAAGAACAATTTATTGTTCCCAATCAAAATAATGATGCAAAATTATCATTCGAAAATAGCCTGGAACAGTGATATGTGTCATTGATATTATTCGGGAATGTTTTGAATCGATTTAGAGAAATATATAACTATTATAAATTCAGACATAAGACAGTGTACATATCAGTCTTACAAACTTGGAAAACTGTTATAAGTCTGAAGCCGTAATACACGTACTCAGTACATGTAATGGAGTAGTTATATGTCGACAAACATATTTTCGGTACGCATATTAGTATGCACACCTTTAAAAGTCTATGAACTCGTAAATCTGGATCGGTACACAAACCAGTACACATACTAGAAAGGAACTGTTGGTTACGGAACCGGTTTGGTATCCATACAGGTACATGTACCGGAAAAGTTTTGTGAACTCTGGAACTTGGTTATGTTTAAATGGTATCCATACCAGCATGCATACCAAAATAGTTCTGTGTTAACTCCGGAACTCGGTTATGTTTAAATGTTTTACATACCAGTACACATACTGAAAAAGTTCTATCAACTCCAGAACTCGGTTATTATAAAGTATACATACCGATACACCTACCATGACATAACTATTCACGAACATGTTAAATACTTGTACTTTGTACGCCTACTTACCATGTCGATTAAATTCTTATGCACATAAAATTATTTATCCAAGATAATTAGCATTTGAATAATCTCTATTTATTTATAAAACACCATAAACATATTTGATCACTTGATTGTGTTTCGAGTTAAGTCTTAAGTGTTTATGTAAATGCTCAAGCTTATATTCAGTTGGATAGCTTCGGCTAACAATTCATGAGCATGGTCTTATACACGGTTCGGTTACGGTTCATCCTAACCAGATTGTATATCTTGATTATGTAAATCAGATTCAAAGATTCACCTAACGGTGAATATTATTTTCTTAGTTCTAAAGCTATCTTAGCTTAAACCTAACGGTGAATATTATTATCTCACAAATTAATTCCGCAAGAGAGGGTTAGAATAGTTGGTATGGTGCAAGAATATCCAAGAGGCAGGTCAAGGGTTCAAGTCTCACTTCTCACACTTCTTTTTGTTGCGCGAAATTCATACATTTCAAGGCAT
Organism: Papaver bracteatum; assembly: GCA_023529315.1. NCBI lineage: Eukaryota > Viridiplantae > Streptophyta > Magnoliopsida > Ranunculales > Papaveraceae > Papaver > Papaver bracteatum. Next base: position 1,454,150 of record JAJJWX010005377.1, on the reverse strand, counting down.
TTATTCACTTCTTTGACAACAACAACGACTCACATGAAAGCTAAGTACCACTTTCTTGAATATTTTACTTACAGTGAATAAAAGACTTTTGATTTGATTTACAAAAAGCGATTCAATCGCACGATAACAAAACTTTCAAAGATTACTAAGATTTCAAGATTACAAAGACTTCAAAATTACAAAGATTTCGAGATTTTAAAATTACAGAAAACCGAGAAAATTCAATTTATATATTTCTCGAGAATATCTCTTTTATAGAAAATAAAAGATTTTTGATTTGATCTACAAAACGCGATACGATGGTAGAATTACAAAGATTTCACAACTACAAAGATTTCAGAATTACAATGTAATAGAATTTCTCTTGAATATTTATTTTGCTTCAAATGATATGATATTATGAGAATGACAGAATGAATGAAAGAAATGATAGAAATGAAAGAATGAATGAAATAATAAAGAAACGCGAAAATTTCGCAAGAGACAATCTAAGATCCATAAAAATCTAAGATTAGAATGGGGCGAACCTTTATGGCGTACACCCTACTTCGCGAATAAAATTTCGCAAGAGGCAAATGTAAGACCTAAAGTACGTCATATAAGGGGGGACCTATTGCATAGCTCATCGAAAAGGTTACACCGCTGCTGGAATCTGAGTAATGGAGATATAGGGTCAATAAAAACCCATCCAAGAGAGATACCTTGGATTTTCAACTTAGACTTATGATGTAGGTTGGACGACTGAGGGTCTCTTCTAAGGGGTGCAGAATATGATCAAGGTGATGAGGTACACGGTTGAGCCAAGAGTGCCTGGGGCGTCTAGAGAGTACCTGGCCATTCTTGGCAAGTCTTGACTATGATGCACTCGGCCTGAAGAAAATCCCACTTAGGGTGCAGTCTTGTAACCATAAGCCATATAAGGAAAAAGGGATAAAAGGCTGTGAAAATAACTGGTTGTTGTTAAGACCGGATGGAAGGATCCAACCTTGTATGGTAGAGGTACGTCTCCTTGAAGGGGAAACCACGGGGAAGATAAGGGCGGCACTGATATGAATCAATAATGTTGTAGAAAGTGGTAAGAAAAGGTTGTCGTTCACTCGGACTTATTGAATTGATTTTAGGAAAAATAAAAGATAAATATATATACAATTTATGTCACAAGATGGAGAGAGTTACCGGGACTCGGGATTCCACCAATTCTCACATTCATGCGGTTCATCTACTAATTCCGGACAATTAAAGCTCATAAAATAACAAACATCGACTCTAATTCTTTGCCAAGGTAGATTCTATAAAGAATTATATGTAACTCACAAGCATGGCGCATCTAAAGTACCTAAGACTAAGCATGCGACATCTAACAAATTCACAAATAATCAAGAAAAATCATAAATCAATTATAATAGTGCAAATAGTCATAAAGGAATTAATTAGAATTACCACATGGGTGCAAAACAGCTTCCTCCTTCGTCCCAGTGATGGGTTCTAGCTTCTCATGTTGTAGACACGCTCAAAATGGTTTTTCATTGCTCAAAATGTGTTTACAAAGAAGAAAATGGAGAAAATGATGAAAATCGGGTGTTGCAACGTTTATAACTGTTGCAAACACCGTTACAAAGAACGATCTATATCTGTAGCTATGCGACGCGCACGTTCCACTGTCGTTGTCTCTGTTGAACAGAACGACTGCCTTGGCAAGTCTGTTCTTCACGATTTCAGAAGTGCAGCAGCAGAAACTGTTTTTCTGGTGATTGATTTTCTCGACTTTCTAATGCTCCGTAGCTCTCCCAATCCCTCCATACCTCTTCTACTCGACCCCATAAATTTATATATACTCGAAATAACCAAAAATTACTCCTCATAAATCCAAAATATCTTCTCATTACTCCTTTATTCTCACGGCAATATCTTCATATATTTGATCTTCCACGCGTCCTTAGCTGTCAAACATTCCTTGTATAACTCCTACACGCTCCTGGTTGTTTTCTGGAGTCATCATACACGTACAAATCACGTTCAAATCTCATATAATCTCGTGAATAACTCTCCCATGCACGGACTGCCCTATTTTGAACTCATGGATTATCTGGCCAAATCTAACCGAAACCAAGGACCATACCTTTCCTGTTACACTCATCCAAGTCATCCCTCTCAAAATCAGCCATTTAATCTCACTAGAACACCTTCAAAATTCGAACCCTAAATCAGCCAGTTTCAAACATTTTTTTCCCGCCAAATTATGTAATTCAAATGAAAGAGATGAGGTTGCCCCTTATCCAGCTGCTTGGGTGCGAATATCCTGTGGGTGCCCCTTAGTAATTGGGTTACCCCTTATCCAAAGTGGGAGTCCGAATAGTAAATGTTCTCCGGGGGTTTTCCGAGCAACTTTTCGAGCCGAATTTTCCAACAATCTTTATTTCCAAAAAATACCTACAAACACACAAAACACCATAATAAGGACAAAAACGAGTACTAACAATATGAAACATTGAGGACAAATTAGACACATAAATGCGTCTATCAAATACCCCCAAACTTATTATTTGCTAGTCCCGAGCAAATCTAATCTAGGAAATAAAAAGACTACACTTAGCACGTGCAGCAAGTCGTTAAACCGCTAGGTGGCCCTAGTGGCGGAGTTTCGTCTCCGGAGGGTTTACCAGAGGTGTACCCACAAAACCTTTACTCCAGACCCTAGCTATCTACGCAGAACCTTGGAAGGCACTAAAGAATCTCCTTGGTTGGCATACTTATTGACTACAGGAGGAAGTACCTTGATGCGAAATTCCAATTGTTGTACACGAGTTTGCACTCAAGCATACTAAAATTCATATAAAGTGACAGAGCTCTACTCAGATAGTTTCTGGATATCATAAACCGGAGTCAACCAATCACATAGATTAAGAAGAGAAAAACGTGGATGATGTTGGCTAGGGTGAACCTATCCTAACGAACTGAGATACTGGTCTTAGACTAATATCAACACACTGGCATATACAAGGGGACCAGTGGTCGATAATCCTAACTCTAGGTCAACTCAGCTGGCATATACAAGGGTACCAGTGGTCGACTTTATTGTATTTATTCCGTTTGGTCTAGTGGTCTGGTCTCAATTTTTTTTTTTTTTTTTTTTTTTTGGTATCTCAGCCACTCTATTCCACCCTAGCAATGGTAAAAAGAAAAATAAAAGAAGTGATCAGGATTCTTTCGATGTTTCCATCACGAGGATATAGCGAAACTACCATGTTTTCTAACACCTGAGCTCTGTGCTTTTATGAATAGACTCTTTAGATGTTTCCATCTAATCAGATTGGTTCCTCAACTCCTACAACCAAAATGCTTCCATCCACTAAGATTGGTTAGTGCCATCCTTAATAAACATAAATTTCTAGGCTCTGGAGTTTATTTATTGCAACTAAAAAGTTTCTCCCATACCCCCAAACTTAAATCTAACATTGTCCTCAATGTTCTAAAGATGAAATTAAAAACATGAACAAGGAGAAACTGTTACCATTTGAAGCAAAAGAGTTGAGGAAAGATATTACCGTGTTGCATGAGATTGGGTTACCTCCCAAGAAGTGCTAAGTTTAGAGTCTTCAGCCAGACTTAGGAAAGATTAGTCAACTCGAACCATAAAGTAACAGTCGAAATAACTGCGGGTCTTCAAAACTAAATAGAGCTGACCAAAGGAAACTGCAATGAACCAAGAAAATGAACAAGATTAGCAAGCCCTTACTTAGTTTCCTGATTAAGAAATTTATATCTAATTGTGGTTCAGGTTCTGTGAAAGGGTCTAAATTGAAAATTTTCATTGGCTGCGTTTCTTCATAGGTGGGATCCGAATCATTAGGTCCTAGAGTCTGGAAAAACTCAAATATGATCTTAGAAGCGCACAATAATAACCTAAATAACTGAGGATCCTCTAAGTCAATAAGATTTGACTTACAAAATTGACCACAATGAGAGTAATGGTCATTCTTAAGAAAATGTGTTGATTCTAATTTCCTAAAGCATTTAGGTTTAGTCTCACAACTTAATATTCGACACATATGAAATTCATAAGTTCCCACAATTGGAAGGAAGGTTTTTGGTGGGAAAACAAAGTCAATCGTGGTATCATAGCCTAGGTTAACCACATCAACCAGAGGATGGGTTTCTAACAACTGAACTTTTTTATGGACACAACTAGGTTCAGGAAAAAGTGTATGAAGATAATCTTTTAAAATGGTTGAGGCACAAATGTCAAGTCCCAAGTTAGGGACCTTTCTAAGAGTTAAGGCACATGGAGAATGATAATCACCCCCAAACTTAGAGTTTTTAGTGTCTCTAGAAAGACTAGACACAACTTCCCTAATTTCAAGGCTATCTGATTCCTGAAAATGGTCAATTGATTCTTCTAAGTCGGTACATCCTCACTCATCTCTACGAGTTCATCTTGTTTTTCTAAGTCTGTTGTTTCTAAATCGCTAGACTCAAAATATACTCGTTCCTCTAAACCATCATTGGCTTCGTAATCGTAAGGAAATATTACATCATCTAAAACAGTGGTATCTCTAGTCAAATCCTCGTCCTTTTGAATAGGTGAATAATTATTAAAATTATTTGGATTTGAACTAGAAACATTATCATTATTAAGCTCAATTGGAGTAACAAATTCCTGATCACTATGCCTACTCATTTCAAATTCTTCATCAACATTATCATAATCATCATTATAAAAATATGAAAATGGTTGAACCTCATCTAAAGTAGTGTTACCAATTCTAACCTCGTCATCTTGATTATGAAAATAACTATCTTCATTTTCAAGGGTATTATTGGAGACACTGTATTGGAAATTAAGATTATTTCGAGCAAGTTTTTCAACAATCCTATCTGTACTTTCAGTAAATTGCTTAAGAGTCTCTTCTAAAGACATTCTAGTTGACTTCTCTGGGGACTCATCTGGAATATTTAAGGTTTCCTTCACAAATAAGGAATGACTTTTTAAAGCATCTTCTAGAGAAATAGAAGGATTGTTTTGCTCATATGACTGGTGAGTATGCGAATAGTAATTGGGCTCATCATGGTACAAACCATAACTTTGAAAAGGTGGATGCTCCCAACCACTATTCATACTCTGGTCAAAGTTGAAATGTCCATTTTGAAAATTAGTCGGATAATCATTGTATTGGCTATTGTAATACCAGTTCGACATCCTAACTGCAAGGGAATTCTACACAAACACAAACAATACTGACTCGACCACAACAAACCTACTGATTTCTAGCAAACAAAAAGCATGATGGCTCCACTTAGATTGTTACTAGACCAGCTTCTAATCCTTCGAAAAGGAATTCGTTACAGTATGAGCAAACCCCTCTGGAATCAATCCGAGTTTAAGTAAGTTGAATAGAGGCGAGGGAAGCTGCTGGAGCTTTGATACCCAAGGCCTCACCGCATTACAGGGCGGTGCAGTCACGCATTCAACTCTCAGAAACCCTCATGAACTTCAAAGCATGCTCAAAAGAGTAACCAATATTTTTCGAACGGCTTTCCTATTAAGCTCGTTACCCTATTGGTCTCGTTCTATTCCAAATTTTAAGCTTAGGTTCGCGTTTGGTATCGTTTTCCTAAGGCGGGCAAGAAGAGAACGGTGATGAAATCCGAACCCTTATCTTGTATGGCCAGTCCTTGCCCTTTACTAGGAATTTAAAAACAGCCGTTTTCAAAACCTCAACATATATGCAAACGAAATCATCCAGTAAACCAGCTGACAGGGGATTCGCGGGTGTTTAGAATTCTTACCTCCCGTTCCATACGGGGGATGAACCGTTGAAGTCGACTCGGGCCACGACTCCTATGTCATGTACGAACCCGAGGGGCCGAGGTGATATCGTAATCACCGTCCTTCCTTGTGCAGTTTATATTTGAAACTACCCTTCCGTAGGGTTTAAAAAAAAATTAATGTCCAATGTCCAAAAATAATAAAAAAAAAAAGTCCAAAAATAAAAATATTACAAAAATATAACCCTAATTACAGTCTCTAAAAAAAATTAAAAAAAATAATTTACAAAATCTTCTTCTTCACTCCTTTTGGATTTCTCTTTTCTTTCCTTTTTGGGCTTTGCCTTTCTTTTCAGCACTTTCTCTTTTTCTTTAGCTTAGCTCCAAATCTGAAAGAAAACAAAAATACCAAAACGCGTAAAAAAGAACAAAAATAATAAAAATAAAAATAAAACCTAAAAACAAATTTATACACAAGTCCGCGTCGGCGGCGCCAAAAATTGATATGAATCAATAATGTTGTAGAAAGTGGTAAGAAAAGGTTGTCGTTCACTCGGACTTATTGAATTGATTTTAGGAAAAATAAAAGATAAATATATATACAATTTATGTCACAAGATGGAGAGAGTTATCGGGACTCGGGATTCCACCAATTCTCACATTCATGCGGTTCATCTACTAATTTCGGACAATTAAAGCTCATAAAATAACAAACATCGACTCTAATTCTTTGCCAAGGTAGATTCTATAAAGAATTATATGTAACTCACAAGCATGGCGCATCTAAAGTACCTAAGACTAAGCATGCGACATCTAACAAATTCACAAATAATCAAGAAAAATCATAAATCAATTATAATAGTGCAAATAGTCATAAAGGAATTAATTAGAATTACCACATGGGTGCAAAACAGCTTCCTCCTTCGTCCCATTGATGGGTTCTAGCTTCTCATGTTGTAGACACGCTTTTGCAAAATGGTTTTTCATTGCTAAAATGTGTTTACAAAGAAGAAAATGGAGAAAATGATGAAAATCGAACGTTTATAACTATAAACACCGCTTCTGCTTCTTGTAGCTATGCGACGCTCGTTCCACTGTCGTTGTCTCTGTTGAACAGAACGACTGCCTTGGCAAGTCTGTTCTTCCCGATTTCAGAAGTGCAGCAGCAGAAACTGTTTTTCTGGTGATTGATTTTCTCGACTTTCTAATGCTCCGTATCTCTCCCAATCCCTCCATACATCTTCTACTCGACCCCAGAAATTTATATATACTCGAAATAACCAAAAATTACTCCTCATAAATCCAAAATATCTTCTCATTACTCCTTTATTCTCACGGCAATATCTTCATATATTTGATCTTCCACGCGTCCTCAGCTGTCAAACATTCCTTGTATAACTCCTACACGCTCCTGGTTTTTTTCTGGAGTCATCATACACGTACAAATCACGTTCAAATCTCATATAATCTCGTGAATAACTCTCCCATGCACGGACTGCCCTATTTTGAACTCATGGATTATCTGGCCAAATCTAACTGAAACCAACGACCATACCTTTCCTGTTACACTCATCCAAGTCATCCCTCTCAAAATCAGCCATTTAATCTCACTAGAACACCTTCAAAATTCGAACCCTAAATCAGCCAGTTTCAAACATTTTTTTCCCGCCAAATTATGTAATTCAAATGAAAGAGATGAGGTTGCCCCTTATCCAGCTGCTTGGGTGCGAATATCCTGTGGGTGCCCCTTAGTAATTGGGTTACCCCTTATCCAAAGTGGGAGTCCGAATAGTAAATGTTCTCCGAGGGTTTTCCGAGCAACTTTTCGAGCCGAATTTTCCAACAATCTTTATTTCCAAAAAATACCTACAAACACACAAAACACCATAATAAGGACAAAAACGAGTACTAACAATATGAAACATTGAGGACAAATTAGACACATAAATGCGTCTATCAGGCACCCTCCATTAGGGAGCTGATAAGTGTCTTAAGACGCAAATGTCATGAGGCTTTATGTTCGCAAGAATATTTAGGCTTGTCATATTTGTGAAACAATCCTGAAGAGGCAATAATACAAAAGAGAAAGATAAGACGGGATCAATGGGTCAGTACATGAAAGTGTAAGGACGTCCTGCGATTTCGTCGCAAGATGGCAATGTCATGGGGCTTTACGTTCGCAAGAATATTTAGGCCTGTCATATTGTCGCATGAAAAACATCCTGTAGAGGCAATAATACTAAGAGAAATTATAAGACAAGATCATTACATGAAAGTGTAAAGACGGCCTGCGATTTTGTCGCAAAGACAAGAGGTGGCAAAATAAGACCTTTAACTAGGAAGGCAAAATAAGACCACATAAGAGAGTACGCAAATAAACTTGCGAAGATGATTATATGTAAGCAAACAAGCTTGTGAACATGTATAAAGAAATGAAATTGAGATAATAAAAATGATGCACCTTTGATATTTTGATTATATTATATTATGCGATACTAATAGTGTAGGAATAAACAGTGGAGACAGTAAAACAATGAGATACAATGAGCTAAAGATGGACAAAGAATACAATGAAGCACAAGCAAATGAACTTGCGAGAACAATAAATACGCAAGAGGAATGCATCTACTAGAGACAAAGCCAGAGAAATGAAGAATGGAAGCGATTTAAAGCTACGTCAATTTTTAAGCGGCAAAATGAGCTAAGTAATACAAACATTAGCTATACATTGCAATAGATAAGCATTCTCATCATCCAAGCATCACACTTGCATCATGAAAGCATCGCATACGCATTTCATGGCATAAACACTGCATACACATTTCATAACATAATCATTACATAAGCATTAAGATTCGCACAAGTATTTTACAAAACTTTACGGAATAATATCGCAGAATTTCGCAGGATTATTTAGAGTTTCACAGGATGTGTGAGAATTTCGCAGAATGTGTCAGAATTTCGCAGAATGTGTCAGAATTTCGCAGAATGTGATTATTTCCTCAATTATTTCACATAATTATAAGCAACTTGAAGAGATTATACTATCGAATGAGCACAAAACATAAGATAGAGGCAAGATAATAATGAAGAAACAACTCGCTCATTCAACATTTTCTCAAGGATTCTACTCTCATAGATAAAGAACAAAGGCAACTATGGATTACCAAGAAAATTTTTTATGTTCTTTATCTTCTCGGCAAGAATCATTTCCAATGTGGACGTTCGCTAATGAACAACAAGAACCCTCACCAAAAATGGAGTAATAATTTCGCATGAATAGAGGCAATACTTATTACTCTCATTCAAGGACGGATACTTCTTATATTTCGAGGATTGAGTACTTCTTATACTTCAAGGGTTGATACTTCTAATTACTTCTCAATGCTTCGGAACTTCACAAAAGAATAGAGGCAAGTACGTACTTTTCAAGTCCAATATTTTTTCGCTCGTTCCGTCAACAACAAAGATCAAAGACTACTACAACAACGGATTTTTTCTTAAAGATCGCTCTTCAAGCAATATTCAAGAAAAAAAAAGCAAGATGTAGGTGAAGAATATCGCACAACTTATTTGTTAGTGCGCAATATTCAATTATTTCCATATCTCGCGAGAATGTAGCAAGAGCCTGCGAAATTATCAAACACCTGCAAAAATATGAGCTGTATGTGAGCTGTCATCCACCATGTAAGACCCTATATAAAGGGAAAGTCAGAGAGATAAATAATAAGTTTTTTATAATTGGTATTATTATTATTTCCTTCTTCTTCCTCTATCAATCTAGAGCTCCAGATTCTCATTAATGGAGTCTCAATGTAACCCAAATGTAATTTCAATAATCGTAGTGAAGAACCCTAACCCCGTGGATGTACATCACATTGATCGAACCACGTAAATCCTTGTGTCCATTTTACAATTTTAGCACTCTTATCATCATTTTTATGTTTGGATCTAGAAATTGTTATCATAATATCATAAGGGGTGTGTTGTGGTATTTCCTGCAACTACATCTTAGAAGTGTTTATGAAAGTTGCAAAAATTCCAAACGTATTTGTAAAAATAGTTTGTGAGCATCTGCTTAATTCGTACTAGGTAAGTATGTGTATGGGTACACGTACCCATGAGCCAGTTCGCGAATTCAGGGATCTAGTGTTTGCATACCCTTAAGATATTCACGAACTCAGTCACTTTGGGTATGCGTACCTTCCCTCTTTACAAACTTAGAACCCCGGGGTACGCGTACCTACATATGCTCTGAAACTCAAATGTCTAGGGTACCCGTGCTAGGTATGCGTACCTATCTTGTGCCCAGATTTCAGTAGTTATGAAAAGTTCTCTTTCTTAGTTTGAAACATTCCTAATCACCATTGATATGAAATATCATTGCTTAGGAAATTTACAAATGATCGACTTGAATAAAATAGTTCATGAACAATAAATTGTTTTTAACTAAGATTGCTAAGGATCTATGGACATCCATTGCTTGAATATTTCGATATGTTTAACAAGAGTAAATCTATGGACAAGAATTCTACCTCTAATAACGTACTACCAGAACCAAGGGGGTCAGAAAATTCTTCTATGACTGATCTTATTAGAATTGTAGAAGAACTTCTTGTTGTACCCCCTAGAAGTCAAAAATCCTTCGAGGAGTATATAGGCTTTAAAAGGAACTTGACAATCTCACTCTTGAATTTAATTTCTATCATTGGAAAGAACACGATTCTCTTGACAGGTTAAACAAGGTCATGATGAATAACATTCATGTTGAAGTTGATATTAATCTCTTAATAAGTGAGTTCTCCACTCTTTCAATGTGATCTGAAAGGTTGCAAAACCTGGTGTTGATGGTGGATTTTCAACAAAGGCTAAAATCGTAAAATCATGATCTTGCATGTTTCTGACACGGCTTCAGGTATGTATGTGAAACTCATATGCTAGGATTCGTGAAATCTCATTTCACAATCTCTGACTGAGCGTACACCCTCTCAGAGCCTTGTTTGAATATGTTATTCGTAAAGCCTCCTTGCCTGAGCTTTTCGACACTTTACATATTTTATCAACACCTCTATATAGAATCGAAATGATTGGACGGCTCCTAGACATATTGCATGCTAGTATAGAGTGTTAACGTCTTCGGGATGCCATACTTTTCCATGACTATGTAGAGAGAATATGTATAGAATCTCTTAACGATTGGACGGCTCTTAGACATATTGCATGCAAGTATAGAGAATTAACGTCTTCGGAATGCCACATTGTTCCCCGGCTATGCACACTCAATATTCAGAATGAGTATGATGCTTCCATCATGTCATACTTCATTCTCGAATAAACTCGCTCCTAGACATATTGCATGCTAGTATAAAGCAATTCATGGATTAAATTCTAGCGCAAAATTCATCAATCGAGTTCGTAGAAAAATAATCTATTTTATCTCATTACTCCGTTTCATGGCTTATTCCCGACTGAATTCCATGAATTAGTAATAGATAATCAATCTATCTCATTACTCTGTTTCCTGGCTTATTCCCAGCTGAATTCGATGAATTAGTAATAGATAATTAATCTATTTTATTACTCTATTTCGTGGCTCATTCTCAGCTGAATTCCACAAATTAGCAATAAATATTCATTGTTCGGGCATCTAGGCCACCACCGAGTAAGCCCCGAGAAAATGGTGCGAGTGTACTTAACAATAATGCACGAACGAGCACCCAAATGCATAAACGAGCATTAAAAAATATGGACGAACGAGGAAACCTGTGTAAAATCAGAGAAGTAAAATAGTTAGAAATAATAAAGAGGCACGCTCGGGACTGGGCCCATCGGCCAGCCGTCCATGCCGTCGTGGCCGATCCCACGCTTCTTCCTTTTATTTTTAACTTATTTTATTATTTTTCCTTGTCCCTTGAAAGCTCCCTTTTTGAGCAAACTTCCTTGTTTGAGCAAAACTCCTAGTTTCTCCATATTTTCTCAAGTGATGAAAAATAATAATATAAAATAGGGAAGAGCACGGGACAGAGCACACAGGATGGTCGGCCATGCCCTGTTTGTATCTGGTCCCACATCTCCTAATTTTTTATTTTATTATTATTATTATTTCTTCCTTCATCTCATGAAACTCCTTTGTTTGAGCAAAAACCCAGGTTTTCTCATATTTTCTCAAATATTGCTCGAACTATCAAAAACCCAAAAAGTCAATTGGTCACATGATCAACCTGGATTCTCACGACATGTATTAAAAATATCATTATTTTAATATTCTCAAAATATTGGTCGCGCAAGCGAAATTCTACTTTCTCACTCAAGCAAAATCTAGAGTTTCACTCAAGATCAAACTCTTCTGAAAATCCAAAATATTGCTCAAACGCGCACCAAAAAATACCCAAGTTCTTAGAATTGAGTCACGGAAAATATGGTGACATGGGCATGCCACCTTGGCCGACCAAGGTCGGCCCTTTGGATTGCAAAAGCCGGTCTCACATCCTATTAATGATTTTAACCTAATTAATCCTATGTGGTTCATATTGGGTTCAAACTCTTTCCAACCAACTTGGAACTTGATCAATCGACCACCAACTGGTCCCATGACCACCAAGGGACGATTTTACCCCCCTTGGTCAGTCACTCCTATCTCCATAATTAGGTTTCACTACCTAATGCTCAGACGAACACTATTTCAATAATGATTAAACGGGCATTTAATCAACCTTCCACCAGCGGCCTACAAAGGACTTTGGTGAACGCTCATTCGATCAATTGGGTGCTACATGGTCGGCCATCATCCCATGTATCCGGCCCCTCTCTCGTTCATTGGTTGATTTTCAACAAATCGCCAATTGATCAACAATCGACAAAAATTAGGGTTTCAAATCAAATGCTCTGCAAAGCATAATTCTGAACACGTTCAAACCCTAATAATTTTATGTTGATCTAACAATCAAAATTTTAATTAATAATATTCGGTCCAGGTACCAAATTTAATTAATATTTTATTTTGGTCCAGATACCAATAATTCATGAATTGAGCAAAATTGTTATTTGCTCAAACGAGCAATATTTGCTTAAACTCCCAATATTTATTTTGCTCATTCAATTGGGTTCAGAACTCATTGATTCAACTATCAATTGCTTGACTAAGAAATAGTCCTCACGTTGATTTAACTATCAATATTCGAGAATTCTATTGATCCTACAATCAATATACTAATTTAAAGCTTGGTCCTGATACCAACATTTTGCTCGACTGAGTAACATAGTTCAAACAAACGACCATCCAATATTTCTGATTCGTACTGAACATATCAGAATAAGTCATTGATTGAGCAACCTCATCGGACGATCATCCAAATCCCCAAAAATATCATTATTATACATCAAAATGCATCAAGACTCATCTGAGAGTGTCCCAGCAGACACCATATGCTCAATCCATGAGTCCCAGAGCATATCACATCCGTTCATTATGCTTGACTCATCAATGCTAAGACTCATTGTCTAGTCAAGTCAACAACTGACTAATTAAATACACGTCTGCCTTGAAGATCATAATTAGCGTTACCTCCCCTGGCCAAGATCATAATTAGCGTTACCTCCCCTACCAGTTTTTACACGTGTAAAAAATGGTCCACGTGTACAAAGCTGCTGACTGGGATAACCAGTTTTGGACGGAAAATATAACGAAGGGAGGTTTCACTAATTTAATTTATGTAGGGGAGGTAACGCTAATTATGATCTTGGTCAGGGGAGGTAACACAAATTAACCCTTATTTTCTCTTCAAGTACTCGAACTGCTGAAGAAAACTCAAATAGGTTTCAAACTGCTTAGATCAATCTTCACCAAATTTTGGTTACTTGGTACCTCAACGGATGCCTACCGATTTCATCTTCCACTACCATTTTTGAGAATTGCCATCGTTAACAGTTCACGAACCCGGATAAGTCTACACTAGTTTTGGTGTTTCTTTCAATTAATCATGTTTAGAGTAAGAAGAGAAACGATAGTGAAAAAGGTTTTAGTAGAAGAATTGTTGATAGTGCTAATGAACATGATGTTGAAATGGTTCAACAGGTCCGTGAACCTTACTTTAATGCTAGTCTTTAATTGCCCTCCGTTAACAAACATGTTCCTAGCAAATATAATGATTATTGTTCCCGAAATTTAGTCGTGGAGAGAACTTTTAACAGTTGTTGAACGTGAGTTTCACAATATGAATGGGGTTATTATATTCAAGTAGCATTGACGGTATCTATTCTGAGAATGTCATCCAGTTTTATGCTAACATGCATGACGCAGATACTTGTAATTTGCAGTTTCAAGACCTTGGTCAAAGGAAAGACCATTGTAGTTATTAGTGGTGTAATTTCTTATTTTCTGGACCAAATTTGAGCTCGGGTTTCAGTTCAATCTTCAATTTGTTTCGTTCTTTGATGTTATTGGGTTTCAAATCTTAGGGTTTCTTAGAGCTGCAGCTTGCCGCTTTCGGTCTGGTTTCTTTTGGGTTTCTATTTTGAATTGCTTTTAGGAAGAAGAGTTCCTTGGACAGATGGAAAATTGCCTACAAATAAGGTAGACTTGTTCTTAAGAATTCTTAAGAATATTTGGAAAACTGTCTATCACCAAACTCATAGCCCTATACACAAAAGCCAGTGAGCCATAACTATGGCTGAAATGGTTTACTTTTTTATTCAAGGAAAGAGAATTGACTTCTGCAGTCTCCTCATTCTTCAAATGATTGGCATGACTACAGGTAGGAAAAATATTGATTTTCCTTGTCTCGTTACCAGGATTTGCAGTCACTTTGAAATTACTCCTTATGAATTTTGTGTTAGCAAACCTTTTCGTCTTACCCAGTTTGACATAAAAAGATGAAGAGAAATACTGCATTTGTTCCTCACATTGAAGATCCATGGATAACAGAACTTCAGCGAAAAGTTGCATGTCTCGAGGACCAAGTCAATTATGCAGTAATTGAACATCCTGATCTTGTTGAAGGAATATCAAGGATTACTGAAGAGTTCAACCTCAATTAAGCGATCAATTGCACACGTGTTTCTTTCCTGTTTCTTGTTTTAATAAGATTTTGTAGAACTTCTTATGCATTGCATGTTGTGAGAGATAGCCAAACTAACCGCACCACTTGTTGGAAAAATCCAACAAGAACTAACCCACAAGAAACTAGATCGTTGGATCGACGTAAAATGAAAGATCAACGATGCACACACACATTAGAAGAAATAAGTAAAGCACACAAGACTTAACGTGGTTCGGCAATATGCCTACATCCACCAAAACGGTTACGACTTCTTCATTATTATGGAACCACCAAATAGATAATTACACACTTAACGATTGATGAATCAATCAACAAACTACGATCCAACATTGTGTTGATCATAAACCCTAAAATAACTCTCTTGGAAAAAAACGCTCCATAAACCCAAATAATGTCTAACCAAACAAGATAATACTTATCTCACATAACCGAGATGATCTCCTTCTAAACGATGTCTCTTCCAACACCAACGATGATCTTCCACCATCAAAGAACAAGGCGATCTTCTCTTCACTGAACGATGTCTTCCACATCTCCCCAAAACCATAACGATATACTCTTTCCACACTGACGGTGTATCTTACAACACTCGAGAATGGTCCCTCTCTTTCCCTAAAACTCCACCTCAAGAGGTGGGATAGAATCCCTAGAAACCTTAGAGAACTACATTGTGTATTCTCTAATTCTCTACTGATTTTCTATTGAGAATTCCATTGGATTCCATATCTAAACACATAGTATATACCTCCTTATATAGGAGTCACAAACTTGATTCCCAAGTATTAGTCTCATTGGAAAAGGAAACAGTGACCAACTAGGAAACCTAATGTTATTTAGGTAACATATCTAAATATGGAAATCAACCTAAACTAGGAAACTTTATGTTTCTCCACACTAGAGATTTCTAGTGTGTTCCGGAACTTTCCGAATGACTGAAGTCAAAAAATCTCGTCCAAAATTCTGCACAAGCATCTTCTTAGCAAAACAAAACTCCTTCATCTCAAAACTCCAAACAGAATTTCTTCTTCAAACAATCAAACACTGAATTGCTCTTTTCCATGAGCATATCCCCGAAACGAGTAACGAGACAATAAGTTATCAAACATGTCAAGCTTCAAAAAATCACTACATTAGTGAACAAACAAAACAAAGGCTCCAAAAGTTGACATACCAAACTTCCAAACTAAACCAACGACCTCAAACCAAATGGGCAATGACAACTTAATATCCTCCACCAAATCTTCAGGCAAGAATGCAGTTTTGACTTCATCGACTAAGTCAAACCGCCACACTGGCACTAATAGGACTAGGATATAAATGTGATTAATCATGGAGGAAAAACTTCATAATGATCACACTCTGTCTTGTGCATATCCTTTAGCCAACCTTACCCTAAAACATGTACCAGTACGTAACTGTTCCAAACAAGATCTGGCAATCATCCTTCAAAAAATGTAAAGACCCAAACACACCCAACCGTCTTCTTAACTTTAGGAAACTCCACCGGCTCCCAAGCAACTATCCAAAATGTTGTTGTGCTCACTCATTGTCTTCTTACTCTAAAGCAACCGTAATAAGTTCTTAAGTAACTATCCAAGACAATAATGCAAACTTCTCACGCTAAGATGAGAAGCAAAGGATGATAAATCTAAATTGTTGCTGAATAAACTTCTTCGCAGAAATCTCTGATCTCATCTACCACCGCCTCTGTCACTATTGAAACCGCAATTTCAATATTTTTAGTAGATGAGAATGGGAACACAGTGCTCCATCCAAACCAAAACCTCTCAAATGATCATCACTATTGTAACATAAATCTCTCCACCGAGAGTTCAAACTGATCAAGAATTACAAACAAATCTTCTGGAATACCAAACCTTCTTCAAGTCTAACACTAAACTATTTCCTCTTACATGAAATAAACTTGGAAACCAAAACTTGATCACTTTCCAGAAGTATTTAGACAAATAACATTATATGATAAAAGATTCACGAGATAGCACACCGAAAAATTAGCCCCAAACTTTTCCAAGAAACTTGAACAACATGCATTGTGCTTTATCAAAGTAGCATGCGATAAAATCGCTTTCTACACCAAACAGTAAAATTGTACCTAAACTTATAAAGTTCCCAAACGATACCTTGTTCCTATCAAACGGGTCTTCACCTCCAAATTGGAACGTATTTACACTAAAATACCAACCTATTTTTCAAAACGGTCTTGCACTTCAACCCACTTCGATGATCTTTGATATACTGCAAAAATCCTCCACAAAAACATCATCGAAACAAAGGTCACAACCTACTTAGCATCTCTATCAGAAACAGTAAGAAAGATTCCCTAAACACCTCAATGGGTGTCACTAAACGTATCATGTGTACGAAACATAATGATACCAAAACCTGCAGCCACGTCGCTCTCCAAAGTTACACGCCCTTCGAAGCTACAACGTTCACAGAAATATAACTAAACAACCCTTTCTTTAATCATATGCCTAAGATGCATATTCCATGACTTGTGTTATCAAAATTATTTCTTATTAAATAATAATAAACCATAGCTCCACCACAACTGAAATCCCCGTATACGAAGTCCAAAACATACCACATCTCATCAAACGATCATCACACTTCAACTTACTAGTAACCAACGCGCAACAAGTACTCCAAATAAAATTAAACTCTTTGAAACTGAAACATATTGATCCTTGATAACGGTCAACAATTCCCAAAATGAATTCTTCAAAAAAAATCTCACCAAATCTTCACTGCCTTATGAAATTGAAGCCACAAAAATCTTTGAGTCTAACTTCTTCTTAACATCTTTCGACTTTTTAGGTCAAAAAATTAGCAACATGATCAAACTGATGAAGACTGATATCAAACTTGTACCCTTCATACCAAAACAATAATAAGAATTTGACACACTAAAAATTATCGTCTTTACTTCAACAAACATACAAGCCAAAACTTGTATCTCAACCACAATGCTCTTGCTTTCTCAAAACGTGATTTGCGAAGCAAATACACCCAAATCAAAATAACTCGGTCTTCCAAAATAGTCCACAAAAGCCTCATACGAAACGAAGTAAAAAACACAATCAACTAACCAAAATATGGTTACACAAATACTTACTTGGAGCTATGCGGAATGCATAGGGTTATACGCTTCAAGAAGTATAATATCAAATTCTTCAAATGTAAAGCACCACCAAAAAACGAATGTGGAATATCAAAGTATCACATTCTCCTGAAACACTTTGACTTGCTTCATACCTAAAATTGATAACATCGAACCTTTCAAATCTGAATGCTTGATAACATCAACCTATGTATCTTCAAATATTAGAAAACTTCAAATCAATAATGTATTTAACCAAGCATTATTATCATACCATAGACAAATCTTTTGAAACCACAAATTCCGCTACCCGCAAAAAACCAAACATCCCCACTTCTAACTTTGATCCTCTCCACCCTCACCGCACCACTTGTTGTGGGAGATAGCCAAAATAACCGCACCACTTGTTGGAAAATCCAACAAAAACTAACCCACAAGAAACTAGATCTTTGGATCGACGTAGAATGAAAGATCAACGATGCAAACACACATTAGAAGCAATAAGTAAAGCACACAAGACTTAACATGGTTCAGAAATATGCCTACATCCACCAAAACGGTTACGACTTCATCATTATTATGGAACCACCAAATAGAGAATTGCACACCTAACGATTGATGAATCAATCAACAAACTACGATCCAACATTGTGTTGATCATAAACCCTAAAATAACTCTCTTGGAAAAAAATGCTCCATAAACCCAAATAATGTCTAACCAAACAAGATAATACTTATCTCACATAACCGAGATGATCTCCTTCTAAAGGATGTCTCTTCCAACACCAACGATGATCTTCCACCATCAACGAACAAGGCGATCTTCTCTTCACTGAACAATGTCTTCCACATCTCCCCAAAACCATAATGATATACTCTTTTAACACCAACGGTGTATCTTACAACACTCGAGAATGGTACCTATCTTTCCCTAAAACTCCACCCCAAGAGGTGGGATGGAATCCCTAGAAACCTTAGAGAACTACATTGTGTATTCTCTAATTCTCTACTGATTTTCCATTGAGAATTCCATGTATAAACACATAGTCTATACCTCATTATATAGGAGTCACAAACTTGATTCCCAAGTATTAGTCTCCTTGGAAAAGGAAACCGTGACCAACTAGGAAACCTAATGTTATTTAGGTAACATATCTAAATATGGAAATCAACCTAAACAAGGAAACTTTATGTTTCTCCACACTAGAGATTTCTAGTGTGTTCCAGAATCTTCCAAAACACCGAAATTTATCTAACATTGCACACCTTTAAGATGGTTGAACAACTTTGACGTTATTTTAGCTTATAATGGTTTTTTACGTTTAGTATGAAACTGCAAAATGTATCGAATTCATGAAAGCTTATTTTGTGGGATTTATCCTTTGCTATCATATTTTTAGTGATCATAATGGATATCTCATATGCTTTCATAAGTTAAGCTCTTAAGGTTTATTTGTTCGTAACTGGCTAAAGAAGGGGAAAATTATTTTGAGAATTGCAATACTGATCTTTCCACGATTACACTTGGTGAATGTATTGCAGGGATTCTATAAGATGGTCTTAGTTAATATTTTATCTTTCTCGATCCGTAACTGGCAAGGATATGATTGAGATATTAATCGCTACATTCGTATACAGTGAGGGAAGAATTTAATTCCACTACAACAAAAACATACATGGATCATTCTTAAAAAGTGTGATCCAAGTACTGGCTGTCTGTGATCTTTGCCAGTATAATCTAAAGGGTGATCCATAGATAAAAACTCTCCTACAATGAAAAGCGTGATCTTACCCTATGCAAAGAACATAAAGTTTTGAAAAGTTGAGATCTAAAGACAAGGTTTTTAAAGTTGTGATCATTCCTCTAAGTTTTCAACCCACATCTACCCTATACAAACAGTATATTCCATTCCATTTCTGCACCTGTAATTCAAATTCAAAAAGTGATATAAAAAGAAAGCAAAGTCCAAATTAAATTCATTTCATCTCTGAATCAAATTCATTCCATGTCTGGTAGAGCAGTTCTGAGTCATATCAGTTTTCACAACATTTAATCGTTGTTTAACAGCTGATGTATGACGGTTCTTGAGAGAGGAACTACTGGAGTTACTCACATCCATTAAGGAATTTAAAATGGGTTTCAAATCCTTTAGTATTGCAATTTCCGCAACGAGATCATAATTGATCTGGATTTGTTCATCCAACCTTTTCTGAAGAATAACCAGTTTATCAGAACTCCTTCTACGATTTTTTTTTAAATTGGTGAAGCGTTACAAGAGACCTTATCGTCCATAGAGTCAGATTGCTACAAACACAGACTTGTAAGGTATTGAATGTGTTTGCCTGCTCTGATGCCAATTTAAAAAGCGGGGGTCTAACAACCACACCCAATATTTCGATTAGAAATCTGTATGGACAACTCCGAGTTACTTTCTAGAGAATCAACTAGACTCAATCAATAGAAAATATCTCAAGGAGTTATTATCTCAATCTCTCAATTTGATTTACTCAAGCGAATAAAATATGCGAGTCTTAATCAAAGAGAGATAACTTGGATGGTACCAAATACCAATATCCAAGTGTCAATCAATTTAAATCAATAACCAATAAGGTCGGATATTCTAATTGATTGAACAACGCACAACTTGTATTATTTTAATTATATAAAAAAATATAATGCGGAAAAGAAATAACACATACACCAACATTTTGTTAATGAGGAAACCGCAAATGCAGAAAAACCCCGGGACCTAGTCCAGATTAAACATATATTGTATTAAGCTGGTACAGACACTAGCCTACTCCAAGCTAACTTCGGTTTGGACTGTAGTTGAACCCCAATCAATCTCACACTGATCCAAGGTATAATTATGCTCTTACGCCTATGATCCCAGCAGGATACTACGCACTTGATTCCCTTAGCTGATCTCACCCACAACCAAGAGTTGCTACGACCCAAAGTTGAAGACTTTAATAAACAAATCTGTATCACACAGAAAAGTCTACAAGGATAGATAAATTTGTCTCCCACGAATATACCTATGTGTTTTGTTCCGTCTTTTGATAAATCAAGGTGAACATGAACCAATTGATAAAACCAGACTTATATTCCCGAAGAACAGCTCAGCTTTATCAATCACCTCACAATAAACTTAATCGACACATCGAAGAAGATTATTGAGGAATCACAAACGATGAGACGAAGTGTTTGTGACTACTTCTATATCTTACCTATCGGAGATAGAAATCTCAAGCCAATTATTACAATTGTACTCGTACGATAGAAGATGCAAGATCAGATCACACAACTACGATAAAAGTAGTATCGGTTTGGCTTCACAATCCCAATGAAGTCTTTAAGTCGTTAACCTGGTTTTAGAAGAAGAAAACCAAAGGTTAAAGGAGAATAGACTCTAGCTTAGCAAACTAGTATCACACATAATGTGTGGGGATTGGGTTTCCCAATTGCTAGAGTTCTCCCTTATATAGTCTTTCAAATCAGGGTTTGCGATCAATGTTAGCTTAGTAACAAAGCATTCAATATTCACCATTAGATGAAAACTTGATTAGATACAAGCTAATATTTATCAACCGTTAGATCGAAAACATAGTTTGTTATATACACATGTACTGCACGTTTGTAGGCTTGTGAAAACCGTACCCAAACTTGTATATTAGTTGGTTCAACACTAGTTAACCAAATGGTTAGCCAAATGATAACTTTCATATCAACCATATTCTTATTCACCATAACTAGTCCAATTGACTCAAATGAACTAGTTAGAGAGTTGTTCAATTGCTTAGATCTTTACGTACTACACAAGACACAATTGAAGCAAAAACGATGTGATTCACTCGAATCGATTCATGAACTATAAAGCCACGATTTGCAATAGCATTCCTTAGTTTATAAAGATAAGTTCACAAACATCGTTTTTAGACATAACATACTCAAGTTCGCGGACTGGATTTGCGGACTTAAGTTCCCGGATGGAGTTCACAAACTCCAACAGAAATTCCCGGGTTCGAGAACTACGCCAGTTCGTGGACTGGGTTCGCGGACTGAACTTGTATGCTGAGTTCGCGGACAGAGCTCACGCACTACTCCGGTTTCACTTGATCAACAAAGTTCACAAACTTCGGTTCAAGCAATAAGGACTTATACATATATGTGTTTCCACAACAATGCTTATATCCTCCAATGGTTATATTGTCTAAACTCTCATTTCAATCATTGAAACATTCTCAGAGGACGTTATATAGTTGTTATTCACAAACTATTTTTCGTCAGAGTAATTTCCAAAATGATTGAAACATAACATGACTTTCGTCACTAGGTAAAGATGAACTTGGCTAAAGTAAAAGCTTTACCAACACATATTTCGAGAAATAGATAAGCGAGATATACTCAGCTCGAAATATCATATGTGTATATTCTTAATCTGTATAGTAATACAACTTTTGTCTCAAGATAAGAGATAGAATAGATAGACTTTTGAGTGATAGATAAGTTCAAGTCTCCACATACCTTTTAGTCGATGAAGATCCACTGGTTCCTTGAGTAGTCCTTCGTCTTGTATGATGATCACCATGGAGTTCTTGAGCTCAACTACACTTTCTATCCTAGTCTGAGACCTTAGCTATAGTAGACTAAAAATCAAAGACTTTATAGTTTTGATCACTAATATTGACAAACATGCTTGAGATAGCAATGCATGCGAGTTCGACCGAGCTATGCTCTGCCACAGATAATAGTATAGAGAAAGAAGTACCTAAAGCATATTTGCATGAAATCGTTCCCGCCCTCAGGCATAGAAACAAACGTAAAGAGAAGACCAAGCTCGACCTTGCAACCCACTCCTTAAGCTCTTCTTCATCTAGTAGCACAATCGACACCGTTATCCCATTCCTAGTAAAAAAGTGGCCTTTGATAAGATTTCATCACAATAGTGAAGTAACTATTTCGGAGTTAAAGGTGGATATTTTGATTAACCAATAAGGAAAAGAAAATCAGAGTTTACTCACCATACTCACAGTTCTGAATTGAACTCAGACCCTGTCTGAAATAAGAAAACATATAAAGTTAAACACAAAGACAACCGACAGACAAATATGTCAAACAGAAGAAGAAAAGGTGAACAATCAACAAAGACTGTAAGAAATTAGTTAAATGCATTATTATCATACCATAAACAATGACTACATCAAATCAATAATGCATTTAAAAAATTTCAAGATGGAAGTTATATAAGAAATATTGTAACCCTAAAGTTGTCACTGCGCTCTTTCTCCTGATTTACAAGACAAGATATTTCTGATGACATACTCACCACCATTCATGTTCCACTTTCTTTTTCACCTGAAACTGCTTTGCCCTTATCATGCACGCTAACTGTAGTTGAAGTGGGACATAAATTTTCTACTATTTTCACCATGAACAGCTGCCACATTACTACCATTTGCCTTCCAGACTAGAACAACCATTAAAGTAAGAGTCGAAGAGAATTTCTAAGTACTTGGAATTCATAACCACTAAGTATATCTCAATTTAAAACATAAAATATAAAACATAACACACTAAGGAATTGATGCTAGGAATGAAGAAGGTAGGGCATCATCATGTGCCGTCTCTCAACAAAAGGTCAAACATCGCAAGGAGATAACAAAGCTACTGTACCTGTTTGGAGTAACCTCAAAACCAACAATGCTCTGCACAAGAGAGTTGACATAAGAAACACAAAATTAATAGCATCCACTTACTTCGCCCAGAAACTAATCTTACCCCAGCATAGTTTCCTTTAAAAAGGAATCACAACTACTAATCTCAGCAAGACCGATGTCTAGGAAGACACAACATTTCATACTATAATGAAATATCATCATATATTATCATGTTTCTTGTCTTAAGAGTAACATAGGGGGAAAATCCTACTTACATGTTTACTCGGTACTCATCATCGATTTTCTCTTTAAAATTATTTGCAGCTTCGGCATCAAGCTTCATACGGCATGCAACTTCGCCAGTAAGTTCTTCCCTTATGTTGAACTGAAATACAAGTGAAATAAATCAGTTTCAAACCAAAATAAAACATGGAACCACTAGTAAAGAACATCAATCCTCTGACCACAAGCATTTAAGAGAAGGGTAGGGTACAATAACGAAAATGATACACGAAATGGAGGATCACTATGTAAATGAAGTTCTCAAATCGATCACCTCGAAGAACCTCTCCTAAATTCTCAGCACTGTTCATAATATTTGTGGGCTTACAGTATTTGAAAAAATAGTAGTCATGGGGAAGTTGGTTCTTTGTGGATGAAAGCTTGTTTACTTTTACTTGAAGGCCATCACCCTGCACAGAAACAGAAACACCACTAAATGAATCAGATAACTAAACAAAACTTACCAGAACAGGAAACAACATAAACTATCTGACAAAGTGAAACACAACCAAATAGAAGGAGAAACAATAAGCTATGAGCTAAAAAATAGATATCTTATACTAATTCTTTTTCATTTTCAGAAAAAGAAGGATTTTAACAAAAAAAAATCTCTTAGCACAGTCACTAGTTCATTTGAAGTTAAAAAAAAAAAACAAAATTCCACTAATCCATTATTATCACATTTATCCGTCACAAGGTTTACATATTTGTGTTGTCTACCATCTGGAATTGCAATCAGAACTACAGGTTTGGAGGGTCTAATATAAGGAACATCACAACTGAAATATCCCTTACTCTCCAGTTGGATTATCTCTCCTTATATATTTTGAATAAGTTGCAACCACTATGGGGAAAAGTTCTCTACATTCTAATAGGGTAAAGTTTCCCTGGAAGCGCCTGTATGGAAGCTTCCGAAGCTATTGCCTCAAGCTATTGAAATTTTTTTACAATTGCTAATCTATTGGTGCACTCCCTCAAACAGGGGGAGTAAACAATCACTAGAAAACGCCGAACTTAAAATCAAATTTATTGGAATATACATAAGAATTCTTATGTGATCCATATCGCTTAAATTAAGGTCTTTATTTATAACCGGCCTAGAGAATAATTTCTTTCGATGTTATTTTTCTCATGAAAGTGAAGAATCTTGATGCCTCTAACATTAAGGCCATTATTTTTAACTTCTTTGTTTGTAACTGACGAGAAGAGAGAAAAATATTTTGGGATACAAATTTACTCATGAATTTGTTAATTTGCAAGAAATAATTGTCTTGTTGTTAGAGAAAGGTCATCCACGTTGTTTTCTTGAGAATAACATCAAATGGAGGGGAGTTCAATTTGAACTTTTTGTTAATTATCAAATCTTTGTGGGGAGTGTGACTGTAAAATTGTAGGAGATGATTGTACCTTTGTCTCTCCTTGATAAAGATGCTAACTTGCGAAACTTATGGGAATCGTCTTAAAAAGTTGGTATGTTATCTTGTAGTCTCAATAACACTTTTGTGTAGTCCATTACTATCCCTTATCTTTCACCTTTTCCAATTTTTTGACAAAAAGAGGGAGAATCATTTGGTAGTATTCTAATAAAAATATGGCTTTTCATAGCAACGTGTAAGGTGGAGTGAATTGGGAGTGTATAGGTTACTACGTATCAAGAAAAATGACAAGTAAATACTAAGAGAGAAAACATATCACCTTAGTATTGCTTCAAAGTTTTAGTAATATGGACTTTGAAGTAGGTAAAAATAATATGCACCGATATAAAAACCATTGAGCAGATTGACTTGTCATTCTAAAATACTCTAAATTGAGTATTCCCATAAGTTGGTATATTCTACGGATCTTCAACAACAAAGGTGCTGAAGCGTTCATATGCAGAACCATACGTAAGAACTTGAAGAATATTCAAGCCAATATTGAAGATTCAGCATCTCTCGGTCGAACTCACAAGTTTTACTCTCTCAAGCTAATGTTAGATGTACAAAATTATATCTTGATTTCTAGTCTACTAAAATCAATTCTCTGACTAATATTAGAGCATGGTACCAAATATCACAAAATACCATTGAAGATGAAAAACTGAAGAATAAACGAAGACGTTTGTGAGAACTTCATAAACAAAGAGGTATGTGAAGACTGACTTATCTTATTTACTCATTACATCTATCATTCTATTTTATAAGACTGTGTTGTATGATTTTAGTAGATTTAATATTACAAAGAAGAAATTTCATGTTCATAATTGTCTTGTTTGAACTCTCGAAATATGATCCAAGCAATGGATGTTCATAGATCTTTACAAATCTTAGTTAGAATGATTTATTGTTCGCAAAATATTTTTATTTAAATTGATCTTTGGAAATTTGCCCAAGTAAATAGTCTAGCGTATGTATACCTAGTATGTATACTATAGATATTCGGAATATTTATGAATTGAATATGAGGGAAAACACACGAACTGCTTGGAGGTATGCATACCCAGTATGCCAAGTCGATCTAACTTCGCGAACTACCTCTGATCTGACTTCGGAATTGTCAAAGGTACACATACCAGTATGCATGCCTTTTTTATTTGACTTCGTGAACTTCCAAGAGTACGTATACCCGGTATGCATACCTTGTTGAACTAATTTCGCAACTGCCAAGAGTAAAAATACTTAGTATGCATACCTGGTCAATCCAACATAGTTCTGGAGCTTAAGTAAAAAGGAAAAAGTACACGAACTGCATAAGGCTAAGCATACTCATTGTATACCTTGACCATGGCTATAGTTTACTTTTGTTATGTTTTCCGTATACACTTCTAAGAAAAATTTATTAACAAATTATCTTTCGGTTTTTGAATTATTGTTTAGTATTGAGTGTTATTGAACATCGTTATTTGCTTGTATGTTTACGGGGCTTACTTGGTGAAAAGATGAGGGTACCCAAATATACTTATGTTTGAGGGTAAAAAATGATTCTGATGTTTTTGGTAATTTGGGGTTTGTGTGGATGAGAAACAAATCTAAACCATAAACAAATGCAGTGCACTGGAGTAATTTTGATTCGAGAGATCAATCTGTATAATTCTGGCCTAAACCAAGAAATGGCTGCTCCGGACTTGCTTCGGTCACAAAGTGAAGGAGATAGGGTTGAGATTAGGGAAGGAAGCGAAGAAGGTGTTGAGATTATGAAGGTGTTGGCTGTCCATAACTTGTATCAGAATGTTGAACTGGCTTGCACAAAGTAAGCTATCAGTTCTGGGTGTTTTCTGGATACCTTGGTTACAATACTTGGTTTTTCTGTGTTGTTTTAAAATAGGAGAAGGACCTATTTATACAAATCATTGAGCACAACCCTCATCTCTTAATAAGTGGAGGAAATGAAGTAGTGGGGTCGTGTAGGTAATTTTCACACATCACGCATTTTCCCACATACCTCATCATCGTTAACCGTCCATGCCTCCTGACACGTTCTCGTAATGGGTGTGTTGCACGCCGCACGTTGTAAACCTCCAGACCAATACCCCAGTAAGTATCCCCCAGTTTGTGACATGTTTGATGTCTCGAATGAGTGGGTCGAGTCGTGGGACCCGCCACATAAAATTGTATATATTTCTATTAGGTTAAATAACTAAGTTATTTAAGGATTCGATATTCATGAAATATAGTGCACGCTCGATGCATGTAATGCATCGTTTTAAAGCAAGCAGCTCAAAACAATATATATGCATAAAGCATCGCTGTTTTAAAGCTTGATCGAGTAAGTCACGGATTAAGCGTATTAAAATGATAGCACATCCAACCATCTTTGAGTGATCGTTTGGAGGCGCATTGGCGGGCCACCATCTGGTCGATCACTCCCTGTGGCAGAGTAGTGGATGGTAATCATTAAGGCGCTTAATTGATCACCTAACTTAATTTTAATCCAAGTCGTCCGACCAAGCTGGCAAAGTTGGACGGACGAGATGATTTACGACAGATATGTGATGCCATTGATGGAATTTTAGGGTTTTTAAAGGAGCGCAAGCATCCCCCTTTGGCTTGATCGAATCAACACATGGGAATTGATTTTGAGTGAGCCTATTGGGCGTGCGTGAAGACGGCTCACTGTTGTGCATGCTTTCCCCTCTCAGTCCCACAAAAATTCGATCTTGGCCACTCAATTTGACCGGTAAACATGAGTGGTTGTGATCAATTTGCGACAGGAACATGTTGCCGCAAAGAGATTAAAGGACGCGTGACATACCACTTTATGGAACGCGTTTCGAGGTGACGGGCCCAAGTAAACATAGGCCGGCCGGTCACACTCAAAGGTGGGCCCACAATAAATACGTTGACATCCTTGGGATCTCCTGAGTCTATATCTACACCCTCCGTTTAGGCTGGCGAAGATGGATGGATACAATCGAACTAGGACAGATGTGCGTTGCCGCAAACCCTAATTAGGGTTTTGAATCAATCACGCACACGTGACTTTGGCCAAGCGGTTTGGCATGCCGTGATCCTCCTTTGGAGAAATTGACCATGTGGGGCCCATGTTGGGCTGACGGTGAATGCATGTGCACCTTCCTAATGGTCCTAAATGTGATTTAAGCCATCGAAATATGCTTGCTAAGTTGGATGGTCGTGATCGATTTAAGACGATAGTGAACTTCCGCGACCTTTGAAAGCATCACACCCGCCATGTTTTGAGCAATCGTTCATTGCTCCATGACCATGCCGTGAGCAAACCGGTCGGGTAAGGGTAGAGTGGGCCTGCCAACGTGAGCGTTAGCGCTTCCTAATCATTCATGGGATGATCTAATCCTTCTAACCAGGCTGGTGAAGTTGGACGGTCGTGATCGTTTTAAGACTGCCCTGATCAGTCTACGTTTGATCGAATCTTTACAAAGCAGCATGGCCACCCTACTTAGGGTTGGCGTTTGACGGTGCTAGGAGATGTTCGTGCGACGCCGGACTGGCTAGGGCATAAGTGGGACTGCCGGTGGTCATCACGACAATCGCCTATTCTTGCCAGGGTTCGGCTAATCTTGTTAATTTGTGCGGCCAAATTGTGTGGTCGTGATCATTTATGAGACTGATATGGACTGCCTAGATTTTCCTTAAGGAAATTAAACATGTTCGTTCGAGCTATCTTTAATTAAAAGCGCGTCGATTCGAAACCCTCTTTGTCAGAGAGTGACGTAACCTGTGTGGGTATTTCATGCATATCTCAATATTGGCACTTCGGGAGATTCATGCTACTCTGCTGAGAGTGAACACTTCATCGTCATGTCATGTCAATAATGAGAGTTCGGCTGGGATCATAGCACGAGAAAGTACCAGGCAAACCATGCATTAATTATTAATGCTAATAAAATTCACAGAATATTTGGGATTGTTATTGCACGCGCCATTCTGGGTGAATTTTCTGTATATATTGAATTGCTTCAAATCAAGTGAAGAGGTTTTCTGCACTCTGCCACTTCTTAAACGTCCTTTCCCTTTGCAGGGTGACAACGCCTAAAATACTGGTTTTATAATTTTAGCCCTGAACTAAACTCCACCATCAACATTAAGTCCCCTGCCTAGTACGTAATGGTTACACTATTGCGGGGTAGGTATTAGATGGTAACGTATATAACGTAATAGGAAGAGATAAATGAAGCTTACCCGGAGGAACTTTGACTAACCGCTAGTAATTGTCCATGTGAATGTGCCGGCATGAGAATGGAGCTTTAGTGGGATCGGCTTCCTTCAGTAGGCATTCGAGCTAACAAAAGAATCCTTCTTCTACCATGATTCTTCAATTATTCGTGTATAAAAGGGTGTCAACACCTATATTTCTTCCTACTTCTCTCCTTTTTTTTTACTCCTCCCATTCGCCGTTGTTGTTGACGCCACTTGCCGACGTCACCGGATCTGTTGACACCATCGCCGGACTTGCTGACGTCGTCGGACTTTGCTGCTGACGTCTCAAGTTATTGCTGATATCTTATGTCCACTAATGGCAAGGTAGGTACTGCGTTTCTCTTCTTTGCCTTCATACCTTTCTATTTTTTATTTTTTATTTTTTTGATGCAAACCCTAATTTTAGGTATATCATATTTGAACTCGGTAACATCATCCCATGGTGAGTGAATCCTCTTTGATATTGAGAAAAGCATCCCGTTATAGACGAAAAATTCTCTCCGAGTCATATCATGATTAACTCCACCAATGAAATTAACAACAGTAGGATTGCTAGTAAAACGAGCCATGAATATATTGTTTTTGCTCATTTTTCATCGTTGCATGCAAAACCTAGCCTTAGGTAATAATTTGATAGGACCCTTGCTTAAGTTTCGTAGACATAACTCCCAGGGACAATCTGTTTGTCCAGCCATTCATAGAAAACTGTCAGTTATCACTCGCTCCTTGTATAGCTTGCATGCGTGCTATGAATAAATGGCCCATGTGCATGCTTGTTCCACGGCCAGGGAGTATTCAAGCACGGATAATCATGCTTCACTGGCCGTGGGAGTATATTCCATGAATATTATTTTTTATATCCACCGGCTCTGACCACTAACAATATTGCGTGATTTCTTTCTTAGTACGAAGCAGTGACTCTTTTTATATTACGCTTCATCGTAGTTACTTAAAAGTGAACAAAGAATCTCTCGTTAAGATGTCACCTGGAAGCGATGTTGTTTCCAAATTGGGAGGTGTTAACAACTCCAAAGATATGCCAAACATAAATGACGAGTTGTTTACTGTGCCTTTTCCGAACGTTAGAACTCATCCTGGCCATAAGATAATTCTGCTTACAGGCTCAGAAAATAAAGAGGTCGATCCTTCAGTTTTCCAGCATATGTGATGAGGTTCTGTCTTCGGAAGAATCAATATCCATCTTCTCCTATTGATTTAAAGGTTTTTTCAGACTCCGCTGAGCTCTTATGAAGGATAGATGAGGCATATGTTGAGTAATGAGCGTATCAAAGAAGACTTGACCAAGGTGCAAATCATTGAAGATGTCATGGCGTCTGTAACACTTCACATTAGGAAAGACACTGCGGGTTTGATTACTTTCATTTCTCGATAGTGCCCTTCCACGCATACGGCCCTATGAAGATGGGGAGAAATGACCATTACTTTGGAAAGTGTAGTCGTGTTGCTGAATCTCCCAATTACGGGGAATTTCAATTATAAGTTATCCATCACGGAATACGCCACGCTTGATGCTTTACTTCAGAAGGCGGAAGAATATAACCAACAGAAAAATGGTGAGAAATGCTTTTATACTTGTTGGGTGTATGAATGGTTTCCTACAAAACCAAAGCTAGGCCACGCACTGGATGATGAACTCAGCATTGTCGCATTCCTGTCTTTGTGGATGTCTAGAGACCATTTTGATGATGGCACTGGTAAGAAGACCATAAGACGAGAGCTTATCATGTTTTCTATTAAGTTGGTGAAAGGCGTGGTCCTCCCCTTAGGCAGCTTATTCCTCGGATCATTGTACTCTCATCTGGATTTTTTGGCAGTAGACATGCATGCTTCCAACGGATACAAGAAAGTAGAATCGGACATTCACATTGCTTTCCTTCAGGATTTTTATGTGAACATTTCAAAGGTTATGCTCCTGTCCCAGCAACTTCGTTTTCTAGTTTGTATGGCGTTCGAGAATACTCTGTTGGAAAAACAGACGTCCAAAACCTGGGTTGAGGCTTATTGATTTTCTCGATAATGTGTACGCCATAGATTTCCGCCCGTGGGGACCAGTTCATTCTTCTG
The DNA here is from genome assembly GCA_023529315.1 of Papaver bracteatum. Lineage (NCBI taxonomy): Eukaryota > Viridiplantae > Streptophyta > Magnoliopsida > Ranunculales > Papaveraceae > Papaver > Papaver bracteatum. Next base: position 1,422,522 of record JAJJWX010005377.1, on the reverse strand, counting down.
TGGTTCAACCGAAAACCTTTGCCACTGCCCCTGACACTGTGTTGCACACTGATGGAAAGGATATGAGCTCTGGAGAGATTATATTTCTGCGAAGTTGTATACTGGGATATGTTTCATCCTTTTTTGATGAGTCTCTTATTGCGGTTCCTTATAATATTGATAGAGCCACCCGTCAGATGGGATTCGATCAAGGCATCCCGTTCGATTATCTGCCAATGCCTTCAAAGGAGCTTGTGTTGTATGTTCTTGATGCTAGCCTCTTTGCAACGAATCAGATCTTTCCTTTCATGTGCCTCGAGAGAAAACCAGCGGCGACTAGTAGATATAACAGTTTCTGGAGGAAAGAGCTGCTTGATTTCCAAAAGTTCTCGGAAGAAGTCATGGCAGTTCCTCGTTGCGAGCTATCCCCCGAGATCTTGAAGCATCATAAATTATTGAAGACACTTCCGGGCAAAAGAACCAGGGCCGACGCCTCTAATGACTGCAATCCCAGGATGCAGGAGAAGCTAGGTCTAAGAAGCAGGCAAGTGGGCCGGTGGTTTTCAACTCTTCTCATAGGCAGGTACTTTAGACTTTTCCTTCTTTGATCCACTGACGTTACTCATCTTGAAAAATGAGCATGGCTAAATGTGTTTCTAATTCAACATCGGGGTCTTAGGAAAGAAAATGCTTTTACGAGGCTGGCACGTGGTCGTAATGAAGCTTTAGAGAAGTCTGGCGATACTGAACCTCTTGAAGGTGATGACGAGGATGATGAAGGCTCGGTTCACGACGAAGAAAGCGTCTCCAGGCGTAGTAGGGAGCTTGACCGTTTCAGCGAACCCGGATATAAGACTATGACAGATGCCAACCTCGAGGTTGAGGGAAATGACAATGCAGGGGCTACTGGAGATGTCACATTCGTGGCGGCTGTAGACGTGCTTCCATCTGAAGAGGTTCCTCAAGGCGTTAGTTGTGCATTCCGCCGCTGCTAGTGTCATTTATAACGCTCCTTTCATGGATCATGTGTTGGTTGGAGGGTTCAGCGTGCCAGGTAAGTACGAAAGAGTTATACACCAAGATATGGAAGAATCTTGGTCACATCGCCACCTCCAAGAAGCTTAAAAGTCGTTTCACATTAGTCAAACGTATCGAAGAAGCTTTATCTTCTATCTATGACATGAGCATCGTGACTGGGCGCACCGTTTCTGAAGAGGTGGTTGTAAACTGAGAGTTCCACCGAGATGTGTTCGTGAAGTATAAGTTTAATGCCTCCTGGTTCTATGAAGGATTCGCTGAAATCCAGAAGTTGCAAGGCGAAATGGTTGATGTTCCATCTATGGACTTCATTACTCGTCAAGAGACATCGAGCGATTGTCCCAGGAGTTTAAGCTGAACCAGACTGCTCTCCAGAACATGAAAGATGCTTTTGCCAAAAAGACCAAGTTGTTGCTAGACGATTTCCCTTGAATAACTTATGCTTTTCCTTTATTTGTAGGTGTCCTTGAGTTACGTAAGGAATTCTTTTTATGGTTTGGTGATTTTTTTATTTTTTTTGGTTTTGAACTAGCAAGTGATTGCTTTTATGAAGATATTTGAATTTTATTTTGGGATAATTTATGAGTAGTTTTTATGAGAGAAATTATGACTGAGTCAATGGAAATTCTAGAAATTCTCACTTTTGAATGCAGGTAATGTACCTTAGAGAAATTATGCATGTTGCATCACACGAAAGGAAAACATGTAGAGCGAAACATAAGATGGAAATTTGGGAACGATAATGACTTCATTCACAAAACGGGACGTGTGTGTCGAGTCCCCAATAAATTTCCAAAGATCCCTAGTATAAATAATTGTTTTAACGAAACTTACTTGTTGGCGAGGTTCTAATGAGCGAAATTGGGCTTTCCCAGATAAACGCTTAAAATCCAAGTTGCTACCCGAGTCATTGTAACATGCTTCTTCTAATGACTTCTGCTAATGAAGAGTCCCCAGAAAATTTGATCACTCCTGTGAAACTGCACATGTCGGCTTATGGAGAGAGGGAATATTCTCAGTTTGTAGGCGCATCTCCCTTGAGTTGACTTTCTCCCAGACAATGCGTTTCAGGCCGTTGCATTCACTGGTGGAGTGATGGATGAATCTTTGGTAATGGAAATATCGCGGATCAATCATCTCTTGATTAGTTGGTGAACGCCACACAGGAGGTAGTTGAACTACTCCATCTTGCACCCAAACCTCCAATAGATCCAGAACCTTTCTCATTGGAAACGGGAAGTGCGGGCACTCTAAGTCCAACTTTTTTTGTATTTTCGGCTGTTTTTGTCGTGAGAATTCTTGCAAGTTTTGATATGAGGCACGTTTCGAGGGTGTGGCTGAGATGTGCATTGACATAGATGCGGACCATTTAGTTTGGTGGTTTAGCCTAAGTGTAACTCCTCCTGAGGATCTCACATCAATGGTATTGTGGCGCGGTTGAACCGAGTACCGTTCATTAGTGAAGCTTTTGTCTTCATGGTCTTGGAAAATTTCCCCTTCTTCTGGCGCTTCTCTGTTAGTAAAGTCATGGCGGTTGGGGTTGTGGATTATTCGACAGCTCTCTGGACTTCTACAAGCGTCTTGAGATATATACTCTCCAACAGAGTTTCATAGGCCGAGCCTTCATTATTATTCTGCGGGTATTGCAACACTCGTGGCGGGTCCGTCTCCCTGTGAAACTGCTTCGGCCCCTCATTATTGTTTCAGTTTTGTTGATTGTTTCCTTTGAGCTCATAACTGACGTGGTTACGTATCCTGTTTGTACTTCTATTGCAAGAAGTTCGGATTCCAGATAAAGACCCAACATTATTTTTATCGTCAATGGTGTTCTCCGGAAGAGCGTTAACCATCTCCTTCCACAACCGACCTACCATACTTCTTAAAAGACAAAGAATCTCGTTTTTTCGTTTGGAGATATTAGCCTGACTTGTGAGGACATCCTTCAACATCCCAGATATGTCTTCTGCGGTGATTGCGCTTCGACCATTCATAACTTCGAGGCTGACGATGATGTATTACAGAATGGAATTTGAGATTGGTGATTGAAATGAAATTGGGTTAACGAATGTGTTTAGACCTAAGATCCACCCTCTAGAATTTGAGAAAATTGAAACGAATTTAGAAATTGATCTTGCAACCGAGAGATTAATCTCCCACTGTGGTCGCCAGTTGTTCGAGGGTAAAAACTAATTCTGCTGTTTTTGGTAATTTGGGGTGTGTGTGGATGAGAAACAAATCTAAACCCTAAACAAATGCACGGGAGTACTTTTGATTCGAGAGATCAATCTGTATAATTTTGGCATAAACCAAGAAATGGCCATTCCAGTCTTGCTTCGGTCACAAAGTGAAGGAGATGGGGTTGATCTTAGGGAGGGAAGCGAAGAAGGTGTTGAGATTATGAAGTTGTTGGTTGTTTATGACTTGTATCAGAATGTTGAACTGGCTTGCACAATGTAAGCTATCGGTTCTATGTGTTTTTTGGATACCTTGGTTACAACACATTGTTTTTCTGTGTCGTTTGAAAATATGTGAATGACCTATTTATACAAGTCATTGAGCGCAACCCTCATCTCGTAGGAAGTGGAGTGATAGAGTAGTGGGGTCGTGTAGGTGATTGTCACACATCAAGCCTTTTCCCACTTCCCCCCATCATCGTTAACCGTCCATGCCTCCTGACACGTTCTCGTAATGGGCGTGTTTCATTCTCTTAGCATGGATAGCTCGCCGTAAACCGTCGACCAATACCCCGGAGGTAAGTATCTCCTTTCTTTTTGATCTAATGTTTGTGACATGTTTGATGTCTCGAATGAGTGGGTCGAGTCGTGGGACCCGCCGCAGAAAATTGCATATAGTGCTATTAGGTTAAATAACTAAGTTATTTAAGGATTCGATATTCATGAAATATTGTGCACGCTCGATGCATGTAATGCATCGTTTTAAAGCAAGCATCTCAAAACAATCGACATGCATAAAGCATCGCTGTTTTAAAGCTTGATCGAGTAAGTTGCAGATTAAGCGTCTTAAAATTACAGCACGTCCAACCATCTTTGAGTGATCGTTTGGAGGCCCGGTTGGCGGCCACCATTTGGTCGATCACTCCCTGTGGCAGAGTGGTGGACGATAATCATTAAGGCGCTTCATTGATCGCCTAACTTTTAATCCAAGTCGTCCGACCAAGATGGAAAAGTTGGACGGACGAGATGATTTATGGCACATATGTGCTGCCATTGATTAAATTTTAGGGATTTTAGAGGTGCGCAAGTATCCCCCTTATGCTTGATCGAATTCACACATGGGCATTGATTTTGAGTGAGCCGATTGGGTGTGTGTGAAGACGGATCACTGTCGTGCATGCTTGCCTCTCTCAGTCCCACAAATATTCGATCTTGTACACTTAATTTGACCAGTAAAGATGAGCGGTTGTGATCGATTTGCGATAGGAACATGTTGTTGCAAAGAGATTAAAGGACGCGTGGCATACCACTTTGGGGCATGCGTTTCGAGGTGTCGGGCCCTAGTCTACATAGGCTTGTCTGTCACACATAAAGGTGGGCTCACGGTAAATACGTTGACATCCTTGGGATCTCCTGAGTCTATATCTACACCCTCCGTTTAGGATAGCAAAGATGGATGGCTACGATCAAACTGCGACAGATGTACATTGTCGCAAACCCTAATTAGGGTTTTGAATCAGTCACGCACACGTGACTTTGGCCAAGAGGTTTGGCATGCAGTGATCATCCTTTGGAGAAATCGACCACGTGGGGCCCATGTTGGACTGACGGTGAATGCATGTGCACCTTCCCGATGGTCCTAAATGTGATCTAAGCCATCCAAATAGGATGGCTAAGTTCAATGGTCGTGATCGATTTAAGATGCTAGTGAACTTCCGGGACCTTTGAAAGCATCACGCCCGCCATGTTTTGAGCAATCCTTCATTGCTCCATGACCATGTCGTGAGCAAACCGGTCGGGTAAGGGTAGAGTGGGCCGTCAACGTGTGCGTTAGTGCTTCCCTAATCATTCATGGGATGATTTAATTCGTCCAACCAGACTGATGTAGTTGGATGGTCGTGATTTTTTTAAGACTGCCCTGACCAGTCTATGTTCGATCGAATCATTACAAAGCAGCATGGTCACCCTACTTAGGGTTGGAATTTGACGGTGCTAGGAGATGTTCGTGCGATGCCGGACCGGCTAGGGCATAAGTGTGACCCTACTTAGGGTTGGAATTTTACTTGATCACGAAAATTGCCTATTCTTGCCAGGGTTCGGCTAAGCTTGTAAATTTGTGCGGCCAAATTGTGTGGTCGTGATCGTTTCTGAGACAAATATGGACAGTCTAGATTTTCCTTAAGGAAATTAAACATGTTCGGTCGAGCTGTTTTTAATTAAAAACGCGTCGACTCGAAACCCTCTTTGTCAGAGAGTGATGTAGCATGTGTGGGTATTTCATGTGTATCTCAATATTGGCACTTCTGGAGATTCATGCTACTCTGTTGAGAATGAACACTTCATCGTTATCTCATGTCAATATTGAGAGTTTGGCTGGGAACATAGCACGGGAAAGTACCTGGAAAACCATGCATTAATTATTAATGCTAATAAAATTCACAAAATATTTGGGATTGCTATTGCACGCGCCATTCTGGGTGAATTTCCTGTATATATTGAATTGCTTCAAATAAAGTGAAGAGGTTTTCTGCACTCTGCCAATTCTTAAACGGCATTTCCCTTTACAGGGTGACAGTGCCTAAAATACTGGTTTTACAATTTTAACCCTGAACTAAAATCCACCATCAACAACCTCAATCTAAAACTTTTCCACTTAAAAGTCCTTTTCCGAAAGTGATTGTCTATAGATTGAGTCGAGACAATACAACTAATCGGTTCACACTTCGTGTGATCGTCTATGGATACGAGATCGAGACAATACAACAAAGAAGTATGTTTGATAATAGGTTTGGACTTAACCAACCCTAGGGATTATCTATCAAGTAAAATAGGAATTAACGTTTGTGTATTTTACTTATAATTATAATAAAACAATTATAATTGCGGAAATAGAAAAGTAAAAAACAGAGCAAGATTTTGTTAATGAGGAAACCACAAATGCAGAAAAACCCCGAGACCTAGTCCAGAATTGAATACTCTTAGAATTAAGCCGATATACAAAATCAAACCAACTTCGTATAGTTGAGACCAAACAACTAAACCTATAGTTCCCCTAGTTTCCACATTATTCATATGCCTCCAACTTGTAATAAGTCACGTATTTGGAACAATTCCTTTGGTTCGTATTCCAAACAGTAAAGGAACAACAAATCTTTTCGGTAACAACTCTTTTCAAACAAAGTGATATGAGTTTGACAAAGGCTCTTCTGTTTAACCAATAAACTCCTTTGTCGGGTCCTTAGATCAATCTCTCAACAACTACCGAAGTAATTGTTAGATTATGCAATCAATACTTGTTAGAACATAGATCGGTTGAACCCACCAAGCGTTGGTATGTCAAGTTTGGTTGTCATATTTTAGTGAGCCAAAACTCAATTAAGAGTTGCTTGATTTAAATGTACTAGAGTCAACTTCGTATAGGTTAGCTTGAAAGTATTAGGATGAGATATTACAAGTATTGCGAATACTTGAAGAGGTGAAGAAGTACGGAGCTACAACCAAAACATCATACTTCCACTTGAGGTTAGTGATATTTTACTTGAACTATTTCATTACCTAACGTATCTTTCAAGTCGTGCATATTGAAAACATAAAACTGCGAAGCATGAACACTATAGATAGACATATTATTAAGGAATATAATATGAGGTTTATTGCTGAACCATTAAACTTTGTATATAAGACATCAACATAACCGTATGAATGCTATTGTGATTATGTATGGGTATGAGGCGAGGATTTCATCCTAGGAAACAATGTTTTTACATGTGTTTTAAGGAAGTAAGTTCATGATATGTGTTGTGAACAGAAAAGGAAATCGTCAGCCGTTATTGGGGCTGTTCTTCATTGCATATCTTATGAACGACCAATATGTGTGATTAGTATAACCGCTCATGACTTGTTTGTGTTCTTAGTAAAACTATTCACATGAGGCCTGAATTATGTATTGGTATGACTTTTATTACTGAAACCGATCTTAAGTAAACATACATGTATTAAGTCGCTACAGACACTAGCCTACTCCAAGCTAACTTTGATCTGGACAGTAGTTGAACCCCAATCAATCTCACATTGATCCAAGGTACAATTATGCTCCTACGCCTCTGATCCCAGCAGGATACTACGTACTTGATTCCCTTAGATGATCTCACCCACAATTAAGAGTTGCTACGACCAAAAGTCAAAGACTTTAATAAACAAATTTGTATCACACAAATAATAGATAAATCCGTCTCCCATGAATATACCTACGAGTTTCGTTCCGTCTTTTGATAAATCAAGGTGAACAGGAACCAATTGATAAACCAGACTTATATTCCCGAAGAACACCTTAGTATTATCAATCACCTCATAATAGTCTTAATCGACGCAGCGAAAAAAGATATTGTGGAATCACAAACGATGAGACGAAGATGTTTGTGATTACTTTTTATCTTGCCTATCGAAGATAGAAATCTTAAGCCAATTATTACACTTGTACTTGTACGATAGAAATAGCAAGATCATATCACACAACTACAAGAAAAGTAGTATCGGTCTGGCTTCACAATCCCAATGAAGTTTTTAAGTCATTAACCTGGTTTAGAAGAAGAAACCAAAGGTTAAAGGTGACTCGACTCTAGATTAGCACAACTAGTATTACACAGAATGTGTGGGGATTGGTTTTACTAATTGCTAGAGTTCTCCCTTATATAGTCTTTCCAATAAGGGTTTGGAATCAATGTTATCTTAGTAACAAAGCATTCAATATTCACCGTTAGAGGAAAACCTGATTAGATTCAAGCAAATATTTTTCAACCGTTAGATCAAAAACATAGCTTGTTATACACACATGTAATGCACGTTTGTAGGCTTGTATAACCGTACCCAAACTTGTACATTAGTTGGTTCAAAAATTATTTAATGAATGGTTAGCCATATGATAACTTTCATATCAACCATATTCTTCTTCACCATAACTAATTCAAATGACTCAAATGAACTAGTTATAGAGTTATTCAATTGCAAGGAAATCTCATGTATTACACAAGACACAATTGAAGCAATAACGATTTGATTCACTCGAATCGTTTCATGAACTATATAGCCACGGTTTGCAATAGCATTCCTTAGTTTATAAAGATAAGTTCACAAACATCATTTTTAGACATAACCTTCTCAAGTTCGCGGACTGGGTTCGTGGACTTAAGTTCCTGGATGGAGTTCACAAACTCCAACAGAAATTCTCGGGTCGAGAACCTCACTGAGTTCGTGGACTGAAGCTTACGTACTTCTCCGGTTCTCTTGATCAACAAAGTTCGTAAACTTTAGTTCAAGGAATAAGGAATTATACATACATATATATATATATATATATGTTTCCACAACAATACTTATATCCTCCATTGGTGATATTGTCTAAGCTCTCATTTCAATCATTGAAACATTCTCAGAGGACGTTATAATGTTGTTATTTACAAATCATTTTTCGTCCGAGCAATTTCAGAGTGATTGAAACTTAACATGACTTTCGTCACTAGGTAAAGATGAACTTGGCTAAAGCGAAAACTTTACCAACACATATTTCAAGAAATAGATAGGCGAGGTATACTCGGCTCGAGATACCAAATGTGTATAATCTTAGTCTATAAAGCAAAACGACTTTTGTCTCAAGATAGGAGATAAATATACTTTTGAGTGATAGATAAATTCAAGTATCCACATACCTTTAAGTCGATGAATATCCACCAGTTCCTTGAGTAGTCTTTCGTCTTGTATGATGATTTCCATGGAGTTCTTGAGCTCAACTGCACTTTCTATCCTAGTCCGAGACCTTAGCTATAGTAGACTAGAAATCAAGACTTATAGTTTTGATCACTAACATTGACAAACATGCTTGAGATAGCAACGCATGCGAGTTCGACCGAGTAATGATCTAACAATCTCCCCCTTTGTCAATTTTAGTGATAAAACTATCAATACATATGGAATACAAAAAATATATAAATAAACTTTGTAGCTCCTATTCCACATGTCTAATCTTCAACATTACTCGAAATCTTCGTCACTTCCAAGTACTCCAATGATCCCAAAGGTTGTAAGTTTAGCATCATCGTTGTTGAAAATCCATATCTATAACAACGAGAAAACAAGAGTTCTCAATCATTGTTATACAATGTCATAGTATCATTACACGGCGTCAAAGTCCAATTGCATCACAACTTCAACAACAATACTATGGTGATATGTCACTCCCCCTTAGTCAATACTCCATCTCACATGGAAACCACTCCCCCTTACATAATGATCTGAAAACCATATGTATTTGTAGTATGAACTACATATTAATTCTCCCCCTTTTTGTCAATAAAATTGGCAAAGGTACAAGAATGAGATCCTAATGAAATTTTCGTAAGAGACGTTTCATGACCAAGAATAAGTATATATCATCTTATTTAGATGCAATCATAAAGTCGAAGCTAAATGCATTCATCAATGAGTCTATATAAGATACAAGATGACCCCTATAGTATTCCACAACCGCACTCCCCACAAAGATTTTGCAATTAATCACAAGTTCAATTAAGAACTCTCCCCCATATCATCCATAGAAGTTGAGTACAACATGATCCAGCAGCAATATACTATGTTTCGCATATAGACAGGGATTATGAATTTTGTTTTTGCTGTGCCAAGCCACAAGATTCGGTCATATATAGTAGAAACCCATTGATGTACTTTTTCTGTCTTCTACACATCCTGCCCAATCAGCATCAGAATAAGCGGAAAGGTCAGTATTAGTATCAAAAGTGTAGGATAGACCATACCTGATAGTGTGATTGATGTATCGTATGATCCTTTTTGCATCTGCAAGATGAGATTCTTTAGGATCAGCCTGAAATCTAGCACAACAACCAACACTAAAAGAAATATCAGGTCTAGCAGTTGTAAGATATAAAAGGCTGCCAATAATAGATTGATATAATTTTTTATCTAGTTTTACTCTTTTCTCATCCCTATGCAGTTTACCAGTAGTGGGCATATGTGTCAATTTTGGAGAAGACTTATCCATGCCGAATCTTGTCACAAGATCTCTTGCATATTTCTCTTGTGATAAGTAAATTCCATTCTTATGTTGTTGAATTTTTAATCCTAAGAAGAACTTTAATTCACCAACATTGCTCATTTAAAATTCTTTAGCCAGCGCAACTTGGAAATCCTTTGCAAGCTTCTCAGAAGTTGAACCATAGATAATATTTATCTACATAGAATTGAGCAATGACAACATCTTTACCACTCAATTTGGTAAACAATATTTTATCAGCTCCGCCTCTTGAAAAACCTTTTCTAATAAGAGAAGTTGTAAGTTTTTAAAGCCAGGCTCTAGGTGCTTGTTTTAACCCATATAAGGCCTTTTTGAGTTTAAGAACATGATCTGGGAAATCACGGTTTTCAAAACCTTTAGGTTGAGCAACATAGACTCCTTCCTTTAAAATTCCGTTTAGGAACGCGGATTTAATATCCATTTGAAAAAGCTTAACCTCAAGGAAACAAGCATGAGCTAATAAAATTCTAATGGACTCAAGACGTGCCACGGGTGCAAAGGTTTCGTCAAAGTAGATGCCTTCAATTTGTGAATATCCTTGAGCGGCAAGTCTGGCTTTATTTCTGACAATTGTGCCAAATTCATCAGACTTGTTCTTAAATATCCATTTCGTACCAACAATATTAACATTGGAGGGACAAGGTACAAGTTCCCATATGTCTTGTCTTTGAAATTGATTTAACTCTTCATGCGTTTGTTTGAAGAAAATGTAATTGAAAAGAATACCTTGTTTGAAAGAGATTGCAGAATTATGCAAGAAGAAAGAAAATTAAATAAATGAAGTTTTAACAGAGTTTCAATACTCGCAAGAAAGGCAAATAAAATTTCGCAGAGATTAATAGAATGGGACGAACCTTTATGGCGTGCACCCTAGTTCGCGAATAAAATTCCGTAAGAGGCAAATGTAAGACCTAATAGTGCGTCATATAAGGGGGTATCTCTTTAGATGACTCGGGGATAAGGTTATACCGCTGCTGGAACCTGAGTTATGCAGATGTTGGGGTTAAAGAAAACCTATCCAAGAGAGAGACCTTGGATTTCCAACTATATAAGGTTATACCCTGGTTGGACGACTAAGGATCTCTTCTAAGGGGTGCAGAGTATGACCAAGGCGCCGAGGTACACAGTTGAGTCAAGGGTGTCCGGGACGTACGAAACTACCCTGGAAATCCTTGGCAAGTCTTGGCTATGATGCACTCGGCCCGAAGAAACCCCCATTTAGGGTGAAGTCTTGTAACTATAAGCCATATAGGCATAAAGGACAAAAGGCTGCGAAAATAACTGGTTGTTGGAAAATCTAGATGGGAGGATCTAGTCTTTTATGGCCGATATTCCCTCCTTGAAGGGGCAACCAGGGGGAAGATAAGGGCGGCACCCTCCATTAGGGAGTTGATAAGTGTCTAAAGACGGCAATGTCATGGGGCTTTATGATCGCAAGAACATTTAGGCCTGTCATATTTTCGCATGAAGAAAATTATACAGAGGCAACAAGCCAAAAGAGAAAAGTTAAGATGAGATCAATGGGTTTTTACATGAAAGTGTAAAGACGTCCTGCGATTTCATCGCACGACAGTAATGTCATAAGGTATAATTCTTGCAAGAGAGTTTATACTTATCATATTATCGCAGAGATGTTGAAAAAATATGGATAAGACAAGATCAATGGGTCAATACATGCAAATGTAAAGACGTCCTGCGATTTTGTCGCAGAAAGAAAAAATGTGTCAAAATAAGACCTTTAATTAGGAAGGCATAATAAGACCATAAGATTACTGCGATAATACTCGCAGAATTTATGAGATTTGCAATTTTACGCATAGATCATAAAGTTATGCCATTATTGCTAGCGATAACATCGCCGATATTGAGGCAAATTTAATTTGATTTACAACTAATATCTAATCTCTACTCAATTTTTTCATATTGCAGATGAATAATAGAGGCAAGTATGGGAATGCATAGAATGATGAAATTATTATTCATCCATCATATAATAAAATTGCATAGATATTATTAAATGATACATTTATACAGATAATTAAAGGGTAATAATTATGTTGATTGATTATGTTGCAGTAAAGGATTGTTTTTAATTCGTACAGATAGAAGCAAAAGAGATTTACACATCAAGTTGGAGAAACTCGCAGCAATATTACGATAAGCAGAAAATAAGTGTACAAAATTACAAGGAAGACAAAAAGAAGAAACAGAACTAATTAGATCTATCACTATTTTCTTTATCAGATTTCTCCCCCTCGCCAGATTTTTCTTCATTATCATTATCACCAGATTCCTCAGCTTCACTATCGGAAATAACAAGGTTTGGAGTTTTTGATGGAATTTCCTTTGCAAGATCAGGATATGAAGAATGAGAAATGTCGTGATCATCGCAAACCAGTTTAATGGATTTATTGCGAACATCAATAAGAGTGGTATTAAAGTTCGCGGTAGTAATCCTTAATTGGTCTTTCAGTCGTGAATACTTCTCATTGCGAGTAGTAAGACTACTTGCGAGTTGACTCTTGTCAGTTTCAAGTTCCCCAATTCTTTTAAGATATCTCTTTTCAGCTCCTGCAAGTATGTAACAACAAGTTGAAAATTTTGCAAGGAAGAACAATAGAAACAAGAAATTAATAAGGAAGGATGACTAACAACCTTCTCTTTCAGAAATCATGTCTTTAATTAAAGCCGCTTGTTCAACATGAAGACTAACATCTACACCTAAATTAGTTCTGGCATTGTCAAGAACTTTCGCAGCCCAAGCAAATTCCACATTATCATTTATAAGAAGACGGGAACGAATTCGGTTTTCTCTTTCAATAAAACCTTCCTTCTCGCAGATAAGCCCATCCCTTTCAATTTGAACTTCAAGAATGGTCTTATGGAAATTTGCTAAGGTTTCAGCCCCTTGTCTAGATATACGGTCTTTGTCTTTTGAAAGATCTTTGTTCTTGACCTTTAAAGTTTTAATCTCGACTTTGGAATTTTGATAAAGTTGTTTGAATCTGTGAGTTATATCTAAACAAGATCTGTAGTCAATTTCTAAAAGGCGAAACTTAGATCTGAGTTCATCTATGGAAAGAGAATTAATATTGGAGGGGTTATTTAAAGAATTATTAAGAAGATCTAGAAGAGTATCATTGTCTATTGGTTCAGGAAAAGAGTGAATGGTTAAAGCCTCATCAGTAAGACCATAAATGTCTGCGAGAATGATAAATCAAGTAAGAAAGAATAGTGAAACATAAAATTATGAAGGAAAAGACGAAGGTTATCATACCTAAGAGTTGTTTGTTAACAGTATCAAGATTGGATACTTTGAGCAATTGTTGAGAAAGATTATTCTCAAGTTCTTTATTCTTCTCGCGAAGATTAGCAAGTTCAGCTTCCATTTGTTCATTCTTCTTGTGAAGAATAGTGAATTCAGATTTAAGTTCTTCATTCTTTTGGCGAAGAACAACATTCTTCTTTTGAGAAAATGCACGCCTTCTGTCTAAATCAGAGGCAACAACAAAGGAAGCTCTTCCAACCTGCGAGAGAATAATATAAGTTAAGGCTTGGCGATGGAATAAATACATAAACAGGTTGAAGAAAATAAAACATACCGGGGTACCAAGAGAATTTAAGAGACTGGGAGTCAGCGATCTTGAGATTCCATGGAGAGAATTATTACCTACCAATATGGGAGCATCTCATACTTTGGCGAGAGCCTGGTATGTACCATTAAGAACTTCATCTCCATAATTATTAGCGATACCATGAGTAATATCGCCAAAAATCTTGGATAATTGAGCCATTGAAGACTCAGAAGAGGAAGAATCTTTTATGGAAGGAATGTCATTGTCATCATCATTGTTGTCCTTATCAAAATCAACACTTGAATTCTCTGGAATAGATTGAGGAGTTGAAGAAGAAGAGAGTTGGATCTTTCTTTTCTTTAAGGGAGGATAATCAAACTCCTCACTGCGAGGGGAAATAGACTTCCCTTTGGTAGGATCAGCATATTTCCCCTTGCGATCAATTGAAGATTTCACCTTGGTCATTGGTTCCATTGGTTCTAATTCTTCGATTACCTGCGAACACAGATGAAGATAAGAAATAGGGGCAACAATATATTGATAAGATTTATAAAGAAATATTTCTTACTTCATCTGTGAGTAATTGAAGAGCTGAACGAGTAGCAGGTTTCCTAAACTTCTCATAGTTGGCCTTCAATCTCTCAATCTAATAAATAGGCATAACCAACGAGAGATTAAAGATATGAAAATCAAAGAAAAATAATAAAAATAATAAAAATAACTTGTTGTGTGAAGAACTAAGGAGGACATACTTGTTTATCTTTCTCAGGCCAATAGAACACCCATGGTTGGTATTCCACGAGATTTTCAGGCAAGGCATGAGTGCCAGAAATATATGGACCCTCTAAAATTAGAGGAAAATTAAACCACTTGTCATCGCTAGAATGGCGAGGACCTTGATAGTTATTTGTATGCCAATCAATATCTAACATAAGAGCTTTATCTTCAGCAATCTTATCTTTCTTTTGCAAGCAGACACCCCAGCAAGTGCGATCTCTCTTCATGGGGATTATATCATAGTTGATGAAAACATTATCCACAGTATACATCGCGGGAATGATTGGAACATCCTTGAATTGAGGATTCTTCACAGTATAAGGGTTGCGAGATCCTTTATTGGCACCGCGAGAAGCATATTCAAGTAGTAATCGAATACAATCTCCACCCAATTGATATACTGCTCGCGAGAACTTCTTGTGAGAAATTATTTCATAAAATAAGGGAAGATCCGGGTCATAGAGAGGAATGGGAAGACCAGCTTCAAGTTGACCTAGCGATACTATAACTTTCTCGCGAGAACATTGATGATCAGAAAATAATTTGATGGAAAGCTCGGATTTAGGGCTTTGATCTGGAATTGTAGACAAAGTAAAACCTTTACTTTTGAGTTTTTCTCGCATCTCACCAAAAGCAGCCAGATTTTTAGCACCAGCAACAACCATTTTTTAAGTATGGGAATGAAGAAAACGGTTGAAAAATAAGAAAGAAATCACAGCGGTAACAGACGCGCAATTTACGGAAGAACAGTAAACTTGCAGAGAAGTTACGGAGAGAAAGAAGAAGAAAGTAAAAGAGGAAAAGAAAAGAATGAAAGGAGTATTTATAGAAGAAGAGATTTCTCGAAGAAGATGAATGCAATAAATGCAAAGAAAAGACATGAACAGTCAGATCGCAGCGGTTAGAGAGGACGTGTCAAAAATTTATTAGAAGAGAGAATACGTGAAAACAACTGGAGAAGGATACAGAAACGTGTCAGAACATAGAAATCTGAAAAGATAAGTAGTTGCGGCATTTTAAAGTTCTCATGATCTTCTCTTCTTCGCAGAAAAGACATGATAAGAGGCAAGATGTAGGACCAGAATATCGCTACAACACTTCTCTGCGAGATTAACAACACTTCCCAGCGAGCATCACTGCAAGTTCTTCAACTACACTTTGCGATTGTCACAAAAGCAGTCAAAAGAGTGACGTAATAGCTGACGATTGAAGAAAACATGAGAAAAGCATGTTTGTCCCGCGATTGTTACAAAGGTTGCGAGAATGAACATTATAATTACTGCGATGAGATCGCAGAGTAAATCTGAAATAAGAGAAAAAGTTAGCTGTCATGCACTATGTAATTCCCTATATAAAGAGTTCCAATAGATTCAGAGAGGGATGATGTATTTTTTGAGAGTTGAGAGAGTCTTGAAGAGAGAGAAACTCCAAGAGAAAGTTTGTATTCTTGAGTTTTTACATTCCTTGTAAAATTTATGAGAATCATATAATAAAGTGTCATTCTTAATCTTAAAATTTGGGTTGATTATTATTAGGGCTGCACAAGAACCGGTTGAGATGACCTGGACCGGAGTAGAACCGGAAATACCGAACCGGGACCGGACCGGAACCGGTCTAGCCGGTACAAACACCGGTATTGGAAACTGAGAACCGGTACCGACACCGGTTTTTTTTGGGGGGGGGGACCGGACTAGAACCGGACCATATGTACCGGTGTGTAATAGCCGTTATATCTAGCTAGGATTTTAATCTTAGCCGTTCAAGATAGGTATAGGATATTAATAATATCGAGATAAAGTTCACTCTCGTTTTTCTTCTTCTTTTTTTCTTTTTTTTCTCAGCGGCAGCCGGCTGCATTATTTCTCTCTGTTCTTACCTCTATCTTCAGATTCAGTGATTCATAGTATCACCATCTCTATCAGGTAAGTATTCTTCTCCTTATGGTTTGATTGTAGATTGATTTAGGGTTTGAATGTATATTGATTTAGGGTTTTGACTTATTTACAGATTCAAGTTCAACTCATCATCTCCAATTCTCCATCTCTATCAGTGAAGTGAAGGACTGAAGGTAAAACGTTCTCTATCATCTACTGAAATGTGATTTGAATTTTGGGTTTCTGAATTTCTGAATTTGGGGTTTCTAAATTTGGGTTTGGGTTTTCTGAACTGTGATTTCTGAATTTGGGATTTCTGAAATGGTAGGGATTTAGGTTGGAGTTATGATGATGATTGATGATGATAGTGAAGGGATTGTTGAATTTAAGTTGAACTAGTATGATTCATAGAAATCACTGGATGTTTATATGTGTATAAGGTGGTGATGAGTCTAAGGTTGAGCTTTATGAATTGAAATGTAATTGTAACAGATGTGTCATGTCATGTGTGATGTGTGTGTGTTATGGACTGGATTTGAGTTTTGGGAGAACTGCTGGTGTTGCTTTGGTTGTGAATGTGTTAATGTGTTAATGGAGGTGTTGCTATTGAACTGAATTACTGGTGGAGGTGTTTATGTAATTAATGAGAATGTGTTAATATGTTACTTTTTATGTCTGATTTGAGAAGCTTTATAATGGTGTTATTCAATTTACTTTTCATTTTGATTTTGATACAAGTTTTTTTGTTGCAATTTGGTTCTGTTTTTTATGTTTATTAGATGACCACATCAAATTCAACTCCAACGACAAATGCAGCTCCAAATACAAGTACAACTCAAGAAACAGAAGTTGGATCATCCTCCCAAGTTGCATCTCACACAAATGAATCTGAAGCTGCAACTCCAACAAGTACAGCTGAATCAGTTGAAGTTGGTGATATCAAAAAAAAGCACGACAAAGTGAGATCAACTGTTTGGTTGGAAATGACTAGGATAGATGATGAGTGGGTTGAATGTCATCATTGCCACAAGAAATACAAAGCTCACAATGACAATAATGGCACTTCTGGATTACGAAAGCATTTTAATAGATGTCTAAAGAATCCTAACAGGAATAAAGAAAAGGGACAACCATCTCTGTTGATGACACCCCCAAAACCAGGTCAGGAAGGTAAACTTATTGATCATACTTACAGTTATGATAGGTTAAGAAGGCGTCTTGTTGAGTGGATAATTACGGATGAAATGCCTTTTAGAAAAGTAGAAGGGTCGGGCTTTGTGGCAATGATGCAAGAGGCACAGCCTAGGTTCAAGGTTCCAGGACGTATGACAATTTATAGGGATATGTTAAAGATGTATGTTGAAGATAAGAATAACCTAAATATTTACTTCTTGACATCTAAGAAGAGGGTATCTTTGACAACTGACACATGGACATCTCCAAACAATTTTAATTGTATTTTTGTAACTGCTCACTACATTGATCAGAACTGGAAACTGCAGAAGAGGATACTCATGTTTTGTCAAGTTGAAGGCCACACAGGTAATGCAATCGGTGAGAAGCTGGTGGATTGTTTGAAAGATTGGGGTCTAAAATATATATTTGGTGTCACTCTAGATAATGTCAGCACCAACACAGTAGCTATGGATCATCTAAAGCAAGTTGTTACTAGCTGGATGGTAGGCTCATAAAGATACCTACTATTGTGTATACTGCAAGTGTACAGTGTCTACAAGCAACACAGGGCAAGCACAGGTCGAACCACAGAGACTTGGAGAGTGTAGAAGTTGATTCTAAATCCTGATTCAGAGAGTAACCAAAAGGGGTTTGATTTTGTCGATACGATGATATGATTTTCAAGTGACTGAAATAATAAAAGTAAAAGATGCAAATAACAAGATATGTAAACAATGATAATATGGATACTAGGGTATTCAAATCCACCAATAACCTATGATATGCATTCAACTTGTAATATTATTCTTGTCCTTATAGTAGATTCAAGTCTACCGTATAACTAAGGTGTTTCTCCAATGGATAATTTAATCACAACTAAAGTATTTCTCCAAAGCATTAATTGTCTAATTAAGCACAACTAATCTAAAGATCAATATTTGGTTAAGCATGAGTTGTAGCATAATCAACATAGAGATATTCTAACTATAATGGATACATGGCATACATTGTGAGAGCAAGATGTTGAAAAACTTGGATTAAATTATATCTTTAAACAATTCTAAACTTTCAAGAACAAGATACAAGATATGAATACATACCAATGAGATTAGGGCTTCATCTAAACCCTAGTAAATGAAATTAGAACATGAAGAACATTACAACAAAATTGAAATTTGATAAACTAACATGAACAAGCTATTCTTGGATGGTTTTTCAACACAACAACCCTCTCTATTTATACACAAAATTCCCTCAAGCACTTGGATTCGAAATTTGGAAAGCATCCACTCAACAAAACATGTTTTCTTAATTGATGGATTGAATGGAATATATTTGGTTGTAGGAAACAAATTGGGAGTGATTGAGTGAGAGAATGGGGATGTTTTCTTTAATTGATGGATGAAATGGAATACAATGGGGGTGAGTTGGATGTTTGGAAAGAATCCAATGGTGGTGAGGTGGATGTTTTGGAAAGAATCCAATGGGGGTGAGGTGGAAATGGATTTGGGTCTTGGGTTTTGGATCATGGGTTGTTTAATCCCATGAATTTGTAAACAGGTTGCCACTGATGCGCGAGCGTGTTGCAACGCTTCCAACTTTCTTCTCTTTTGTCTTCTCAATTCTTCCAAGCTTTATTTAGTACTTAAAAACACAAAATTAATTAATACAAATATTTATTCTTGAAAATGGTAAAAATGCAGAATTTGGGATAATATATGACTTTGAAGCGCGAAAGATGAGTTAAGTGCCAATGAAAAGGTGTATGAACATGCAATATTTGGCACTCATCACTGGACAGGATCAGAAATCAGAGCTAAATATTTACATGTAAGATTCTCATTTCAGTGATTTCACATAATTTGTCTGTTGTTGTTTGAAGTTGTGTGCATCAGTGATGAAGTGCACTTGCCTGCATCTTTGTTATGCTTTTAAATTAGTTTGGATAACTAAATAGTTTGTAACTTGTGTTGTCTTCCCTGCATCTTTAATGTGCTTTTAAAATAGTTTGTCATTCTCATTAAAATTGATTATTTGTTATCAGGTGAGGTGTTCAGCCCATGTTCTTGCTCTTGTCATAAAAGATGCAGTACGACTCTTTAATGAATCAGTTAAAAGGATTAGGTCAGTTGTAAAATATGTTCTTGGTTCTCCTTCTAGGTATGAAAAGTTTAAACAATGTGATTCCCTATCAAAGGTAGATTACAAGAAAGCACTGACTTTAGATGTACACACTAGATGGAATAGCACTTACTTGATGTTGGATGCTGCTCAAAGATATGAAAATTTTTTTGCAATGTTAGCACAGATTGATAAGGACTTTCAAGAGAGGTTTATTTTTGAGCAAAACAAGGAATTTGTTTTACCTAGTGATTCTGATATTGAGGAAGCTATAGCTAGTGATGATATCATGGAAGAAGTGGTTGAGGATATAGAAGAATATGAAGAGGTTGAGGATATGGAAGAAGAGGTTGAATAGGTAGATACAATAGGAAAGAACAAGGCAAATAAGAAGAAGAAAAAGAAAGTAAAGACTCATGCTCCTTATGCAGAAGATTGGAAATATGCTAGAGGTCTTGTGAAGTGTTTAAAGGTATTCTTCGATGCAACTGTGAGTTTTTCTTCTTCTACACAAGTCACTACTCATTCATTCTTATGGGAATTGGTATTCATCCATGGGCAATTAATTGAATTTAGAGAAAATGTAGCATCAGATCCATTTATTGCACGTATGTCTCGCCTTATGTTTTCCAAGTATAATAAGTATTGGGGTGTGTATGAGAAAATGAATTCTGTTATGTTTTTTGCTCAATTATTGGATCCAAGAGAGAAACTAAAGGGGCTAGAATTTACTCTTAACTGCTTGTTTGAGAACAATTCGTGGGAGGTTCAAAGAATCATGAGAAAGGTGAAATTAGAATTTCAGGAACTCTTTGATGATTATATGTCTGTGTATTCAACTCATGAGGAAGGGTCATCTAGTGCTGCTCCGGTAGTTTCCAGTTTAGTTAGCACGCAATCTCAAGGCTTGAAATCTAGAATTCAATCAAGGAAGAGACAACATTGGGACAACCCAAGTTGTGTTGAAGAAGCAAGAACAACGGAGTTATATAGGTACTTGACAGATGTGATGGATGGAAAAATGCGTGAAGTAGATCAAGATGATGACTTTGACATATTGGGTTGGTGGCAGGCTAATGCAAACAGGTATAGGGTACCATCATACATGGCAAGATATATATTAGCCATGCATGTGTCTTCAGTTGCCTCTGAATCAATTTTTAGCACCGGGAAGCGCGTGCTTACTCCATGGAGAGATTCTATATCTACAACGACAGTTGAGGCATTGCTCTGTACACAAATATATTTACAAAAAACCATTGCTCTTGATATTCTATGTGATTATGTACCTGATGATGATGGTGAAGATGCAGCAGGTAATTATTTTGGTTTTTCTTCTTTTTTGTTTTCTTTTTTTGTATTGTTAGTTTGTTACTTACTTTCTTGTTTTATCTTTGTTTTTCCTATTGCAGTATGGATTGAAGCTTTCGCTAAAGGTTGGTAACTTCCTTTATCTTGTTCTCTCTTGCTTTCATCCTTTATATTGTTGCTCTCTTACTGATTATGACTATGAGTCTATGACTGAAGTTACAACCTCCTTAAACTATATGCAACACTTTTTGTACAAGAATCCTGAATTGAGGGCCGACCCTGAGATAGATTTTGTAAACTGTTTGAGATAGTAAACTGTTTGAGCTAACTGGAAATACCCACCTTATCTACTTTAAATAGCTTATCTACTTTGAACTATTGGTCATTCTGTGAGTTAGTAAACTGTTTGAGCTAACTGGAAATACCCACCTTATCTACTTTGAAATGTACTGACAGTTCAAAGTGGTTTTAGTCCATTTTCCTAGTGTATTTGATTGTTATTTGTTCTTATGTATTTGATTGCTATTTGTTCAACACAGGTTGAGGTTATGCTATCACTGGCCTTATTGGAGAGGAGAGGAATGTGGAGGAGAGGATTGGAAGTGCAGGATGTGAACCATCCTTCTTTGTTTGCATGATGAGATGATGGCATTTTATTTCTTGTAGTTGTCACAGACTTATGTTATAGACTATGGAAATGTTGTTTTCAGTTTTCACTGACTTTAACTTTAGTATTTTGTAATGTTTAGTTTTGAAAATGTTGAACTTAAGTATGCATGAAACATTGAACTGGAAAGGGAAATGTTGTTTTACTGTTTTAGTATTTTGAACAGGTAAAAACCCGGTACCGGACTTGTACCGGACCGGTACCGGTGGACCGAGACAATACCATGTACAAGTACAGGTACCGGTCCTCAAAATGGGATACCGGTCAACACCAAGTACATGGACCGGTTCCATCAGAGAACCGGGCCGTACCGTCCCATGTGCAGCCCTAATTATTATAGATTCTTAACAAGGGTGTAGTGTAGGATTTCCTGCAACTACAGCAGCTACAAAACTCATCGTGCAACTCTCATTATTCAAATCCAATGTGCAGCTTTAATCACCAACACCTAGCTATTGCAGTACTGCCAAACTCAGCTGTCAGATACCTTGCAACAAGCTCAATTCGCCCCTGTAATGCATATGACAGCCAACCAACTTCCCTGCGTTGCAATTCACAGCCATATCTCTACCTGTAGCTTCACAGAACCTAAGTCTTCCAATTCCTTCATGAATCACTCAATTCCATTGCTAGATAACAACCACCACTGCTTTCCTCGACCCATAGCAACATTAATTACACTGACTCAACCATTGCACGACCAGTTTCATACATACTCTTAGAAACT
The DNA here is from genome assembly GCA_023529315.1 of Papaver bracteatum. Taxonomy (NCBI): domain Eukaryota; kingdom Viridiplantae; phylum Streptophyta; class Magnoliopsida; order Ranunculales; family Papaveraceae; genus Papaver; species Papaver bracteatum. Next base: position 1,400,019 of record JAJJWX010005377.1, on the reverse strand, counting down.
TCAGAATTCCTCCAACCCATTCAACTGCCATAATCCAAAGCTCATTCTGTAATTTTGCTCAAAACCCTTGTAAACTTGAATTACACCATGCTTCTGAATTTCTCCATCTTTTTCCCACAGCACCAGGCAAGCATCAACAAAACCCATCTTCATAATCAAACATAAACCCACATATATCATCACCAGGATCTTCTTCTTGCTTCAATCTGTCGGTTCAAACCCTAATTCTTCTCGGCTCCAATCAACAACAGCAACCCAAACTTCGAAATCACTCTACAAGCAGCAATACCTCGTTTCAATCTCATCTTATTTCTGAATTTGAAGTCTGAGAACAACCCCAATTTCCAAATCCTTTGCAAATACTCCTCACAATCTGCTCAATGTCGATTTAGGTTAAAATCTCTCCAATCCTACCTCTCTCTTCTTTCACAAAAACGACATACTGAAATTGAGAAGAAAGTGATAATCTTTCTTCACAACCTAATTGATAAGGTCAAAATATGTGGGACGGTTATTGGCACCCCACGCATTAGGATAAGGGGCTGCCTAGTTAATGTTTGCCCTGTCAGTTTCACAAAACTGACTGCATAACCTCTTTCTTGCTCAATTGTCAGTTGTGTGGAACTTACAATTCATTCTTCACCTCATTTGTTGCGTAACCTATCCGACTCCAAGTATAGCTCGCCCTTGAATTGACCTTTTTGCCCTTTATGCTGCAAATGAATGGTTCTTCCTTCTTTTTCTCAAATGACTCCAAAGCACCTATAAAACTAAAAACAAACATAAGTGATGCAATTTAAAAGGATTGTAGCAAATAAATCATAAATACTAGATATAAAATTAGGTGTTTTAAAACACCTATCAAATTCCCCCACACTTAGACTTTGCTAGTCCTCGAGCAAATCAAACAAAACTAAAATACAACAACTACGTGTCGTCGAGGCTACGATCACTTTTAGCATAAATAACAAGCCTTTGAACCCCTAGGTGTCCCTAGTGGATGAGTTATAATCTCTTGAAGGTTTACAAGAGGTCTACCTACAAAACCTATATTTCCAACTCCAACTACCTGTGACAAATCTATGAACGAATCCAAAATGGCTATTGGAGGAGGTACCCTGATGCGAATCCAAATTAATATATATGTAAATGAAGCTCTACTCAGAAAGTTAAACAAACCACAATACTTGGAATCTGACTAACCACAATCACAATAAAAAGATTAAGAAGATGGATATAGAGGTAGATGTTTGCGAATGTTAACAAGTGGTCGGTGTTTCCCATATTTGTCTGAAGGTCACCACCAAGATGAACCTATAAATCCTATTGGATTGAGATACTGGTCTGAATTCTAGTGTCAACACAGCTGGAATATACAAGGGAACCAATGGTCAACAGTCTTAATTCTACATCAACTCAACTGGCATATACAAGGGAACCAGGAGTCGATTTTATTCAACACAATAATAATATTTTTTCTTTTTCTTTTTCTTTTTCACTTTTTTATTGAGACAGCATGATTAGATCTTTTGGATCCAAGTGCATGCTTCTTGTCAGCAAATTACATGGTAATTCCCTTGGATCCTGCATTACACGCTTGTTTAGGCGACGGAGACAGGGAGAACACACACATATTTCTATCCAAGTGTTATTTTTATTCCGATTGGTCTAATTGGTCGGTATTTTTTTTTCTTTTTCTTTTTTATCAACTCAATCACTCTATTTCATCCTAGCAGTAATAACAATTCGATGTTTAGTACCCACCAAATCACTTAGATATACAAAAAGTTGCAAAAATAAAAAACAGAAGGTGATATGGTGACATTCCGAGATATGGTAACAACTATCATATTATTTCTAACACTTGAATAATTATGTCATTTTAGTTAATGGGTTCCTCAACTCCTATAGCCAAGATGGTTCCATCCATTTAGATTGATAGTGTCATCCTAAAGGCCCATGATTCTAGGTTTCGGAGTGTATAAAGCAAAAAAAAAAATTAATTTTTTTTCTATTTTTTTTTATGAACACAGGGGAAAACTAACAAGGCTAAAAACTCTATATGAGAACACTCCCTCACACTTAAACTTTACATTATCCTCAATGTAAAAATTAGTCATTCAAAGTAAAGTTCAAGATGGGAAATTCATAACATGATATATATACACAATATGAAAATAAAATGCATAATAAAAAACGGATACTCCAACTCATAGTTATTTGTGACCAATAGAGGATAAACACTAAACAAGCTATTTAGTTGGCATCTAATCCCAACTCATCCAATATATATACCTCATCGTCAAGAAAAAATTCCATCTACTTAGAAAGGCTAGTGATTATTCTAAATTGTTCAAAAATCTCTAAAAGATGGAGTTTTGATATGCAAATATCCAAATAAGAAAATAAAGATAAAAGACTTGAAAAATAAAAAGATAAAGATAGATACACAAAACCAGTGGGTTTCCTCCCATTTAGCGCTTGGTTTTAAGTCGTCAGACCGACTTGCAAGACGAATTCTCCATACACCATTAATCGGAAAAGTTGGGGATCCACCCATAGCACCTGTTTTTCAAACACTAGCTTCACACAAATATTAGTAATATAAAACAGAAATGAAGCTATTAACCGATAAAAGTTTCCCCCACACTTATTTTTGTCTACACTTGGAAGTGTATAAAGAATATAGAAGTCGGGTACTTCCACAGTTTCTTGTTCCAAAACCTGCATAGTATGAGAATCAAGTGTCTCTAATGGTGGATATCGAGAAACAAAGTCATTCAATAATATTCTCGAAGCACGTACATTCAAACCAATAAGATGTAAAGGAGAATAATCAATATGCAAAGGGTTAGACAAACCTTGCACAATCTATTTTATTATGGAATCCTCTTTATCCTTGAAAAACTAAAGTGAATTATTCACCTCTTGTATATCATGGTCCACTATCAAACCTTGCAACCATTCTTTGTATGTTTCTGCCTTAACCAAAATCTCGGCATCAACATCTTCATTACAATCATTTGCAAGCTCAATTGGGTCTTCCATAATATTGGTCTTAATGGTTTCATTCTCAACATACTCTTCTTCATTAGACTCAAACCTTATCGCAAAGTTCTGTAAGACACTAGTTTCATCATCCTCATGTACCTTTTGAATAGGTGCTTGATCATTATAAAGATCAAGAGTTGAGTCAACTACACTAATGTCATCAAATATCTCCAAAGGTTGGTCCTTTTCAACACAATCATCTTCATTTTCAGACTCCATTGTACACTCCTCGGGGATGTCACCATAAATTGGTTCAAGCGATGTAGTTTCATAGTCATCGTCACTATCATAGTTAACATAAGATTGGCTACCACTTCCCAAAGATTGGTCTTTCGCAGAATTTTGCATGTCCTCTTTGTATTCTTCAATGCCTTGTCTTAAATTGGAAACACCTTTTTGAAGCTCTTGGAGTGATCCATCCAAATTTTGAAAATAGCATTCTATTTGTTGGTAAAGCTCGTTCGACAAGGAAAAAGTAGAATCACCTATTTCAGTATTGCTAGGCCAATTATCTTCCCTTTGAATGGGTGAATGATCATAACTACGATCAGAAATTGGGCCAAACATACTATGAGCAGATTCGGTCGATGAAACTGGTTCCATGCTTGGTTGTCTACAAACTGACTCCATGCTGACCATAAATTATTGCATTTCATCTACCAAACTATAGGAAATATGAATAACAGTACAAGTATCATCCCCTCTTTGTGGTTTCTCACTTACATAACCACCATAAGAAGGTTGGAATGTATGATAACAACTAAAAGGGTACGTGGAGTATTGACCATAACCAAAGGATTGGTTTTGATTGTACCCCCCATAAGGGTGATAGTTGTCATGTTGTTGAGGTTGAAAGCCGTATTGATTGCTCCAATATGCTCCGTCCATGAGAAACAAGTACCTGAAATAAGATTCTCAAACCAAGGTTAAAAACCAGAAAATAAAACTTAAAACAGAAAAATAAGAAACCAAAAACAAGTGACGACCGCTATCGTAGGCGTCAAAAAAAAATTACACTTTCTTACTACTCAAAATATATAATGAAGCAAGGGCAAGAAAGGATCGTTCTCACAGAGAGGACTAGGTTGTCAATATGTTTCGGTTTCCTATAAGTAACACAGGGGATTTTCTGATTTTTATAAAGTAAAAGTAAAATAAAAGCAAACAAAGAAAAGTAAATAAATCAAATAGAAGAGATATTGGTTAAGGATTCATCTTTAATCACAAACATGCTTTCAAAACAATAAGTAGAATTGATATTTAATCTCATATTTTATGAAAAGCCCTAGGATACCTTGATCGCAAGAATATCCCGCTAATTCCCTCTTGTCATCAACAAACACATTAAAAGATGCGAGTATGAGTTTTATCTAAGAGAATAACCTAACGTGTAAAAGCACTAATCAATTTTAATTCCCTAGATGCATTAAATTCTATGAAATCAGGCAAATCAAAGCAATCGAACGTGTAAAAGCACTAATCCGATTTAACAAAGGTTATGGTTCACATATGATCATAAGAATATATCACTACAAACTATAATCATATTTATGCTACTTGCAATCAGTAATTATCACTTTTGCGTATAATAACCCTAATCTAGCAATATATATGAAAACAAACTCAATCGATTCTAGACTCGACCAAACAAGCACTCAAATCATATAACAATATTAATGGTGAAACATAAACGATAATATTGAGACAAAACTAATATATTAAACAAGGAATCATATTATGTGAAATCCAGCTAATCCATAACCAAAAGAAAATTAAGTACTCATGTTAAAGGAGTTCATCACAAGAAGGAAGAGAAAACCTATCATGTTTCTAAACCCTAAAAACATAAAAGTAGAAGAAGATAGATTAAGATATCTCTAGAGATGATAGAATAGACCCTTTATATAGATTTGTTTCCAATCCCGGCTATCAAACTGTCTAGCCCATAAATTTGCTTATGCCTATGAACATATCCCACAAGCCAAGTTGAGTCTTTGACAGCCCATTCAGAGTTGAGCCGGACAGGTGAGTCGGATCGGCACAACTCGGCCAACTGAAATCCAGGAAGAGTTTGGCTGTAATTTGACTATTTACAGGCCTAACTCTGGCCTATTTCTACATCTCCCCTGCATTGCATTAAATCTCCTTCTCTGCCATTTATATTTCATTCATTTACAGCTCCATTCATTCAATCCAGCCTTCCCAGCATCGCAGCAATCACGTTGCATCGCAGCTCATACCAAGAACACTACAACATGCAACGGCTTGTACCTGCAGTTCTCATGGCAACACACCATGCAAACTCCATTCAGCACCAGCATCTCATTTCAATTCCATTCCCTCGCAACCCATCTCTACAACCTGCTATCAAAACTCTAGCCATAGGTTCTCCATTACAATGCTCCCATGCCTTCACCGTAACCAACATGGCACCAATTCCAACTGCAATCCCATCTTCCACACAGACTCGGACCATTTCAATTAATACAGTTCAGTTCATTCATTACCTAGCCAATTCAGCTGCTAAGCACAGCACTGCCAGTCACATATCAGTTCTTCTCGGCACCAGCTGCACATTCATCTCCAAAGCTGTGTCAATTGCTTCTCAATCCTGCAATCTTCACAGCCATTCTCTGCCTGTCTCAAACCTATAATGCACAACTTCCTCCATTTCTGAGGTTGATAGCAATAAAGCCTCCATCTGGTTCATTCAATTCCACCTGCAATTCCAAGTCAGCCTATGCAATGATTCATACTCGAACTCGAGCTTACTTCCTTGTCCATCAACTACCGGCAAAACCATCACGAACCAAACATCTCTGCCATCACCAGCACAGCTTTACATTCATTCCACCTGACACAGCGAACACCGTTGAAATTCATTCTCAGTTACTAGCATCTCACAGCCACCACTGCCATCATGTTCAATTTCAATTGCAGCTGCAAAACTCATCGTGCAACTCTCATTATTCAAAGAAAATGTGCAGCTTCAATCATCAATACCTAGCCATTGCAGTACCGCCAAACTTAGCTATCAGATACCTTGCAACAAGCTCAACTCGCCCCTGTAATGCATATGATAGCCAACTAACTTTCCTGCATTGTAATTCATAGCCATATCTCTACCTGTAGCTTCACAGAACCTAAGTCTGCCAATTCCTTCATGAATCACTCAATCCCATTGCCAGATAACAACCACCACTGCTTGCCTCGACGCATAGCAACATTAATTGCACTGACTCAACCATTGCACCACCAATTTCATACATACTCTCAGAAAATTCAGAATTCCTCCAACCCATTCAGCTGCCATAATCCAAAGCTCATTCTGTAATTTTGCTCAAAACCCTTGTAAACTTGAATTACACCATGCTTCTGAATTTCTCCATCTTCTTCCCACAGCACCAGGCAAGCATCAACAAAACCCATCTTCATAATTAAACATAAACCCACATATATCATCACCAGGATCTTCTTCTTGCTTCAATCTGTCAGTTCAACCCCTAATTCTTCTCGGCTCCAATCAACATCAGCAACCCAAACTTCGAAATCACTCTACAAGAAGCAATACCTCGTTTCAATCTCATCTTCTTTCTGAATTCGAAGTCTGAGAACAACCCCAATTTCCAAATCCTTTGCAAACACTCCTCCCAATCTGCTCAATGTCGATTTAGGTTAAAATCTCTCCAATCTTACCTCTCTCTTCTTTCACAGAAACGACATACTGAAATTGAGAAGAAAATGATAATCTTTCTTCACGACCTAACTGATAAGGTCAAAATATGTGGGACGGTTATTGGCACCCCACGCATTAGGACCTAGTTAATGTTTTCCCTGTCAGTTTCACATAACTGACTGCATAACCTCTTTCTTGCTCAATTGTCAGTTGTGTGGAACTGACAATTCATTCTTTACCTCATTTGTTGTGTAACCTGATAGGTGTAGAATACACCTAATTTACTATCTAGTAGTTTATGCTTTCTTAGCTATTTTTCTTGTGAATTATGTATTTTACGTGTGTTTTTGAGTTATTAGGTACTCTGGAGTCGCACGGAGAAAAAGAAGAAGAAATCACCAAATTTGAGCAAAAAGGGAAAATATGTCATTTCAGGGGAGAACACTATCTGGAGTCCAGTAACATGTTAAGGGGCAACTTGCTTTTGAAGAATTATAAAATGCAGCCAGCTATGGTTAAGGGGTTGTCATCACTGGGTAGCCCTTATCCAGAAAATATGTGTGTTGTTAACACTCACACTGGGGTGGTCCTATCCCTTGGGCGTTTAAGTCCACCCCTAATTGACCTAACCCTAAAAAAATGAGAGACATTCTCGTTCAATTATTTTCTCTCATTCACTGAAACTGAGATAAGATAAAGCTACGCAAGCAGCTGTGGAGTTGAAATCAAGTAGCAGCGCTGCTATTGATTCGATAGATAAGAGATGAAATTGAGTAGAATTTGAGATCGAGAGATGGGTGACTTCTGTCGTCAATTGAGAAAAGAAATGGAAGATTGAAATCAGTTCTGATGCTGTAATAAAAGGGATAAATATTATTAATGGGTTTCGGTTTTGTCTTTGTAAAAGGAATCGAAAGTTGCATTAGCAGAATTGAGTAGTGGTGGTGATGTAAAAGGGTTCAGTGGATGAATCAAATCGAAGAAGATGATGTCTGTGTGGTCGTTGTAGAAGATGAATAAGGTTTGATGAATGGAATGGGATCTGGGTTTGTTGCGGTCAGATGGGTTTGTGTTTGTGGATGATTTAGGGTGTTGCTTTTGAGCAGAATTGAAGCCGAGAGATGGAGATGGTGCTGTGGAGGAGAAATGGATGCTGATGAAGGCTGAAATTGGGTCTGCTGTGGTCATGAAATAAAACAAGGAAGAACATAAGGGGATTATCCATTTGCAGTCAAGATTCAATGGGTAATTGAAGATGGGTTGTTCTCAGTTGACTGGATTTGTTGGTGTTGATTGGGTTGTAAAAGGTTTGGAGAGATTGGAAAGAATGGGTGTTCACTGTTGGTGGAATAAATGGTGAGGGATTATGAGTTTCAAGAAGATGGGTTCAATGAAGTACAAGAAATTGAAGACAGTGATGAACCTGCCGCTTTTGAATCGGAGATGGATCTGGGTACAGTTCTCAATTGAGAAGATGGAAAAGATGAGGCGATGATTATGCTGCTGTGGGGGCTTTTAAGGGAAGAGCTGGTGATGGTTTGAGCTATTAAAAATGAATGAACGGGTTCTCAAAACTGTGTAGATGAATGCTAGGAATTGTTGCAGGAAATGGAGCCTAAATCGGCCTGAGAGATGTCCTAAATATAAATGAAACTCTGTCGGATTTTATTCCCGGCAAGTCAACTTGGTAGCCGACGGTGACCGTTCCAGAACAAGTCCGACTCAGCTGACTAAGAAGCTAACTCGCCCTTTGACTTGACTTTTTGACTAACTGAGACTGTTCACTACAAGAAAACTTGGAATTAGCGACTACTTTCTTACCAACTGAAGTCGGTAGACCTCTCAAGCGACAACTTTTGGTAACCAAAAATAGCTCTAGCTGGTATATATCTCTAACAACCAGTTTTCCAGCAACGACAGTTGGTTGAACTCTTTAGTAACGCTGACTTAACAACCAAAATATCATATTTGTTGTTACTATCCTCCGGACACCATGGTTAGGCAACCAAAATGTACCATAGAAGGTATAATTTTTTTGTCACTCGTCTTAGCCATCGGACAACCCTGTTGGTAGACACCTTATCCAACTATCAGATTTCGGGTGTTGCTAGTATATTTCGACAACTATTGTCTGGCAACGAAAAAGTATAATAGAAGCAATATATTTCTAGCAAGTGTAGTTAGCCGCCAAAATTATCTGTCTGTGGAGACCTTTACCAACTGTAAAAGTAAATACATGGCTATTAAACATTGATGAATAACAAATGAAATTGAATGGGCTAGGTTGATAAAACCAACGATATCGAGTGAGATTAAACATAGTCTAGAATCTAGATTCATATAAATCAAGATAAATTTATGTTTTTTGTCTGAATGATATGTTATTTAAACAATTGTCGAATTCATGTTTCATTTTTCTAATTCATTCTTATATATATTCGAACTTTTGTATACTTGAAGGTCAATAAAAATATTTTTAGGTATTCTTATTTATATACTAATATTCTTTGGGTTTTTAGATTATCGAAGATCGATGAATAAACCGAATGCACTAGTTCATTTTAGCACCAAAGGAACCAAACATGTTTTTCACACACTTATATTAATCCATATGATTACCGAACGGATTTTCAATTGCCCAAAATTTTGTTTCATATACCCACACGACCATCATTACCCACCATTCAAAATTTTATACTACGTGGTTTGATCAATGGTTTTCCATGGGGCAGTTACGCACTACATTTTGGCTTGGGGGTTTGTATCTATTGTTTACGGTAAAACAAATCTATATATCATTTTGGCTTAGTGATCCTTATACATGTCACTATTGGGTATACTCTGATATTTTCGTAGGATGATTTTACAAAGTAATCTAATTTTATAATTGAATCGATCTTATGAAGTCCACCTAAGCATTTATATACCACGTGTTGTCATATTATTTCAAGTGCATTTTAAAATTCATTAATTATTTATTCGATTTTTCATTTGTTTTATTTATTTTGATTAATGACCTCTTGCACTAAGCTAGAATCTTCATAAGAACCCTAGATCAACAGATTCTTGTCATTTCTTCCTGAATGATTTCTTTTTCATCGAGACATTGTACTTACATATTTTTTTAGTGTTACCCTTAAACCTGAATGTTCAAATCTGATAAATTTTATCTCCAGTTCGTTAGAATGACAAACTCGGGTCTAACTCAGTTGGACGGTTTGCGATTTTCTCTAGAAATACATGTTTCTCAAAATAACACACATGCTTCTCACACGCTCCCCTTAATTCGTATGAGAACCTCCAAAAATAGGCTAGTCGTCCGTGTTTTTTGATGGACAAATCTCGACCGTTAAACCTTTCCTTTATTGATGGACAAAGCTGAACCACATGAAATTGGCCTTATCCCTTTCCCAACTCTTACCAATTTCGCTAAAATCATCTCGTCTCTCTCTAACTCAGAGAAAAAAAAACTCTTCTTTCTCCGAACCGGTTTCGCTCAAATCCTCTCGTCTTTAACGAAGAAGAAGAAACCCTAACTTTCTCTGAATCAAATTTCTCCGTGACTACAGATCTATGACTCTGATTTGTGAAAGATGTAAGTATCGCTTGTTTTTCATCTCGTCTATCTAAAAGATGAAAGTTATCGCTTGTTTTTCTGTTGATAAACGATGTTTATCACTCAGATTCACTGAATAGATTCCGATCTATACGTTTGGGTTTAATTTTATTGTTTTTCTCAGCTGATGCTCTAATTTTTGGGTCTATTTATTTTTCTTTTTAATATGTTGTGTCAGATTTAATGTTCTTCATTTGTAGAAAGCAAAAACCTAATTGACTGGATGAACAAGTGGGTTTGTTATAAAAATCGAATTCCAGTTGACCCTTAGTTTTTTTAATGGTAGTTTAGTAGGGTGATAATTATTCAGCCCTAGATTCTTTGCATTTAGCTGGATAGATAATACCGACGGTGGCAGTTTCAGTATATTTGTTGTTTGATTCTTTCTCTATACACGAATAAAATGCATATATCGCCTAAATTGGAGAAAACCTATTACTCAAAATAAAAAATAAACATAAAAAAAAATTTGATTTATTTTAGGGGTTTCATTTGTTAGTAATTTGATTTTTCGTTTTTAGATCAGATGTTTGTTTTACAGAGAGGAGAAGAAGAACAAGTAAAAGTTAGTTTGTATTAAAATAATTGTTGCTTGAGTATATTAAGATGGAATACCACTACTCCCAAAGGATTTTCTTATTAATTTGCTATGTACTATTTTGATTATGTTTAATTTTGGGCTTAATTTTATTGTTTCGATTTTTTTTTCTTTAAGGAAAACATTGTAGAGGAAAGGGAACATGCTGAGTTACTTATGGAATATCATGTGTTTGTTTTTGCTCGTGGTGGAAATGATTTCGTATGGTTTTTCTGTTTTCAGGTACGACTTTGCTAATGAATGACATTGTTTTCCCAGTTGTGGGTAAGTTTTATATATTTGCTTGTATCATTCTATAATTTGGCAATTAGGTGATACCTTAATTATCTGTATGTCTATATTGTATTTTGCGGAGATGAATGGGAAGATGATTTCAAGCAAGCCTCTTTATGTTGTACTTGCACAGCGAAAAGAAGACAGGAGAGATAGGTTGCAGGTAAAACCTATTTTGTTGAGTGAATGCGTAATGAATACAATTATATAAAGCCTGCTCAAGTATGAAACAGTAACAACGAAACTTGAGGTTTGTTCGACATGACATGACCAATACGATATGACAAGACTAATGCTGCCTACCGATGGAATGGTCTGTTACTGGGTGCAGTTGCGAACATGATAAAGGAAAGAAACATAAATAATATGAATTCTAAAATGGTTGGAACCGGCGGTAGATAAAAATATCATGCTAGAACCATCTCTAGAGTTTTGTGCATCTGCAGGTCGGTAGTCCATACTATCTATAACCATCTCTAGAGTTTTGTTTCACACTATTTTCTCTCTTTATTTCCATTTTACCTGTGTACTAAATCAGTTTGTTTCTTCTTTGTTTTTACAGCTGAGATCTTGCTTAATGCTGCTCGTGCTGGTGAACTCGAACAACTAGAATATTGGCTCGTCAACTTGTCCGTTTAAGGCAGCAAATAACCAACCTGCAAGGAAGTCGTGCCCAAATAAGAGGAGTACCAACTCATACACAGGTCTTAGTCTTATCAGAATTTAGAAAATGCAAGTTTACAGTTTTAATTGTCTTTTGCATTTCGCTGAAACCATTTTTCCTTGACAGACAATGTATTCTAGTACTGCAATTTCGACTGGAATGAAGGGAGCAACTAAAGCAATGACAGCTATGAATAGAGTATGACTCTGTGGATTTATAACTCGTACCTGAGTAGTTATTGAATTTTTCTTGAATGGTTTTTCCAATTTTACCTTGTTTCAGCAAATGGAACCAACAAAGCAAGCTAAAGTGATAAAGGAATTCCAGAAACAGTCTTCGCAGATGGATATGACTGTAAGATCCACACCTTATATATACTATACATTTCTTGTTGTTATGGATCATTAATATGTTGTGTCCGTCACCATTTTTTCATATGAAGCTTGGTCTTTCTTATGAATAGCCGAGCACAACTTAGCTCAATCTTAGTTATTGGAGCTCAACCAAGCTCAGCCTTGCTCTGTAAGCTAAATATTTAGTCCATTATATAGTTATTGAGTCCATTAAAGATTGGTTCCTCTAAAAAATAGAAAAATGAGTGCCTCCAAGATGTGGAAGAGCCAGACTAGTTTATGAAGCTCCATTTTGGATCTGCTTTGTTCTGCACATTGTTTCTTGGGGGGGCATAGATTTGGGCCTTTTATCTGGATACTGTTATGTTATTTTCACTTTCAGGTACTAAATATTTGTAATAATTCATTTTTGTTATTGCAGATTGAGATGTTGTCAGAATCTATTGATGAAACCTTGGACAAAGATGAGGCCAAAGAGGAAACATAAGATCTAACTAACCAGGTGAGGAATATTGGTGCTCCTAAGTCCTATCCTCTCTACCGCACAATACTTACTGACCATCTGGGTTAGCTGAATATCATTTCAATTTTCGGTTGTTAGTTAGTCTTTCATGTGTGACACTCCGCTTTTTTTCTGACCTCCCTCTGGGTTTCCTTTTAGGTTCTTGATGAGATTGGCGTGGATATTGCTTCACAGGTTGGTGTTTTGTATTTTGTTTTTCTGTTTCCTTTTATTTGTCCCCATTTAGTGTGCCTGCTCTGTGAATAACTTTAATCTCCACCATTGCAACAGTTATCCTCAGCTCCTAAAGGTCGGATCGCATCCAAGAAAGTCGAAAATGCTGTTCCAATCCAAGGTAAATTGTTGGGCTAGCCAAAAAGATATATTTATCAATTAAATCATGATTCCAAGGTCGGATCGCATCCTGATGCATATGCACAGGGTTCTACTGAGGAACAGGTAGAATATTTTTTCATGTATTATTGCTTTCTTGACATCGTTGAGGCATGACTATTTTTTGATCTTTTCTAACTGCTATATTTCTTATGATTTTTTCAGGCATTTATTCAGAATTTGGCAGTGTTTTTACTGCATTTTTCAAGGCAAGTTTCACAACAACGTATACAATGTTGTGGAAATGAATTTTATCTAAGGAGATTGATCAAATTGGAAAATAAAAGATGCTTTGATTTTATCAACTATATAGTGTTACTTCAGTGCTTTGCGGTATTTTAGTCCTCAAACTGGATTATATGTTGATGTTAACTCGCGATGTCTGTCCCTTTGTATGGTGCTGTTTTAACATTTTTTGTTTATGCAGTCTCATATTTGAGTACTTGAAGGTCACCTCGGAGAATATAACTGCAATTCTAATGGGTCTTGAATATCTGATTGGGGTCTCATATGTAGATGATACTGAGGTTTTCAAGGTTGACTTTCTTGTTAATGAGTCTCTGTGAAATTAAATCTTGTTTGTTTTGTATTAATTAGCTGCAAGGGGACAGGTCTATTTGGGGTACTGTCCAGCACTTAGTTTATAACAAGTCTCTTTTCGGGTACAAATAGTCTGACTTATGTTTCATTGTTATTTCCTTTTCAGGTAGTTTAGATTTGAAGGAATTGGAGAGGAACACGTAAATCTGTGGTTTGTGTGGCGGCTCCAGCGAAGAAAGATGAATCAGCAGCCAAGAATGCTCATCAAGCAGTGAAAAGACGGGTGGGAAACAAAGCCAAGAAATCTGAGATGAAGACGGTACTCACTCTAATTTACTGGTAACTTCTTACAATTTTGAGTACATTTTCAGAATTTGGGTGAAATTACATTAGATTTGATCCTGAATTTGTAATTCATTAATTTTCACCAGGCCAATGATGTTTAAACCGTGGTGCAATGTTGTGCATATATCAATTTTAATGAATGCATGGACAGAGAAATATGCACATAGGTTCTATCTTTAAAAATACCAAATTGTTTTGCATGGAATGTAAGCATGTGGTCCTGGTGATTTTGCAATTTTCTCGAAGCCTTTTTATTAGAACTAAACAAATTGTATCATCTGTTGTAATAATACTTCATTACTTTGGATTACAAGCTCATAAGATCAGGCATCAAATGTATGTTGAAGGTCTAAAAGTTCATGCTTGAAATCCCTTGGTTCTAAAGCTGAAAGTGTCGAATATAATTGATGCGACTGTTGATCAATTTTTTTCTCATTTGGGTGGACATTTCTGAAACATCCATAAGGTGCAGGTGCAAGGTTAACTTGCTGAATACTTGTGTAAATTGTTTTTAATGTATCATTGTTAAAATATGTTCTAATTGTAGTGATTGAAAATAATAAATAAAATCAAATATCTGAATAAAAGAAATTATGAAGTTATTTTGGTTTATTATTTAATTACCGAATAATACTCTACCAACACCTTAAGCAGCTCAACTGGAAACGGTGAAACACTTGAGCAACTCAGTTTGTACTATCTTAAGCCCTTCGTCAACGACATCAATTGCATATTTGACGACTAAATCACCTACCAACTAAACATTTGATGGCAACAAATCTTCACCAGCGACACATTAAGTAGATAGAAGACTTCACCGACTGTTTATTCTGTGGCTAGTAACCTTGAGCATCTGAAATTTCAGTTCCCAGAACCCTCAACCAACAACCAAGCAACCAGATCTTTAGCGAGTAAACACATTAACCAACGAGAATTAAGTGGTTAAAACACTCAACCATCCAAACATTTAGCGGATAAAATCCTTTACCCACAAGGCCAAATGCATAGAGCAACCAAAATTCAGTGGGTCAAATACTTTATCAACTGACATCGTTCTATAATAGCCGCATCTACCAACGATGTACAAGTCTTCAACAACAGCTATTTTTGTGGGTTATACATTTAACCAACACAGATTTATATGTTTTACCAACGACAACCAGTGCTTACTGAAAAATTGTTCCAACCAGAACATGAGTCGCTTCATTGAAGTTGAAAGACGTTTGTACCAACTTAATCGTTGATATAAACCTTTAGCAAATACGTCTTTAACCACAGAGGGGATCCGTTGCCTCGTCGTATGTTATAGACCTCCAGCCACTCAAAAAGGCCATGTACCAACTGAATCCTGGTAGTCGCTAAATTCCAATTTTCTTGTAGTGGTTAGTTTGACCGTTAGTCCTAACGGTGGAATGACTGAATATTCCGTCGACTGTGAGAATTTTCAGGTGGCCGGCGGTGACTAATTCCGGCCTATTTCCGGCCAAAAACCCAGTTTTCCGGTGAGCAAAAATTACAGAAGTTTGTGTGGACTTCTCTCATGTGTGTGAAGACTTAGAATTGGGAATTGGATGAAAACTTGGAAGTTTTGGAGAATTGGACTAGAAATTGGAATATGGCTCAAATTGGGAAAGTGGTGTTCTTATGGAATGTGGAATCTTTTCCTACAAAGATATGGAGAGTATTGAAGCCTATAAATAAAGGAGTTCTCTATAACTTTTACACACACATCTACTTTGGAGAAGGAGTTAAAGTGCACAAGGATTGGAGGAAGGAGCAACCATCATCTTTTCAATAAGTTTTTCTTTCTTCCTTAATTATTATTATTATTGTGTGAACTCCAAACTAAGAGTAGCTAATTTTCTTATTGATTGAGGATGAATTCCTAGTTCTTAATATATGGTTTGAGTTTTGTTTCAATTCTACTTTCAAGTTTTTCATATGATTATCGTTTGTTTTTACTAATATTAGTGTTTATGCTTGATTGATAGGTCGTTTGGGTGGCCAACTAAATTTATTTGTTAATTGATCTAAAGCTAGTGAAATTCAGGGGATAAGTAATCATTTCTTGACTATTTACATAAGTAGAAAACACAAGACCTTGCGGAGGGATTTCGTGGAGCAATTGTGTGTGAAAACAACGTTAGCAAGTGGACCTTGATCTAAGAGTTTAACTACTAATATCAACCTAATAAATTCACAAATCTTAATGCGTTTAACTAAATTACATCTTGAGTGATCTACTACTATGTGGTTTGGTAAATAGAATCCGGTAGTCGAGAACTTCCGTGTCCGGTAATACAAGGGATTTAGGGGTTAGCACTGATCTAGCTGCTATACCTACGGTTGGTGATAATTTATGACTAATAAAAAGTGGAAAAGAACATAACTTTAATCATTGTTTTGCAGCGAAGAAGGATTCCTTGATCTATTCTCTCTTATTGAATTCAACTTACACTTTTAATTGCTTTGTTTATTTCTTTTGCTTTTAAAATCTTGAACCAATACCCCCCTTTTTGTGACATTATAAGACAACTATAATCTCTTGCTCCTCGTGGGATCGATCTTGTCTACCCTATATTACTTATTAATTAGGTAGTAAAATATTAATTAATTTGTTATGGTTACGACACGCATACATAACCTAGTCGACTCCAAGTATAGCTCGCCCCTGAATTGACCTTTTTGCCCTTTATGCTGCAAATGAACGGTTCTTCCTTCTTTTGCTCAAATGACTCCAAAGCACCTATAAAACTAAAAACAAACATAAGTGATGCAATTTAAAAGGATTATAGCAAAGAAAGCATAAATACTAGATATAAAATTAGGTGTTTTACAACACCTATCAACGGACCTTTTAGGTCTTGAACGTGTTTGCCTGCTCTGGCACCAATTGAAAAAGCGGGGGTCTAACAACCACACCCAATATTTCGATTAGAAATCTGTATGGACAAACTCCAATATACTTTCTAAAGAATCAACTAGATAGTCAGACTCAATCTAGATAAAAGTATATCAAAGAGTTTATATCTCTCCCACTAGATTTGATCTTTACTCAAGCAAATACAAATCTGCGAGTCTTTATCAAATACAAGGAGATAACTTGGATGGTACCAAAGACCAATATCCAAGTGTTAATCAATTTAAATCAACAACCAAAAGGTCGGATATTCTAATTGATTAAACAACGCACAACCTGTACTATTTCAATTATATAACAAATATAATGCGGAAAAGAAATAACAAGACACCAGAATTTTGTTAACGAGGAAACCGCAAATGCAGAAAAACCCTGGGACCTAGTCCAGATTAAACATACACTGTATTAAGCCACTACAGACACTAGCCTACTCCAAGCTAACTTCGGTCAGGACTGTAGTTGAACCCCAATCAATCTCACACTGATCCAAGGTACAGTTATGCTCTTACGCCTATGATCCCAGCAGGATACTACGTACTTGATTCCCTTAGCTGATCTCACCCACAACTAAGAGTTGCTACGACCCAAAGTCGAAGACTTTAATAAACAAACTTGTATCACACAGAAAAGTTTATTGTAATAGATAAATCTGTCTCCCACGAATATACCTACGAGTTTTGATCCATCTTTTGATAAATCAAGGTGAACAGGAACCAATTGATAAACCAGACTTATATTCCTGAAGAACATCTTAGTAATATTAATCATCTCACAATAGTCTTAATCGACGCAGCGAAAACACATATTGTGAAATCACAAACGATGAGACGAAGATGTTTGTTATTACTTTTTATCTTGCCTATCGGAGATAGAAATCTCAAGCCAATTATTACAATTGCACTCGTATGATAAAAACAACAAGACCAGATCACACAAATACAAGAAAAGTAGTATCGGTCTAGCTTCACAATCCCAATGAAGTCTTTAAGTCGTTAACCTGGTTTAGAAGAAGAAACCAAAGGTTAAAGGAGAATATACTCTAGCTTAGCACAACTAGTATTACACAGAATGTGTGGGGATTGGGTTTCCCAGTTTCTAGAGTTCTCCCTTATATTGTCTTTCAAATCAGGGTTTGCAATCAATGTTAGCTTAGTAACAAAGCATTCAATATTCACCGTTAGATGGAAACTTGATTATATTCAACCTAATATTTTTCAACCGTTAGATTGAAAATATAGCTTATTATACACACATGTAATGCACGTTTGTAGGCTTGTATAACCGTACCCAAACTTGTACATTAGTTGGTTCAACAATAGTTAACCAAATGGTTATCCATATGATAACTTTCATATCAACCATTTTCTTCTTCACCATAACTAGTTCAATGACTCAAATGAACTAGTTAGAGAGTTGTTCAATTGCAAGGAAATCTCATGTACTACACAAGACACAATTGAAGCAAAAACGATTTGATTCACTTGAATCGGTTCATGAACTATATAGCCACGATTTGCTATAGCATTCCTTAGTTTATAAAGATAAGTTCACAAACATCATTTTTAGATATAACCTACTCAAGTTCGCGGACTTAAGTTCCTAGATGGAGTTCACAAACTCCAGCAGAAATTTTAGGGTCCAGAACTTCCGCCCGTTCGCGGACTGAAGCTCACGTACTTCTCTGGTTCTCTTGATCAACAAAGTTCACAAACTTTGGTTCAAGGAATAAGGACTTATACATATATGTGTTTCCGCAACAATGCTTATATCCTCTATTTGTTATATTGTCTAAACTGTCATTTCAATCATTGAAACATTCTCAGAGGACGTTATCTAGTTGTTTCACAAACCATTTTTGGTCTGAGAAATTTTCAAAGTGATTGAAACTTAACATGACTTTATTCACTAGGTAAAGATGAACTTGGCTAAATCGAAAGCTTTACCAACACATATTTCGAGAAATAGATAGGCGATGTATACTCGGCTCGAAATACCAAATGTGTATAATCTTAGTCTATATAGCAAAACGACTTTTGTCTCAAGATAGGTGATAAATATACTTTTGAGTGATAGATAAATTCAAGTCTCCACATACCTTTTAGTCGACGAAGGAAGATCCACCAGCTCCTTGAGTAGTCCTTCGTCTTGTATGATGATTGCCATGGAGTTCTTGAGCTCAACTACACTTTTTATCCTAGTCAAGACCTTAGCTATAGTAGACTAGAAATCAAGACTTATATTTTTGATCACTAACATTGACAAACATGATTGAGATAGCAACGCATGCGAGTTAGACCGAGCAATGTTCTAACACTAGTCTATGCTTTCACTCTATTCGTTAAAATAAACGTTTTAGCACAAATGTCCTTTCCCTTAGTGATACCAACTCACAACAAGTCAATATCACTTGTTTACTCCATATATTTCTCCCCTTTTTTGTCACAAAATGACAAAGAAACGAAAAAATAAAGGAAAAACCGAAAGGATCTTACAAATCTCACAAAGAGAAATTGCAAACCTATAAGAGTTGAGCACGAGGGTTTTACACACCATTTTAGATAACCAATATCAAAACCGAAACTACAAGTAATTTGGTTTTAACATGTTATCCAGGAAACAATTTCCCGAAGAAATTTTCCCTAATAGTTTAGCAACTCAAAAATTGACTAATCACCTTAGTTCTTTTTCTAAGACGACTGCACAAGTACAATCGCTTGTTCGATAAGACCAAAATAAACCTCAGAATTAACTTTATTTTTATCATCTGACTCTAATTATTCTCATCAATAACTTTTACCTTTTACTTTTAAACAAGACAAATACTAGGTTAGTTAACTAGTAATTCTTGTTAAGGCATTCAGTTAGACTTGAATAACCGAAACCTTCACATTTGATAAGTCTAACTAAGATCCGAAAAACTTAGTTTCTCTTATTCGGAAATCACTTGGACTAAACAAATGTTCCCGAACCACTTTTGTTAAGGCATAAATGATCCATACAAACCAAATAAATCAACTTGCATAATCATTTATCTTAACCGGAAGAAATTGAAACAAACATAGACATTATAGCACCGCAATTGCACCGAAATTTTGTAAGCCTAAACAATTGATACCAAACAATAACGAAAGATAACAATAGTTTTTCTTAACCGGAAAAAATTGAATCACAATCACACATCCATACACAAATAATGGAATACACATCAATTGTACCGAAATTTTTTTAAGAAAAAGCAATAAAAATATGAAATAAAATCATGCTTTTCTTAAACAGGATAACAATTAACTAACAAGATTGTTACCTCAAATTCCGTATCCTCTTCTCCAATATGTTTGCATCTTATTCATGTCTTTCCGGGGAGAATTGATACCGAAATATCATTATGTTGTCATCCTTATGCAAAAATAAAATAAAATAACAACAACCAATCTTTACCAGAGAAAGGTTGAAAACCGGTTTTAACTATGCAATGCAAAAGTTGAAACCTCGAAACTCATATGCTTTTATGCTAAACCAAAAGATTCAACATATTGTGACTTTTTCACATATTGTTTCTCCCAGAACCCCTCATGATCCTTTGATAAAGCCTACCTACATGGGCTAGAACTTAATTCCACTAAATAAAAAAGTCTCCCAAACCGTAAGGGTTCACACAATATGAGATCGAATATCAAGGTAATAAAACCGAAATCAAACATCTCATAAACATACATATCAATAAAATAAAGCATTCAAGCATAGGCTATGTAATCAAAAACTATCACAAGAAATATTATAAAATAATAATTTTATTCATAATAATAAGATAGTTATATTCATAATAGACCTAATACAATTATTGAAAGAAATCAAAAACTGATGTCTATTTTTTTTTCTTGATGAAATAATTACTGGGAGGAACATTCCTTGAGATCAAGTAATTTTTGATGCTCTTCTTCTGTTTTCGATTCTTGGTTCCAAAACTCTGATTCAATATTATGAATTCCTTTAAGAGCATCTGGATCTTTTTGAGCCACAAAGCCCAGCTGTTTCTGAAAATAGTCAAGTTGTTTACTAAGAGTTTCAAGATGGACTAGAAGAGGCTTGTTGTTAGAATTTGGTGAAATCCTTTCAACAGTTTTATTACTGGATTGACCTCCAATCATTTGACATATAGTTCTATTAGAGACAGTCGTAATGCTTCTCATATCATCAAAATCATCTCCCGCAATGAATTCACAAATCTCTGTGATTATGCATGGAAAACCGAGAAGTCTCTTTATTCCTTAAGAGGAAATAAAATCTGAGATTTTGATCATTTGGCTAACAATAATTCTGCGGATATCAATTTGAGAATCCCCTTTCAACATGAAATAGATGAATTCTGCAAAATCCTTATCCCAAACTGACTTATCTCTAGTACTTGCAAATAGGGTAGCTAAAGAAAGTTTACCGTATACCCTTAGGTGGAAGGGTATATCTTTTGTTGGTAGTTTATCATTTTCCCACTATGTTGATCTTCCAATGAGATGTGTTGAAATGGTATCATGTTCAATTTCAACTCCAGTAATCAAGTGGTTACATTTTATATTATAATTAATAACATTAGCTATTGTTTTACGATCAACATAGTAGAGTCCTCGACCAACAAGAGTAACAAAAGTAAGATTTTTATGATCAACATTATGAATATTTGCATAAAATATTCTTACCATATCAGGTGAAAAAATTTCAAAATCAAAAAGCTTTCCTTAGTTCTGATCTTGAACAAACTTCACATAATTCTTATCCTGAACATCTGGATCGAATTTCTGTTCAGTGGTATACTCCATTCCCTTGAGTGTTTCGTATTTCCTAAAGCATGAGCTGTCAACAAAACGAGTGAATTCATGTTTGTCATAAATACTGTTAGGAAATATGATCCTATCAATGTCATCCCATCTGATCCGATCATTAGAGAATGTGTCACTGGATTTCCCTTTCCCCATACTTGCGAAAATATGACAAACCCTAGTTACGGTTTTGATCAGTCTTCCCCAATATGTTTGTACACATAGCAAGAGATTTTATTTTATAGTAAGAATAAATGTCAAAGACCGGAAATAACTAGTTTTAGGAAATACAACCAAATTCGGAAACCGTGGCTTGTGGGGATACAATTCTGATTTTGTCTCTAGGTCTTCTTTTGGAAAACCGGTTTTTCATGGACTAGATCTCTATGTTGGATTAATTCTATATTTTTGTCCAAATATCGGTATACTCTATTATTACCAAGTTTTGATAACATCCCATGAAATTCACTCAAGAATTTTCCAATAGAATATGCAGTGATCAATAATTTGAACAAGATAAAAAATGATATTTGCTAAAAATACCATTCGAATCATAAATCCAGTAATATTTCAAGAGATCACTTGCTTCATTAAAGCAGTTGTGAGGTGTATGAATCATACCATTGTTAATAGGATTATTAATCGAAAAATCATCCCATGAAGGATTACACGGTTTCCAAAAACGCATCCTAGAAAGTGAAACATTGACAATCTTTGATATGAAAATGTACATGTATATACTTTGGTAGGCCATCCAAAATATATTTAAGATTCCTGATTTTGCCAGAACACAATAGCCGAGGTTCACAAAAATTTTAAGCAGAATCTTATGCATTTTCAAGATACGACCTGTCTCATAGGCCATTGTATTATTGTTACTTAACATAATGATATACAATCCTATGACAACCAAAGGATTATGTAAGTCACTCAAGACATACATATGCATAATTCCTAATAGGTTTAGGAATAATAGTATTATATACTTCATACGTGTTTTCCACCACGAACTCTTGAAGTAGTTAAATCCTGCCATTACGTTAACTGAATCATTTATTAGATTCAATCTTATAGGTTGGATCGCATCAAACACAGATTGTTAGATATTTTCGTGTTTGCCTACTCTAATACCAATTGAAAAAATGAGGGTACCCAAATATACCTATAGGTCCTTTTCCGAAAGTGACAGTCTATGGACTGAGTCGAGACAATACAACTAATCGGTTCACACTTCGTGTGATTGTATATGGATACGAGATCGAGACAATAAAACAACGAAGTATGTTTACTTGATAATATGTTCAGACTTAACCAGACTCTAGGGATTGTCTATCAAGTAAAATAGGAATTAATGTTTGTGTATTTTACTTCTAATTATAATAAAATAATTATAATTGCGGAAATAGAAAAGTAAAAGACACAGCAAGATTTTGTTAACGAGGAAACCGCAAATGCAGAAAAACCCTGGGACCTAGTCCAGAATTGAATACTCTCAGAATTAAGCCGCTATACAAAATCAAACCAACTGCGTATGGTTGAGACCAAGCAACTAAACCTATAGTTCACCTAGTTCCCTCAGTATTCCTACGCCTCCAACTTGTAATAAGTCACGTATAGTTGAGAAAAACCTCGTACAAAATCAAACCAACTTCGTATAGTAGAGACCAAGCAACTAAACCTATAGTTCACCTAGCTTCCTCGGTATTCCTACGCCTCCAACTTGTAATAAGTCACGTACTTGGAACAATTCCTTTGGTTCGTGTTCCAAACAGTAAAGGAACAACAAATCCGTTCGGTAACAACTCTTTTCAAACATGTTTTGTGAGATTGATAAAGGCTCTTCCGTTTAACCAATAAACTCCTTTGTCGGGTCCTTAGATCAATCTCTCAACAACTACCGAAGTAATTGTTAGATTATGCAATCAATACTATTAATCACAAAGAAATGTATTGATGCCAATCTAATCAACTAATCTATCCAAACTATCACAAGTATAAACCGAATATAGTTGGATCCCTTTCCAGCCGAAACAAGTATTGTGCACACCAAAGATTATGAATCCAAAAAGTCTTCTTGTCTACAAATCTTCTCTAATCTTCAATCAGCACCTGCACACAATCAACTTGAATATCTTGTGATCAATCACACATATAACGAGTCTATTAACATTGGATTATCACATGACATCTTTAGATTTACAAACAGTCTAAAGATCCCCGTCGAAACTTCGATCTAGTTTGAGTGAATCTTATATCATAAGCGAAGATTCTCAAGCATAAACAAACTAGGTGCAATCAAATTTCAATAACCGTTAGTCAATCAAATTAATCGAAAACTAATAATAAACCGCAATTATCTAGTTTCCCACCAACGGTACTAATAGAGCTTCTTAATCCTAAAGAAGTCTTTAAACTGAGCGACCGTAAGAGATTTCGCCTAATTAGGTTACTTTCCTCTACGAATAGGCGGCTCCACCAGTAACAACACAACTAGGTAGTTTTGCTGGCTCTGAGGATTAGTTTGCTCGAAATGCAAACTTCAATATTTATAGACAAGGAAGTTTGGACACCAAGGAATTTTCAAAACCGAGTATTCTCAAAGATATGCGATAAACACAAAATAGGTTTTCATAACTCCTGGAAATGCACTGTCCAAGTATTGACCGAAATCCCAATAGAAAATTTTATAATCAGTAAATGCACATTACTAATTATTATTTTCTAAAGATATGCACTTATTTGATGGAAAATAAATAGCATATAAAAACTAAGAAACCTTAAATAAAAGATTCTCAACTTATTTCGATCCTGGAATTTTTTCCTTTAGATATTACGGAATATCTTTAACAATTAATGGTAAGAGTTACTGCACATGTTCAAAGTATGTCGACATCTTTACTTTTCAAGTCCCTTTTCATACTTACAATCTTGGAAACGATTTGCCACACTTCCAAACAAGTTTAGAATTGGTTCGTCTGAATTTCAAGAAATATGTGATTGATTATCCTATCAAATCACCAATCATGGGTTTCACGGTTCTACCAAAACAAGTTTCGGTTCTACCTCCATGTGAGTACTGTGTATAGTCACACTAATTACCAAAATTCGGTTGACTAGGTACTAGGATCGGCTCCCCATTACTTATGGTAACTACTTGTATTTGGTTGCACATGTCCATAGGATCAGTTCCCCCAAAACTACAAACTTGTTGCACATGTTCATAGGATCGGTTCCCCCATCTACTAATTGCATCTCTTATAAGGATTGATTCCCCTCTTGTAAATTTGTTTCACCTCTTACTAGGATCGGTTCCCTAATGACTAGATAAAAGTTGCTATTTATAGGGTATCAATCATACCATCTTGAGTGATTACTTAAGATCGGTTTCACTAATAAAAGTCATACAAATACATAAGTCAGGCCTTGTGAATAGTTTTACCAAGATACATAAACAAGTTTATGAGCGGTTATACTAAACACACATATTGGTAATTCAAAATGGATTTGCAATGATTAACAATACCAATAAGCCTAGCGATTTCCCTTTCGATTCACAATTTTTTTTTTATGAACTTACTTCCTTTAAACGAATGTAAAACATTGTTTCCTAGGATGAAATCTTCACTCATGCACATACATAATCACAATAGCATTCATATGATCACGTGGATGTCTTATATACAAAGTTTAATGGTTAAGCAATAAACCTCATATTGTATTCCTTAATACTATGTCTAACTACAGTATCATACACAGCTTCGCAATTATGTTTTCAATATGCATGACTTGAAAGATATGTTAGGGAATGAAACAATTCAAGTCAAATATTACTAACCTTAAGAGTAAGGATGATGTTGTCGTTGTAGCTCCATACTTCTTCACATTCTTCAAGTCTTCATGTAATACTTGTAAGTCTCATATCCTAATACTTTCAATCTAACCTATATGAAGTTAACTCTAGTATATAATCAAGCGACTCTTAAATAAGTCTTGATTCACTAAAATATGACAACCAAACTTGACATACCAATGCTTGGTGGGTTCAACCGAGCTATGCTCTAACACTTGGCCTCTATGAACTATCATTGTGCATGGTTCCATATTTTCCAAACCATAATGCATATTCTTATGTTTAATTTCAAGGCAATCTTTTTGCACGCTTACATGAATTCCTAACTATGAATTTCATCTGAACTGGGAAATTGTTTGCTTGGATTCCAAGATACCTTAGTTTGAATTCAAAGCTATTTGTAGCCCTGAAAATCTATAAATAGAGACTCTTGCAACTTGATTTCTTAATCCCTGGGACTTTTATGTCCTAGTAGCAAAGCTAGATTTTTCCTTTATAATCTAGGTTTCTTTATGAAACTGTATTAGGTAACGATTTCAAAGACTTTATTTATGGATTCGTAAAGCCCGGTCATACTATTTTTTTATCCGATAATTCTTGCATCCAGATCTTGTTCTACTGGCTATTGAAGTTCTCGGACTTTAGACGAGGAACAAGATATATAGAAATCACAAAGTTCTCTTCGCCTTAAACTTTGTGATTCCATAATATAGATATCTAAACTCTTCTTTGATTTTTTTGGATTGGTCTTGTGAGGTGGTAGTGATCTAGGGTTCTCTTTGGTAAGAATACAACTGTTCCGGATCTGTGAGGTTTGCTAGAATTGTCTACTACAAATAGATTTCCAAACCTTGATTGAAACATGTCGAAAGATAAATCAATAGGCTTGTCTGTTACATGCAGATATATATCAAAAGTCTTCACTGAGGTTGAAACAACTCTTGGGATGTAAAGGATGTCAAGTAAGGGAATTAAGTGTTTAATACTATGTTGGGTTCAGAGACTACATGAGAACAACTAAAACTGAATTTCTTGAAGGGTTAATTCAATCTCCACTACAATCCAGTCTGAAGTCTGATAGTTAGGCTAGTGTCTGAAGCGGTTTAATACAATATTTTTGTTCAAAGTTGGAGGAGGTCCCGAGTTTTTTACCAGTGCAGTTTTCTTCGTTAACAAGTAGTATGTAATCGATCTAGATAATGCTTTGTGTTATTTTATTTTCCAAATTATTGTTTAACCTTATAATAGGAATATCACAAGTGGTACATAATCGATCTAGATAATCTAAGCCGTTAATGATTAAGATCATATAAGACTCGTTCTTATTGAATTCATATTTTACAAGATAGGTTTTAAATATCGTGCTTGTTAGAATTCGGATCTTGTAGGGTACATACTAGATTGATCTTGGATATTGATTTTTGAGATCATCTAAAAACTCTTCTATACAATCAGGTACACGGACCTTTGATCTATGAATATTGATTGTTGAAGAGAATGAGAGAAACTCTACATAAAATCTTCTTCAAGGGTCTTTATTGTTGACCTACTTGTGATTATATTAGTTTTTGTCCATACATGTTGCCGAACGAAAAAGTTGGTGGTGTACTTGGTACCCTTTCCTTTTGAGTTTTGAAAGAACATGATTTATCCTCGAAAGAACTGCTCTATCCGGGAAAAATCTTCAAAAATTTTCTGTTTTCATACCAACCAACTCTATTTCACCCAAATATTTCACTGTAGTAGAAATACTTAGCAGAAAACCAACAAGTAAAGTACAAACATGTCATATTTGGACATGTCACTCATCATTTTAACCTTTTTATATTTATAATGTTGGTTCTAAAAATATTGCAGATTTGGACAAACCATGTGTGTGTCATGAGATTTACATCGTTTTTCAACAAACACATCAGATATGCATTTTCATTAAATCTCTTAAGCTGGTTTGCTCTACGCTATCATTTTCTTGTAAGTTGTGTCCGGGCAATTAGCAACTGCTATTAAACCCGGACCTAGTATGACGTGACATCCTGATAACTAACAGTATCTTTGTTGTGTATTAACTTTCACTCTCTTTTCGCTACTCGTAAAACATGGAGCAACTAAACGACAAAACAAGAACGAAGCCTAAAGAAGTACCAGTAACGTCGAGAGTAATGGCACGTGGTCAATATGAGCAAATCAATGCAGCAAACAAGGAAAAAGACATCGTGGACATAACAACGCACCAACAGGAGCAGTAGTGATAGCGGCAACAACAATCCGGGCAGCGCTGCGGAAAAAGAAACAACTAAACAAGCAACCATAATTGACGCAGCCGCAAAGCAAGAAGAAAAAGTCGCATACTCAATCGCACCCCAAGCATTGTGCGGGATGCTGATTGATAGAACACTTACACCATGTTCATCGTTTGTTCTTGATATTTCTAAAATATGTTTTCCCGCATGGTGTCACCTAGTTATTGTGCACTATTGGTATTATCTTCTATAAAAAAAATAAAGCATAATTCATGCAAATGCAAATGCATTCATCTTTGACTATGATAAATTTACCACTATGAACTTTGTTATTTTTTCGAGATTGAAGTTGAGATTGAGAAATCATATTACAAAAATTAGAAAATTGTGAAGTGTACTGGAAATGCTGAATTTTGTTTTAGATTAGAAGAAACGTGTGTCAAAGATTGAAAAGTGTAGAGGTAGTGTGAGTTGCAATGAGATTGAAATTGAGAACCATCAAGTGGTATGATGGTTCTCAAGCTCATGTGGGAGGTTGGGGATCTTTTTGTGGGAGAAAACTACTTCTGCCGGTTTAGGTAATTTTGGGTGTATGTGGATGAGAAGTGAGTTTAAATCTTCAACAAATGTGCTGCACGATGAGCACTTAGATTCGAGAGATAATCTGTACAATTCTGGCCTAAACCGAAGCCACGGCCGTTCCAGATTTGTTTCGGTCACAGGTGAAGGATGTGAGGTTGATCTTAGGGAGGGAAGCGAAGAAGGTGTTGAGAGTATGAAGAAGAAGGCTATTTGATGACTTGTTAACAGAAGGTTGAGCAGGCTAGCAAATGTTGCAGGCAGGCTCTGGATGTTGAATACGATGGTATTAACACTTGGTTTTTTGTTTTGTTCGGACTTCTGTCTTTGGAAATAGGGAGGAGAACCTATTTATACAAGTCGATAAGCCTTCATTACGTCTCTCGTGGGAAAGTGGAGGAAGTGGAGTGATGGAGGAAGTGGAGTTGCGTGTTAGTTCCACACGGTTGCTTGCCCACTTCTCCTATCATCGCTAACCGCCCATGTTTCCCTGACACGATCTTGTGATGACGTGTTGCACGCTGCACGCTGTAAACCGCCAGACCAATACCCCAGTTTGTATCCCCCAGTTGTGACGTGATTAATGTCTCGAGTGTGTGGATCGCGGGACTCACAGAAAATAGTGCAGGGTGAACCGTGAACTTGGTATAACATCGCATGCAACCATCTTCATGTGACCGTTTGGAGGCTGTATAGACAGGCCATGCCTTGGTCGGTTACCCTGTGAATAAGAGTGACGGATGGTGGTCATGATGATACCTTGTTTGCTGGTTGATTCTCACCCTAAGTCATTCGTCCAAGCTTGCAAAGTTGGACGCACGAGATGGCTCGTAGCCTTGCTTGCAACCGTTGGATGGGAGGCGCGCATGCTGCCTCTTTCGGCCCAAACGTTTGCATGCTTAGAGAGTTCCAACGGAGGAACCGATCAGCCCTGTATGGAGGCGGTACAATGGTGCTCACACCCATGCCTGCTTGAATCACAAAGATTTGATCTAAGCCACTCGACTCAGGTGACAAAGACGAGTGGTCGAGATTAGAATTTATGGAGGGGCCGTGACATGTTGCTTTTGGGCGCGCGTACCGAGGTGCTCGTTTATCACTGACCTTGGACGACCGGCTAGGCATGAATCCGGGCCCACGGTGGTCATGCTAGCATGCTCGGTTCGCTCTAAGTCTCCATCTTGGCCTTCCATCCAAGCCTGTGAAAATGGACGCTCGAGATGTTTCTACACCGCAAACCCTAATTAGGATTTTGGACCGGCCACTTTGGGCGATCGGTTTTGGGTTGCGTGCGCCTCCTTTGGGGAGACCGACCATGTATGCAACATCTTGGGTCGACAGTGAGCATGTACATGCTTGCTCTATGACCCTGGGCGCAATCTAAGCCATCCAACTATGCCTGCGAAGTCGGATGGTCGTGATCGTTTTGGATCTTCTCAACCTACATAAGGCTTTAATCTAGCCTTGTTTGGGAAATCGTTTCTTGCACCACGGCTTGCCTATGAGGGAGTCGGTCATGTAGGTAGAAAGTGGGCCCGCCAATGGTGTACCATCACTTCACTACTTGTTTTAGGGTATAATCTAAGCCGTCCAACTATGCCTGCGAAGTTGGACGTTCACGATTAAAAGGAACCCTAGCTGTGCGTCATGCTCACTTTGAGCGCACGTTTTGGAATGACCAACTGTAGTTGGTCTTGACCGTTCGGTCATGTATGAAGGTGGGTCCGAGGTGATCATGGTAGCATGCTCAGGACCCCCTGAATCTATATCTACACCCTCCATCTATGCTTGCGAAGTTGGACGGATGAGATATATTTTTGGGTTTTTTTTCAGCAAGTGAGACTAACACGGGTAGTCTTGCATGCATTCAACGGGGCTAGTATAACCTGCCATCAGGTAGCCTACGGGTGTTTGCACGTCGAACACAAGGCTTTAATTAAAGCATTAATAGTAATGTTGTATACCTACAGAAAACCGGGATGGTTGCTACATGCTCCGTCGGGATGGTTGCTACATGCTCCGTTCTGGGTATGTTTTAATTCTCAGGGATGGTTGCACATGCTCCAATGAATTAATATGGCGAGAAGTATTCATCGCCTGAAGGATTTATCCTTTGCAGGACGTCAGCTTACAAGAATTTGCTTTTACAATTTTACCCTTTAAATAGAAATCCACCATCAACATTAAGTCCCCTGCCTAGCATGCAATGGTTACACTATTGTAGGGTAGGCATGAGATGGTGACAGTTTAAAGACAAACTTATAAGACAAAGTTAGATGTTACCAGGAGAGACAGATTATCCTGTCCTCGGAGGATGTCACGTTTAAGAGGCGTGCAGGCGAGCGTTCCCCTAGCATGATGTAGGTCTTGCTTGTTTTAGTCGAACTTGTTATGCCTGCTTCAATGAAATTTGTGTGCTCAAATGTAAATGCGGGTCCTGTAGAGAGCGTTGAAAAAGCTTCTTAAGCGAGCGTGGAGATGACTCCCCATGAGAGCGTTGAAGCATGCTTCTGAAGCGAACATAGAGGAGGATCCTGGTGATCATTGAAGAAGGCTTCTGAAGCGAACATGCTGGAGGCTCCCTTAGAGCATTGAAGAAGGCTTCTGAAGCGAACATGCTGGAGGCTCCCGAAGAGCGTTGAAGCAGGATTCTGAAGCGAACATGGAGGAGACTCCTGGTGAGCGTTGAAGAAGGATTCTGAAGCGAACATGCTATAGACTCCTGAAGAGTGTTGAGGCAGGAGGCGACTCCTGAAAAGAGCGTTGAAGAGGCTCCTTCTTCGATTCGGTTTTATTTTTACATGCTTCTTGATTGACCATCTATTGGATAAGTCCTTGATTGATGGCGAAGGAATCTCATGCTGAGCCTTAGTCCCCAAGCGTGATCTATGTGTCTCCATCTTATATTCCCGGTTATTAGAAAAAACAGTGATTAAAAACTGGTAGGGAGAGGTGTGGTGGAAACTTGCACGAACTTTGGCACTCTTCGGTAAAGATCGTCTCGTTTAGAAAGATAAGCTGGAACCAATGGCTTTCTTGATGTTTTTTCATGAAATAGAGAAGGGGAAGACAGTCCCCTGCCCACGAGTATCCAGAGCTTTCGACTTGATAGGTATTGTCACGCTAGGTTCATGAGTATGTCTTCGAGATGGGCGGTGCTAAGCAGTCCCAGTCACACTCCTTTGGTAAAGCAACTACTTATTCTACGGGAGACAAATTCTGAAAGCTATCTCACTGATGTAGTTACCATCGATCCAGATATGGAATATCTTGGACGTTGTTTCACCATTGCGGCAGTTGTGCATATGGTGCTGGAGTTGGAGTTGGTGATGTTGGACGCGCAGGACGTTATATCTCGGTGGCTTTCCTCTTGCTGCTTCAACTAAACTGCTTATGGAAGGCTGAAGATTGTATTTCCTGTTGGTGGGATGTATGCTTCCACGAACATCATGAGGCTCTTCATTACTGGAAGGCATGGTGCTTTCCAGCAGGGTGGATGCTATCGTTGATGAGTGTTCAATAACTTCACGAATTCCAGAGGATTACCAAAAGTGCAGATTCTCCAACATAGCATGGTAGACATGCACCATTGTCTGATAGAGTGACTCGATTTTGTTCAACATGACGCATGGAAATCATTATCCTCTTGAGGCTTCTCCCTTGAGGTATCAACTCCAGTGGAAGATTGCCGCCATAGAGCGTTGATATGTTGTACCAGAATTCTTTTAACCCAATGGCAGTACAATATACTAAAAATTTCCGAGAGAAGTTCGAAAAGCTATCTTATTTGCGTCATGCTCGTACATCCTTATCTGGTTGTAGCCGCTGTAACCATCCATGAAGGAGAACATGCCGTGTCCGCTGGTGGCGCCTACTAGCATGTTGATGTTAGGCAGAGGAGAGTCGTCCCTACATAAGGTATAGCTGATGGAGATAGGCCTAGGAGATTCCTCATCTTCGAGCTCATCAGTTGTGGGGTTGATGTCGTCTTGCAGATGTTGTGGAGCATCTAGCACTTGTTCTTGTGGTTCGTTGTTATTGCAGTATTCCACTGGGAGGGGAGAACATGCATCAGTCTCCCTCTTGTTGTGAACATGGTTCGCTGCTTCACTAGATGAAGAAGAACGCCTTGTCAGCAAATATGCATTGGGAGGAATAATCCTTAATGATGCAATTCGGTCCTCCTCCCGGATTGACATCCACACAGGGAGTAGGATGCAATGAAATTTGTATGGTTCTTCCCGTGGAGATTCTCTTGGTTCGAATAACTCTACTCCATACATCGATGCGTAATGAGACAGTGATGCAGTAATACAGACAACTTCTTTATCCAGCATGGTATTCAGGCACTGATGATATGTTGAAGGGAAAATCCCGTATGTGCTGGTCTGGTTTCCTTCGAAGTCCGGCATTGTGGTAGGCTTCTGTATTATCTTGCAGGGGTGAATCTTGGATGTCCTGAGATCCTTGAGGGTAATCACATTCGAAGACGCTCTTGTGTCGATGAGGGCCTTCCTGAACTCTGAGCCCTTGATGCGTGCAGCAACATATAGGGGCCGGTTGTCACATTCCTCCGTCATCATGTCGTCCACTATAAATGTAACATCATTTACATATGCTTCTGATGCGGTTAAGACTCCTTGAAGTGAAGGAGTCAGGTGCACATTCAGATCTATCTAATTAATTGCAGCAAACGTCTCCGCCTGCTGATTCATCGAGAGATGTAAGAGTTTACACAAGCTTTCCACTAGAGATGCCACTTCCTGCTCCATTGGTCTCTGGTTCGTAGTAAAGTTGTCGAAATGAGGATGATCGTTGTGAGGACCAGTCCCCAGTGTAAGAGTCTCCATGATAAGACCGCCCATATCTGATGTTGATTCTTTTATCAGGTCCATGTAGGCCTGCGTCGTTGAAGTACCTTCTCTGGGTACATTAAACGCGCTCCCTGTTGGCTTCAGGGGCTGTCGAGGCTCTTCTAGCAATCGATCAGTTAATATATTAAGAAAAGTGAGTACCTCTTTCTGAGTTGCAGCCATATCCATTT
This sequence comes from Papaver bracteatum, assembly GCA_023529315.1. Classification (NCBI taxonomy): domain Eukaryota; kingdom Viridiplantae; phylum Streptophyta; class Magnoliopsida; order Ranunculales; family Papaveraceae; genus Papaver; species Papaver bracteatum. The sequence goes on along the minus strand of JAJJWX010005377.1, from coordinate 1,366,561 downwards.
GAGTCTTAGCAAGGACTTCCTTCCTCTCCATAAAATCTGCGATGGTAATGGGAGATGGTCCTCCCCTTGATCCTCCAGTTCCTCATCCTGATGAAGGGGTGGAAGTTGTTGCTCTGGTGATCACTGGAGGCGTTATACTTGAGGAGATACTGGGATTTGCGGCTGCTCTGGTTCTTGTGATATGAGGTGTCGCGCCCAATGGAATATCTCATCCTTCTCCGCTGGTGCTGGTAGTAAATGAATTAATTCCACGAGATACATTGATTGCACTGAAAGGCTGTACGGTACCACCACTAATTGGCATCTCAACACTAGGACTTTTGTCGGCGCTAGTCCCGTCAGGATTGGTTGTTGATCCAGACCTAAGATCCACCATTTTGAAATCAGAGAAATTGAATTGGTATTGAAGGAATTGTCTTCACAACCGAGAGATTAATCCTCCCATTGTGGTCGCCAATTGTTTGTGGGAGAAAACTACTTCTGCCGGTTTAGGTAATTTTGGGTGTGTGTGGATGAGAAGTGAGTTTAAACCTTCAACAAATGTGTTGCACGATGAGCACTTTGATTCGAGAGATAATATGTACAATTCTGGCCTAAACTGAAGACACGACCGTTACATATTTATTTCGGTCACAGGTGAAGGATGTGGGTTGATCTTAGGGAGGGAAGCGAAGAAGGTGTTGAGAGTATGAAGAAGAAGGCTATTTGATGACTTGTTAAAAGAAGGTTGAGCAGGCTAGCAAATGTTGCAGGCAGGCTCTGGATGTTGAATACGATGGTATTAACACTTGGTTTTCTGTGTTGTTCGGACTTATGTGTTTGGAAATAGGGAGGAGAACCTATTTATATAAGTCGATAATCCTTCATTACGTCTCTCGTGGGAAAGTGGAGGAAGTGGAGTGATTGAGGAAGTGGAGTTGTGTGTTAGTTCCACACGGTTGCTTGCCCACTTCTTCTATCATCGCTAACCGCCCATGTTTCCCTGACACGATCTTGTGATAACGTGTTGCACACTGCACGCTGTAAACTGCTAGACCAATACCCCAGTTTGTATCCCCCAGTTGTGACGTGATTAATGTCTCGAGTGTGTGGATCGCGGGACTCACATAAAATAGTGCAGGGTGAACCATGAACTTGGTATAACATCGCATGAAGCCATCTTCAGGTGACCGTTTGGAGGCTGTATAGACATGCCATGCCTTGGTCGGTTACCCTATGAAGAAGAGTGACGGATGGTGGTCATGATGATACCTTGTTTGCTGGTTGATTCGCACCCTAAGTCATTCATCTAAGCTTGCAAAGTTGGACGGACGAGATGGCTCGTAGCCTTGCTTGCGACCGTTGGATGGGAGGCGCGCATGCAGCCTCTTTCGGCCCAAACGTTTGCATGCTTAGGGAGTTCCAACGGAGGAACCGATCAGCCCTGCATGGAGGCGGTACAATGGTGCTCACACCCATGCCTGCTTGAATCACAAAGATTTGATCTAAGCCACTCGACTCAGGTGACAAAGACGAGTGGTCGAGATTAGAATTTATGGAGGGGCCGTGACATGTTGCCTTTGGGCGCGCGTAACGAGGTGCTCGTCTATCACTGACCTTGGACGACCGGCTAGGCATGAAGTCGGGCCCACGGTGGTCATGCTAGCATGCTCGGTTCGCTCTAAGTCTCCATCTTGTCCTTCCATCCAAGCCTGCGAAGATGGACGCTCGAGATGTTTCTACACCGCAAACCCTAATTAGGATTTTGGACCGGCCACTTTGGGCGATCGGTTTTGGGTTGCGTGTGCCTCCTTTGGGGAGACCGACCATGTATACAACATCTTGGGTCGACAGTGAGCATGTACATGCTTGCTCTATGACCCTGGGAGCAATCTAAGCCATCCAACTATGCCTGCAAAGTCGGATGGTCGTGATCGTTTTGGATCTTCTCAACCTGCATAAGGCTTTAATCTAGCCTTTTTTGGGCAATCATTTTTTGCACCACGGCTTGCCTATGAGGGAGTCGGTCATGTAGGTAGAAAGTGGGCCCGCCAATGGTGTACCATCACTTCACTACTTGTTTTAGGGTATAATCTAAGTCGTCCAACTATGCCTGCGAAGTTGGACGTTCACGATTAAAAGGAACCCTAGCCGTGCGTCATGCTCACTTTGAGCGCACGTTTTGGAAGGACCAACTGTAGTTGGTCTTGACCGTTCGGTCATGTATGAAGGTGGGTCCGAGGTGATCATGATAGCATGCTCAGGACCCCCTGAATCTATATCTACACCCTCCATCTATGCTTGCGAAGTTGGACGGATGAGATATATTTTTGGGTTTGTTTTCAGCAAGTGAGACTAACACGGGTAGTCTTGCATGCGTTCAACAGGGCTAGTATAACCTGCCGTCAGGTAGCCTACGGGTGTTTGCACGTCGAACACAAGGCTTTAATTAAAGCATTAATAGTAATGTTGTATACCTACAGAAAACCGGGATGGTTGTTACATGCTCCGTCGGGATGGTTGCTACATGCTCCGTTCTGGGTATGTTTTAATTCTCAGGGATGGTTGCACATGCTCCAATGAATTAATATGGAGAGAAGTATTCATCGCCTGAAGGCTTTATCCTTTGCAGGACGTCAGCTTACAAGAATTGGCTTTTACAATTATACCCTTTAAATAGAAATCCACCATCAACAGGATCAAAACGTTTTAATAGCATGAATCCTAAGCTAAGGCATCTAGGTATAGTTCTAGAGACCACTGTTTTATCTTATCAACAAAAAAAATAAAATTTTGTTAAAATGTTGAAATTAAATATTTATAAGGGATGGATTTTGAACCGTTGGATGATAAAACACTCGAGCGACTTACATTACGCCGAATGAATAAGATTATGTCCCTTGCGGCATTGACTTGATCCCATAACAGAATCTCTACCAAGCGGTCAAGACTCAAGATTCTACCTTTGCGTAGAAATTCTTCCTCGGACAAATTTGTCACTTTACTATATGAATTTTTCATTTAAACATATCCATATTGATTTTCCACGTCCACACGAACTGGCCTAAGCTTTATGGTTGGATCTGTATGGGGTTCTAAAATCAACTGCAGTGGTGCGTGTATAACCAAAGACCAAATAGGGGAAAAAAGACCAAAATTTGGGTTTAGTCTGGTGTGTGACGCTACGGGTGGAAGACTAAATTTGGTGGAGCGTACACTGTACGTTCGCCTGGTGTGGGGCGTAGACTATACGTTCGCCCGATGTGTGGGGAGATTCCAAAAATGAAAAAAAAATAATAATTATGGGGCGAAGTTATAAAGCTCGCCCCATATAAAGAGTTTAAAAAATAAGGCATGGGGCGGAGGTATAAACCACGCCCCATACTAAAGAAGAAAAGAAATAAATTGGGTGGAGGTATAAAGCACGCCTGGTGTGGGGCGTGGAATTTATGTACGCCTGGTGTGGGGCGTAGATTATATACCCGTCTGGTGGTGGGGCGTGGACTATACCACCGCTCGACTATATTTGGGTTTAGTCTTTGGTACATACCAAATATAGTCTGGGATTTAATCGATAATCGGGGTTTAGTCGATAGTACCCCACTACGTCTCGTTCATTTACCAAATATTTGAGTTTAGTCGCCCACTGTGATTGCTCTCTTGTAAACATTTTTGCGTTCTTTTCTTTCAAGGAACTCCATGGATTGTTTACTTGAACACAAGAACTCTAGGCACACGCGTTGCGTGTGCGATGAAAATTTATCAAAATACAATGTTGGCCCCCATTTGACCCAAAGTTAATTACAGCAAAGCTAAGTAACACATGGCCCCGGTTCACCACTGAACACCCCTCCATGTGCCATATAAGAATTTCTAATTACCTTTTTGACCTCAAATAATATTTTCTCTTTCGATTCAGTTATATAAATGTAGGGGCAAAACGGTCTAAAAATTTTGCAGCTTCATCTTGTACAGTAAGGGTAGTTCCCTTTATATAATAGATAGATAGATAGATAGATTACACTTGTGTCTCTCTACAATTTAGCTCTCTGGTTATGTTTATTTAACGCGGCTTATTCGACTTCCCATGAAACAAATCTACAGTTCTACGCTACTCTGTAGTCTGTCCAGTCCAGTGTCCACCCACATATAGTATTTTGCTCCTTTATAACACGGTTACACAAAGCAAATAGGGGGGGAAATAATATTTTTGGCTCTCTCCGCTTGTGTTGTTTAGCAATAAAATAAAAACATATAATAATAGTTTCCCCGACAAATGTGCCAATAGTCCAATGACTCCAGGTCCGCTAACACCTTTTCCCCAGATCTGACCCAATTTTCTTCTCAATTTTAATATTTTTTCATTTTCAGATGTTTAATTGTCTTTTACACAACTAAACAAATCAATTAAAAAATTTGGTCGTTTTCAAAATAATAGAAGGCTGTGGACTAGTACACTACTGGGAAGGTTTGTAGCTCCAATCCCAGCTAATAGATTAACTTTTGGTATCTCAAAAGCACTCTCCTTCCTCTGGAAAATTAGAGGTAGGATTTTTGTTAAAAGAACTAGTCAAAGTAGTTTTGCTGTTCTTATTATTAGGTTTGAAAATGAGCATGAGATTAATAGAGTTCTTTCTCTCGAAACTAGGAGAGTTTTTGGGGACCTTTTTTTTCTTAAAAAGCTTGAAATCACAGATGAAATTAGACATTGGTTTCCAACTCTAGAGATGTTTTTTGTCACTCTACACAACCTTTACCCTGAACAAGTCACTAGTGAAAATATTAGGAGGTATTTTTCAGTAAATGGCCATGTTTCTTCATTTGGATTTCCATATCGCCACCCTAATGGCAGATTTTCAATCAATGTAAAGACCTTAGTCAATATTAGGGATCCAATTCACTTCTCAGTTAATGCAGAAAATGCCCTAGGATTCTATAATGGGGTGAGCTTTGAATTCCACAATTTCCCAGCACTATTTTGTGGTTACTGTGATCTGATAGGACATAAAATCGAGAATCGCGCAAGATTTGAGATTGCACAACAGCATGAAGAACTTCAGCAATAACAAGCTGAAATGGAAGCTCACTGGGCAGCCATGCAACAACAACAGGAGAATGAAGTTCAAAATCATGATCCATTTGCTTATGACAACTTGGAGGAGGCCCAGCCAGCCATGGAGTAGTTAGGCATGGAATGGAATGAAGACTCATTATCATCCTCTTCAACTAGATATCCAGCCTCAGAAGTAACTTACACTGACTTTCAAAGAGAGCTAAATGAAGAGATAACAAGTCAAGAAGGTAAAAGTTCTGACCATGCAGCCTTTCATCAAGTCCTTAGCATGGTTGACTACCTAGACAATTCCCCTGTGACTAGTATTGAACAACCAAATATTCATAGTGGATCAACCTCAGCACATCATCAACTTTCACAAGCTGAACAAGATTACTGGAATAATTAGAACACAATGGAGAAGTACTTCAATGAAGACAACCAGGTACCAGCTGCAAAAAAGAATGAGAACTTATGAAGATGGAAGAAAATCTGATGCAGTTGATGTCATTGTTATTGAACCTTCTCTTAATTAAAGGGACCATACACACAGGTTGTTCAAAGGCCAATCCAGCACAGATGCAGCCAAAGAAAATAATAGCCCCCATAATCCTTAAACAGAATGACAATCCATTTCTTGAAACACAGCCTCAGGATACCATTAGGGCTTATTTTCCCTCTGTTTGTATATTGTTGTAATTCCTGTATTTTTTCTAATTTTCTGCATTAGTTTTAATTCCTAGCTTTGGTTTTTGTTAGCTTTGCTCCTTGTATATTAGTACTACATAGTGTATAGTTTTTTCCTCTTCTTGTCTAGTAATTACTTGGTTTTTGCTCCTGATAAGTAGTGATGTTTTTTCTGTTTATCTACATAGACCGACATTTCATTTTTATCTCCCTTGATCTGAATTCCTTGTGGAGTAGTTAGGATAGTGTTTTGCTCCATTCAACTGTAAATCTGGTGTTGAGTTTTAGATTTTCCTCTATCCTGATTACCTGCAACTCAGATTTCATTAACTCCTTAATCTTAAGCCTTACAGATTCTTCTTTTATCTGACCTTTAGATCCTGTATCTGTTAACAGACCCTTGGTGAGCTCTGAGGTTAGATTTTTATGCTCTTTTAAGTTTTTTATTTTGATCTTAACTGACTGGGCCCAGGTACTACTGTGAATCTTTTTAGTATCCTTGTTAAGAATACTGTGTCATTCTGCTCAGGAACGGTTGTTCTCCTTCCTATTTTGGTTTCTCCAATTCTGCTTTTTACCTGCTGTGCTCTAATTTTCTCTACCTGATTATTTCTTTGACATTTGGGATTTTATACTCAGTTTAAGCAGGCCTGTTTTCTAGTTAAAGTAGGATTTTTCTCATTTTTTGTTCCAAAACCTATCTGACTTTCATTCCTTTTGAATTTTTTTCATCTTCTTCTTTACTGTGTATGGTATTAAGTCTTGCTTTGGTCTTGTTATGATTTTATCCATGAGGATTCTCTCATGGAATGTCCAAGGAATTGGAACCCCTTTAACCCAAGACCATTTTAACCATCTAAACTCTTTTTACAAACCTGACATTGTTTTTTTGGCTGAAACCAAAGCTCAATTATCTAAGATGGAACCTTTCTTTAAAAAACATAAAAAAAATTGACTGGTTTATAGTCCCGTCCGTGGGAATTGCAAAAGGGTTAGCGATTGCCTGACACAATAACATAGAAATGAATCTGATTTCAACAAACCTGAATGTGTGTAATTTTGATACAAAAATTGGAGACAAGGAAGTGATATTAACATGTGTTTATGGTGCAGTGGAAGCGGAAGACAAAATAGATCAATGGTCTTATATAGCAAACATTGCTCAGCGGTTTAGCAAACCTTGGTTACTAATTGGTGACTTAAATGTGATATTAGATCCGGACGAGAAGCAAGGAGGAAACAAATCTAGCTCCAGCAGCAAATCTTTCATAATTCATACAATTGATTATTTGGGGCTACAAGATGCGGGTTACGAGGGATCTCCTTTCACCTGGTCAAACAACAAGCAAGGTAACGCGAATATTTGTGAAAGAATTGACAGAGCTCTTACGTCATATCTATGGATACAAAATTTCCCGAATACCAAGGTAAGTCATCTCCCTAGAGTAGGGTCTGATCATACTCCGCTCTTACTAGATTCTCACCCTGATAAACAACTATTACAAAAACCATTTAGATGCATTAGATCTTGGCTCTCTCATCCATCCATTTCTGCCTTAATTACCAATTCTTGGACACTCCATTCCAATAGTGATCAAAATAATAACATCTGTTCAAAACTCCAACTCCTCTCGTCAGACCTCTCTAAATGGAACTCTGATGTTTTCGGAAATATCCACAAAAATATCAAATCCCTAAACAATAGAATTGACTCCCTACACAAATCAGGCAATTACTCTGCCAATCTAGAAAAAATTAAAAATCTGCAGACCGAATTAGGAGATTGGTATAAGATTAAAAATGACTACTACCACCAACTCTCTAGGGACAAACTCTTTAAGGAATTTGACCAAAACACCGAATACTTTCACGCTACCGCCTCCAATAGGAAAAGAATAAATGCAATTCATACCCTTAGAGAAACTTCAGGATTATGGATTTCAGAAAGAGATCAAATCAATTCACTTCTGATTAAAAATTTCTCTCAAATAGGCACCTCACAGATCCCTAATTATTTGGAAGATTTATCCAACATTATTGATCCCTGTATTTCTGAAGAGGAAAATCTATCTCTCATCTTAATTTCTTCAAAACAAGAGATTTGGAACACTATCTCTAATATGAACCAATGGGGAGATCCAGGGCCAGATGGGTTCCAACCAGGCTTCTTTAAAGCTAATTGGGACATCTTAGGGCCAGATATAATTCAATCAGTGCAAGATTTCTTTAAATCAGGATCTTTAGACCCGAATTTAAATTATTCTTACATAACTCTTATCCCAAAAATATCCACTCCTCAAACTCCAGCTGATTTTAGACCAATTAGCCTGAGTAATACTATATACAAAACCATATCAAAAATTCTTTCCAATCGTCTCAAACCAATCCTTAATAAGATTATTTCTCCTAACCAATCAGCTTTTATCCCTGGTAGACAAATCACAGATAATATCATCATTGCCCATGAGCTTATCCACACAATGAAAACTTCGAAAGCCAGAAAAGGACATTTTGCTCTAAAATTAGATCTCTCGAAAGCTTTTGACAGGGTGGAATGGAAGTTCATTAAAGCTGCCCTAACTGCTCTAGGTTTTAGTGATTCCTGGGTAAACCTCATTGCACAATGTATTTCAACCACTTCCTTCTCCATACTTCTAAATGGTTCACCGGGACCGTCTTTCAAAACCTCCAGAGGGCTTCGACAAGGTGACCCCCTCTCCCCTTATCTCTTCCTCATCTGCATGGAGATCCTTTCTAGGCTTCTAAACAAAGCGGTTTTGGAAAGGAAAATATCCGGTCTGAAAATAAACAAAAATGCCCCCAATATTTCCCACCTTTTCTTCGCAGATGATTGCTTACTTTTCACAAAGGCATATTTAGGGGAAGCAAAAAACCTTCTTGACATCTTATCCAGGTTTGGAGAAATTACGGGTCAAATGATAAACCTTCAAAAATCCGGAATTTATTTCAGCCATAGAATTCATCCGAAACACGGAAAAATCATAGCCAAAATTCTAAAATTTCCCTTAATGACAAAAAATGATAAATATTTAGGAACTCCTCTCTTTTTTAATAAAAAAAGAAAAGAAAATTTTGAACCCCTCCTACAAAAATACTATGCCACTTTGCAAGGTTGGAAATCAAAATTACTCTCTCAAGCCGGTAGAACGGTGTTAATAAAATCAGTTCTACAAGGTTATCCTACTTATCAGATGCAAATGCTGGATCTTCCTAAGGAAACTCTAGATCAAATGGATAAAATTCAAAGGGACTTCTGGTGGAATAAAGATAAGCCCAAAACAAGAGGAGGTTATTTTAAAGCTTGGGTCAGCATATGCAAACCAATCTCTCAAGGAGGTCTAGGAATTAAAAACCCACATCAATTCAATATAGCACTCCTAACGAAGTTAGCAAGCAGACTTATCTCAGAACATGATCAACTCTGGGCTAAACTTCTGAAAGCAAAATACTTCCCCAATAACCACCCATTAGAAGCCTCTGGGACTTCAAATTTATCATGGATTTGGACAAGCATACAAAAAAGTCTAAGCCTTATTAAAGGTAACTTTGTGTGGCAAGTAAAAAATGGAGCTTCGATAAAAATTTGGGAAGATAAATGGATACCCAATGAAGACACCATTCAGCAGCCGATGGCTTCTCCGGATCCGGTCCCTCAAAGAGTAAGTGAGCTGATTACTCATGATGAAAATTGGGATCAAGATAAAATAGATAACCTCTTCACTCCGGACATTAAAGAAAAAATCCTTGCAATTTCTCCTAATATTCAAGAACAAGATAGGATAAGATGGCAGCACCACTGCTCCGGTTCTTTCTCAGCGAAAAATGTCTACAACTTCCTTCTAAGAGAAGACCAAGAAAATAACAACACTATGGATTTTCCCTGGCAGAAAATATGGAAAATCAATGTGATTCCTAGGATTAAAATTTTTATTTGGAAATTAGCCCAGAAAGCTCTCCCAACCAATGCCAGACTAGGAGCTCATAATAAAGATTTTATCACGGATTGTCCTATGTGCAACGTTCAAACCCAGGAAACAGAGCAACACCTAATAAGATCTTGCCCATTTGCTAGAGCTATCTGGTTTGGGCTCTCTTTAGATGCAGTAAATTCAAGATTTAATTCAGATTCAATAATAACCTGGATTAAAGAGTAGATCACGGGACCAGATTTCACCATATATTCAGATAAGATAGCAACAATCTCCTGGTTCATCTGGAAGTATAGATGCTCAGTAGTTTTTGACAAAATAAACCCAAACCCAAATTCTCTTATAGAGCAAATCAAAAAATTCTTACAACAATGTCCTCAAGAGAATATCTACAAAAGTAAAAGGATACATCCAGGTATGAACTTCAAGGAAAAATGGACAAGCTTAACATCAGATTGGATTATTTTTATAGATGCGGCTTTTAAAAAGGAAAACTCTACCATGGGATATGCGTTTATTCTTTATTCAGTGGACAATAAGACATTTATGCACATAGCAGCTGGATCAGATAGGGCCACTTCGGCTTTCCATGCAGAATCAAAAGCTTTATTGAAGGCCGCTTCTTGGTTAAGTGAGAACATTTTATCCAGTGTCTCCTTAGTTACAGATTGCAAAATGTTAGCAGAAACAATCAGAAAGGAATGCAAAATCCCAGATTGGAAGGCGGAGTCTACCATCAAGGCGACTCATACAACTCTACAAAAGCTCCCGCAAGGTCAGGTGCACTATATTAATAGAAGATATAACTCTGCAGCAGACCACATAGCAAAGGAAGCTCGTGCAAAGAATATGAGGAATTCCTCAAACCAAATACAATTAAGGATTTCACAATCTAGTGTGACGTCCAATATTTTTGAAAAAAAAAAGATATTGTAAATCTTATGTACATTATTGCTTGATTAATATATTACTTTTTCCATCAAAAAAAAAATTAAAAAAATTGGTTATCCTTATTTCCCATCCCCGTTTTTCTATTTCCTATCCCTTCACAATTTGTAAAACCAATTTACTTTTCAATTCTAAATTTTCCTATGTACCATCTACAAAAGTCAAATTGATTTTGACTATGACTATTACCATATTTATTTGCCTTTTTCTTCATCAAAATCTCTTTTTCATTAAACAAAACTCATTATCAAGTTTGAAACCCTAAATTAAATTCCAACGGATCATTAAAAAAATTACAATTAGGTTTAGTGTTTACCATGTTTGAGGATACTGCTTTAACATTTATTACTATCTTTTAGATACAAAACCAAAACTAGGAGGAAATATGATTTTGCGTGCAAGTATGTTCACAACTCCACGCCATTAATCATGATACTCCCTCCGTCCCTACTATATAGGCGGAATATGGGATTTTTCTAGTCTATATAGGCGGAATTCCAATTCCAAGAAGATTTTTGACATATATACCCATATTTATGTTGCATAGGAAATTGTAGTGATAATAAGACAAAGGGTAAAAATAGGAAAAAACATGAAAATTTATGAAACCCAAACAATTTCTTAATTGAAGAGATTTCACCTTCTCCGCCTATATATTGGGTACGGAGGGAGTATTTGTTTTTAGTTTGCCACTCTCGGAAAATAATGGCGTGGAGATGTGAACAATGACATTCTTTGTTTTTTCTGTGAACAGTCCCAATCCTCCACGCGGTTATCCCGCCAAAGATTGATCACGTATCCCCTCGACAATGTTCAAATGTAGTGAAAATCATTAACATACGCCATTAATTGACAATGAATTGTTATTTTATTTGATAAACCCTATTATGGACCTGGTGGACTGATAGAGGATTTTAATTCATGGCTAATATATAGTTTAATAGTGGTGGCATTGTTTTTTGTGATTGAAGATGTAAAAACGTGTCCTGTGATGGGAATGCGGATAATCTATATCAAAACTATTGTTTTGTGGAGACGAAGCAGGAGAAACAGTGGTCAATTGTAAAGATGAAGAAGAAGCTTTTTTTTTTTTTTTTTTTCTTCTCGAGTTGTTGATAGTTTCATTATTTGGGTGTAAATAAAATGTCAAACAGGTGGTATTTAAGAAATATTAAAGTATATGTGGATGATACTTAAGATTATTGGGGATAGATTTTATGTGGATGGTAAATAGGAAAAGTAAGGATAGAAAATAGCGAAAACCAAAATTTTAATTTGCTTAATTAAAAATATCAAGGATTAATTGGGGGCCCGGAGAACTAATTGGGGGCCATGAATTTTTTATACCCACACCCAGAATTTTAGGGGGCTTCCAAAATGTAGTTGAAAGTACTATTTTGCCATTCCCCTAAAATTAATCCTAAAATCCTATTAACCTTAAACCCACCTCCCCATTTCATTCATCCCAACCGACCCTTCTTCTCTTCTTCTCCTCTCCCCCTCCCTCTATCAGTTCCTCCGTTAACGACCATTTATTAAAAAAAAAAAAAAAGGATTTGAATCGTAGAAATTGATTTCTCAAAATGGGAGTCGTTAATCATCCCGTTTGAATGTCTAACGATCTTTCATCTTTGTTTAACGATTTTTCATCTTTGGTTAACGATATTTGAACTGCATGTTGGACTTTGGAGAAATCGTCAACCATTAGTGGAGTTGTTAAAACTAGGGTCGTTAATGTTTTATTAGGGTCGTCATTAAGTTTGCGACACCACTCTGTTCAAATAAATGAATGAGTCGTCCACATAACAGGGGAAATATGCTTAAATCGTTAAAGTCATTGTTTGGGGTCGTTAATGTTTTATTAGGGTCGTTAACATTTCTTCATTTGAACTTAGGGTCGTTAAAATCATTGTTTGGGGTCGTTAACATTTCTTATAGGGTCGTTAATCATTGTTTGGATTCTTCATTTTCTTTTCTTTACAGATGGGTCTACCAAAAACAAGGGTCGTTAATCATTCTTTAGGGTCGTTAATCATTGTTACAGATGGGTCGTTAATCATTTTTTACAGTCGTTTATTTATACGTCAAAATATTAACGACCTATTTATTCTTCCATTAATGATGAAAATGAAAACGACTAATGATGAAAATGAAAACGACCTCCACCACTGTCTCTCACTTTTTTTCTCTACCATCGACATACCCCATTCCCTCACTTCCCATTGATCACTTCCTAAAATTCATTACCATATTTTACTTTTTCTCTCCATCGATCAACATTCTATAAACCAAAGTCTTCAACTTTCACTGTGAACTCTTCTTCTCTTCATTGCTTCACTCCAATATACTCTTCCACTCACTAAAGCTTGCAACCATAAGGAAATGTTCTTGAGAAAACGGATATGGAATATCAAGTCGTTAACTCAATATGCAAGAAGTTTGTTACCAAAAGACGGACATATATGGAACATCAGTCCATATGTAGTTGAAGATTTTTATGGGCAGAGGAAACGGACACGGAGCATAACGCGAGATCTCAATCCGGTTTGGAGTGAAGTTTTGGAGTTTAATGTTGGTGCTCCATCAAATGTATTTTTTCCATTGGAGAAAATATATGTTTAGTTGGATTCAAGGTGAAATTGGTTTGAGAATTTATTGGTTTGAGAATGGTAAAATGATAATTAGAGTGTTGTAATATGAAAGGGTCGTCCATTTATAGTAATGTTAAACTAACGACCCTTATAGTGAAAGCTACAGAGAGTAAAAAAAAAAAAAATTGTTGGGTCCTAAATATTTTAAGTTAATGACTCTATATGACCTAAAAGATGGAGTCGTCATCTTTTTCAAATTTGATGAACGATTTTTCATAATTGCAGATTGAAGTTGTCAACGTTTTCCAACTTGGTGGACGATTTTTCATAACCTGCATATTGGAGTCGTATATTTGTGGGCTAAGTCACTAACGACTCATAAGGGTCGTTCGATTATTATACACTCGACCTAACGACTCTCACACTTTGAGTCATGAGATTTGTGCGATTTAAAGAGTATATGAAGTTTACCTGATTGTTTAGAGCTTTTGGTTCTTCATTTTGAGTATTGGTTCCTTCATTTTGAGCGAAAGGATTTTCATTTGCAACAATTATCAAAACTTCCCCCAAAACTCACTTTCTTCCTCTCTATCCAACAAAAAAAAAAATTACAACAATTTTTTTTCTTCTATAAACTTTCTTTTTACCCAAAAACTGATTTAATCTAACTTAACAAATTAACAACTAATCTAACCTAATCAACTCAATTAACAATAATTATTTTTTGGGTAGTATAGACATTTTTAAAAATTAAGATAAGGGATAGCACCAAAGTGCTATTGGGAGAACAACTATTCAGGCCCCTAATTAATCTTTCTGGCCCCAATTAATCCTTGAAAAATATTTAGAGTTTGATCACCTAAAACTCAGATCGGCGGGCCCTTTAGTGTTAGTGGACTTTTCTACCGACATCGGTCCTTCGTGAATCATAAATGAAGTTGCCGACACTACAAATGAAAGGGTCGTGAACTATGTAAAGGGTGTACCATCATATCGATTTCAACTTAGGATCAAGATTTCTGACACCTTTTGTCTAAATTGACTACCCATTAATCAGATCTCTTTTTTCTTTTTCTTTTTCTTTTTTTTGGTATACATATCCATTAATCAGATCTCAACCATGAGTCACTGAATTAACATCAATATGGTCTATAATACCAAAATCGGGGTCTATGGTGGAGTTTGATCTACTACTGGGTATCACCAAACCTAAGACTGGGTCTTATGGGCATGCACAAGGGCTTCCCAAGAAGAAAAACCGTGGCCTAAAAGGGTGATTCCCGCAGAGCTTCCCTAGTGTGCGGGAATCCCAGCGAGAAGACTCCTGGAACGGCTAATGGTTAGCCGTTCTAAAAAAGCAGATAATGGTCATCAATTAACCGTTCTGAAGTAAAAAACGGTTCATCATTAACCGTTCTTATGGAACGGGTAATCATTTGCCGTTTTAAGAAAGGAAAAACGATTAATGGTTAGCCGTTCCTTGACCTTTTTTCGTTTACATTCCGTGTACACCCATTTTCAGTTTACGTTTTCTTTTACGATTAATAGTTACACTGTATTTGTTTTGAGAAGTGTATTGGAGTAGTATTTTTTTTAAGTTTTGTTGGATGTAAATCTGGACTAAATTTTATCCTCGGATTCTTATCTTCATTAACGGACTGTTAGCCTTGGATTTTATCATCATCAACGCACTGTTAGCCGCGGATTCTTATCTCTAATTGATATCTTATAAATCTATATAAATCCCAATCTAAATTTTTAGAAACAAAATTCATTCATTATCCATTCAAAGAAATACCTACCTTGAAGCATAATCCAATTTTCGAAATTTACCGAGTAACGAATGAATTCTAGTAGGAAAGGAAATCAGATAGTGTGTGTCGAGGCAAACCAAATTTGTCCACTTTTTTTTCTTGATGACCATTCCGCAATGCAGTTCCCTTGGATGTATTTGAAGTGTCCACAGAGAGGTTGTACATGCAAACCAAATTTGTCCACTTTGTTTTCTTGATGACTTGCGCGTGGATTATTCCATACAACGATATCATAATAATCCTTAATCTTTCCCCAACTAGTCCTCAGTTTCATCTGTTGGAAAAGTAGGGTAATAGAGGATGAAAACAGAGATCGAAAAGAATGTTGTAACACAAGCTTCAAGCCCTTACGATTCTTTTCAGCAATTATTTCGACCCTTCCCAAATAATTGGCAAGTACAATTGGTCAGTGAAATATTGCCTTCAGGATAGAATGAAGCCCAAACAACGTTGTTGAATTCAAGAGTTGTACTCCCTTGACCCAACCAAGAACATACAGTATTTTGTTTCTGAAGATGCTTAGAGAGAAATAAATTTTGATAATTGAGATGGGAGAAATCCTTCACTATTTAAAGAGGGATTCATGCCTTTTCGTGATGTCTTTTCATCATGAACAGACGCTTTCAACGGGCATCCATTAATGGTGTCTTTTCATAAGAAACCTAATAGGAACGGACAGGTTTCTGTAGAAAATTCTGGAAATGTTTTTAACTGTCGAAACAGTTATGTACAACCAAAAATATTCCAACATCATCTGCGGTGCATCTATACCAGATGTATGGCCATCTCTACCTTTTACGGATAAATTTTGGTTCGTCGGGCACTCCATATCATTATCTAAATGCACCAAACGAAAAATATAAACGTATGAGTTGTGTTTTATCCAAATTACATAATCAAAATCATATATTACTAACAACTTTGGATTCCCACATTTATATGAATTGTGTACTGTCCAAATTACACCATTGCAACATAAGTAGGATACATAATTAGGATTATCTTAAATCAAATGTCACTAAAATTCAACCATGTTCATCACTAACTAACCAATCATCCATGTTCATCAATTAATATCAACATTTTTTCATGTTAAATTAATGTCAAACAAACACAAACCACTGACTAATACATGTGGCATACAATTACTGTGAATAACCTATCAATTTTGCAAAATTAAACTTCATTGAAAGGTATTAGGTTAGGAGGATTTACCTTGAACGATTTAGTGATTAAAACACCTTCAAATAAATTCAAACTTGGAATTCACCCTTTGTTCCACAAACCCAAACAAAAAAATTGATGAAAACGCAGACTTATTGATTTTATGGAAGGTGGAAGACGAGCTCTGCTCGCTGAAAAAAAATTGGGGGAAGAACAAATGAACTCTGTCGAGTTCTCTGGCAGTTTTGAAGGAAACATTAGAACGTCTAATGGTTATCCGGTTCAATTGATTTTGACTGTTCAAGATAAGGTAAACGGTTAATCATTATCCGCTCATTGTTAAACGGTGGATTATTACCCGTTATATGTAGAACGGGTGATCAGTTTCCGTTTTTTTCCATCAAAACGGCTAACCATTAGACGTTCCCGGAAGTGTCTGGGATAAACCGCAAGACCCAGCCTCTTCCCAGGCTGAGGTGTAAAGTTGTTTGGGCAGTGGCTGGGAAAAGCCATAAGACCCAGTCTAAAAACACATTTTTTTTAGAAACCTATTATTGGGGCTTAAAAAGGGTGAGTTTTTGGGGATTAATGGGGTCATGAAATAATAACCCATAGGATCCCTTATCCATTATTTTTTGTAATGTCTAATCTACCTTAATTTGTGCTAATTAAATTAATTAAGCTAACTAATCAGTCTTAGTGAATCGATTAGACTAATTAAAACATTAATATTTTGCAAATCAAAACTTGATTTTTTTGAGTTTTGAAGAAGGAAAAATGGTGATTTTGGTGAAAGTTTTTTGAAAGTTTTTGAATAAAAATGATGAAACCTTCATCACAAAACTCAAGATAACCTTATAATCAACTCCCACCATCAATTTTATCAATTCAAATCTTCACTTAAAAATTTGGAATTTTTTGTTAAGTTACATTGGTTTAAACAAATCTCTAGGACGGAAATTGTGTAAATAAATTCAGAACCAGCTCTTTAGTAATGAAGCAATTACGGTTAGGATATGATGAATTCCCAGACGTAAACATTAATAACGGATGGGATGTTAAGAACTTCTAGCCATTATTCAACCAAGAATCTCCTGAGTCTGTTTCACGGCTGGGAATTCTTATATTTTCCGTCCGTAATTGAATATGTAAGCTGAGAAATTTTGATTTTCAACATGAATACATACTACGTTAAAAATTAGTAATACTATCATTCATTAGACCACAATAAAACCCATTATATACGTAATAGATCCCCGTTACAAAGTTGGTTTTAATTACATACCTTTCGATGTATTAAGAAGTCTTTGATGATGGCAAATTGAACTTCCAAGTTGAAATCATAACCTTTCCATTTTCTCCATTCCTTCTTAGCTTGAGCTGCGACTTCTCTATCAGTCTCACCTCTAAGTCGAAGTTGGTTGCACATACGACGTAAAGCCGTATATTCTTCCACTTTTTTGCGTATGTCTGAAAATCGAAGATACAATTCAACCCCATCGCGGTTGTTAGTGTTACCTGTTTCACTAAAAAAATTCTCAAAAAAATTACTCTAACGGCCAAAACCTTGCTTGTTGGTGCTTTAGTTTAGGGACCGCTTTATCCGAAAATTACAAAAAAAAAAAAATGGTTGTAAAAATAATAATCCATAACAAAATGAATATAACATATATGTAATTTGATTTATTACCTTTGTGCCACAAACCCTAGAAGCCCATGAAGACGTGTAGCCAATTAAGACGGAACGATCTCTTGCCTCACCCCAAGGTCTCCCATTTTGGGAGGTAAAGGCTCGATAGCATCAATTACTTCTCTTGGTGCTGTCTTAGGTTTATACTTCTTCTTTCCATACCCCTTGTCCTCCTCCTTGCCCTCCCTACTGATTTACCTTTATCAATAGCAGCACCACTAAAAGTGCCAACTTCAGTTACTCCGGTAACAACAAGTACACCTTCATTTCCACCACCACTAGAAGTTCCAACTTCAGTGACATCAACTTCAGTTCCTCTAGCAACTCCAACTTCAGTTCCTCCAGTGACTCCAACTCCATCTCCACCACCTTTATTTTATACAGCAGTCACAACTCCACTTGCTTTCCTTGCGTTTGCACCCAATGGTTTTGCGTGACGAGGTTGCGGAGTTGGGTCACTACGAGGTGTTACTTCTTGGGATATTTTCTTCTTCTTTTCTTTTCCGCTGTTCCAAGACAAACAAGGCAAAAAAATCAAAAGTATATAAGAAATACGCCTGGGAAAATTTGACAGTTGCAAACCGTAACACCTAACATGGCCAGGAAAATTGGATAGTCCAAGACGCAACAACTATTACGGATGGGAACATAGTAATCGACCAAGCCGAAAAACAAATTACGGATGGGAACTGAGTAATCGACCAAGCCGAAAAATAATTACGGATAGGAAAACCAATACGTTGGTATATTGCTAGTTCACTAATCAACACAAGACCACATACGGCTAGGAAATTCCAAGCCGTAATATATAAACGGCTAGGAAACTGAATATTACGGCCAGGAAATAAAGTTACGGATAGAAAAACCGAGACGTAACTATACTACTGCTTAAAAAATTACGAACACAGTAGAATATACAACTAGGAATATCCTAGCCGTGTACAACTAGTTACAGATAGGATTTCTCCATCTTGTACACATCGATTTTGTTACGGCTGGGAGTTCTTAGATATCCCAACCGTGTAATTTATAAACGGCTGGGAAATCAATAATTCCCAACCATTATACCTATTTACGGCTGGGAACCCAAGAACTCCCAGCCGTAAGCATTTTCGGAAACCATTTTTTCAGACCTAAATTTTTCGAAACCAACAGAATAATCAATGAAACCCTTAAATAAAGGATAGGTTTCTGAATTCATACCTTATTGTTGTCATATCAGGAGTCTCGGTGGCTGGTGGATCTCCTTCATTCACTTCTTCTTGATCTTTAGTTCCATCTTCATTTGATGAAGTTGGTTTCTCTGCTTCAGTAGGAGGTTGATTCGACGAAGATGGACCTAGATTTTCCTTAGGTTTCATGGTTTTATAGAATGGGTTTAATCGATGACGATTTTTTTTTGAATCGACGATTAATCGTTGAAAAACGTTCAATGGAAGAAGAAAATAAGAAGAAGGAAAGAATATGAGAAGAAGAAGGGGAAGAATAAGAATGGGGTGTGGGGGGCGGGGCTGGGCTGGGAGGTTTTTTTCTTTTAATGATTTTTCCATATTTTTTTTTTGATTATATTAGGTAGTTAATGAGAGGGTATAAGGGGAATAAATTAAAATTATAGAGGGTATTTTTAAACTTTTACACAAATATGATCTCCCCTATAACATTTGGGTTCCACTTAGTAATTTAAGCCCCCAAAGTCCCATCCCATTTTAGCCCCAACAATAGGGTTCTTTTTTTAACACAAAATTGTTCAATTAACCCAATAACGACAATTCCTGGGTGAAAAAAACATGTAAAATTTGATACTGTTTAAATGGACGAGAATGTAAAAATAGTCAGGATGTAATCAGTTTCATCTTATCCATGTTCATATATTTTTTCTTATTTTTAATTTACATCAGGATGCATCCAGTTTCACTCTCGCTACTTTTTAAGTTTAAGCTATGATGAATCCAGATTCACTCTTACTATTTTTTTGGTGTCTATTTCACTCATACTACTTTTTACTCGTTCATTAGAACCATGATTTAAAATTATTTTGGCAATTGACCTAATTTCTCTTTAACACACTAGGAAGTCATTTGTCTGCCGGGCTCAATATTACTAATGTTGGTAGGCACGAGACCTCAATATTACTAATGTTTTTTATTGACCCAAGGACTTTGTTTCCATACCAACATACAAAATTTTCAAATAACATAGAGTACTAGTTTTTCTTAAGAGATAACAAGACCCTTCTATCTTTCTAAGAACTTTTGTCGACCTCGAATCAGAAAATGTGATTCGGATAAATGAGGGGCCGAAAATGAAACAGGCCACATAAGTGTTTTTCATTTTCTTTCCTAATTATTCTATTTTATCTTTGAAACCCAATTGAGAATTGAATCCAAACAAAATAATATTGGTCGAATAAGCCAACCATCAAGTGGTATGATGGTTGACATGCTCCCTCCCGTTGTAAAAATAGGGGTTCGAACTCCGTAATTGCCGTAAGTTATTTTTTAAGGAGTTAAAGACTACTATTCCAAACCAAAAAGTCGAACATCACTGCTAATAAGGAGATGTAAATATACCGCAATGTCCCTTGATCAAGTGATTCAAGTGAGCTTTAAGTCGTGTTTCTTTGCCAAGTAATGTTGTTTGATTGCGTTACTTCCCTAAAGTTTCAACGTATAAAATGGGTATGTATCTTTTGTGCCAAAATAAAAGTGAGCCACTTGTGCCAGACCAATAGTGTGGCGACACCTATTCTCTTTTATTTGCAATAGCAAAACGGGTTGTGGTTTCCTTTTTGCGCTCCTCTCAGTTAAGAAACACAAATACCTCCACCAAGATTTGCGTTCATCCCAACTATCTGATCAAAAATAGAAAAAAAAAAGATTTGCGTTCATACCCAAAAAGCTAGATAATCACTAAATTATTGCAAAGGAGAAGGTCGACGTGTTCAGGAAAAACATCAACGTGGGGGTTAACATCCAGTTTTTCAATTCCATCAACATAATAGTTCTCCTACCGCTGATATTACTGCCATACACCTCTGCACAAAGAGATCATTGATCCAGTTCTCTCCCATTTTCTTTAACCGATTCATTTTGATTGTGTTTTGATCTAGTTCTCCTCCTCCTCATCTGTTATTATTACTAGAGCATCCCATGATTTCATCAGCAGAGAATATCCGCCATCTTTTTATATCTTAAATCATCAAATCTCAATTTCCTCTCGCTTTCTCATTATTTTGTCATCACTCTCTCAATTACAGCACGAGAAACCTTGAATTATCTGACAAAATCCAACGAATTTCTTAATTTATTTATTTGTATAATATAATAAAAAGTGAAGTAACAACAATATTTAATTTCTTATCTAATCTCCCAATTTCATTTTTTGATCTGGAAAAGATATACACGAGGAGTTCTGCTGTGATTACGGTTGGTGGTCCAATTAAAGGTATAAATTTTTTCTATCCTTTACAGATTTCACTGGAACATTCCAAGTAATAGTAATAAGTTTGTTTTTGATTTTTTTTTTCCAAACTGATAGGAGAGGAAAAAGGAAATTACAACCGGTTTTGCTGTTACAAATAAAAAAGAACATGTGTCGCAATGTTATTGGCGTGGCACAGGTGGCTTACCTTTCGTTTGGCACAGAAGATACAGACCCGTATAAGATATGGTGCAATTAAAAAAAAATTATATCTTTATTAGATTGGTTTAATCTTATGATAAGTATGTGTACAAATACAAAAATATTTTGTCACGCACCCAAAATATTTGGAAAAAAAATAAGGCTAGTTGCTCGAGTATTTTCCGATCAAGCAGCATCGTAGTTAATTATTAGACAATATAAACGGTACTTAATCGACTCACATGGTTTAAACATGTATTTTTAAGTATTACATGATTCAGTAAGTATTACCACGACCATCCATGTGTCCAATGGTTAGTTTTGTTGCTGCTAGATCGAATATGCTGGAACAACGCGCAAATATAAGTAAAATTCTTCATTTTCAAATGAGTTGAACACAAAAAAAATTAGGAACTTCTCCAAAGTTTCACATCGAGGACTCTTCACTGTCTGATCTTTTTGTAATAAGAACATCGAGGACTTTTATGTTAATGGGTATTTTAGGCGTTTCAAGAAAGAATATTTTATGTTTTAACACTCGCATGACTAACGTAACTGAGATAGGGATGGAAGTTATTGAAAATAAAAAATCCTATTTGATAACGAAATATAAAAGTACTCCTTAAAATTTACTTTGTTAAGGCAAGTTATATGGTGGAATCAAGCTATGAAAAACGCGGAAGAAGCGTGAGAGATCAAGTCTAATGGTTTCAAGTTGGGTTCGAAATAAGATTTTTCCAAGCTATCTTCTAGTGTTAGGCTAAAGATAACTTGGAATCCAACCTAATTAAAGTATCAAGTCTTTTAACGATCAATTTGATATTTTCGAAGTGTTTAGTAACATGAGATATGCTCATTCTGACATTTAATTTTCTATTTCAAGACAAAACGTTAATAGACTGAACGTTATTTTTGGAATCCTGGGACCCTCTGTCATTAGACTCACTCTTCCATAATTTATTCCAAATATATGTAGTATGTTAGTTGAAACATGGAAGATTTCTACCATCCAATTACCTCTAAGAGCAAGGCTTATGAGGTGGAGTATTTTATACTTGGAGTATGAAAACATTATGTAGCAAACCGTTTGCCATCTCATTATTTTCTCTTTATTAGTTTTTTTTTTTTTTTTTGAGACGTCGACAACGAATTTGAGTTTGACTTAATTATTCCCTTAATCCTAAAATCCCATGATGATGAAACCACTTCTTTAATCCTACATTACTTTATTTTGAAAGAGATAGAGTCTCAGCTGATAACCACTCCATCACATAGCCATCGAGAGCGCTAAAACCAATAAAAATGGTATACACTAAACTCTTTTTGGGTCAGGTCTTATGGACGTTCCGAATCTCTTCCTAACTTTGAAAACACGTCAACTCCAGAAGCTATCGGTTGTAAAGGTGATTCCAGATTTGGTAATAGACGCACGAATGGTTATATGTTTTCTAAGAAAAAAATTGAAAATGTAAAACCATTATACGCTTTAATATATATAATATCCAAAAAGAAGATATATATAAAAAATTAAATCATGTCAAATTTCTAGAAAAAAAAAAGTAAAATATTTAAAATGTATTATATTGTTTTCCTTTTCTTGGAAACATATAGGCATTATACTCTACATTTATACAATTCAATTCCCAGCAAGATTAGCTAGTTGTAACGAATCATGTTGGAATAATCGACTTCACGGACGCATTTCTGGACTTGGAAAGAGTTGGGGAAGCTCCGTAAGACCTATGTAGCTAGGCTAGCCTTAGCAATTAAAATTAATCAGCAAAAATACATTTGATTCGCTGGTTGAAGCGAATCATGTTGGAAAAATCGGCTCTATGACACTATCTTTGAACTTTGGAAAAGCTTTGAAAAATCATTCTGTAAGACCTAAACTTATCTAGCAAAATCAAATGGTGGGTTTGGATGCAAAATTTTAAAGGTGGAATTCATGGTTCGTCGGATTTGGTGGAATTATGATTCACTTGGATTTAGGTTTCATTCTGGATTTATAGTTCCACCAAATTTCTCATTTTGAAAACCACCTTCCCTTAAGATTTACTGGAAAATTTAGGAGGATTTATGGACTCACATTTTCTTAACCTTAAAAAGTCATATTTTTTCTCTCTAAACATTTTTCAAGCAGTATGTGAGATTTAAAACAAGAAAATATTAAGAATTCTAAAAAATTTCACTTGGCTAACACACGAGTAATCTCCATGATTTATAGTATTTGTAAGTTGTAACTACATGAAATTATACATCCCTTGTGAATTCTACGACCAAACACACCAAAAGCGAAATTCCATATCTTGAGTTAATTTTGTAAGCAAGGACGTAAAATAAAAACAGATATTAACAAAGGACTCGACCATAAACACGCATCGTAAATTACGCAGAGCACCACTAAACCAGACCCTAAAATGGAAACTTAAACAAATCGAAAAAACAGAACTCTATATTCTCATTTTCTGTTGTTCTTGTTCGTCGTCTTTCATGGACGTAGAAAAACCCTTTTTTGTTACTATCTGCTGGAGTAATATCACACGACCATCATACACAGTTTACTTCTTAATCCTCACTGTCATATCCATTTCCCTACTTCAGATTACTTCAAAATCATCTATTTTTCCATCAACATGGGTTATCGGTTCTTCCAAATCAGAATCGGAAGAGAAAACAAGTTTATTAATAGACCCAGGAAGTTGTTCCTGGTTTTGCAAAAATGAAGAATCACCCAGAAAAATGGTTACGTCTATTAGAGATTTTGGTGGGATTGGTGATGGCAATACATCAAATACAATAGCTTTTAGAAAAGCTTTAGAATATCTCAAAGGATTTGATAAGAAAGGTGGTTCACAACTGAATGTTCCAGCAGGAAGATGGGTTACTGGTAGCTTTAATCTTACTAGTAATTTCACTCTCTTCTTGGAATATGGTGCTGTTATTTTGGGTTCTCAGGTATTGATATTTTTTAAGTTTTTTCAATCTGGGTTCTTTGAATCTTAATCCTCTGTTCAGTTTCTTTAATTTTATCTTGTTTTTGCTATTTATTTTTAATTTGATAATCTATGTCTGGTTGATGAGGAGAACAGAATCCAGAGGAGTGGCCAGTCATAGAGGCATTACCATCTTATGGAAGAGGTAGAGAGAGATTAGGAGGAAGACACATAAGCCTCATTCATGGTGATTCCATCTCTAATGTTGTCATTACAGGTAATGTTAATTCCTCTGTTTGAAATTTCATTTATTGATTTGCTTAAGTTTGCTTGCTTATCCCTTTAAAAAAAAAAAAAAAAAAAACTATACCCTATGATTTACAGTGGTAAATCTGTGATCTATTCATTCTTCCCTTGTGAAGAGTAAATTATAATGTTTTTGGCATGGAGGATAAGCAATTTTTGTGGGTGGCTATTCACAATTATGTTGATGGGTATCGCCATTTATTGATTAGATCCAACTTTATTAGATTATGGACTTGAGCTTATTTTGTATGTATGTCATGAGAAGACTTGGATGGCTTTCGTTAGCCAGTAAGCTCTAAAACCGTTCACATGTGATCCACAAGTTCTGTATTACAGGTGTTTAATTGTCAAGCTCGTGATAATGAATCCAAGAAATAGCAACCACCAATTAAGAAAGTGAATGTTTCAAAAAAATTAAGAAAGTGAAATTCTTTGAACACAGTGCTCATTGTGGAACTTGGAACTATCGTTCATGTCTAGTTCTATACGATCGACCTACATATGAAGGGAATTTATTTATATTATTGGATTGGATGGAAGAGAAAATATATATATGAACGGGAATGACCTCCACATGTGTTATTTGAAAATGTAAAACATCTTCCTCGTCTAATTCCTGATCTTTGCACACTAGTGAACGCCTTTGATTGCTGAGTGGAAGTAAAAAACTAAAGAAAAATTATGAGGGGTATCTTAGTTTATAATGCCACTTTCACATTTTTTTTACTAGTAAAATCACATGAGAAGCCCTAAAATGTCAATTGCTTCTGCCAGCATCACATGTTAATTATTTTTTCTTAGCTAGGCGCAAAACAATGACATAGTAAAACATAGCTCAAAAGTTTTACTTTTCTCCAATTATATATGCAGTTTTTCTTCAACTAAGCATTAAATTTAGGTTCCTAGTTTTAGCTATGAAGTGGTGATTGCATACATTTGTTTAGCTGGTAAGATCAATACCAGTAATGAACTCTTTGCCTTTTTTTTCTTTCACAATGTTCATTCAACTATAAATGGTTTTCATAGTGAGTGATGTGGTCCCGAGACTGACCAGCATATTTTATATGGTCCCAACCAGCATCATATTGAAAAACCAAATATATGTACTCTAATATTGATGTTTTATGGGTTCACAGGAGAGAATGGAACCATTGATGGTCAGGGTAGGATGTGGTGGGATCTATGGTGGAACAGAACACTGGAGCATACGAGAGGCCACTTAGTTGAATTAATGAACTCACACAACATCCTCATCTCCAATCTCACTTTCCGCAACTCTCCTTTTTGGACCATCCATCCTGTTTATTGCAGGTATTGCTTCCTCTTCTTCTTTTGCTTTATTTGAAAAATAGTTGTTGGATTGATTGTGTTATTTTTACTTTATTTTACATGTCTTCTTTCGGGATAGTCGTTCTTACGGGCTCTATTACATTTGGCATTCTAGTGTCAGGTTTCCAACTTATATGTTCTAGTACCTTATAGATTAGTAAGACTGCTTGGTTAGTAGTCTTAAAAGTGAAAACGAGTTTTCGGTAATTAAAATACTGTTTGTGAATATGGGATGCATTCTCAGTACTTTGCATATCCAAAAACAGGCTTTTATTAAGAGAAATTTTTGTTGATTGTAAGTAATTGTGAGAGTCAATACATTTCAGTGATTATACCAAAGTTAATCTTTTACATTTGTACTTCATAGAGTTTGCACTTTTTTTTTACAGTTTTGTATTGAATGAATTAATTTTGATTATGACCTCTGCCAATTTTTGTACAAGATTTTATTTATTTCATGGTTTAAAAATAATAGGCAGCGGATATGTTCAAGATATTAGTACCATTGCTCTTCAGCAAATAAAACAATTACAATAAAAATCAATTGTTTTTGTACCCTGTTTTTATTTGTCATTGCTGATATTCAATTTTCGTTTCAGCGACGTTGTAATCAAGGGTATGACTATACTGGCTCCTTTGAACTCTCCTAACACAGATGGTATAGACCCAGGTAAGAGAGATGACAGGGTTGGATAAATTCCATTTTCTTTTACCTTATCTGTTTACATTTACAAGAATAGTTTTCGATTCATTCAAAACCACAGATTCTAGCACAAACGTCTGCATCGAGGACTGTTACATCGAGAGTGGTGATGATTTGGTTGCAGTGAAGAGCGGGTGGGATCAATATGGGATCAAAATGGCTCGTCCGAGCTCGAACATTGTTGTTCGGAATGTATCAGGTACAACTCCCACTTGCTCTGGTGTGGGAATTGGTAGTGAGATGTCTGGTGGGATTTCCAATGTACATATAGAAAACTTACATGTTCGCAACTCAGCTGCTGGTGTTCGGCTGAAAACTGACATAGGCAGAGGGGGATATATAACCAACATTACCATAACTAATATCACCTTGGACAGAGTAAAAACACCTTTTAGGTTTAGTAGGGGTGCTAATGACCACCCTGATGATGGATGGGATCCCAAAGCACTTCCCACTGTGAAAGGCATCTACATTAGTAATTTGGTCAGCATTGACACTATACGGGCACCATTATTAGAGGGAATAGAAGGTTCTCCCTTTGAAGGAATTTGTATGAGGAATATTAGTCTTTTAGGGTTGCACCCATCATTGAAATGGCAGTGCGAATTCGTCAAAGGTTTAGCTGTTCAAGTATCTCCAGAACCATGCCAACAGCTTCTAAGTGACAACAGCAGCTCTTCATCATGGTGTCTGAACTCAACAGGATTTCAATAACCAACTCAAACTCTTGGAGACAAGATTACATTATAAGCGTGTTTGGTAACATATTCATCTTGATCCAATTGGGTCTAGTATTGGCAGGCAGGACTGTTGCACAGATTCACGCACTTTTGATTGAGGCTGGATTCAATTAATCTACAATCTGTTGTTCGAAGAGGGAGGAATACATTCATGCTTGTATATTTGCGGGATTTAGTATTTGTATACAACAAAGAGATGTTCAAAGGTGCTCAATTTCATTTGCTTTGGCACTGATTTATGATTCATAGGGTTTTAGAAAAGCACATACCAAAAAAAAATTACACTGTAAAAAGTCTATTAGACATCACGGCAAATTTTAATGAAGAGATAGAGATGTTTTTTCTTTTGAAATTTTGCGTTACTGAGATCCGTTTCTTCGTATTTTACTGTTTTCCAGACTGGTATGTGCATAGTTTTCCTGTCATTTCGAAACTATTTTTTTTTGCAGATTTTTGTTTTCCATTCGATGTCACATTTAATGGAAACAGAATGGCATACTGAGAAAAACATTTGATATTAAACTTCAGCATCAATGGGAAAATCAAGTATAGATAATTAGATACACGTTGAAGAGAGAAGAGAAAAGGCGATTTTATGTCATCACCATTTCCAGAAGACATTAGAACCGCATTTGAATTTGTCCTTGCCTTCACATTCTACCTTCAAGTCTTCAGAGAGGAATGGCACGTTCTGTATCACCATGAGCAAAACACAGAAAAATTAGACATAGAACAGTTATGAAGCGGAGCTCAGACAGTATAAGATCTATATAATATAAATACCTTTCGCTTGGCTAGATCTTGGCACCCGGTGAAGTTCTCTGGGAATTTGCAGGTACCGAACTCAACAGTGTATGCACGTGCGAAGTTAGCTCCACTGGTGGCCAATCTCTTCTTGTCATTCAATTCCTGCATAAGGACAGTTCGTGTTTTGCTAAGTTCAGTAAGGTACTAAACCTGGGTAGTTGGTTTTTATTACAAAAGATACATGTTTTTTCAGTTTTATCTAAGCAACCGAGACCTAATAACAAAATTTTGGCAACCTGACATGAAGCTAAGTTACCAAGTAATCAGCAGACAATTAGACATCATGTTTTTCATCTTCAGAAATAACAAAAGTCACTAACCTTGTTAACTTTACTCCTCTCGAGGTATTCGTCGATGATACCGGCGTTGGCAGACGTGGTGGAGATGGTTGTAGATAAAAGGACAGCGGCCAAACCAAGAAGTACAGCTTTTTTCCCCTGATCTCTTTGTCCCTCGGAGACATTAGCTTTGGCGCAAATTTTCATGGAATTTTTAGAGCCTGAATTGATTGGAGCAACTGAAGAAAGCTTCAAATTCGCTTCTGAGGATGCAACTGCAGCGCTTGAGATTGCATAGTTGCAAGCTAACACACTTGAGTTCATGGAAGTTGCCATAGATTCAAAATAAAGAAGATTTCTGGTAAGAAAATTTGGCTAGTTGGAAAAACAGACTGAAAATATAATTGCACAGAGGAAGTCTGGGGTTGGCAGGGGTGTTGATGAATCTGTGTTTAGGTTTTGGATGATGTGTGGGTGCAGAAAATATTAAGTTTGTGGTTGGAGCGTGGATAAGGTGAGATTTCCTCATGTCTATTGGCGACTCTTTCTGCTTTCTTTTGTCCCCACAATAATCCAAATTTTTTTCTGGCTAATATTTAACACTAGATCACCGTTGCCACGGTGGGAAGGATCGACCGAAGAAAAAACACCGTTATGCATAATGGTGTTATAAAGCTAAAATTGATATGCATTTAATTTATGGTAGTTTACGTAAATTTCCACCATTTTTTATGCATCTTTTGTGGTGGTTTCAATCAATTTACCCCATGTGCTATGTATCATTTGTGGTGGTTTGCACCAATTTCCCCATGTATTATGCATCATTTGTGGTGCTTTGCATAATGGCTATGCATTAAATTTTAAAAGTCATCATCGATTTTTTTTCGTAAAAACACTATTTTATATCGTTGTTTGTACTCATTGCGTAGATTTTTTAAAATCCTTTCCAATGATATAAAATTTTTGAAATTCTAAGGCACCGATTTTTAAATATGTTATATTAAAGTTTGGTTGCCAATTATACCCCTGAAAAAATAGGATGTATAAGGAGTTATAATAATTAAACTAAGAGGGACATCTTAGACTTTTTATGTCTCAAAGACTACCACCAAATTCATTTCCAATCTTTTTATCAAATTGAACATTTGTGTTAGGTTTCATTTAACAAAAAAATGGCCATAAAAGGGACTCCCTCCCTACGGGCCCTTGGGGCCCTCCGGTCGGTCGGCCCAATTAGTTAGTTCCAAGGCAGGGGGGAGTAAATTAGTGAGCAGCTTCTACATTTAGGACACTTCATAGTTCAAACTTTTTGCAAAGAGAAAAGGAAAAATAAAGAGAATTAAGAGGGGGTGTTGCTATCATACAGCAAGCAATTTTTAGAAGGAAAAGATACACTTTTTGCAAAGTAAATTTTCTTTTCATTCAAACTTCTGAGAGTTATTTTTACTTCAGGTTGCCGGACTCTCTCTAAATGAGATGAGATCGCAAGATAAATTTTGTCAGGTGATGCCTGAAGCACAAACAGTGATCAGACCTTATGAGGCAAACTTTAAATTGTCAAATATAGCCTTAGGTCGACCGGAAAGGCTAGCCGCCAGGGTAGTTGTCCTTTCCTCCATTGGCAGCCAAGAGTCCATGCCAGCGGTGGATTAAGATTAGCCCTAATAATGTGATCGAACAAATGTTCCGAAAGATACTTTTCCTTTCAGGAGCATCTGTTCTGCGCCCGTTCATAATAATCAATTATACTTCTGATTTTTTTCGACACTTGTACTTAGCATATAGCAACAAATGGTGCTGCCAAAACGGGGCACACATTCTCCAGGCTTTCTACATACTTATCCCCTCTGAAAAATATTCTCCGTGCATGGACAACATGTCATCGTCGTGCCATACAATTTGATCAGCCACGTAACAAATTGAATTCACCGTGGCACATGCTAAGCTGTCTGCGCATTTTGAACCTCATATATAAGTTTAGTCTCTTCTCCTCTCCAAATATAGTCCAAGTTCCAGTTTTTTTTTTTAAATTTTGAGTTGTTTAATCAGAAGTGAAATAATTTGAGCTAATTGCAATGGCATCAAGTGATAAAGACGTACCGGAGAGTATGCAATCCTTTGAAACACCACCAACAGTACCAGGGAAGCCAATGTCAGTAGGTCAACATATGTTAGATAAAGGAGCAGCCATGCTTCAATCTTTGAAGCCTATTAAAATGATGCAGCAACATGTATGTACCTTTGCTCTTTATAGTCACGACATGAGTCGTCAGATTGAAACTCATCACTTTGTCACTCGTATCAACCAAGACTTCCTTCAGTGTGCTGTTTATGACTCTGATTCTCCCTCCGCTCGCCTTGTCGGTAATTTTCTTCATTCTTCTGGTCCTTTTAGTTTGTTTTTTTCCGGCAGAGCGGTAAATAATTCGGTAGTTACCGGCACTGTGAACTGAGGTTGATTTTTTTTAATTTTTTAATCAACCAGTGGAATTTTTTTCTTCGTTATTACGTCTCTTAACTCTTTAGCAGTTTAAATATTGAGTTAACAAGTTCTTGGATGCCTGCTATATACGTACAGGAGTCGAATACATAGTATCAGATCGGATCTTTGAAACTTTGCCAGCGGAGGAACAGAAACTGTGGCACTCTCACGCATATGAGGTTGGTCATTGGGAAACAACCCTTGTTACTGATTTACCATTCATAATTACTTTTTTATTTTAATGTTGGAAGAATCGGTTTACTATCTGGTGACTCACTCAGTCCGATTCGTATGCATTTGTTCTCCATTTGTAGCTGTTCATTACTTCATTATACGTGTTTTATAGGATTCTAACTTCGGTAAATAAATTTCAATCGGTTTAGATTAAATCTGGCTTATGGATGAATCCAAGGGTTCCAGAGATGGTACAATCGAGAGAACATGAAAATCTAACAAAAACATATGGTAAATTTTGGTGCACTTGGCAAGTAGATAGAGGTAATGAACTTTTTTTTTTTTTGGTTAATCTTGTTTTTTTTTTTTGCCAATCAAGAAATCCAATTTTTTCGGTGAAGGTATTAATTATCTGAGTAATTTTAAGGTGATGTACTTCCGTTGGGTGCACCATCCTTGATGATGTCTCCACAAGGAGTACCCACGGGAATGGTGAAGCCAGACCTGGTGCAGAAAAGAGATGACAAGTACAACATTTCAAGTGAAGATCTGAAGAAATTGAGATTGGAGGTTGCAGAACCAGAATGGATTAACCCCAATGCTGATATATGGAAAAAGACTGGGAAAGGATTTGCTGTTGATATTGAAAAGACCGAGATGAAATGCACTGTGCCATTCCCATGATGAATGACTAGGTGAAAGGCGTGGATGCTGATCAGGAAGTAAAATGATAATATGTAAACATGTATGTTCATGTGGTAGTTGTGTTTATCAGTGTATTGTGTGTGTGCTCGAGTGGTTGCAGCCTGTTCCCTGTTTAAACTTTATTTCATCTTAGGATCTTTTTCCTTTTTATGCATATCTGCTGTGAATGGTTCGTTTTTGGTGACTGAATGCTAAAGCTATGGGTAAGCCAGGGATGAGTAAAGCTTTCTCTCTTTAGTTACCTTTCCCTCTTTAGTTTTTTTGACCCAGATTTGGTATATTTTAAGTTGGGGTTTTTAGGCTAAGGCCCGACCCATGCGTAACCCGTAATATGATGTCCTTAATTAAAAGAAGTTTAAATTTAGGTCCCGAGCCCTTTTATATATTGTAAGTCCTAAATTAAATAAAATTTAAATCTAAGCCCAAAATTATTAAATTTAAGTCCAAAATTATTAAAGTATCGTGTGAATATGTAAACAGAAGTTACACATGTATCCAGAAGTTACACATCCTTTACATGTGTAATGCAAAGTTATACATCAAGAAAATAGACATCAAAAAGAAAGTATCGGAAGTTACACATCCTTTACATGTGTAATGCAAAGTTATACATCAAGAAAATAGACATCAAAAAGAACGCATACAAAATATACATGTGTTATTTTAATATTCATTTGTAATAATTTTATTTTAATATTTATTTGTAATAATTTCTTAGCATGTGTAACACATCTGTCTAGTGTAATTGAGAGTTACATATGTATCTATTTAGTGCAATTGAGAGTTACACATGCATCTGACTTGTCTAGTGTAATTGAGAGTTACATATGTATCTATTTAGTGCAATTGAGAGTTACACATGCATCTGACTTGTGTATTCAACGTCAACTTCAATTCCAGCGATACCAATACCACAAATAAGCAATTAGCTTTTATGAATTTATCGGAAACCTAAAATATACCAACAAACATGAACCAGTGTCAAAAGAAAAATGCAAAAGTATATTGTTCAATATTTAGGAGAACAACAAAAATTATTCCATAAGAGTGCTTAATGTTAATAACAGTTACAATGAACAGACATATGAACCAATGCCAAAACAATAATGCAAACAAATATTATTCAGTATTTAAGAGAATAACAATAATAAAAGAGAAGAAAAATTGAAGATGCATTTGGCTAGTGTAACTAGCAGTTATACATGAAATGATATGTGGAAAAGCTGAAATATACATGAAATGACTAGTGTAACCTGAAATATAACTAGCAGTTATACATGAAATGACTAGTGTAACTCTCAATTAGTGTCGAATTTGAAAAAGAACAATAAAAATATGCACTTAGACACTACATAAACATTATTTCATGGGACTGTGTCACCTTGACAAAAAAAAATCCCGATGCGAGCTTCTTAAACAACAGAAATTATGGAACACATTAAAAATAGGAATAAACTATAAAACCAATTTAAAAGCAATCAGAAAAATAGGACTACAAAAATGGATGTGTACTAGGAAGTTACACATCCATATGGCTTGTGTACCTGGCATATGTCATTTTTTGGTTGTAATGCTTGTTCATTTTAGCATGTGTAATTAGTAGTTACACATGCATGTGACCAGTGTAACTAAGAGTTACATAAGCACATAGCATGTGTAACTAGAAGTTACACATCCGTACGACTAGTGTAACTAGGAGTTACACATGCATATAGCATGTGTACATCAGAATGTCTACTAGTAAACATCTAAAATCAAAGAACAATGCTTATTTAAGCGAGGGGATATTAAGATAACATCTAAACTCATCTTAAGATAACATTATACGGTAGTAGCACCGAATGAAAGCAAGATTAAAGATACCGACGAACTGACATTCAGTGCTATTTCATCTATAGTTTATATAGAGGACAAACATCTGAAGGTAATTAAAGGAAAATTTACCTGAAGCAAATGATGGTTGCGGCAAAATGAAAGAACTGAAAAGGCTGAAAAGCTCATTACTCCGTCTGAAGAACATGACCATATAGACCCACAAAATGGAATCTGAAGAATTCATTATCGAGAGACATAATCAATCAGTGAGCAACCGTGAACCTAAAGATCGAATAAGAAATGCAGGAACAATACTAGATCACAACTTCAGAAACTAGTAGTTACAATCTAACTAACTAGTAATTCAATTAGAACGTGTATCTATAAGTTACATATCTAATTAGTATGTGTAACTAGTATCTACACATCAATTTAGCTTGTGCACCTACAAGTTACACATCTAATTAGTATGTGTAACTAATAGTTACACATCCAAAAAAAAATCAGATAACTTACAAAAGAATCAGTACCAACATAGATTAAACTCCGGCAAGTCCCTAGCTTCTAGAGCTAAACGGCCATGGGTTTCATATACCTGGAACCACAAGAAACATGGCGTGAAAATAGGGAATCATACACATTTTGGAAAGGGATATATATCTAAGAAATTTGCTCTTTGAAACAAGTAATGCTGATTATTGCTGGTTTTAAATCATGATAAATTTATGACGCAAAGTATCAGAAATATCAACATGTGCATGAGAACATATATAAGCTAGAAGCTAAAAGATTAAACTGGAATTGTCACAGAATTTTGAACTCTTTAGAGTAAGGACGTACCTTGACTGCATAAACTCTAGTGTATGCATATGTTAAGTCACTAGACAATCAATAAGCACATCAATTGCAGAACACAAAACGCAAAGTAAGCAGATCTATATTATTTACGAATAATTCAAATCAACCAAAAGAAAACTGAAAAACAATGAGGCTACATAAACTCAAGTGTATGCATATGTTAAGTATTGATGGTAAAGCATCTAATCAACGCTAGGTTGTTGATAAGGACATCAATTGCAAACCACAAAACCCAAAGCAAGCAAATTTACATTATTTCCTTTTGAAATGTATAGTTTAAGAGAAAAATCATCTATGCATGGAAGATATACATCCCTAAATGCAAGTGTAATCTGCAATTACACATCCAAAATTCAAGTGTAACCATCAATTACACATCCTAAAAGCGTGTGTAACTAACAGATACACATGCTAAAAAGCATGTGTAACTATTAGATACACATGATTATAGCAACACAAAGTTCATCAAAGATAGGTTCCTACCAACAGAAGGTTACATACTTTTCCTATAATTCTATAGCAATTAGCATATAGCGACATAAATAGTTACAGATGATAAGACACTCAAAGTTCCTGGAGTTCAGTTTTTACCTTCAATATTTGTACTGCAGTAACTGGAACCTAACACCTTAAAATGTCTAGTGCCAACAATCTCCAAATGTAAAGCAGAGTAATAGAAAGGTAGAACTTATTCCAAAATAGCTACTTCCTTTTTAATGTCCGCCAAGTAATCTGAAATAAGTACGATATAATCTATTATGAATGAGTTATAGATAAATTCCATGTTATATAACACCCATCCGATAAAACATATTCAAATCATTATGTTACAACCTACCACACCCATATGATACATGTTCCTCCACCAGTTACTCTTCCTCCATCTCCAATACTACAACCATCACCATCACCATCACCACCACCAGCTCCATAATCCTCTTCTAAAACCTGCACCTGCACTACCAGCACCTCCTCCAACTAAAAGTGGGAAAAGTTACCTATACATTGGTCAAACAAATCACAGTTTTATAAGTTTCATTAGTATTGCATTAGAAAACAAGTTAAGCATATAATTACCATGGATAGTAGCCAACAAAAACCATTTTCAATAAAGGTTTATGCCAACATATAGAACTTCTAATGCAATTGAAGGCAAAGATGATACATAGTTCAATGTGATGATGCCAAATTCCTTATGTTGTTACTATTTAAACATCTTAAAATTCCATGAAATCTATCATGAACGGATGAAGTCGAATTTAAATAATGGATGAAACTCAAATCAAACGATGGGTAATAAAAATAATGAAATGTAGAGCTTTAGAGCAGAATATCATCCAAGGAAGAGTAGTCAGCAGATACACATACTTAAATGCATGTGTAATCAGCAATAACACATCCAAAATGCAAGTGTAACCAGAAATTACACATCATGATGCAAGTGTAACCAGAAATTACACATCCAAAATGCAAGCCATTAGCTAGACACAACAATTATTTTAGCTTCACCTCAACTGCAGTTGCAGATCAACTCTGTCATTCATTAAATTAAGCCTAAACATTCATCTAAAGTTCGCAATCCCTGTAAATGCAGCTGTAAACAACCAGCACCATCCTTCTGCAATTAGCTACAAGACAACCTGAGCACCACCAGAACCACCAACCCAATTTCTGAATCTTCTTCACACAGCCACACCAACAAAACCTGCAGAAACCTATTTCTTCCTCTCTTCTACAGTTTTGAGAGAAAAATAACGAAATCAATATCAAAATTCAAAAATGCAGAGAGTAGAATCCAGATTTTTTATCGCTACAAACACATCTTCCTCATATACAAACAGATCTTCCTCTTCTACGAGAAAAACCAAATGCAGAAAGTAGAACCCAACATCTTCCTTCATAATTCAACAGTAAAAACCAATCATTCACAAGGGATGTTAACATAGTAAATTTATCAGAACAAGTTAACCTTAATCACAACAAAAATATAAACATTTAAAAAAGAAGAGAACCTTGTGAAATCAACTAATTACCTGTGACCACTAGCACCAGCAGTAGAAACTTAAAATAGTTTATCCTCTATCTTCTCATCATCTCCTTCAATTCATCAATTATGAAATACACCACCATTGACTTAAAAATCCTCCTTCAAACCTGCTCCAATACCACCACCTCTATTACCACAACCTCCTCATACTCCTCCAGAACATGCATCTCCACCACCAACACCACCATAGATTCGTTAATCAAATTCAACATGTGTAGTTTACAAGTGGCTTCATTAGAATTATGAGAGATCATCGTTTTTATTGAATGGAAAATATATTCTTAGATGATTGAATTCAACTCGTATTATCAACAAATCGAACTTAAACAACAACATCAACAGAAACAATAACAAACCTAAACATACCTAGATTCAAAACCTGTTGATTCAATAAAAATCATGTTCTTCTCCGATCTGAATAAAGTCAACGAAAAAAATAATCAAAACCTAATAAAACTAAGAAAATAGAACTACTAAATGAGGAAAACTTATTGAATCAAATCAAAAACCTTACCTGAAGTAGCTTCGAAACAACAAATTAG
Organism: Papaver bracteatum; assembly: GCA_023529315.1. Taxonomy (NCBI): domain Eukaryota; kingdom Viridiplantae; phylum Streptophyta; class Magnoliopsida; order Ranunculales; family Papaveraceae; genus Papaver; species Papaver bracteatum. The sequence continues at coordinate 1,329,342 of JAJJWX010005377.1, read as the reverse complement.
AGTCAATTGATTGATTCAAACTTGCAGATTGATGATCAGTTGTTAAACCTATTTGAATCAAATCGATTAAATCTATAAATCGATTGAAAACTAGAATAATTCAATCAATACATGAGATATTTTAGAATCAACTGAAAAATACAGAGATTCGATCGTAACTGATAGAGAAGAAAGAAAACCTTAAGAGACTCATTGTAGCTCTGATACGAGATTCAATCTAAAACCAAAAATAAATGATTGATTTCGTTCTTTTGTAATAGGTAAACGTTGTTAGAGCATTGCTCGGTTGAACTCGCATGCGTTGCTATCTCAAGCATATTTGTCAATATTAGTGATCAAAACTATAACTCTTGATTTGTAGTCTACTATAGCTAAGGTATCGGACTAGGATAGAGTGTAATTGAGCTCAAGAACTCCACGGAAATAATCATCCAAGACGAAGGACTACTCGAGGAACTGGTGGATATTCATCGACTAAATGGTATGTGGAGACTTGAACTTATCTATCACTCAAAAGTCTATTTATCTCCTATCTTGAGATAAAGTTGTTTTGCTGTATAGACTAAGATTATACACATTTAGTATTTCGATCCAAGTTTACCTCGCTTATCTATTTTTCGAAATATGTGTTGGTAAAGATTTCGCTTTAGCCAAGTTCATCTTTACCTAGTGACGAAAGTCATGCTAAGTTTCAATCACTTTGAAAATTGCTCTGACGAAAAATGGTTTGTGAATAACAACTATATAACGTCCTCTGAGAATGTTTCAATAATTGAAATGAGAGTTCAGACAATATAACCATTGGAGGATATAAGCATTATTATGAAAACACATATATGTATAAGTCCTTATTCCTTGAATCAAAGTTTGCGAACTTTGTTGATCAAGAGAACCGGAGAAGTGCGTGAGCTTCAATCCGCGAACTCAGTCCCTGAACTGGCGGATGTTCTCGACCCGAGAATTTCTGTTGGAGTTTGTGAACTCCGTCCAGGAACTTAAATCGGCGAACCCAGTCCGCGAACTTGAGTAGGTTATGTCTAAAAACGATATTTGTGAACTTATCTTTATAAACTAAGGGATGCTATTCCAAACCGTGGCTATATAGTTCATGAACCTATTCGAGTGAATCAAATCATTTTTTATTTAATTGTGTCTTGTGTAGTACATGATATTTCCTTGCAATTGAAAAACTCTCTAACTAGTTCATTTGAGTCATTTGAACTAGTTATGGTGAAGAAGAATATGGTTGATATGAAAGTTATCATATGGCTAACCATTAATTAAATAATTTTTGAACCAACTAATGTACAAGTTTGGGTACGGTTATACAAGCCTACAAACGTGCATTACATGTGTGTATAACAAGCTATGTTTTTGATCTAACGGTTGACAAATATTAGCTTGAATCTAATCAGGTTTTCATCTAACGGTGAATATTGAATATTTTGTTACTAAGCTAACATTGATTGCAAACCCTGATTGGAAAGACTATATTAGGAAGAAATCTAGCAATTGGGAAACCCAATCCCCACACATTCTGTGTGATACTAGTTGTGCTAAGCTAGAGTCGATTCTCCTTTAACCTTTGGTTTCTTCTTCTAAACCAGGTTAACGACTTAAATACTTCATCGAGGATTGTGAAGCCAAATCGATACTACTTTTCTTGTAGTTGTGTGATATGATCTTGCTGTTTCTATCGTACGTGTACAATTGTAATAATTGGCTAAGATTTTTATCTCCGATAGGCAAGATAAAAAGTAATCACAAACATCTTCGTCTCATCGTTTGTGATTCCACAATATCTTTTTTCGCTGCGTCGACTAAGACTATTGTGAGACGATTGATAATACTGAGTTGTTCTTCGGGAATATAAGTCTGGTTTATCAATTGGTTCCTGATCACCTTGATTTATCAAAAAACGGAACAAAACTCGTAGGTATATTCGTGGGAGACGAATTTATCTTTTACCATAGACTTTTCTGTGTGATACAAATTTGTTTATTAAAGTCTTCGACTTTGGGTCGTTGCAACTCTTAGTTGTTGGTTAGATTAGCTAATGGAATCAAGTATGTAGTATCCTGCTGGGATCAGAGGCGTAGGAGCATAACTGTACCTTGGATCAATGTGGGATTGATTTGGGTTCAACTACAGTCCAGACCGAAGTTAGCTTGGAGTAGGCTAGTGTCTGTACCAGCTTAATACAATGTATGTTTAATCTGGACTAGGTCCCAGGGTTTTTCTGCATTTGCGGTTTCCTCGTTAATAAAATTTTGGTGTCTGTGTTATTTCTTTTCCGCATTATATTTGTTATATAATTGAAATAATACAGGTTGTGCGTTGTTCAATCAATTAGAATATCCGACCTTTTGGTTGTTGATTTAAATTTATTGATACTTGGATATTGGTCTTTGGTACCATCCAAGTTTATCTCTCTTGTATTTAAATTGAGACTCGCAGTTTGCTTGAGTAAGATTTAAATCGGGAGATATAGATATAAACTCTTTGATATACTTTTCTTTTGATTGAGTCTAACTGTCTAGTTGATTCTCATAAAAGTATATTGGAGTTTGTCCATACAGATTTCTGATTCGAAATATTGGGTGTGATTGTTAGACCCCTTCTTTTTCAAACGTCATCAGCGGAGATCGATGGAGCGAGAATCATTTCCTTGCTATCGCAATCGTTTTCTTCGGTTTGATACTAGAACCCTAATTTTCTTCAGAGCAGAGACGAGAGAGAAGTTAGAGAAAGTGAAAATAAAATATGATAATTAGTTTTATTACATATAAATACTAAAGGGCAGTCCTGGTATTATTAAAATTATGCTTTACTAATAAGCCCTGAAATCTAAAGTTTTGGGCCTAAAAATATCAAAGTATGAAAGAATGAATTGACATTGAATGATCCATTTAATGGGGCTTCTATATATTGAACCCATATAGTAGGGGGTTCTAGTATTTTTCACTTTCGAGTTTGAGCCGAAGATCTCGGAAAAAAAATTAAACGAAAATGTTGAACATGAATCGTGTATCAATAGAGCCAATAAAAAAACTCGTAGGAAAACAATAAAAAATTGAAGTAACTTTTGGAGGCAACTTTTAGAGGTATATTGGTATCAAAAAGTATTTAGTCTCTTAGATGTGAAAGGCTGATTGGTATCGAAATTTTGCACTGTGGCTGAATGCAAATTGGTATCACAAATTGGTATCAAAAATTATTCACTGCTGCAGAAGCAACTCTCAATCTTAGGATGTAAAGGATGTTATCTAGGTCATATAAGGAAATCAAGTGCGTGAAACCTCGAGACAAGGGAGCGCGGTTATAACCGAATTGCTTGGAGGGTTGATTCAGTTTCATCTATATTCCAGTCTAAAGTTTGATAGTAGGCTAGTGTCTGTAGTTGGTTAATACAATACGGTATTCAAATCTGAACGAGTTTCCAGGGTTATTATGCTCTTATGGTTTCCCCGTTAACAAAATTTCTGGTGTCTTGTGTTTTTCCTTCTCCACATTATATTTTTATCTTTAAAATTAGATTAAGGCAAGTTGTACGTATTCAATCCAAGTAGATAATGTTAGAGCATTGCTTGGTCGAACCCGCATGTGTTGCTATCTCAAGCATGTTTTTAAATGTTAGTGATTAAAACTATAAGTCTTGATTTATAGTCTACTATAGCTAAGGTCTCGTACTAGGATATAAAGTGTAGTTGAGCTCAAGAACTCCATGGCAATCATCATACAAGATGAAGGACTACTCAAGGAACTGGTGGATCTTCATCGACTAAAAGTAATGTGGAGACTTGAACTTATCTATCACTCAAAAGTCAACTTATCTCCTATCTTGAGACAAAATTCGTTTTGCTATATAGACTTAGATTATACACATTTGGTATTTCGATCTAAGTTTACCTCGCCTATCTATTTCTCGAAATATGTGTTGGTAAATCTTTCGCATTATCCAAGTTCATCTTTACCTAGTGACAAAAGTCATGTTAAGTTTCAATCACTTTGAAAATTGCTCTGACGAAAAATGGTTTGTGAATTACAACTATATAACGTCCTCTGAGAATGTTTCAATGATTGAAATGAGAGTTTAGACTATATAACCATTGGAGGATATAAGCATTTTTGTGGAAACACATATATGTATAAGTCCTTATTCCTTGAACCGAAATTTTCGAACTTTGTTGATCAAGAGAACCGGAAAAGTGCGTGAGCTAAGTCCGCGAACTGGCGGAAGTTCTCGACCCTAGAATTTCTGCTGGATTTGTGAACTCCATCCGGGAACTTAAGTCCGCGAACTTGAGTAGGTTATGTCTAAAAATGTTATTTGTGAACTTATCTTTATAAACTAAGGAATGCAATTGAAAACCGTGGCTATATAGTTCATGAACCAATTCGAGTGAATCAAATCGTTTTTGTTTCAATCATGTCTTGTGTAGTACATGAGATTTCCTTGCAATTGAAAAACTCTCTAACTAGTTCATTTGAGTCATTGGAACTAGTTATGGTGAATCAAAATATGGTTTATATGAAAGTTATCATATGGCTAACCATTTGGTTTACTATTGTTGAACCAACTAATGTACAAGTTTGGGTACGGTTAAATAAACCTAGAAACATGCATTTCATGTGTGTATAACAAGCTATGTTTTCGATCTAACGGTTGATAAATATTTTCTTGAATCTAATCAGGTTTTTATCTAACGGTGAATATTTAATGCTTTGTTACCAAGCTAACATTGATTGCAAACCCTGATATAAAAGACTATATAAGGGAGAACTCTAGCAACTGGGAAACCTATTCCCTATACAGTCTATGTGATACTAGTTTGATAATCTAGACTCGATTATCCTTTAACCTTTGGTTTCTTCTTCTAAACCAGGTTAACGACTTTAAAACTTCATTGGGATTGTGATGCCAGACCAATACTACTTTTCTTGTAGTTGTGTGATATGATCTTGTTGTTTTTATCGTATGAGTACAATTGTAATAATTGGCTTGAGATTTCTATCTCCGATAGGAAAGATATAAAAGTAGTCACAAACATCTTCGTCTCATCGTTTGTGATTCCACAATGTCTTTTTTCGTTGCGTCGATTAAGATTATTGTGAGGTGATTGAGAATACTGAGCTATTCTTCAGGAATATAAGTCTGGTTTATCAATTGGTTCATGTTCACCTTGATTTATCAAAAGACGAACAAAAACTCGTAGGTATATTCGTGGGAGACGGATTTATCTATTACCGTAGACTTTTCTGTATGATACAGATTTTTTTATTAAAGTCTTCGACTTTGGGTTGTAGCAACTCTTAGTCAGCTAAGGGAATCAAGTACGTAGTATCTTGCTGGGATCAGAGACGTATGAGCATAATTGTACCTTGGATCAGTGTGAGATTGATTGGGGTTCAACTACAGTCCAGACCGAAGTTAGTTTGGAGTAGTATAGTGTTAGTAGCGGCTTAATACAGTGTATATTTAATCTGGACTAGGTCCCATGGTTTTTCTGCATTTGCGGTTTCCTCGTTAACAAAATTCTGGTGTCTGTGTTATTTCTTTTCCGCATTATATTTGTTATATAATTGAAATAATACAGGTTGTGCGTTGTTCAATCAATTAGAATAACCGACCATTTGGTTGTTGATTTAAATTTATTGAAACTTGGATATTGGTCTTTGGTACCATCCAAGTTTATCTCTCTTGTATTTAAATTGAGACTCGCAGTTTGCTTGAGTAAGATTTAAATCGAGAGATAGAGATATAATCTCTTTGATATACTTTTTTTTATTGAGTCTAACTGTCTAGTTGATTCTCATAAATGTATATTGGAGTTTGTCCATGCAGATTGCTAATTCTAAATATTAGGTGTGGTTGTTAGACCCCCGCTTTTTCAAACGTCATCAACGGAGATCTATGGAGCGAGATTCATTTTCCTGCTCTATGCAATCGTTTTTTCGGTTTGATACTGGAACCCTAATTTTCTTTAGAGCAGAGATGAGAGAGAGGTGAGAGAAAGTTAAAATGAAATATGATAATTAGTTTTATTACATATAAATACTAAAGGGCAATCCTGTTATTATTAAAATTATGTTTTACTAATAAGCCATGAAATCTAAAGTTTTGGGCCTAAAAATATCAAAATATGAAAGAATGGAATTGATAGTGAATGATCCATTTAATAGGGCTTCTATATATTGAACCCATATAGTAGGGGGTTCTAGTAATTTTCACTTTTGAGTTTGAGCCGAAGATCTCGAAAAAAAAAATTAAACGAAAATGTTGAACATGAATCGTGTATCAATAAAACCAATAAAAAAACTAGTAGGAAAACAATGAAAAACTGAAGCAACTTTTGGAGGTAACTTTTAGAGGTAAATTGGTATCAAAAAGTCTCAAGTCTCTTAGATGTGAAAGGCAGATTGGTATCAAAATTTTGCACAGTGGCTGAATGCAAATTGGTATCACAAATTGGTATCAAAAAGTCTCATAGGATGTGATAGGCAATTGGTATCAAAAAGTCTCTTAGGATATGAAAGTAAGATTGGTATTAAAATTCTTCACTGCGGCTGAAGCAACTCTCACTCTTAGGCTGTAAAGGATATCATCTAGGTCATAAAAGGAAATCAAGTGCGTGAAACCTCGGGATGTAAGGAGCGCGGTTGTAAATGAATCGCTTGGAGGGTTGATTCGGTTTCATCTATATTCCAGTCTAGGGTCTGATAGTAGTCTAGTGTATGTAGTTGGTTAATACAACACGATATTCAAATCTGAATGAGTTTCCAGGGTTATTATTCTCTTATGGTTTCCTCGTTAACAAACTTTCTGGTGTCTTGTGTTTTTCCTTCTCCACATTATATTGTTTATCTTTAAAATTAAATTGAGGCAAGTTGTACGTATTCAATCCAAGTAGATATTGTTAGAGCTTTGCTTGGTCGAACCCGCATGCGTTGCTATCTCAAGCATGTTTGTCATTTTTAGTGATTAAAACTATAAGTCTTGATTTCTAGTCTACTATAGCTAAGGTCTCAGACTAGGATAGAAAATATAGTTGAACTCAAGAACTTCATGGAAATCATTATACAAGACGAAGGACTACTCAAGGAACTGGTGGATCTTCATCGACTAAAAGGTATGTGGAGACTTGAACTTATCTATCACTCAAAAGTCAATTTATCTCCTATCTTGAGACAAAAGTCTTTTTGCTATATAGACTTAGATTATACATATTTGGTATTTCGAGCTAAGTTTACCTCGCCTATCTATTTCTCAAAATATATGTTGGTAAAGCTTTCGCTTTAGCCAAGTTCATCTTTACCTAGTGACGAAAGTCATGTTAAGTTTCAATCACTTTGAAAATCACTCTAACGAAAAATGGTTTGTGAATAACAACTATATAACGTCATGTGAGAATGTTTCAATGATTGAAATGGGAGTTTAGACTATATAACCATTGGAGGATATAAGCATTGTTGCGGAAACACATATATGTATAAGTCCTTACTCCTTGAACCGAAGTTTGCGAACTTTATTGATCAAGATAACTGGAGAAGCGCGTGAGCTAAGTCCGCGAACTGGCGGAAGTTCTCGACCCTAGAATTTCTGTTGGAGTTTGTGAACTCCATCCGGGAACTTAAGTCCGCGAACTTGAGTAAGTAATGTCTAAAAACGATGTTTGTGAACTTATCTTTATAAACTAAGGAATGTAATTGCAAATCGTGGCTATATTGTTCATGAACCAATTTAAGTGAATCAAATTGTTTTTGCTTCAATTGTGTCTTGTGTAGTACATGAGATTTCCTTGCAATTGAACAACTCTCTAACTAGTTCATTTGAGTCATTTGAACTAGTTATGGTGAAGAAAAATATGGTTGATATGAAAGTTATCATATGGCTAACCATTTGGTTAACTATTGTTGAACCAACTAATGTAAAAATTTGGGTACGGTTACACAAACCTATAAACGTGCATTTCATGTGTGTATAACAGGCTATGTTTTCGATTTTAACGGTTGATAAATATTAGCTTAAAAATAATCAGGCTTTCATCTAACGGTGAATATTGAATGCTTTGTTACCAAGCTAACATTGATTGCAAACCCTGATTTGAAAGATTATATAAGGGAGAACTCTAGAAACTGGGAAACCTAATCCCCACATATTCTGTGTGATACTAGTTTGCTAAGCTAGAGTCGATTCTCCTTTAACCTTTGGTTTCTTCTTCTAAACCAGGTTAACGACTAAAAGACTTCATTGGGATTGTGAAGCCAGACCGATACTACTTTTCTTGTAGTTGTATGATCTGATCTTGTTGTTTCTATCATACGAGTACAATTTCAATAATTGGCTTGAGATTTATATCTCCGATAGGCAAGATATAAAAGTAGTCACAAACATCTTCGTCTTATCGTTTGTGATTCCACAATATATTTTTTCGCTGCGTCGATTAAGATTATTGTGAGGTGATTGATAATACTGAGATGTTCTTTTGGAATATAAGTATGGTTTATCAATTGGTTCATGTTCACCTTGATTTATCAAAAGACGGAACAAAAACTCGTAGGTATATTCGTGGGAGACGGATTAATCTATTACCGTATACTTTTCTGTGTGATACATATTTGTTTATTAAAGTCTTCGACTTTGGGTTGTAGCAACTCTTAGTCATCTAAGGGAATCAAGTACGTAATATCCTGCTGGTATCAGAAACCTGGGAGCATAAATGTACCTTGGATCAGTGTGAGATTGATTGGGGTTCAACTATAGTCCAGATCGAAGTTAGTTTGGAGTAGGCTAGTGTCTGTAGCGGCTTAATACGGTGTATGTTTAATTTGGACTAGGTCCCGGGGTTTATCTGCATTTACGGTTTCCTCGTTAACAAAATTCTGGTGTCTGTGTTATTTCTTTTCCGCATTATATTTGTTATATAATTGAAATAATACAGGTTGTGCGTTGTTCAATCAATTAGAATATCCGACCTTTTGGTTGTTGATTTAAATTGATTGACACTTGGATATTGGTTTTTGGTACCATCCAAGTTTATCTCTCTTGTATTTAATCCGAGACTCGCAGTTTGCTTGAGTAAGATTTAAATCGAGAGATAGAGATATAAACTCTTTGATGTACCTTTATCTAGATTGAGTCTGACTGTCTAGTTGATTCTCTAGAAAGTATATTGGAGTTTTTCCATACAGATTGTTAATCGAAATATTGGGTGTGGTTGTTAGACCTCCATTTTTTCATATACGTCCATATAATTTTGATCAATTACGAGACTCTTTCTTTTAGGATTCATATCTTGAAAGATAGATAACAAGTTTGATTACTTGGCAGAATTCCGATTGGATTATTTGGATACGACTAGATTGATCTTGGATATTGATTTTTGAGATCGTCCAAATACTCTTCTTAACAATTAGGTTCACATACTCATTGTCTCAAACATATTGATTGAGAAGTGGTAGGGATATAAACTATATATACATATTTTCAAAGATCATTAAGTTGGCTTACTTGCAATTGTATTAGGTTTTTTCCATACAAGTTGTCATACGAAAAAGTTGGTGGTATATTTCGTACCCCACGTTTCAATTTGTATCAGAGAGGGAAAATACCTTAAGACCCGATAAGTATGTGTTTGTATTTTGATCCTTGAAAGCACTTTCTGAAGGGAAATCGCTTTGGAAGGTATCTTTCGTTCTCCTGTAGCGTACACCAGAGTTCCTCAAGGTTTCTCTAGAAATTATCGTAAAAAAATAGTTATCGATCTCTCAGGATAGTTTCAATCCGGTTGAGACCTCTAATCTCATAGTGGGTAATGAAGAATTCTGAAGGAAAAATAATTGTTCCTTTGGCAAGGACATAAGTCAAGAATACGTCCGTCAAGAGTATTAGGTCAAGCAGTCTTAAAGAATAGTCTACCAATTTGATTAAGGAATGCAATAGTAGTAGATCTATGGTGGAAGATCTCTTTATAGACATGCAAAATACTCTTGAATCCTTGCACCGTCTTGTTGTGGTCATGAATATAACTAATTATGTGCACTGTTTGGATTCTAAAAAGTATTGTTTCAAGTGTGGACAAATTGGTCATGTCAAAAAATCTTGCACATTCCTTCAAAAGAAAACTGTAAAGATGATGGCATCTTTCACATATCATGAAACCAAATTATTTGATCACTTCATTGACAAGAAGGGAACTGAATGGAAGGTCTCAAGTGTGACCAAGAATTCTAATTCATTTTATTATGGTACAAGCACAAGATACGACAGTTATCATTCTGAGATGGTTTCCTAAGCATATTCTTGTTTACCCGACTTTTTGGTAACAATATATTGGAACTACCCAACATGTATATATAGCTTAAGGTGGGGAAAGTAACAGAAAAGTAGTTATGTAATTTTTGTGTTATTTTTGTGTGATCTCTCAGTATGTCTTAGGTGAGACACTAGTAACTTTTGATTAAAAGACTTCTCATATCATGTTGATCTATCCCCTCTGTCTCTGAACAGTCTTCATGAATAAATCCGTTTGTGGTGTCATGATTGTCTTAGAGAATTCTATTTCACCTGATAAATCATCGGATTCGTATCTACTAACCATTTCATTAATTATTACAAAAATTTATCCCAGTTGTAGTATCTAACTATTTTCTAGATGTCCATTTGTTGGTAGTGGTTCAAGAACGGTCCAAGCCCATATAGATCCTATAAGGTCCAAAGGTTCATGAACCTTTCTTATGTTTGCTTTCTCTCCAACTGCTCGCAAACGGAAAGAGAAAAGAAATAGGGTTACATAACTGGTTTCTTTTCTTGTGCTCATGAATCGATTTCCTCTATAAATCTTGGCAATTTCGTATTGAATTCAAGGTTATTTTATGTATAGATCTTCAATAGAGGAAATAGTTATCAAACAAGAGTGTTTTCAAGTATGTTTCATCTTTCATCTTCTTCAATTTTAGTATTTATAGTAAACATGGGTATAGTAAGAGATAATATAAAATCCAAGAAAAACCCTAAGGGGTCTTCTCTTATTTCATCTAATTTCAAGGAAAAAGTTGATTCTAACAATCAAACATCATGTAGATTAGTCTTTGTTAATAATGATTGTGCAAAGGATTAGGACAAAATTCTTTCAAGAGGCTTTATACTTGAAAAGAAGTTGGTCAAGGATCAATTGCATGATAAGAAACTATCTTGTTTTGAAAAGTATAACCTTGTTTTCATCTTTGATGGTCATGGTGAAGGATTTGATATTCTGACAAGAGTGTTCCATGCAAATGTCCATGATGTTAATATTGAGAACTTATGCTCCCATGATTGGAAGAAGAGTAATTGAAGTGGATAGAAAATTGTTGGCTACTATTATAAAGCTTCCTATGGGGAATTTTTCTTTGTGGAAATTTTATTAATACCCTTCTTTTTCATGGATTTCACAAATACTCTTATCCATCAATAATTATACCCCTTCTAAAATGTAATTCATTTAATTTTGAATCATATAAATATATTTTCAATATTAATATAAATTTAGATAAAAATCATTTTATTTATATCTCACATGATGGTGGTGGTGGTGATGCCGGCGGTGGAGGTGGTGGTGCCACCAGATTTTGGGATCTACTTTTGTTGTTGACACCAGATTTTGGTATCAACTTGGGTTGTTGACACGTAATCTTCACCTAACTATTTCCGAGTTTTCAATCTTGCTAACAACTTGGGTTGTTGACACTAGATATGATATCAACTTCGGTTGTTGACATCAAAATTTGGTGTCAACTTCGGTTGTTGATACAAAAATATGGATCAAATTTGGTTGTTGATACAAAAATATGGACCTAACTTATTTCTAAATTTTCAATTTCGCTATCAACTTGGCGGCAACGGTAGTGGATTTGGAGGCGACGGTGGTTGCGATGGCGGTGGAGATAGTGGCAGCGGTGATGATGAGTGGTGGAGTTGTGATGGTGAAATTTTGGTGATGGTTTTTAAGTGGTGGTGGCGGTGGTGATGGTTGTGGAGTGGTGGTGGTGGTGAATTGCCGTCGGTAGAGTTAGAGGCGGTGATGGAGTGATCAAGATAGAAAATTATTATTTTTTGAAATAAAAAGAAATATCATATTGAATAGATTACTAAAATAATTTATTTCTAAATGGATAAAGTTTATATATAAGAGGAAGGGCATATTTATAGTGTGATAAGGGTATTTTTGAAGGGTTCCAAATCCAAGGGTATTTAATTAATATACCCTTTTTCTTTTCCTAGACCAAGGGAAGAAAAGCTATCATGTGAAACTATCTCAAATCAACTAAGTGGTAGACGTATTGGTTGGGAAAATTTGAAGTTTCCCACTAAGGATGTTTCTTTGCCTTTAAAGATTTTTGGAAAGTTGGAAATACCAAATATTTGTCCTTCCACTATTGAGCACAATCGTTGGAGTAGTGAATTTGTAGAATTGGTCTATTTTCTCGATATTGAAGCTCAAGGTCTTGACATATGTGGTTGGATTATCCTTTAAATTGCCACTATGAAACTCTATGATAAGAAATTAGGTTTTCCTTGCCTTGTCATGAGAATTTTTCAATACTTTGACATTGATTTTATTGGAACTTCAATTGGAACTCATACTCCCATTATCAAGACTTCCTTCAATCATATGAGGAACAATGATCTCAAAATAAAAACAAGTCCTTGTCCATCCTCAACCAGTACTTGTGATTCTATTCCCTTGGAGCTCTTGCAAAAGATTCTCAAAAAGGTTGAATAAGTAGACAACAAGGTAAAATGTTTACATGAACAAATGAGTTTACTTGGTAGAAAATTTCCCGAGATTAAGGATGAAATAGAGAAACTTCAAGCTTCTTGGAGTGAGTCAGAGAGTGAATAAGAAGATGTGTCATAGCTCATTCACTGATCTTTTTACTAGTTAACTCATCCATATCCACCTGCAACTATTAAAACATCGGTACCTGATTCAAAGGAGGTCATCCAAAGCCCTAATCCAACTTTCTTAACCTGGTAGCAAAAGGATCAACTGCTTCTCAGTGGTATCCTATCTTCTCTGTCACAGAGTTTCCACACTTAGCTGATTGGAGTGGTGACCTCTCGAGATGCGTGGGAACGACTGGAAATGATAATTGCTTCAAGATCGCAGACTCGTATGATGTAACTCCAGTTGTAGTTGGCGAACATCAAGAAGGGAGCCTTGAATATCCTTGATTTTCTTGCTAAAATGGATTTTTTTGCTGATAGCCTAACAGCTATTTCATAACCTATTTCTGATTCACAACTTGTCATATATATTCTCAATGGACTTAGTCCTAATATGGTTCATTTTTTACTGCTATGATTACTCGAATTGAACCCGTCTTATTTCCTGATTTACAAGGCTACCTACTAATCCATGAGATTCATTTAGCAGATCAACATATAGTTAAGTTAGCATCTCCTGTTGCTAACAACACTCAAATATAACCTTCTGTTGCTCCTATCTAGTCACAGAACCGCTACCAGAATTTTACAAACAACCGTGGAGGAAATCACAATGGTTGTGGACGTGATGGCAACCACAACTATGGTGGTTATCATCCTTCAACTTCATCCACAATTGTATGTCAAATATGCAATCGATATGGTCATACTGCTTTACAGTTCCATAACCGCTGTGGTGAAGGTTATCGCAATGACCAGGCTACAACTAGTATAAATATTCATGATCTTGCCTATAACTATGTGGATCCATTGTGGTATCCTGACTCTGGCGTGACCCATTATGTAACCCATGATTTAAGAAACATCCAGAACCGAGTTGAATACAATGGCACGGATGTTGTTACTATTGGAAACGAAACAGGTTTGACAATTATTTTTGAGTTAGATTCCCTCAGACTTTAACATGGTATCAGAGAAGGCTATATTTGTTGAGTCATTTGACCGCAACTTTACTCCGCGTCACCCGATTTATTATTTGTTGTCTACGTGTTAGACCCAACGAGGCTACACGTAATGGGGTGTTTTGAGATTATTATTAGTCCCACATTGTATGGGTTATCTAAGATCCAGATGTTTATAATCTACTGGGCCACTCCACTCATAACCAATTGGTTTTGAGTTGCTTAGATCCTTCAGTGATCTTCTTACCCTTGTAGATGTTATTTGAGAATTGATTTGTTGATCAATTGAAAATAGTCCATACATTTGATTTTATCATTTATGAATGTTCCAAATATCATAAGAGAGAGTTTCATGAACTTCTTATGTTTCTGTTTAGCGTAGGTTGGCTAACCCATTTGCAAACCATATGAATTTCAAAAATACAGGAAGGCTGGCGAACCTGTTCACACACAACAAAATCAGTTGGGAACAGTTCACGAACCTGGTAGGCAAACCGTGGTGAACTAATTTTTTAATGTTGGTATAAAAGGCTTAAAGTTGGCGAACTAGGTTGGCAAATTGTGTTCATCTAAGTTCATAAGCCAAGAACGGATGGCGAACCCAGTTTGAAAATTGTTTTCATCTGAGTTCTCGAGCAGATTAAGGGTTGGCTAACCCGGGTTACAAATCGTACACCCTGACTCATGAACTATCCTTACGGTTCACGAACCATCTCACCAGCTGTCCCAGTAAATTTAGCATATGCTCAAACACTTATTTTTTAAATATGTTTAACATTAGTATGACTCTCTTAAACGCTTCTACGACTTCATTTGATCACTAAAACATTTATGTATGTGCATTATGATAAACTCTTAAGTGTATTAATGAACATCATATTGCTTATTGTTCACATGGCGTATTTTCCAAACCGAACAAGACATTATATACGGTTCCAGAACCGGACCACTGTGTATATTCTTTTATTGTATTTTCAAGAACTAAATGTTTGATTTATTCCCAAGTTATCTTAGCTTGAATTTTATGCAACCCGCGGTCTTGAAAATATATAAATGGAGATGCTCTTTCAACTTGGAAATTCAATTCTTGAAACTTTATGTCCTAGTTGATCTAGAGTCGTCCTCTATGAACTTAGGTTTCCTCTGAGAAACATAATTAGGTTTACGACTAAAAGACTTCGCTTTGGAGATTCGTGAAGTCAGGTCCGACTATGTTTTACCTTGATAGTTCGTGTATCCTGATATTGTTTTTCCGTTACAGAGGTTTCTCTTTTAGGCAAGATAGATAGAAATCGCAAAATTCTTTTCGTCTCGGACTTTGTGATTCCTCAAGATATATATATGATAATTGATCTTAAGTAATCTTTTAATGATTGTTCTTGAGAGGTGGTTAAGAATCTAGGCTGCTCTTCAGGATTCATAATTTATTGATTTGTGAGGCTTGTTAGCTTGTCTATTACAAACATATTTCCACACCTTGATCATTCGATCTAAATAGAAATCAAATAGGCTTATTTGTTAGAGGCAGATTGGTATAAAAACTCTCCACTGCGGCTAATGCAACTCTTAAGCTGTAAAGGATGCCAGCTAAGGTAATCAAGTGCGTAGAACCTTGCGAGGTTCAAGAGACTTAAGGAGCATAGTTGTAACTAAATCGCTTGGAAGGTTGATTCGGTCTCATCTACATTCTAGTTCGAAGTCTGATAGTAAGCTAGTGTTTGTAGTTGTTTAATACAGCTTGTAGTTTAAATCTGGACGAGGTCCCGGGGTTTTTCTGCAGTTGCGGTTTCCTCGTTAACAAATTTTTTGGTGTTTTGTGTTTTTCCTTTTCTGCATTATATTATTTATCTTTGTAATTGGATTGACGCAAGTTGTGCGTATTCAATATAAGTAGATATGTCCATATAATTGTGATCGATTATGATACTTGTTCTTGTATAATTCGTATCTTGAAAGATAGTTAACAAGTTTAATTACTTGGCAGAATTCCGATTGGATTATTTGGATACGACTAGATTGATCTTGGATATTAATTTTTGAGATCGTCTAAAAACTCTTCTTGACAATCAGGTTCATAGACTCATTGTCTCATACATGTTGATTGAGAAGAGATAGTGATATAAACTCTATATAAACATTGTCAACGATCACTAAGTTGGTCTACTTGCAATTGCATTAGGTTTTGTCCATACAAGTTGTGAACGAAAAAGTTAGTGGTATATTTGGTACCCTCGCGTTTTTAGGTGTGACTACCTTCTCTGACACCAATTGATAAGTAGATGGTACCAAGCATGTTAGAACACTGCTCGGTCGAACTCACAAGCGTTGTTATCTCAAGCTTGTTTGTCAATGTTAGTGATCAAAACTATAAGTCTTGATTTCTAGCTAGTCTACTTATAGTGATGTCTCGGACTAGGATAAATTATGTAGTTGAGCATTACACTTCACGGCGTTCATCAATAGAAGACGGAGAACTACTAAGGAGAGATTGTGGAACTTCATCAACAAAAGGTATGTGGAGACTAAAACTCATCTATCACTTGGAAAGTTTATCTCCTATATGGATACAAAAGTCGTATTACTATATAGTATTCGATTATGCACATTTAAGATTTCGAGCTGAGTTTAACTCGCTTACATATTTCTCGAAATATGTGTTGGTAAGCTTTTGCTTCAACCAAGTTCATCTTATATTCTTGACGAAAGTCAAAAGATAATCATGTGAAAATCGCCGAGTAACATCTTACATGGTTTGTGTGATATAATCATTTGGTATAGACTTGAAATGTTTCGTTATGATTATTTCAATAACATGAAAATTACTTTGATGCTAATAGTGTGTGAAAACGGCTATTTTCATCTCTAAGAAAGTTGCAATGATTGAAATAAAGTTTAAAACACTTAACCATCATTGGATCATAACATAGTATGCATTCTTGCATGTGTGTGATCCATGATCGGAAATATAGTATGCGTACTCGTATGCGTACCTGTTAGTTGTGAAATTCTGAGTGCCTAAGTACACATACCCGTACGCGTACTGGCGTAGGGTTTGGGTCCAGAAATATCTGTTGTGTTTGGAAGTATGCGTACCCGTTTTCAAACTGGCGAACGCAAACTTAGACCGGCTACTTTAAGTATACGTACCTGTTTGCATACTTGAGTGGTTTAAGTTCTAGAATCGGTTTGTTCATGAACTAATATGTTTATATAATAAGGAATGCATTATTTGTAAACCATGGCTATAATGTTCATGAATTGATTCGAGTGAATCAAACCGATTTTGCTTCAATTGTTTTCTTGTGTACTTCTATGAGAATATAGGAATTGAACAACTCTTTAACTAGTTTCATTTGAGTCATTTGAACTAGTTGTGGTTAAGATGAATAAGGTTTATATGAGAGTGTTAATATAGCTGACCTCGGTTAACTATTGTTGAGCCAACCTAGTGTACATGTTTAGGTATGGTTACTCAAACCTAAATGAAGGTACATTTCATTTGTGTATAACAAGCTAAGTTCGATTTAATGGTTAAAAGATATTAGCTTGAATCTAATCAGGTTTTCATCTAACGATGAATATTGAATGATTTGTTACCAAGGTAACTAAGATTGCAAACCCTGATTTGAAAACTATATAAAGGAGAACTCTACCAAGGTAACCTAATCCCCACACCTCTTGTGTGATACTAGTTGCGACTAGAGTCGATTCTCCTTTAACCTTAGGTTTTTCATGAAACCCTGTGGGTTAACGACTTAAAGACTTCATTGGGATTGTAAAGCCAGACCCAACTATTTTATCTGTATTTATGTGTTCTGATCTTTCCATGTTCTATCGCTTTGAGTACTATCTTCTCTAAGATTTTCTCGATATTGATTCTCCGATAGGAAAGATAAAAAGTAGTCACAAACATCTTCGTCTCATCGTTTGTGATTCCACAATATCTTGTTTCGCTACCATATGATTAAGATTATTATGAGGTGATTGATAATACTAGGCTGTTCTTCGGGAATATAAGTCTGGTTTATCAATTAGTTAATGTGCACCTTGATTTATCAAAAGACGGAACAAAACTCGTAGGTATTTCTGTGGGAGACAGATTTATCTATTCCAATAGACTTTTCTGTGTAATACAGATTTGTTTATCAAGTCTTCGACTTTGGGTCGTAGCAACTCTTGGTTGTAGATGACATCAGCTAAGGGAATCAAGTGCGTAGAATCCTGCTGGGGTTCAGAGTTGTAAGGAGCACAACTGTACCTTGATCGGTGTGAGACTTGGTTAGGGCTCAACTACATTCTAGTCTGAAGTTAACTTATAGTAGGCTAGTGTCTGTAGCGGATTAATACAGTGTGGTGTTCAAAGATAGACTAAGTCCCGCAGTTTTTCTTCATTTGCGGTTTTCCTCGTTAACAAAATTCTAGTGTATGTGTTATTTATTTTCCGCATTATATTTTATTAGAAATATCACAGGTTGTGCATTAAGATCAATCAATTGTGAATTCAACCTTTGGTTGTTGATTATATTGATTGACACTTGAACATTGGTCTTTGGTACCGTTCAAGTTGTTTCACATAATAATCAGGCTCGCGGATTTCTATCTGTTTGATTTGCTGATTACATTGTGAAACAGAGACATAAACTCTTTAATATACTTTTCTATAGATTGAGTCTGACTGTCTAGTTGATTCTCTTGAAAGTATATTGGAGTTTGTCTATTCAGATTGCCGAACGAAATATTGGGTGTGGTTGTTAGACCCCCGCTTTTTCAAAGCACACCACCATTTTTTTTTTGTTCGACAACCTTTATGGACAAAACTTAATACAATCATAAGTATGTCAAAGCAAAGATCGTTGAATAATATTGTATATAGAGTTTTTCTCCGATCTCTTTCACAATCAATATGTATAAACCAAAGGTTTGTGTACCTGATTGTGTAGAAGATTTCTTGGAAGATCTCAAAAATCAATATTCAAGATCAATCTAGTTGTATCCAAATTATTAGTATCTAAATTATAACAAGTATAAAACTTGTAATATATCTTTAAAGATATGAATTCAACAAGAACAAGTCTTGAAATGACGAGGGAAGTACACCATAATCTTTTCGAAATCAACCTATAAGTATGATACCTTGCGTGAGCTAATATATATAGAGTCCGTGAAGAAGATAGCAAACCATAATGTCTGAAACCGAACATTAAACCAAAGGGATCAACCCAAGTGTTTAGGATTAATGTAAAAGTGCAATTACTTAAAAAATTATAATAGGGAAAGTAATGTAGAAACATACAAAAAGATTTTGTTAATGAAGAAACTACAAATGCAGAAAACCCCAGGACCTAGTCCAATTTTGAATACTCTAAGAATTAAGTCGTTATACAAATACCACTATCAACTTCGTATAGTTGAGACCAAGTAAACTATTTTTAGTTACCTGGTTTCCTCATTATCCCTGCCCTTACCACCAATCTGGCCAATAAACATGAATCCTAAGATAGAGTCTATTATCTTAAGTTGCTTTAGTCGCTATGAAGAATTCTACCACTCAACTCCTTTCGACCGTCTACCAAACATTAAAGGACTACTATGTTTGGTGGCCACTCTTATTATTTCAAGAATTTAATCAAAGATATTCTAGTGGAGCTTGACAAAGGATTTTTTGTATAAATCAATAAACTCTTTTACCGGGTTAGATCTTCCAAGATTTGGATTAACAAGTTAACCAGTTCAAGTCAAAGAAAACTATTAGATTCGGATACTGATGAGTACCACCAAATGATAGCTTGGTCTATCGAAGATAAATCAGATCTAGTCGGATCCCAGTCGACCAAGTTTGTGCACGAAGAAAATCACAAAGATACAAAACCAATATGGAAAAATCTTCATATCTTCAAATCTTCAAAGTCTTCTTCTTTACCTGCACAATAACAAACTTGAGTCCATCTTATAAACAATCACACGCAGAATGGAGTCTGTTAACAATGGATGATCATAAATCAACGTCAGACCTAAAATCAAATCTTAACTACCTCTAAGTTCTTGAAATATTTTGAGTGACCTTATATTAGAAGAGAATGCTCTAAAGGATAATCAAATCAGGTGCAATCAACAATTAACAATCGTTAGTCAATCAAATCAATAATCGAAAACTAAAATAAAAATGCAATTCTAGTTTCCTACAATGGTACTATTTAGGCGCTTCTTGATCACAAAGAAGTCTTTAAACTAGCGGACGTAAGAGATTTCTCCTAATTAGGTTACTCTCAGCTCCAAGATTGTATTACGAATGATATTATTATATTAGTTGGCTATTACCTGTGACTACAAAACAAAGTGCCTACCTCGGGATAAGTTTGTAAGAATAACAAACTTCACTATTTATAGACCAAGGTAGTTTGGACATCAAGGAGTTTCCATAACCGAAAATATTCTCAAGATATGCAATAAAGCACCTAAATTCGTCTAATTCCAACCAACATCCAACTGTATAACCAAAATCACTCTTAAAAAACTCAATATTAGCTAGCACTTAACTAATATATTTTTCCAGAGATATGTTTTGATTGCTAATAAAACAAAACATATACATTCGAAAATATCAAAAAGATTGACAAATATTTCGGTTTGGGACCTCACCTTGAGTATTAAGGAATATCTTTAAACAATTAATAAATAAGATTTCAGCACATATTCAAATTGTTCATGATATTGACATCTTGAACTTTCCTATTTTGCAAACCCAGTTTCCAAAATCACACACACCTTAAAGTGTGCATGACTAAAGAAATCGATTTTGAATATTGCGATAGTTCACCATGAATCCCAACATGAGTAGGGATCGTTTCTACCTTGAATCCGAATATGGCTAGGGATCTACCTTGACTTCCAACATAAGTTAGGAACGTTTCTACCGTGATTCCCTATATAAGTTAGGGTCAGTCCAACCTTAGATATTTAATGAAAACTGGACCATCAATCTTATTGATTTTTTTTAACTATGGAACAAGTACGTAAGTCTACTTCCTTAAACTCATGTAATTAAACATAGTTTTCTAAGCAAGAAATCAACCTAAGTTCACTACACAATCTAGTAACAAGTTACAAAGACTATATTGATGTCGCAATTATGAAGTTCAAAAGATAAACATTATACTCTGTAATATAATATACCAACATAAACCATTCATAACTATTGATATATTCTTCCTTGACACTTTGATCATAATAAGATGATCAAGTCTCTAATACTATAGTTTCATGTATATAACTTTGCATGTTATGTTTTCAATCATAAATGACTTGAAAGCAACAATTTATAAATGGAAACAAGTCAAGTCATGTATTACTAACCTCAAGTGGAAGGATGATGTCTTCGTTGATGTCGATACGACTTCGGATTCTTCAGGTCTTCAGAGTAATACTTGTATGTCTCAACATTTACAGACTTCCTTGTCTAACCTAATGAAGCTGACTCTAGTAATCTAATCAAGCGATTTATGAGTTTTGTTACTAAAATATGACAACCAACCTTGACATACCAACACTTAGCGGTTTCAACCGAACATGGCTCTAACAAGTCTTATCTTTTATATCAAACAATAAGGAGGTAAACTCTCTAGATTGATTATGTATTACTTGGGATATTCTTATTATAAATGAAAAATCGGGGATCTAACAACCTCACCCAATATTTCGTTTAGGCAATATGTATGGATAAACTCCAATATAATTCTAAGAGAATCAACTAGGAAGTCAGACTCAATTAATGGAAATATATTCAATAGTTATATCTCAGTTTCATAATGTAATCATCAAATCAAACAGATAAATATCCGTGAGCCTGATTATTATGTGAAATAACTTGAACGGTACCAAAGACCAATGTTCAAGTGTTAATCAATTTATATCAACAACCAAAGGTTGGATTATTTAATTGATTAAACTACGCACAACCTGTGATATTTCAATTATACAAACAAATATAATGCGGAAAATAAATAACACATACACCAGAAATTTTGTTAACGAGGAAACCACAAATGCATAAAATTCCCGGGACCTAGTCCAGATTTGAACACCACACTGTATTAAGCCGCTACAGATACTAGCCTCCTCCAAGTTAACTTCGGACATGAATGTAGTTGAGCCCTAACCAATCTCATACTGATCAAGGTACAGTCGCGTTCCTTACCCCTCTGAATCCTAGCAGGACTCCACGCACTTGATTTTTTTAAATGATCTCACCCACAACTAAGAGTTGCTACAACCCAAAGTCGAAGACTTGATAAACCAATCTGTCTCACACAGAAAAGTCTATTGAATAGATAAATCTGTCTCCCACAGAAATACCAAAGAGTTTTTATTCCGTCTTTTGATAAATCAAGGTGAACAGGAACTAATTGATACACCGGGCTTATATTCTCGTAGAACAGCCTAGTAATAATATCAATCACCTCACAATAATCTTAATCGTATGGTAGCTAAACAAGATATTGTGGAATCACAAACGATGAGACGAAGATGTTTGTGACTACTTTTTATCTTGCCTATCGGAGATTAAATCTCGAGCAAATCTTAGAGAAGATAATACTCAATCAAGATATATAACATCAAGATCAGAACACGCAACTACAGAGAAATAGTTGGATCCGGCTTCACAATCCCAATGAAGTCTTTAAGTCGTTAACCTATAGGGTTTTGGAAAAAACTAAGGTTAAAGGAGAATCGACTCTAGTTTACATTAGTATCACACAGGAGGTGTGGGGATTAGGTTTCCCAGTTGCTAGAGTTCACCCTTATATAGTCTTCAAATCATGGTTTGCAATCAATGTTACCTTGGTAACAAAGCATTCAATATTCATCGTTAGATGAAAACCTGATTAGACTCAAGCTAATATCTTTCAACCGTTAGATCGAACTTAGCTTGTTACATACAAATGAAAAGTGACTTCATTTATATATGAGTAACCGTACCTAAATGTGTACATATTGTTGGCTCAACAATAGTTAACTGAAGTTAGCCATATGAACACTTTCATATCTACCTTACTCATCTTAACCATAAATAGTTCAAATGAAACTAGTTATAGAGTTGTTCAATTGTTTATATTCCCATAGAAGTATACAAGACACAATTGAAGCAAAATATATTTTGATTCACTCGAATCGATTCATGAACATTATATCCGCGGTTTTCAAAGGATTGCATTCCTTAATATAATATATAAATGTATTAGTTCATGAACAAACCGATTTTAGAACATAACCTACTCAAGTATGCAAACGGGTACGCATACCTAAGTGGCTGGACTAAGTTTGGGTTCGCCAGTATGCGAAAAGGTATGCATACCTTCCAAACTCAGTTGAATTTCCGGAACTTGGAACTCACACCAGTACGCATACTAAGTTCACGGACTTCCATAAACCAATTAGTACGCATACGGGTATGCATACCATGGTTCCCGGACTTGGAATAACTTGCAACAGTTAGCATACAAGTACGCATACTATGTTATATCCAATCATGGTTATTTTTTCTAAACCCCCATTTCAATCATTGAAACATTCTCTAAAGACGACAATAGACGTCTCACACAAACTATTAGCTTCAAAGCAATTTTCAAGTGATCGAATGATCAATACGAAACATTCTGTGTCTACATCAAACGACTGTCTCACACAAATCATGAAAGATGTTACCAGGCGATTTTCACATGATTATCTTTTGACTTTCGTCAAGAATATAAGATGAACTTGGATAAAGTGAAAGCTTACCAACACATATTTCGAGAAATATGTAAGCGAGTTAAACTCGGCTCGAAATATCAAATATGTATAATAGAAGTCTATATAGTTATACGACTTTTGTCTCAAATAGGAGATAGAGTATATAGAATTTTGAGTGATAGATGAGTCCAAGTCTCCACATACCTTTTGTTGATGAAGTTCCACAAGATCCCCTTAGTAGTTCTTCATTTTTAATCGATGAACGCCGTTAAGTCTAATGCTCAACTATACTTTTTTATCATAATCCAGGACTTATCTATAAGTAGACTAGAAATCAAGACTTATAGTTTTGGCAACTAAACTTGACAACAAGCTTGAAATACAAACGCTTGCGAGTTTGACCAAGCAGTGCTTTAACAATCTCCCTCTTTGTCAATTTTAGTGACAAAACTATCAATACATATGAATTACAAAATAAATAAACTTTGTAGCTTCTCATCCAAATATTTGACTTCTTTGGTTCTTCAACATTACTCGAAATCTTCGTCACTTCCAAGTACTACAGTGATTCTGAACGTGTTCAACTCAGCATCATAGTTGTTGAAGATCTGTAGCTATAATAATGAGAAAACAATAGCTCTCAATCTTTGTTATACAGTGTCATAGTATCATTACACAACATCAAAGTATAATTGTATCACAACTTTGACGACAATACTATGGTGATATGTATCACTCCCCCTTAGTCAATACTTCATCTCACATGAAAACTACTCCCCCTTACATAATGATCCGTAAACCATATGTATTTGTAGTGTGAACTACACATTAATTGTAGCGCCCCCTAAGCTAGTAGCTGACTAATCTAAGAGATTAGCTAAATAAAAGGCACTAAAAATCTAAAACATTTAATAAAGAATCTGCTACAAAACTTAACCCAAAAACTAGCCCCGCTATGAAATATACATGCATACAAGAACTCCTCTCAAATGATACATATACAATAATCATTTGGTTTACAAATAGAATATACAGCATAATAAACATAGCAGAAATTAACCAACTAACGAATTCAACCATTGAAGCTTTCGCTGCGCAACCCTGATCTGTCTCTGAAACTGAAAGTGGGAATGGGTGAGCACATCATCTCTAAAAGGGGTGCCCAGTGGGAATAACATTTAACTTTTAAGTAATCATACGCAATATTTGAAAAACAATACATGTTTTCCGAAACATTAAACATCGACCAAGTCACTGAAATAAACAAACATGTATATGGACAAACTCCTTCTTCAAACAATGTATAATATTCGTGCTAACCACACTCAATAGCTATTGATATCACCAAGACCATGATGACCCACTCTAAACAATAAAAGCTGAATTCATGTAGGTATAAATGTGAAGGAGCGTATCCTATATACCATACGTGGAAATTCGCATTTCCCATAACAATTCATACTGATAACAAACATTACATGTTATTTCCAAATCGTGGAAAGATTAACAGAATCAACAGAATTAACATAATGCAATTTAAACAAAGCATGGAATGCAAGAACAAACAATGCATGAGTTTAATAAACAAGGACTTTTATAAAAGAAACAATAATGGTTACAAAAGAGTAAAATGTATTCCCACCTCTTTTGATGACAAGCCACGCCTACCTCGAGATCCACGATCCACTGGTTCATCCTTTGAATCGAGCGTTTGTTAATAATGAATAATTGTTAATCACACAAGAACTCTAAGATCCAGCCAAAATGGCTCACACAAGGCTCATAACATAATTCATACAAGTTCGAATTATAAGCTAAGTGAACTATCTAATGGTTCTAAGCCCGTTATATAAGTCTTATGAATATCTACAACTTTGTAGAAGGAACCAAAAGTCAATTCAGATCACAAGGGCCAAGAAATCAAACTAAGAAAACTAACTTTAAGCTCAAGTCCACGAACCCGACCCATTAATCTAAGGCCCAGTCCAGGTTGGTCAACTAACAGTCAGAAACGGTCAACGTCAGGTCTAACATTGCCAACTAACAATCAACGTCAATAGTCAAGTCAAGGTCTGGTCAAAGTCCAGGGTCAAGCAGTCAAAGTCTAAATCGGCCTAAGTAAGGTCAACCCGATTCAACTCAGGTTAAATTGACTCAGTCAGATGGTCTGAGTCAGGTAAGTCAGCTAGACTGACTGGGATAACTAACCTGCTTAAATTCAAGAACACTTGCAGGAAACACAGCCAACCTGATTCTATTCACCATAACAGGATTCTAAAGTTCAATACAACAACACAATTCTCAACTTAAACTTTATAATTTACTTACAACTACAAATTAAGATTACCTGCAAAAATGCAGCTCTATGCAACACCTCTCATCCATGGGAAATTCCTATCTTACATTCAATTCCACACTGAACATCTAACTTCTACATCTCACACATATAACCCTCAACTGTAACTCAATTCTAATTCAACCGACTGACATAACCCAATAGCATTATCATTGTCTGCAGCTACACCATAACCCTGGTACAAACAACCAACTCATCTAAACCTCAACTCTAACCCTGTATAATTCTCACAACATCAACACGTTCAACTGCATAACTAAATCAAACCCAGTTTCATTATTAACTCCAAGCCATCTATGAATAACTTCAACTGTAACATTTTCCTTATAAGATTCTGCAATACTTAACTCATAATATTCACATCAATACTATCTCAACCACGGTTCATTCACATCCCTTGAACTTCAACATCACTGCCAACCCCATGAGCTGTAACACCAGCAAAACTACCACCCACTCTGCAACACCTTCAGTTCACACTACAATGGATATATACCTCTATAAGGCTCTTGTTCTGCACCTGCACAATTCATTCGCCACTGTTTGTATCTACTTAGTTCAATAATAAGCTCTTAACTCTTATTGTTCTCCACCAACAGCTTTCCTACAAAAACTACAGCTAGCATAAACCCAGTCCTTCACAATCTCAGACTTAAACAATCCTCACCCAGTTTATCTCAATCAACTTCAACACCAACAGTTCACAACACCAAAGTTACAACAAAACTCAATCTTTCATTCCTAACTTCATAATCATTCACACAATCTTAATAATCAAAATAAAGAAAACTAATTCAATTTACCTTTTCCTCGCCTTCTAGACTTCAATCAATCTCAGCACCACCAGGGCAGTCACTGCCTTCTCTAAACTTCAAACCCTAACTATCAAATTCAGTTTTTTCTTCAATTTTAAACTATAATTCAATTCAAACCCATCTCATATCAATATTTTAGAATATCAATTTCATCTTCAAAAGCTTTTCCGAGTTCTTCCTACAAACCCTAATTCAAATTCCAAAATTTGATTCTCTGATTCGTACTCTAGAAACTCAATTGAGCAACAACCCTTTCATTCTTCGTCATCAACCACTCCACTCCATCTTTAATTAATCAAATCTTCCATATCTTGAACTCAAACTGAAACCTAACTTTCTATTTAACCAAGAATCAACACCACTCTAATCTCAACATCAACATCAGCAACATCCTCTACTTAATCTACTCCTTCTTATCAACCGATTCTCTCAGCAACTTCTCAAACCTCACTCACAATCTCCAGAAGCAGGAGACAGGGAAGAAGAAGAAGAAGAAAGAAGAAACGAGAAATGAGAAGAAGAAGAAAAGAAAGACAAATAATCTTATCCTCTTGTTTTGGGTTTATAAAGCCGACCAAAAAATGTTAAAGACACTCGAGAAACTGATAAGGTCATCCAAGCGGCTAAATTGTAAAAAAAAAAACTATTTTGCTATTGTTGTATAACACGTAATAATCTTGTGGCCCACCATTTTCTAGAATAGTCCAGTGCATGCTAGATTTTCGAGGAAAGGCCGTCTAACCAAGAGCGGATAAATCTTATCAGCTTAATAGCAATGATGGTCATTGAAATACGTGTAAAACTTATCTTCTTTACCGCCTTATTAGTTTTGGCTATAAATAGCCATTCATTCTTCACTTTGAGTGTGTAATGAATTTGGTAAGAATAAAATCATTTTATCACCAAACATGTTATGTGTAATGATCAATACCAGTCACTTTAATTAATTAATTAATTAATTAATTAGTCTTTAGGAAATCATCACACCACTATCTATATAGTATTACTATAGTTTTAACATTTCAAAGTTTGCTAGCTATAGTAAATTACTAGACGTTATCAGCACGAGATAACTCGGCGTGTACGTAGTTTTCCAGCTAGTTCATCAAACTAAGGAAGCGGACATCTGCAGGTTTGATTTTTCAGTTACATTTTTTTTTAAATGTCAGCAAATTTAGTTAATCTGTATTTTATGCCACTTGAGGACTCCGGTGAAAACTATCTCCCATGGGCGCTCAATGCTGAGTTGCATCTGGAAGCGAATAAACTTGGTCATACGATCATTGGGGGAGACTGTACGTCAGACGAACACGCCAGAGCTGTAGCTTACTTGCGCCGTCACCACTCCCCAACCCTGAAACATGAGGTAACACACTGTAGAGAACCTCAAAGGTTATGGAATACCATAAAAGGGAAATATGACCATTTTAAGGTGGTCACCCTGCCAAAAATTCGTGACAAATGGATTCATCTGAGGTTTCAGGATTTTAAATCTGTATCGGCTTACAATTCTGAATTGCACAAGATCGCTGCTCAATTTGAGATGTGCGGTGAGCCGTTATCATAAGAATCCAAGCTAGAAAAGACGCTGAGTACTTTTCATGCTTCCCATATTCTACTCCAGCAGTTATATCGGGAACGTCGTTTTACACGGTATTCTGATCTTATATGCTGTCTTCTCGTGGCTGAGCAGAATAACGAATTGTTAATTAAAAATCATGAGTCTCGTCCTTGTGGTTCTGCTCTGGTGCCGGAAGTTAATAGGGCATCGTATTCTGAACATGGACATGGTCATGGTAAGCAGGGTTATCGTGGAAAGAAGCGCAAACGCGGAGGCTATAGGCATAGAAATGCCAACAACCATTCGTATAATAAAAATGCAGAAGCGAAGCATGATAAGGGGAAGGGATCGACTTCCACTTCTCAAAAGAAATCTAAAAATTCCCCCATAAAAATGACGAGGGTTGCTATCGCTGTGGTTCTAAAGACTTGGTATAGATGCTGCCGTGCTGATCTCCGTGAGCCTCACAAGAAAAAGGAAGCAAACGTTGATATGAATTTTGCAGAACACAATATTTCCACTGAACCTCCAAAGTTAGAGGTTTCTGACTACCTACTTGATTTGGAGGGTAATAAATACCAGACTACTTTTGACCAGTTTGCTGATGGTCTGTTTCGTGTAAATTAAAATTGTAGTATTGTGTTTTAGTGTGTTGTTTGTGTTTGTACTTACCTCTTTTGGTATTTTTGTCTTGTACTAATTTTTGGGTTTGTATGTGTGAGTGTATGTAATATACGTGTGTTGCTAAAATTATTTTGTGTAACTATCTTATACCTTCTTTATGTATATGGAACTATATGGACACTGAAATCAACCCCGATGGTGAATTTTGTCTCGTTGATAGTGGAACGACAAATTCAATATTTCGAAGTACTAAGTACTTTGTAACCTTGAAAAGATTCAAGGCTAGTATCACTACCATCAGTAGTTCAGCTAACCTTATAGAAGGTGCTGGTAAAGCTTGTGTCTCATTACCGTGTGGTACCCTATCCACTATCAATGATGCGTTATATTCCTCCGGATCCCATAGGAATCTGTTGAGTTTCAAAGATATACGCAATAATGGATACCACATTAAAACGGTTGATGAGAACGATAAGGAGTACTTGTATATTACATCGCCTAATGGAAAGTACATTGCTGAGAGGCTTCCAGCCCTCACTTCTGGGTTGTACCATACAAAGATTCGGAAAGTTGAATCTTATTCGGTCATAGTTCGAAAATATTATGACCCGAATACATTTGTGTTGTGGCACAATCGACTTGGACACCCAGGATCTACTATGATGAGTAGAATTTCTCAGAACTGTCAGGGACATCCTTTGCAGAAACTTTTGCTTAACAAAGAACTTGGTTGTACCGCTTGTTCTTTGGGGAAACTGATTACGAAACCGTCTTTAACAAAACTAGTTCTGAAATCACCTACTTTCTTACAAAGGATACAAGGTGATATATGTGGTCCTTTACATCCCTATAGTGGACCCTTTCAGTAATTTATGGTTCTAATTGATGCTTCTACTAGATGGTCACATGTTTCTTTACTATCAACATGTAATTTAGCATTCGCTCGGCTTCTTGCCCAAATTATAAAATTACGTGCTCATTTTCCTGATTATTCTATCAAGTCCATTAGGCTTGATGGTGCAGCGGAGTTTTCTTCAAAGGCATTTAGGTTGAGCATCATGTTGCTCATGTGCATACACAGAACGGTTTAGCATAATCGTTCATTAAGCATCTTCAACTCATTGCTAGACCTATGCTTATGAAAACTCAGCTCCCCGTTTCGGCTTGGGGGCATGCTATTTTTCACGCTGCTGCACTGGTACGCTATATACCTTGTGCAAATAATCAGTATTCTCCTTTACAACATGTGTTAGGTCATCCACCAGACATATCTCATTTGCGTGTTTTTGGTTGTGCTGTTTATGTTCCTATTGCACCACCACAACACACCAAGTTTGGCCCACAACGTCGACTTGGAATATATGTTGGCTTTGATTCACCATCTATAATTCGATATCTTGAACCATTAACAGGGGATGTTTTTACGGCAAGATTTGCAAATTGTCATTTTGATGAGACAGTCTTCCCACCGTTAGGGAGAGAAAAGCTATCGCCTGAAAAACGGCGTGAATTATCTTGGTATACACCAGAATTGTCTCATCTTGATGTACACACAAGTTAGTGTGAAACTGAGGTGCAAAATATTTTACATCTTCAAAATATTGCAAATCAAATTCCTGATGCATTTACAGATACAACAAAAATAATGAAAGTAGACGTACCAGCTAAAATTGCTCCATCACGCATAGATGTTCCTATGGAGCAATCCGTGGATGTGGCAGCAAATAAGTCGTCTGAATTACGCCGTAAGCGTGGATGACCAATTGTATCAAAGGATTCTGCTCCTCGAAATAGGAAAAGCCAATCTCAATCATTGACTAATAGTTCTCTTAAAGAGACTATTGATGAAGGATCAAAACTCTCTGAAAATAGAACTCTTGACGAGGAGAATGTCTCGACGGAGACAATGGAACCTCAAAATGAGGAAGCCTCTATTAATTATGCATGCAATAGAGAAGTTTGGGATCGAAGTACAATGATTGTTGACGACATATTTTCATTTACAGTAGCAACTGAAATTGCCTTGGATGATTATGGTGTTGAACCACACTCTATAGAGGAATGTCGTCCAAGGAATGATTGTCCGAAGTGGAAAAAGGCAATCCAAGCATAATTACTTTCTCTCGCTAAGCAAAATATTTTTGGTACTGCAGTCCGAAAACCAGGTAATGTGAGCAGAGTTGGCTGCAAATGGGTGTTTGTGCGCAAGCGAAATGAGAAAAATGAAATTGTTCACTATAAAGCGAGACTAGTGGCACAAGTTTTCTCACAGAAACCAGGGATTGACTACGAGGAAACATATTCTCCTGTAATGGATGCAATTAATTTTAGGTATTTGATTAGCCTGGTAGTCCATGAAGGACTCGGCATGCATCTAATGGACGTGGTTACTGCGTATCTGTATGGAAAATTGGATACAGATATCTATATGAAAATCCCTGAAGGTTTTCAGTTGTCAGCAGACAAACCATGTCATATGTATTCACTAAAATTAAATCGAGCCTTGTATGGTTTGAAACAATCTGGACGAATGTGGTATAATCTTCTGAGTGAATACTTGTTAAGTCAGGGTTATGTGAACAATCCTATATGCCCATGTATTTTCATTAAAAAGGCAAACACTGGGTTTGCTATCATTGCTGTATATGTAGATGATATTAATCTTATTGGAACTCCTGAAGAACTCTCCAAAGCACAAAAATGCTTAAAGAAGGATTTCGAGATGAAAGATCTCGGTAAAACAAAGTTTTGTCTTGGTCTTCAACTTGAGAATTATGAGGGTGGAATCCTTGTCCATCAATCAACGTATACATAGAAACTTCTAAAACGCTTTAATATGGACAAATCATATCCTCTTAGCACTCCAATGGTTGTGAGAACTCTTGATCCCAAAAGAGATCCATTTCGCCCCAAAGAGGAAAGTGAAACACTCCTTGGTCAAGAAGTACCATATTTAAGTGCTATCGGAGGGTTATTGTATTTAGCTCAGTGCACTAGACTAGACATCTCCTTTGCAGTAAATCTCTTAGCCAGGTACATTTCTGCACCAACAAAGAGACATTGGGTTGGAGTAAAACATATTTTCCGCTATCTGCGTGGGACTACGGACATGGGACTGTTCTACTCGAAAGACTCAGAAAACTGCTCGAAGATCAAAGGATACACAGATGCTAGTTATCTTTCGGACCCCCACAAAGCAATCTCTCAGACAGGGTATGTTTTTACAAGCGGAGGCACATCATTTTCATGGCGATCTTTCAAGAAGAGCATGCTCGCTACCTCCTCCAATCACTCTGAAATAATTGATCTACATGAAACAAGTCGAGAATGTGTGTGGCTGCGATCATTAGTTGAGCATATCAGAAGTTCTAATGGCCTACCATCTATTACCAGTACGCCAAAAATAATTTGTGAAGACAACTCAGCTTGCATAGCACAAATTAAAGAAGGCTACATCAAAGGTGATAGGATAAAGCATATATCGCCAAAACTATTTTACGCTCATCACCTCCAAAAAAACAAAGAGATTGAGATCCAGAAGATACAATCTTGTGAAAATTATGATGATCTGTTCACCAAGTAATTACCGACAACTCTCTTCCGGAAGCTGGTTTACGGGATCGGGATGCGCCACATATACAAGCAGACAAATTGACGGAGATTTTGTTCAGGGGGAGTTATGGAATATAACTCGTTGTACTCTTTTTCCTTAGTCAAGGTTTTGTCCCACAGGGTTTTCCTTGTCAAGATTTTAACGAGGCAGCGTATGTAGGTCCAACACTATTCTAAGATGCTTGTTGTACTCTTTTTCCTTCAACCGGGTTTTGTCCCATTGGGTTTTACCGGCAAGGTTTTAACGAGGCAACGTTTTTAGAATGGTGGTCCAAGGGAGAGTGTTGTATAACAAGTAATAATCTTGTGGCCCACCATTTTCTAGAATAGTCCAGTGCATGCTAGATTGTCGAGGAAAGACCGTCTAACCAAGAGCGGATAAATCTTATCAGCTTAATAGCAATGATGGTCATTGAAATACGTGTAAAACTTATCTTCTTTACCGCCTTATTAGTTTTGGCTATAAATAGCCATTCATTCTTCACTTGAGTGTGTAACGAATTTGGTAAGAATAAAATCATTTTCCCACCAAACATGTTCTGTGTAATGATCAATACCATTCAATTTAATTAATTAATTAGTCTTTAGGAAATCATCACACCACTATCTATATAGTATTACTATAGTTTTAACATTTCAAAGTTTGCTAGCTATAGTAAATTACTAGAGCTATATCTTTTTCGTCTGGTATCCGATTGACACATTCGAGTAGTCCATTTCGCATAACTTCTCGAGTTATATCTAACGGTACTATTTTCGTATCTAGATCGTTGTTAGATTAATTTATAATAATTATTGTTCGAGTTACACTAATCGAGTAATTAGCGGGTAACACATCTCTTGACTAGTCTAATAGCTTGAGGGTCTTTACATTAATTCTCCCCCTTTTTGTCAATATAAATTGGCAAATGTATGAAAACTAGTAGGATCATAATGAAATTCTCATAAATGTTCCTCATTGAAATTTAATTCAAGCCACAAGAACTGGAATCAAATTTTCTTGGTGCAATAATAGAGTTGGTAAAAAATAATTTTATGCGATCTTGATAAAGTCTTATATAACCTTAAATGGTTGGAAATTTTTGATAGTTGGTCATATAAAGTGGGTGTAAGAGGAACATATGATCATGGTC
Source organism: Papaver bracteatum (assembly GCA_023529315.1). Taxonomy (NCBI): domain Eukaryota; kingdom Viridiplantae; phylum Streptophyta; class Magnoliopsida; order Ranunculales; family Papaveraceae; genus Papaver; species Papaver bracteatum. Next base: position 1,295,622 of record JAJJWX010005377.1, on the reverse strand, counting down.
CCTTATTTGGCTTTATTGTGAATACTTGTAAGCCTGTGAATGCCCCTTTCAGATATCAACCTATTTGGACTTATCATTCTGGTTTCCTTGAAGTAATTAAAGATGCACGGAATGAGGCAATATCAGGTAATCTAGCTTTTTCTTTTATGAATAAATTAAAAAGATTAAAACAAATATTGAAGAAGTAGAACTGGGAGGTGTTTGGAGATCTCAGAATCAAAGTAAAAATTACATAAGATGAGGTACTTGCAGCTTCTCTACTATTAGATGCAGATCCTGAAAATTTTGAGTTATTAAATAAATTGGTCACAGCAAGGGGGAGACATGAAATAGCTTCTCAGCAATATAATGAATTAATGAGAGCTAAAGCTATAGTAAAATGGATAAAGGAGGGTGGTGCTAATACAACATTCTTTCATGCATCTATTAAAATAAGACAATCTCAAAACAATATTACTGAAATGGAAAGTACAAAAGGCAATGTGGTAACTGAACAATCTCAAATTGCAAATATTTTGGTGGATCATTATAAAAAGAAATTTGAAGATCATAATGTTACAGTTCATGAGGAGATAATGGAAGCGATTCCTAAAGTACTAAATGATGAAGACAGCAAGTTTCTTGATGTTGTTCCCACTGCAATGGAAATTAAAGAAGCAGTTTATGGCATGAATGCAAATAGTGCTCTAGGGGCATATGGATTTCCTGGCAGTTTCTACAAATTTGTATGGGATATTATTAGTGAAGAGTTAATAGAAGCAATTCAATATTGTTGGAGTCACATATTTATCCTTAAAGGTTCAAATTATAACTTTTTATTTTTACTTCGTAAAACTCAGGGTGCAAGAAGAGCAGAGCAATTTAGGCCTATTGGCTTAGCTAATTTCATCTTCAAAATATTCACCAGAATTATTACTACTAGAGTAAGAACTATGATTGAGAGATTAATTTATATTCAACAAGGTGCATTTATTATGGGGAGGAATATTCATGATAAAATTGTGTTAGCTTCTGAAATGATTAATGAACTAAACATTAAGAGGATAGGAGTAAATGTTGGACTTAAACTGGATATAACTCAAGCCTATGATTCATTGAGTTGGGATTTTTTGTTTGATGTGCTTAGAAGATTTGGATTCTCGGAAATTGGCATTAGTTGGCACAGGAAAATATTTGAATCTGCAATGATCTCTGTACTTGTCAATGGTGGTCCATGTGGCTTTTTTGGTGTTGGAAGAGGTCTTAGACAAGGTGATTCATTGTCACCCATCTTATTCATTCTTGCAGATGAAGTTCTTAGCAAAAATCAATCAAAAATGGTGCAGGAGGGTAAGATACAAGCAATGGTGACTAGAGGTAATTTTCATCCTTCACACTTGTTTGTTGATGATATTTTTATATTCTGCAATGGCCACAAAAAATCATTGGATAAATTGATGAACTTATTAAGCAAATACCAACTTTCATCTGGACAAGTAGTGAATAAGAACAAAAGTAAATTTTTTGTTGGTGGGGTTTCAAATGCAAGAAGAATTGTGAAAAAACGAGGGTACCCAAATATACCTCCATCTAAAACTTTTCCACCTATAATTCCTTTCTCCGAAAGTGATTGTCTATGGGATGAGTCCAGACAATACAAAAAATTAGTTCACACTTCGTGTGATCGTCTATGGATACAAAATCGATATAATACAACAACGAAGTATATTTACTTGATAAAAGGTTCGGACTTAACCAAACACAATAGGATTACTATCAAGTAAATAGGAATTAACGTTTGTGTAATTTACTTTAAATTATAATAACAACAGTTATAATTGCGGAAAATAAAAGTAAATGACACAGTAAGATTTTGTTAACAAGGAAACCGCAAATGCATAAAAACATCGGGACCTTGTCCAGAATTGAATACTCTCTGGATTAAGCCGCTATACAAAATTAAACTAACTTCGTATAGTTGAGACCAAACAAGTAAACCTATAGTTCACCTAGTTCCGTCTGTATTCCTACGCCTCCGACCTGTAATAAGTCACGTACTTCGAACAATTCCTTTAGTTCATATTCCAAACAGTAAAGGAACAACAAATCTGTTTGGTATCAACTCCTTTCAACCAAGTGATGTGAGTTCGACAAAAGGCTCTTCTGTTTATCTCAATAAACTCCTTTGTCAGGTTCTTAGATCTATCTTATCAACAACTACCAAATTAAATGTTAAGATTTTGGAATCAATACTTTTAATCACAAATAATTGTATTGATGTCGATCTAAACAACTAATCAATCCAATGTACCACAAGGAAACCGATTATAGTTGGATCATCTTTAATCGAAACAAGTATTGTGCACACCAAAGATTATGAACCCAAATCAGAAATCTTCAAAGTCCTCTTTGTCTTCAAATCTTCTTAGATATCCAATAAACACTTGCACACAATCAACTTGAATCTCTTGTGATCAATCATGCACAGAACGGAGTCTGTTAACAATGGATTAACACAAGACTTCTTTAGATCTACAAATAGTCTAAAGATCCCCGACGAAACTTCGATCTAGTTTGACTGAATCTTATAGCACAAGAGAAGATTCTCAAGCATAAACAAACTAGGTGCAATCAAAGTTCAACCACCGTTAGTCAATCAAATCAATAAAAAACAAAAGATAAACCGCAATTATATAGTTTCCCACCAATGGTACTAATATAGATTCTCAATCCCAAAGAAGTCTTTAAACCGAGCGGCCGTAAGATATTTCGCCTAACAAGGTTACTTTCCTCTCCGAATAGGCGGCTCCACCAGTGACAACACAACTGAGGTAGTTTTGCTGGATCTGAGGATTAGTTTACTCGAAATGCAAACTTTGATATTTGTAGACAAGGAAGTTCGGACACCAAGGAATTTCCAAAACCGAAAATATTCTCAAGATATGCAATATATTCCAAATTCAGTTTCCATAATTCCTGGAAATGCTTTGTCCAAATAATGACCGAAAATCTCTTAGAAAATCTCCAACTAGTAAATGCACATTACTAATTTTCCTTTTCCAAAAATAAAATTAAAAACCTTAATTAAAAGATTCTCAACTTATTTTTCGATCCGGGATTTTCCTTTAGCTATTAAGGAATATATTTGAACAATAAAAGATAAGCGTTACCGCACATGTTCAAAGTATGTCGACATTTTAACTTTGTAAGTCCTCTTTTTCATACTTACAATCTTGAAACCGATTTTCCACACTTCCAAACAAGTTTAGAATTGGTTCATCTGACTTTCAAGAACTATGTGATTGATCAAGAACGCTTAATCACCAAACATGGGTTTCACGGTTCTACCAAAACAAGTTTCGGTTCTACTTCCATGTGGGTACTGGATTTAGTCACACTAGCTTTCCAAAAATTCGGTTGACTAGGTACTAGGATCGGTTCCCTCATATATAGGGTATCTTACTTTTACTTGTTGCACATGTCTGTAGGATCGGTTCCCCTTTGCCTAAAAACGTGTTGCACATGTACATATGATCGATTCCCCTATCGACTAAAAACTTGTTGCACCTCATACAAGGATCGATTCCACTTTTGTGATAGGTTGCACCTCTTACTAGGATCGGTTCTCCTTTACCCTGAATTGGTCATACCAATAACACTAAATCGATCATACCATCTCAGGTGATTACTTAAGATCGGTTTCACTAATAAAATTCATACCAATACAAAAGTGAGGCCTTTGTGAATAGTTTTACCAAGAACATAAACAAGTCATGAGCGGTAATACTAATCACACATATTGGTAGTTCAAAAGATATGCAATGAATAACAACACCAATAATGCCTAGCGATTTCCCTTTCGATTCACAAAACAAGTTCATGAATTTACTTCCTTTAAACAAATAAAAAACATTGTTTCCTGGGATGAAATCTTCACCTTTTACCCATACATAATCACAATAGCATTCAAACAATTATGTCGATGTCTTATATACAAAGTTTAACGGCTAAGCAATAAACCTCGTATTGTATTAAATAATACTATGTATAACTAGAGTGTAATCATTCATGCTTCGAAGTTGTGTTTTCAATATGCATGACTTGAAATATACGTTAGAGAATGAAACAGTTCAGGTCAAATATCACTAACCTCAAGTGGAAGGATGATGTTATCGTTAGAGCTCCTTACTTCTTCACTTATTCAAGTCTTCGCAATACTTGTAATGTCTCATATCCTAATACTTTCAAGCTAACCTATACGAAGTTGACTCTAGTATATAATCAAGCGACTCTTAAATGAGTTTTGGCTCACTAAAATATGACAACCAAACTTGACATACCAACACTTGGTGGTTTCAACCGAGCTATGCTCTAACAATCTCCCCCTTTGTCAATTTTAGTGACAAAACTCTTACATCATATGAATAAACAAGTTACAAGAATTCATTACACATACGCTTGATTCCCGAATTCAACGACACAATAACCTGTATACATACAATCCATAAATGTCGTTTTTGACATTATAATAACAAAGCTAATACTCCCCCTAAAGGTAAGATAGGTAGATTTTATTAATCCACGCGTATTTGTTATTCCCTTGTAGTCCGTATAACTACAAACATCATATGATATGTTACTCCCCCTTAGTCTATGCTTTTACTCTTTCGTTAGATAAACGTTTAAGTACCAATGTCCTTTCCCTTAGTGATACCTATCAATATAAATCAATACCAGTATCACTTGTTTACTCCATATATTTCTCCCCCTTTTTGTCACAAAATGACAAAAAAACGAAAAAAATAAAGGACAAGCTGAAAGGATATAAATCTCAATAGACTTGCAACTTATAGAGTTAAGCACAAGGGTACCGCACACCATTTTTGACAACCAATATCAAAACCGAAACTACAAAGTAATTTTATTTTGAATCTGATATGTTACCAAGGAAACAATTGCCCGAAGAAATTTTCTCTAATAGTTTAGCAAACCAAAAATCGACTAAGCACTTTAGTTCCTTTGCTAAACCGATTGTACAAATACAATCACTTGTTCGATAAGACAATAATAAAGATAACTCTATTTTTCTAATTAGGTTCTAATTATCCATATAACTTAGACATTTAACTTTTAAACAAGACAAGTACTAGGTTAGTTAACTAGCATTTCTTGTTAAGGCATTCGATTAGACTTGGATAACCGAAACCTCTACTTTGATAAGTTTAACTAAGATCAGAATTAACTTAGTTTCTCTTATCCGTAATCGAATTGGACTAAACAATTCATCCCGAAAACCTTTTATTTCGTTAAGCCATAAACAATTCATACAAACCAAATAAATCAACTTGCATAATTATTTACCTCAACCGGAAGCAATTGAAACAACATAGACATTAAAGCACCACAATTGCACCGAAATTTTGTAAGCCTAAACGATTGATATCAAACAATAAAGCAAGATAACAATAGTTTTTCTTAACCAGAACCAATTGAATCACACACACATTCATACACAAATAATGAAATAAAACATCAATTGTACCGAAATTTTGTTAAGTAAAAGTAATAAATATACGCAATAAAATCAAGCTTTTCTTAAACAGGAAAACGTTTAACTAACAAACTCGTTACCTCAAATTATGCATCCTCTTCTCCAACATGTTTTCATCTTCTTCTAGGGAGAATTGTTATCGAAATATCATTATGTTGTCATCCTTATGCAAAAAAAAGAATAACAACAACCAACCTTTACCAGAGAAAGGTTGAAACCCGGTTTTTAACTATTGCAAGCAAAAGTTGAAAACCCCGAAACACATATGCTTTTATGCTAAACCAAACGATTCAACATATTACGACTTTTTCACATATTGTTTCAATCGGAACCCCTCATGATCCTTTGATAAAGCCTACTAACATGGGCTAGAACTTAATCTTGCTAAACCAAAAAGTCACCCTAACCATAAGGGTTTACAACATTATGAGATCGAATATCAAGGTAGTAAAACCGAAATCAAACATCCCATAAACATACATAGCAATAAGATAAAGCATTCAAGCACATGCTATGTAAATAAGAAACTATCACAAGAAAAATTATAAATCAAATAATTTTATTCATAATAATAGTTTTATTCATAAAATAGACCTTACGCAATTATTGAAAGAAATAAAAAAAATTAATGTCTATTATCCAACAGATTCTTTCAAAGATCATTTTCAATTTCCTCAAATTTTTCAGAATCTTCATCAACAACATCTCGACTGATATCTCGGATTCTGCACATAGTACCTTGATTATGTTCACGGGCTAAGGCATTGACCTTTCGATTAATATTCCGAGCATACTCCATGTTACCGATTCCAAGTATAATTAGCTTTATTTGGTTACGGTTAGTAGTGCTGCATGTCTATGATGAGTTTCAATAGTACTGAGGAGGACTTGACGTAGATTGATAATATCAATCTTAGCATCCAAACTGTTTTGGACAAGGATATGAGTGACATCTTCCTTTTCATTTCTATATCTTCATAACCATATTTCTTGAAGGTGTCATCAAGATGAATGGTTTCCTTAGAAGTCATTCCACTCAAGGATTTCAGAAGTTTTGCTTGAGATATGGTTTGAGAATACATCCTTTAGCATAATTTCTCAGACACGTTGAGTACATATACTTGAAATACCTTTAACACATGCCAAACATAGATACGAGCCTTAAATAAATAATTCTGACAAGATTTGAATGGATTTTTGCATCTAGTGCGTTACAGATTCACAACTTCTTCAAAAAGAAATTATCTTTCTAGATCGGTATGGAGAGATACTTTTAGCTCAGAAACTTATCCTGTTTTACACAAGTTGTTTACAATATAACTTTTCTTCACATAGAGCCAGAAAATTGTATCTATATATAGATTGTGTAAACTCTCTATGTCGAATAAGAGATTATTGACAAGATATAGATAACCCATATATGTGTGCTTCCTTACATTAGAAGATTGGGCATTGTAAGGATGCACATTCTAATACGATTAAGCATTAAGATGAGTATCTTCCTCATCAAGTACATTCTTCCTCATTTTCCTTAGGAGCATTATCATGTTCCATCCTATTGGTTAGGAAAATTGCGAGATGCAATATCTTCGATTATATCTTGTGCCCAGGACAGAATGTTCTCTGAACTTGAACCTATGTGCTCAAGATTTGTCATTCAAAAAATTGCTAATGTATTTCGTTCAAGACATTATATATGTCCTCTTAAGGTATCCATTCCTTGTTGGAGATATTTTTCTAAACACCTGTTTAGATATACCTCTTGACATGTTACTGTAAGAAGTTTCTAAATTAGGATCTTATTCTTTATTTGTGAATGTTCTAGCAATTGTTTGAGAATTTCATACTCAGTAGTCTGTTAATGAACTTCATTACATAAAGCCATTTTTTGTTCCTCATAATCTATCATATTATTTTGAAGACTGAGGGTTTCACGCTTTCCTTCACAAAATCTTACATTCATTTAAACAATAAGTTCTAGGACATCATCTAGGTTGTCAATAGTTTTTCCCTTTTCTGAATAGTTTTCAACATGTTTGAAAAATCTTTCCAACACCTTTCGAAATTTAGAACTTGGGCATACTAGTGAATTTAATCTCTTTTCACACTTGTAAACATAATATTTTTCACTAGCGATTGGACTCGGATCCAAAACATGTTTCTTGAGTTTCAGATACATTCTTTTCTGATCAGGAACCTATTCGCAATCAAGTTATTAGTCATGGACTTTTTCTTTGATTTTCGAAAAGACTTACGAGACCAAATTCCATTGACTTTTCCTGAGATATTATTCTCATTATCTTGACATACGTTAAATGAATCAGACATGGATTCAATTTCTTATAGGTTGGATTGCACCAAACACAGATTGTTGGATCTTTTCGTGTTTGCCTGCTCTGATACCAATTGAAAAGACGAAGGTACCCAAATATACCTCAATCTAAAACTTTTCCACCTATAAGTCCTTTATCCGAAAGTGATTGTCTATGGACTGAGTCAAGACAATACAACAAATCGGTTCACACATCGTGTGATCGTCTATGGATACGAGATCGAGACAATACAACAACGAAGTATGTTTACTTGATAAAAGGTTCGGACTTAAACAAACACAATTGGATTACTATCAAGTAAAGAGGAATTAACGTTTGTGTAATTTACTTTAAATTATAATAACAACAATTATAATTACGAAAAATAAAAGTAAATGACACAGCAAGATTTTGTTAACGAGGAAACCGCAAATGCAGAAAAACCTCGGGCGCTTGTCTATAATTGAATACTATCAGGATTAAGCCGCTATATAAAATCAAACTAACTTCGTATAGTTGAGACCAAGCAACTAAACCTATAGTTCACCTAGTTCCGTCTGTATACCCACGCCTCCAACCTGTAATGAGTCACGTACTTGGTACAATTCCTTTGGTTCGTATTCCAAATAGTAAAGGAACAACAAATCTGTTTGGTATCAACTCTTTTCAACCAAGTGATGTGAGTTCGACAAAAGGCTCTTCTGTTTATCTCAATAAACTCCTTTGTCAGGTTCTTAGATATATCTTATCAACAACTACCAAATTAATTGTTAAGATTTTGGAATCAATACTTTTAATCACAAATAATTGTATTGATGCCGATCTAAACAACTAATCAATCCAATCTACCACAAGGAAACCGATTATAGTTGGATCATCTTTAACCGAAACAAGTATTGTGCACACCAAAGATTATGAACCCAAATCAGAAATCTTCAAAGTCCTCTTTGTCTTCAAATATTCTTAGATATCCAATAAACACTTGCACATAATCAACTTGAATTTATTGTGATCAATCATGCTCAAAACGGAGTCTGTTAACAATGGATTAACACAAGACGTCTTTAGATCTACAAATAGTCTAAAGATCCTCGTCGAAACTTCGATCTAGTTTGAGTGAATCTTATATCAGAAGAGAAGATTCTCAAGCATAAAAAAACTAGGTGCAATAAAAGTTCAACCACCGTTAGTCAATCAAATCAATCGAAAACAAATGATAAACCGCAATTATCTAGTTTCCCACCAACGGTACTAATAGATCTTCTCAATCCCAAAGAAGTCTTTAAACCGAGCGGCCGTTAGATATTTCGCCTAATTAGGTTGCTTTCCTCTCCGAATAAGCGGCTCCACCAGTAACAACATAACTGAGATAGTTTTGCTGGCCCTGAGGATTAGTTTGCTCGAAATGAAAACTTTGATATTTATAGACAAGGAAGTTTGGACACCAAGGATTTTCCAAAACCGAAAATATTCTCAAGATATGCAATATATTCCAAATTCGGTTTCCATAATTCCTGGAAATGCTTTGTCCAAATAATGACCGAAAATCTCTTTGAAAATCTCAAACTAATAAATGCACATTACTAATTTTCATTTTCCAAAAATAAAATTACAAACCTTAATTAAAAGATTCTCAACTTATTTTTCGATCCGGGATTTTCCTTTAGCTATTAAGGAATATCTTTGAACAATAAAAGATAAGCATTACTGCACATGTTCAAAGTATGTCGACATCTTAACTTTGTAAGTCCTTTTTCATACTTACAATCTTGAAACCAATTTTCCACACTTCCAAACAAATTTAGAATTGGTTCGTATGACTTTCAAGAACTATGTGATTGATCAAGAACACTCAATCACCAAACACGGGTTTCACAGTTCTACCAAAACAAGTATCGGTTCTACCTCTATGTGCGTATTGGATTTAGTCACACTAGCTTTCCAAAAATTCAGTTGACTAGGTACTAGGATCGGTTCCCACATATATATGGTATCTAACTTGTACTTGTTGCACATTCCATAGGATCGGTTACCCTTTGCATAAAAACGTGTTGTACATGTCCATGGGATCAGTTCCCCCATCTACTAAAAACTTGTTTCACCTCATACAATAATCGATTCCCCTTTTATGATAGGTTGCACCTCTTACTAGGATCGGTTCCCCTTTACCCAGAGTTGGTCATACCAATAACACTAAATCGATCATACCATCTCAGGTGATTACTTAAGATCGGTTTCACTTATAAAAGTCATACCAATACAAAATTCAGGCTTTTGTGAATAGTTTTACCAAGAACATAAACAAGTCATGAGCGGTTATACTAATCACACATATTGGTAGTTCAAAAGATATGCAATGAATAACAATACCAATAATGCCTAGCGATTTCCATTTCGATTCACAAAACAAGTTCATGAATTTACTTCCTTTAAACAAATGTAAAACATTATTTCCTAGGAATTATACCCATACATAATCACAATAGAATTCAAACAATTATGTCGAATGGTTAAGCAATAAACCTCGTATTGTATTCCTTAATACTATGTCTAACTAGAGTGTTATCATTCATGCTTCGAAGTTATGTTTTCAATATGATCGAATTGAAAGATACGTTAGGGAATGAAACAGTTCAAGTCAAATATCACTAACCTCAAGTGGAAGGATGATGTTTTCGTTGTAGCTCCTTACTTCTTCACTTCTTCAAGTCTTCGCAATACTTGTAATGTCTCATATCATAATACTTTCAAGATAACCTATACAAAGTTGACTCTAGTACATTATCAAGGGACTCATAAATGAGTTTTGGCTCACTAAAATATGACAACCAAACTTGACATACCAATGTTTGGCGGGTTCAACCGAGCTATGCTCTAACATATTAGGATAACTGAATATTTATAAATGGGACTATCAGAGTTGCATGGTACTTACTTGGGGGTCATTTTAAATACTGGAAGAGTAAAATCTTATCAAGTTTGGGGAATGGTGGAATTAATGCAGAAGATGTTAGCAGGATGGATGGGTAAGTTATTAGCTTTCTCTGCAAGATTAAATTTGGTCAAACATGTATTATGAAGTATTCCCATATATAATATGACAGTCTACAAGTGGCCCAAAACTGTTATAAAAGAATGTAAGAAAATTATCATAAATTTCCTATGGTATGGAGATCCTTCTATTAAAAAATTAGTTACTGTGAAATGGGATGGAGTTAATGCTCCAATAATTGAAGGTGGTTTGGGATTAAGAAGATTAGAGGTGATGAATAAAGCTTTGTTAATTAAACTCTTGTAAAAAATTGAAACATAGGAGGTGGAGTGGACTCGAGTTCATGATGGAGGTGAATGAAGGCAAATGGATATGGATAGTTGGAGATGAAAAAACAATATCTGTGTGGGATGATAAATGGATCAAGGAATGTGCTTTAATTGAGAGGCATGTAGAGGATAATTATATCCATTATAATCTTACTACTTATGAAAAGAAGCTTGTTTAATTTGGATTTAAAGGTAGCTAACCTAATTGTGGATGGTGTATGGAAAATCTAAGAGTAAGTAGTACATTACCCTGAATCTATCATCATATTTTGTTGTTAATAGATGTAAAATGTTCAAGGAATTTTTTGAATTATGAACCCACCATACATAATGATAAATGGGTGTAATGAAGATTAATGCAACAAAGACTTACATCAACATCATAATCCCGTAAGCAAGAGGGAGTGTAGGATTGATATTCTCGTGGCTACTATTGCTTCATAATGGCCATCAAGCTTTGAAAATCCGATTATATTAACACTCTTGATATGGACAATAGTGCCATGGCACATACGCCCTTGGAGCACCAAAAGACGCCTACCAACAAACAAAACTTCCTCTTCAATGTTCAACAATGAACATGGAGGCATTTCAACAATGGTGAAGTCATGAGCCGGTGATATGGTTTGCCCTGTGTGAAGGTGTTTGAGCAGTGTAGTGTTTTAAATCCAAGATCGATATCCTTCACAGACACATAGTGATCCCAAGCCTTCGATCAATATCCCCACCTTGATACCTAGGTCATCCAACCGACGCTGTCAGGATTTCAACTTACTTTGGCACGCTCATAATAATCGTATTGAGTACGAGTATTTGGAGACATTACATCTAAATCTCGGAACACCCGCAGCCTTTTTTCTCCTTGATATCTTCCTCGGGCCTTTCTGCTCATCCCGCCATGTCAAGCATAACATTGTCGATATATATATATATATATAATACATAGATATAATAAAGGATTATGGTGTCAGTATATTAGAGATAAGCTTTGGTTTGAATGTTGTAGATGTTATATAAATAGAACATGTAATCATCCCGGATGTGTTTAGTAAAGAGCCCGAATATTGAAAGTAAAATATATAAATAGTAATGGATATGAGCACATGAAGAGTGTGCACTTACAAAGTATTTTTGCGTAGGAGTATGAGCTTTAATCCAAACATCGAGGTGCTTTCCAATCGGGATTCTCAGCCTCCTAAATTCAACGAGTTAATTTGTATTAATCAATCTAGTGAAATGAGACTAATCATAATGGCCATACATTGAGATTTTAAATTGAAAGAATGAGATTTACAAGATTGCTCTTTTCCTTTTGTGTGCTCATCTCCACATGTGCTTTTTGAGTGCTTTCATTCTTGCAGTAACTCTATCCACTCCCTCTTTTACATTCGAGGAATATGTAAATCCTTTTTCTTCATAAGTATCATACATCAATATACTCTCTTCGTAACTCCCACTTTCGCTCTCCATGGACCGACATCTCCTTAACCATGATCCTTCTATTAAAAAATTAGTTACTGTGAAATGGGATGGAGTTAATGCTCCAATAATTGAAGGTGGTTTGGGATTAAGAAGATTAGAGGTGATGAATAAAGCTTTGTTAATTAAACTCTTGTAAAAAATTGAAACATAGGAGGTGGAGTGGACTCAGTTCATGAGAGAAAATTACAAGAACAAGAATAATGAATGGATATCATCTTACAGACAATCCACAATTTGGCCAGAAATTAAATGGGTCATCTATGAGGTGAATGAAGGCAAAATATGGATAGTTGGAGATGAAAAAACAATATCTGTGTGGGATGATAAATGGATCAAGGAATGTGCTTTAATTGAGAGGCATGTAGAGGATAATTATATCCAGATGAATTTGGATTTAAAGGTAGCTAACCTAATTGTGGATGGTGTATGGAAAATCCCTGAGCAAATGTTCAATTTTTTTGAGAGGAATGAAGTACCATCAATTGGTGGTGGCTCCAACAAGCTGGTATTGGAGGAGGACTTAAATGGCAATTTCTCTATTGCCAGTGCAACTCAGCAGATAAGGAAAAAATATCATGTGATATCTTGGACAAATCAAATCTAGAACCCATGTGTACATCCTTATACCTCTACAAATCTATGAAAAATCTTGAGAGGAGCTTGTGCCACTGAGGAAACTGTAAGAAAAAAAGGTTTCTTGACAGTCTTAAAATGCTATTTATGTGGCAATGCACATGATACAATGAATCATATATTATGGAAGTGTACATTTAGCACTAAAATTTGGCATTGGCTGGGAGGGATCTTTTGCTTTCTTAATCCTTTATCATTTGAGGGTGTTCTGCAATTTGTTAAGGGTAAGAGTGGTGCAATTCAAGAAGTATGGTATAACTGTGCATTTAAAGTGATGGTTGAACTCTGGCATACAATAAATAAGAATATCTATGATAGTGAAGAACCTAACTTAGAAAAGTTCAAATAGAGAGTACAGTCTTATACAAGGGAACGTGGTATAAGAATTAAAGGCTCCAAATAGGGGAATATGTATGACTTACAAATTTTACTACATTTTGGGATCACAGGAATTAAAACACACATGATAGATGTAAAACAATGCTTCTTCGAAATGCCTGGGAGAGGACAAGTTTTCATATGATGTGATGGAGCATCAAAGGGTAACCCTGGAAATGCAGGACTGGGCTTTGTGGCAAGGAATAAAAAAGGTGGATTCCGGGGAGAAGCTTCTGGAGGTTTGGGGATAGCAACAAACTATCTGGCTGAGGTAATGGCTTTGGTGGTAGCTGGTGAATGGGCAGTGAAGAAAGGGTATGAGAATGTATGTTTCAGTCTTGACTCCAAAGCAGTTTTGTTAGCTTTCATCAATGGTAGAATACCTTGGATTATTGTGAATAAATGAAACAATATTAGACAATACATATCAAGAATCACATTCACACACTCATATAGGGAGATAAAATTTTCTCCTGACAAGATGGCTAAACATGGTGTACTTCTTGCAAAAGGAACAATTATATATTATGAGGACAAGCCAGACTTTCTGAATCAGTTGGAGTGTGAAGATGGTATTTACTTTAGGTTCAGCTCCTGAAAAATGATGTATTGATTTATGTTTGCTCTGCTCTGTTGAGCTCTTTGTAATTCCTTTGCTTATTATGCCTTGATAATTGTTACAGCTCTCTTACTGGGCTTAGCTTATTGGGCTTATGTTCTAATTTGGGTCTTTGCCTTGAAAATGTCTTGGCCTCATTGCAAGTTGTAATTTTTGATTAATTTGGTAATAATATTTCATGATTAAGAAGAAATAAAAAACACATATCAACTTTGTTTCAATGATTTCACATAGTCGAAACTTAGTGTATTTATCAAGGAGTTTATAAAGATACAAGATAACTCTAATAATATTCCACAGCCGCACTCCCCACAAAGATTTAGCAATTAAGCACAAGTTTAATTAAGAACTCTCCCCTTAAAATGTCATTCCCGATAGAACAACAGGAGCGATCTTACTTTTGCAAGAAAATAAGGATTTCTTTGGACATTAACAAATTACATGAAACATGAATTTGTATCCAGAAAACTCAATTAAATTAACCACAAGAAGACCCATGATTAATTTAATCGGAAATGCTCAACATAAGAGAACTTACGGAGCCGCACAGTACTTTCACATAGAAGTGGATCGGAAAAGATCAATGCTACGGAATATTCAAAGATTCATTCTATTTTTCATCAATATTTGCATAAAGACATATAATAGACTTAATCTTTGCAATCAAAAGTTCATCCTATCTTCCATCAATATTTGCATAATGACATAATAGGCTTAACTTTTGACATATATGGGACAATCACAGTTCACGGATGCAAACACATATATCCCATAACAATTTTTGCAATATATAAAACCAATAAATATTAATACCGCAAAATCATCTTCCAAATAAACTTTAGAATTTAAATAAATAAACTAAAAACATTGCAAGGATAAAAATCATTGGAAATAGCTATTACTCACAATAATTGCTATTCCAAACCCTAGTTATGCTTCTTAAAACACAAGACAAAATTCTCATAAGAAGTTTCCTAGATAAAATAAGTAAGAAACAAATATCATTTCACTTACTTTGAAGACTCTTCTCATATTCCCTATAATCAACAAGCTCATCTTTGATTAGATCAATCCTGGATTCAAGATTATCCATCTTGTCTTCAAGTATTTTGATTGAGGATTCTAGTTCACTCTTCAACGCACGTACTTGATCCAAGACAAGATTCATGGTTAATGAGAGTTTATCAAAATGAAAAATATTGGGATTTCCATCAGAGGATGAATCACGTTTATCTTGACACATCTCATTATCTGAAGAACCAAAACGAACTTTCTTAGAGGGAAAGAGAACAGTCCATACATCATCTTCTTTACTGGAAAGACTTGATAAAGACATGATAGAGAAAGTAAATTAAATGCTTTCTTAAGAAATCTTCTATTTAAAAGGAAGAAGAGATGGGAAAAATTCCCCAAAAGATCTTTGACACAAACCCTAACAGAAACAAGAGAGTTTAGATGGGAAGACCGTCCAGGTAAGGGTGTCAATGGATGTCCGAAAACTTCAGTGTTTGTTCGAATTCGCATTCGATAAATCAAATATTATTCGAAAATGGTTTTCGAATTCGGATATTCGGATTTTTTTTCATCCGAAAATGTAGCTAATCGGATACGGATTCGGATATGAAGGTATTCACATCCGAAATATCCGTATCCGAAATTGATGTATGAGTATATATATTTTTTAAACTTATGAAAGTGTAGATCGTATCTATTTTTTTATTTTCCTTTATATTTCGGCATTTTGTTAAATTTTTTAAAAAAACATAGATAATTCTTTTAATTCTAATTAATTTCTATTATGTAAACCTTAATCTTGTGCAAAAATAAAAATATTTTATTATTATTTTTCTTATGATTTCGGATCGGATAATTATCCGATATCCGGATAAAAATTCGGATACGAATTCAAAGTGAAAATTACTATATCCGTTCGGATTTCGAATCGAATTCAGATATTATATGGTATTTTCGGATTCAGATGCGGATAGTGCCCCATCTGCATCTGTTTACATCCATACATCCAGGTGTTCAGAAACAGTTCAAGGCTCAATAACCATAATTAGAGCAATTTTAGGGAGATACACGAACAAGTCAATAGAAATATTTTCGCATCCCACTTGAGATTATAGTTCTTGTCCAGGGAAAACATACAAGAACAATTGTGAAACTTACACTAGTAATTTCTCCTACCTAAAGAAGGATCAGGAGGTTTCACAAGAGAGGAGGATGATTCTGTTAAACCTTGTTTCAGATTCCTTTTTGTGGAGTGAGAATTCAAAGAGGATATTTTTCTGAACAAATTGTTTATCGATTTTTGCGTACTATGAATGGTTCTGGAAATATCTTTAGACAATGACCTAGATTTCTTATGAGATTTCCATTTCTTCTTCAGGTAACTTGATTTAGAAGAAGTTTTTTTTAAAACCTTTGTGCAATCCGTTTCTGGGAAATCCTGATTTTTGTTCAAGGTATACTCACGATTTACTGTGAATTTTACCACGTCTTTCACATTATGAGAGTTATTAGAACACGATAAAATTACAGGAGTAATATGCTGATTTGGTTTGCTAGAACATATCGAAGAGCATCGATCTTTCTCTTTAAAATCACAATTGCGAAAAGTCGCATTTTCTTGTCTTAATGTTGTCAGTTGACATTCTAGATTTTCAATCCTTTTAATCCAGGCTTCCTTTTCCAATTGAAAATTTCTTTTAATCAAGTAGAGATGTTTGGTCAAGATATTGAATTTTTCTTCTGGAGAAGTTTGATTGTTTATCATGGAACAGACAGAGCTGTTGGAAGAACAAAAGTTTTTATCAGAAAAATAAGTGAGATAACTTTCACATGCTTCTTCCTCAGGATAGTAGTCAAGAGTTTCCATCCATGCTTTGGTTATCTCACTCACTTCCTTATAAGGAACACCCTAAAAGTGATGATCAAATTTGTAGCACATGGAATGAGTTCCATTATCATAGTTTTTGTGAACTTTCTTATCCATTTTATTGATTGAGGAAGATTTTTTCCGAGACCTTATTTTTCTTCTCCTAAGAGTTTTCTTAAACTGTTGAGCACACAGTGAAATAGTAAGAGTTAAAGCAATTCTCATCCTTCAGATCAATCAATTTTGGACACAGAGAACATACATCAGAGGAACCTATGGAATTGTAGCTCGTTCTAAGTTTTTCTCTTTTACTAAGTTCAAGATAAAAAATCTTCAGCTTTCCTACCAGAGAATTTCTAGAACGAGTATCAAGGTTATTTCCTTCAACGATGGCATATTTCTTAGAGTCGTATTTGGCTGGCAACGATCTAAAAATTTTCATCACAATGTGCTTTTCAGGAATAGTCTTACCCAATGCAAAAGATGCATTAAAAAAATCAGACACTTTGTGATTAAACTCATCAAATGAATCTTCATCAGCCAAACGAAGGTTTTCCCAATCATAATTTAGGTTTTTAAGCCTAGCTTCCTTTTCAGAGGTATTCCATTCAAATACAGTTTCTAAGATATCCCACGCATCTTTATACCGAGTGCACGTAGGAACATGGTGCTGAAGATCTGGGGTAATGGCATGAATGATAGCATTTAAACCATCCGAATTTTGCTTTGCAGCGAGAATCTCATTAGGTTCATATCTACCAATATTCTTTGCAATAGAAACACCGTCTACTGTAACCATTGGAGAATCATAGCCATTAACTACATAAACCCATGATTAAAAATTGCGCACTTGAAGAAAAGCACACATAGTAATTTTCCACCATAAGTAATTTAAGCCATTGAAGACTGGTGATAGGTTTACTGAGATATCACTTCTTTCCATAGAGTCAGATCGCTACAAACACAGACTTATAACATCTTAAACGTGTTTGCCTGCTCTGATACAAATTAAAAAAGTGGGGGTCTAAAAACCTCACCTAATATTTCATTTTGGAAATATGTATGGATAAACTCCAAGATAATCAACTAGACAGTCAGACTCAATCAATGGAAATATATCCAAGAGTTATATCTATGTTTCACAATGTAATCGGAAACTCAAACAGATAGAAATCCGTGAGCCTGATTATTATGTGAAACAACTTGAACGGTACCAAATACCAATGTTCAAGTATCAATCAATTTATATCAACAACCAAAGGTTGGATTATCTAATTGATTGAACTACGCACAACCTGTGATATTTCAATTATATAAACAAATATAATGCGGAAAAGAAATAAAAATTTAGCATACAAGTACGCATAATGTGTTATATCCAATCATGGTTATTTGTTCTAAACTCTCATTTCAATCATTGAAACATTCTCGGAAGAAGACAATAGCTTTCTCACACAAACTATTAACTTCAAAGAAATTTTCAAGTGATCGAATGATCAATACGAAACATTCTGAGCCTACATCAAATGACTGTCTCACACAAATCATGTAAGATGTTACCAGGCGATTTTCACATGATCATCTTTTGACTTTCGTCAAGAATAATCGAAGTCATATTTCGAGAAATATGTAAGCAAGTTAAACTCATCTCGAAATATCAAATGTGTATAATCGAAGTCTATATAGCTATACGACTTTTGTTTCAAATAGGAGATAGAGTAAATAGAGTTTTGAGTGATAGATGAGTTCAAGTCTCCACATACCTTTTGTTGATGAAGTTCCATAAGTCCTCTGTCTTCAATCGATGAACGCCGTGAAGCCTAATGCTCAAACACTTTCTATCCTAATCCGAGACTTAGCTATAAGTAGACTGGTAATCAAGACTTATAGTTTTGGCAACTAAACTTGACAACAAGCTTGAGATAGCAACGCTTGGGAGTTCGACCGAGCAATGCTCTAACAATAAATATAAATAATATAATGAGGAAAAAAAAACACAAGACACCATAATTTTGTTAACGAAGAAAACTATATTGGCAGAAAAACCCCGGGACCTCGTTCAGCTTTGAACATCACATTGTATTAAACCGCTACAAACATTAGCCTACTATCAGACTTCAGACTGGAATTTAGTTGAGACCGAAATAACCCTCCGAGCAATTCAGTTCTAGTCGTGTTCCTTACGTATCTTGAACCTCTCAAGATCCTACGCACCTGATTTCGTTAATTGATGTCCTTTACACCTTAAAGTTGTTTTGACCTCGGTAAAAACTTTTGATACCTATCTGCCTCTAATAAATGAGCCTATTTGATTTTCCTTTTGGTATATTTTAATCTTGATTTGGAAAACTGTTTGTAACGGACAAATTTTAGCAAACCTCATGGATCTGGAGCACTTACACTCTGTTAGCAGAGAAGCCTAGAGCTGAACAATGCGAACAAATAAAAAAAGAGTTTAATATTTATCTTGAAAAATTATAAAGTCTAAGACGAAGAGAAATTTGTGATTTTTATATATGTTGTTCCTGATCTAAAGTTCATGAACTTTAATTACCGGTAGAATAAGATCCATCTACAAGAACTATCAGGTAAAAGATAGCCTGACTAGGATTCACAGATCCCTAAGTGAAGTCTTCAAAGTTTTAACCTAGAATAAGTTTTGTAAAGAAACCTAGGTTGTAAAGGAGGACTCTATCTTTACAACCAGGCTACAAGAGTGGCAGGTATTGAGAAATCATGTTGGAAAATTTTCTATATTTATAGATTTTCAAAGCTAAAGATAGATTTGAATGTAAGATAAGGTTATCTTGAAATTCAAGTAAACACTTTCTAAATTTAGATGAAATATTATTAGGAATTTATGTAAGCATGTGAAAAGCCTTCCTTGAAATCACACAGAAGAATATGCAATATAGTCCAGGGTTATGGATCCTTGCACAATGATGGTCCACAACGGCAAGTATGCATTTGAACAATTAGCGGTGTTCAATAACACTCAAGAATAAACTATATCCTACAATCCCAAAGGGATTTTGTGAATAAAATTGTATTAGAAGTGTCTATGATATTTGTAGCAAAAGCGAACATAGTCATATAAGGCAGTTCGTGACCTTCTGCTAAGCTGAGTTTGCAAACCTTGTCAGTTCGCGAAGTCAGATCATATGGGTTTGCAAACCTTCCCCCATTCCCGAACTCATATGTACATGGTTTTCAAACCTCTGCAGTTGGCGAAATTCAGGTTGACTAGGTAATACATACAAGTATATGTACCTTGCAAAAAGCAGTTTTGTGTTCCTTATAATTAAATCTGAAATATTCCCAATAGCCATAGAACATATGCATTGTTTCTTGGGAAATTTCCAAATGATCAACTTGAAAAAATAAATAGTTTGTGAAAAATAATTTTTTCTAACTAAGATTGCTACGGATCTATGAACATCCATTGCTTGAATCACACTCGAGAATTTCACCAAGACAAGCTTGAACATGAAATTTATTATTTATCATATTAAATCTACTAAAATCATATGACATAGTATCATCAGATATAATGGTATATGCCATGAGTAAATAGAATAGGCCAGTCTTCAAATTTTTCTTTGTTGATGAAGTTCTCATAAATGTCTTTGTTTTTTCTCCAGCCTTTAATCTTCGAGAGTTATTCAGTGATGTCTGACACTCCACTAAGATGCTTTAATCCTAGTCCAAGACTTGACTTAAATAAATTAGAAATCAAGATATAGTTTTATACATCTAACATTGACAACAAGCTTAAGATAACAAAACTTGTGAGTTCGACCGAGTCATGCTCTAAAACTTGTTACTTTATGAAGATGAAAATATCTCAAATAGGGATACTTGGATGTCAATAATTGCAATTGTTATGAAAATTTTGATTGCTAGGTGCAATCTTATTTTCGAAAAACAAAATAACTCGATAAGAGAATATGTCTATAGACACATTGAGCCATGCTCAGGCCTATATCAAATATTCGACTAAGAATATTGACTCGTGAAAATAAGATTATGACATGAAACCTAGGCAAGAGGAATCTCAAGGGAAATAAACTGTATTTTCTGATACTTAATTTGATAAATTTAGCTATAGTTGTGGAATTAGGTTATTTGTTGACCTAATAACATGTGGAAGCAGCACTTCAAATGCTACCTTCTCAACCTGCAGGGATGTTGAATAATTAGCACCAATCAAGATAATTAAGTGGGCCAAAGATCTCCAAACACGTGCAGTTAGGTTCGTTAGTAATGTACCAATTATTGGTAATATTAGTAAAAGTGCGAACCAAATTAACAGGTATAACAATAGTATTTTAAAGGAATGTTAGCTCAAGTTTCATAATCGAGAAAAAACTTTTAGAAAATCTATTCCCGAAATATCCTTTTATCCACGGTTTCTACATCATAGATCACAGTTTTTTGCTGCAAAACTGTTGCCTAAATTCTAATTTCATCTATATGGTTATGTATAGGGCTGCACAAAACCGACCCAACCCGCCGACCCAACCCGCACCCGCTGAGAAATAACCGTACCCGACCCAACCCACCTAGGCGCGGATCGACTATGGGTCACAACATCAAAACCCACCATACATTGGGTCGGTTTAGGGTGAAAACTTCAGTCACCCAACCCAACCCGCCCACCCGCCTTAAATTACTATAACTTTTAGATCACTCCTAATCAACTAATCCTAGCCATGAATTCCCATAGATAACTCAACAATCTAATCCCTTTCTCTATCAGTTTCTATCTTTCTGTTCTCTTCTTATCTTCTTTGGTCTCCCTTCTTCATTTCACCACTAAATATAAATCACCTCCACTATTCAGTTCAATACCATCGTCAAATCACCGTAATATAATTTCATCGTTTAATATTTTGAATTTATTATTTAGGTTTTTGTTTTTGTTTTGAATCTGATTGTTTAATATTTTGATTGGAAATTTTTTTTTTGATGTACTGGGTTTATATTATAGAATCAAAGAAGGCAAGAACCTTCGCTGCCATTAATGGAGGAAGTGGTGGTTCCTGCAAGAAATGAAAGATTGAATTACTTGAGATTATGATCTGGGTTTTGATCTCACGTGATTAATTAAGAACTGGTTGTTTTGAATCAACAACGAAATGATGGTTGATGCTCGTGTGACAAATTGAAGAACAAGCCGTTATTCTTGTGAACGAATGATTGAAAGAAGACCATGTTGCTGTTAATAAGAGTTTAGAAATGATTAGTTTGTGATGAATCCAAGTCTTGCAGGGAATTGTAAAGCTATTGAAGAAGATTCCTTGACACACAGCAACAACACCAGGTTGTGCTTACAAGGTATTCGAAAAAAATGATTGAACCAGTGTGGCGAGTTATGTAACCGTACCATTACTTATAAATTCTGCTGCAGCTATCCATGGTCCAAGGGTCATGTTTGGAGAAATTTAGAATTAGACACTGGAAACAAAGACGGGTTTATGAAGCGTGTCGCATGCGTCAAAAATAATTTCACTTCCTCACTCAACTAAATATAAATATAGTATTCGATAAGAAAGAGTTCGTATCCACGGAGAGGCGATTGTTGTTATGCAATTTTCAGATTCTTAAGTAACCAAGTAACCCAGGGTGTGTTTTTGTTTTTATCAAAGTAATAATACTAAATAAAGCAAAGCAAATAATTGGAATAATCAATAAGGAGAAGATATTGGTCACGGGATAGTATCATTCACAAACATGTATTTTCATCAATGATTAGAATTGGTAATTTAATCTTGCAATTATCAAAAGTCCTAGGATATCTTGATCGCAAGAGTATCCCGTTTATTTCCTGATTTTATCACAAACAACATTAAAAGATTCTATTGTGAAATCTACTTAAAAATCAACCTAAAGTGTAAAAGCACAATTAAGTTTAACTCCCTAAGAGCAATAAGTTCTATGAAATAAGACTAATCAATGCAAACAAACATGTAAAAGCACTAATTCGTTTTAACAAAGGTTATGATTCATATGCGATTAAAAAGATGTATCACTACAAGTAATAACCACAAGGTGCTACTAAAAATCAGGGATAAACAACTTTTACGTATTGAAAACCCTAATATAGCTATAGAGATGAAAGCAAATCCAATTGATTCCGGACTCAACCAAACTAGCATTCAAATCATATGATAATAAAAATAATGAATCATAAACGATAGAATTGAGACAAAACTAATTCAAAGAATCAAATAACATGCTTGAAGAAATCAACTTTTATCCCATAACCAATAGTTGTATTTAGTTACTCATATTAATGGAGTTCATCATCATAATATTCAAATAAAGAAGATGAAACATAAAAGAAAGCAAACCCTAGAAGTAGTTCTCTGCAAAAGCTCCAAGAATAGAATAAAACGTTATCCCAAAAGTTAGTAGAACTTTTCTTTTTGTAGCTTTTTCTCCAAAATTAGGTCCAACTCTTCAAAGTCCATTAGATAGAAGCCCACCAAGCCCACAAGTGAGAGAAACCCGTGTAGAAAATATGTCCCAAAAACGCTTGCCGGAAAACTGTGTTTTTGGCCGGAATCCGGCACCGGAAAGTCGCCGCCGGTCACCTGAATAGTCAAACGGTCCAACTCGGGTCAGCTGGTCAAGCTCAGCGAGTCACACCGGCTTAGTGAGTCAACTCCGAGTCAAACAAGTCAGAAGCTGAGTTGAGAATCGAATCAGCTCTGAGTGGGCTGAGTTGACTTAGCTAGAGCTGTGCAATCTTTGCACTCAGCTATGATAGCCCTGCTCTGTAGCGTTACTATCATACACAGCCAAATGGTTGTGCATCTGCACTGTCATCTTGCACTTCACAGCCAAGATGGCTCTGCTTCATCTCTCCAATAGCTTTTAAATCCTTCTCAATCTTCCTTTGTATTACAATTCACAACCACCCAACTCATCTCTGCACAGTAGGAAGACCCCCTGCAAACCCATTCTCAGTGCAGCTTCATTACTCATTCCGTTCAAGTGCCAAAAACTAGCACATCACCTGCACACGAGTTATAAGCTACAACACCTCTTCCATTGCATCTTATTCAACTGAGTTGCCAGGCCGATTCTTCTCCCTGTAACAACCCTAACATTCATCTAACATTTCAAACACATTTCCAACTGTTCATAGCAGCATCACTTCAGCTGCTCACCTGCATCTCCCATTCTCTCCTGCAATGCACCAATCGACAGCAACCACCTTTCCATTGCAGCCATAATTATATCAACCGAAAACTACCAGCACCTCAAACCTCAGTTGAAACCTCGCAATCCTATCACCATCAACTCCATCAGTATCCAGCTCCAATTGCAGCGCCATTCTGTAGCTCCTTCCACCTGACACAACACATAATCAGTTATAACTCACAAACCTCTCTACTCATATCAACAACTGAACTCCACCAGCACTCTTCACCAGCATTAAATTCCATCTCCTTAAACAAAATAGTACCAGAACCACCACCTGCATCTGAACATCAACAACTGCATACACACCACACAGCTTTTCCACTGCATAATTCCACAGCCTACTGCAATCTTCTCCCTTGTGTTCTTGGTCTCAGTTGGAGATCTTAACCCTTGAGTCTCCACTTCCCATTCCTCTCAACTCACTGCCACAAATCAGTTGTACATTCTTAGCACAATCACCAGCTTGTATCACCTTCTCAACCCATTTCAATACCAACAGATTCATCTCATAACAGCAACAACACCACAGACTCCTTATTGTAACCACCATCAGTTCATTTCTCACCCATCTCAAGTCACCACCTGTGGCTTCAACTGCAACAAACCAACATCACCAGATTCTCTTTCCGTGACACTTCAGTTCACCTGCAATGTTAACCTCCTAACATACATCTAATTACCACATTTCCTTCATTCTTAATTCCCTGCAGCTCAATTCAACAGACAGCAGCAACAACAATTGCATCTGTTCTATAAACCAGCTCCATAAGCAAACCTTTGTTCTTCTTTCTCTGAGATTCAGTTTCTTCCCTTTTCAGATCCTTAATTTCACCATCGTTTCATAGACAAACCATATTCTAATTCAATTACAGTGACAACCAATAACATCAACTCCAAATTATTCATAAACCCATCCACTTTTCTTCTTGATTTTATCTGATTTTCGATTCAAATCCAACATCATCTCCATGTTCTTCTTTGCAGAAACAGCTTCGAACCCTATTTCTGAGTCTAAGCGGTTCTACTATGTTGCAACTCTAAATCATTTGTGATGGCTTAATTCATTTAATCCAGATCCCCTTTTGTTCATCTACAATTTCTCCTTCTATGGATGCGCCTCCATTTTCCCATTCTTTCTCTCTTTCCTCAATTTCAGATGTAAAATGATTGAGATGAATAAGAGAAAAGTACTCTCTCGATTTAGGGTGGGGTTGGATTTGGATAGGTACACCCCAGAGAGATATGGTGCACCCGATAATTACATCCATTGATAAATGATAAGGGATTCCCTGAATGACAATCCCTTAACGACAGCTGGTCTGTGTCTAGTACCTCTCCAAATAGAGTTGCCCCTTAAGCTCGGCTCAACTCCGGATAGTGTTCGCCTATGAAATGATGAATTTGTCCTTTTCGCTCTAAATGAGTAGTTTCTCCAGCTGCAGCCGCCTCTTGCATCTCAAATCCACTTCTTCTCTTCAATGTCTTAATCATCATTAAAGCCACCATGCTTTTCAGACATAATTCACATCACTAAAGCTGGCATACTTTTCAGACAGAAATGAAGAAATAAAAGCAAATAATGAGACACAATCCGCCTCCAACGCTTTTGCCATGTTTCCTCTTCTTTTGTTCCAAATGACTCCAAAGTACCTAAATACTCAAAAACAAAACATAAGATAGATAATTTACAAGAAAACTAGCAGAGAAAGCATAAACAATAGATAAATAATATGGTGTTTTAGACACCTATCAGTATACCCACCACCCACCCGATCCAACCCGCCATATTGTGGGTCGGGTGAAAACCGACCCATTGTAATGGTGGGTTGGTTACGGGTGACAACTTTTGTTACCCGCCATCAGTGGGTTGGGTGGTGGGTGAGGCCAAAACCGACCCAAACCGACCCATATGCAGCCCTAGTTATGTATACGGAACAAAACCCTAACAAACTTGTCGAGCCAAGCTTAGTTGCAACATGCACATAACTAACACCTTTTCTACGAGTTTAACCATATATGTACCTTTAGCAGGAATAGCTAATATTACTGAGCTTTTCTTTAAAAATAATATTAAAGTAATATAACATTTTATAATTAAATTAATATTTATGGTTAAATTGGAAATTAACAAAAATAGTTGGATAATCAATCCAATTTATTTTTAAAAACTGGATGCGATTCTAGTCGCCAGCTGGGCACCAACACTCTCCTGAATGACAATGCCTAGCCTATGAAAAAATAAATTACATTTCTTTGCACTAACATCAAACCTAGACAAATGATTATGCAATCTCTTCATAAGATCCATCATATCCTCACCAAGCTCCCCAAATGTCGTGAAAGCTAAGGTACCAAAACCAAAACCTTCGGCTAAGCATTTATCAAAGTATTTTTTTATGTTAAAACCAATATTTTTTAGAAAAATAAAAAGAGAGCTCTGACGACTCAGGGGATATGGCGACTCATGGAAGAAGATGGGAAGGAATTTGGGTTTCTTTGATCAACCCATTTCTTCCTCCTCTCTTCGTTAATCTCCAGTGTCCTTTATATCTTTTACCTTTGTACTGTGAACCCTAGTTTTGTATTGCTTCTTTCTCTGCACAACATAATTTTTAGGGTTTTCCTAGTTTTGTGTTGCTTCAAAGTTTTATTTCTGCACAACACAGTTTTTAGTGTTTCCATGCCGTGTACACAAGCTTCTCAGTCTACCTTGACAGTTGCTTCTTCGGCTGATGCTTTCATTCATTGTTCATTTTTAGGGTATGATGGGTGTAAAAGTGGAGTTGCAGGCAGAGGTTATGTTAAGAGCTCTTTGATCCGGCATTTGAGTGACAAACATTTTGTCACGAGAGGTGGGAAGGAATGTTGCGGGTATAGAATTTCCACCATTTTAGATATTCATAGGTCCTGAGAGCATGCTTTACGATGACTGCAGATGTGGTTGTGTGCTGATTGTATGTTGCTTCATGATTTGAGTCGATCATGCAATCATTCAGGTGAGGTTTTGGTCGGTCCTCTCACTATAGATGAAGAGTCTCTAATCTACAGTGTCATTCCTCCACTACCTGATGTCAGTTATACTGTCAGTGCCTATCTTTCACCTGTTTTTTTGCCTGATGCTGTAGACGTTATTTCGTTCCCTCCTAATCCACTGCCTTGCTTGGATTTGGATATGTTGAATGAAGTTTTTCTGAGGCAGGTTCCTACGGTCAAGAATTTACCCCCAAAATGTATATTGCAGTTCTCGAGAGTACTGAAATTCACATTGGATAGGGTGGTTGACAGGCCACGAGACGTTTTATCATAGGTTCGTTTGTTGCTTTTGCCGGTTTTTGTTTTGCATACTTATGTTCCTCAAAACAGTCGTGAAGAGAAATCTCAGAATTGCAAGAAGCTACAAATTTTCTCTATCAATCAGTCCATTTCGCAATGGTATGATGCAGATGGTTATGCAAGGCTCATTCAAAAGGTGTTACTTGAGCATAACCCGCATGAAGATAAAGAGCGTAAAAGGCTTAACCAGGAGGAAGGTGTTCGCAGGGCCTGTCGTAAGAAAATCCGGAATGGCCTATCCACTGCAGCCATCAAGGTTCTAACATCAAGTGGGATAGCTCCTAAGGATGCTGGTAATTTGAGCAGCCTGTTGGAGAATTATCCATATGCCCCCTTCCTTCCAGATCACCATGTTATTTCGAGTTGTGTTATCTCGACCAGCGAGATCATACTTGGTAGAATTAGGAGTTTTCCTAAGGAAACATCGTGTGGACGAGACGGTTCGAGAGTACAACATCTCCTTGACGCACTCGATGGGTCGGCAACAACATTTGTTAAGGGTTTACTTGCGTCTATCAATGGTGTGGTTAATCTTTGGTTGTATGGTTCATGTACTGTGCATCTTGGAGAGTATGTTGCCAGTGCACCGCTCAGGTCGTTGCTCAATCCAAATGGAGGGATACGCCCCATTATTGTTGGCACTGTTTGGAGATGTTTGGTGTCCAAAGTTACTGCACATTCTATGGGCAAGGAATTAGGTCCGTATTTGGAGGATTTCTAGTTCGGAGTGGGTGTTCCATGTGGTGGAGAGACTATTCTACATTCGGTCAACCGGCTCATCCGTGATAAAGGTAATTCTCATTCTATGACCATGTTGCTGGTGGATTTCAAGAATGCCTTCAATTTGGTGAGTATGTCGGCTATGCTCCAGGAGGTGAGGAATAGATGCCCATCAATTTCTAAGTGGGTGGAGTTTTGTTACTCTCAACCTCCCAGGATATACTATAATGATTCCAATTTTTCATCTGCCCAAGGAGTTCAACAGGGAGATCCCTTTGGGCCCCTTATTTTTGCACTTACGTTACACCCTTTGGTCAAGAAGATTGCGGAACAATGTGAGTTAGACTTGCACGCTTGGTATTTAGATGATAGCACAATTATTGGTGATACTTTCATGGATGCTAAGGTGCTTAACATTATCTAGTCAGAGAGGGGGACTCGTGGCCTTCATCTCAATATCACTAAGTTGTTCTGGCCGACTGTTGATCCACAAAGTATGGATGCCTTTCCTTCTCAGATGGGTAGACCTGTAAAAGGGGTTAAGTTGCTTGGTGTGCCAATAAGCTTGGATCATGACTTTTGTAGTGATTTAGTTAAGGTTAGAGTTCTCAAGACTACGGAGTTGATGGATGTTGTCAAGAAGTTGGAGGATCCTCAGTGTGAATTACATTTGCTGAGAAATTGCGTTGGGGTCTCCAAGCTATATTTTTATTTGTGCACTACTATGCCTGAGCATTTGACGGAGCCACAATGTATCTTTGATGCGAATTTTTCCCAACATGTACGTCATATTATTACGAATGATGGACCTAGTATGAGGTTATTGCAACAACAACTTATCTCTTTACCTCTCAGGCATGGGGGGTTGGGCTTATTCTTCATGGCTGATACGATTCACTACTGTTATTTGGATTCGGTAATACAAATACAGTCCTTGCAATCTGTCATCTTGCATGGTACTTCCTTACTGGGCCCTGTTAGAGCATAGCTCGGTTGAACCCCACCAAGCGTTGGTATGTCAAGTTTGGTTGTCATATTTTAGTGAATCGAAACTCAATTAAAGAGTTGCTTGATTAAATACTAGAGACAACTTCATATAGGTTAGGCTATAAAGATTAGGATTATGAGACATACAAGTATTACTCGAAGACTTGAAGAATGTGAAGAAGTAACAAGCTACATCGACGACATCATCCTTCCTCTTGAAGTTAGTAATATTTTTGACTTGAACTGTTTCGTTCCCGACGTATTTTTCAAGTCGTGCTATATTGAAAACATAACTGCGAAGTTTTGAATGATTATACTCTAGTATACATAATAATAATGAATTAGAATACGAAGTATAATGCTTATCTTTTGAACTTCGTATATAAGATATTGAC
Organism: Papaver bracteatum; assembly: GCA_023529315.1. Taxonomy (NCBI): domain Eukaryota; kingdom Viridiplantae; phylum Streptophyta; class Magnoliopsida; order Ranunculales; family Papaveraceae; genus Papaver; species Papaver bracteatum. The sequence continues at coordinate 1,265,819 of JAJJWX010005377.1, read as the reverse complement.
ATAATCGTATGAATGCTATTGTGATTATGTGTATGGGTAAAGGTGAAGATTTTATCCTAGGAAATAATGTTTACATTTGTTTAAAGGAAGCACATTCATGAACTTTTTTTATGAATCGAAAAGGAAATCGTTAGGCTTATTGGTATTGTTATTCATTGCATATATTTGGATTACCAATATGTGTGAGTTAGTAGAACCGATCATAACTTGTTATATATCTTGGTAAACTAGTCACAATCCCTGACTTATGTATTGGTATGACTTTTATTAGTGTAACCGATCCTAAGTAATCACCTAAGATGGTATGATTTATATTTTTAATTGGTGTAACAGATCCTGGTAATTGGTATGACAATTCACAAAAGAGTTGTGTAATCGATCCTTGTAATTGGCGCAACCGGTCCTGGTAATTGGTGTAACCGATCCTAGTGACTAATGTAACTGATCACAAGTGAAAATGCGAGGGTACAACAACCACACCCAATAATTCTTTTGGAAATCTGAGAGGACTTACTCCAATATACTTTCTAGAGAATCAACTAGACAGTCAGACTCAATATAGAGAAATGTATATACAAGAGTTTATATCTCTAACTCTTAATTCAATCTGCAATTAGCAAATAGAAATTTGTGAGCCCGATTGAATATAAGAGAAGTAACTTGAACGGTACCAAATATCAATGTTCAAGGATCAATCAATTTCAATCAACAACCAAAGGTTGGATTTCCTAATTGATCGATACAACGCACAACCTGTGATATTTCAATTATATAACAAAATACAATGCGGAAAAAAAAAACATAAACACTAGAATTTTGTTAATGAGGAAAACAGCAAATGCAGAAAACCCCCGGGACCTAGTCCAGCTTTGAACACCACACTGTATTAAGTCGCTACAGACACTAGCCTACTACCAATGAACTTCGGACTTAACTATAGTTGAACCCTAATCAATCTCACACTGATTCAAGATACAGTTGTATTCCTTACATATCTGATCCCAACAAGATATTACGTACTTGATTCCCTTAACTGATCTCACCCACAACTAAGAGTTGCTACGACCCAAAGTCGAAGACTTGATAAACAAATTTGTCTCACACAGAAAAGTCTATTGGAATAGATAAATCTGTCTCCCACAGAAATACCTATGAGTTTTTGTTCTGTCTTTTGATAAATCAAGGTGAACAGGAACCAATTGATAAATTGGTCTTATATTCCCGAAGAACAGCTTAGTAATATCAATCACCTCACAATAATCTTAATCGATTAACAAAACAAGATATTGTGGAATCACAAATGATGAGACGAAGGTTTTTGTGATTACTTTTCTATCTTGCCTATCAAAGATATAAATCTCAAGCCAATCTTACGATTGCACTCAACGCACGATAGAAATAGGAAGATCAGATTACACAACTACAGAGAAAATAGTTGGGTCTGGCTTCACAATCCCAATGAAGTCTTTAAGTCGTTAACCTACGGGGTCTCGTGAGAAACCTAAAGTTAAAGGAGAATCGACTCTAGCTATGCAACTAGTAACACATAGAAGTGCGGGGATTAGGTTTCCCAGTTGCTAGAGTTATTTTTTATATAGTTTTCAAATCAGGGTTTGCAATCTAAGTTACCTTTGGTAACAAAGCATTCAATATCACCGTTAGATGAAAAAACTGATTCAACCAAGCTAATATCTTTCAACCGTTAGATCGAACTTAGCTTGTTACACATAAATGAAATGTACCCTCATTTAGGTTTATGTAACCATACCTAAACGTGTACACCATGTTGGCTCAACAATAGTTAACCGAGGTTAGCCATATGAACACTCTCAAATCAACTTTGCTCATCTTAACCATAACTAGTTCAAATGACTCAAATGAAATTGAAGAGTTATTCAATTGCTATATTCTCATAGAAGTATACAAGAACATAATTGAAGCAAAATCGGTATGATTCACTCGAATCAATTCATGAACATTATAGCCCCGGTTTGCAAAGATTGCATTCCTTATTATATAAATATTTAAGTTAATGTACACAACCGATTTTAGAACTTTAACCTTCAAGTATGCAAATGGGTGCGCATACTTGAAATATCCGGACCAAGATTGAGTTTCTCCAGTACGTAAACGGGTACGCGTACTTCCAATCCCAGCAGAAATATTCGGACATGAACGGGTACGCATACTATGGTTACGCATATTCGGACATGAATGGGTACGCATACTATGGTTACGCATATTCGGACATGTACGGGTACGCATACTATGGTTCCCGAACATGGATTACATATGTTCAAGAGTACACAACATGACATATTCAATAATGGTTAAGTTTTATAAACTCTTATTTCAATCATTGAAACTTTCTTAGAGGATGACAATAGCCGTTTTCACACATTATTAGCATCAAAGCAATTTTCAAGTTATTGAAATAATCATAACGAAACATTCCAAGTCTACACCAAATGATTGTATCACACAAACCATGTAAGATTTTACTCATCAATTTTCACATGATCATCTTTTGACTTGCGTCAAGAATATAAGATGAACTTGGTCAAAGCGAAAGTTTGCCAACACATATTCCGAGAAATATGTAAGCGAGTTAAACTCATCTCGAAACCTCAAATATGTATAATAGAAAACTATATCGTAACACGACTTATGTCTCAATATAGAAGATAGAGTAAAAATAGACTTTCCAAGTGATAGATGAGTTTCAGTCTCCACATACCTTTTGTTGATGAAGTTCCACAAGCTCTCCTTAGTAGTTCTTCGTCTTCAAATGATAAACGCCGTGAAGTCTAAGGCTCAACTACACAATCTATGTCCTAGCCCGATACATCTATAAGTAGACTAGAAATCAAGACTTATAATTTTGATCACTAATATTGACAAACATGCTTGAGATAGAAACGCATGCGAGTTAGACTGAGCAATGCTCTAACAACAAGTAATACCATGAGAATATGGTAACCGGTCCTGGTAATTGATGTAAACAATCCTGGCAATTGATATAACCGGTCCCAGTAACCATATTAAGGTAAAACTGATCCTTGTGTTTGGTAGAACCATAAACCCATGATTTGTGTATTGATATTTGATCAATCACATAGTTGTTCTTGGAATACAGATGAACCAATTCTAAACTTGTTTGGAAGTGTGGTATAATATGTTCCAAGATTATAAATATGAAAAAGGATTTACAAAGAAAAAGATGTCGACATACTTTGAACATGTTCAGTAACTCTTATCTTTTATTGTCCAAATATATTCCTTAATAACTCAAGGAGATCCCAGACCGAAATAAATTAAGAATTTTTTAATTAAGGTTATTGATTTTATATACTTTTAATTACCAGCAATTAAATGCATATCTCCGGAAAATAAAAATTTGTAATGTGCATTTACTAATTGAAGATTTTCTAGTGAGATTTTTGGTAGCATTGAATAGAGCATTTCCAGGAATTATGAAAACCATTTTTTGAAATATATTGCATATCTTGAGAATATTCGATTTTGGAAATTCCTTGGTGTCCAAACTTCCTTGGTCTATAAATACCCAAGTTTGCATTTCGAGCAAACTATCCTAAGAGCCAACAAAACTACCTTGTTGTGTTGTTATTGGTGGAGCCGTCTATTCGGAGATGAAAGTACCCTAATTAGGCGAAATCTCTTATGACCGCTCGTTTAAAGACTTATGTGGGATCAAGAAGCTCTATAAGTACCGTTGGTGGGAAACTAGATAATTACAGTATTATTAGTTTTCGATTTTATTTTATTGACTAATGGTTGTTGAACTTTGATTGCACCTAGTTTGTTTATTCTTGAGAATCTTCTCTTCTGATATAAGATTCAGTCAAACTAGATCGAAGTGTCGACGGGATCTTTAGAACTGTTTGTAGATCTAAAGATGTCTTGTGAAAATCCATTGTGAACAGACTCTGTTCTGTGCGTGATTGATCACAAGAGATTCAACTTGTGGTGTGCAGGTGTTTATTGAAGATTTGAAGACAAAGAAGATTTCTTATTGGTTTCATCATATTTGGTGTGCACAAAACTTGATCGGCTGGGATCCAACTATAATCGGCTTATCTTTGATAGATTTGATTGATTAGTTACGTAGATCGGGATCACTATATAGCATCTTGGTAGATCGTATATTTGATTGCAAAATCTAAACTCTGATACTTTGGTAGTTGTTGGATAGATAGATCTAAACCCGACAAAGGAGTTTATTGGATTAAACAGAAGAGCCTTTGTCTAACTCATATCACTGATATTGGTTAGAGTTGTTACCAACTAGATTTGTTGTTCCTTTACTGTTTGGAATACGAACCAAAGGAATTGTTACAGTGCGTGCACTTATCGAATGTCGAAAGCGCATGGATACTGAAGAAACTTGCTAGGTTAACTATAGGTTTAGTTTCTTGGTCTCAACTACACGAAGTTGGTTTGATTTTGTATAGCGGCTTAATTCTAAGAGTATTCAATTCTTGACTAGGTCCCGGGGTTTTTCTGCATTTGCGGTTTCCTTGTTAACAAAATCTTGTTGTGTCATTTAATTTTGTTTTCCGCAATAATTGTTGTTATTATAATTTAAAGTAAATTACACAAACGTAAACTCCGTATTACTTGGTAGTGATCCTATAGAGTTTGGTTAAGTACGAACCTATATCAAGTAATCACACTTTGATTGTTGTATTGTCTCGATCTCGTATCCATAGACGATCACACAAAGTGTGAATACCGATTTGTTATATTGTTTCGACTTAGTCCATATACAATCACTTTCGGTAATAGGACTTATAGGTGGGAAAGTTTAAGATTGTGGTATATTTGGGTACCCTCATCTTTTTAATTGGTATTAGAGCAGGCAAACACGCAAAGATCTAACAATATGTGTTTGGTGCGATCCAACCTATAAGAATTGAATATATATATGTATGATTCATTTAACGTTATGCAAGAGTATGAATACTCAAATGTTAAAGATGTTACAACTTAGTTAATCCATGATCCGGGTGTTACAAAAACATCTGAGTCTATCTCTAATGGAAAAGAAGATTCTGATAAATAGTTGGTAAAACTCCTGAAGCCAATAAGATCTTTGTATACAAGGATGTTAATATTAAGGACATAATCTAATCTTCTTAAACATGTGATCAGAGAAAAATACATTCGACTAGATATTCTAGCCAAACAGAATATGTATCTCACTGTCAAACTAGAAGCTCTTGGTAAATCTCTTACTCAAGATATAGAGACTCATCCTATAACTCTGACTAATGATTCTTTTGCAATTTCCTCTGATGAATAAACCAAAAGTCCTTGCTCGAATTTTAGAGATTGTGATAACAAAACCGGTTTGGTCACATCCGAAACAGATCATGATGATGGTAGTCTACCTAACTACATCAAGTCAGAAGAGAATGAGAAACCATCTTCTACATCTACCGAGGATCAAAGGGAAACTTGTCCAAAGGAATCTTTGAACCGATTTCATGAAAGTGGTCTTAAGGAATACAATTTTCAGTCACTTAACAGGAACCTTATACTTCTTCAAAATACAGTGATAAAAGTATTGAAAGAAGTTTCTTGTCTTAACGAACTGAAAATTTATTCCTCAGTATAAAGACAGAATATGCCTCAATTTGATAAAGTCGACTCAAAAGAAGAAGTAAGAGTTGATAATCGCTTCTGGAAAAAGTTTCCTCCTCACTTATGTCGAAACAATCCTTGTTTACATGAAGAACGATTCCAGAAGAAAGGGAAAGAGATAATCCCTGCCAAAGGAAACAATCAGGAGTTTCCAATAATTGTTTCAAATAATCATACTGATGTGCATAAAAAGGAAATCCTTTGAATGAGAAAATCTTTTGAAAATCTCATTGACAGAATTAAGAGAGATTTATGAAGAGAAAATACTTTGGGCAGAAATTTCCAAAGAGAAACATGAACTATGTTTCTGATACTCGCTGTAAGCAAGAAATGGCTTACTCCGATGCAACCTAGTTGTATGGAGACTGTGCACTCACATCTTAGTTCGTGCTCATAACTTTTGGGATAAGAAGCACATAAAACAAGAGCACAACTTTTAATGTGTGTTTTGTATCAGAAAATTATGTGACAATCACTGGATAAATGCGAATCCAATTTTGTCTAAAAAAGATTGTTCATGTTTATCATGATCTTCCAAAATTAGGTTTTATTTGAAATTTTCGAATTGAAAAAAAATAAATTCGGTGTATATTTTCGGTCCGAAAAATTGTTTCTTCTAAGAAAAATAATCTCTTACTTATATTAAGAAACCCTGATTAATCCGCATTTAAATACCCGAGCATGCTTCCAATAACTCGCAATGTTACAAAGTTCAATAAGGAGGAAGCTCAAAAGGTTAAGGATTGTCAAGGAATCAGTATAGAAAGGAAGAAGAAAATCATATCAAAACTCATGTCTGATTATGATTTTGGTAGTTCTACTGGATCTCAAGATGAGTCATGTATGTTGGATTACAACCTTCAAGATCCAACAAAGACCAAGTGGATACGTTCTGATAGTATGATTGACTATATCCAAGGCTTTGAAGAACTAAGAACTAACCTCATAATGACAATCCGTCATCAAGATTGGCTCAAGGATAAAATTGAAGAAACAAAAGCTGATCTTGCTGGTATGAAGGTTCAAGTTGAAAAAATTGAGAAATAGGAAGTGGTTGCAGGAAAGCCCCTGGAGACATGCTTCAAGAGTTTGAACACTGAAGAAACTTCAGTGAACAATGAGAGCACCACTGGATATTAAGTTATATGCTATAATACTTAATCCAAACAAAATAAACATCGATTTTTTGATATTTCAATTATTGTGTAAGGTCTATTTCTGAATAAAACTATCTAATATTTATGAATAAAATTATTATTTTATAAATTTTTTGATTTCTGTTAGAGGGGGAGCAAAAATGGATTTGAGGAGTGAAAAAATCGTTGTTGACTCACTAGCTGGGACCCGTTTTATAAACTTGCATGAGTTGGGAAAAGTTACCCTTGATGAGAACAAGAATTTCTCACACACTTGACATTAAATGATATCAGCCGAACCCTCCCGTCTTTTCTATTTCTTCATGTCACCTGCAACACCCGCTTATTGTATTCTAACCATACCTATCCAAAACGTTGATTTTCATGAGAAAAACGTTGATTTTGATATTTCATGAGAAAAACTGTATGAAAAGAAAGCTTCGTTCAACTGTTAAGATTTAAGAAACTGATTCCTAGTAGTAGTTAACTCATCCAAAAATATCAGATTGATTAATTGTTTGATCATCATTAAAACTATCGGATTGTTATCAGTGAACTAGATTGGGCTAAAATATTAAGACAAACATAGAGGAGAGAGGTAGTATTTGATGATGAATTTTTTCTTTTTTTGATAAGTCAAATAGTATTTGATGATGAATCTGCTAAAGATAATGGAGATTATGAGGATACAAGAATTCTTCCACTTGAATAATTAGCAAATCAATCCTGCTTTTCATTTTATGTTCATTAAGTAATTTGAAGAACTCTTATAGGCAGAGACTAAGTCGAGTTAGAAATGGTACTTGGGAGAATTTAATTAATCCAAATATTTGACCTCTTTGTTCATTTGCTGATCAAGTGTCGACCATATCATTATTCAACCCAAACTTTTATCATAGATTGACCATTTATGTTCACTGGTTTTGTTTGTTAAATCTTAGCGGTTATTAAGAAAAAGTTTGAGGAAGACACGAAGCACAGAAGAGCGGTTGGGTTAATGTTTCATTTATGTCGACCATGTGCGAAAAATTTGTGTCGTTAGTAAGGGTAACTATGTCCGACTCACAAAGATATATAAAACTAGGCCTAGACAACGAGTCAACCACGATTTTTGCACTCCTCGAATCGGTTTTTGCTCTCCCTCTAACAAAAATCATTTTTTTGTGATAGTTTTTCGATTACATAGCCTGTGCTTGAATGCTTTATATTATTGCTATGTGTATGGGACGTTTGATTTTGGTTTTCTTAACCTTAATATTCGATCTCATACGATGTGTGAACCCTTATGGTTTGTGTGGATTTTTGATTTAGCGGGATTCAGTTCTAGCCCATGTTGGTAGGCTTTATTAAAGGATCATAAGGTGTTCTGATTGAAACTCATATGTGAAAAAGTCACAATATGTTGAAACAATTTGTGTTTAACATAAAAGCATATGTGTTTCGGGTTTTCAACTTTTGCTATTGGCACGCATTAGTTAAAACCAATTCAACCTTTTTTTGGTAAAGGTTGCTTTTGTTCTTTTGTTCTTGCAAGAGGATGACAACACAATGGGGGAGATCTCTAACTTGAACTTGCGCTTAATGTTATATCTTTCTGGGGAGAAGAGGATGCGGAATCTGAAGTAACGAATTTGTTAGTTAATCGTTTTCCTGTCTAGGAAAAGCTTGAGTTTATTGCATATATTTTGCTTTTGCTTAACAAAATTCGGTACAATTGATGTTTATTCCATTATGTGTGTATGGATGTATGTGTGTGTGATTCAATTATTTCCGGTTAAGAAAAACTGGTTTGATATCTTTCTTTATTGTTTGGTATCAATTATTTTAGACTTAACGAAATTTCGTTGTAATTGCGGTGCTTTAATGTCTATGTTTGTTTCAATTGCTTCCGGTTAAGGATAAATAATTGTGCAAGTCAATTTATTTAGTTTGTATGTATTGTTTATGGCTTAACAAAATACGGGATCATTTGTTTAGTCCAATTTGATTCCGGATAAGAGAAACTAAGTTAATTCTGATCTTAGTTACACTTATCAAAGTAATGAATTTGGTTATTCAAGTCTAATCGAATGCCTTGACAAGAAATATTAGTTTACTAACCTAGCACTTGTCTTGTCTAAAGTGTAAGGTCTATGTTATTGTCTGAATAATTAGAGCCTGATTAGAAAAATAAAGTAAATTCTAATCTTTATTTTGGTCTTATCGAAATAAGCGATTGTATTTGTGCAATCGGTTTAGCAAGGGAACTAAGTTTCTTAGTCAATTTGTTAAACTATTAGGGAAAATTACTTCGGGAAATTGTTTCCTTGATAACATATTAAAACCAAATTACTTGTAGTTTCGGTTTTGATATTGGTTATCTAAAATGGTATGTGAAACCTTCGTGCTTAACTCTTATAGGTTGTAAAATTCTTTTAGATTTGTAAGATCCTTTCGGTTCTGGTATCTGGTCGGACCTTTGTCATTTTGTGACAAAAGGGGGAGAAATATATGGAGTAAACAAGTGAATTGTAATCACTTAGGGAAGGACAATTGTGCTTAAACGTTATATCCAACGAAAGAGTAAAACATTGACTAAGGGGGAGAAACATATCATATGATGATTATAGTTATTTGGACTACAAAAGGGAAATAACAAAGCTATGCGGATTGAAAATCTACCTATCTCACCTTTAGGGGGAGTATTAGCTTTGTTATTTAAATATCAACAACGACATTTATGGATTGAATATATGCAGGTTATTGTGCTGTTGAAACTTCGAATCAAGCGTATGTATAATGAATTTTCGTAATTTGTTTATCCATATGTATTAAGAGTTTTGTCACTAAAATTGACAAAGGGGAGATTGTTAGAGCATAGCTCGGTCGAACCCACCAAGCGTTGGTATGTCAAGTTTGGTTGTCATATTTTAGTGAATCAAAACTCAATTAAAGAGTCGCTTGATTATATACTAGAGACAACTTCGTATAGGTTAGACTATAAAGATAGGATTATAAGACATACAAGTATTACTCGAAGACTTGAAGAATGTGAAGAAGTAACAAGCTACATCGACGACATCATCCTTCCTCTTGAGGTTAGTAATATTTTGACTTGAACTGTTTCATTCCTAACGTATCTTTCAAGTCATGCTATATTGAAAACATAACTGCGAAACTATGAATGATTATACTATAGTAGACATAGTATTAAGGAATTAGAATACGAAGTATAATGCTTATCTTTTGAACTTCGTATATAAGACATCGATATAATCGTATGAATGCTATTATGATTATGTGTATGGGTAAAGGTGAACATTTCATCCTATAAAACAATGTCTACATTCATTTAAAGGAAGTACATTCATGAACTTGTTTTATGAATCGAAAAGGAAATCGCTAGGCTTATTGGTATTGTTATTCATTGTATATATTTGTATTACCAATATGTGTGAGTTAGTAGAACCGATCATAACTTGTTATGTATCTTGGTAAAACTAGTCACAATGCATGACTTATGTATTGGTATGAATTTTATTAGTGTAACCGATCCTAAGTAATCACCTAAGATGGTATGATCGATCTTTGTAATTGGTGTAACCGATCATGTTAATTGGTATGACCAATCATAAAAGAGTTGCATAATCGATCCTTGTAATTGGCGCAACCGGTCCTGGTAATTGGTGTAACTGATCCTAGTGACTAGTGTAACCAATCACAAGTAATACCATGAGAATATGGTAACCGGTCCTGGTAATTGATGTGACCAATCCTGGTTATTGATGTAACCGGTCCCAGTAACCATATTAAGGTAAAACCGATCCTTGTGTTTGGTAGAACCGTAAACCCATGATTTGTGTATTGGTATTTGATCAATCACATAGTTGTTCTTGGAATATGGATGAACCAATTCTAAACTTGTTTGGAAGTGTAGTATAATCGGTTCCAAGATTGTAAATATGAAAAAGGATTTACAAAGAAAAAGATGTCGACATACTTTGAACATGTTCAATAACTCTTATCTTTTATTGTTCAAAGATATTCCTTAATAACTCAAGGAGATCCCATAACGAAATAAATTAAGAATCTTTTAATTAAGGTTATTGATTTTATATGCTTTTAATTACTAGCAATTAAATGCATATCTCTGGAAAATAAAAATTGGTAATGTGCATTTACTAATTGGAGATTTTCTAGTTAGATTTTCGGTAATATTGGACAGAGCATTTCGAGGAATTATGAAAACCTTTTTTGGAAATATATTGCATATCTTGAGAATATTTTGGTTTTGGAAATTCCTTGGTGTGCAAACTTCCTTGGTCTATAAATACCCAAGTTTGCATTTCGAGCAAACTATCCTAAGAGCCAGCAAAACTACCTTGTTGTTTGTTACTGGTGGAGCCGTCTATTCAGAGAGGAAAGTACCTTAATTAGGTGAAATCTCTTATGACCGCTCATTTAAAGACTTATGTGGGATCAAGAAGATCTACGAGTACCGTTGGTGGGAAACTAGATAATTGCAGAACTATTAGTTTTCATTTTGATTTGATTAATTAACGGTTGTTGAACTTTGATTGTTTATTCTTGAGAATCTTCTCTTCTGATATAAGATTCACTCAAATTAGATCGAAGTGTCGACGGGATATTTAGAACTGTTTGTAGATCTAACGACATCTTGTGATAATCCATTTTTAATAGACTTCGTTCTGTACGTGATTGATCACAAGAGATTCAAGTAGTGGTGTGCAGGTATTTATTTAAGATTTAAGAAAATTTGAAGAAAAAGAAGATTTCTTATTGGTTTCATAATCTTTGGTGTGCAAAAAACTTGATCGGCTTGGATCCAACTATAATCGGTTTATCTTTGATAGATTTGATTGATTAGTTGCGTAGATCGACATCATTATATAGTATCTTGGTAGATCCTATATTTGGTTGCAAAATCTAAACTCTGCTACTTTGGTAGTTGTTGGATAGATAGATCTAAACCCGACAAAGGAGTTTGTTGGATTAAACCGAAGAGCCTTTGTCTAACTCATATCACTGAGATTGAATAGAGTTATTACCGAACAGATTTGTTGTTCCTTTACTATTTGGAATTCAAACCAAATGAATTGTTCCAGTATGTGCACTTATCGAATGTCGGAAGCGCAGGGATACTGAAGAAACTAGGTGAACTATAGGTTTAGTTGCTTGTACTCAACTATACAAAGTGGGTTTGATTTTTTATAGCGGCTTAATTATGAGAGTATTCAATTCTGGTTAACAAAATCTTGTTGTGTCATTTACCTCTTTTTTTCCGAAATTATAATTGTTGTTATTATAATTTAAAGTAAATTACACAAATGTTAACTACGTATTACTTGATAGTGATCTTATAGAATGTGGTTAAGTCCAAACCTATTATCAAGTAATCACACTTTGATTGTTGTATTGTCTTGATCTCGTATTTATAAACGATCACACAAAGTGTGAATACCGATTTCGTTGTATTGTCTCGACTCAGTCCACATGACAATCACTTTCGGTAAGAGGACTTATATGTGGAAAAGTTTAAGATTGGGATATATTTGGGTACCCTCGTCTTTTAATGCCCAGATTTTGCTCTTCAGTGGTCTATGGAGTTATTTTCAAGTGTATGTCCTGGTGTCAACGTCGATCTTACTTCCCCTTATCCCATAAAGTCTTTGGCAGTTAAGTATTTTGAGGTTGTCATGAAAGAGATGCCCGAAAAGTTTTCCATGACTGATCGTGACTGTGCCCTTTGGCAATGTTCCAAATCCAATCATTCTTTGGATTTTCTCAAGGCTTTACCTATTGAGAGGCTTAACCAGAGACTTGGGGCGCGCCAGTTTAGTGCAGTTCTTTGCTATCGTTTGGGTATCCCTTTATTTCCCATTGATATCCAATGTCCTTTTTGTGTCCGGGATATGGATTGTTTGGGGATCACGCTCTGTATTGCGCACATGAGGTGGGGCTCAAATTTCGTCATGATCTTGTCAGAGACACCATTCTTGATATGTGTTTTCGTGCTGGAGTAGCTGCAAGGAAGGAGGAATTGCTTTGGGTATCTTGTCTAATGATGGTGGAGCTATGAGACCTGCCGATATCATGATTTACATTTGGGTTAATGGTCGAGACGCCTGCTTGGATGTGACTGGGGTGTCACCTTTTACTGGTGGAGGAGTTCGTGATTTCCAACCTGGATTAGCGTTAAGCAATGCTATCTCGCGCAAACATATTTATGATTAAATATAAATTTAACAAAACTACATCTTCTGTATTTTGAATAAAAACAATAACTTAATATTAACATCAGTATTTATTAATATAAAGTTATTTTTTATTTTTAAATATGATTTAAATTAAATTTATATATTAATTTTTTTTTATAATAAAGTATATATTCTTAAATGGCGCGCGGGTTATAACCCCAAAGGTGTCACTATCCATGTACAAAAACCCCAACAAAACAAATTGTTCCATTTAACATAAACTGTCTATATTACCCTTTTAATTTAAATCACCCCAACAAAAATAAAAATCAACCCCACCTTTAATTTTTATTATATTCACACCACCACCAACAACACAGCACAGCAGCACCATCGCCACTGCACCGTTGCCGCCACTGCACCGCCGCCGCCACTGCACACCACCACCGCTGCACCGCCACACCACCACCACCACCACTGCACCACCACCGCCACTGCACCGCCGCCACCTCCCACCACCACCACGGTCGCCGCCGACCACCTCCGCCCCCCTCCGCCGACCACCGCAGCCGACAACCACCACTACTGCCAACCGCCTCATCTGCCAACCACCACCACTGCCGACCCCCGCCGTCACCAACCACCACCACTGCCAACCGCCACCGTCACCAACCACCACCGCCACCACCACCGCAGCCAACGACCACAACCACAGACGACCACCACCGTCACCGAGAAACACCATCATTATCACCGATCACCACCACCAACCAGTCGCCGCCACCACAAACAATTAATTTGATTGATCAATGTTCAAAAAAATGAGAAAAAATGTTGTAACCAAACTGAAAATGAGAAAAATGATGAAACCAAACTGAAAAAATGATGGAACCAAAATTTCTCGTGCAAATAATTTCTCGTGAAAAATGATGTAACCAAACTGAAAAATAATGGAACCAAAATTGGTTTCACCAAAAAATAAATGAAACCAAAATTGGTTTCACCAAAACTAGATGAAACCTAATTAGGTTTCATCATTTTTCCACATATTGTCATTTCACCGACACAACTTCAATGATGAAACCAAACCAAAAAAAAAAAGGCAAAATAAGAACAAAATGATGAAACCAAATAGAATAAAATGATGAAACCAAAATTGGTTTCACCAAAACTAGATGAAACCTAATTAGGTTTCATCATTTTTCTGCGTATTGTAGCTCAGCTCAAACAAATCCGCAACACATTGCAGCTTCTCTTGTAATTCCAACAACATCTCTCAGCACCTCAAGCACATAACCAACATAAATTTGATAGATAAGTAGTTGATGACTATCCAGCTATACCAAATATGAGAACAAACAAACTTAAACAACTTTCTGGTGTACTTCACAAAGAGAGTACCTGATTTAGCTCTTCCCCAACAGCATCTTCTAGAGTACCGATGGCATCATACACAATCCGGAGATTTCGTTTCTGTAAGAATACCACACAAATAGAATAACATCAAAATCATGTGCATGACATAACACTCTTGCTAGAAAATTTCCATAGTACAAAAATATTTGGAAGTTCGTTATTGTAACAAAATTATTTCGATAAAAGCAATAGTCGTCAAGAAACCTGATATCTCCCAAAGGCACACAAGAGGTGCTGCAGAATAATTTCCAAATATGGACCCAACAACTTCGCGGACTCCTGAAGTTTACAAATGGTATAAGAACATGAAAAGGGCATGAGCAAGAAAGTAAGAATTGGGTACATTCACAGTAAAAACCTCTTCAAGTGTAGCAAATGATGAACAAGCAGCTTCTTGTACACGTTTGTTAGTATCTAATACTCTTCGAAGAAGTCCCATCAACACCTCTCATATTGTTCATAATATTTTTGATGGCTAACTCCCTGAATACCGTCAAGAAAATAATAGTCAACATCAAATGTGTGGATCACTCCTCTAACACTGAAAAGTGTAATGAGAATAAACTTGCTACAACGATTAGCCGCTAGAAATACGTTGGTTTGTGTACCTGAACAACAAACTTGCTATAACGAGACAGTGTCCAACAGGTGATGCTTCTTATAAGAGGAAATTTATCGTCTAAAAGAGGGATGAGGAATGACACGATCTGCACGATTCATATAACTTAACTGTGAGCAAGGCGGGTCTAATCAGATATATTTAAGTAAACACATAACCACAACATTACCTCTGGCAGATGAGGGTAAAGACCATTGATGCAACCTTCAGCTATTGCTCCAAATGCCAATACAACAACTTCTCTTTCCTTCCACACTTCATCGCCTCCATTGGCTAGCTTGGCCTGTGAAACACAGTGAAGAAATATTTAGGAGGACTGGATGCCTAAGGAGATTACTAATGCATAACCAGACTTTCGGGTGTAACACATAAACAATCCTATAGGTAGATTGAGTGAAGATCGTGGTCAGCTATGTTTGCATGATTTTTAGTTAGT
This sequence comes from Papaver bracteatum, assembly GCA_023529315.1. NCBI lineage: Eukaryota > Viridiplantae > Streptophyta > Magnoliopsida > Ranunculales > Papaveraceae > Papaver > Papaver bracteatum. Next base: position 1,250,351 of record JAJJWX010005377.1, on the reverse strand, counting down.
CTATCTCTGTGGATATAAAGATCAGCATCAAATTCATCACAGATCGAAATCAAAGTCGATTTAAACTTGACTCCAACATAAACCCATTCTTCCTAATCGAACTTCACTTCCTTCTGAACTCCAATTCAATTGAATTATAGAAAAACCCTAAATTCTTGCACTAGATCCCCTTTCTTCAAATTCATAGTTCTAACAGCAAAACAACCACAACAACAACTTTACCATAAATTGAATCAACCCATGTCCTCTATCAATTACGACCTAGAAAAATTTTGAATCAAAGAAAACCCTGTTTTTCGAATCAAATCAAAACCCAAATTAACCGATTCAATTCGAAACCAAATTATCGTTAACTCGAAACCCAAATTTCACTGAATTAAAACCCATATTGTTGTTTGTTCGAACTGGTGGTGGTGATTATGGTGGTGGAGTGGTGTTACAGCGGTTGAGGGTGGTGGGAGAAAAGACATGGAAAGTGATGATGGTCGCCGCGGTGAAGGAGACGAAGAACGAATAAAAATAAATGAGAGAAGAAGAAGAAAATAAGGTAAAAGGGTATGTTTGGCTTTTTAAAAAATAACGAAAACTAAATTTACTCAAAAATATTTGACCTAGGGTTTTTGTGCCACTTTTATTTGAAACGGTTTTTATTTGGTAGAAATAATATGACCGGTTTTTTCTTATCACTAGTTTGTTCACCTAGGGGTTTTGTCACTAGTTTTGATTCTTAAATGATAAAGAAAATTAAAGTTTTACACTTTTAGTTGGAAGCCGAGCTACAAGCTGGGCACCAACCCCTTTTTGAATAGAAACACCCAATCTATGAAAAATAAAACTACCTAGACCACTACCAACATCCTTACTAACTAAACAATTCTTCAAACGCTTGAAAAAACAAATAATATCCTCACTAATCTCACCTAAAGTAGTGAAAGATAAAACACCCAAACCATAACCGTGCGAGACACATTCGTACAAGTATTTAGTACGCTTACGCGAAATTGCCTTTAAAATAGCCCGGCCTAGGATAAAAGCCCGAACTCCTTCGCCCGTGAAAGGAGAAACGCATGTGACATCCATACACACATCTTGGCCGTTTTCCCAGTTGAGAACAAGGATATCTGCTGGATGTAATTCCTTGTTATCATCAGACAAAAAACCTAGAGAAACTTCTTTGGGTACAGGTACACCGTCCTTGTAGCAGATATCATCAATTACATCACGAACCAAGTCATGTCTAAACTTAAGTCCAACATCGTTATCACAGTGAAGAGTATGATCCCCAAAATATCCATAGGTTTATTACAACAAGAGCACAAACCATCCTCAACAAACAAAAGGATACCAAGGCAATAATAAACTACAACTCTGAACTGTCTGGGCCCAAGGAATTGATCCAACCCACTGATTGGAAAAGCTAAGAGGTAATCTTGCGCGTGTTTGACACGATTGCATTGCCACAGAATAGAGTCTCTTGCAGATAATGAAAATTGGAAATGGATTTGCTTCTTGACTGCATCAAAATAAGTGACTGCCAAGGAATGCATAGAAGGGGGGGGGGGGAAGTATTATCGACGTAATAAGTTGAAGGCAAACCACATATCTGAATAAAGTTCTGAAGAGCCGTCTGGTAAGCAGAACCATCATCTGGTGGAAATAAGTCACCAAGAATAACCTTTTGTGTCGGAGCGGTCTGACTCTGGGAAGAAAGATAACAATAGCTGCGAGTGTCAAACATAGTATATATACTAAGACCACCATCTTTGATAGGTAGGGTAGCCAATCTCTGATGCAAAGGTCCAAAACCATCTCCATCTCCCGTGATTAAAAATCTCAAATATTGAAGAAGATGGTCATCATAAAGATCAGTGGCATTTTGTAGAGCTGCATGATTGGTGGTACGCATCGCAAAGTATAGTCTGGACACACCAATACAGTTGCGAAGTAACAACATCTCACTCTGTGGGTCCTGTAGTTTTTTTTATAGCAGACATTAGCCGAATGGTCTTATTCACCCTACTCAAAACAATGTCACTCATGTAATCCAAGTATGTTAGAGCATTGCTCGGTCGAACTCGCATGTGTTGCTATCTCAAGCATGTTTGTCAATGTTAGTGATCGAAACTATAAAGTCTTGATTTCTAGTCTACTAAGGTCTCGGACTAGGATATAAAATGTAGTTGAGCTCAAGAACTCCATGGCAATTATCATACAAGACGAAGGACTACTCAAGGAACCAGTGGATCTTCATTGACTAAAAGGTATGTGGAGACTTGAACTTACCTATCACTCAAAAGTCTATCTACTCTATCTCCTATCTTGAGACAAAAGTCGTATTACTATATAGACTAAGAATATACACATGTGATATTTCGAGGTGAGTATATCTCGCTTATCTATTTATCGAAATATGTGTGGGTAAAGCTTTCTCTTTATCCAAGTTCATCTTTACCTAGTGACAAAATTCATGTTATGTTTCAATCACTTTGGAAATCGCTCTGACGAAAAATAGTTTGTGAATAACAACTATATAACGTCCTCTGATAATGTTTCAATGATTAAAATGAGAGTTTAGACAACATAACCACTGGGGGATATAAACATTGTTGTGGTAACACATATATGTATAAGTCCTAAGCACTTGAACAGAAGTTTGCGAACTTTGTTGATCAAGTAGAACCGGAACGTGAGCATACAACTTAGTCTGCGAACTCGGTCTGCGAACGTGCGTAATTCTCGAACCCGAGAATTTCTGCTGGAGTTGTAGCTCGATTTCAGTCCGCGAACTGACGAAAGTTCTCGAACTCGAGAATTTCTGCTGGAGTTTGTGAACTCCAACCTGTTAAATTGAGTCCGCGAACCCAGTCCGCGAACTTGAGTGGTAATGTATAAAAACGATGTTCGTGAACTTATCTTAATTAACTAAGGAATGCTTTTACAAACCGTGGCTTTATAGTTCATGAATCGATTCGAGTGAATCACGTCGTTTCTGCTTCAATTGTGTCTTGTGTAGTACATGAGATCTCATATCAATTGAACAACTCTCTAACTAGTTCATTTGAGTCATTTGAACTAGTTATGGTGAAAAAGAATATGGTTGATATGAAAGTTATCATTTGGCTAACCATTTGGTTGACTAATATTAAACCAACTATTGTACACGTTTGGGTACGGTTACACAAACCCAAAATCGTCAAGTACATGTGTGTATGACAAGCTAAGTTTTTGATCTAACGGTTGAGAAATATTAGCTTGAATCTAATCAGGTTTTTATCTAACGGTGAATATTGAATGCTTTGTTACTAAGCTAACATTGATTGCAAACCCTGATTTGAAAGACTATATAAGGGAGAACTCTAGCAACTGGGAAACCTAATCCCCACACATTCTATGTGATACTAGTTTGTTAAGCTAGAGTCGATTATCCTTTAACCTTTGGTTTTCTTCTTCTAAAACCAGGTTAACGACTTAAAGACTTCATTGGGATTGTGAATCCAGACCAATATTACTTTTATTGTAGTTGTGTGATATGATATTGCTGTTTCTATCGTACGAGTACAATTATAATAATTGGCTTGAGATTTTATATCTCCGATAGTCAAGATATAAAAGTAATCACAAACATCTTCGTCTCATCGTTTGTGATTCCACAATATCTTTTTTCGATGCGTCGATTAGACTATTGTGAGGTGATTGATAAAAGTGAGTTGTTCTTTGGGAATATAAGTCTGGTTTTATTGATTGGTTCCTGTTCACCTTGATTTATCAAAATACGGAACAAAACTCATAGGTTTATTTGTGGGATACGGATTTATCTATCTTGTAGACTTTTATATGTGAGACAGATTTGTTTATTAAAGTCTTCGACTTTGGGTTATAGCAACTCTTGGTTGTGTGTGAGATCAGCTAAGGGAATCAAGTGCGCAATATCCTGCTGGGATCAGAGGCGTAGGAGCATAAATGTACCTTGGATCAGTGTGAGATTGATTGGGGTTCAACTACAGTCCAGACCGAAGTTAATTTGGAGTAGGCTAGTGTTTGTAGCGGCTTAATACAGTGTATATTTAATCTGGACTAGGTCCTAGGGTTTTTCTGCATTTGCGGTTTCCTCGTTAAAAAAATTCTGGTGTCTGTGTTATTTCTTTTCCGCATTATATTTCGTTATATAATTGAAATAATACAGGTTGTGTGTTGTTCAATCAATTAGTATATTCAACCTTATTGGTTGTTGATTTAAATTGATTGACACTTGGATATTGATCTTTGGTACCATCCAAGTTATCTCTCTTTGATTAAGACTCGCGAATTGTAGTTGCTTGAGTAAATCAAATTGAGAGATTGAGATAATGACTCCTTGAGTATTTTCTATTGATTGAGTCTAACTGTCTAGTTGATTCTCTTGAAAACTACTCGGAATTGTCCATACAGATTGCTAATCGAAATATTGGGTGCGGTTGTTAGACCCCCACTTTTTCAAAGTCCAAGCTCACAGGTCCACCAAGAAGTTTAACACCATTACTGTGCCTACCAATATCCTTGGGGAAAACACCTTCAGCAATGCTACGTGGATCGAATGAGGGCCAAAAGACTTCAGTTTTCTTAATATTCAGATATAGACCCCTGCATGGACCTTCAGATTATATTATGCTCAAAGCCTTAGGAACCTCAAGCGTATCACCAATGATAGTACCATCGTCCAAGTACCAGGCATGCAGATCAAGTTTGCAGCGAGAAGCAATGAACTTCACAAGGGGGTGAAGTGTTAGAGCAAACAAAAGGGGACCGATCGGACCACATTGTTGAACACCAAAGGTACATGACAAAATGTGTTGATCATAGTACAGTCTAGCAGGCCTAGCATAACAGAACTCAACCCAACGATAAATACCTGGACAACGAATCCGGACCTCCTTAATGAGATGAGATCCGCTCACCATGTTGAATGCATTCGAGAAGTCAATAAGTAACATTGACATCTTACCAGAATGACCCTTCAACTCCAACAAACCATTTACCGTATGAAGAATGCTTTCCCCTCCAACCTGGATGCCAACACCAAATTGGTAATCGCCTAAATAAAAAGACATGGTCTTCCCGACAGAAAAGGAAGCTACCTTGGAAACCAAACGATGCCAAATGGTTCCAACAACAATAGGCCTAAGTCCTCCCCCTAGCTTGAGTAGTGGCGTAAGAGGTGCACTGGTAATGTATTCACCTAGAGAACTAGGGCACTTACATGCCAACCAAAGGTTGACTACTCCTGTAATCGAGGCCATCAACTCGTCTGCAACTGCCGCTGCTGCACCACTCAAAACATCAACTAGGTATTGTGCTCGCAAGCCATCACGACCACACTAATTCCCTTTTGGGAAACTGTTTATGGCACCCAAGATCGCTCTTGAATCAACAGTTACGGGGTCATTGCAAAAGTCTGTATTCAGAATGGAAGGTAAAGGGGCAGCCGGATGTTTGGACTCAAGTTCAGCCAAGGTGTTATCATTGCGGGGGGAAACACCATTCGACGACAAAACCCGAATCGCAGCTGCATAATGTCCGTAACCGATCTTCTTACGATAGGCACTCAAGTTAGCAACTTCCGGATTCTTCTTGTTGTCCCATTTAGTATGCTGATGGCATGGTTGATGCAACATATTTGATATCATCTTATAACACCCATTGGGCTCCTTCCAAATCAATAAAGCTTGTTGAATCGCAACTACTTGAAGTCTCTTCCTATTGCTCGACTTCTCCTCCACTGAACGTTTGGGTCTGTAGAGAGACAAAGTGCATATGGGGAAGAGTAGGATCCGTAACCAAGCAGTCAAGTCAGCCGGTCTGCTAAGCACACTATCAAGGAAATTCTTCAAAGTCCGGGAAAAACTTTGTCTGCACTGATACGGTACACTGGACACAGTGGTGAAATGTCGTTGAAAAACAACATTGAGGAGCTCGGTTAACAAGGAGAAAGACTCAACTTCCAGGGCATAAACATTACTCACTTCTGCTACTGTAGCTACATCAGCCGGAAAAACATGTAAGACACTCAACGACTTATCAATATTGTGGATGATGAATTCTGCATAAGTGCCGTTAAAAGGAACAGGTATGATATCACAGTGATCGCCTTTATGTCCTTTGCAGGGAGTTCTCCAAGCGTGCAGGTGCATGCATGAACTGCATAACCACATACGTAGCTGTGAGAGGACCCTTTAGACAGATATATAAACCTGCAAGTCACCAGCAATGGCAGCTCTGCGACTATTCTTATTTACAGCCGAGAAGTGCTTACCTTGTAGATAACTAATGATAGAAGCCCTGGCATATCCCCTGCCATTTACACCATCGTGGCATCCATTGAGATGTTTGAACGGACAATGGTAAGTGTTCTGCTCCTCTCCTAGATTAGATAAAAACATATGATGAAGCTCTACGGTATGTGAATATGGAGGAGACGTCTGGGGTGGGGATGATGGCTGATAATTCCGAGCAGTAGCCAGTCGAGTATACGCAGGCATGATAGGGAAAAACGCAACCAAAGAAAAGCCCTAAAAAAAGAAACAAAAACAAAAACCTAGAAAAGACTGTAACAGCAGCCTAAAAATCATGTGGAAAACAAATCTAAAATCTGGAGGAAGAAGAAAAATATAAGAAATCAAATCAAAAGGAGGTCGGGAATGAGACCAATCCATTGATCTCCCTGGCTTTCAATCGCCAGACACAATCGCCGGAGCTCATCTCCCCTTTCTTTGCATAAGCTCAATTTCACTTGAAGTAATCTTGAAGTAATAATATTTATTTATTTAATCTTTTAAGAAAGTAAAATTTTAAAGAATATATTTTGATATTTAAAAATAAAATAATATTTTTAAAATGGGTAGCTAGCTCAGCTGGTCATCCTCGTTCCTCAAAGGTTTGATGCGCTCCAGGAGGTCCTAGGTTCGAGTCCCTAAAGTCGAAGTATTGACATGAATGGTAGTGTTAGCTTACCCACCATACGACATAATCATCCCCCTATCCGCTTCTGCTCCCTTGACTGGTAGGCTAGCACGGCAACATGTTCAACTAATGTAGTAGTATGTTGTTGGAGTTTAGCTTGTTAGGCTTCCGAGTTCCGACTAGTTTCTTGTAATATTTGTCCTACAATAAAAAGAAAAGGAAATTTTTTTATTAATAATTATTATATTCATTAATAAAAAATATTACTTTTTCTTTTTAAATATATATACTCAAATATATTAAATTATATTTTAAGTAAATATAACTTTAATGAAAAACAATAATTGATATTTTAAGTTAAAGTAGTATTTTTTAATTAGAATATAAGAAATATTCTAATAATAATATTATTAAAATAATATGATTGTTAGAAATCAAATATTGTTGAAATTAAGAAAATAAAAAGGAAAAGGAAACCAAAATGTCAATATAATCAACCGGTGGAGTTAAAAGGATTGAGTTTGAAATTCCATAAAGGAGCTGTTATTTGATTTTCCACTATAGGATACAGCTTTAACTACCTAGAATTGGAACTCATTCCTTGCTAAACACTTGAATATTCAAATTCGACCCTTGACTATATCGGTTGACCGAACTCCACTCTCAACTCCCTCTGTGTGTTTGCCAAACGCACCTAAGTTGATTATAAATGTTACTTGCTATATAATTATTACAATATATTTTGATTATAGAAGTCAAGCTTAATTATTTCATTTGACAAAAGGCAGTGCACCAGCACATAGAGGAATTGATATAGTTGTATATATAATAGGTGAATATCATCATATTTGTATCAATCTTATTATAGGGGCGGCATGTTTTATTAGAGGGGCGGCAGTGTGATAGTAATGTCCTTTTAGTTGGTTAGGGGATGTCCTAAAGGTGATGTAAATTGACTAGATTACCCTTTTCATCTTAAATGGACTAATTTGCCCTTTTTTTTTAATTGAAAATACTGATTTGTCCTCTATCATATTTAAACCTAATTAGAAGAGAAATCAAAATCAGTTTTTTTTTTCTTCTTTTCATCTTCTCTTCTCCTCCATTACAACCGTAACCACCTCCATTTCAATCGAAAATTTCATCGTTGTTTTGGAAAACCTAGTTAGTATTTTTTTTATTGTGTTCAATTTAAGTGTATGCTCCATCAAAAATTAGGGTTTTAGGTTAAAAATAAAAATAAAAATTCTGGATTTCCTGTTTCTATGGTTGGTATTATTTCAATTACCAACCGTAACTGAACAATTTGATGCTTCTACGGTTTGTACTATCGAATTCATCAAAGATACCAACCATATGTTCTTGGGTCTGAGAAATTTCTCAGTTACGGTTGGTATTTGAAACCGCATTATGAACCGTAGGTTAGTTACAGCATGTAAGGTTTGTTGCTTCTTCAACCTTAAATTATCCTGAGTCTCAAAACTAATTTTCAAGTTTTTATACGGTTAAAAACGAAACCAAAGTTACCAACCGTAAGTTCCTACGGTTGGTAATTAGAACCGCATTATGAACCGTATGTTAGTTACGACATGTAATGTTTGTTGCTTCTTCAACCGTAAATTATCCTGAGTCTCAAAACTAATTTTCAAGTTTTTATACGGTTGAAGACGAAACCAAAGTTACCAACCGTAAGTTCCTACGGTTGGTATTGTTTTCCCAATTTACGAACCGTAAGATATAGTTCTGATTCTGATTACCAACCAAAGTTACCATCCGTAAATCGGTATTATTTTTTAGGTTTTCCCCAAAATTGAACCAGATTCACGGTTGGTAATTGATACATTACGTCAGTAACATATAATTCTGGTTGATCTACTAAACTCAATTCCAACCGTATGTTCTTCTATAATTTTAAAAAATCTGATTTTTTTACGTACTTTAGAAGTATACCTGTTTTCTCTATCAAATAGAGATTCACCCATCTCAAATTTGCAACTGGAATCACTCATTTTGGTTGAGTGAATCAAAATCTAGGGTTTCACAAGTATCACATAAGTTTTTATTTTTCTTCTCCTCTAAACTTTTTTTTTAGCTCTAAAAATCTGATTTTGTTTTGATTTTGAGTTAATATAAGTAAAATTAATCATTAATATTAAACTTGATTATCATCACTAAACTAGGTTATCAATTATGAGGGTTAATTTGTCATTTCCAGTATTTTTTTTATAAGGGACACCTAGAATGATCATGTAATGACCTTTTTTGTCCTATTAAAATGCTGCACCTCTAATAAACCATGCCGCACCTATAATAAGATTGATTTGTATACACTTTTGAACAAGCTTGGTAAAGGGGCGTCATGAATCGGTAGAGGGGCGTCAAGTGTGATAGCAATGACCCTCATATTGGTTAGGGGGTGTCCTATAGGGGTGTAGATTGACTAGATTACCCTTTTCACCTTAAATCAACCAAAATCAAATCAATTTTTTTAAGCCTAATGATTCAAAAAAAAATCAAATCAGTTTTTTTTTCATCTTCTCTTCTCCTCCATTTCCATTCTAACCATAAGCTCCATTAAAATCGATCGAAAATTTCATCGTGATTAATCGGTGATTCGCAACATTAATAATTGTTGATTGAAGTCTATATTCGAAAACCCATTTAGTATTTTTGTTGTGTTCAATTGAAGTGTATTCTCCATCAAAAATTGGAGTTTTAGGTTAAAAATCAAATTTTAGAATGTTTGCATTTTTTCTTTATACGGTTAGAATTGGTTATGTTACGAAACCGTATCTATGCTTTCTGGTTCGTAACAATTAAATAAATATCAAATACTAACCGTATGTTCTTGGTTAAGAATTTTGGTCGGATACGGTTGGTAATTTAAAACGATTACGAACCGTATTTTGTCACTGCATGTTAGTTTTTTTTCCAAATCGGCTCATATTTTCGAGTTAGTTACCAACCGTATCTACATACGGTTGAGGATGATATTAAAGTTACCAACCGTAATTAACCTACGGTTTGTAATAGAATAAATTTTGCCAACCGAATCGGTATTATTTCGGTTTTCCCAAATTGAACCGATTCACGGTTGGTTTGGTAGTTTGTTACCAACCAGTATCTCACATATACGGTTGGTAACCGATAATTACCAACCGTAATCGGTATTATTTACGGGTTTTCCCCAAATTGAACCAATTCACGGTTGGTTTGGTAGTCAAGTTACCAATCAGTATCTCACATATACTGTTGGTAACCAAATAATTACCAACCGTATGTTCTTCCAAATTTTTAAAATTTTGATTTTTTTACATACTTTAGAGAATTTTAAGCAACAAAAAGCTAATGGAACTAGTACTTGTTTTCTCTATCATATAGAGATTCACCCACCTCAAATTTGCAACTGGAATCACTCATTTTGGTTGAGTGAATCAAAATCTAGGGTTTCACAAATATCACATAAGTTTTCTTCTCCTCAAATTTTTTTTTTTATAACTCTAAAAATCTGATTTTAGAGTTATAATACACTGATCTTGATTATCAAAACTAATCTTGATAATTAACACTAATCTTGATTATCATTACTAATCTTGATTATTAACAATAAGGGCTAATTAGTCATTTACATATTTTTATTGTTAAGGGGCACTTGATTTTACTTCTAATGACCTTTTTTGACTTATTAGTTTGACGCCCCTCTACCGATTCATGACGCCCCTTTACCAAGCTTATATATTTCTGTGTTTTCTTCTTTCTTTGTAATTCAGACATTTCATGTAAGATTTTAAATTTATTATTCTGTCGGTTGTACACCACTTTTTCCTTTTTGAAGCATATTATACCACTTTTCTATCTTTATCTCCATCTTTCTTTGAATTTTCCGTGAGCTCATTATCCCCCGAATCGGATCGAAACAAGCTGGAAAGGGGGTAGCACATTTATATGTCATCGTTTGTGCAACTATGATTATATCTAGAACTAGATTTCGTACCCATGCTACGCACCAGGGGACCCAAAACAATTTACCATCAATTTTTTTACTTTTAACTATGTTTTTGGTATGGTGAGATGTGGCTTCGCCTCGTCCGTCCATATTCATATAATGGTTTTGATAATGCTCAGGTGTCTTACTTCACGATACATATTCTTGGAGTAACTAAACACAAATTCGGAAAAAGAAAAACAGATTAGCTGGAAGTAACTAACATTAACCAATGTAAAAGAATATGATATAATTGTCTGGACTACCCTTATGCATGTATATCCAAGTCATCAACAAAAATGCAGTCATGCTTCGTTGTAACCCACCTCGTCGTTTAAGATTTTTGATTTGTTGTGTCCCAGTTTCACCTCGCCCCTTCCCAATGCATACTTGGCCCAATGCATACTTGGCTTTACCTCGCCCTATCCCGGTACATGCTTAGAATTTCGGATTGGGTGTGGCTCGGGTTCTCTTTACCCCGTACCCATGCATTTTTTATTTGGTGTCGTGCGGCTTCGCCTCACCTCGCCACGTCTTTGATGCATTTTTGATGTCTTTTAGAAGTATGCAACTGTAGAAATTTAATAAGAAGAAAACAAATTAAAAGTTGAGGAGCAAATGTGAACATCCCTCATGGCAAGCTACTCAACTATTAGAGGTGTAATTCTTGAGCATGTTATGTTCACTGCTCAAGGAAGAGTCATATTCAGACAGTATCTGTAGCACAGATAAAATGCAAGGAAGAGCTAATGATGACTTATTTAAGATATGGTAAATATCGTAAATCGTGAGGAAATCTTTCTTCACGACCAAAACAATGATTTAAAAACAAAATCAGTCGATGAAAAAACACCATACCTTGATCCTAATTTTACACATTAACTGATTATAGATAGCAACACTATCCCAAAGCTGAATGTACCTGTGAAAAAATTGAGCCTAATTTTGGACATAAAAAAAAAAAAAAACACTTAAGTCATTACGATCCTTAATTATATGGTATCAGTGGGTAGTTTCTAATAATAATCTTGAAATGGTGCAACCTAAATTGAACTTTAAAGTGTTTGTAGTACCTAATAAACTGAACCTAAATTTCATGCATGTTAAGATTGAAATAGACCTATGTAGAGATGAGAGCGTCCCTGCAAAGTAGGTAGGTGGTCATTATTACGTTTTTGTTTGTAACTTGAACCAATTTTGAAATAAAAATAAGCAACAAAACTTCATTAATTACCTAAAAAGCAGACCCCAACTACAACTCCTTCCCATTTTTGCTACCAACTACATGAATATCAAGAATTTGTATAAACCTCGTTGTTAGGTTTTCGGCGCAACAATCTAACAGATATGAGTAAGTATATAAGTCAAAATGACCCCATCAATTTAACAGATAACTTAGTATACATACCGTTCCAATTTTGTAATATTTTCCAAGCCATAGTAGGAGGCCACTCTAACGATCAAAGGATCATTTGCAGCCTTGATAACTGCAAGTTGAACTTGCTGGTGCTACATCTCTGTGCAAATCCATCAGCGACGTATTAAGAACATAATTTAGTTACACTAACAAATCGAATTCCCTGCGATCACATCAGCTCATTTTTACTATTATCAGTATAAGCAAACTACCACTAAAACAAATACTTTTTTTTCTTACCAACAAACTATCGAACAATTGATGTGCACTTACATATTTCACATAAAAACACATTTTTAAATCTCCAAGTCAATTGAAACATCCTTATAATTATCACTAAAACACGATTACAATAAACCCATCCCTTTACAAAATCCAACCCACCAAAGCATCTCATAGAAGTGAAGAACATTACCGTATGAGATTAAATCGTAAGGGAATGAAAAGCACGAACATCTAACCAAGTTTTACAGATCTACCATATGATTTCTGTAATCTGTAAAAGCAAGTGAAACAAAATAATGTAGATATATGTAAGAATACACCATAATTAGTACAAAATACATTGCAATACAGTAATACTAATAATAAAAGAAAATTAAAAAAAAAATCATCGCGAATACCATCTTCAATTTAACTTTCCATCAATTCATCTCCCCTGTGAATACCATCTTCCCCTTGATGAATCAGTTTCATCAGTAGCAACATAGGTTCCTTTCACATCCGTTTTTATTGAAGAAGAAAACCAAACGGAGAAGTTAAAAAAACCTTATGATGTTTATTGAAGAAGAAAACCAAACGGAGAAGATAAATAAACCCTATAATGTATGCGAGAATAAGAACAGGTTTAGTTTTTCACGGGTGTATTATACACCTAACTGGCATTAGTAACGTCCAGTTAAGTTTTCGGTGTAAACCAAGTGTAAGTAATTACTTAGGTGTAAATTCACACATAAGTATTGTATACCCAAGTTTTTGTTGACGGTGTTACAAACGGTCAGTTAAATACGGGGTGTAAACATAGTATAATTCACATTTTAATGTGTTGACCAATAGAATATTGCCAAGTGTCCTCTCCAGGTTTACTAATGCCCAAATATTTTATCTAATTTAATTTGAGGGGGTGTCACACTCACCATACGACGTGAGAGCTTATATGACTTAACATTTTAAAGGAGTGGAGATATTATTTTTTTTGAGGATAGAGCCGGTTTAGTCGATTTCGCACTTTTCACCTATCAGTCACATTAACGCGTGGTTTACAAGTTCAACGTACAGAGAAGGTGATCTTGTCGTGCCACTTCCCGTGAAGACACCAGCTTAGCCTAACAGTTGCATTAGTTCACAAGCATCTCATGACAAAGTCAAAGCACTATAGATTGCTTTGAGTAGCATTAATATTAATGTTATGTTATTCGGTGAGAACGGTCTAGTTTAGATCGCTACCGGTGTAATGTTGATGGCTTATTAGTTGTTTAGTTTTTATTTACTTTTATCTCCTACTTTTTAGTTATTATAACATATTTTTATTATAAGAGGATCCCACAAAATATTTTATAATCCCTAAAATTTAATGAAGACCCCACTAAACACAAACAACCAAAAATTTTATTGATAAGGGTCCCACAAAACACAATATAATATATTACTTTAATAAAATTTGCCAGTTTTACCATAGTTGGATGTGGCATGGCAAAACAACTTTTATACCACCTCCCATAGGAACCGGCCTTAGTGCCCAATTGCCAAAATAGTAAGAAAAAAAGTATAAAAAGTGAGACGGCAAGAACATTTTTTTTTCCTTCTATTTTCTTGTTAAAGCAACGATTGTTGTTGGTGAGATGGAGGATTCATACTTTTTTATTACATTACTGGAAAACAGAGAAGCCCACTAATTTCTTCTCCTTGTTTTTTTTTTTGAAGCAATTTCATCTCCTTAACATATACACGATACTTAAGAAAGAGCAAAAAATGAAAATTTTATACATTTTATACATGGTCTTCGAATATGAATGTTAGGTATACATAATACTATTTTCATCGTGTTCTGGATTTTTTCTAAACTTAAGACGGGGACTTACCTATTCTAGACTTTATGGAAGACTAGGAATAATATCATCTTCAACAAGAGCACGATTAATTTGCAGATAATGTTGCAGGAAAGTCTATTCTGGTACAGTCAAGACACTATGCATCAGGAGGTTATTACTCTTCCCACTGAACAAGATTTACTTGATTTTGTCTCTTCAATGTGGTTGCCTCCTCCCTTTCCTAAGGTTAAAATTAACTTTGATGGTACTTCTGGTCCTAAAGGTTATGCCTGTGTAGCTGTTGGTAGGAACCAACTCTCTGGTTTTGCTGGATGTCAAACAAAGGCTGTAGGTTTTAGTTCTCCGGTTGAAGCAGAAGCCTTTGGAGCCTTGGTGGGTTTTGAGCTTGCTCTCAGCAAAGGGCTAAACCACATCATCATTGAAGGTGACTCTCTCATTGTGATCAATTATTTGAGATATAGCAATGCTCCTACTCCTTAGCGTATCAAGAACACAATTGGCAGAATCAAGGATAATATAAAGAATTTCTCCTCTGTTGAGTTTAGTTTCATCAAAAAGGAAGCCAATTCCATGGCTCACTCCTTAGCAGCTACAGTGTTGAATACCATCTGACTAATTAGTGGTTATTTTCTCCTCCTACTTGTATTACTCACCTCTTAAGTGAGATCTCTCTTTTGTAGTTTTTTCTTTTGTTGGTTGTTTTCTTTTTTGTAACCTACAAAAAAAAAAAAAAACTTTTTCATTCTACAAAAAAGGATATTTTTATCTCCTTTTCTCTACTCTCTCTCTAACCCTAGAAAAAACCCAAACTGTTATCTCTCTTCCTGTTCAGGTCTAGTTTCATTAGAGTTGGATCTTCGCAGGTTTTTTCAATTTCTTGCTTTCAAGTAGATTAGTAGAATTAGCTAATTACGATTTAGTTTTATCGCTTTTCTTTAATGTTTTGTTTCCGTTTCGGATTTCTCCTTCACTCTCATAGTGATGTTATATGTGTTCTTGTAACGTTTATTTTTGGTCTTCATGACCTTCTTGATGTTGGTTATGTTATGATGATGAGCTTCTTCGAATCTCATCGGAAAAATTGAATCTCGTTTTCAACAAAAGATATCTTAAAATTCCCTTGGTTTTAGCAGTTGTTAAGATTAGTATGAGCATTGCGCTCTCTTGTTGTAAGAGTCATCTCTTTCTTAAGAAGAATATCTATTAAATTGTGGGATTTTATTCCAATCACCATCCTCTTTCCGATTTAATCGGATCTCTACATGTATTTGAAACTTTATTATGTATTCCAACTTTCTTCTCACAAGAATATTTGAATGCAGGTTTTATTACTTGTAATCTTGTTCTTGATGTTGTTACCCATAATGTAAACGATTTGTAGCTATGAATGAAAACGTAGAAACTTTTATAAAATAAAAAAAGTATAAATAGTTTATTATTTGCTCAACTTTTAATACGAAAATAGGGAAAACACGTTATCTCTTCGCCATCTTTTCTCAGTTTGGAAAGATCACGGGTCAAATGATTAACTTTCATAAATTAGAAATTTACTTAATCCGAGTATCCATAATAAACACAGCTATATTTTGTTAAAGTTTTTAAAGGACTCAAAGATCTTCAAAATTGATAAATCTTTAAGAATTATTTTCCTTTCTGACAAAAATCAGGATTTTTTTTTAAACTGGTGTCTTATAATTATTATTATACCATTCAAAGTTGGAAACCCAAACTTCTTTCCTAGAAAGGGCATACTATCCCTATTAAACTTATTAAATAAGTCATCAAATCCAATCCTATTTGTCAGATGCAAGATTATGCTTTACCCAAATTCATTCCAAATAAAATGGATAAAATCCAAAAATCAAGAAGAAAAGGAGTATACAAGTCTAAGGAGACCTTGGTCTTCATAATTTCCATCGATTTAATTGACGAGAAAACTAGTCCAATATCAAAATCAACTCCGGGCCCAACTCCCAAAGTACAAATACTCCATGAGATCTTACCATTTTCTCACATCAAATAAAACTAACCTATCATGTATCTGGTCAAGCCTAAGAAAGGGGTTTGTATTCTTCACAAAATTCATATCCGAGTAATTCAGGTACCATCTCATATTGGGTGTGATATTTGGATTCGTTTTGTAAATTTTCCTTTAACCCTGAAAAATCATCCTGGGGATAAGAACTTTTCATGATAAGTACATAAATGATAAGTAAATTCTTTTATTCTGTAATTGGTTGTGATTTCGTAAAACTGGAACTTTTCATCACCCCTGAATTATCCCCCATTTTTTTTTAACAATTAAGATCATACGATACCATATAAAATAATATGGAAGCATCACCTATGTCAGTCTTGCTCCACCAAAAATGCATATTACTTTTTTTATCTACTTCGGTTGTTTCTACTGAACATGATCCTTTTTAAAATAGATTTTGGTCTCTTCTAGCTATCTCATAAATAAAAAAGATATAGAGCGTCCCTAGTACACCATAAGCATGTATGGACAAACCTTGTACAATCAAAATGTTCAAATACAAAATCTGCTTTCAAGATTGTAATATAAGGAATCCTTTGGATGACCAATTACGATACAAATCCACAAGGTCAACCTAGTATGTACTAGAACCTCCAAAATCCGAATTCAATGAAGACAAAGTCTTTTGTGATATATATTCCCAGATCCGAATTCGACATGAACAAGTCTTGTCAGATCTTTATTATCATGCTAAAAACTATCTAGGTTGATTTCACGTACTATTTGCGATATTTCAGATATACAGATAAAATAATGTAATGAAAAAAGGTAATAACACAAGACACCAGAATTTTTGTTAATGATAAAACCTACGATCTAGTAGTACAACCTCGGGACCTCATCCAATTTGAACACCACAATATAAGCCTTTAAAAACACTAGCCTACTATCATATTTTTGATTGTAATTTAGTAGAGAATGAATTAACCCATTGAGCAATTCATCTTCCGTCATGATCCTCATATCTCTTGGATCTCGAAAGACCCTATGCACTTGATTTCCCTAGGATACCTCCTCACATGCTTAGGAGTTGCTTCATAGTCCTTTGCGAAGAGCAGTGATTTACTGCTTCCAACATGACAACTATTTGATTTCCTTTATATTGGTTTTAATCAAGGTAATGGAAACATATTTGCTTTCGAGGGATCTCCGGGTAAAAAAAGATATCAAGCAAACCTCAACAATTGGGAGAACTTACTCTCTTCAAAAGTTATAGAGATGCCTAATTGATTCTACCTCACAAGATATGCCTAAATTAAATTTAGATATTAATTTTTGCAAAATTACAAGATCTGAGAAGAAAAAACTCCTTGTAATTTTTATCAATTTTATTCCTCAATCAATAGTTCTTGAATGGGTGTATAGAAAAAAAGACGGGCATTCAGATACAAGAACTATGATAATCAAGATAAGTATCTAGATAACAAAGATCTATCAGGTAAAAAAATAGTCTGATTGTGCTTCATGAATCCCAAGTGAAGTTTTCAAAGTCGTAACCTAATTATGTTTCTCGAGGAAACCTAGGTATTTGGAGAACGACTCTTGTAGAAACAATATGCACAACGTGCAGGGTTTTAGAATCTTAGCCGCAGAGAGTCATTTATTTACGATGATGTAGAAGGATAAAGTCAATTAAAGTTCAAACAACTTTTCCTTGCATCCAAATCCAGTTTGTGAACTAGTTTCCATGTTTACGAATTACTTTGACCCCAAGCAAGATTTAACTTCTCGGTATAAAAAACGGAAACCATGTAAATATGTGAGAAGTTTTCCTTCTAATGCAAAAAAGAATATGCCCCTACGTATTTGTCGATTAAGGGCTGTGCACAAAAGTTAGCTCACCAGTTAACCAATATGGTCCATGAACCATCAAGCAAATTTTTAGTTCAGTAACACCCAGAATCCAGTACAATTCGGGAACTAAGAAACTAGGTTCGCGAACTCGAGATATTTGGAGCGTCCAATGACATGTCCAAAAATGTACAATTCGGGAACTATGAAAGTTGATCATCAAACTTGAGGATTTTTGGAGTATCCGGGAACGTACCCACAAGTGCACAGTTCACAAACTAAGAAAATATGTCGACGAACTCAATTGTACGCATTTTGGAGTTCAGTAACATCAATTTTTGCGCAGAGTTCGCGAACTACCATTTTCAGTTTACAAACTCTATTGCAACTTGATGTCTTTAAGATTTTATTTTGAAAACATAATTTGCTGAACAATAATATTGCTCCCAACCTCGAATTTCGCAAATCCTATGAACATATAATGCTTGAGTTCATGCTTCGAGATTAGTCAAGTACAAGCTTGAACTCGAAACTTCTTTTTCATAATTCATAATATACTAAATCCATACGACATTGTCTCAGAATATAGAATGGTAGAAATAACGAGTAAATAGGATGATTGGTCTTTACATACCTTTTTGGTGAAGTTCTTGATGATGTCTTCGTGTTTTTCACTCTTCAATCGTCAAGGGTATTTAGTGATTTCTGATACTCAACTACCTAAATCTAATCCTTTTCTGAGACTGATTTTAATAGACAATAAATCAAGAAATAGTTTTAGTCATCTAACATTGACAACAAGCTTGGCATACCAATACTTGTAGGTTCAACCTAGCATGTTTTAACAAAGAATAATTATATTTTCTTCAGAAATTGGATTCATTTATGTTGCCGACCTCGCACATCTCATTGCCTTTAGTCGCTTCTCTCGAACCTTCATTGCAATTCTCAGGTCCTATATACATACCTATTCAAGTACTTCTCTTTATTGGGGTCATTTGACTTGTTTTCGAGTTACAACATCTACTAGCATCTATTCCTCACTCAATTACAAAAGATTAGATTGTTGGTTGGCTTTCCTATCCCCAGCTATGAGACGCCTATTATTACCACACTATATTGGTCCATATAGAAATATCGTTGTCGAGGATATCTCCTTGTCACCTTCTGTTTAATATAACAACTAGTTTGTTATTCAGTTATCAATTTTTTCCTTGTCGAAAACCCACCCACTCCTTTTATCTCTCGTACAACTCTTAATATTTACGCCTCTACTAAATCAAAAAACAATTCAATGTGAATTGTTGTCTTGCTTTGTTTGGGAGACAATAAAACATGAGATGACTCGATGGTTAACCCAAGATGATCTTTCTCAGCTTTTTATGCAAAGGCACAAACATTCCAATATGTAGTTACTTGGCTTACAAAAAATTTACTTAATTAGTCAGTATTTACACAGGCCACAATCAACTAACTGGCATACTGCTGCAACTAATAATGAGGCGTGATCCCGTAATAACTAGACTCGAATATACGTACATGTAGAAACCTTATCGTTGCCCTACCTCAAGCCAACTCCATCTTTGTTGAGAAAAATTGGCAGAAAAAACATGTTGAAGGTCAATAGTTACTTTTTAGGTAAATTTTCTTACCCGAACCCTAACGCTCAATTGTATTCAACAGACTTAAGATGGGACGACATACCATTTTGCATATATAAAATTTTTCATTATTAATAAATTACCATATCGTCATAAATGTTTGTTGAATTTTGTTAGAATATTGGTAGTTGTTTTCTCTAATTTTGAATGAAAACGGGTTGTAGTTTTGAACCAAGTTATAACACGAGGGATAATGAATGTGATCCAACCTCTCTCTTAAACATCTTCAATTTGGTACGAACTGACTATCTCTTTCTATATCCAAAATTTCTGGATAAATTTCTTTCTCTTCCGGCAAGCTCGAGGATGCTCAGATCTGCTTGGATCTAAATAGATCTGAGCAGTACTAATACAAATCTTATATCTTTTTTAGTTTTTGTTATTTTTCAATGGAATATAAGTTCTTCTTATTTCATCTCAAACCCTAAAATTCATCATGTCTAATCCTCTCAATCTCGGTTAAATCTCCCAGTTTGTTGGCTTAATTACCCTTGATTAATGCTTCGATCAATAGATAAATCTATTTCACGGGATTTCTTCTTCCCTTGCGCTGATGTATTGTGTTATGGAGGTAAATACAAAGATCTGAATCATGGAAACTATTTTTCTTGTATACCTATTTGCTGCTGTGTTTTCGGATTCAATCCTTACAACAAGGTAATCATGTTGCTGAGTGGTTACAACATTATTGATTCTTACTGCTGGACCAGAAATCTACCCTTCTTTACAATAAGGTAATCATGCTCTTTGAATATCACCTTGATTTGAAGCCTTCAAATCTAAAACCCTTTCAATTCAGACCCGTTTCTTTATGCGACGCTGAATTGTGCTTAATATTATCCACTTAAACCTTTGATTATGATTCAATTTCAAACAAATCTATGCTTCTGAACCCTTTAACCCAAACATATAAACATAATCCTTCTTCTGCTAAGTTTCATCTGGTGTGTTTATTGTGTTTGAGATTGCATCATGCGTCCTTTAAGTCTCTGTGTGTTTGATTTTAGATAGTCTCCTGTTAGATTTTTGTTGAAGGGAGAGCAAAAAGAGATTCGAGGAGAGAAAAAATCGTAGTCAACTCACTGATTTGAACCGATTTAATATAATTTTCTAATTCAGACTAATAAACCCCTACTATCCACCATCACCATCAACAAATATTCCCGATCAGATCATCATGTTGTTCTTAGAAAGCAAGTTGCGAAAACAGAGATTCTTCATTTCCAAACTCATATTACACAACAATAAGAAAAAAATTCATTGTTTCACGTAAAATATTAAATGTGATCTTGATTTTTAACTTATTTTAATCAAAACCCGTATCATAATTTTATGAATTTATAAAAATTTATCAAATCATTGCATTTACTGAGCTAAAAACCGAAGGTTGCTAAGTTAATGATCAATTTGAAACAAGACGAATAATTTCTTTCTGATCGGTGCAAGACAATTAATTTATGAAAACCTAAGTTAATGTACAATCTTTAGAATCCAGTAGACGTACGCATTAACCTATACATACATGTTTGTCTCCCCCTTCAATTTCCTCTCCCTCTATCATCAATATAACTTCAACGTTATCGTCTAAGTTCTGATGATCACTTTGGATTTTCGCTTCCCCCTCCTCGGATCCATTGAGGTTTCAAGGATTTTGTGAATAAAAAGTTCATAAAAGGAAGTAAAATCAAAAGAAAATGGAGAATCGACAGAAAAATAAGAACGACCCAAATGGAAAGAGCTGAAGTGAAGAGACTTGACATTGGTGTCATGGTGATGGTGTTGCCTGTAGACGGCGGTGGTAAAATTTGGTGTAAAATTTGAGTAGGTCATGGATGTATGTAGTAAGGGTTTGTTAGTCCAATTTAGAGGATTATATTGAATCGGTTTAAATCAGTGAGTAACTACGATTTTTTCTTTCCCGGATCTCTTTTTGCTATCCCTTTAACAAAAATCTCATGTTATTGCACCATGTCCTCTGTTAAAAATGGAGTTGGTTTCTGTTTATCATGTTCTTTGGTTGTTCCATGATTTGGAGCTTTGAAAGGCGTTCAGTTTGGTAGAATTGCCTTGAGGTCAGGCGGTTGGGGTTTTCTTTTTCTTATCAATCAGATGTAGGCTTTTCTTTTTAGCCTGTGTTATTCGCCGCTTCCGTAGCTATGTTTGGAGAGACTTTATTGATGTGATTTGAATCCGTGATTTTTTGGAGAATCAATGCTTATTCCAGTGATCATGGAATGATATATATGAAATGTCTCAGGAGGTTGACATATTACAGCTGCTTCAGTTGATGTCAGACAGCTTTTGTTTCGTTTAAGAGGAATTATTGAGTGTTATCTAAGGGATTTCGTATTATTATGGGCTTTCTTCAATGTCTACATCTTGATACTCATACTGATAATGGAATAGAGGATCTCATTTGGATTCTAAGGCAGTAAAAGTGATTCCTCTTCAAGCTTGCTTTAACCTCAGCAACATTTTTCATCATCGAAGACACGGGACTGGTTTTTCTCTACGTTTAGCAAATGGAGGAATTTACCTTGAAAACCTAATCGTTTGCTTAACTTGCAACAACCACAACAAAGCTCTTAGCATCACACTCAGCAGCAACATCATTATTAGCCTTTACTTTCAGTCTTATGTTTTGTAATCTAGTTTGCATCTGTAATTCAGTTGTATCTTAATTCAGTTTAATAGCCTTGTAATAGCATTATTAGTTTTAGCACCTCTTCCTCTAAAAGCAAAGATTAGAAATCGTTGGTTTAAAGAGTCTTTAGTAACCTTTGTAATAGCATTTTTAACACTTTTCCATCAAAGGCAGAGATTAGATCCTACTTCAAGACTCAAATCAAAGCTAAAATCTCAAAATGAAGTTGTGGATCAAGCTGAAATGCGAAGAAAACAAATATCACTCGGGCAACTCATTGCAGCATTAAGATACAAAGGCATGACTAGCCACCTCGGTCAACTGCATCGGACACCTTTACCTCCATATGAGTTCCTGTGGACACTGCATTGTCCATCAAAAATACAATTTTTCTTGTGGAAAGCATTGACCGAAGGCCTTTCGACCTTTGAAACCAACATCCTCCACCGATGCAACTTTGAACCCGAAGAAAGCTATTCTCTCAAATATCTTGTTAATGTGGATTCATGGCTTATCAATCTAATTGTAATTGATGAATCTTGGTGTATTATATATCCTCATGTAATAGCCCTTTAGTAGTTTAATAAATTTTATGCTTAAAAAAAAGAAGTTATAACACGAATCATGATTCACATTCAACTCATATGCCAAAATGTGAACAAAAAAACAACGAAAATGATAAACACACCGTGCGGACATACCGCAGTTTACAGGGGAAGGTGGGACCCACTTTTTAAAAAATTTGCCAATTCACCATCCCGATATTTAGAGCGCTTACATCTCTGCCTTTACTTCCTCTCAGTACATTCCACGGTGTAAACTTGCGGTCAACCCATCACTTCTCAGAAAACAAAACAAAGGTAAATTCCTCCCAATAATTCTTTACGAACCGACAATTGAAACCAGGCCAAAATCGAGGCCTACGTGTCGCCTATGTGTCGCTTACGTGGAGGAGATATAGTTGAAAACACATCTGATTTTTGTCAGAAAAATCAGAAAACATGTCTCTTCGTGTGAGCCGTTCACTTAAATACTTTAAGCCTTATTATTTTTCGTCCGTTAGATGTAGATCCAGATTTAGATAAGGTCTTCAAAAGTCATTACTGAATCTCTATTCAGTAAATCTGGTTTGGCGAGAGCTCTTGCTAACCAGAAGATTCTTCATCTTTATCATTGTAAAGAAGAATTCACTTTCATAGTAACTTTCATCCTACAGTGGAGAGTAAAAAGAAGAACTACAAAGAGGTAATACTGTAATCATAGTTTAACACCCTAATTTGGATTTATAAATTCAAAATTACGGTATAAAGTCTGATATTAAGATAATAATCTGTATTTCATATGAACAAATAGATTATTAATCCCTATGTTTAGAGAATTTTTAATGGTTATTCTATACCTTAAATTGAAATCACTTAGGTTAACCTAATTCGTATGTTATCTTTGTTTTTAAATTATAACCTAAAAAAATTTCAAGTAGTCGTTGTTGTTTGACATGGTTGCTGGACTGTTGTTTACCAAAGTCTAAACTTTATTATGATATGGATTCCTGTAAAAACATTTGTCCTAATTTCTATTAAAATTTCAGTAATTTCCAAGTTTCCCTAATATAGACTTACATAGCTATAAAATGATTCGTATGCAGGATGGATGATGATGTGGGATCGAAGGAAAATGATTTTGGGTTGGATGAGACTCCTAACGAAGATGGAAGAAACCGTAAGAGTGATATAGTAGTGCCAAAAGTTGGAATGGAATTCGACGAGGTAGAAGAAGTATATGAATTCTATAGAAAATATGCAGCTGGAACAGGATTTGGATGTAAGACACGCTCGTCAAAGAAAGATGATGGGATATTAAGGCATGTAACATATACTTGTGTTAGAAATGGAAAGCATAAAACAACATCAACTACTCCATTCGAGCTTGATCCTACTGGAAAATGTGAATGCAAGGCTAAGTTATCAGCAATTTTGGGTGTAAATCTTAAATGGCGAATTATTGTTTTTGTTCCCGAGCACACTCACCTGACAAGCCCAAGTAAAATTCGATTCATGAGATGTAACAAGTTGATTAAGAAAAGTGTGAAAAGAAAAATCTTGATTAATGATAAGGCAGGACTTGAGATGTACAAGAATTTCAATATATGTGCAGCTGAAGCCGGTGGAGTGGAACACCTTACATATGATGAGAAAGACCTTAGAAACATGGTTGAAAAAGAGAAGCGTTTGAAACTTGGCGAAGGAGATGCTACCGCACTTATAAATCACTTTGAGAGAATGCAAAATTTGAACGAAGATTTCTTCTATAGAATAGACTTAGGCGACGATGGTCGCTTGAGGAATGTTTTTTGGGCAGATAAAAGGTGCAGAGAAGCATACAAAGAATTCAGCGAAGTGGTTACATTTGACACTACCTACTTGACTAATAAGTATGCGATGCCCTTCGCTCCCTTTGTTGGGGTAAATCACCATGGCCAGTCGACTCTATTTGGATGTGGATTGATTTCAAACGAGGAGATTGATACTTTTGTTTGGTTGTTCCAAGCATGGCTGGATTGCATGAAAGGAAGTGCTCCACCAGCTATACTTACGGACCAATGTAGTTCAATGAAGGCTGATGTGGAGAGGGTATTTCCGCATGCTAAACACAGATGGTGTTTATGGCATATCATGAAGAAGATACCCGAGAAGTTAAGTAGTCACAATAAGTATCAAAACATAAAGTGTAGGTTGAAAAGAGCAGTCTATGATACAACATCTCCAACTGAATTTGAACAAAGTTGGAGCGAGATGTTGGAAAAGTATCCAAAGTTGAGATCAAGTAGATGGTTGAATACATTGTATAAAGAAAAAGATCGTTGGGTGCCTTGTTATGTGAATACAACCTTCTGGGCTGGAATGTCGACTACGCAACGAAGTGAAAGCATGAATGCCTTCTTTGACGGGTATGTTCATTCAAGAACCACTTTGTCAGAGTTTGTTGAACAATATGATAATGCTTTAAGAAGCAAAGTTGAAAAGGAACTTAAGGCAGATGCTAGGTCGTTTTCAAAAGTTATTCCAACCACAACATCGTATGAAATAGAGGAACAAATGCAAAATGTGTACACTATAGAAAAGTTCCAAGAAATTCAAAAGGAATTGACGAAGAAGATATATTGTGAAATAATTGATGTTCAAGATGAAATCCAAGATGGTATTCAAGTGACAAGATATGATGTACAACAAGAAATTTGATATTACAGACTACCATTTGTAGAAGATGAGGACGGAAATTCAACAGATGAAGATGCTACCGCAGATGCAGGTTCAGATCAAGAAGATATTATTGAAGTAAATAATATACCGACGGTAGAAGAAGGGGAAGAAGACGAACATAATCCAAAAGCTAAAAAAGTTATGAAGCATGCTGTTTTTAAGGTTTGGTATGAAAAGGATGAATGCAAAGTGAAGTGCAGTTGTTGTATGTTTGAATTTCGAGGATTGCTTTGTACTCATGCGTTGTATGTGTTACTCCGTAACAAAGTAACCTCAATTCCAGAACGTTAAATTTTAAGGAGATGGAGAAAAGATGTGAAATTAGCGCATTCTAAGGTTTCTTTGAGTTCTGATAGTTGGCAGCTAACTCCCGAGGAAAAGCGTTATAAGGAGTTATGTGATTACTTTGCAGAGCTTGCCGATATAGCATCTCGAGATGATGATGAATGCAATGATATACAAAAATGGATAGGCGAACAATTGAAACTGATAACTGAAAAAGTTCCAAAAACCATGGCGGAAGTGATTCATACAGAAGTGAACAAAGTTATAGAAGTACAAAACCCGCGTGTTGTTCCTACAAAAGGCAGGCCATGTAAAAACACATCGAAGCCTAAGGTATACAGAAAAAAATCAAACAAAGGGAAAGAAAATACTGAGGTACTGTTCTGCTGATCTATTTGCGCGCATACTTTTGTTATCACTCATTACTGAGTTATGTATGTTTGTTTTGTAGGTTTTGCAAGAAGTGCCGACGCAACAAAACATGGTGAGTACAGTTCAAACCAGAAATATGAACCCAATTCATGAACAATATCATCAGTATCTGGTAAGTATGTATGAATGTTGTTTACAT
This sequence comes from Papaver bracteatum, assembly GCA_023529315.1. Classification (NCBI taxonomy): domain Eukaryota; kingdom Viridiplantae; phylum Streptophyta; class Magnoliopsida; order Ranunculales; family Papaveraceae; genus Papaver; species Papaver bracteatum. The sequence continues at coordinate 1,223,712 of JAJJWX010005377.1, read as the reverse complement.
ATTTCTGGTTTGTAAGGTTCAATCAGATGTTAAAATTTAGCTGAATTGGATCTTATATTCATTGAAGAGTTGACTTATTCTTTGTTCTCAGTTATGCAAGGTTCATTGCGCGGCGATTTGTCCTTTTTGTTCTCTCTTTGTACTATTTTTTCATCTTGAAATGTTTTTGTCCTAGCAAGCTTGGTGCAGTATTAGAGGGTTTCATGTAAAATGCAGTATTATAGTGGATTGAATGCAAGGGATGTTTATTCTTCTTTCTATCAACTAGTTATGCATAGCAAAAATCTTCACTAATGGAGTTAAATTTGCAGTTTCATACAGTTGGGCAGTTTCCAAATGCCCCAAATATGCAGTTAGGAGTATCGCAGAGTTATACAGGTGGACATTTGGGCGTACCTCGCATCTCACCTTACGAGCATGTTGTTAATATTGCACCTCAACAATGGGATAATAGAGGTTACGTACCAACATACAATGGATTTCAACTACATGAAGGAGCGCAAGATTTCAATGTGTATCACCTTACTTCGCATCCGGAGCACCATTACAGGCCACTCTAAGGAGAGGATTTTCACAGGGATAACTTTTAAATGAATGTTTTGTGTTTGAAGTTGACATCCACAGGAAACTCATACTACATGTTCCATCTTTTTGGATTTTTTGGGTTAACTTCCACAAGTCTGTGCTTGATAATTTTCATTACAAAGGGAAAATTTAGTTATCTATGATTCTCTGTAAACAGTTCATATCTTAGTATAAAGTATTATTACTGTATGTCTTCCTATCTTAGTTGAAGTATTTTTGTTTAAAGCCTTCTGTTACTGATTAACTATTGTTGTTACTTGTTTTGCTGCTATTATGATGCATTTAGTGACCAAACCTAATATCATACTGACAACAATTGCGAAAGAAAATTCTTCTTCAATAGAAATAAAATTACAAGGAATATTATTTGATAACTAACAATCAAAAATTACATTCTTTCTTGTGAAAACTGACAGAGGGTAAATGGTATACTGAGAGTTTGTCGACTGGACAATTACATTCTTTGTTGTGATTACATTACCAACAAACTAAAAAATTCGCCAAAAATTCCTCCAAAATACTTGATTCTGTGACGGTTTTGCTACTTTATCTATGTCTTGAGAAGTCCATATCCACCTTGCCTTCTTATTCCAGTGAGCGCATAATGTGTTGCATTCCCTGAATAGGATTAGTAGATACCTGAAATTAAACACTACCACTTGTTAACAAAACAATACCCAATAGTAAAACCGAAAATAACAATAGCAAATTATAAACACCCACGGTGATAAAACAAAGAAGTAAGATGCATTGTGACAATTGTGAAAAACTCAACTCACAAAAAGATGATCTTACAAGGATACTCAGTAGTTTATGGTATTGCACCATGAGAGGCAGCAATAACAATCTCAAACAAAATTACCATTTTGTCATTCGATCCAGACAAGGTTCAAGAGGCAAAGCGTAGCAAAACCATTGACGAAAGGCAGTTGACGATGTTATGAAGAAGAACTTCTAAGATTCAAAAATTAAATACTCCAACGATTTACATATATGCAAATGTATCTAGAAATAGACGAATATTAGGTGATCGAGGATATGTTTTACTAAGTAGCAAAGGCTTATTTCAGTAGTTCCATTTACAAAATCACATCAATAATGCTAATTTACAATGCGACATTGGGTTTCATCCCAAACAAATGAAAAACTATTTAGACCCAGTAATCCAAACAAGTAGTTGTGGTGGTGTCGTTGAATGAAGGTGGAGTGGGACACTATAGTTCGCATACAATACACACGTATCAATTATTTACTCCCACCCAGTGCACTCACACATATCAATTCAGTACTGGGCTAACTCAATGCAGTAGTGGGCTATAACACCAAAAACTAAGTAAATACATATACTTCAAGGTTGATACATGAACTCCTAGACCCATATCACACATCAAAAACTCTAAATTGTAGAGTTAAAACTTTTAACAATATCAATTGTTCCACCACATGTGTGCATAAACAATATATATGTAGAGTTAAATTGTTAAATTAAGATACTTGAGAACCATATATAGTTGTAGTCTTACCGGATCTTCCTTTGAAATTATTTCCTGTGTACCTTGATTTGGGATTCAAGGATTGAATCTGCAAAAATGGGAAAAAACAAAGAAATTAGGCAACTAATATATATTCCAACACAAAAAGATTATATTGCTCTAACTTATTTCAGAAAAAAGAAATCTAAGGGGATAAAAATACAATGAACCTGAAAGAGATGAGGGTGTTGAAGAACAGAATCCGAGTTGAAGAAAAATACAGCAAAATTTAAATCGAACGAGTCTACATCAACAAATAGTTTTAAAAGGACGAATTCTCTTCTTATTTCTTCGATTTCACTCTTAAGTACATAGATCTGGAGATTTGAAGCAAAAGTTTTGAAAAAAATTTCACAAAAACCACCGCTTGTATTCGATAAAAATGATTTTCCTCCAAAAATATTGAATCGAAACGAGAGTGAACCCTATTTTGCTTTCACTTTTCTGTATTTCTTCTAACTAGTTCTTCATCTGCATCAACATTTTTCTGCTAGAGATAGAAATTTTTTGAGAAAATGAAAGAGACGAAATAGGATTTGTAAACTAGATTTGAGATCAATGGACATAACATAATTAGAATTAAAAAAATTAGATGAACGGCTCACAAGAGGCGACAAGTTTACTGATTTTTCTGACTAAAAACAGACACATTTTTCTTCTATCTCTCCTCCACGTCGTGTACACGTAGGCAACACGTCAGCCTCGGTTTTGGCCTGGTTCCCTTTCTCGGTCCGTTAAGAATTATTGAATTCCTCCATCAGCATATTCTCCCACATTCCTAATCAACAATAAATAATCGTCAACTTGTTCTCTTGAGACTCAAAAAAGCCTCACGCGCTGAAAATCAATCCGAGACTCCACACCAGAAGCTAACCAAGTCGAAATTGTGGATTTGATTTCAGTGTTTTATTGACTTCCTATAACACCGGCAATTGCGTGTTTTATCCATCCCAGACAAGCTGATAATTTCCCAAGGAAAAACACAAATAGATTAGTACATGGTTGGCTTACAAAGCTAATTTCGGCTGGCCGAGGAAATCGGAGCGAAGGAAGGGTTTCTGCCAGCTTCTCTGGACTGACCAAGCCAATCATCGTCCACACCTGAAACATTTACCTTTGACATTTCCTTCTTTTATTCATTTAATAAATACCCTAACGAAAGAAGACTGTTCAATCTTCGAGCCTCTTACTTTTCAATAATCATCAAAAATCAATCGAAATTAGGTTTTCTCAGTCGTGTTCAGAAATGGAGATTTTAGGAGCAGAAGGAGAATTGGTTGATGGATTAGTGCCGGTTAGGTTTACATTAGGAAGACAATCATCTCTTGCGCCCGAAGGAGGACTTGGTGATGATGGAGATCAAGAAGAAGAAAAGGTATTAGAAGAAGTCGATGAAATTGATCCAACTTTTCAATTAATGTATTTAGCTAATGAAGGTGATTTAGAAGGTATAACAGAGTTATTAGATTCGGGAATCAATATCAATTTTCAAGATATTGATGGAAGAACAGCTCTTCATATTGCTGCTTGTCAAGGTGTTGCTGATGTTGTTGAGTTATTGATTTCGAGAGGTGCTGATATTGATCCTACTGATCGTTGGGGTAGTACGGTAATGGTTTTCGATCCTTTTCTTTAATTTCTCGTCTGTGTGTTCTTTTTTTTTTTTAATCGATAGGAGTAGTTAATGTAATGGCATCTGACTCTTTGTCCTCATCATTATGGCTCGATGATGTGGACAAAGAGTTGAGCTATCACACAAGAACTTGGGGCAATTTACAGGGGCAGAGTTATGTGACCTCCCTTCTGAGGCATTTAAAACAAAACCTAGATATTCTGCTTTGCGTAGGCTGTCCGATCACATGATATGGTGTCAAACTAGAGAGACCATGAGCTAAAATGCTAGGGATACCTATAATTTTTCAAGTACATGATCAGTTTAGCTGACTTATGAATGGTTGTGTGGCAAAAATCCAAAGTTGAATAGAACTCTCTCTTTCTTTCTCTCATGAAACTTAACCACCATCTTACAACGTACACATAAGAACTGAACATCTTATTGGATCCAATGTTACTCACTCAAACTCATGTTTATGGTTATGCGATGCAAACTTTGCAGATTATATATATAATATATCATTTGAATGGGAATTCTAACTACTCAATCATCGTAATTATACTACACAGCCTCTTGCAGATGCGATACATTACAAAAACCACAATGTGATCAAGCTGCTAGAGAAGAGTGGGGCAAAGCCTCTGGTATGCATTCTGCATCACATTATTCTTTACTTAGAGTGGCATTCAGGTTCTTATTCTGACTCTTATTCAATCGTTTAAATATTTCTTCTTGTGACTCATACAGATGGCTCCCATGCACGTCCTTACTGCCCGTGAAATCCCAGAATATGAAATCGACTGTAACGAGCTTGATTTTTCTGAAAGTGTTGTCATAACTAAGGTTCGTAGTTACCTTAAAATTTTATATGTTATTTTTATTTATGGGACTCAATTTAACCTTTTGACTGTATGCGACACTGAAGCTTCAAGAAAACAATTCACTTGCTCGCATCAACAGTTTCCGTTGGTATAACATGTTCTTGACATTGCTTCAACTTGGGCCAGTAATTTAAATTATGAACCATGTTTAATTTGTGCAACTGCTTTTTATTTGTTTTCCCTCACAAGGTTTTTTTGTTTATAATGCCGTCTACTATATGTGCCATGTGGCAAATTCAGTTATCTTAGTTTTTGTGAATTCAAATTTCAATTAGTTCTCAAAAGTTTGTGTTTTCCATGTTATGCATCTTAGGTACTGCAAGTTGATGAACTATCGGACTGCTGACTTCTCTTCGTTTTTTCCCACCCATTAACTAGTCTTACCGAAAGTATTGCAGGGAACATTTCGTATTGCTTCCTGGCGTGGAATTCAAGTTGCCGTGAAAGAACTTCAGGAGGATTTCATGGCTGACGAGGAGAAAGTGTGGGTTGGTCATATCTTTTTAATGGATTATGAACTTTATTTCTTATTGGTTGTTGTTTCTATACTATTACATTCGTTGTTTAACCATTCTTTATCTTTGAAGTAATCATTCTTTGGTCTAATCAACAGAAATGCTTTTAGGGATGAGCTTGCACTGCTTCAGAGGATACGACATCCAAATGTAGTCCAGTTTCTTGGTGCTGTAACTCAAAGTAGTCCAATGATGATTGTCACCGAATATTTACCAAAGGTTTCTGCTGATCTTTAACACTCTGCAATCTCAAATGTCTTCTTACGTTATCTACACAAGAATGACCACACGAAGCCACAAGTAGAACTTCAACGTGTAGTAACTTCTTCTATGATGACATCTTAGTAATACGGTGACCAATGAAAGTAGTTGAGTTGAATGACTCTATTTCTAGAAGACTACTTCAGCATTGAAGTAAATAATTTAGTATGTTATTATCAGAGTTGGCGTGGCTGATAAAAAATTTACTCATCAGATCGCTGATAGTATTGGTTAAGATACAATGTCGAGCACATGCAATCTTTGTAGGAGAAGATGTATGTTTCGATAATATTGAATATGTTTCAATAAAATTGAATGTATATGAAGATGCAAGAACTTCAAAATCCCAAGTTTTATAGGAATTTTATCAAGTGATGACGATGCTTGAACTCTAATTTAAAATGATAGGAGCTTACTCTTTACTTTGTTAATGGGTTTAGTTACAGTTTACCACGTTATCGTTGCTGAGAATTTTCTCGTGCAGCCATATCTCAGTCCAGGATTCAAACTTTTAAACATTGTGGAATATGATTGCATGGATATTTCACTTTCAGGAATTTGGTGTTCAGATTTTTTTAATTCTTTTATGTACAATACTTGTGCTTACCTTATTTACATCATGTTTTGCTAGCTATATGTATATGTAGTAAGCTACAGCATTATATTGAGGTTTATTTCTTTCCTCATTTTTATAAGCAGCTTTTGTGCATTAATAGGTATTTTTCGCAGGGTGATTCATTGGTAGAATTGATGCTTACTTACCGTCTTACATATTTTGCAGGGTGATCTCCGTGCATTTTTGAAAAGAAGAGGAGCCTTAAAGCCAGAAACGGCAGTTAAATTCGCTCTTGATATTGCAAGGTTTATATGCTGGAATTTTGCGTCTCCTTTTAATTAACCAAGTTCCGTAGATTTTTTTTATTTTGCAAATGTTAATCCGAATGGTGTTCCTGATATTTTCTTATTCCTGCAAAATGGATGCTACTGAACATCATACCAAGTGTGATGGATTCTTACCCTCCTCTTTTAGTTGATGTGTTCGCATAAATTCCAAAATTGACATAGTGGCATTTGTGACATCATGGATCTTTTGGTTCTTGGTTTTCAGGGGAATGAGTTATCTGCATGAGCATAAAACTGAGGCTATAATTCACTGTGATCTTGAGCCTTCGTAAGTGTTCATGTCTTACTTGCTTTTTGTGAATTTCGTACATAGGGCGACTTTGTTATTCTTTCAGAAATTAATGATCTTCTCCTGAATCTCATTGAACTTCCATCAAATTCTTTCGAGTAACTTTACAGAAATATTTTGCGGGATGATACTGGGCATCTTAAAGTTGCAGATTTTGGAATCAGCAAGATACTAAATGCTGCAAAAACTGTCAGAGAAGATAAGCCTGTGACATGTCGCGACAATTCCTGTAAGTTGCTAGTCCCTGTTGTGATGTCAGTGTGTCTTGTATCATAATTCCTCATCCTCCCTTTCTCCCACGCATCCCATCCTGTCTTGGTTTTAACTTAGTTAATTTTTGTTTCCACATAACAGGCAGGTATATAGCTCCTGAGGTTTTTAGAAATGAAGAATATGACACAAAAGTGGATGTATTTTCATTTGCTATAATTCTGCAAGAGGTAATTTTTTTTTTTTGAAAGTGGGTGCATTTTTTTCTATCATGTTCAATTCTTTTGTTTTCTTACCGTATGACTGGAACATGTATTTATGCTAAATCATAACCCGATTTATATATTTCAGTTCGACCTTCTCCCACATGCTGGTCTATTCTACGTAGTTGTGTTTGACAATTCTTTGCAGCTTGGGATGGTTAGGTTTTCTCTTTGTTTTCACAATCCAAAATTAGGGCTACTCAAGTTGGGTTTCTGTTGCGATGCAGGGAATATTATCTCTATATTTTGCACTTAGGCACTACTCAGTAAAGATAGATTTGGTTTCTTTATTGCTAATGGGGAATATAGTGTGGCTTTACCAATGCATCATCATGTTATATTCACTATGCTTATGATTTGTTGTTTTTCTTGCACTAAGATAATAGCCTATTGTGATAAAACCTTTCGACTTGGTTCTTCAGCAGTTTTTCATATTAATTCTTGCACGATAAGGTGAATTGCATCATGTATAGAAGAAAGACTAGGAAAGGAGCTGCAAAGAATTTTTCATGTAATTAAGATACTCTATAATCTGGATTTAAACCGAATACCTAATTTAGTCAGCTATTGTTAAGCTTTTCATAACTGGCTTTTCATGCCTTACTTGGCATGTCAAACTTCATACTAGCTTAAGTTTATCATACTAAGTGAACGCTTTTATGAACTTTAAGGTATGTATTCACGCCTCCACCTAAGTTCTTTGGGACACTTTCACCAGTGGTTTCTTGCCAATTTCAATTTGTATAAAAGATAAGGAAGCCTGTTATACAGTGCAGCCTGTAATCAACATTCTCTAAATGAAGAAACCATCCCAAGATATCAAATCATTAGCACTGAATATGCTAGAAGACAGGACATTTTTAAAACTTGTTTGAATGCATTAACATGGGTAACCTTTCGGGACGGCGACATCCCTCCATATCTTTGGGAATGTTACACTCATTATTCTAGTGTATCCATATACTACTAATTATTATTATCTAGCACATTGACTGTTTTCTGTGATTAATGAATAATGCCAATCTAGTTGCAATTTTGTTATTTAAGGGATCTGTTGCTATGTTATGCAAATTTCAAAGCCGATAGTGGTACCGAAATCATTCATTTCCACTACCTACTTGGTAATAACTAATGTTGTTATGCTTTGCCGTAGATGATTGAAGGGCACCCACCTTTTTCCACAAAAGAAGAAGATGAAGCTGCTACTGCCTATGCTGCGAAAGAGCGCCCACCCTTCAAAGCTCCACATAAGCTTTACTCACATGGCTTAAGAGAGTAAGTCCTTCAACTGGATTTTGTTTTGTCTTCTTATTTGGAAGCTGTAAGCAACACACATGTCTAGCTCTATCTTAATCCTTTAACATATACTATATACCTAGAACCTTACCGGAACCATTTGGTGCGGGCAATGTTATTTGTCCTTTATCAAGCATAAGCTGAGCTATATAATGTAGTACAATTCAACAAATACAAATTCAAATGGGAGAAAACTTAGAGAGGAGACATCAGTATCCCTACAAAATACATGTTGAAGATTTCACAAATAAATCGGAACTCACAATAGTTATCCAATTATTTGTATTTGTAAAAATCCTTTAAAAAGCTTTATTGGCAGTTTTTTCTCCTTGGATTTAAGTAATCTTTGCACTCAACAACTAAAGTCTTCTGGAACATCTCATGTGATTTCTCTCTGATGTTTCCTTCTATCCAACCCAACTATGTGGGTTTTGTTTAGTTTCACACTGTCCAACAATTCAATGATGTTTTATTTATGAAGAGCCTTGACCTTGCAATATTTACAGATTGATAGAGGAATGCTGGAGCGAGGTGCCTGCCAATAGACCAACGTTCAAGCAAATAATAGAAAAGTTGAATGCCATTCTTAAGCATTTCGACCACAAGCGTCGCTGGACGGTGCGTACTTAATATTTATCGTATTTGTAGTTAAGTCCACAAATCATAATTTGAAACGCGAACTCTAGAAAGATACTATGTAACATGCAGTGTCTTAGCTCCCTGTTTCCAAATGTCAATTTTCCCTTTCATGGTTGACAGAAGCCTTTTTTACCGTCCTGTTGATTACTTGACAACGTTCCAGTTAGTGCAGAAACACTCTTCTCATAATAATCCTGCTGGGATATTAATTTCTTATGCCGCCTTTTGATTTTTGACAGACAAAACGATTAAAATGCTTCCACCTTGAGGCCATGTGGAAAAAAGATCATTCACACTCTGACGGAAGCTCCCGTTCTACTTCTTCCACCTTTCGATGAAAAATGAAACTTCTGATTATTGAATCTCGTAATGAAAAATTCTTAACCTTCTGCATTTGTTGTTTAGTAAAAAGACTATGGTTATTAGTGTTTATCACTATTTTATTTGGGTATTGCAGTATTGTTCATATTAATCTAACCCAGTTAAAAGAAACTGTATAGATTCATTGGGGTTAGTGAGTTCCCAAGGTTTAATTTATTGATGTATTTATTGGGAAGAACTGAAAATGTATGATAACTATTCTTAAAATTATAATATAGTTTGCAACTGTTCATTAAATTGTTAGTTTTCAACTTCTGGGAAGACTTGAGATTTGGAAGCAGGATTCAGTATTTTGTTGCTGATCTGGTCAGGCTGGAAGGAGCACTAGGTGAGCTGAATGTCCTCCTACAGTTTTCCTCCTCCACTATATGGTTCTGTTTTTTTCCCCTTTTACCCTCTTTTTTGTTTTCTCCTTCCATTTTCTCACCAACTCTGAACTTCAGTCAAGGAACCAATGCCCAACTTTAAACTCCGACAGTGGAACAGAATTTTTTTTCTCTTTTTAAATCTTGGAAATGGTGCCTTTGGCACGGAGTTCGAATTTGTGCACTTTAACGAGTGTGCATGTAACATTTCAATCTCTATCCTTGATTTAATTTAGGGAGTTATGTAACGAGGGTTGTGATTCTAAACATGGAGGGTAATGGAGTCATCAGTTAAATAATCAACCAATCAGAAGAATATGTGAAATATACACTCGTTAGAAGAGTGTGAACAAATCTGGACTCGCACGGAGTTCGAATTTGGCACGAATGCGGTGAATAACGTAAGGGTCCCACCGCACATCATGGCTATCTCATTTGGTTAATTAGCATTGGAAGGGGTTTCGGAGGCCTGCATGGTGACCTCCATCCAATTTCTAAATGTGCGGAGGCCAAAGAGGAATCAAGTTCAATCACGGTACCACTTCATTGATCAATAATTCAATATACTTGCAATGGAAAAAAGGTGAAGAAATCGGATGTGCCGAATTGAATACTGGAATATGACGCCCCAAAATCCCAGTGGTGTACGATCTTCCTATAGAATAAAACTCCGATAAATTAGTAGACTTGAGACTGCTAAATTTATCAATTTAGCGAAGTATTAATTTATAAATAAATAAATAAATTATTAATATATCGAAACATACCAAATTTAAATATAAATTTCCAAAAAACGTGTATCATGTACAATTTAGCATATTGGCCCAGGTCGGGATCGATAATATGCATAATTTAGTATATTATTATTTTAGCGAAGTTATTGATTTATCTCAGATTAATTTATCGCAGATTAATTTAACGAAATTGAGCTGAACCCCATAGACTATAGCTGAATACATGGATGTATTAGTACCACTAGCATTTCCATCATGTTAAACGGTTCTCCTTGTAAAACCTATAGACCAACTAGTGGTCTGAGACAGAGATCCCATGTCTCCATACCTGTTCATCTTGGTAATGGAATCATTCTCAAGATATCTTCTTCATGCTGAAAATTGTCAGCTTATTCATGGTCTGAAAGTTACCTAGGAAGCGCCGAGTATCAGCCATTTGCTCTTTGTAGATGACTGTCTCATTTTTGCTAAAGCTTCACATACAGAAGCGCAAAACTTATTGAGTTTGATTAAAGATTTTAGTTCTGTTTCTGGTCAAGCGATTAACCTACAAAAGTCAGGATGTTTCTTTAGTAATAATGTACACCCTGACCATGCGGTTTCACTTATAAATGAACTTAAAGTTAAAAAGATTGCTTTAGATGAAAAATATCTAGGTATCCCTCTCTTCATATCTAAATATAGAACCGATTCTTTTTAATTATCTCAATGAACACTTTGATAAAAGAGTAGCAAAGTGGAAGGGCAAACAATTTAACCAGGCAGGTAGGTCTGTCATGGTTCAGAATGTCTTAAAAAGTTCTCATATTTATAATATGAACACCTTCACTATCCCTGATAGTACTATTAACAACATGGAATCTTCTCAAAGAGATTTTTGGTGGGGTAAGTCTAGTCCTAGAGGACTCTATTTAAGGGGTTGGCCACTTATTCGTACCCATAAATATCAGGGAGGTCTTGGATTTCGTAACCTTAAACATGTTAATCTCTCTCTTGACAAAAACTGCTTGGAATGTTATTCATAAACCCGATTCTCTGTGTGTAATCATTTTGAAATGAAAATATTTTAATAATTGTCATCCTCTTCACAGCCCCAAAAAAGCTGATGTTTCTTGGGTATGGAGGAGTATTAGTCATGGTCTGAATGCTATCATGCATAATTCCATTTGGGAAGTTAGGAATAGTGAATGTATTTCTGCTTTTACTGATAATTGGATACCAAACGCTAGTGAGCCTAGGTCTGTCTCAAATCCCAATCCTAATATTTCTGTTGCTGCTTTTATTGATGGAGAAACTAAATGTTGGAAACCTGAGCTTTTCAATGCTTTCTTTACACCCCGGAATGCTAGGAAAATTCTAGACATTAAAATACCTTTATCAGGAATTGACAGACTTATTTGGCCACATACGAAAAATGGCATGTTTTCCGTTAAATCTGCCTATAAAATTATCTATGGTCAAAATGCTTTTATGTCTAATCCTCAGAATAGTAACCCTTTTTATAAATCTTTGGAGGCTTCCCATCTTACCAAAAGTTCAACTTTTCGCCTGGAAATGTCATGAAAATATCCTCCCTGCTAAATCTGTGATTAATAGATATTCTAATAGTCATGATTCTTCTTGTAACATGTGCAATTTGGGTATTACTGAAATTCCTGAACATATTATTCTACATTGTGAGTTCTCAAGGTCTGTATGGGCTCTTACTCCATATGCAGACATTATTGAGCAGGACTCAGCCTCCAATATTAACTTGCAGGAATGGATTAGTAGGTGGCTCTCTGATGATAATATGAAATCTAAAGCATGGCCTGTTTTTTCAATTGCTTGGAGCATTTGGAAAGAGAGATGTTCATGCACTTTTCAAGAAAAGAATCTTAATCATCATGCAGCAGCTAGACTTGCACTTAGGTTAGTCAATGATACTAAAACATACTTAAGCAACCCTGTTCCTCAGGATAGAAGTAGAAATGCTACTGTAGAGGAAAATCTTAGTAATGTCATTAGAGGTTTTCCTGATAACTGTCATATAATCTGCAGTGATGCATCCTTTGATAATAACACTAATTTATCAGACATTGGTCTAGTTATGAATGATTCAACAGGTTCGCTGTAAGCTCAAAGCTGGGAATGTAAGGAATGTTGAGGAAGCGGAAAGCTTGGCTTTACTCGAAGCGGTGAAGTGGGAAAAATCGAAAGGACTAGTGAAAGTTTGTTTTGTCAGTGATGCTAAAATAGTCATTGACTCTTTCAACTCTAATAATAACCAATTATTTTGGTATAATAATTCATTCTTAGATGACTGCAGAACTATTATTTCCAGTTTTAACTTTGTTAACTTCCATTTCCTACGAACGAATCATATTGTAATTGCTGATCATGTAGTAAAGTATAGTAGAAGGTCTAGAATCTCTGGAGAATGGATGGGTTATATCCATGAATTTATCAATTCTACTATGTAATCTTATTCCTCCAGTAATACAAGTATTTTTTCTAGCAAAAAAAAAAAAACATTTACAGTTGTACTACTCCCCACTAGGTCTCTAGCGATATTAGATCCAATGACCTCCTTCGGTCCAAAAGCAACCTTACCGTAGCTTAAGGCACCTTGCATCATTCCTTGAAAACCAAACGGAGGAAACAAATCGTCAATTCTTTTACATTAATCCGTTTCCAAAGGGTTTATCCGTTCTTCAACTTTAATCTTCGAACTCCAAACTAACGGTTTAGTACTTGAGATCTCTCTCGTTTGAACAATTGTGCTTCTACTGCTTAGAGGATATTTCTGGGTTCTGGATGATAATTCAAATTTCACTTTAACATGTATTTTTTATTTTATTTTTAGGTTTTTGAGCAAGTCTTTAAGTTTCCCTTTAAGGTTTTGCATCGTATCAATACAAATCTATTGGTATCTCTTGTGCAGCTCAAACTTGTTAGAATCCATAATGTGACTAATTTACAAATGTTCAAAAATTTGCTGCAAATCCTTTTGGTGATTGGCAGGTCCAAGGGTGATGCCACCCAGGATGTATAGTAGAGCAACTAGGAGATAAAAGGAGGGGATAGTCATGTTAGTTATTCCATTGAAATTATTTATCTAACCTCTTCATATTTTTTATGTTATTATTGTTGGAAATATTGACAACAATTGAAAAAATACTGAGAATAATACTTAGCTCGAACCAATAGTTGATTTAGGATGCAACATCAAATTGTCACAAAATAATAGAGGCACATATGATATACGATGTCCTAAAGAAAATATCGCCGGCTACTTCTCCTGTAGAGATATACTATAGCTTTATCGACGAGATGCCGCAAGGATCAACTATCGTTAGCTCATTGTAGCATACAAGAGAACACCCCTAGAACTTGACAGTGATTAACAAAACTTAAAATAGAGAAAACTGGATAGTAAAATTATTTACAGAAAACATAGAAAGAGTAGAAGAAGAGATGTTTCTCTGTTGTGTCAAATGAGCTGAAGACTCCTCTCTTATATAGTGTTCAATACGTTACAAACGAGAGGAAAAAATCATGCAAAGAAACCATGCGTACTGGTAATGTTTTTGTTAAAAAACAGTGCAAGACAAGGGAAGTCATGAAACAGAGTGAAGATGCTTTTTTGTTTTGCTTTTGTCAGTCAAAAATACTTTTACTTTAAGCAGAAAACAACTTTGCTTTTGTCAGTCAGAAATAACTTTAATTTTAAGCAGAAAAACAACGGTTGCTTTTGTCAGTATTTTCTCACGTGTATGCAAATTCCAAGAAGATTTTTCCAAAACAAAAAATCTTAGTGAGATACATGTTTGAAAATTTCAGCAAAAAGATAGGTCGTGCTTCGGTGCGAAGCACCACGCGTACGGGAAAGGCAACCTTGCCATAGTCTAGGTCTTCCCCCTCACACAAAAGTGTGTAGACCCAAAGGGCCATTCCCTTTATCCAAAACCCATGGTATTTAAGTCTAAAACTCTTAAGATTTTAGTCTATGTGGGACTAATGTTTTATCTATTCAAATGAAAAAACAATTAGTGGGCAATAGGTCTAGGGGTCAAAACATGGTACATGCACTTTTCGTTTTAAACCAAAAAACCGTTTTTTCTAACTGAAAAGGAGAGGGTACCCAAATATACCTCAAGATATAAATTTTCCTTCCTATAGGTCCTTTCTCCGAAAGTGATTGTCTATAGACTGAGTCGAGACAATACAACAAATCGGTTCACACTTCGTGTGATTGTCTATTGATACGAGATCGAGACAATAAAACAACAAACTGTGTTTACTTGATACAAAGGTTCGGACTTAACCAAACTCAATAGGATTGCATATCAAGTAAATAGGAATTAACATTTCTGCAATTTACTTTAATTATAATAAAAAAATTATAATGCGTAAATATAATGTAAATGACACATCAAGAGTTTGTTAACGAGGAAACCTCAAATGCAGAAAAACCCCGGGACCTAGTCCAAAATTGAATACTCTCAGGATTAAACAGCTATACAAAATAAACCAACTTCGTATAGTTGAGACCAAGCAACTAAACCTATAGTTCACCTAGTTCCGTCTGTATTCCCACGCCTCCGACCTGTAAATAGGTCACGTACTTTGACCAATTCCTTTGGTTCGTATTCCAAACAGTAAAGGAACAACAAATCTGTTTGGTATCAACTCTCTTCAACCAAGTGATATGAGTTGGACAAAGGCTCTTCTGTTTATCTTAACATAAAATCCTTTGCCCGGTTCCAATATCTATCTTATATTCAATCGCCAAAAGGTAATCGTTAAGATTTTGCTATCAATACCTTTAATCCCAAGGAAATGTATTGATGCCGATCTACACAACTATCTTATCAAAATACCACAAGGAGTTAGATCCTTTACCGAAACAAGTATTTTGCACACCAAAGATTATATAACCAAGTAGGAAATCTTATATCTCTTATTTGTCCTAAAATCTTCTTAGTTCTTCAATAAACACTTGCACACAACTACTTGAATCTCTTGTGATCAATCACACACAGAACGGAGTCTGTTAACAATGGATTATCACAAGATCATCTTAGATCTAACAACAGTCTAAAGATCCCTATCGAAACCTTGAACTAGTTTGAGTGAATCTTATATCAGAAGAGAAGATTTTCAAACATAAACAAACTAGGTGCAATCAAAGTTCAACCACCGTTAGTTAATCAAATCAATATGAAACTAAATACAAATCGCAATTATCTAGTTTCCCACCAACGGTACGCACTAGAGCTTCTCAATCCCAAAGAAGACTTTAAACTGAGTGGCCGTAAGAGATTCTCCTAATTAGGTTACTCTCCTCTCCTAATAGGCGGCTTCACCAAATAATAAGACAATAGAGAAAGTTTATCATCATTTAAGGATTAGTTTGCTAGAAATGCAAACTCAAAGTATTTATAGACAAGGAAGTTTGGACACCAAGGAATTTTCAAAACCGAAAATATGCTCAAGATATTCAATATTATTCCAAATTCGAGTTTCATAATTCCTGAGAATGCACTGTCCAAATTAATGATCGAAATCTCCTTGGAAAATATTTAACTAGTAAATGCACATTACTAATTCTTATTTTCCATATATAATTAAAAACCTTAATTAAAAGATTCTTAACTTATTTAAATTCGATCTTGGGATTTACTTCCTTCTTAGCTGTTAAGGAATATCTTTGAACAATAAAAGATACGCATTAATGCATGTGTTCAAAGTGTGTTGACATCTTTCTCTTATAAGTCCTTTTTCATACTTACTCCTTAAAACCGATTCACCACACTTCCAAACAAGTATAGAATTGGTTCATCTGACTTTCAAGAACTATGTGATTGATCAAGTAACACTCAATCACACACCATGGGTGTAACGGTTCTACCAAGACAAGTTTCGGTTCTACCTCCATGTGACTACTGTGCATAGTCACACAAGCTTACCAAAATTCGGTTGACTAGGTACTAGGATCGGTTCCCGACATATATATGGTATCTAACTTATATGTGTTTCACATGTCCATAGGAAAGGTTCCCCTTTGCCTAAAAATATGTTGCATATGTTCATAGGATCGGTTCCCCTTTCTACTATAAACCTTGATGTACCTCATACAAGGATCGGTTCCCCTTGTGATGTACTGCATCTCTTACTAGGATCGGTTCCCATCTCCCAATTTTGGTCAGACACACAAACCCGATCATACCCCAGGTGATTACTTAAGATCAGTTTCACTAATAAAAGTCATACCAATACATAAGTCAGGCCTCATGTGAATAGTTTTACCAAGAACACAAACAAGTCATGAGCGGTTATACTAATCACACATATTGGTCGTTCATAAGATATGCAATGAAGAACAGCCCCAATAACGCCTGGCGATTTTATTTTCGGTTCACAACACATATCATGAACTTACTTCCTTAAAAAACATGCAAAAACATTGTTTCCTAAGATAAAATCCTCACCTCATACCCATACATAATCACAATAGCATTCATACGATTATGTTGATGCCTTATATACAAAGTTTAATGGTTAAGAAATAAACTACATATTGTATTCCTTAATACTATGTCTATCTAAAGTGTTCATGCTTCGCAATTTTATGTTTTCAATATGCACGACTTGAAAGATACGTTAGGGAATGAAACAGTTCAAGTCAAATATCACTAACCTCAAGTGGAAGGATGATGTTGTGGTTGTATCTCCGTACTTCTTTACTTCTTCAAGTCTCCGCAATACTTGTAATGTCTCACCTTAATATTTTCAAGCTAACCTATACGAAGTTGACTCTAGTACATTTAAATCAAGCGACTCTTAAATGAGTTTTGGTTCACTAAAATATGACAACCAAACTTGACATACCAACACTTGGTGGGTTCAACCGAGCTATGCTCTAACAATCTCCCCCTTTGTTAATTTTAGTGACAAAACTCTTACAATCATATGGATAAACAACTTACAAGAATTCATTACACATACGTTTGATTCCCGAATTCAACAGCACATAACCTGCATTCATTCAATCCTTAAAAATGCAGCAGCGGCATTATAATAACAAAGATCATACTCCCCCTAAATGTGAGATAGGTAGATTTTCAATCCGCGCGTCTTTGTTATACCAATCATATGATATGCTACTCCCCCTTAGTCTGTGATTTTCCTCTTTCGTTAGATAAACGTTCAAGCACCATTTTCCTCTTCCCTAGTGACACCAATCAATATAAAATTGATACCAATATCACTTGTTTACTCCATATATTTCTCCCCCTTTTTTGTCACAAAAATGACAAAGAAACGTAAAAATAAAGGACAACATGAAAAGGATCTTACAAATCTCAAAATAGACTTGCAACTTGTTGAGTCAAGCACGAGGGTTCCACATACCATTTTTGATAACTAATATCAAAACCGAAGCTACAAAGTAATTATGTTTTGATATGTTTTCATGGAAATAATTGCCCGAAGCAATTTTCCCAACTAGTTTAGCAAACCAAAAATCAACTAAGCACCTTAGTTCCGTTGCTAAACCGATTTTATAAATACAACTTCTTCATTAGACAAGACCAAAACAAAGATAAACTCCATTTTTCTCATCAGGTTCTAATTATCCATATAAACCTTTATATTTTAAACAAGCCAAATACTAGGTTAGTTAACTAGCATTTACTTGTTTAGGCATTCAGCTAGACTTGAATAACCGAAATCTCCACTTTGATAAGTCAAACTAAGATCTGAATTAACTTAGTTTATATTATCCGGAATCGAATTGGACTAAACAACTCATCCCGTCAATATATTCATTCATTAAGCGATAAATAATTCATACAAACCAATAAATAAACTTACGTAATTATTTACCTCAACCGGAAGCAATTGAAACAACATATACATTAAAGCACCGCAATTGCACCGAAATTTTGTAAGCCTAAACAAGTGATACCACACAATAAAGCAATATAACAATTTTTTTACTTAACCGGGAGCAATTAAAATATCATAGACATTAAAGCATCGCAATAACACCAAAATTTTGTAAGCCTAAACAATTGATATCACACAATGAAGCAAGATAACAACAATTTTACTTAACCAGAACCAATTGAATCACACATACATCCATACACTCATAATGGAATAAACACATCAATTGTACCGACAATTTCATTTAAGCAAAAGCAATATATATATCAAATAAAAAAAAACTTTTCTTAAACAAGAAAACAATTAACTAACAAGATTGTTACCTCAATTTCGCATCCAACTTCTCCAATATGATCGCATCTTCTTCTTCAAGGGAGAATTGATATCGAAATACTATTATGTTTTCATCCTTATGCAAAAAAAAAAAGAATAACAACAACCAACCTTTACCAGAGAAAGGTTGAAAATCGGTTTTAACAATTGCAAGTAAAAGTTTAAAACCGTCGAAACACTTATGCTTTTATGCTAAACCAAAACCGATTCAACATATTGTGACTTTTCCACATATTGTTTCTATAGGAACCCCTCATGATCCTTTGATAAAGCCTACCAACATGGGCTAGAACTTAATCCTGTTAAATCAAAAAGTCACCCAAACCATAAGGGTTCACAACATATTATGATATCGAATATCAAGGTAATAAAACCGAAATCAAACATCCCATAAACATCCATAGCAAATAATAAAGCATTCAAGCATAGGCTATGTAAATAAAAAACTATCACAAGAAAAATTATAAAAATATCTTTATTCATAATAGTTTTTGTTCATAATAAACTTATACAATCAATGAGAGAAATCATAAATTGTTGTCTAATTTTCTAGATTAAGTATTACAACATATAACTTAATCTCTAGTGGTGCCCTTGTTGTTCACTGATGTTTCTTCAGTGTTCAAACTGTTAAAGCATGTCTCAAGAGACTTGTATGCAACCACTTCCTGTTTCTCAAGTTTTTCAACTTGAATTTTCATGTCAACAATTTCAGCTTTAGTTTCCTCAATGTTATCCTTGAGCCAGTCCTAATTTCGAACCGTTATTATGAGATTGGTTCTTAGTACTTCAAAACCTTGAATATAGTCAATCATACTATCAGAACGAACCCACTTGGTTTTGGTTGGATCTTGTAGGTTATAGTCCAACATACATGACTCATCTTGTGATCCAACCGAACTTTCAGAATCATAATCAGACATGATCTTTGATCTGCTTCTTTTCTTCCTTTCGATATTGATTCCTTAACAATCTTTAACCCTTTGAGCCTCCTCCTTATTAGTCTTTGAGACACTGCGAGTTATTTGAGGCATGCTTGGTTATATATAGGATGATTGATCAAGGTATCAGTATACTGGAAGTGATAGTTTCCCTTTAAAAAGAGATAACTTTCGGACCGAAAGATATCAGTAGAAGCCAAAAATATTAAAGAATATATTTCATTTCCTTTTGTCCATACTTCTTAGTTTTATTCAAAAGTTCTAAATAAAACTTATTTAGAATATCATGATGAACATGAACAATTTTTAGGATTCACAACTATTCATAAAGAGTTACACCATTTCCGGTAATCAATTATACAAACACATGTGCTCCAGATTTATTGTGCCATTCCCATCAGTAAATATGAGTACATATGAGGACGAGAATGCACAATTTTGATACAACTAAGTTGCATCGGAAGAAGCTGTTAGAGCATAGCTCGGTTGAACCCACCAAGAATTGGTATGTCAAGTTTGGTTGTCATATTTTAGTGAACCAAACTCATTTAAGAGTCGCTTGATTTAAATGTACTAGAGTCAACTTCGTATAGGTTAGCTTGAAAGTATTAGAGTGAGACATTACAAGTATTGCAAAGACTTGAATAAGTGAAGAAGTACAGAGCTACAACCACAACATCATCCTTCCACTTGAGGTTAGTGATATTTGAGTTGAACTGTTTCATTCCCTAACGTATCTTTCAAGTCGTGCATATCGAAAACATAAAACTGTGAAGCATGAAAACTCTAGATAAGCATAGTATTAAGGAACACAATATGAATTTTCTTTCTTAACCATTAAACTCTGTATATAAGATATCGACATAATCGTATGAATGCTATTGTGCTTATGTATGGGTATGAAGTGAGGATTTCATCCTAGGAAACAATGTTTTTACATGTGTTTTAAGGAAGTAAGTTCATGATATGTGTTTTAAACCGAAAAGGAAATCGCCAGGCATTATTGGGACTGTTCTTCATTGCATATCTTATGAACGACCAATATGTGTGATTAGTATAACCGCTCATGACTTGTTTGTGTTCTTGGTAAAACTATTCACATGAGGCCTGACTTCTTCTGTTGTACTGTTACTGGTGAAGCCGCCTATCGGTGAGGAGAGTAATCTAATTAGGTGAAATCACTTACGGCCACTCAATTTAAAGTCTTCTTTGGGATTGAGAATCTCTAGCGCGACTTGTTGGTGGGAAACTAGATATTGCGGTTTATTTTTAATTTTCGTATTGATTTGATTGACTAATGGTGGTTGAACTTTGGTAGCACCTAGTTTGTTTAGGCTTGGGAATCTTATCTTCTGATATAAGATTCACTTAAACTAGTTCAAGATTTTAACAGGGATCTTTAGACTATTGTTAGATCTAAAGACGATCTTCTGATAATTTATTGTTAATAAACTCCATTCTGTGTGTGATTGATCACAAGAGATTCAAGTAGTTTTGTGCAGGTGTTTATTGAAGATATAAGAAGATTCAAAGACAAAGAAGAGATTTAAGATTTCAGACTTGGTTTTATAATCTTTGGTGTACACAATACTCGTTTTGGTAAAAGAGGATCCAACTATAATCGATTTATCCTTTGGTTATTTTGATAGAATAGTTGAGAAGATCGGCATCAACACAATTCTTTGGATTAAGAGTATTGTTGGCTAAATCTTAGCGATTACCTTTTGGTGATTGAACATAAGATAGATCTTAGAACCTGGTAAAGGAGTTTATGTTAAGATAAACAAAAGAGTCTTTGTGCAACTCATATCACTTGGTTGAAGAGAGTTGTGAAAAGGCGAGGGTACCCCAAATATACCTCAAGCTATAACTTTTCCTTCCTATAAGTCCTTTCCCCGAAAGTGATTATCTATGAACTGAGTCGAGACAATACAACAAATCGGTTCACACTTTGTGTGATAGTCTATGGATACGAGATCAAGATAATACAACAACAAAGTGTGTTTACTTGATACAAAGTTTCGGACCTAACCAAACTCAATAGGATTCACGTATCAAGTAAATAGGAATTAACGTTTGTGCAATTTACTTTAATTATAATAAAACAATTATAATGTGGAAATATAAAGTAAATGACACAGCAAGATTTTGTTAACGAGGAAACTGCAAATGCAGAAAAATCCCGGGACCTAGTTCATAATTTATTACTCTCAGGATTAATCCGCTATACAAAATAAGACAACTTCGTATAGTTGAGACCAACTAAACCTATAGTTCACCTACTTCCGTCTGTATTCCCACGTCTCCAACCTGTAAATAAGTCACGTACTTGGAACAATTCCTTTGGTTCGTATTCCAAACAGTAAAGGAACAACAAATCTGTTTGGTATCAACTCTCTTCAACCAAGTGATATGAGTTGCGCAAAGGTTTCCTTGTTTATCTTAACATAAACTCCTTTACCAGGTTCCAAGATCTATCTTATGTTCAAATGCCCAAAAGCAATTATTAAGGTTAAGCCAACAACACTCTTCAACCAAGTGATATGTGTTGATGCCGATCTTCCTCAATTAATCAATCCAATCTTCCACAAGGATAAAACGATTATTAATTGGATCCTTGTTTTCCCTAACAAGTATTGTGCACACCAAAGATTATAAAAACACAAAGTAAGAAGTCTTCAATATCTTCTTTGTCTTCAAATCTTCTTAAGTCTTCAATAAACACCTGCACACAATCACTTGAATCTCTTGTGATCAATCACACACATAATGTAGTCTGTTAATAATGAATTATCACAAGATCGTCTTTAGATCTAACAACAGTCTAAAGATCCTTGTCGAAACCTTGAACTAGTTTGAGTGAATCTTATATCAGAAAAGAAGATTCTCAAGCATAAACAAACTAGGCGCAATCAAGATTCAACCACCGTTAGTCAATAAAATCAATACGAAAACTAAAGATAAGCCGCAATATCTAGTTTCCCACCAAAGGGTCGCGCTAGAGCTATTTAATCCCAAAGAAGACTTTAAATTGAGCGGTCGTAAGAGATTTCACCTAAGATTACTCTCCTCTCCGATAGGCGGCTTCACCAGTAACAAAGACAAAAGAGTAAGTCTAGGTTACGCAGGATTAGTTTGCTAGAAATGCAAACTCAAAGTATTTATAGACAAGGAAGTTTGGACACCAAGGAATTTCCAAAATCGAAAATATTCTCAAGATATTTTTCATTACTCCACCAAATTTGGTTTTCATAATTCTTGTGAATGCACTGTCGAAAAATAATGATCGAAATCTCTTTGGAAAATCTTTAATTAGCAAATGCACATTACTAATTCTTATTTTCCATATATAATTAAAAACCCTTAATTAAAAAGATTCTTAACTTATTTAAATTCGATCCTGGGATTTACTTCCTTTTTAGCCGTTAAGGGATATCTTTGAAAAAAAATAGAATAAGCATTAATGCACCGTGTTTAAAGAGTGACGACATCATACTCTTGCAAGTATTTACCATGCTTTCTCACTTGAAACCGATTTACCACGCTTCCAAACAAGTTTAGAATTGGTTCATCTGACTTTCAAGAACTATGTGATTGATCAAGTTCCACTCAATCACAACTCATGGGTTTACGGTTCTACCAAAACAAGTTTCGGTTCTACCTCCATGTGAGTACTATGCATAGTTACACTAGCTTACCAAAGATACGACTGACTAGGTACTAAGAATGGTTCGCCACATATATTTGGTATCTAACTTGTATGCACTGCACATGTCCATAGGATCGTTCCCCCTTCCCAAAAACGTGTTGCACATGTTCATAGGATCGGTTCCCCTTTCTTCCATAAATCTTGTTGCACCTCATACAAGGATCGGTTCCCCTTGTAATGTACTGCACCTCTTACTAGGATCGGTTCCCCTCTTCCCAATAATAAGTTCAGACATACACAACTGGATCATACTCCAGGTGGTTACACAACCCGATCAAACCCCAGGTGATTACACAACCCGATCATACCCTATGAGCGGTTATACTAATCACACATATTGGTCGTTCATAAGATATGCAATGAAGAACAGTCCCAATAACGCCTGGCGATTTCCTTTTTGGTTCACAACACATATCATGAACTTACTTCCTTAGAACACATGTAAACATTGTTCCCTAGGATAAAATCCTCTCCTCATACTCATACATAATCACAATAGCATTCATACGATTATGTCGATGTCTTATATACAAAGTTTAATGGTTAAGCAAGAAACTTTATATTGTATTCCTTAATACTATGTCTATCTAGAGCGTTCATGTTTCGCAATTTTATGTTTTCAATATGCACGAATTGAAATATATGTTAGGGAATGAAACAGTTCAAGTCAAATATCACTAACCTCAAGTGGAAGGATGATGTTGTCGTTGTAGCTCTGCACTTCTTCACTTCTTCAAGTCTTCGCAATACTTGTAATGTCTCACACTAATACTTTCAAGCTAACCTATATGAAGTTGACTCTAGTACATTTAAACCAAGCGACTCTTAAATGAGTTTTGGTTCACTAAAATATTACAACCAAACTTGACATACCAACGCTTGTTGGGTTCAACCGAGCAATGCTCTAACAATATCCCCCTTTGTCAATTTTAGTGACAAAACTTTTATAATCATATGGATAAATAAATTACAATAATTCATTACACATACGCTTGATTCCCGACTCTACAACACATAACCTGCATTCATTTAATCCTCAAAAATGCAGTAGCTGCACTATAATAACAAAGCTTATACTCCCCCTAAAGGTGAGATCGGTAAATATTCAATCCGCACATCTTTGTTATCCCATTCATATGATATGTTACTCCCCCTTAGTCTATGCTTTTCCTCATTCGTTAGATAAACGTTCAAGCACCATTGTCCTCTTCCCTAGTGACACCAATCAACCATAAATTGATACCAACATCACTTGTTTACTCCATATATTTCTCCCCCTTTTTGTCACAAAAATGACAAAGAAAAGAACAAATAATGGACAACACGAAAAGGATCTTACAAATCTCAAAATAGTCTTGCAACCTGTTGAGTCAAGCACGAGGGTTTTACACACCATTTTTGATAACTACAAGTAATTACGTTTTGATATGTTATCATGGAAATAATTGCCCGAAGCAATTTTCCCAACTAGTTTAGCAAACCAGAAATCAACTAATCAACTTAGTCCCTTTGCTAAACCGAATGTATAAATACAAACTCTTCATTCGATAAGACCAAAACAAAGATAAACTCCATTTTTCTCATCAGGTTCTAATTATCCATATAACTTAGACCTTTAGATTTCAAACAAGCCAAATACTAGGTTAGTTAACTAGCATTTCCTTGTTTAGGATTTCGTCTAGACTTGAGTAACCGAAACCTACACTTTGATAAGTCTAACTAAGATCAGAATTAACTTAGTATTGATGGTGGATTTTAGTTCAGGGCTAAAGTTGTAAAACCAATTTTTGTGCCGCCATCCTGCAAAGGATAAGGCTACTTGATAAGTGATGAATACTTCTCCGCTTTACTACTTCACCTAGAATTGAGCATGTAGCAACAATCCCCAAGTATTCTATGAATTTTATCATTATTAATTAATGCATGAATCGCCTCGTATTTCCTGTGTTGTTCTCAGTAGAACTCTCATTATTGGTGCGGCATGATGAATGATTGTTACTCTCAGTAGAGTAACATGAATATCCAAGTATCAACAATGAGGCATACACGAAATACCCGTACAAGCTACACCATTCTCTAACAAAGAGAATCATCTCTCGATGTGTTATACTAACCCGATCGAGCATATTTGAATCTGGACTATCCACATCAGTCTCAGAAACGATCACGACCATCCAACTTCACCATCATGATTTGACGGCTTAGATCGGACCCATAACCCTCAGGAAGGTATTAGAGTATTCACCACCGGCCCAATGCAGACCCCGCATGTCAGCCTCTCCAAAAGAGTAAAAATGGTTTGCCAATTCGTCCAGCCAAAGCAGCACGGACGTGAAACCCTAAATTAGGGTTTCTGGCATATAACATGTGTCGCAAACCAGTCTCAACCATCCATCTTCGCAGGCATAGATGGAGGGTGTAAATGTAGATTCAAAGGGTCCAGAGCATGTCAACACAAACACCGTGGGCCCGCCTATATACATGAATGATCAGTCAAGACCAACTATGGTTGGTCGTCCCTATTCGTGCGTCCATACAAGGCATGACGCACGACCGGCAAAACCCTAATTAGGGTTTGTGTTGCAATCACGAGCGTCCATCTTCTCCCGTTCGGATGAAGGGTCAAGGAATAGACTAAGCAGGTCCGGTGAGTATCAACATGACCACATTGTCGAAGAACCCATTCCTGATGATACTTTTTGTTTGGTCCCAAAGAACCCAACTTATGGTACTCCAAGAGATGGAGGGGAGGTATTGATTGGCTACAAAAACTCATGGGCTGCCAAGATTTATGCTACAAAGGTATTGAATCTTATACATGAATATTTCTTTGTCATATATTTTTCGGTATATATTAGTAAATAAGATATGATGTTGTATTTGTAGGATCATAATAATGATGTTCGTGTTTTGAAACGTCAAAAGAACAAGAAATGGGATATAGGTAATGAGTGTGATGAGGTCAGGTTGGATGTATTTGATTGTGTGCTATGGTACATGATACAACATGCGCACCAAAAATTTGATGCTGTCACTATTTTCGCATTTGCCGAGAGGGTTTATCCTGAGACCGAAACCTTTTATCTACTGTTTGGTGAGATGGCAATCACTCCGGATGATTGTTTTCGAATCACAGGCCTACCAATTACTGGAACAAGTGTTCGAGATGGGTACGATCCCTCCATGAGTTATGAACTTCTTGAACAGTTGGTGGAGAGGTGTCTAGGCTGGAGCACTAAGAAGGCACATTGTGAGTTTAGACGAGCTGCAAAAGAGCCCGATGAAGGTGATGATTATAATGAGTTAAACCCAGACCGGTCTTACAAGAAGAAGTTGAAAAACATCAAGTTCAAAGTCTTGTTAAAAGAGTTTGGAGGGACGAAAGATTTGGTTGCCAAGGGAAAGTTGGTCATGACAGAAGAAAAGATTAAACACCATGTGACTTCTTATTTGTTATATCAACTAGGAACCATTTTCTTCCCCGACACTTCAGGTCATTCGGTAAATGCCCATTACCTCCATCTATTGGACCCCCTTAATGAGGTGAACAACTATTCTTGGGGAATTGTGGTTCTATCGTTCGTCCAAGCGGAGCTTAGAAAAGCTTCGAAGCTTAAGTGTTTATATTTTGGGGGCTTATACACCCTTGTTCAGGTACCCCGTTAATTTATCCTTTGTGTTTTCCAAGATATGTTTGCTAAGTGAATGAATGTATATTTTTACTAATGAATACATATTTACTAATCATATGTGTGGTTTCTTCTCATAGGTTTGGGTGTACGACCACTTCCCAAAACTGAAATTGTCTTATGCTCACACTCCTTGGCCTTATGGGCAACCTACAGCTGGTAAATATGAATTTTTGGACTCGCAAATGAAGGGTAAGAAAAATAGGTTGTTGAGGTTGAGAGAGAAATTGGATAATGCAACACTTGGAGATGTGGTTTTCCATCCATACAAGCTTCAATCAGATGACGAAGAGGAAGATGTTGAGCCTGTTGATTCCTCACCTATTTCGGCTTATAATGGCCCGTTGTTTTATCCTGGCGGTTGTACAATGTATAATCCTCGAAGAGTAATGAGACAATTATCTTGTGTCCAAAGTGTCCCAACAGAGGATAAATTCAAATTCAAGGTGATGAAGCGGGGAACTAAGAACACCGAAAATAATTTTGTTCCAAAGTACAATCCTGATCTATCAGTGGACCAATGAAACAACTGTGAGGATTATTATATTCCATTTCAAGAGTTAGAAGATTGTTATGGTGAGCCAAATGCTGCTGAAGAAGGGTATATGGAATGATATGAAATTTTTTCTCATCCTCGTGTAATAAACACACAACAACAAGCCCATGCTGAGAAAGAAAAATCGAAGGCACTGCAGAAAGAGACCCAGAAAATTATGAAGCATACCCCAACCTGTGGTGATGAGGCATTGATCTTATGGAATTCAGTGGTAAGATATTTACTCTTATTTTTCCTTTTTATAAACTGATTAAGCATGCAAATATAGGAAATTTATAATTGTTTATGATTTTCATTGAAAAAAGGTGAATTCAAGTTCTAAATTGTTGAAGAAAATGATGTCAAAAATCCGTAGTGGAGAGCCGATGAACACTGCTGAACAAACGGAACTCTACAACCAATGGACAAATGTTTTTTCACCCAACACCGCTGATCAAATCCAGAGCATGCCGATGAAGAGGGGTCGACGAGAAGGGGAAGGTTCAATTCGAATGGTTGAACAACAAAGCAGTGGAGATGACACTCCTAGTGACGAAGGACCAGCTAAAGCTCCTAAACGCAAGGGTAGAAAAGTCTCACGTAGTGGTCTTCGTGAATGAGTGATTGCAAGAATTAGTAATTTGGTATTTTATGTTTAGAATACGTTTTTATTCCGGATTTGGGACTTTGATATCTTATATTTGGAAGACCTTTTTATTCCGGATTTGGTACTTTGTTCTCTTATGTTTGGAATACCGCTTTATTGTGGATTTGGTAGTTTGTTTTCTTATTTTTTTGTTTTAGTAAACGAATTTCATGTTTTTGTTTCTAATTTGTGTCTAAGTTCGGTAAGATATAAACGTTCGGTTAGATCGCAATTACAAAATTCAACCGAACTGAACACTACCAAAAAAAAAAACAAGTTACAGAGTGATGTTCGGTTTGATCGCAATTACAAAATTCGACCGAACTGAACACTACCAAAAAAAAAAAAGTTACAGAGTGATGTTCGGTTTGATCGCAATTACAAAATTCAACCGAACTGATCACTAAAAAAAAAATCAGAGTGATGTTCGGTTTGATCTCAATTACACAATTCCACCGAACTGATCACTACCAAAAATATTAAAAGTTACAGAGTGATGTTCGGTTATCTGGGTAAAAATTGCAGGTTACCGAACTTAGTTGTTCGAAAATAAAACCTGATGTTCGGTTACCTGCGAAAATTTTATTACAAACCGAACGCATAGGTTCGAAAATAAAACCTTTTGTTCGGTTACCTGTCATTTTTACCAAGTTAACCAAATATGACTCTGTAACTTTTAAATTCTTTGTTAGTGTTCAGTTCGGTTAGATATAAAAACTGAACTAACCGAACATAATTGTTGACCAAAACTTGTACTTGATCTGAAACATGTAACGGCTATTTTTAAGTCCGTTATACACCCCAATGTTATATATATGGGTCTGATGCTTCATTTTTTTGTATACCATTTCATAAAAATGGCATTTTGTAGTCATAAATTTACTTTAGAAGAAGATCTTTCTATTTGTAGAAACTTCGTATTGTGGTTTCCAAAGAGGGGTGAAGAACAATTAAGGCATGGTCGGATTAGTAATATTTATTGGGGGAAAATACATGAGAAATTCTGCGATGACACAGGTAACCCTCATAACCTTGAAGAGCTATCTTTGTTCATTCGATTTGAAAAAATTCAAAAAAGAGTTGTGGATTTTTTGATTTTGTATCGGATAGTTGCGAGGAATCAACTGAGGGGTGAAACATATGAGGAAATCATTTTAATGTCAAAGAATGAATGGCGACGATGGAAAGTAAAGGATTTCAAATATGAAGATCATTTCCGCATCCTTAGAGACTTTTTCATAATGCGTTTTGGATATTAAGTCTTTTGTAATTTAATTTCGGCAATGTCCTGTAATTTCATTTCTAAACCGAACTAATGTTGTAATGTAATAGTTCGGTAATGTCATTTAATGTAATTTCTTAACCGAACTTATATATTTTGAATTTCAAACCACAGTGGACCTACAATCTTTATGCCAAATGACTCCTAATAAAAACCAAATACCAAAAAACACAATCTTTCATTGTTATGTTGATTTTCAAAGCATACTTACAATAAAAAAAAACACCATCTAACTAAAGGTACAATTAATCATCCGCAAGGGAAATACAACCTTAGTGTATAATCGCTTCCGAATCCTTCAAAGCTTTCCACATCTCCATGTTATGTTCATACATAACGCACCAACCCAACATTGTGTCGGGGTTAAATTCATTCCAATAAGAGTATGGGAATATCAGAGGCAATGGAAAATTGTCTTCTAACCGGAGGCCTATAAAATGGTTGTAGTTAATTAACGCAATCACCACTCTCCTACTTTTTAGTTGCTCGACACATATGGTTTTTTTCGGAGTGTATGTGAAACTACCTCATTTTGAGAACAAGTGAACCACGCAATTGAATGCTTCGGCTATTAAGTGCCCACATATCGGCATGCTCATCCAATGATCCCTTGTGATTGGATTTCCCCCGTGGAGACGACTTTGATATCTAACAAACTGCACATTGAGACTATCATCCCCATCGGACAACATTGCCTTGTAAAATTCCGGTTTCTCCCTTAGCTTCATCAACAAACTTTGACGGACATAAGTGATTTGATTATCATTATATATCTTGGCACCTTGAGTGAAAGGCCCTAGTTGTTGTACGACAACGTGGAAACCGCAATTACCATCCGCAGGGACGTCATTGGTGGTTATGACGTAATCTCTAATGTAAGGAGGTAGCTCTTCCAGGAACCTTTTCTCAACAGGAGGGGCATTCATATCAATTGGACTAGGTTGAGAGTGTAACATAGGTCCTTTTTTCTTCATATCCCGTTCACTTGTATCGCCCTTTTCAACAATATTCCTAGCCCTTTTCTTACAATCTTCTTGGTACTTAGCCGCGGTATGCTCATGTTGCGAAGGATCTCTAGTAAAAGGGGTCATTTCACTCTTCCTCTTGACCAAAACCTTTGCATATTCTCTGACTTGTTTTTTGGTTTCTTTGGTTGGTGGCCTACCTTTGGCCTTTCCTTTATTCGGTTCTTGCACATTTTCTGAAGTCTGAGGATAAACGATTGGCCGCATGTCATCCCAAAAGATTTGCCTTTCAAGATTGTTCATGTTCCGGTACCTCTCGATAACGACTCTTCCCATTTCATTATCACCAAACTCTTATCCGACATCGCCCTTAGGAGGAGGAACAAAACTTAAGTGTTGCCAATGTGGATCTATATCGCTTAAAGGGATTATGCCATGTTCATAATTAGCTATCATGTGGCGACAAGGGATCCAAATAGACCTCATCATGTTGCAAACACACACCTCTTCCGGCTTGGTTCCCCATATGCGGATCAAATTCACCTTAACCAATAACCTCTTAATGCAAGCATGCGAAACATTATAGTGGAGTCCCTTGAAAAACCGAAGGTCCTCCATTTTCACGATGTTACCACCTTTGTCTACAATATTTTTGTACTTCATGATGCGACTTTTTTGAAACTTCTCTTTAATTCTATCAATCTCGCGGTTTAAGTAAACCTCCATAGCGTTAAACACAACCACAAAATTATCAATACATCCAAAGAGATTTTTCTTCAACCGGTGGTGAGCCGATTCTACCAAACTTGTCACTTGATTCCCAAAGTGTTTATGGTGGTTGGTAAAAGCATAAACAAACCGCTCTTTGTGAGGTTCCAACCATTGCTCGACCACATACGTTACAATATCATCAGGATATTCGGGGCTACACCAATGCTCAATAAATTCGGCAAGATTTAGATTATACTCTTCTTCGGTGAGAGACCAAGTCAAAGCCTCCATTCCCCGGAGAAAGCTACCCATTTATCATGATTTATGGTGTATAGTTCATCGAATGCCTCTTTTGCATCAGCTCGTTCATCTTCCGGTAGCTTACTAATCTCTTCGAATGCTATCCTCTTTGGTGGACAAAGTTGAGGATTGCACCTATTCATCACATTGCACCATATATGAAATGTACAAAGCATATTAAGTGCCAATGGGAAGACTCTCTCTATTGCATTCATTAATGATACTTGATTGTCCGTCACTATAACCCCCGGGATATCATCATCTCGGTAGATCGCCTTCAATTGTTGTAGCGCCCACCTATAACTTGGTTCTTGCTCGTCCTTTAGAAAACAAAAAGCAATGGTAAAAGGTGACTTCATCGATGTACGACCAACAATGTTCAACAATGGCATCTCGTATTTGTTTGTCTTGTAAGTGCAATCCATTATAAGAACTTCATGGAAGGATTGAGCCAGTTGAACACTCTTCGGATGAGCAATGAAGAGATGAGTTATTTCTTCACCCTGACCTAGCTTCTTTTGAACCGCGTAGCCTTTCTCTTCAGCCAACATAAACAATTGTTGCATGACTTTTCTATCCTTCCATTCATTCCTTTTAATTGACTCAATTGCATTGTAAATGGTGGACGGGGATGATACGTTTTCCGTGTTATCATCCTTTAATAAGCGAAGCATACCAGCTGGGGAAATACGCAATCTCCTATATTTAGCTACTTTCTCCTTTTCTTGAGGAGTCAGCCTTGCGGCCATTGCATGTCCTTCAAGATGCTCCGGACGATGGTGGTTGTGATTACCTACCACCTTATTCATCGATAGAACCCATCCTGTTTTTAGTTTTGAGTAACTAAAAACTAGCTTGAACGGACATTCTATTTTCTTTGAGCACAATGTGTTCTTCCTCGTCGTCTTTCCTTTATACACATACCCCTTTCTCTTGTGGCTAGCATCCGGATCTCCACTTCTCTCGCAAACCATTTCAAAACGAGTTTTGCTTTCTTTTCCATTCAAAACTAATACGCACATGGCTCTCTTGGCATGCTCTCTAGCCCAATTCTTCGCATCAATAGGTTGATCAAATACCAAATCATTGGCATAGTGATGGGATGTATCTTCGTACAAGATACCAATTGGAGAAGGTTGATCATCCATTGGTATATCTTGGCATTCAATCTATAAGAAATTGAACAACATCAATTGCAATCACAACCGCGTTTGGTAAGCTATTAATTTAAGCGCGTAAACCGAACTACAAATTCGGTAAACAAACCAAAAGGCCATATAACTGAACATATAAAGTATATGTAGTTCGGTTAAAATATATTTTACCTAGGTCACCGAATACAACACTGGAACTATTCATTTTTTTGGGATTCATAAGTTCGGTTAGGTATGCTCTTGGGATCAAGTATGCGAAATAACCGAACCTGCATAACTTAGTGTAATCTTATATTTTGTACAGTTCGGTTAGATAGTGGCTTTACAGGAAGTGTGCGAACAAACCGAACTTTGTATGCTAAGTTTAATCTTAGTTTTACGTAAAGTTCGGTTGGTTAATATTTGCAAAGCAACCGAACTTTGTACATTAAGTTAAATCATAAATTTACGTTAAGTTCGGTTAGTGTATATTGGTTGCGAAACAACCGAAGATGACTCTGGAATTCATCAAACTTCCATCAATGCATAGTTCGATTACCTGCGTGTTTGTCTAATATAACCGAACTGCATATCCCGATGAGTTCGGTTAGATGTTCTTCACCTTTCATAACCGAACTGCATATCCAGATGAGTTCGGTTAGATGTTCTTCACCTTTCTTAACCGAACTACTTAAAAAATGTACATTTGGTTTGAAAATTTGGAGCAACTAGACCAACATTAGCTAAGTTTGGAGCATACCTGGATACCCAAATGCTCTTCCTCCGGTTGTGGTTGATAAAATCCATCATTTTCATATTGAGATTGAGTTTGTGGAAGAATAACAAATACTCTAGGAGTTAATGGAGATGAAGAATCAGATGAGCTTTCATCACTAGAATTCCCAAACGTAGTGAATGTGAAATAATGTTTTTTTTCCATGGTTTTCTCCTTCTTCTTCTCTAACTTTATCCTCTAAAAAATTCAATTTCTTTTTTAATAACTCATGTTTTAATCTAATCTCACTAATCAATTTTTTCTTAATCATTTCAATAATGATTTCACTAATCAAAACCAAAAGATAATTAAAAGGGTATTTTAGGTAATATAAAAATATATTAGATTAGGGCACCCCTACCCAAAATAACATCATGGTCCCCTCAAAAAAAGAAGGGTCCCCAAAATAACGTTCTAAATAATTTGCTCAAGGCCTGCTTCAATCATCAAAATGGGGAAATTAGGGGGAAACCCAAAAAAAATAATATTCTCGTTGTCAAACCCACAATTAATTTTTGATACCGTGACACCCATAATTATATGAAATTATTAGGGAATCAATACATAACTCTTTATGCATACTATCTTTTCAGGCATAACTCGTTATGCAGCCTAATTTTTCAGGGTATAATTGGAAGCGCAACTTGGACATAACATATCTAAAAATCCGCGCCTTAGAATTTTACAAATTTTATATCGTTGGAAATCTTTTTAAAAGAGCTACGCAACGAGTACAAACAAGAATATCAAATTTTTGTTTTTCACGAAAAAATCGGAGGTGATCCTCATTTTAGGGAATTTTTCGAAAACTTGATACATAACCATTATGCAAATCACCAAAAAACGATGCATAACACATTCTCGCAGACGCATAACAAATTATGCAACCATTTTCTCCACCGCATAACACATTATGCATTTGGATAACAAAATTATGCATCTATAACAAGTTATATTACCATTTTTTTGGTTGATTTTAGCGTACATATAAAAAATTGATGCATAATGCGCAGTATGCATCCATATTTACTGAGATGCATATCATGTTATGCAACAATTTTCTCTATGAATAAAAGATTATGCAACAAATTTCTCAATGCATAACGCATTATGCAAAAAATTTCTCAATGCATAACGCATTATGCAGTCATATTTTTGGATGCATAACAGGTTATGCTACAAATTTTATAGATGCATAACAGGGTTATGCATCAATTTTCACGACTGCATAACATGTTATGCGGTTATATAAGTTTACATAGAAATTATTGAACTTTAATTCCATGATAGACGTATACACATCACCACCGATTCCTTCTCTTCCTTCTCATACACGAGCCAATGCCCATCTGTCATCGGCACCACCAGATTCCATC
This sequence comes from Papaver bracteatum, assembly GCA_023529315.1. NCBI lineage: Eukaryota > Viridiplantae > Streptophyta > Magnoliopsida > Ranunculales > Papaveraceae > Papaver > Papaver bracteatum. The sequence goes on along the minus strand of JAJJWX010005377.1, from coordinate 1,188,916 downwards.
TCTTCCTTCTAATCTCGGCATCAAAGACAAGCCACACTGTCAAAATTTTGTTTTTTACCTCCTCGAGCCTGCCATTGATTCGAACTTCCACTTGTAACAGAACCTAATGTAATTATTCCACTTAGATCGTTTTCTAGTCTCCCTATATTGAGCTTGCCCCATAATTGTTTTCTAGATAATTAGATTATTATGTGTTGTGTTCTTGGTTTCCAAGACTACAATTACTATAACTATGATTTTTGGTTGTCTGTTCGACTTTAGTGCTCCTCTCCACTAATTTGTAAAGTGGTTATCCGATCCTCTCTCCACTAACTCTTTATATAGAATTTGTTTAAAGAAAGGCGGACAAGAAACATTTCTCAAAGAAAATGGTTAGTTCTCTCCACAAATTTTGTTTTGTCTAACATCGTTGTTCACTGGTGGATATTAAGTATTAACCACCTTCTACTAGCAAAAAAAGTAGTACTAGTATGTTAATTTCAATGGTCATCCTTCTTAATGTATCTTCCAAACCGAGAGAGTAGAGCAATTCGTTGAAGCCTTCCTTAAAAAAGTTTAATAAAATGTGTCCGGCTCCAACATTCTCCATTCCCAAAGACCACCATTTGCGCTTGACTACAATCTCTCGTACTTGATTCATGTCACACCCCAAAGTGTAGCAAAAGATCTCGCGACTTCATCACTAGCATTCAATCCAAACCTTCCTCGTATAGCTCGTTAATCTCATTTCGCAGCACTTACAACAAAATTGGAGTCCACCTTCTATGCCAACATCTCGATCATCTTCATCATGGCAAATCATCTACCTTCATATTCTCCGTCCAATCCTCTCTGTCCACAACTTGAGAACTCGTTCAACACAATCCGCAAGTCTTATTTCTTTAGCTTATTCCCCTTCGTAATTCTTGTTCAAAGCGAGACTAGGCCGAAAGCCGAGGTCGTTCGTGCCTTTTGTCAAACAACCGGTATGCGTCTTGTAAACCGGTTGTATCATGAAAACTGCACAAATCAACTCCTTCCCTTCACTCAATCATACAATCAACACAAACCCATTATCATAATCATTCATAATCGTAGAGAAGCACAATTAAAGTATGTGATTCATTTTCCTAAACTGAAGCACATCACTTCTCTTCCTGGATTTCTTGGTTTGTAATTGGAGTTCTCATACTAACCCATGGACCCATATTCTCTCGGCTTGTAAATCGAACTCCATCCAAGACATTCCGTCATTCCCAACCAAGGCAACAATCGATGTTCTTCACTGTGTTTTCTTTCCTGTTAACTCGTCCAACCAAACAACCATCAGTTCATCTCTTGTTTCGTCAATTCTATCAAACCAATTTCTCTATTTGTTCTTCCCCCGACATGTACTGAAGAAGAAATTGTTGTCTGAACGAGTTGATACATAGACAAAATATGAACGAAAGAATAATTTTGGAAAATATGGGCGAGCGACTAATTTTTTCTGAAAAAATGGGTGCGCGCCTGTGCTTTTTTGAATGTGGGTTTCACAGTGGGAAAGATCCAAAGAATGGGTCTCCCTGTAGTTTTCACCATCAAAATCCATTTCCAAATTTAGGCCCAAGTAGTAACTGAACGATGGCCCAGTCCACTTAATTACTTTGTGTCCGTTTCTACCAGTAGCTTGCCCTCCATCTCCACTCATGCAAACACGATCAAAGCCTGATTTATTCTCTAACCATCAACCATCTCAACAGTCACTACCAAGTTCTCATAGTCTGTTGCCTTCTGCAGATTTTCCCAAAAATTCAGCCAACACCAGCGACTCAAACAAACTGTTTGATGTCGAACTTCAATTTACAATTCCTCTTGTTAATGCCACCACAACCAACACCAACTTGAGAGTATAAATTCCACTACTAATAAATCCGGTGACTGACGTCGGTTGCGTCCATTCTTTCACGTCGACCACAGCACAAGTTGTCATTGTTGTTGTAAGATCATCACCAGAAGGACAAGACTCCACCGCACACAGCCATCACTCCAACTGCAGATGCCCTTTCTATTCAGCAGCACCAGCTTTTCTCCCTGGCCATCTCCACCAGTTGCGATTAGCTCGACCAACAACCAACTTCCATTAAGCCACAACACCAGTTTCTCTTCTGCGCTCACCGGCTCTCAAAACTCGTACACTACTGCTGACTGCTGCCAGTAAACTGAGACGACAAAATTCTTCGACTGAAATGTTCACAGCTCCAGTCTTCTCGTACACATTCCAATGCCAACACTCAACTCCACCTGCTCATGTTCCTCCCTAGTGTAACGATCAGCAGATTCATCCCATCACTAAGAACTCTATTCTCGATTGCAATCAGCTCAACACTCAAACTTATCAGAAAAGAAAGCACCCAGTGTTGTTATCTTGGCACTCAATTCAGTTCGCAACACCAACTTCTTCCATTCTCCCAGCAACTGTCGACCAAACAAAACCCATATGAATGAATGACACAGTCCATGCCTTCACTCTGTCCATCTAGGTTTAGCTCCATTGAATCACAATAGTGACTTCCCTTCTCTTATTGATTTCTCAGCTTGAATCCAGCCCATTTCCTTCAGCAAATTAAACTCCGCAGACTCTCTCTTTTGTTCCTAGCTTTCAAGCCCTCAAAATCTTCTCAAAACCCATCGTTTACAACCATGAGTGAGTGGCAGTAATACTCATATCAAAACTGAACCCAAGAATCCTTGGATGTCGTTGTCACCACTACCACCAACATGCAGTTCGCTCGAATAAAAACCACAAATCTTGGTCTCTGACCATCAGTAGCATCACCAACTCCTAATCTGTCTTGAGTCCATCGGCCGGCGTCTCTGGTAAGGTAATCTGTTTGCTGCCATCTTATATTTCTGATTTCGGAGGAAGGAACTGCATCTGCCTAGAGACCACGGCAATGGCAAGAATCATGTTACTGTAGTTAAAAACGTTTGCATTCTCTCAAACCCCCATCTGTAGTTCTCGATCTCATACCAAAGGAAAAATGGTTGTGCTGCAGCTGCTTTGAACACACCATACTAGCTTGAATCCATCCATACTTCGCAACTGTTATAATTCCAGGCATCTCGTACCACCAATATTCCTCACAGATTACCACTCGAGACCGTGTTCTGAAGATGAAAACCACCTATTGCTCCTTAATAATTCCACTAACAATTAGTGGTGATAGTGAGGCCATGTTAATTTGCTCAGTAATGGGACTTCACGTGCTTGACCAGCCAAGTAGATTTTTCTTTCGTCTCGTGTAGACTTCTGGCTATGATTTGACCAATATAATCAGGTATGAAGGCCGATCACTACCAATTATGCCATGTCTTTTTGGTGTCATGCGCTGCGGATGCCATTTAGTCTCTAATTTTGATGTTTCTCCTTCAGTGATTGGATTCGATCGTACTTTCTATAAAAGCAATAAAATGATATCATTAGCCAAAATATCGAGTCTTAGCTAATATAAATATGGGTATAAAATGTAGCACATACGTGCTTATCAAAATCCCTGCCAAAAGGAACAATGAGGAATATCCAATAATTGTTTCAGACAACCACACTGATGTGAACCATAAGGAAGTCCTTAGAATGAGAAAATATTATGAAAATCTCATTGAAAGAATTAAGAGAGATCTATCAATCTCTGAGAATTCTCACATCGGTACAATTTCTCCACATGATCATATCTCTAGAGTTAGAAAAGATCATCGCCTTGGTAGAAAATATATTGGGAAGAAATTCCCTAAAAGAAATATGAACTACCGTTCTGATATTCAATATAAGCTTGAAAAAGCTTATTCCGATGCAACTTAATTGTATCCAAATTATGCATCCTCATCCTCATATGTGCTCGTATTATGGATGAGAATGGCACAATAAAATCTGGAGCACATGTGTTTGTGTAATTGATTATCAGAAAAGTTGTAAGTTTTATGGATAGTTGTAGATCCAAAAATTGTTCATGTTTATCATGATTTTCTAGATAAGTTTTATTTGGAATTTTTGAATAAAACTAAGAAGTTCGGACAAAATAAAACGAAATATATTCTTTAATATTTTCGGATTCTTATGATATCTTTCGGTCCGAAAGTTGTCCCCTTGCATAAGGAAACTATCTCTTCAAGTATATTGATATCCTGATCAATCATCTTATATATAACCAAGCATGCCTCCAATAACTCGAAGTGTCTCAAAGACTAATAAGGAGGAGGCTCAAAGGGTTAAAGATTGTCAAGGAATCAATACTGGGAAGAATAAAATAAGCATATCAAAATCATGTCTGATTATGATTCTGAAGGTTCGGTTGGATCACAAGAGTCATGTCTGTTGGCCTACAATCTAAAAGATCCAACCAAAACCAAGTGGATTCGTTCAAACAGTATGAATCAATACATCCAAAGTTTTGAAAAACTGGAAACTGATCTAGTTATGGAAGTCCGACATCAGGATTGGTTAAAAGAACGAATCGAAGGGACAAAAGAAGCTCTTGCCGAACTCAAGGTTCTTGTTGAAGAGCTAGAGAAACATGATGTGGTTGCAGAAAAGTCTCTTGAGACATTCTTTAACACTTTGAACTCTGATGAAACATCGGTGAACAACAAGAGCACCACTAGAGATTAAGTTATATGTTGTAATACTTAATCTAGAAAAATAGACATCAATTTTTGATTTCTTTCTTTGATTGTATAAGTCTATTATGAATAAAAACTATTATGAATAAAGTTATTTGATTTATAATTTTTCTTGTGATAGTTTTTGATTTACAAAGCCGGTGATTTAATGCTTTATTTATTTGCTATGTATGTTTATGAGATGTTTGATTTTGGTTTTATTACCTTGATATTCGATCTCATAATATGCTGTGAACCCTTATGGTTTGGGTGACTTTTTGATTTAGCAGGATTAAGTTCTAGCCCATGCTGGTAGGTTATATCAAAGGATCATGAGGGGTTCTTGTAGAAACAATATGTGAAAAAGTCACAATATGTTGAATCGGTTTTGGTTTAGCATAAAACCATATGTGTTTCGGCGGTTTTCAACTTTTGCTTGCAATTGTTAAAACCGATTTTTAACCTTTCTCTGGTAAAGGTTGGTTGTTGTTATTCTTTTGTTTTTGGCATAAAGATGACAACATAATGGTATTTCAATATCAATTCTCCCTGGAAGAAATAGATGCAATCATATTGGAGAAGTTGGATGCGAAATTGAGGTACAATTGATGTGTTTATTCCATTATGTATGTGTGGATGTTTGTGTGATTCAATTTGTTCCGGTTAAGTAAAACTATTGTTATCTTGCTTTGTTGTGTGATATCAATCGTTTAGGCTTACGAAAGTTTGGTGCAATTGCGGTGCTTTAATGTTTATGTTATTTCAATTGCTTCCAGTTAAGTAAAACAATTGTTATTTTGCTTTATTGTATGGTATCAATTGTTTAGGATTACAAAATTTTGGCGCAATAGTGGAACTTTAATGATATATGTTGTTTCAATTGCTTCCGATTTAGGTAAATAATTATGCAAGTTGATTTATTAGTTTGTATGAATTATTTATGGCTTAACGAATGAATATATTGACGGGATGAGTTTTAGTCCAATTCGATTCCGGATAAGCTAAGCTAAGTTAATTCTGATCTTAGTTAGACTTATCAAAGTGGAGGTTTCGGTTATTCAAGTCTAGCTGAATGCCTAAACAAGGAAATGCTAGTTAACTGGCTTGTTTAAAATATAAAGGTCTAAGTTATATGGATAATTAGAACCTGATGAGAAAAATGGAGTTTATCTTTGTTTTGGTCTTATCGAATGAAGCGATTGTATTTGTACAATCTGTTTAGCAAAGGAACTAAGTTGCTTAGTTGATATTGGTTATCAAAAATGGTATGTAAAACCCTCGTGCTTGACTCAACAGGTTGCAAGTATATTTTGAGATTTGTAAGATCCTTTTCCTCCTGTCCTTTATTTTTTCGTTTCTTTGTCATTTTTGTGACAAAAAGGGGGAGAAATATATGGAGTAAACAGGTGATGATGGTATCAATTTTATGTTGATTGGTGTCACTAGGGAAGAGCACAATGGTGCTTGAAACATTTATCTAACGAATGAGGAAAATCACAGACTAAGGGGGAGTAACATATCATATGATTGGGATAACAAAGACGCGCGGATTGAAAATCTACCTATCTCACCTTTAGGGGGAGTATGAGCTTTGTTATTATAATGTCAACAACAACATTTTAAGGATTGAATTAATGCAGGTTATGTGCTATTGAATTAGGAAATCAAGCGTATGTGTAATGAATTATTGTAATTTGTTTATCCATATGATTATAAGAGTTTTGTCACTAAAATTGACAAAGGGGGAGACTGTTAGAGCATAGCTCGGTTGAACCCACCAAGCGTTGGTATGTCAAGTTTGGTTGTCATATTTTAGTGAACCAAAACTCATTTAAGAGCCGCTTGATTTAAATGTACTAGAGTCAACTTTGTATAGGTTAGCTTGAAAGTATTAGGGTGAGACATTACAAGTATTGCGAAGACTTGATGAAGTGAAGAAGTACGGAGCTACAACCACAACATCATCCTTCCACTTAAGGTTAGTGATATTTGACTTGAATTGTTTCATTCCCTAACGTATCTTTCAAGTCGTGCATATTAAAAACATAAAACTGCGAAGCATGAACACTCTAGGTAGACATAGTATTAAGGAATACAATATGAAGTTTCTTGCTTAACCATTAAACTTTGTATATAAGATGTCGACATAATCGTATGATTGCTATTGTGATTATGTATGGGTATGAGGTGAGGATTTCTTCCTAGGAAACAATGTTTTTACATGTGTTTTAAGGAATTAAGTTCATGATATGTGTTGTGAACCGAAAAGGAAATCGCCAGGAATTATTGGGGTTGTTCTTCATTGCATATCTTATGAACGATCAATATGTGTGATTAGTATAACCGCTCATGACTTGTTTGTGTTTTTGGTAAAACTATTCACATGAGGCCTGACTTATGTATTGGTGTAACTTTTATTAGTGAAACCGATCTTAAGTAATCACCTGGGGTATGATCGGGTTAGTGACTATCTGACAAATATTGGGAGAGGGGGAACCGATCCTAGTAATAGGTGCAGTACATCACAAGGGGGGACCGATCCTTGTATGAGGTGCATTAAGGTTTATAGAAGAAAGGGTAATCGATCCTATGAACATGTGCAACACGTTTTTAGGCAAGGGGGAACCGATCCTATGGACATGTGCAGTGCATACAAGTTAGATTCCAAATATATGTGGGGAACCGATCCTAGTACCTAGTCAGCCGAATTTTGGTAAGCTAGTGTACCTATGAACAGTACTCACATGGAGGTAGAACTGAAACTTTTTTTGGTAGAACCATTACACTCATGGTTTGTGATTGAGTGTTACTTGATCAATCACATAGTTCGTGAAAGTCAGATGAACCACTTCTAAACTTGTTTGGAAGTGTGGTAATTCGGTTTCAAGTGAGTAAGTATGAAAAAGGACTTGGAAGAGTAAGATGTCGACACACTTTGAACAAGCGCATTAATGTGTATTCTTTTATTGTTCAAAGATATTCCTTAACATCTAAGAAGTAAGTAAATCCCGAGATCGAATTTAAATAAGTTAAGAATCTTTTAATTAAGGTTTTTAATTATATACTAGGTATCACCGGGGACTTACGGCCCCGGCTGAACCTCTCATTAGTGGTAAGTGTACATAGTCTTTGAAATTCAACACATGATTTTTAGCTTGATGTCCCATAAAAATATTGTTAAAATATTAATAATATGGATATTATCCAGATATCTACATTCAAATTGTCCGATTTATGTTATATAATAATCGTGGTTGATGATTTCCTAAAACAATTCCTGGGTATTATCGGTTCATTGATTGAAGGATAACTAAATGGTGGTCATTGATTAAACCTGAACATTACTTGTGAAAGATAACGATCAAAGTATTATATGACTTTAAGTGAATTATGTTTAGGCATTTTTATTTAACAATTTAAGCTTATTCGTGGTTTGAACCAAAATTAAATCATTTACTTGGAACGAATAAATAAAAAATTCCAGTATTTGCTTTAATAGTTTATTCAGAAGGAAAAAGAAATCTACAAATTTGAAAACAATAAGTATAAATTTTTATAAAGCAATCCAGAAAATCTATTCCGAAGAGAAAGATAGTCTCATATGGATAAGAATATAAATTACCAAAACAATAATAAGTGAAAATAATTAGGAGAATAATGCAAAAGCTTTGAAGTTTTTCAAGTAGTTGTTAATGCCTTTGACGCGGCCAAAAACCCGGTGAACCATGTATAGATAAAGTGAACGATATAAACTAGAGTTTTTTCTTTTTTTTTTTGATCGACGATACAAACCGGACTTGTAGCATCCCTAACTTAGATCCATTAAAAACTACTCCAAAAAGTGAATGAATATATCTTTGCCCCGTCCAAGCTTCTCTCTTTGGGCATTCCATTATTCTGTCACAGTTGTATTCTTTTTCCAGTCCAAATTATTCTACCCCGAGAACTGTATATCCTTTCTAGACATTTGTTTGAAATGATGTAGACTATGTTTGTGTTTTCATTTTAACTTCTTCAGATTTTCATGAATTGATGTCATGCATTTGTAAATTTTCTGTTCATACTCACCTAGTAGGAAAAGACCGATGCATGCTCATTATTTAAACACTGTTTATATGATACAAAATTTTTAGATGTAATCATGTCCTTGTAGATCATCAAATTCATAACTGTCCGCATACGCAGCTGTTTGGAACAGTTTGTAGCTAATCAGATTATGAACTCAAGGCACTTCATGAGCTTCCTTTGATTGTTAAATCTCGGTTATCTTCCATGTATTTAATGGAACCTCCATTCTTCAAATATGATTCGAGCATGTTGCTTTCAAGTGATAGTAAGATGCAAATGTTGCGGTGACACTTCTCATAATCTAATATAAAATAGATAGATACATGCCCTCTTCCTCAAATTTGAAGTGAAAATTGGTTTTACGAAGAAGCGAAAACTGACTATCCATGGATTTCTCAGCTCTTTCCTTCATGTTTCCTCTCCGTTGAGTAGCAACATGTTGTTGGTTATAACTTATAAGAAGATAGTGCTTTGTGACACCACCATCAAGTCTGTAGGAAATGATAACTGTTAGTAGTTTAGAAGCATCGAAAGGGAATAAAGAAGGAGACAATGCGGGTTTACTTACATCCCATCAAAACTGGTCTGGTGGTGGTAGTAGTGAGAGACCAACTATTGATTCTTCATTTTCTTTCGAAAAACTAAGTTTAACTAACCATAATTCCAAAGCATGTAATTTCAGCATGTTGGATTATTCATATGCACCGACAAGTTAATTGGTTGGATCCCAAAAGGGAGTATCGGTGGTGTCGATGAAGCCGTAGAGACGCTGAGTGTTTAGGAAAATAATTGTGTGAAATTGTGAGATACCTAAAAACCAAGAGAGTACATACTGGAATATATTCATCACTAACTTGTATGTTCAACCAAAAGCAGTAAGACCATAAGAACTAATGGAAGTTAACACAAACTGGCGTGATTCGAACACGCAACCTTCTGACATGGAGTCAGATGCTCTACCATTGCGCCACAGATTCATACTCGTGCACACAAATCATGGGTTAGTTTAAACAGTGAGGGATTCCCAAAAAGTCCATCCATGGTATCGGCATAACCTAGATGGTTATATGGCTTTTGGTTACATAGAATACACATATACTACGTATGGAACTGAGATAATAAAACTCTGCGAAAATGTATTTGATGCAACTTTGTAAATATAGAAATGATAAAATTGATGTACTGATTTGTAACTCAGGATCCTTGGTTAGAGTTTCATGGAGAATGTTTTGTTAAAGTAAAGTAATAGATGCACATGTGCATCAGCATCTTTTACTTTTAGATGGTGAAGTAAAAAAAAAAAAAAAAAAAAGCCTTACCCTTCATAGTTAGTAATTTACAATAACTAAAAAGCTTTTAACAATAGTTCAAGAAGTACTTCGTTCTCTGAAGAGCGCAAGAAGTACTTCATTGTTCCATGGATGATCATATTGATTTTTATTCCAACCCCTATCACCATTTTCTCGGTAAACAAAATTTTAGGGGAAGGTGAATCCAAAATTGATCATATGTGGAAAAAAAAATGCACATAAATTAACTGCCTCATCAACTTTCAATTGTATCTCAATTCAACTCTATATTTCTTATGTGATGTCTAAGTGTAATGAAAGAGAGATTTTCCGGGTTAATTATAAAGAGTTAAGACTGTATTTAATTTGTACTCGATGCTAATGGATATTCTTTGAAGGCTCCTCTAGATATTTTATTAAATCAATAACATAAAGAGAGTTTAAAATAGAAATCCGGATGAATACTAACAAAAAAAGAAACTGAAGGACCTTTTTATTTTCTCTCTAAAACCTATAATCGATAGGTTACTTAAGAGGTACCTGGAATTTCTTCAAGGGAGTTGCATCTTTAAAAAATTTGTAGGAAAACCCCTGATTGGAAAACAGTTCACGAAATTATTAGGAACAGAGGCATAAAGTAAAAAACCCAATATATAATTATGTTTGTACCTTATGACCTGGTGGAGAACCCATGGTGATTTGACTTCACCTAGAAAAAAACCTGCAACGAAAAACTGCAATAACCTTTATCATTTCTTTTAGTGGTCAATTTTGAGAACTTCCCAATCAAAGTCGGGCCAATATCTATGGGTTAAAGAGAAAAAAATATATAAATACAAAAATGTTGTTTAGTAGTTTCATTAAAAACCCATATCGAGAAACTATAAATGACATGAATCTGTAAGGAAATGATGGAAATAACCCATAAATAAATATGTACATATTCACCTAGGATTTGTTTCATAACTGCTGCTATCTGTAACTCAACTTGATTCGGTGCGATGAGAGTCGGTGTTTTGGTACTTTGCAATTTGAACATGTATATCTGAATACGATCTCAAAAGAGAAACTCAAGTATTACTCGGACATGGAAGATTACATATTTCATTCCCTTTCATTCCAATAGTTTATTAAAATCCTAGCTGCTGCTACTTCCTGCAAGATGTTAAAGGGAAAAAAAATCAAACAAACTACAAGTTGTTATTCATACTAAAAAACTTGTTGTGACTGAAAATAAATAATCAAAATATTAAACTCATGTTTGAGAGTCAATACTCACTGGAGATACACCCTTAGAAGCATATGAAAAATCATATAATCTTAAAGATACACCCTTCCTATGTTAGGTGCAAGTTAATTCAGGAATCAAGTAATTTAGTACAGGTGAAAAAAATGGTTAATCTAGAAAATACAAATTTACTTTATTTTCTATGAAAAAACTCTAAAAATGCCGAGCATATGCGGCATTTGTTAACGTTAAGAAATCATGTTTATCTTAGTTAACATCATTAACTCAAAAATACTTTAGTGAAATTCAAAACAGATGGAATAGTTTCAAAAAAAAATCACCCAGAGCAGCTCTTTTATCCAATTTAATGGAAAATTTACCCAAACGCACCTTCACATAACCAACATTCCCAACATCACCACCATCCCAAAAACCAACTCAAGATTCCACGGTATTCAATCCAGCAAAATCATGCAAGGGATGGAATAACTTAGCTGCATCTAGATGGTAACCTGGAACCAACCTTTCCCAACACTTGCATAGCCCTGTAGGACACGATGTTGTAGTATAAACAAAAGTACAACCACTACGGGAAAAAACAACGTTTACAACACAATCTAAGAGTTGTAGTACCCCTACGACAACTCCATTTCATGGGTTATGGAAGGGGGGTATTGTAGAAAGTCCAATCTTTTCTACAATACTTGACTAAGAGTTGTAAATTGTGTTGTGATTCGTGGTTCGACAATATGTTTCCAAAGTTGTGATTCTCTTTCGATTTTTTTTTGAAAGCCTAACACAAGTCATCCTTGTGTTGTGGAACTATCTTGAACAACATTAGTAAGATATCGTAGAAACATATGTAACAACAATTACTTGTATTATGAATAATATTTGCACAACCCTTGTATGAATTGTCGAACTATCTTTGACAACATAGACTTATGTTGTAAAGTAACTGTATCACAATATCTAGCTTCTGTAGTTGAAAACTGGAAGACAACGTCTATTAGTATTGGGAATACTCCTCTCACTACACTTTCTTGAGTTGTATAACTATTATGAACAACTCCTGCTGGTGTTGTAAGATTTGATTTTACAATGATTGTTCAGGGTAGTAGAAATGTTTACGCACAACACTTATGAGTATTGTGAATATTAAAGTCAGTACACTTGTTAGCATTGTAGAAGATTTGTTTTTACAATAATTGTTGTGGGTAGTAGAAAATTTTAACACAACACTTATTAGTATTGTGAATATTAAAATCAGTACACTTGTAAGCATTGTAGAAGATTTGTTTTTCCAATAATTGTTGTGTGTGGTAGAAATTTTTAACACAACACTTATTAGTATTGTAGAAGTACCTTGATACAACTATACTATGTGTAGTAGGATTATCTTGGACAACACATAATTATAATTGTAAAGAAACTATCTCCCAATATCTGGGTTCTGTGGAAACTATTTCACAACACATTTCACTTTTGTCACTATGTTTATGTTTTGAAATGTAAAGAAACAATGGATTAAACTCAAAGATTCATTCAAATTAAACCAAACCCAGTCACAACATTCACATACCAATGCAACATTGACATACCAATGTGACATACAAAAAAGTGGCAGTTTCAGAAATCGTTACCAAAAGTTAAGTCTCCAAAAAGATCAAAGATAAGTCTCCAAAAAGATAACAAGATTAGGATGTCTCTTTGGTAGGATATTCGATCCTTGGGACAAGTGATAAAATTTGAAACAGCATCATGAAGAGTTTTGATTTCTGAAGTAGCTTGGTAGACATGGGCATCCTCCACATAAGCAACCTTCACACATACAGTGTAGGCTCCAAGACCAATTAGCATTCCATGTATCTTCTTACTTGGATATGTTTCAGCAATTTCAGCCTCCGCAACCACCTCATCCTCCTTGTACCAGCTTAACAGCTTGCAAACTTGGAACCTTTTTGGCACTTGAACCTCATTCTGTCTCCTGACATGACTTGGAGTGGTATCAGTTGAGTCTCTTTCATTACAGATAACATTCCTGCTAGTGCTAGCCTCATGATTGTGGCTTGGACTTGACCTCTGAGAGGGTAAGAGACCATTGCAGACACATTTTGAGTTTGTTCCCTACATTAAGACCAATCAGCAGTATGAGGGGAATTATCGAGTTCGAATTCATCAAGAAAAGGAGACCTAATAGAAGACAAGTTAAATTCTCACCTCTAACTGCACCACTCGATCACTCAGTGCTTTATAGGATTCCTGGCACTCTTTAATCATCATCTTATAGTGGGACTGCGCAACAACCTTTTTACGTGTCGCTCCAAAACCAATACCTTTAAGTCTCCCTGAAGTTTTCTTGTCCTCGCCAAAGGCCTTTGCAAGAAGATCATCTGTCACGGATGATCCACAATCAGCACCATGCTTTTCTCGAGCTTTTTCAAGTATTTCCTATGTAAGTGTGCAAAACATTAGATATTTTTTCATTTCTCAAGCACACAAAAAAAACAAAGGAACAGGATAAGATTTCTTACCAAAGCTTCTACAACACCAGGATGTGGTTTCTTTCCTTCGCGTTGTTTATGACCAACTTTCCAGATTGCAGCTCTATCAATCTCTTTGGTTGTGTTTAGCTCTTTTTGCTGCCAAATAAATGCATCAATACATGACAGTCATCAAGAATAGAAACTCAAAATATTTCTAAGATAAAACTTTGTAGAGAATTTCAGTATACTTCATGAATAAGCCACTAGAATGACCAAGACTACTGGATAACATACCAATTTCACCTCCAATCGGGCATATCCTTCTCGACTAATGGTATGTGGGGTGGTGTATTTTGAACGATTTTCTTGCATTTTTATTCTTTTGACCTGAATAGAAAAGTAAAGAAATTATTTGACAGACTTGAAAGTTTTTAATACAAATATATAGTCATTCCTATTTAATAGAAATTACTTACTCTGAATTCAATAGAGTCTACATGTTTCACAAACTCTTCCCACTCCCTAACTGTCATGGTCCTGGGCATTAACTTCTCCAACCGTTTCTTTTGTTCTTCCCCTTGGAGCCGATCCAAAGCGTCAAGTACCAAACCAGCTTTCCTTGACCTTGCTTCTCTAAGATAAGCTCCCATTTTGCTGAAATAATATTCTTTATAACACTCGGGCACAATGAATCGGTTCTACAAATGAAATTAAATATTTGAATTAGAATACGTTATGAATTAAATAATTGTTGACTAAAGAAAAGAGTTAAAGAGTTATCAATTACGTACCGAGATTATCTTCCATATGTTTTCTTTGGCTTCAAAAGGGACAAGTCTCCAATCCTTGAACGTTAATGGAAGTTTCCGAACAAGCACCCCAAAGCACACTTGCAAGCTGCACAGATGGATCACCAATCGGTTGCTCACTAGAGTTGAAGGAAACCTGTTCTCTTCGGATCGTTGAATCTAACTTCGGTGCATACATCTGGGTTGGACCACGTGGGACATATTTTCTTTTTTTCGCTTCTTTTTCTTCTTCACCTTCCTCTTTATCAGAACTATTACCTTCCTCATTACCATTATCATTTTCTTCCAATTCAGGCTCATTAACATTATCATTCACTTCTTCCACATCAGGCTCCACATGATTAGAGTTATCCTCTTCCACAGCTTCTTCCTCCTCTTCATCTTGAAAATCTGCAAGAGTGTCGTGTGGATCCCGAAGTTGAACATTCGGGCATGGGCCTTTGCTGCTTGTGTTAAGTTTCCGCTTTACATTCTTTCGCCCCTCTTCAGAATGTTGAGCACTTTCAGATTGCATAATATTCTTCCTATAAGCATGTATCCTTGTAGTTGGTGACGACAAAATAGGGGAAACAACATCACTTGGTTCTAATATCTTGTTCCTTGGTGATGCTCGCCTACTTGCAGGTGAAAGATATGGTTCTGCGGACTTGGTTTTTGTCGGGGTTTGCATCTCTGAAGTGAGTGATGCACTTTCAGTCAGGGAGTGTTGAGTGTTCTGCTTTCGTTTCATCTGCAAAAACTATAGATTAGTTATTAGTATGAGAAAGTAAAGTAGTTTGTTACACTGAAATTGAGATGAAAAGTCTTTACCTTTATCGCATACTTCTTAATGACCTTCATCTTTAATGTATCCTTGGTACTCTGCAACTTTGATGTTAGTGGATCACTTTCAGATGGAGATGCATCACTTGACTTCTTGTTCCTTGGTGATGAACGTCTACCATCAGGTGTAAGATATAGCCTACTATCAGAAGTAAGAGATGCTTCATTAGGGGGGGACTGTTGATTCTTCTCTTTGTTTTTCAACTGCAACAACAATGCATAGCTTAGTTAAAATGAGACAAGCAATGGAGAAAGAACCTGAAAATGTAAATTGCCTTGAGCTACATCTAATGAGAACAAATCCTATTAGTGAGTATTTTGAATCAACTCCTTACTGATTCATTTCATTCATTCATTCTTTGTTAGTGTAAGGATTTAAATTCAAAAGTCTTTACCTTTATCGCCAACAGCTTGACCGGCTTCTTATTTACTATTTTCTTGTTTGTCTTCATTATTGCAGTTATGCCTTGCAAAACAGAATTCAATTATCAATATGGCTCAAAAACTTACACAAATGAGTTCTATTAAAGGCCATGATTATCATTAACCAAAGAAAAAAGAAGTTAGATTAACTGAAATAAGTTAACACTCAACTTAGTAGCTATATATCATGTTACAGAAGCTACAAACAACATGTACATTGATGTCAAAAATATTTTTCAGAAGCCTTGACTCCAACAGATAAAACAGGAGTACATGTACAATATATGCTTTAGCAAAGACAATCAAGAAGGGTATATAAGTGAATTAAATTTGAGTGCCATACGATTTACCCCTACACGAGAAATCCATAAACTATGAATACCAGAACCCATTAGCAGTAGGGTGATGATTAACCAATAAAAGTTTACAGTCAAGTGCAGAAAATCTAATCAATCAAATACAATTCACTTAGTTTTTCTTTAATTGTGTCAATTCAAAATGTAATTTATATAAATCAAATATCTTAACTAACAAAATTTGCAACAAAAGGAGTTCAAATAATTTACAAACTGACAAGAAACAAGCCAACTACTGAAGTTCTGGTAGAAGCTTTTTGAAAGACAACAGTGGAGCTATTCGCAAGGTTACAGAACAAACAATATCCAAAAGCTTAACTAAGGTGTAGCTAGCAGTTTACTCTTTTCACCATTACACAGTACCAAAATTCAAGTTAAGTATCATCAATCCATAAGCAAATGACCACATATGCTTAACAGCTATCAGTTGATAGCTATATTTGAACCTCCAGCATCAAAAGTAGCAACACTCATCAATATCATACCTAATCCAAGACATAGTGAATTTACATAGTGATATAAGCCACACTCAACAAATTCTAATCCAAGACATTCATATAAATCATATCAAAAAGATCCACAAGATTTGCTTCAGTAACCCAGAATTAAGGATTGAAAAGGAAAAAACCAAAGACCAAAATTAAATAACTAAAATCAAAAATCCCCAAAATTAAACAGGACCCAATTTCATAAAAATCAAAGAACTAAAATCAAATCCCTAAAATTAAAAATCCCCCAAATTAAACATGACCCAATTTCATTTTCATCTTGAAAATGAACGAAACTTAAGTTGCATGTTTAGATCTATACATTTCTGAGAGAAAAATAAAATAAAAATTAAACCAAAGTTGCATAAAATCCCTAAATCACCAAACTGAAACAAACTGAGATTTTTATTCTTAATATATGAGAGTATGAGAGAGATTTACCGGTTGGTGAGAACTGAGAGTTCGAAAGATTGATCTTCTAATTAGTTTGTTAGGGTTTTCAATTTGAAGAGTTTGAGATTCAGTTGAGAGTTTGGGGTTTGGGGTTTTCTGTAAATCCTCTTGGCGAGAGTTTGAGAGACTGAGAGATTAGGGTTTGGGGTTTTCTGTAAATCCTCTTGGCGAGAGTTTGAGAGATTGAGAGATTAGAGTTGGTAGTTGCAGATCTGAGAGGTTTAGAGAGGTTTTTTTTTCTTTTGGGGGAGAGGGGTTTTTTATTTCGGTGAAGAATTTTTTCAATGATTTTGGTGAGACTTGCTTTAAGAGATGTTTGTGAAATTTGGGCGCGTTCAGCTGAAAATTTTGGGGGGAATAAACCTGGGAGAGGACACGTTGCGGTGGACGAGAAAAATAAATTGTCTTAAAATTTCTTAGGCAGACACGTGACGAAATTTAGGCGGGATTCTGGGGCGGGAAAACACTATTTTCCGATTGGTCTAAACAAAAGCATACGGATTGACAAAGAAACACACTTTTAAACAAAACCAAACATGTTTCCCACCGTTAGATTTTAGTAGTGATCCGCATGACTTGCTTCCCATAACTTTGGTACATTGGATTAGAAAAAATTACCAAAAAAAAAAACAATTGGTGGCAACACTTTGAGTAATATTGACATAACCTAGCTCCGATCTCGAAACATGGAGGTTAGTGGACTGCTCTAAGTCGACGATTTCGTAAGAATGATAAATCTGTCGATCCACATGTAAGATTTTATTGGAATATTCCTCCAAACATTAAACATGTCCAGTGTTGGCAACTTCGAGACATAACCTCGCTCCGAGCTCGAAACCCGGAGGTCAGTGGACTGCTCTAAGTCGACGACTTCTTAAGAACGATGAATCTGTCGATCCACATGTAAGATTCCATTGGAATATTCCTCCAAACATTAAACATGTCCAGTGTTGGCAACTTCGAGACATACCCTGGCTCCGAGCCCGAAACCTGGAGGTCAGTGGACTGCTCTAAGTCGGCGACTTCTTAAGAACGATGAATCTGTCGATCCACATGTAAGATTCCATTGGAATATTCCTCCAAACATTAAACATGTCCAGTGTTGGCAACTTCGAGACATAACCTCGCTCCGAGCTCGAAACCTAGAGGTCAGTGGACTGCTCTAAGTCGGCGACTTCTTAAGAACAATGAATATGTCGATCCACATGTAAGATTCCATTGGAAAATTCCTCCAAACATTAAACATGTCCAGTGTTGGAAACTTCGAGACATAACCTCGCTCCGAGCTTGAAACCTAGAGGTCAGTGGATTGCTCTAAGTCGGCGACTTCTTAAGAACAATGAATATGTCGATCCACATGTAAGATTCCATTGGAATATTCCTCCAAACCCTAAACATGTTCAGTGTTGGCAACTTCGAGACATACCCTGGCTCCGAGCCCGAAACCTGGAGGTCAGTGGACTGCTCTAAGTCGGCGACTTCTTAAGAACGATGAATCCGTCGATCCACATGTAAGATTCCATTGGAATATTCCTCCAAACCCTAAACATGTCCGGTTTTGGCAACTTTGAGACATAACCTGGCTCCGAGCTCGAAACCTGGAGGTGAGTGGACTGCTTTAAGTCGGAGACTTCTTAAGAACGATGAATATGTCGATCCACATGTAAGATTCCATTGGAATATTCCTCCAAACCCTAAACATGTCCGGTTTTGGCAACTTCGAGACATAACCGGGCTCTGAGCTGGAAACTTGGGGATGAGTGGACTACTCTAAGTGGGCGACTTCATAAGAACAATGAATCTGTCGATGCAAACTTCCTAGTTCACATTTTTGGTCTAGCTTACGTTTTTAGAAATTTATACCCAATCTTAATAAGCCTAAGTTAGTGTTTAAGCCCAAAATAGTTTTATCAGAACTTATATTTCTACCCAATCCCAATAAGCCTAAATTAGTGTTTCAATCCAAAATAGTTTTTTGCGGAACCAGACACGATTTTTTTCTTCTTCGAAGTATGCGGATTTTTTTGCAATATTTAATATTTTTTTGCAGGACTAGACTCCAATTTTTATTTTTTTGCAGATGTGTTTTTTTTAACAGAATTGAGAATTTTTTGTAAAAGGGAGAAAATTTTATCGTATCCCTACCACGATGTTTCTTAAGAGTTGTGGAAAGGGGTTGTAAAAAATTTCATCATGACCATCCATTTCAATCAGAATCAGTCCAAAATAAAGTAATTTCTTTATAATAATCCAATTTTTAATATAACCATGATAGCATCCTAACCATCCATTCATTTATTCTTTAATACTTTCCGATAATCTTTTCATCTACAACCGTTCATTCCTTTTTTCCACCTTAACATCATTCCTTATCCTTTTTTTCCCTTATCACCTTTCCTTTTTCTCCCCTTACATCGTCTTCAACAGAGGAGCGCAGCTTTCATCTCCCCTCCAACCACCGGCAACTTCATCATCACCAACCGCATCACTAGCACAACTTCATCACTAAAACCATCGTCTTCATCCCTAGCTCCGTTATTTACCATCGTCTTCACTTCAGATCGATCTCGGCTTCATCGTCACCAACTTCATCATCACCACACAGTTGAAGACTTAGCACCTCCACCCATATCTCAAAGGTCTGTTATGTACATCGATCTGTAACCAAAATCTGATTTTAGGGTTTTTTTTTTTTTTTTTTTGAATTCAGTAAATTGAGGTGCCTTAAATTCTAATAATTTTGGATTCAGTAGAATTAAATGATAATTTTGTTGATTTCAGTTGCATTAAATTGAGGTGTATTCCAATTTAATTCAGTATCATTCAATTCAGGTGGGGATTATTTTGATTTTTGTATGAGATTTTTGCATTATGTGATGCAAAAATTTAAATTGAAATTGAAATTGATTTTTACAATGCACTAATGGAATATGATGAAAAATTGAAACTGATGATGGATGTCTCCAACACCCCTGCATCACTCCAAAGACAAGAACGTCTCTTTGATGAGAGGAGTGAAATTGCCAAGTTACTCCTCATTTACGATCAACTCTTGTTCGTAATCTATGTTTAACTTATTATCGTTTTCTCTCTCAGAATCAGCTTCTTGGTCCAGATTTGATGTGTTAATTGCTGTGTCTTACTTACATAAATGATGCTTGTCTGACTTGGTGATCTTATTGTCTATAGTTATTTGTTGATTTAGGACTTCTAAGATAATTGAACGAAGAAGAGCAAAAGGTTTTACTCCTCAAATGCATGAATTGAGATTTAGTGCACTGCATAATTGTGTTTCGAGATGTCCCTGTGAATGTTATCTATCATGGAGATGCGAAGTCTGAATACACGATTTATGTGGTGAGTTTTCGCAAAGACATTCAAGTTCTGCCGCGGAGGAATCTATAGAACTCGAAATGTGTATATGCCTCCCTGTACCAAAAAGAATTTATAGCACTCAAAATGTGAGTAGAACTTAGGTGGTGCACCGTTCGATTGGAGTTTTTGTAAAATTAGTCTAGAAGCATCACTGGTTTGTGTTGTACATAATTGAAGTATGTAACAAAATCCCATTCAATAGAAATTATGGAATATCAAGTACTCAGACATGTTTCACGGTATCTTTTCCCAACTGAATTAACTCTGCCATCTCATAATTCTTTGCATCTCATGTTGTTCTTAACTTTTCATCTCATAATTTCTTGAATGGGAATACTAATCTTTGATTCTACAGGTGCGGGCATACTATGCTGCCAGATCCTTCACCATCCTTCTCCAGGCTTTGCCTCATTGGGAATGTATCTATCTATATAAAAAACTAAACAAGGTGGCTGCTATATGCTAGCTAAATATCTTACAATGTGTATTCTGAATCCTCCTTTTTGTTTATGTAAATATCTTACAATGTGGAACTCCAAGTTATTAAGTTAAAAAAACTTATGATTTGTTAATCCATTGTGGTTACTTATGCTGGTTATCATATTTTTATTTCTCCATCTGCCATTAATCTTTAATAAATTCAACATTCCATATTTTGAAAGGCTTTTTTTAACTGGATCGAAGAATGAACAAATTTGCATATTCAAGTCATTCAAAATGATGAATAAAGATTGGGTTTATTGGCCAAGGTTAATATGTTGTTCATTGTAGAATATTACATTCTTTACATTGGTTTTCCCTCTTGTATTGCGTTATTCCTTGTTTAATTATTTCTTCGTTCTTTCATATAGGGGTGATCTTCCATATCAGGAGGCCTTGAGGAATTTCATAGATACTGTTTGTCAGAGACTTGGAAATCCTTCTAAGTTCAGTTGTCCTTGTGTTGATTGTAAGAATCTCGCTTTCCCACTTTCTCCGAAAGAAGTGCATCTTCACTTGCTGAAACGAGGTATGGATCCTACATACACTGAGTGGGTTTTTCACGGGGAGACTATACACACTTCTACTGATGTACACCAAGAGGGAGCAACAAGGGGTTCATATCATGTAGATGCTGATGTTGAAGCTGATGCACATATCGGTCAGGGACATGAACCTATGCAAGACGAGGGATTGGAAAACCATGTGGAAGAGGCGGACAGACCGTTATATCCTAATTGTAAAACACACACAAAGTTATCAATCACTGTTGAATTGTATAGGCACAAGACAGTAAATGGTTTATCTAGGAAATCTTTTGACGAACTTCTCAAGACAATTGGTTCCTTATTGCCGCCAGATCATTGTCTTCCTTGCTCAACATATGAAGTGAAGAAGCTGCTGAAATCTTATCAATTGACTTACCAGAAAATACATGCTTGTGTTAATGATTGTTGTTTGTTTAGAAAAGATTTGAAAGATGCATTTAGTGTCCTAAATGTCATTATTCTAGGTGGAAGGCAGACACATCTAACATGGACGATGCTGACATGATAGACAAGCCTCAAAAGAAGATACCGGTGAAGGTGCTTAGGTACTTCCCTATTGTACCGAGATTGAGGAGATTGTTTCAATCAGCGGAGGTGGCCGAGCAGTTGATATGGCACGCGACGAACAAGAGTAAGGATGGGAAGATGCGTCATCCAACAGATTCTTTGGCTTGGAAGCACATAGACAGAAAGTATCCCGAGTTTGCTTCAGATCCCCGTAATTTGCGTCTTGGGCTTGCTTGGCGATGGATTTAATCCATTTGGTGATCTTTCCGCAACCCACGCTTGTTGGCCGATGATGCTCGTGGTTAATAATTTTCCCCCTCAGTTGTGTATGCAAGGTGACAACATAATTCTGAGCATGCTGATTCCAGGAAAAAAACAACCGGGTAACGACATTGATGTATACTTGCAGCCCTTTATTGATGATCTTATTGAGTTGTGGGAGAAAGGGGTGCAGGTACATGATTCTTTTACTAAAACAGATTTTAACTTGAGGGCACTATTAATGTGGACAATAAATGATTTCCCTGCATATGGTAATCTATCTGGATGTACGTATAAAGGGAAGGCAGCATGTCCACTTTGCGGTGAAAATACACTTTCAAAATGGTTGCCATTTAGTCGTAAAACTGTATACTTGAATCATAGGAGATTTTTACGTCATAATCATCCTCTTCGGCAGAAAAAGGACTGGTTTAATGGAGAGATTGAGAGGAAAGAAAAGCCACCTGTTATGTCTGGTGTTGCGGCACTTGAATGTCAGAATAGGATTACAAATGATTTTGGGAAAGCGGAGAAGAACGAGGAGGAGATAAGGAAAAATAAATAGCAAAAGAAGAAAAATAAAAAAAAGGGTAGTACGGCATCAAGTTCAAATATGGGTAATTCTAAATGTGCGAAGCGTAAAAGGGTTGTTGTTGCTGATGTGGGTATTTCTGATGCAAATGATGATGAAACTGAACTTCGGGTGTTTAACAAACGGTCGATATTCTTCTACTTGCCTTAATGGAAGGTTAGTTCCATAACTTCAAACTTACTTGTTCATATTTAGCTATAATGAGATCATTAGCTTAAGTAGATTAAATGTCTGATGTTTTATTTCTTTATAGAATTAATTACTAATGTTAGGTTTTTTCCTTCTTCTTAGGATTTATTACTACGACACAACATTGATGTTATGCACACAGAAAAAAATGTTTGCGAGAGTATCATTGGTACTCTCTTGAATATAAAGTCCAAAACAAAAGACGATCTAAATTCCCGTAATGATCTGAAGAGTATGGGAATAAGACCAGAATTGCATCCAAAAGAGATAAATGGCAAAACGATCCTTCCACCAGCACCATACTGTTTAAATGACAAGGAAAAGGCTATATTTTATAATAGGATGAGAAATTTGAAGGTTCCATATGGTTATAGTTCTGATCTTAGAAAGCATTTCTCGAAAGATGGTTGCTTAGGTGTTCTTAAGGCTCATGATTATCACGTTCTTATGCAACAAATATTACCCGTTGCTTTGCAAGGACTTTTACCTGTAGGTCCAAGGGAGGAAATTTTCAGGTTATGTTCTTATTTTCACGAAATATGCCAAAGGGCAGTTGATCTCCATAGATTAATAGAACTTGAAGTAGAAGTTCTTTGAGACTTTGTGTATGTTGGAGAGATACTTCCCTCCGTCATTTTTTGATGTCATGGTGCACTTGACAGTTCACCTAGCTCGAGAAGTGCGATTATGTGGAATTGTACAATATCGTTGGATGTATCCATTTGAAAGGTATGACAATTTAATTAATATTACTTCTGTTTTTTTGGTTTCGTGTAGAAAGTTAATTAATTACTTATATTAGAGATACTAATATTTAATTAATTCGTAACTCATTGCATACGCGACTTTCCTAGGTATATGAAGACATTCAAAGAATATGTAAAGAATTATGCACAACCTGAAGCTTGTATAACCGAGTGTTATCTTGGAATGGAGTGTGTTAGGTTTTTTGATATTCGTAAGGCCCAAGCGCTAAAACAGGGAGTAGAGCAAAGGCGCAACGAAAACACTCAAAATGGTTCTATATTGGCAACACGTCCTCTTTCTAAAGGTGTCCAAGTGCGTATGGATAGTGAGAAGTTAAAGATAGCTCATAGATATGTGCTTTTCAACACACCCGAAATTGACCCTTACATGATGTAAGTATGATGTTCATGTTCATTAGAAATGGTCTGTCAATTAATACTTCATTTCTTAATTTTACTTTTGTCTTAGAATGCATATGGACGAGTTAAAATCTTCTGTTAGGAGGGAAATTACTAGTGAAGACCAACTCAATTCCATACAATCGACACATTTTTCAGATTGGTTTCATCAAAAGGTACGCTTAGTCCACTCTTAGTCGATTATACAACTTAGAATAGTTTAAATACTAGCAAATATTGCTAACTACGGAAAACTACTATAAGAAACACAAATACGTGTGATTCTCGTTTCATTATATCACTTATAACAATCCATGTTAGGCACATCATCACTATAAATCTAACTTATGATGCTTAGATATCAAATTTAGTTATATTCTTATGTCCTGAGATTATACATTTGTAGGTTAAGATGCAAATTGAACAAGGCATGCCAATATCACACACGGTAGAATGGTTGTCATATGGGCCGTTAGAAAACTGCGTATCATATAAAGGCTTGCTAATCAATGACACTAGGTTTATTACGAAGGATGTTAACAGAGTCATGCAAAACAGTGGAGTTTCAATTGAATCAACAACCTTAGTTGCAGGACGGTCAGAAACTAGTGGATTCTACGGTATTTTAGAAGAAATTCTATTGTTGGACTACAATCATATGTTTCAAATTCCAATATTCAAATGTGATTGGGATCACACCAATTTTGGTGTGAAGGTAGAAGATGGCTTTACATTAGTCAATTTAAAGCAACATAAGAACCAATATTGTAACAATCCATTCATTTTAGCAAAGCAAGCGCGACAAGTTTTCTTTTCTCGAGAGTCGTATACATCTAACTGGTATGTGATGGTGAAACCACCACCTAGGGGTTTCCATGAATTAGAGGAATACAATGAAAAGCATGGCACAAATTTCCAACCGGTGGATACTTCAAATCTTGGTTTCCAAATGGATGACGAGGGAGAGAGTTACTTAAGAGAAGATGGGGACTATATCACGGTGGTTCCGACAAAGAAGAAGAAAAAGAAGTTCACAAGTTAGATCGGTATTGTATTGTTTTTACTGTATTGTATTGTTACTTTAGCAATATTTGGTGTTATTTTCCTTCTCAGTTATCTACTTCATCTGCTACTCTCAAATTTTTGCTACAGTTGATTGTGTAGTTTTGTATGAGCAATATTTGTATTTCCTTTACTAATACTATTATTGTTCTTCCAAAAGACAATTAGCGACTCCATTTGTGTGCTTAATTATAAAATGATAACTCTGTTACTTTTATTACACCCTTTTTAACTCCGCCAATGTAAATGATACATCATTTCATTGCGGTCTCAAGCCCGGATGAAGGAGGAGAGAAAATGGGACATTTTAGTTGTTATGGTTGCTATGTTGGCCAAATTAAAATCTGCCTTGGCTCATGTTCTATATTTGAAATTTAACAACCCTTATAAGTGTTGTAATACATTCTATATTTTAACTTCAACAACACTTATAGGTGTTGTAATACATTCTATGTTTTAACTTCAACAACACTTATACGTGTTGTAATACGTTTCTATTAAAAAGAAAACAAATCACCAATTCTTTTGAACCGTAAGGATGGTTCATGAGCTCGACATCCATGCATTAGGTTCATGTTCGAATCCCCCCAACCTCTTTTTTTTTCAACATTCTATATTTTAACCTCCACAACACTTATAAGTGTTGTTATACATTCTATATTTTAACTTCAACAATACTGATAAGTGTTGTAATACAGTCTATGTTTTAACTTCAACAACACTTATAAGTGTTGTTATACGTGTCTATTAAAAATAAAAAAAATCACCAATTCTTTTGAACCGTAAGGATGGTAGATGAGTTAGACATCCATGCACTAGGTTCATGTTCGAATCTCTCCTCTAACGTATTTTTCATTATCATATTTTTGTCTTCTTCAACAACACTTATGAGTATTGTGATAGGATAAGTCACTATGTTTATGTAACAAAGTTGTTATAGCTAAATGTTGTAGCAACAGTTTTGCTTAAGGAGTTGTCGTTTGTTTCTTCGCCCAACCCCTTGTTTCCCAAGTGTTGGTAGTGATGATATACAACAACGCTTTCTTTGAAATCAGTTGTAAAAGATAGGACTTTCTACAATTTTTAGGAAAGTGTTGTAAATGACCAGTTGTAGATGTACATTTTTCCCATAGTGAACATCTGTGCTCCCTCTCTGACCCTGGCACAGACAATGTAGCGTACAAAAATCAAAGACCACACATAAAAATTAAGTCCAAAACATTCGTTATGCAAATTAACAAAGCGCATATCGGCGTATAAACCTTTAATGTGGATATACTTCCCTGCACCAAGTAAACTGAAGTAGTTACCGAATACAAACAAATGATAAGTAAAAGTACTCTTAATACAAACAAAGAATTCGGGCACTGACATTCGGGAAATTCCTATCCTATATCAGACTGTAAAATAACATAAAATTAGTCAGCTTCAACAGGTAGTGGTACAGCTGGGATTAAGGCCTATGTAGATTAAAATCCCACCAACTTCGCTAGTAAGGATATACCCTCATATTCCACTTTTCCCTAATGCTTTATGCAAACCAACCTTTTTTGTACATTATGATGATTATAGAACAAAATTGTTTACCCAAACCACACTTGTGAGTTAAATGTTTAAAGCCTTATAGGTGCTTAGTGCATAGTAACAAAAAATTTATACGTGCATTTGTAATTCAATGAACTTTCATATATTGGTCTTCTCCATTAAGAAAAACTGCATAAGAAAAATCATGTCTCATGGTCTCACCTAAAAAGGTTAAGGACAATAAGCTAAGTCTTCATATTTAATAGCACATGATCAAGGATATAATACTTTTTCCACTAAATTTTATTGCGCAGAACAGCAACGCGGATAAGATGAGCAATGTGTAAAACCCGCCAATCAGAAACAACCCAGTCAATACAGAGTGAAGTTGCAAATGAGAGTTGTTTGCCCATCATCCATGATATGGAGAAGATTTAAATAACAACTTGGGGCACAAAGTTGTGGTGTCAGCGTATTTTTTTTCCAATATCAAATGAAAAATAATGGGGTTCATAAAGAAGGCCAATAACACTAACTATTAAGTTAACATGAAATTATAAACATTATCAATTACAACAACATTAGTCCAGTGGAAATCGTTCTGTATCAAGTTCATTCAGAAAGAAAAAGTGCATAAGAAGAGTATCACAACACCCGAATAAACTATCCAAGGAATTTAAAGTACCCTATCGAGAAGTTATGTGGTCTCTTACCTGCCTCAACTACAGCCAATGCTAAATGCTTCTACCTCATTGCCGTGTTGAAGAAGCCAAGCTAATATGATCTTCTGCTTTCCTACCACGAATAAATTAAGTAATTCAACGAAAATGATCATAAAAAGATAGTTTTATACGATTCTGACAATAATAACAAACACCGAAGCACTTTTAAAGATCAAAATAACATTGTCTTTAGCAAATTAAAAAATCTTTCTTATTGAATTACCTGAATATTCAAGTAATTATCACATGAATATGATAACGAATATGATAACAAATTACCTGCCGTGATAGAGTGGTTCTACTAAATTATTTTTTTATATCTTTTTCTCAAGAATATATGCAAAGACAACCAAAGCATAACCATAAGGTGCAATTCCTGAAATGGAATTACTGTTTTGTAAAAATGCCACAATATCGACCTGCTTCGTACCGGAAAAGACCACATCCTATGTGTCCCATTGATGCATCTGTAAGCACTCCCCCTTAGTGCATCAATTATTACTGTTTTAGTACCCCACCCAAGAACCAAGACATTATCATCATAAAGGTACCAAGAAGGCTGTTAGCATGAACTTAGCACAAACATATGTTAATAGCTAACTTAAAATCGATTTGACCCCCATGACGTGGATAGATTGGTTTCCAAGCAAGTGATGATCTCTTTTAAGGAACTTGATCTAAAATAACAAAATAAATATTAATATCTAACTTAAAATCGAAAAAAAAAAAAAACACTAAAGAGACATTAATGAATGCAAATTGAAAAGAAGAAAAAAACTAATCAGTATATGCAAAATCAAGGAAAAAAATAACATGAGAGATGATGAGTTTACATGTGATTTTATCTGCTATGCTCAAATAAGAAGATAACCAAATCAATGGTGAATCAAATAAGAAGAACCGAAACGAACAAAGACATAGATCCAAGAGAGAATAAGTTAAAACAAAATGAATCAAATCTAATGAAACATGCATTCTTCGAATTAGCCTCTCTTTACCTAGAAAAACCAAAAAAAAAATCAAATACAGGTCTAGAGTTTGTGTGAAGAGGGGAAACTGAATCGCATAGGCATGCAGAAAACACGATTAAACCAAAAAAAAAAATTTGAAAGAGAAGATTAGTTTTTTTTTTATGATACAGATTCGCCTCCAACAACAGGTACACATACAATTATTACTTAATAATAATTTAAGTAAAAAATCAAAATCAAAAATATAAAGAACTAAAAACACATAAACACTCAAAAGTGATATCCAATATACTACTAATAATAATAACTGGGCTAGTAAAAACTCCTAATTTTAGTAACATGATGTTGAGGTACAACAGAAATCCATGAACCCCCGATAAACAAGCTACTCAATACTTAACATTTGGAATACCAAGCACATCTATGAGAAGCAAGACAGTTTCATCTAGTTCTGATGAGTAACCTAACCAACCATTTATTGATATTAATTTCAACAAATAAGACTTATATACACCTAGCTTTTGCAAATTTCTGAAAAGAAACTTACCTCTTTCAAGGAGTAGGAAAAAACTTTATCCATCCCAAGAAGGAAAGAACTTGGACTCAACAAAATGAAGACATGGGACCGCCATTTGTAGGTTCGACTCTCTTTATCCCTCTTTATATGCAAGTGAAAGTGCAAAACTACACTCACTAAACTTAAGGTTTTATAATGTACCTTTTGTATCAAAAAAAATCATAATGGAATAAGAATAACTCGCCCAAATAAGTGATACGCATTTATATTTATATATGCATGAACAATGAATGGGCAAAGCAAGGTCTAGCAGAACCTACCACCAAGATAACAATATAGGCCTGGAGAAACCAACTCCAAGCCTCTCTTATATTGGATTTGCAGTAACCCTTTTCGTAGAAGGAGATAGATAACAATCATAAGAAGCATAAAATTTAAAAAACCTAAAATCTCGATCTATTTATGAATATTGATCATGCGATCCATAAGAAAATGAAAGCTTCCACCATTCCATGCAATTTTTAACTTACCAATGGAAGACTGAATATGATACAAAATACGAACCAACTGCGGAAACAAAGAAGCGGCGGAGAAGCTGTAAAGAATGGTAAATCAAACAATGTAAAATCACCACTTGAAGCACAACAGCCTATTGCAAGAAGAGATTCTTACCGGATGTCTGAATTCATCTGTATTTTGAAGTACAATTAAACAACCATATAACTTATTCTCTAATATATACATTAAGAAGAGATAAGATTCCACAATCATTCTTTCTCTAAGAGATTCTTACCGGATTTTCAGAGATGATGCCACAACAAAAATTATTTGAATAGCATATGCGTGAACGTTTATGTCTGGGGACCTGTAATATAAGAATTAATTTTTTTAATATACATAGTATCCAAAAGTATGTGCAAACTACGCCAGTGGTAGTGTTGAGTTTTGTCAATGCAAATCAGTGCATGTGCATACTTCTTTCAAAGCCGCGTCTTTTATCTTCGGGTCTTCCCTTGAACGACGTGTTTGCGAGGATATTTGTCCATTCTGATATAAAAAAAAGTATTTTAGGGAAGTCACAAATAATGTAGTGCATAACTATACAAACGACTCTCCATACACTTCTTGTTTAAAGAATTTCCTGTGAATTTAGATTAATCTTATATGCAGGCACTAATTATGAAAGTGCTGCCAATGTTGTTGGTCTGGATAGACTAAATGATAAATGATGTAAATATTGTAAAATATGATGTATAAGGTTATTTTGTTAGTATTCTGTGTAGATAACTCACCTGGTTCTCTGAGTAGTTAGTGACTAGTGGTATACACTGATTTCTTTTCATATTTTGACATTGTTTTTCCTTTGCAATTTTTTTTAATTTTTTTCTTTTGTTTAAGAAAGTGAAGTTATATTACGAATGATGCATCATATGGTGCACCCTTCCAAAAAATTATGTGCACTAACACCTAGAATAGCATATTAAGATGTACTCCCATGGGCTTCCTGATGGATTAAGACGATTACCATCTGCAATATCAATGGATATCATCCCTGAAAAGTATAATATTTTAAGTATATGAGGATCATTAGATTTACATAGTCAATGTCAGATTGAAAACCACAAAGTAACTACTGATCAATAAGCTTAATTTTACTTATGTCTTGTTTAGAAAATGTTATAAAAAGAATTCTTAGCATGCATAGTGTATATGTCACCGAGGTAGTCAATATACATCATCATGAAAGGTGTCACCAATAACCCAACCACCTTAAACTACCACTAATATGAAGCAATGCTAACAGATACACTCAATTCCAACTTGTACCATCCATGCGGCCAAGTGATGTTTCTAAAATTGCATATTGTGAATAAAAAAAAACTAATTCCTGGATAGACTATATATTTCCTTTCCCTTTATTAAGACATAAAATTTGCAGTTTGTTAAAAAAATGACTATCACTCGTGTACAATCAATAAACTGATCAGTTTATCAATGAATTTCTATATTTCTCTGAAGATGAGGTTAAAGAGATTAAGACTGAACCTTCGCATCCGGAATACGATCAATTGGATATAAACATCCCAAGGAAAGAAAAGAAAAACCAATGACCAAAAAAGAGAAGAAAAAACCTATATCATGAAATATTAAGTTAGCTAGGGACATGCATAGCTGGGTTAAAGTTAAGTGGTAAGGTTTTCATTGAAATAAATATTATGGACAGAGATATGAGGATTAGAGGCAAGCGATTTTGGCAGACAACTTAAATACTAAAAATTAACATATTGTAGGGTTTTGATTACCTTATTCCACGTACCCATTCGTTGTTGAGACTCGCACTAAGACCATAAGCTAAAATAGGATAAGAGATTGAAAAAAACAACAACTAATGTGCTATCCACCATAAGAATGAGTAATGGAGTTAGATTTTATATTTAGTCACGTGCCATTCATAGTTTCAATTCTGGGAAACTAACCATCCAAGCCAGGGCATTATCTACTGCATGTTTTATCTTTCGTATTCTACATAGCAAGGCTTGTAAACATATTGTATAAGATCAAAAATTTCAATAGATGAGAACGATGTGTGCATAATTAAACAATAAAAGCTATATATGTACTAATATTAGATGTATATGTGTGCTAATATTAGATGCCTACGTAGGTCAAACAAAATGATCATCTATCAAATATTAGATGCCTACATAGGTCATCTATGAATTGATAGTTAATAACTACTTAAATATGAAACTGTGTATGTTATAAAACTGGCAAACATCCCCTGAAACCAAAGGTAATCAAAGTTACAGAACTTGAACAATTACATCTTGAGTTGGAGGGTTGCTATAAGTACAGAAGAATGACGAAATTAAAGATCAATAGACAAAGCTTCTCCTCTTTAATTATCAACCAACATCACACTATAAACTGCAAAAGATCTTTCAAATCAACTTAGCAAGAGATTCATCTACCCCAACGATTTGTATGATAACATTATAAACTGTAAAAGATCTATTTCAAATAAACTTAGCAAGAGATTCATCTACCCCAACGATTTTTATGATAAAAACATGGTGGCATAATGAGGATTAAAGGACCAGACATGATCCTCTTTCCAATCAAAAATTTATTCTGAGAAATCATCGGTTCGGTAACATCAAATCTAATTTGTTATGAAAATCTATAATATATGAAGAAAGGGAGCATACCTTGGTAATATTTGAACTGGACTGCTGTTGAGAAAATCGAAAGAAAGGAAGATAGAAAGGAATCAAATTCGTACCTGGTTGAGTTTTTTTTTTTGTGTACCTGTCAACGAATTTCGTAAAGTCTTTCGAATATTAGAGAAAGAACTTTATAAGTGGCCGGAGTCCTTTTATGATATGACCCCAGCTGTTCACAGGGCTATCATCTTATTGACAGGACGGATTTGCACATAAGGCCAAAAATGGTAGAATTTAATTTGCTGTGATGGACACAGGTACCCTCCACGTCACAATCTTAGGGCCGAAAGTTTAAATAGCAACCACCATGCCCACCACCCACCACCGTCACTTTTCAGCAATTGGTCGATTCCTTGGTCACCAAAATTCTACGGGCATGCTCCTCCTTCGCCTCCTTAAGCCATCAAAGTGATCAGTGATGATGAGGCTGAAGATTAGGTTGCAACCCGAGCTAAGAACGACCATCGTTTTTAGTAATAAAATGAATTGATCCTACTTCTTTTAATTTTGAAGTTGAACTAACGTTTCAGATTCAGATTAGAAAATCTAAGTCTGTCTTGATGTAACACAATTGATCAGTATATGTGTGATTATTGTAAAATCCGGGTAACTTTGTGATTTATTGATTCAAAATGGGGGGAGAGGGATTTAGAGATCAAAACTCAAAGGTGATTTATTTGGATTAAGAAGGATATTTTAGACTCAATGTGTAAATTGGGTTTTGTGTAAAGATTTAATCTTAATCTGATAGTTTTAATGGTTTTATTAAAATTGGTAGTGAGTTCTTAGATTCAATTTATTTTGTGTGTTTTGTTCTTAATATGTAATAATTTGATGACTTAACCCCAAAACTTGATTCCTAAAAAGTGCATGATGTGTTGAGTATATAAAGATCTGATGATTCTGATGTGATTACTACTAAAATAGTTTAATCGATCGAATAAATTTTTGAAGCTAATTGTTCAAAGAATAGAACATTGAACTGGTGGTACAACAGAGGGGGTGATAACACGAATAGAACATTGAAGTCCATAGAAGAGACTTGATTAGATGAACGAACACAAATTTCTCTTGATTTTATGGGTGTAGAGAAGGAATTTTATGGGTACATAGGAGGAAGAGAATGTTGTTAGCAGTAGATCAAAATAAATAAAAAAGGCGATGGTTGATAAGTGCATACTTCACATATATTTTGTGTTAATTCCATGCTAGTATTTGTTGGTTTTCTTGCAGATTATTGTGTGTTACGTTTGTTTTCTCTTATTTGTGTGTTATTAGGTGAATAATCCAAAAGAAGTGAATTTGAGATTAGTTGTGCAATAAAAGAAGCTAGCTAAGAGTGAAGAATGGCCAAAGACCAAATGTAACTCGTTCAAACACAAGATTACTCGTTCAAAGGACAAGTAGGCAAAGGCAATGGCGAAAGAACAGAGTCATTCGGAGTTCGTATGAAGAAGTTATGGGCGAAACAAGAATGAAGTTGAAACTAAACTGTCAGTTTTCTAGGACTGATAGTTGAATGTATATTGCTAAGGCAACCTAGTCAACTACTTAAGGGGCTGTCAAGACTCAAATACTGTTGAAGGCACCCGGCCTATCTACTCGAGGCACTTCATCTTCACTGTTGCAAAACAGAATCAATGGTTGCGGCTGTGGTGGATATCGGAAAATATGATGTTGTGACGTCGTTGGAGATCGACAACAGAGGATGACGGAGTTGGTTGCTGTCGTGAATAGGGAGAGTGAATGAGTGTCCGAATGGGTTTTGTCTCGGGTTTGTTGCTCGACAACGAAATGGTGATCGATAGTGGTTGCTGCTGTTGTTGATAAGAACTCGAGCTCGAGTTTGATAGTCATTGGCAGCAGCGGAGGATATGAACCAAATTCAGGTACGATGAGCATGTCGGTTTGACGGAGATAGACAGTGATGGTGTTGCTGCTCGGGCTTGATTGCTGAGAACATGGGACGAAGTCTGCTATTGGATGCTCAGAGATGTAGACTGGCCGGAAACGAAAAGAGATGGCAGAGAGTCGAGCTTGGTGAAGGTACTGCTGTTACGATTAACAATGGTGACTCCAACTTAGAATGGAGTTGAATCTCGAACTCAACATGATGATGTTGTCGAGATGGTAATGAGACGGAGCTCAGTTGGATGGAGAAAGCAAGATCAGGGAAGATGTTGTTCACCGGTGATGACGAGTGATGATGACACCATGGATCAAAGTAGCTTGAAATGCTCGAGTAGTGACAGGGAGAATGCCATCAAGAGAAGCACATGCTGCTGGTGATCGATGCAAAAGCAGAAGAAAAATTGTCTGTCCACCACTAAAAGAATAAGGAAGAAAAAGAAAAGAAAGTTGTTGGGTGGAAAGAAAAAGAAAAGAAAGTGGAAAGGGCCGAAAGCAAAGCATCCATCAAATAAAATATCATCAAGTGTACGCTGTATTGGGTATTTTCTCCCTATAAATAGGGAGCTTCGACAGACAGACCAAAACATCCCACACCTCTCCATCACATACCTCTTCTGCATATTCTTCTTTCATTTCTTCTTCTTCTTTTAATTCTTCTTTCATCTGTTGCGAGAAACAGTGAAAGCTCCTGGTTTTCACTCTAGGCTTCTATTTTTAGTTTTATTTTAAATTCCTTATTCTTTATTAATTTGTTAGTACTTTTAATTATAAATAGATAAATTTCTATCTAGGATTAGAGAGGAAATCCTACTATGTGTGCTAAAATGTTTTGACTATTTTCTATAATAATTCTCTTGGTCCTTATTCTTGATTCATAACGATAATGATTTTCTTCATGTGTCCTATGATGCTTGATAATTGATTTATATATTCTATGTTAGAGACTAGAATTTTATAGTGAAGAAGATTGTTAATTCTTGAGAAAAATAATTGCTTGAAAAGATTTATTTTCCGAGACGTATTATTTGTCCTAAATCATCTTGAGTAATTTTGAGAGAGTATTATAGGGAATAGTTATAATCATTTAGTATGTGTAGTAGTGATGGAATCTTGACATCCTAGTTTCCTTTAATTGAACACAAAAATCATTTTTAGCATTTCCATTATTTTATAAGTTTTATAAAAATCACCATCTTTTTGTCTAAAAACCGAATCTTTAAAAAAGTCCGAGAATTGAATCCCTATACTTACCACTTGTAAAACTGCATCAATGGTGGTGGTTGCACTTGCAATCACTGGGACAGAAAAGGTCATAGTGGTGACTGCTTTTGGAAGCGGCGAGAGGTGGTGGTGGCAATGACCTGTGAAGAATAATTAGGAAACACAAAATGTCAAACTTTTTTTTTCTTTTTCAAACTTTCTACTTTTTGGTCCATTAACGTAGACATTAGTCAACCAAATTTTCTTCCCCGTGAATAACAAAAATCGGCCATGTGTACAATAGCGGTCGGTGATAAACATCTTATAAGATTTTCGAATTAAAAAAAAAAA
Organism: Papaver bracteatum; assembly: GCA_023529315.1. Taxonomy (NCBI): domain Eukaryota; kingdom Viridiplantae; phylum Streptophyta; class Magnoliopsida; order Ranunculales; family Papaveraceae; genus Papaver; species Papaver bracteatum. Next base: position 1,153,298 of record JAJJWX010005377.1, on the reverse strand, counting down.
ACTGGTAGTACTCTTGAATACCGTCGCTCTCTCTCAGCCGTCTAATGACTCCTCCATACGGAGCTTCCCGACCTTCGGATCGGGTCTACATTACACGTCGTCCGTCTGATAGCTTTAGTCATCATGGACATAAACCTCATACCTTTTTATAACAATGATGGAAAATAAGAATTAGTAATGTGCATTTTCTAGTTAAAGATTTTCCAAGGAGATTTCGATCATTATTTTTGAACAGTGCAATCACAGGAATTATGAAAAATGAATTTGGATTAATATGGAAAAATATCTTGAGAATATTTTCGGTTTTGGAAATTCCTTGGTGTCCAAACTTCCTTGTCTATAAATACTTTGAGTATGCATTTCTAGCAAACTAATCCTTCATGACAGTAAACTTCCTCTGCTGTACTGTTACTGGTGAAATCGCCTATCGGAGAGGAGAGTAATCTAATAAGTAAAAATCTCTTATGACCACTCAATTTAAAGTATTCTTTGGGATTGAGAAGCTCTAGCGCGACCCGTTGGTGGGAAACTAGATATTGCAGTTTATCTTTAGTTTTCGTATTGATTTGATTGACTAACGGTGGTTGAACTTTGATTGCACCTAGTTTGTTTATGCTTGAGAATCTTCTCTTCTGATATAATATTCACTCAAACTAGTTCAAGATTTCGACAAGCATCTTTAGACTGTTGTTAGATCTAAAGACGATCTTGTGATAATCCATTGTTAACAGACTCCGTTTTGTGTGTGATTGATCACAAGAGATTCAAGTAGTTGTGTGCAGGTGTTTATTGAAGATCTAAGAAGATTGGAAGACAAAGAAGAGATTGCAGATTTCTGTGCACAATACTTGTTTTGGACAAATTAAGTTTGGTCAAGAATCAACATCCTAAAAAAAGTGATTCTAGTGACAGGTGAATAGGTATCAAAGAAATCTAATCCTTCCTTTTGTCTATAGCCTTTAGCTACCAACCTAGCTTTGTGTTTCTCTATAGTTACATCCATTCTAAGCTTCCTTTTGAAGACCCATTTGCAACCTATGTATTTACTACCAGGAGGTAAGTCTACAAGCTCCCAAGTTTCGTTTTGCCGAATGGACTCCCACTCATTTATAGAAGCTTATTTCCAGAAGGGAGCTTCCGGAGAATTCATAGCTTCCTTATAGGTTTGAGGTTCATACTCTACCGTAAGAGTCAAAAAATCTGGACAAAAACTTGTCTCGGTTCTAACCCTCTTACTTCTTCTAGTTTTGGTCTCAACTTCTAGAGACATGGGATGGCTAGTCGATGGAACATTCGTGAGGTCATCATGGACCCTTTTGCGAGGTCTAGACCCAAAAGGAAATATGTGTTCAATAAACACTCCATCTCTAGATTCCATTATGGTGTTCAGACCAATGTTATTATGGTCAGAACTGATGACCATAAACCTATATGCACTAATATGCTCAGGATATCCTATAAAAACACAGTCCACAATTTTGGGTCCTATTTTGGTTTTCTTTGGAATGGGGAATGGCCACCTTGGCCAAATACCCCCACACTTTAAAGTATGCATATGAACGTTGTCTTCCTTTCCATAAATCATATGGAGTCTTGGCAGATTTCTTAAGTGGAACTCGGTTCAAGATATAGCATGTAGAGAGAATTGATTCCCCCCACAGGTTCGAAGGTAACCCTGAACTGGCTAACATAGCGTTCACCATATTTATGAGTGTTCGGTTTTCCCTTTTATCTATTCTATTTGACTCGGGCGAATAAGGTGAAGTAGTTTCATGAATGATGCCATTAAGTTTGCAAAATTCTCCTTTAGGTATCACATACTCACCGCCACGGTCTGACCTAAGAGTTTTAATTGTAACACCTCTTTGGTTTTCTACTTCAAGTTTATATGATTTGAAGTCCTTTAAAGCTTCATCTTTCCTTCTAAGAAGATAAACCTGATAATATCGTGAGTAATCATCTATAAAAGTGATGTACCATCTTTTACCACCTCTAGTTGGTGTTAATTTCAAATCTCCTAAATCCGAGTGGATTAGTTCTAAGGGAACTGTATTACGTTCAACCCTTTTGTTAAATGGTTTTCTTGCATATTTAGATTCAACACAAATTTTACATTTATGACTTTTGTCAATGTTTATATTAGGAATGCAACCTAAAGTAGCAAGTCTTTCAATGGATTTGAAATTAACATAACCTAGTCTATCATGCCAAACATGTGAGGAGTCACAAACATAAGCAGAAAAAGATGCATTATCATTCATGTTCAAAGAAAGTACACTAAGCTTAATAATGTTTTCAGTGACATAACCTTTTCCTACGAAGTCACCTCATTTAGAGATTACAACATTGTTAGGCTCAGCTACAAATTTAAAACCTTTCCCAAGTAAGATGGTCTATGAGATAAGATTCTTGCATATGTCTGGGACGTGATACATGTCATTCAATGCGAGAGTTTTTCCTGAAGTGAGCTTCAATTCAACCTTGCCTTTTCCCACCACTTTCGCAGTGGAAGAGTTTCCCATAAATAATTTCTCATCATCTTCTACTTTGACATAGGAGGATAAAGCATTTATGAACTTGCAAACATGCATGGTGGCTCCATAATCTAACCACCAGTCTCTCACATTGGTCTCAATAGAGACAAAGTTGGATTCAGACACCATGCCAATAAAATATCCAAATTCATCTACTATGTTTGCCTTATTTTTCTATTTTGGATCATTTTTTGTCTTTTTAGGTGCCCTACAGTCTTTGGCCATATGATCTGGTTTACCACAGTTATAGCAGTCACCTTTGATGGTGTTTTTAGAGACACCACCATTTGGTTTAAGATGGTTACTTTTGGAGTTACGACGTTTGTTACGTTTGTTACCATTTTTGCTGGATTCAGATTTTCCATCATGTTCTTTCTTTGTTGCAGCATTATCGTTTAGGATACGAGCTTTGTTGGACATGTCTTTCCTCAACAACAGGTTCTTGTCCTTGCAGCACAATAGTTCCTCAATTTGAATCTTTTCCCCTAGCTTTATCATGGTGATTTCACGAGTCTTGTGTCGCAGCCTCCTCTTGTACTCGGTCCATGAAGGTGGAAGTTTTTCAATAACTGCAGATACTTGGAAAACTTCATCAATAACCATGCCTTCAGCAAGAATTTCGTTGATGATCAACTGAAGTTCCATGAACTGATCAACCACAAGTTTTTCATCGTTCATTTTGTATTCAAGGAACCTAGCCACCAAGAGCTTATTGCTTCCATCATCCTCAGTAATATATATTTCTTCTAAGGCTTCCCATAAATCAAAAGCAGTAAAATTTTCTTTTGCATTATAAAAATCATATAAGGAATAATCCAAGCAGTTAAGTATATGAGTTTTACACATATAATTTTTCCTAGTCTACCTATCCAGTCTATCTTCATAACCACGGTCATGGAGCCTTCTTGAGGGTTTTTGCAAAGCAACTTCATCTAACCTTTGGTCTTTGAGGAAAAACAACATTTTTGATTGCCATCGTTTAAAGTCTTTTCCACTAAACTTAGCAGGTTTGTCTACAGTACTTTCCCCCATGTTATTACAGAAAAATAGAATAGTGAGGCCGTATTGTCTTTAAATTATTGGAAATATTGACAACAATTGAAAAAATACTGACAATAATACTTAGCTCGAACCAAAGGTTGATTTAGGATGCAGCAGGAAATTGTCGCAGAATATTAGAGGCACGTATGATATACGCTGTCCTAAAGACAATATCGGCGGCTACTTCTCCTGTAGAGAGATGATATATCTTTATCGACGAGATCCCTCCAGGATACAACTATCGTTAGTGTTCCTCAGTGTAGCATACAAGAGAACACCCTTAGAATTTGGTAGTGATTAACAAAACTTAAAACAGAGAAAACTGGATAGTAAAATTGTTTACAAAAAACATAGGAAGAGTAGAAGAAGAGATGTTTCTATGTTGTGCCAAATGAGATGAAGACTCCTCTCTTATATAATTTTCAAGACGTTACAAACGAGAGGAAAAAATCATGCAAAGAAACTATGCGTACTGGTAATGTTTTTGTTAAAAAACAGTGCAAAACAAGGACAGTCATGAAACAGAGTGAAGATGCTTTTTTCTTTTGATTTTGTCAGTCAAAAACACTTTTACTTTAAGCATAAAAAAACTTTGCATCCAAGAATATTTTGTTAAAACAAAAAATCTGAGTGAGATACACGTTTTCCATAGTCTAGGTCTTCCCCCTCACACAAAAGTGTGTAGACCCAAAGGGTCGTGCCCTTTAGCCAAAACCCATGGTATTTAAGTCTAAAACTCTTTAATATTTTAGTCTATGTGGGACTAATTTTTTATCTATTCAAATGAAAAAATAAGTAGTGGGCAATATATCTAGGGGTCAAAACATGGTCCATGCACTTTTGGTTTTAAACCAAAAAACCGTTTTTTCTAACCATTATTGCAAGGATCCATGAAGTCTCTTCCCTCGGATATCTTATTAGATATCCTTTTTCGGGTTCCAAATGGGTCTGTTTTTTAGTGCAAATTAGTATGCAAAAAGTGGCTTACTCTCATCCAAGATAGCGGAACTCACTTTACAAATATGCACTTTAGTCGCCAGCTTAGCCATCTCTATGGCGGTGATGGTGACAATGATGATAATATAGCTGCTAAGATGGAGGCAAGTCTCTATTTTGCTTGTTTCATTGAAGATGTATGTGCGGCACCGTTACTTTTCTATGGGGGGACATCTTGCTGATCGGGTTAGCTTCGATGAACAGTACTCTTACATGGAAAAACTGAAAAGGATCAATAATCCTCCTCTACCTATTAATTGTTTATTTTATTTTTGAAATCAAGGGTTAATATTTTATTAATGAAGAAAAAAACCAGACTACAAAGAGTAGTTGGGATTACAATCTCAAATAAAGGGTCTCAGTTATGATTTAATCTCTAGTAAATAACGCACTCCAATTGAAAATCAAATCAGTAAAACTGATATCTTTGAACAAAGAGTGAAGCTCCCCCACTAAAATATTAATCTCTTGACTTCAATGATCATCATCTCTTTCTCGCGATTTCTTTTATTTGCCATGGCCCTTCTATTTCTTTCATTCCAAATATCCCAGCTGATTGCAAATGGTATTATGTACCATATTTTTTTAGACAGTTGTTTGCAAGAGTTGGTGTGCCATTGCATTATCTGATCTTTGAAGTTGGTTTTGTGTGACCATTCTATATCTAGAGAGGAGGTAAAGAAATCCCAAATGCTTCTGGAGAAACTGCATTGTAGAAGTGTGTGATTCACATCCTCTTCCTTATCATTGCAAAAGCAACATCCTGTTAATTGAATTTCACCTCCTCTCTTGTTAAGATTATAAATTGTGGGGATGGCATTTTGGATTGCTAGCCATACTAAAAATTGAGCTTTTGGAGGCACATTTTTGTTCCATACTTGCTTGTAGTCTGGACCATTATCCTCTTATTGGTTCATGATCCATTTATAGCCTTCCTGAGAAGTGTAAATGGATGCTAATTTATAGCTAACTGAGTCTGACTGCTCCCAAAAATAAGGGGGATCTCCTAACAAACTTAACAGATTAATAATTTCATCTTTGACCTCTTCAGTGATCTGTTGATGAAATTGCAGGTTCCGAGTTCCATCTTCAATCATATCAGCCACTTTTGCATCTTTCTGTGAGGAAGCTTTGAATGTTTTTTTATGAGTGTCTGAAAAGGGTGTGTGAGACTTCCAGGGATCTTTCCAGAATTTTGTTGTACTACCATCTCCAATATGAACTTCAGTATTCCAATGAATATTGCAAACCTTTGTTAAATATACAGCACCAGCTGTATAAATATTAATTGTTTATTAATTGCTTGCATTATATACAGCAAAGGTTTGCACTATTAATTGTTTATTGCAAACCTTTGTTGGCTCATGCAATGGTTTGATGTGCATAAATATACAGCACCATCTAACTATTGATCCCATCTATATTTTTAATCCAGTCACCAGAGAATATGTTTATCTTCCTGAACTAGTAGTAAAGAAAGAAGATGTTGACATGACTGATCTTGACCGCATAGAAGAAGGAGAGGTCAGGATGATCGGTTGCATATCATCTGGATTTGGGTATGTTAGTGTTGGAGAAAATGAGTTTTAATTAAAAGGTTTTATGATCTTGGTGTGGTTTGATCTAATGACCCAAGGGTCTAAGGATAACTCACTCATTTTTTGGGTGAATGAAGTGGAACCTTTAGTCCCACATTGTGGAAAACTAAAGAGGAGCTCCACTATATAATCATACTCTTATGTATGTATTGTAAAACGTGGGTCGAGCGGGTGGGAAAAAATACATATTTTTTACCATGCGATATGCGCGTATACCATGCACCAAGTTCCTCTTCTACTCGGATTTATTTTTGGCTAGTTTTCTTTATGAAATTAATTAATTCCAAAAATATTTTTAGGAGTTTTATTTATAGGTAAATTCTTTTTACGTGTTTTACTAGTTTTTGAAGAAAACCAAAACCTAACTTGATTTGCAAGTATCTTCTCCTTTAAATACAACTCGAAATTCTGTTTTCTACACACCGAAAATTCTTTTTCATTCTAAGGTTTCTCCATACGTTTTTACTTCCATCCCCGTTGCTGAGTTCGAAGAGAAGGTAACTTGCGTTGTGCTAACTCAAGTTATATCGGGCAGTCTTATCCTGGACACATCTTCGCTGTGAGGGGTTTAGCATTACTCAACTCCAGTATACCTGTGATTCTGCCCTCGTCAAGTTATTCCAGTAGAGTTGTTTCGTATTAGTTCTTTACGTATTATTTTTGATAAATCTAACGTGTTGTTCATTGTTGCAAGATCCCAACAGTTAGTTCTACTAATGAGTATAAGGTTGTTAGAATCCACTATCCTAATTTTTCCGGGGAAGGTCATGTCGAAGTATACACACTTGTTAGTGGTTGTGGGGGAGAAGCAAAGGTACAATTTCCATGATGTTGTGTATAAGTGTGGCAGGCACTTGCGCAAATGACGCTATTTATTGAATTGCGGAGAAAAATGTTGTGGCTTTTGATTTGGTTGAGGAAGATTTTCGATTGTTCCCTTGGCCTCCTGGTATGATTAACCGTTGTCGTAAAGCTGAAATTCATGGACTCGTAGCTTTGGGAGGTCATTTGTGTCTTTACGTCGATACGTCACGTATGGAAATATGGTCCTTGAAGAAAACTAGAAAAGAGACAACAAAGGTAGCTGCACAAAGGAGACATGGAGTCTAGACTTTGATATAGATTATGAAGGCGTCGTGGGTTATCCTCGTTATTGGTTGTTCGAACCAATTGTACTTGCGAAGAACGAAGAAATCATATTCCTATATGATGAAACTGCACTTTACTGTTATGATGTGAAATCAAATACATTGAGACTGATTTCTGATAGCGATGAAGCCTCAACTGATTACTTTGTCTCCCTCAAAGCAATTTCCCATATAAAAATACCTTTGCTTCGCTAAAAGCCATAGGAGAAAAATCCAAGAGATACATAAATGGTAATATATGGAAATGTTGTTGATCAGAGCTGTGGCCTGTGAGGTGGATACAGGGTTGGAATTCTATCGTCAGGTTCATTTGTATTGGTTATACAAGTGCAGAGAAAGTTAATTTGTCAATTGTAATTGAACTTTGTGGTTGTTATTGTGTTCCTGACTTGTTTTATTCCGACCCACTCATTGGTGCATCAATTTCATGCTTTTTCGGTATAGTATTGTATATATCGTAGTTGATTTGATGCTGTGTTTATACTTATATCGTAATTGAAACGAGAACTCTTGAAAGATACTCCACGCAATGTGCAGTATCGTAGCTCTCTGCTGCCAAATGACAATTTCCCCTTTCATGGTTGAAAAGAAAACCATAAGCGCCTGCAGTTATATACAGGTTTAAGTTGAAAGTATATTCTATCTAGTCGTGTGTAACGAGATTGGTTCCACTGACCTCCTTCTGTCATTAAAGACTTCGTGGTTCTTGCACTCCTTTCATGATTGAAGCAACCCTTTGTTAGATTAAGGCACCTTTTCATCTGCCTCATTCCTTGAAAACCAAATGAACCAAACAAAATATCATTAACGTTTTGCTGTACCCGGCAGAAATCCCTTTCCAAAGGGTTTTTCTGTTCTTCAACTTCCATCTTGAAACTCCAAATAAAATATCATTAGGATCTCTCTCTCTCTCTTTTTGAACAATTTTGCTTCTTAAGCTCGGAGGAGATTTTTGGGGTTCAAATTTCACTTTAACAGGTATTATTTATTTATTTATTTTTAGGTTTTTGAGCAAGTCTTTAGGTTTCACTGTAAGGTTTTGCTAAAACTTTGATCAGTGACTTTCAATGTCTATATATTAGAATCTATAGGGAGACTACTTTACAGTTTGGTTTCGATGTAATGTGGAGAGTTTGGTAGATTATTATTTAGTCAATCTGATGGAACCTGCAGCCAAGAAGCCTGTACCAAAACCTAAGAAATTGAGGTCGCTCGTCTGGAATGACTTCGAAAGGGTTAAAAGAGGTGATACCATGGCTGCCATATGTAAACACTGCAAAAATAAACTTAATGGAGCAAGTACTAGTGGTACAACACATTTGAAGAATCATTTGCTAAGATGTCCTGTGAAAAACAACCTTGGGGATACTACTGGTATATCGTATGGGAAGAGATTGACATCTCTCGTCTGGAATGATTTTGAAAGGGTTAAAAGAGGTGATGCTATGGTTGCCATATGTAAGCACTGCAAAACTAAACTTAATGGTGCTAGTACTAATGGTACATCACATTTGAAGAATCATTTGCTAAGGTGTCCTGTGAGGAACAGTCTTGCGACTGCTAGTGATACAACACAGAGGGATCTCTTGCAAATATATCCAGTGAACAACCTTCTAGTGAGAGAAAAGACAGAAGATGGATCTGTTAAGCCTGATAGTCTCATACCTGACGAAGATCCGATCCCCCAGCATCTAGAGCAAAGTCGCGTTGATCTTGCACGCATGATTATTCTACATGACTACCCACTAAATATGGTTGAGCACATTGGGTTTAAAAGATTTGTTGAGAATCTCCAGCCATCGTTTTGCTTTACGTCGGATACGGTTATTGCTGATTGTATGCAAATATATGGGATAGAGAAGCAAAGAATATATGAGATTTTGGATGAAGTTCCTGGTCAAATTAGTGTCACTGCCGGTACATGGACATCAGGCCAAGATCATGTATACCTGTGTTTGACGGCTCACTACATTGATGTGGCTTGGTTATTGCAGAAAAAGATTCTTAACTTCGTATTGGTTGATCCTGATACAGAAGAAACACTACAACTATCAGAAACTATTATTACATGTATAAAGGACTGGGGCATAGATAGTAAGTTGCTCTCGTTGACATTAGATAATTATTCGACGAGTGACGATGTTGCATCCAGAGTTAAAGAACGACTTCCTCATAACAGGTTGCTGCCGAGAAATGATCTTTTCCATGTATGTTGTGCAGAACACATTCTCAATATGATTGTTCAAGAATTGCTAGGAGGATTGCATGACGTAATCCATAAAATACGAGAATGTGTTAGGTATGTCAAGAGTTCAGACTCCCTGCAACAGAATTTTAATGACTTGTATCAAGGATTACAAGTCACTACTTCTCATAAGAACTTGTGCCTTGATTCTCCTACAAGATGGAAGTCTACGTATCTGATGCTTGAGGCTGCTGTGGAAAATCGTATTGCATTTTCACATTTTCAAGAATGTGACAGCAATTATGTGAAGATCTCTAATTCAGACTGGGAAAGGGTAACTGCCATCACGAACTATTTGAAGCTGTTTGTTGAGGTTCTAAATGTTTTTTCAGGTGCGAAATCTCCAACAGCTAATCTGTATTTCCCTGAAGTTTGTGATATTCACATCCAACTGATTGAGTGGTGCAAGAGCTCAGATAGTGTAATTTGTTCTGTTGCACTTAAAATGAAGGAAAAATTTGATATTTATTGGAGTGTTTGCATCCGGCTTTTAACAGTTGCAGCAATTTTGGATCCTCGATTCAAGATGAAGTTAGTGGAATATTACTACCCACAAATTTACGGTGGTAGTTCAGCAGAACGCATCAGTGATATTTCCAAATGTATGAAGGATCTTTACGAGGAATATACAAATAAGAGCATTGCATTTTCTTCTCTTGATCAAGGTTATGATTGTGAGGGTCAAAGTAGTGGACTTAGTGCTGCCTTGAGTTGTGTTGACAATGGTTCTAAAGATAGATTAAGTGGTTACAACAAGTTTGTTCATGAAACAGCTGCTACCCAGTATGAAAAATCTGAGTTGGAAAAATATTTGGATGAGCCTGTCTTTCCTAGGAACATCGATTTCAACATATTGAATTGGTGGAAAGTCAACTCACCAAAATACCCTGTTCTGTCTATGGTAGCTCGTGATGTCTTGGGAATTCCTATGTCAACAGCAGTTACATCATATTCTGCAAATAATGATGGAGATAGAGTCCTTGCTTTGCATTGGAGTCCACTTAGTTCAGATGTTATACAGGCTATGATGTGCACACATGATTGGCTCCAGACAAGGTCAGATTATTCGTTTACAATAAGTATTGTTTTCCTTAAACTAATTAAATTTTTGAGGTTTATTTATTACTTTGACTTGAATTGTAGAATTTTAGTTGTCCTTGATCATATGAGTTCTCCAAGTTTCTGTGATTCAAAGTTGGAATCTTTACCATCTAACAGTGTATTTGGTCTTTCTGTGCAGTTTAGGTTAGGTTAATTTTTGAGAACGCACAGAAGGTTAAGTTGGCTAATTTTATGATGTGGCTTTGCACAAGACTTACTCCTCTCAACTCTGTATGGAACCTATTCTAATATGGAGAGCACAGCACATACATTTTTGATGACATTTTAATCATGGTCGGGCATCAATTGCAGGCTGCAGCTTTTGCTTCTCTTGGCCGGAGATATTATTATTCTAATTTGACGAATAGACATTAGGCCCAGATTTATCTGTTGTGTACATTGTCTAAATGTATGAGCTTGTATTTTGTTCTCAACACAGGTAACATGTTAGAAATGTTTTTTGGTGGAGGCCTGGAGGGTGTCCTGGATGAGCCTTCCTACAAAATTATCTAAAAAAAAAAAAAAAACGGAAAAAGATCACCCTTAGTATTTATGAAAGTTTTAGATTAACCTACTATGAATCTATGATCAATACTAAACCTGTATTCACAGATCAAAGGAAGTTGCATTCTCCATTTCTCCTCGAGAATTTTGGAAGAAAAAGGTCTCAGTCCAGAATTAGAATTCAGGGGTGAAGTTGCTATGGTCAGTAATATAATATTTGTCTAGGGGGACAACTCAACAGTACCTATTTACCAATTTGCATCTTTACTTTTTATAGGCTGGGAGTGGGAAGGCAGTTCCCCAATTGGTGTGGTTCCCTGCACCTTATTCTGACCCCTGCAAATCTTATTCCAAATTACCTTTTGTGATTTTCTTCCACCATGGTTCAGGTGGAAGAACCTAAATCAGTACACCCATGGTTCTTTGTGCTCATCAGAAACCAAGACCCGATTACTTTGCTGAAAGTATTCTGGAATTCAGATAGATGTTACAAAAACAAGGAAAGCAAATATGCCTACATACTAGAATGGGAAATCCGTCGAATGTTTTTATAAACACTTTCTGCAGATCAATTAAAAAACCAAAAGAGAGGAAAAAAATAAAAAAATCATAGACTTTGATTTCAAAGAAAAGAGAAAGTAATGTTCTGTTCTGGCCTCCATTAATAGAAAGGTAAAGTGAGGTTTCAAAAGAAATCTGATTGTCGTCCAAAGGACCAATTGCTACTTAGGATGATGACGCTGGTGAACTTTTTTATTAGCATTTCAGCTTTCCGGTTTCCATTTTTTATTTGTCAGGTTATTCCTTTTTCTCGTGGTCTTAGTTAGCACCGCACCTCTTTATGTAGCAGTATTTGTCAAACGCGGCATATCTTTGGAAAGCACTCCCCGCAAGGATATTGTTGTAGCCCATTGTCTGTGACACTCTGGAGCCTCTTTGAAGTTTAACCAGTGATTGCTCATTTGCATGGCATGTTTTATGTACGCATATGATTTTGTGATTGACTAACATATCACCAAATCAAACATAATTACTACAGTTTGATAAATCATGATGTTTTTGCTGAATACTTGGCCTCTTCGACATAATTCCATGAGCTGTTCATTTTGTCACGTTTTGCGCAGTTTCAAATTCAAGCTTGGTAAAGGGGCGTCATGAATTGGTAGAGGGGCGTCAAGTGTGATAGCAATGTCCCTTTTATTGGTTAGGGGGTGTCCTATAGGGGTGTAGAATGACTAGATTACCCCTTTCACCTTAAAATTAATTAAAAAATCAAATCAATTTTTTTTAATTAACCAAAATCAAATCATTTTTTTTTTCATCTTCTCTTCTCCTCCATCAACCCTAACCTCCATTAAAACCGAAAATGTCATCGTCTTTGATTAATCGGCGATTTGAAAAATGTTTGGAAAAACCCAGTTAGGGTTTAGTTTATTGTGTTGGATTTAAGTTAATTTTGTATCAAAAATTAGGGTTTTGAATGAAAATTAAAATTGAAATTTCTGGGTTTATGCTAGTTACGGTTGGTAATAACTCAAATACGAACCGTAACTGTAGATTGGGTTGATGTTACGGTTGGTTTAAACTCAAATACCAACCGTAAGTTCTTAGTTTTGGGAATTTGTTAATTCGGTTTTTATTTGCATCATATTTATCAACCGTAATTGAGTTACGGTTTGAAACTCAATTAAACTTACCAACCGTAAATCATCCTGAATGTTAACAACTTATCAAATAGTTATGTACGGTTCAAAAGTTAAGATGACTTACCAACCGTAGGTTAGTTACGGTTGGTTTCTATTCATTAGTTACCAACCGTAACTGGGTTTACGATTGGATCTTCCCCAAATTTAACCAGCTACGGTTGGATTCGATAACTTACGAACCGTAACTAAGAGTTACGGTTGGTCACGAGCAAAATTGCAACCGTAAGTTCTTCTGAAAATTCAAAATTTTGATTTTGTTATGTAATTTAGAAATTTTGAGCGAGAAAAAGCTAATTGAAACTAATTTAGAAGTATATCGGGTCACTGGAATCACTCATTTTGGTGGAGTGAATCAAAATCTAGGGTTTCACAAATATCACATAAGTTTTCTTCTCCTCAAATTTTTTTTTTTTATAACTCTAAAAAATCTGATTTTAGAGTTATAATACACTAATCTTGATAATCAACACTAATCTTAATTATCATTACTAATCTTGATTATTAACAACAAGTGCTAATTAGTCATTTACAGATTTTTATTGATAAGGGGCACTTGAATTTACTTCTAATGACCTTTTTTGCCTTATTAATTTAACGCCCCTCTACCAATTCATGACGCCCCTTTACCAAGTTTGTTCAAATTAGTGACTCATGGTTTAACAAGGAAGGAATCTTAGCAAGTGATGAGTTGAATATCATGATCAGAAATGTTGGAGTATAGATTCGGCACTCAAATGAGAATCTACCGGACAAGCGAAAAAGCGATGAAATCTAGTTTAGTATTCTTTTATATCCAAGTAAAAAATAAAAACAAAAAATAAAGTTGCTTCTTTCTTTTTTGAGTGGGGGAGCTTATGGCAGTCTTCTTTCTCATACTTGATGAACGTTGTGTTTGGCATCCGAATCTGCATTTTTTGTATTCTTGCTCGTCTGTGAACTTTTTCTTTATACTTTTGTTTTGGCGGTACTGTGAATGCACTTATTTTTCCTTCTTTTATTGATCCACTCATAATATTAAGTCAATAATCCCAACGTCTTTAAAAATGATTAAATGCGATGCCACGCTAGACTTTAGTTAGCAATTCGGGATACAAAGACAAGTTCGGGATGGCAGACATATATAGAAATTATACGAATTCGGGCTAATCGGATTCGATCAACGGTGCGGAATACAATAGTGGTTCAGAACGGTATACGCACGTGTATAATTCGTTTTAGATATATGAGTTCGGCATTGAAATTCGTCATACATCAAATTAGTAAAAAATATATTTTTAAGGTTACATTGAATTAAAAACACGATTTAAACCAACTTTTATATATTATATATAGATAATACATTAGAAAATATACAAGAACAAGCAATTAGCTTAGTAAACTGTGAGGCGGTGGGTTCATACTCTTAAAAATAAAAGGAAATGGGCTTGGATTGCTGAGTCAATGACGGAACCGTTCGAATCGCCGAGTCAATACCTAGTCACCTTTCCGAACTAGGCAGGCGAATTATTCATGAAAAATTCGAATTTCCCATATAGTACGCAATTCTCACCATCAACATTTTTTTAATTACTCTTAAAATAGAAGAAAATGGGCTTAAATCGCCGAGTCAATGACCAAACCGTTCGAATCGCCGAGTCAATACCTAGTTACCTGTCTGAACTAGGCAGGGGAATTATTCGCAAAAAAATCGAATTTCCCATATAGTACGCATACCAGGTTCGGTGTTCGAATAGTTCGGACTATGATTCGAATCCGATCAGTTCGGGAACGTTCGCGAATAATTCGTCGAATTACTAACTAGGCTAGAGACACTCAAATTAGAAGTTCTCTCTTTAATGCGATAGTTTTGGCAAGATTTGAAACTTAAACTTTCTGACAAATTTATTTTTTAGACTAATAAGTTTTATTGTGGGTATTTTATTTAATAATAAAAAATTTATACAAAGCTTTTGGTTGGTAACCAAGCTACAAGCTGGGCTTCAACTCCTCTCTGAATAGCAACACCTAATCTATAAAAAAAAAAGGTAAATTCTATTAAGATAGTTATCATCGAAATTATGGAAGCTAAGAAGACAAAAAAAATATTCACTGTAGTTCTTTTTTTACGAAAGAATATATGCATTGAAAACTAAGAAGGATTAATTGGAGGATATGAATAGTAATTGGGGGATATTTTATTATTCATGCCGATTTTTATTGCCGGCATTGAAAAATCATGCCAACATGAACAGTAAAATATCCCCCAATTACTTTCCATATCCCCCAATTAATCGTTCAAAACTAAGGTAGAAACATTACATTGTTATCATTATATATGGTTTTGAACCAAGTAACCTTTCTAAAGAACGTGCAATCGGGGGATACTTTTATTAATTGGAGATATAAATTACTATCCCCATCCAATAGTTTCTGCTAAGGGGCGTTTTTTGGGGTGGAAATACCAAACTACCCTTTAAAAACATAAAAACTAAATCAAACCTAAATATTTACCACTCCCTTTCAAATTCTAAATATTCCTCACTCCCTTTCAAATTCTCTTCTCCTTCTCTACCGGCTACTCACCTTGAAAACATTAGAAAATAAAAACAAACTCTTGATTCTCTTATTTGCTCTACCTCTCTATCTATCGAAACAAGTACTCACTCTGTGGAAAAAATTATATGATGGTAAATATATATTTATAATAATTGAAGCAAGTATTGTCTGAAACATGGTAGTAGGTAATTGGTGTAAGATCTTAAATCAGTAAATGTTCAATCTGGACTAGATCCCGGGGTTATTCTACAAGATTGTAGTTATTCTCGTTAACAAAAATCCCTGGTGTCTGTGTTATTTTTCTTCCACATTATTGTTTTATCTTTATAGTTGAAATATCACAGGTTGCACGTATCTAAACCTAGATAGTATTATCTCAACTGTAAAAAACCTACAAGACTCGTTCTTGTTGAATTTGTATCTTGAAATATAGATTACAAGATTTTTTTCTTATTGGAATTCGGTTCATGAACAGTTCCGGTACATACTAGGTTTACCTTGTTAAAACAATCTTAAATACAGTTCCGGTACATACAAGGATTGTCTCTATAAGTTCCCGAATAAAAAATTTAGTGGTGTACTAGTTACCCTCTCCTTTTCACATAGCATTACAGAGACTATATAGGTCTCAAATCATTTGGGGTTTTCAGAGATTTATTTTTCGGAATTAGAGAAATAAAAGTACGGTTGATGTTTTGATTAAAACTTTTGTTATTGAAGATATTTTGAATCCACCCAATTAAATCATCTTTGAGACTTTCCCAATGATGTTGATAAAAACCAGGGGGAACAATTTGGACCTGGATTCCTCCAAGTTTTTATCAATAAAATTTCTTTTATTTCATTTTTGTTAGGGATATCACAAAGAATTTTATTATCGTTATCGTCTATCTTTGCTTTAAGAATGCTATTAAAAATGAGATCTATTATTTTATTATTTGTCTAGGTAATGTCCTTAAAGTGGTAGTAATTAAAGTAGCCAAATTTTGCTGACCTTCGATCCAAATACCACTATTGTATCTAAGCGCATGAATGCTATTAATTTAGTTCCTTTCAAAAGAATTCTGGTGAAAAAATTGAGTGTTATGATCATTTTCTTTAATCCATTTTTCTTTTACATGTTGACCCAAGTAAATTAGAATACCATGAACTTGATTCATGTTGTAGTTGTTTTATCCTGTTTTTTGTTTCTAATTTATAAGTTTTATTGTTTTCAGATTCAATTTCACTAAGAATATTATAGATGTTTTTGAAAATATTACCAAACTCAGTTTTGTTCCAAATCCTAAGATCATTCTCAAGTTTTTCAATTATATTATCTATGTTATTATTATTTTTCTCTACTTTGTTCCAGAGATATTTCAATTATGCTATGATAATTTTTATGTTCTCTCCAACACTTCATGTAACTATAAGGTCTAGTTCCTCTTTTCCCTGTTATTGAGAGTTTCTAACATTAGAGGAGATCAGAGATTACTCTAGTAGATGCACTAGCCACATATGATTGCTTATAATCCTATATATTTTTCCCGTGTATTCTTTTCACATACTCTTTTATTAGTCCATGCAAATGGAAGACCAATATAGTTTAAGTTGACTAGAACTAAAAAAAAATTATACATCTATACACATAGGCTAAACTACTGGATGAACCTTCATTGCCACCTTCTTTTTCCTCTTTATTTAGAATAAATTTCATGTCGCCTATTATAGCCCATGCCCCAAGGTTTACTGAAATCACTAAAGCTAGTTAAAAAATACTATTGTTCGGTTCTCATATTATTATCCAAAGCCCCGTATATGAAAGAAATAATTAATGCTTAAGATATTTTTGAACTTGCTTGAGGATGCTGACATGAAAATTTGTCTCAGCAGGCATATCACGGTGACCAAGTCGTGTATTAAGACACGCTTGAGGCGTGAGTCACTTCCTCATAAAATAGAATCTGATCATTTTTGTAATATGTAGTGCTCTTAAAGAGACTCCTGATAATGCTCTTGGTGACTATCAAAATATAATCCATATTTTTCAAACTTTAAACCTCCTTATTAAAGATAAGAAAATGATAATGCCCCTGAAGAGGCGTGATACCAGTCTATGAAACTTTTGTTGAATGTATATGCATTAGATTGTAAAGTGGGCTGTAAATAAAGCTTTGACAAGGACATAATGTGTGGTTTTATTTACTACATAGAATTTAAATAAATTTTTAATTTCATCAATTGTGATTTTATAAAACAGGTAAAAATATGGAACTTGGAAAGGTTTAATATTTTAGTACTAAAAAAACCCTATGGGTTTAATATAAACTTATCTACTCTAGGATGCATGTGCGGTAATAATGACACCCCCAAAGTTCCTCAAAAGTTTCCACTAAATATTGAATACATGATTTTGTAAAATAAAATCGACACTGGAACAGAAAAAAGGTACTCAACTGTAATCTTTGTGCACCTTTATTTCAGAAGGACAATTAGTTCACACACTTGCTCAACATTAGACTCTATTAGAATTAACATGCATACACATTATTTTTCAAATTTTTTCTTGATGGATATGGAAAATTATTGTTCAATATAGTCTAATGTTGAGCAAGTATGTGAACTAACCGTACTTCTGAAATAAAGGTGCACAAAGATTACAGTTGAGTACCTTTTTTTGTTCGAATGTTGATTTGTATTTGACAAACTCGTGTATTCAATGTTTAGTGGAACTTTTGAGGAACTTTTAGGTGTCATAATTACCGTGCACGCATCCTAGAGTAGATGAGTTCATATTAAACCCAATAGGTTTTGATAGTACTAAAATTTCAAAACCTTGCCAAGTTACATATTTTAAAAATAACGTGTATGCATGTTAATTTTCTCTTGATGGTTCCCAAATGATTTTTTTCTTTCTTATGTTGATAAAGATTCTAATGTCGTTATTTCTTTATAGTTGGATGAATGGTAACTAATTTATTACTAACAATAACATTAACTATACACATTTTTTAATTCAAGAGATATAAATGATGATTTTTTTTTGTCACATTTAATTTTTTTTTTATGATCATAATAATGAGGAAATATAATCAATGTATATTTATAATTGAAGGAGGTTACAAATCTTACATCCGTCGGTTGTATTTGGCTGGGATGAGACTGGGATGGTCGGATGCAACGGTTGTCTCTCAAAATGTTATCTGACCGTCCAATATCACAAACCCCTTTTGTTTTGTATTATATACTAGATTTTGAGCCCGTGCTACGCACCGGACGGACCCCAAAACCATTCACCATCATTTGGTCCATGTCTGCTACGTATCGGGCATCTTTTAATTTTAATTATATTTTTGATTTGGTAAAGCTCGGCTTCGCCTTGCCTCGCCCCATCCCGTCCCGATTTGATTTGGTGTGGCTCGGCTCCGCCTCTCCCCGATTTGAGAAGAACAGATGAATATCACTTTAACCATATTCTTGGTTTAGTGTGACGTGGCTTCGCCTTGCCCCATCGTGCATTTTTGACTTGGTATCGTGGGGCTTCTCCCCCACCCGTCGTGCATTTTTCAATTTGGGATGGCTCGGTTCCACCTCGCCCGTCACTTATGACTTTTGATTTGGTATGGCTCGGCTCCGCCTCTCCCCATCCCGTGGGATTTTTGATGAGGTGTGGCTCGGCTCCGCCTCGCCCCCGTCCCGACCGTGAATAAAAACTTATAAGTTAATATGATTGATGATGAAAGCCTACACAGATCCATTATGAGAGTTACTCGAGCCAAAGAATGACCAAAGAATGTGCAATCAAGTCATTAGTTAAACAGATTATAATATCGACTGAAAAAAAGGCCAATGATTCAAACAACACAGGTTTAGAACAAAAATAAATCCAGTATCAAAAATTGAAAAATTCTCTATACATGAGCCATCGGGTTAAGATTAATCATGTTAACTAACAAAAATGACCAACAACAATGCAATTTTGAATACATAGTAATTTAAACAATTAAACAACATATTTGACATTGATTTTTCATACTCATAGTTCTCCCCTCCCTTGCTGCAATCACGATTTTTTTATTACAAAAATTCAAAACTTGAGCGATCAATGTTAATGTAAATTCTATATAGTTTTTAACTCAGTACTAATTGTGATCAATTCAGGTTGGTTAATTTAAGAAGTTAGAACAATACTTGTCTCACCTACATTATCAAACAAAAGAGAGCAATGCTTAATTTTAGTTGGTCATACCTTACATACAAACCTTCTTTGTGAACTCTATGATGAATAGATATAACCCCTTACTGCAACAATAAAAAAATTAAAAAATTCCATGCAAACTGTACACTGAAGAGTAAAGATAATAAATCCATTCCCATAATTACCACAGAATATAGTATACCTGTTGAGAATCTGATATATTCCCGTAGAAAATATTAGTACCTCGAAGCCCTAAACCCAACACAGGATAGATTCAACCTAAGTATTAACTCTTATTCTCCTGATAATACTTATCTGAGTAGGATTCCTTCGTAAAAGAAAATTGTAGAAGAAGGAAGAAAAAAACACAGACAAACATAGTTCCTTGTATTTCTCGATTGAGAATGTGTTTTAAGAATCTATTTTAAAGATTTAGGAAACTCGATAGAATTGGGATAGTTATAGGAAACATAGTTAATCTTACCTTTGATAACTCATTCACAACAACTCTTGATGTTGTAGTTTGGATGTCTGTCGATAACTGGGAAGGTGGCCTAGCAAATAAATTATCAGTCGACAAAAATTCAAAAGAACATAGTTTGAAAGAAAAGCAACCAAAGAAAAAAAATACGCACCTCATAGTTTCGGATGGATGAAAATAAATATTCTCTTTGATTGAAGCCTTTTGATATGAACGTAATACTTAAGAACATGCATAGTCTTATATAAGATTTTTTGTCGTTTCAGAATCAGGACACCTCTCTGTTTCCGAAAACATAGCTATACTTAGAAACCTCACACATGTTAGTTTAGCCACAATCATACACTCTTGTCTCCCACTCCATATTCTAAGAAAAAACTCTTTCGAATCAAACGACTAACTCTAGTCTTCTAAAACATTATTGGGTGCTTTGCATGGCGAATATCCCTGAAGTATATAAAAAAAATTAAATCACATCAAGGTCACTGGTGTGTTTCTTTGAATCTATATTTTCCACGTTTCCAACGAATCCCTGCTATGACAAAAGGAAACTACATATTTAAAACCTATTACTAATAAAATTCAAAATATTACAATCCATAATGTACTGTGAAACTAGAAGATAAAGAAGGAGACACATAGTAAGGGGAAGAAGAGAGAGAGAGATTTCTTATTCATGTGTATGGAATACAGAGTTCAAGTCTCTATTTATAGCGATAGAGGACTTGGTGCCCAAGGTATGTAAACCCTAATTGTTTGTACCATGAGTAAAACTGCCACATATTGGGCCAGAATGTTGCCTAAGCCATAATTCAGCTGCCATCCAAGCCCGCTAACCAGTAAACCGGAGCATCCCACCATCCTGCCCAGTACTACATAAAGTCAACGCTCGGTTAATGGTCAAAGTCAACGCTCGGTCAATGGTCAAAGTCAACAACCGGCCAACGGTCAAAATCAACCATCAGTCAATGTCAAGAACGTGTTGCCGATAATGCTGCCATACAGTTTCCACTCTTGTTACCAGCTATGCTGCCAACCAATTCCCAGCTAATTACCCTATTGCACTGCCAACCAGTCTCTACCCGTGCAGCTAATCCAGTCTGCCAGTCAGCATCCATCCATACCGTCAGCTATTATGCCTGTCAACCACCAGTCCAGTTTTCCAGCATGCATAATTTATCATGGAAGCATGAATGGACAGTTTCATGCAGAATTGAAGATGGAGGCATGCAGTATTGATTCCAGTAATTTCATGCAGAAATCATGATGGAGGCATGCAGTATTGATTCCAGCAGTTTAATGCAGAAATCATGATGGAGGCATGAATGAGAGTAAATGTCATTTAAGTTTATATTGAAATTAGATATTGAACTGTATAAAGAGGGAGGCGAAGTAAGAGAAAGAACATACACTGTAATACAATTATTAATAAAAAATCACTCCCAAAGAGGATTCACCCGTGGATACAGGCAAACCATGCCGAACCACGTAAAACCTGCGTCTATTGGTTTGTGTTCCAATTTGTATCCTAGCCCTAAATACTCACCAAATTATCCATTCATCGTGTTTCGTTCCCATAAGTAATTTTGGGTACAAACACTAATCTTAGACACAAATGGCATCTTAGTAATTAAACTTTTGGTTTATAACACTCCCCATGATGACCACTGTGGCTAAGTCATTACAAATATACTTGGAAAACTCAAAAGAGAAAAACCTGAAATTGCAGAAGCACGTAAAGACTTGAAACAGTGTTGAAAACGCAAATGTTGCCAAGTTAAAACCTTGACAAGGAAAACTCAGTGGGACAAAACCTTGACAAAGGAAAAAGAGTACAACATCATAAGTCCAGTTAATGCACCTTTGATGATGGCGCTCCCCCTGATGAGTACTTCAGTAAAATATTGGCTTGCAAATCTTTGAGTCGCAACTTCCCAATTTGATGAACGTATTTCTTGAATGCAGAAGATTCTTGTTATTTCGTAAAGAAAATTGCTACTTGATTAAGTATTCTTTTGTGTAAGTCTATTAACAGTAATTTTCTCGAGTCTCCATGCTTCTTTAAACACATTGACAACTTGTGTCTTGGTTTGCTAGATTCTCGGAGATGATTTGCAAAGATAGTTGATGTAGTTTCTTCATCAAAATGCCAAGATATAGATACATTAGTGTAAATGAACAAAACGATATTTAATAACACACACTGTATGGGGTTCATAAGGACATCCAAATTCTAGGAGATGGTTATGTTTATTTGGTCTAACAAAATAACCTAGTGAATGGTAGGAATCCATTAAATAACAAAAATTGATACAACTCCCCCTTGGATGACCACCATGTTGAAATAAATTTCCTCACTAAAACCTTGCCAGTAAAAACCAATGGGAAAAAATATGTACGAAGGAAAAAGAGCACAAATATCAACATTAAAAGAAATTTAAACGTCAAAGGTGTTGCCTCGCTAAAACCTTGTCAGGAAAACCACATGAGACAAAACCTGAAACGAAGTGAAAAGTGTACAACTTTTGACATATTTATCGATGCTAACCCAACTATATGAGTTTTTCAAAAAATAACTCTAGTATATCTTAAAGACGAGTTTATGCTAGCATAATTTTAATAGCAGATTTAAGAAAGAAAAATAGAAATAAAATAGAATTTATGCTGCTAAAGCGTGGATTTTTGTGTTTTTAAGGATTCCCAAGAGACTTATAAAGCTGATATCGTCAATTATTTAATCTAGATTCTTGGTTTTGTACCAAATTTCTAAAAACACAAAGAGGATTGTTCAACCTGGCATAATCAAGTCAGGTGGCTGCCTGAATATGTTCCCGACCACATTTATTGTGTAAATGCAATACGAGTCCTTCAAGGATTACCATGCTAAAAGCATCATACATGGAGAACAAAAATTTATTGAATCAATGTATGCCAAATCAATCATATTTCTCATATACCATATTATGACTACACCAACATGTATATTCCTTAGATCCAAAACCGCGTTAATTGAGAAATTAATCCAACTTAATTGGATTGTTCCAACAATCCACCATTTTTTTTATTATTTCAGTAGCTACACTAAATGAATATTCGACGGAATATTAATTAACTATGATCCCACACAATTCTCAAACACAATTCATATAATTACTGGTACCAGTGCCCGCATGCATTATAATCTCATATTATTCAAATGAGAAGATATGAATTTTGGGGACGTGAATCGTATTATGATAGACTCTATTGGAACACTATCTATAGCCTATATAATGATGCTACATGATTTCTATATGTGATTGGATTTGCCTTTTTAAACGACATAGTTAAGCTTATGAGAAAGCTAATTGATATATTTTCACGCCTATTTAATGGAAGTATTTTTCGATTTGATCATGATGGGAGAGAAATGATATAACCTTTTAGGTTAATTAATGTCAACTTCTAATAACACAGAGTCTCCCCCTGATTCTGGCGGAAATTGTCTTCTCATATACGAAAATAAATTGCGTAGAATGTTATCCGATTAAATCAAGGACATATACTCATAATATATTCTGGATTTTAAGAATAATAACAGTTGGACTGTAGATAACGACTTCAAAAGCCATAAAAAAAATTCCTTAAAAATTGTAGTCTACTTGACATACAAATATAACATCAACCATGAATTTTAATGGTTACAACCAAAAGCATAAAAAACATGCTAATAAATCTCCAAAAAAATAAAAATTGTGACATTTACAAACAACAAGATAATGATTCAGAATGAGATTTTGGACACTTCTTTTTCAAAAGAAATTAACTTCAAGATCAATTTAGTCACAACAAGGACTAATAATATAGGTTAACGAACCGGGTGCTCACCCTTTGATCTTTTGCGTCAAACTGTATTCCAGCTACAAGTGGAACGGTCCAAATATTGGAGATTATTACGGAGAGAAAAGATAAAAAAATCCTCAATATCCCTCGAGAATGCAGCAATTCTGTGTTTGGTCGGCGTTTGCAATTGGAAATACCATAACGATATTTATCCCTTTGGGATCGATAGGGAAAAACAAAACCTAGTTGGCTTATATGTTTCTTCTTAAGAAAGATAAAGAAATCATTTTCTATATTGAATTTAGAAAAATCCATGGTTTCCGGTAAGAAATGGAAACCAAATGATATTGGTAGAAAGAACCAAACTATATCATATCGACGAAGAAAGAAAAAAAAAAGTTGTCATGTTAGTCATCGCATAGGGGATAATCCACTTTGTGGTTAAACAGATGGTTTCTTGTAAAGAAATAGAAACCACATAAAAAAATCACATGATCTTCATCCAATGGACGAAGATACCAAACTTGATTGGCCGTAGGATTTTCAACCATGCACGTGATTAATTACCGTAAAGATAATTAAATTTCGATAACACCAGATTTTGGTGATTACAGTTTCATTAAAAGAATAGGAACTGAAAACCATCTTTTGATAGATTTGTTTTTCTTTCTCTATACAAAAAAAAAATAGAGAAGGAAGAAAATCAATTTGATAAATCACCCACAACACATATATAATACAAAAATAACAATTAATAATCTAATATATATATATAATTTATGATTATACAACAGGAGGGTTTGTTGTTTCACCCAGCGGCCAGGATACATAGAAAATTCTAACTACTGGCTAAGATCTACCTTCCGTTCCTAGAATAACGCACTGGATTGGATAATCCAATGGTTGCCCGTCACTCAATCCCATGATAGATGTAATGATGTATTCATTCACTGACTTAAAAGCGGATCATAAAAATCATCCTTCATTGTAACGCACATCAGCGTTCTTTTTAGGTTAGAGTTTCTTCGGTTCCGCTTCACATCTCTTCGTGTTGTTGTGGTATTTTCTCTTTAACTTCCTGAATCTGTAACGTATCATAAACCCTAGAATTATATGTTCGTGGATATTCCCAATCAAGGTTTTCTCCGTGTTAATTTTGCATGCATCTCAAAATAAAAAATAAAATAAATGCTCTTATCCTTGCATTAATTGGATCAGGTCTATAAAATGGCTATTGCGGATCGAAATCAACATCAGTTCCAGTCGAGCATGTGAGTATTCTTTCCCTAGAATCAATTTATGGTTTACATCTAATCTCTGTCCTTTTTTTTTTTTTTGGTTTCGTTCATGCTGAATTGCTTGAGCTTTCGATCTCCAATCCTGTGGGAAGTTGTGTTGCGGTTATTGGTTTTCCATTCCTAATTTTAGTTTTCCAATTTGGTTGTAGAATCGTTCATTAGGTCTGCACTGTGAAAATCCCTAATTTTATTATTGTTTAGTACCAATATCCGGTTTGATTCTCTGCTTGATTCTCCGAAATTATAATTTTATTTTTCTGTTTAGTGTGCATAGCTTCAAAACCCTCGAATTTGCATCCCGAATTCGCAGGCAACAAGCAGACTACAGCTTCAAGAGTTTACGAGCCTCGGCATCAATCATACATTCCTTCAAGAGCTTAATGCGTTTGTTTGATGAGAATTAATTTTTTAGATTTGTGTATTCTTTGCAATTTTGATTTTTGGTATCTGAATACGATAGGTAATTTGGTGTCTTCAAATTGGCTATTATAGGATTTTTTTATTGTTTTTATGTGTGAAGACCTACCAGCTATTGAATATTGGTGAGCACTCTTGGAGTGTACAAACGATGCTTCTAGAGATAGTACGATACTTACTCTATTTTAATCACTAGGCACAAGTTCACATTTTTAAATTTCAAAGATTTCTTGCTCAAGAATCATCAACACATGTTTAATAGGTCTGATATCTAAAATCTAAATATATTTTTCCTTATAAAGTTATTTAGGGATGTGTACTTATAGATGTTGTTTGTGTTCTGCAGTATAAGTCTCTTGTTTCTAGATGTTGTTTGTGTTCTGCAGTATAAGTCTCTTGTTTTTTTTGTGATGTGAAAGGTGTTAAAACTCCTGTAACTCCATTGGATTTTGCATCTTTTTCTAGGTGTACCGTGAGCCAGATGACAGCAATGGAAACTTACATTTTATGGTTGGCAGGGGTGTAATCACTAGAAAATCATTTCACAAATAATTTCTTACAATTTATTGTTTCTGAGTGATCGCATGTCGTAGGGAGTTGTAATACTAAATCATTTCATGTTTGTGACATTGAAATCAATTGTAGAAGATACCCGAGAATTGGAGAAATTGTAACCAAAGGCATACTTTTAGAACTTGGGGAATTCGCAGAAAATCAAAATGATTTACAATGTTTCAAGAGAATTCCTAGGTTCCCATATTTATATTTGAAAATCAAAAACAGTGTGCAGGCTAAAATGTCAATTGTGCACTAGAAATAATACATTTACGGATTAATAAGAGGCAATCAACATTGCATCAACTACTGTTCTAACCCATATGATACTCTTAAACTCTTGATTTCCTGTTTACCTTCACATTTGTCTTCATTTCCATTCAGATACACATGACATAGGTTTTAACGAAGGAGTTATTTATAGTAGGGTACCATCAATATGGTTGCAGTACAAGGAGTCTGGAGTGCTATTATTATGTGGTTTCACCATTCAATAGTTTGCAAACCAGTCTTTGAGAGTGTTCCTAATTATGGGATATGACAAATGGCAGTCCGCTACGGGTCGAAGAAGCACAGTTAGATAACTATGTCATCAACAATTACGTAAGTAGCTCTGGGTTATCACAGTAAGTTTCTAATTATTCTCTTGATTTAAATTTTTTAAAACCATCCTGTTGTGTTGTGTTTTCCAGTACGCAGCTACCTCAAGCTCTAGGTGAGGTGACATGCAGACCACAGCCTCAAGAGTTCAGTTACCAATCCTACATTCCTTGATGATCTAACAGAAGCTTCCGGCAGTTACTATATACAAGTTCAACTAAATACAATGCTCATCACATGTATCTCCCTTAAGCATACACCCGAGAACGTTATACTTTGTGAAAAGAATGACAGTAAAATCAAGGGCTAAGAGTAGAACATCTTAGGAGATTCTAATTGGCACGCACAATATCAGGTTAGTGAACATCACTAGATACTTCCAGGTTAATTAGTTGTTACTTAGTAAACATGTTGTTTTTAAGGATCTTAGTAAACATGTCCACCACAAAAAAAAAAGTTGATCCTGGCAGTGGCACATCGGTTGTTGTAGGTCTTGGAAATATATTTCTTGATGTTTTTTATTTTCTGGTGTGTATCCAACAAAAATTTTGCTACACAACTTCACTGCAAAACGTACTCCTTCATCGATGTTTAAATACAACAATCAATTTCATGTCACTTGATTACAAGCAACATAAGTGCTAATTACTAAAACTGGATTACTCTTTATATATACATTTAATATTTACTGCTTGAAAAGCATATGTGGTTAGATTGTAATCACTAAGCTGATTTCAGTTAATATCGACACCTCCAGATATATTCCCAGACAGATCCATCCACGAGTATGAACAATTCCGCGCCAGCAATTATAACTTAATATAAGTTTGCCATCTTCTAGAACGTTGCACCTTTAGTTGACATTAGAATGGAAAACATGCAGAAACCGCTTTAAAGGCACAAAAAATTGTTTATACACTGGACTTTAATATTTTAACATTTTAGTTCTCTTTATCTTCTAGTGATTATATGTGTTTTTTCTTCTTCTTTTCTTCTTTTTTTATTTGGTTTCCACTTACCACCGTTACTCGCACAAACTCCTCAAACACAAAAATAAATAAATAAAAGTTAGTTACATGTCTATCTAAGCACAATAACTGATTACATTATGGTATGCTTGGATAGTTGCTGGGACTTGGATTTTCGCACTTTACTAGGAACTAATACTCTTTGGTTTTGATAGCCCACTTAAGTGGCTGCCTCAGAAGACTAATTCGTTTATAATTTATAATATGGTTATAACTTGGTTAGGTAGTTATGAATTTACCAACCTGATTTTGCCATGGTGACGAAAGGGAACTACAATTTAATTGACTTTCATTAGAAGCTATGACCATTGGATCTTTAAGAGATGACCGCTCCCAACTTGATGGAACTCATCTAAAGAGATAAAAAAAATGGTTGTGACGTACATGTTAAGAATGCCAAGTTGATGTTAGTCCATGTTCTTAATTATGTTAGTCCATGTTCTTAATTTTTAAACTAGAAGACCTTAAATATGTTATACTGTTTTTCTTTATTTGGTTGCTAGAAATTATATTTCAAAATGTCATGCACAAAAAAAGCTCAGTTCAAGTTAGTATTTGATTTATGTTATGTTCATTTTTAATGTAATTTTACCTTCCTTCATTTTTTTGTTGCAGTCTGCACTAAAGTGGAATTTTCGCCCCAGCGCATCCAAACTCTTGACAGGGTATGGGGTATTAACGTACTCTCTAGCACCCTAGAATACTAAGGACTTATATTCTTCAGGATGTGGCAAAAGATGTTGTGGTATCTGGTATCTTGCCCTCACATATTTAGTATTTGTATATTTTCCAATGTATTGTTGTCATGTAATGTAGGTTATTGCGCCTACTGCAAAACAATCACCAAATTTCCTTGGAGTCTGAAGTATGAACCTAAGTTCGAGAGTGGTAAGCGGTTAGCACTGCCAGCAGAGAATTTCAAATACAGTGGTTTTGATTGAAATTTTACCATGTAAACTGAATTATTATGGGTGTTAAGGGAAGTGAATGCCGGAAATTTTTTATGGAGGTGATGCTGGAAATTTTTTATGGAGGTGTTTTGTTATCTTCTGGTGGTGAATTAATTTACTTATCCAAGTTATTAATGTGTGTTGTTTCTCGATTTGAGATTTGCTAAAATCCATTGTCAAATGGGTATTTTGTTTCTCCTTTCCGGTTTGGACCGGAATATACAGAGAGTCGGAGATGTTAAATGTCCCAAATGTATAAAATGTACAGAGAGTACTCACAGATTTTAAATGAGCCAAATGTATAAATTTGAACATCGTGATCATAAAGTATATAAATGGACAGTTGATTTCCCTGTGAAATAGCCCGTGCCGTTAAAGCACTCTCATTATATTCAATTTGGCACATGAAACGCCCCTCAAATAATCGTTAACCTGAAATGTACTTCACAAAAAAAAAAAAAATCAATTTTACATTGTGCGGCATATGAAGGTTTCCCATCTCTGACTTTAAATAAAATACTTTCAATCCTTGACATTTACAATTAACTCACGAAAAAGATCAAGGGACTTGATGCTGCATATCATAAGCCTCCATGCATTGATTTAGATCAATGAAACTGATAGTAAAAAAAGGGAAAGTAATTAAACTTAATAAAACTGATATGATTTTCTTGATGTCCAATGAAAACAACACAAAAAACTACGTTAATTTCCAACATTTTCTTAGTGTCCATTGATGTGATCTATTTTCACAAACTTTTAATTTTAAATATTGTCTAACACCCCAGCATAAAATAGTGTAAAATAGGCCGTGCCGGTATGGCACGGGTCATTCCCTAGTATGTAAACATAATTGGTTAAACTTATATACCCGATATAAAGATATGCAATATATAACTTGGATTAAAAATATTATATATATATACCAGAATCCATCCAAGCGTTGTCAATTCTTTTTGGCTCATGCTCAGATGCAAGTATCGAAATTTGTAACCACCCAATCCATCCATGAGTAGCTTTGATATCTTGTCGACCGAATGGTCAACTAGGATCAGAGAATCAACATCTCCCTTAGCTTATTGGGAAATTATTTTGCTCTAGCAGCGCTAGAGCATTTTTTTGAACTAGCAGCGTTTGCGGCCATTGGATGGAAGAAATGTGATGTCAGCAGAAGACAAAAAACATGCAATGACGTCACATTCACAGGATCTAATGGTTAGAATCGCTGCTAGAGCAAATGCTTCTAGAGCAAACTCGTTCCCAGCTTATTGTAAATGTTACAAATGGATCTGACTTGATCACAAAAGGACAAATTAATAAAGTTAGTTATGAATTAAACTTTGTCATATAATAAATTTATTTTAAGAATAGAGGTTAAGATATATCTAATGTCTCCTTTGCGTTCGCATATATAATGGAACCCATCTGATCACACCATATTGATGAAGAAGAATTTATTTATTTTTCGCTTAGTTGGTAGAGTTACGTGCGTGATAACATACCGTGAAACTAGAAAATAGAGAAGGAGACACATACTAAAGGGGAAGAAGAGAGAGAGATTTCTTATTCATATGCATGGAATACATAGTTCAAGTCTCTATTTATATAGATAGAGGACTTGGTGCCCAAGGTATGTAAACCCTAATCTTAGACACAAAGGGCATCTTAGTAATTAAACTTTTGGTTTATAACATAATGATCGTATTTTAGGTACTGGATAGAGGATAATAATAAAATCTTTTGGATTGGATGATAGCATGTATCAGTCACTCTATCTTGTATATTTTCCCAACCAATTAGTCATTTTCTTTTATGTTTCCCAAATCCGAATAGAGGTTGTTCGTAGAAAGCTTATTCAGTAGATGTATATCTTATAAGTTGATGTAGTCCTCAGAAGACCAATTACTCTATTTAGAAAGCATCAACTTCCCGGTCAAATTGATGAACTACGACATAATAAAACTGAATGAAAAACTCCAATTAAGAAGCATAAAAAGCTTACCCGGAAAAAAACCTAAGAATTCACTAATAACTTCCACTTCATATTCTATGATCTTCAACGACGATGATTCCGGAAACAACCTCGAATAGATATATCACGATCTTCATCCCATTGTCAACAGTGGTACCTTCATCAAACAATAAAAATTATCAGAAAACAAAATCAAGAGAAACCCCAAAACAAACTAAATAGTTTTACCTTTAACGGATATTATCACGATTGTTACCAAGAAGAAGGATGTTGTGTAAGGGTTTCTGAGAAACAAATTAACAAATGACAACAATTCGAAAAACATATATATTCTTTTATATAGATCCAGAGAATGTTAACTAAAGTAATCTTAAAGAAGTGAAATCAATTAAGAAGTCAATATACACCTCATATTGGTATACCGACAAATCAATCTTTCTTGAAAAAAACGGTAACACGGGACTATAATCATTCAAAGAAATCTAACACGGTGAATACTTTTGATATAAACAGAAGAATGAACAGGCAAAGTCTTTGATAGAGAAAAAAGAATTACTTTGAGCCAACTATGAATAACAAAAATGGAAGGAGCCTTTTATCATTGATAATCAAATTATTGTTCCTCAAAATCTTAGGTTAGACAATGACAAATTATTTGTGACATATTAGATTTATGGTTTTAGGTTATCTCTATGATTTTAATCCAACACTGAATATCTATTATACAAACATAATCAAAACCAAACTGTATACAATCAATGAATCAATTCACCATGAAAAACCCATACACTACAACATCGTTCTCAAAATTGGTTCTGCCAGAGCCATTATCTCCCTCCATTAGTCAATTTAAAAACCTTCCCTTCCTCAGCATCGAATAATCAAAAACCCTAATCAAACTCAAAAGGGTTAGGTTTTTTTTTTCCTCGAAGGTTTAGTTTTTTCTTTTTATTTCCCATTTTTTTTATTCACCCCTATAATTTTGTAAATTTTGTGAGAAAAAAAAGGGCTTGCTATCATTTGAGGGATTGGTTTTTGGAGTAAAATTAGAGGAGAGAAATTTTGGAGCAATTCTAAGAGGAGAGAGAAATTTAGAGCAATTCTAAAGGGTGGGTGACGCTTACCGAAAGTGGGTATTCTCACCGTGCGACCTGAGGGCTCATATGACTTAGGATTTTAAAGGTTTTGATATTACTTTGTATAGTCTATATATATCTCCAAGCCTTAATCAATTAAGTTGTAATTAATGCTGCGATTTTTCTTCTTCTTTATCTATGAGTTTTAGGGTTTCTCTTTTGATCGTTGATGGCATCTGATCATTGCATTCAGCCAAACTTCATAATTTCAGTAGTCACTGATAATTTGTAGTTATCACATGTTTGTGATAATCGTTGTTCAAGATATCATGAATTCTATAATTTTTACAGTTGACGTTTTTTAGGATTGAGCTAACATTTTTTAATTTTAATTTCTTCTACCAGCTAATGAAGGCGAGCATTGAAGTCATTATTCACTTTGAAGAGGATTCATTATCTTGCCGTGTGACTAAAACTACTACTATTGAAACTTTGAAGACTATTTTATGTGGTCGATGCATGGATTGTTCTGAATCCTTGGTCGATACGTTTCGTATTACAGGGGCAATGTAATCAACTGTATGTTGATACTAATTTTGTGCTCCAATCAGTGTTTGATTATTTATTTTTAATGATAGGTGTAGCAACTGTTAGCATTTTCTGTGAGAGATTGGTTTGTTTCCCATCTTAAACATCACCATCATCATGCCCTAATCCTATTTCATCTTCTTATTCGGCTAAAAATCCCACTACAACTCCGCCTAAAGGGTGGTATACGGGGTTAGCAAATTTCACGAGGCTTACCAATCTAATAGGTCAAATGATAAAGAGTGCTTTGTTTTGTACTGTTTTTTCACGAGTTTACCTATTTAGTAGAACGAGCGATAAAAATTGTAATCCGTTCATTTCAAAAAAAAATATAGGCATGTTTGTTTTGAACAAGCTTGAACTCTTTTTTACTGGGCTATTACAGAACTGTTCTCTTTCTTTTTCCTCTCCCGACTTTCTCTTTTTCAGACTTTTCTCACTCCAAAACCCATGAAACCTTGAGCTTTCTCCTGCTCAGATCGGCTCCATTGGAGCAGGTTTCAGCAGGTGAAGCTCAACCCAACTTCATCATCCCTTTAATCTTTCTTATTTGCTTTGATTTCATCGTTTTAGCTAGACTTAGGGTTTGAATATAATAGTTTTTTCTAGATCTAGATTTAGTTTTATCTACTTTCGTTGTTGATTTTTTCTTCTAGGGCTTTTTACCCTGGTTTTAATTTCGGTGATAGATTTTAGGTTTGGTAACTTTGTTCTTCTGTTTAGGAATTTTTCTAGTCTGGGTTATTGTTGTTTGTATTCAATCTTCAGAAGAGTTGGCTGAATGGAAGAAATGTCTTTCTACAGAGAAAAATCATCAGCGACAACAAGAATAGCAACATCTCAACCCAGGGAAACAAGGACAGCAAAAAATCGATCAAGATCTTCATCAAGTTCATCATCAACTACTACACCCGTTACTCTAATGCTGAGTCAGCCCGATTCGCTTCGATTCAGACCTTTCAAGGCCGATTCAGATAACCAGTGCTACTGTAGACACCTTGGATACTGTTACTATAGACACCTTGGATACTGTTGCTGCTACTTCTGTTACTGTTATTTGGGTCTTTGGTACCCTGATTGCATTAGGCAATCAAAATTTAAAACCATCAATTTATGTTTTTTACATGCTCTGAGAAACATTGGGTTGGATCCCATCCAGTCATTGCTTTGTGTAGTGATACATTCTGGTTTTCTTTCAAAACCAGTTTGGCCCCTTGATAAATGGTCCTCTGTAATTGTTTTTAGGTCTGAAAAGATAGAATTGCTAGGCAAGAATTGGTGGAGACATTATGATTTGGATGATTATGTTGTGATCTTGAAAAATTTGTATAAGGTTTCCGACTTCCTAAATCGGCACTATCTATATATATCATTTGAGATTATCTTCTTTTCTGGAAAAAAAAAAAAAAAAAGCTTTAACTCTTTTTTCATATTTTTTCCGAATTTATCCTTATAAAGAAATAGTTCCTTATATTTTAAAGAGAGCAAAAAAAAAGTCATTTTTTTAGACGAAAAAAGGGTAAATAATACAACATTTGACTTTTCATTTATGAAAATTAGCCTATTCTATTTGACATATCCCCGAGTAAGCAAACCTAGCCTTTTTTTTCTTTGAGGAAATATTATTCTATACTACAGTGGTAATTTCGTGGAGTTTGTGAACCTCCGGGTAATAGTCGTATTCTTTTATATGAACTTGAGATTGTTTTAAGCGAATGATCCGATCCATTCGCGATGTCTTCCGAGGACATAAGAAACACATGAAATTGATGCATTTCCTATTCGATAAGCATGGCCCTCCTTGATTAGGAATTTATAGATGACATTTATTCTTGAAAAGTTGTTCTATTTTCAATAAGGCTGCACAAATAACCCGGTGTACCGGACTTGAACCGGCCAAAAAAAACCGTATCGATCGGGACCGGTAGTAGCCGGTACTCTGAGGAACGGGACTGGGATTAAGAACCGGCCAACACCAGGTACAGGGACCGGTTCTGCTAGAATTCCCGGTATGTACCGGACCAAATTACCGGTTTATTTTTAACCCTTGGATTAATTGAATCATAGCCGTTCACATTAGGTTTTTGTAACTCACTCATCTCTTTCTCCATCACATACTCAGAATATTAGTTTCTCATTCTCTCACTCGTCTTCTTCTTTTCTCTCAACTGAAACAAAAACAACTTCACAATTCTTAGATTCAATTCTTCAAGTTCAAGTTTTTCTTCACCTCCACGGCTCCACCACTACCTTCTTCTCACTAACATGAATATCTATGATCTTTTTTTTTTTTGTTCATCAACGAATTTCAATGGACTGACGAATAGCATAGATCTGTCATCTGTGAAGTACGACCACCATCACCACTCTATCACTTCTACTTTTGATTATCACGTAATTGATTTTGGGTACAATAGCTTGTGTTCAATTGATTTTGGGAATAGCAGTTCTATTTCTAACAAATTTAGGGTTCATGTATTACTGATTTGTAAAATTTATATACCTTATAATTAATTGAATGTTTGATTTATGCTTTGTTTGAGATTGAGTTGGAATTTTATACCATGATTTCGATGGTTGTTTCAAATGGGTTTCTAGAATTGAAGGTTAGGGTTTTGAAGGAAGTTGTTGTTAATGGAAAATTGATTAAATTGAAGATAACTGGTGATGGTATGGTCTCACTCAAGAATGGGTTTGAATTATTGGTTCGATTTGAGAAGATTCATTGAGGATTAGAAGACTTGGAAGAGATAATTTGTTTTAATTGTGTTTTATTTTGTAATTTGAGTTTTGGTAGTCATGAATGACTCAATCTTAGCATTGTATGTGTGTATATGATCTAATTTTTCCATCTCTTTAATCTCAAATAGTTTAAGTATGTATATAATCTTGATGTGTTCATTATAAATTGATGTTGGTGGCACCGTAATGAAGGTGGATGTGCAGAAAAAAACCTAGATGCTTGTAACGTGACCCAGCATCAAGGACCGACAACACCAGGTACAAGTACATGTACCGGTCCTCAAAATGGGGTACCGGTCAACACCAAGTACAGGGACCGGTTCCATAAGAGAACCGGGCTGTACCGTCCCATGTGCAGCCCTAATTTTCAACGCATCAAAACCATAGGAACTTGTCCAACTCTATCTCCTTTTTTTCCTTCTTTTTATTACTAGTGTTAATTCTTTTCGAAAAGATGTAAAGGAACATATTCTTTCCAAATGATTGGTCAGGAAAGCTAAAGACTAACAGCAACACCTGTCGAAAAATAAAATGCCAGCTTCGCTCTCTTTAATGTTCCTTTTCGATTCCTTCCTTGTCAACACTTCACCACTCTCACTCTCTACATGTGTATTAATAGGCCTCCATTTCTATAGGAGAACATTAGTGAGCTAATGATGGAAGTATTTTCTTTGGTAGAGAGATACTGAAGATCAAGTCATAACAGATTAAGAGGTATGTACACGTCATGAACTTTTTTTTTCTTTCTCTACATTCAATTATCTTTTCAATATTTATAGCCAAAAATAAAAGAGGGAGATCCCCTCACACTACTATTTACGTACTATCTTACCCTTTAGATGTTTTTTTTTGTGTGAATAAAAACGTATTCGAAGCTAAGATTTTGAGGTTATATTCGTCTTATAAAACTTTACATATCCAGAAAAAATGAATAGAAATATATCAAGCCTTATCATCTACTAATCTTATTTAAACGGTTGAAAATTTGTTAATGTTAGACGGCTGATTTTCGAAGTAGTAGATGGTAGAGTTATAAGTTTCA
Organism: Papaver bracteatum; assembly: GCA_023529315.1. Taxonomy (NCBI): domain Eukaryota; kingdom Viridiplantae; phylum Streptophyta; class Magnoliopsida; order Ranunculales; family Papaveraceae; genus Papaver; species Papaver bracteatum. The sequence continues at coordinate 1,117,139 of JAJJWX010005377.1, read as the reverse complement.
GAATATGTGCTCATTTTTTATAAGTAGGTAGAGCTTTGCAAAATGGATATATCTTCATATTAGTTTCGAATATAGTTGTTCTTCTAGAAAAGGACGTCCAAATCGGGATATAGAGGGAAAATAGGAATGTGAAGCGATCCTCACTCCACCCAACAAGCAGTTTTATTCTTTTCAATATTAATGATTCTGTCATACTGGTAGATAATTTCTTTTAAAAGATTTTATTTTTGGCTCTATTGCAAACGAGAGACCTGAATTTATCTGCTATCTGTATTTTATCTTTTCTTTTGTTTTCCTTCCGATTATCGTTTTGGAATCTTTCAATGAATAGAGAGACATGATATTCATTTTTCCACTTAAATGGAGCTATCTCTTTAGGAGTACGAGTATCCAAAGAAATGAAATCTAACCTCCATCCACTAGCTAGCCTAGGAATAGCACCAGGCAGCAGTGCATTGGATAATTTTCGTTTTCCCATCACGGACCAGTGTAAGGCTGTCGTACTCTCTCCAAGACCGTACAACTGCCAAACTGCATGCCAGAGTAAGAGCAATAATCCATATTTCCACTTGCTGCCTCTTGCTGCCAAGCGAATCTTACTCAATTATTAGACTTTCCTTTTGTGTTTCAGGCCCCTACGAAGTCCAGCAGTTATACTATTTTGCAAAAAATTAATAAAAACATCGCAAAAAACAATGAAATATGGAAAACGACCTTGAAAGGTTTGGCCCATAAGGATAATGAATCTATTTCACTGTCAACTAGTACATCTGTACATGAACCGGAGGTGTTGATCTCTACCAAACAGAAAAACCGGAGGTGTTAATTATAATTGAGCTCTGCTACACGAACCGCCAAAAAAAACAGAGCAGAAACCGACCAGACACATAAATTTGGTGGGCCCCACCGGAGGGGAATAGCAGGGGTCCCATTTACACTGTGCATGTGTGTGCCCGGTTTCTGTGGAGTTTTTTTCCACGATTCGGCAAGCTTTTTTTATTATAATTATAAGTTTGTCTAGAATTTCATGACTCTTTTTTATATAAGAACACTATCTAATATCATCATTTTTTGACACGATCAGCGCGGAAATTGAACCTACAACTTATAAGTTGGGAGCCCAACCCTTTTAATATCAGCATTTACCATCTTATCTTATACTAATATAAAAAAATAGCTATTTTTGGTAGGAAACCCTATAAATTACTATGTTGTCCTCATTCAAATTACCAAGCTCTATAATATCATGTAATTTCAATGAAAATAAAGAACATTTTTATGAAATAAACATTACTATTCATACCCCCAAAATTTTAGTATACCCCAATTAATCTTTCAAAATTCAAATTAAATAACACCTAATTAAAATCGCTCTATAATATCATGTAATTTCAATGAAAATAAAGAACATGCAATTGGGGGATATGAAATAGTAACATTACTATTCATACCCCCAGTTAGTTTTAGTATACCCCAATTAATCTTTCAAAATAAAGGGTACATATGTATATTAAATAACACCTAATTAAAAAAGCCTCAGAAATGTACATATTTATAGAAAATTATTAACTTAACGAATACAAATAAGAATAATAATTTTTATTTTACGCAAAAAATTTCACTGCTTTCAAATTTAACATTGTTAATGAGACAATTTCACGCATATGCATCGCACATGTGTACTTACTAGTCTTAAAAACGATTCTTTATGTTTTTTTCTTTATATTATTTTATTTTTATCAAAATGCTGAGTTTTATCCAATCCAAAATCGTAATACATAAAAACAATGAATTGTTTATATTTTTCTTTTGCAAATGATATTACATAGGCCTAAGAAATTCATATAAATATTTTTAAGTGATTTTTGTATGGGATTTTAATAAAGTTAGAAAAGTAAAGGCTAATGAAGAATTAACTGTGGATATGTACTGTTGTGGATATATATAAATTTTTGTTCCGGTCTAAGTATTTTATAGAACATCTTTAGATTCGGATTCGTATCCTGCTAGTTATTTTTCTAGAATTATAGATTATTTTCTTCTTCTGCTAATGAGTTGTCAAGTCAGATTATCTATATTATCAACTAATGACGAGTTTTGAGTGCATGCAAATTTTAAAGTTTATGCTTGTTTCCATTATAGCAAAAATAGCTTGAGCCTTAAGGCGCCTTCACGGGTTCATGCACATAGTAGGATGTGAACAATGTTTGCTCCGATCGTAAGGCAATTATAAATTATGGATTTGTTTGTCAAATTTTGGTTTGATAAAATGGAAATGAAATAGTTAAAATGCTAAAACTGATGTACTTATATTAACTTTCCGTGAGTCCACGTTTGAAGTGTACTAATCGCTTAGTTTAAAGGTAAAAGTAAAGTATAACTACTGCATGTGTTTGGCTGTGGTTAAAATGACATGATCTGGGGAACATGGGGAATGGCGTCAGTGGTTATACAAAAAACCTACGTATTATCCCCTTATTGCCAAGAAAACCAATTTTTCTTTCTTTCTAAGGCATATTCCTATGCATTATGTTAAATAAATAAATAAATTGTTTGACGTGCCATGTGGCATGGCTAGGGGCGGAGCCAGCCCATTGCAAGGGTGTTCACTTGCACCTCTTGACCAGCTGGCTCCAAAGCCGATTTTAGGTCCAATTAGAATTATCTTTTTACATATAAGCTTATTTTATTTTATTTTTGCACCCCCTAAAAATGATTTACACCACATAGCAAATTTCTGCACCCCATCCCATGATTCTTGGCTCCGCCACTAGACATGACAAATGAATTTCCTCACTGTGGTAGATACGATAAATTTGATTAAAAAATATTTTCAATTGTGTTGGGTGAGACCCTAATGAATAAAAAGTATATTTATAGGGTCCATGTGAGATATTATGTATTATAAAAATTAGAGTGAGACCTTTGGATATAAAAATATAATAGAATAATGAAAAAGATAGGAGAGAATATCGCCGGCGATAAAATCTTTATCGCTCGCTGAAAATTCTATCGCGTATGTCTATATGTTATATTTGACATATTGACACATGTGTTTGACTTTGTCATACCCATAATGGATGTAAAAGTGGTAAATTTTGATGTTTGACATACTCATAGGAATAGGCAAATTCACAAATCTCTTTTATCAATTAGACGACACCTGCGTCAAATCTCTTTAGATGAGATATGACTAAGTCTTATGGGCTAGATTGGAGGTGCTAGATTAGCACTTAAGTATTGCAATTCAAAAAAAAGTGTAGCAAAAAAGTTAACACTAGTTCTCTTTCCTACTAGTTGCTACCATGTGAGCTAGCATGCTAGATAGTTACGCAGAATGATTTAGCGCTTGAAAAACCACATTTTCGCGGAATAGTTCAGCGCTAAGAGATTTATTTTTGATCTGACGACTGAGATTGGTTGCGCTGAATGGTTTAGCGCAACGTGCTGACGTGGACTGCTAATTGCTAGATTAGTACTAAAACTTAGGAGGTAGTACTGCTAATTTAGCTGTTAGACTAGCACCCCATAAGACTTAGTGTTAGAGGCAGAGCTGCAGATGCCATGGCACATACCAGAATATCCTACTTTGGTGAAAGACCGACCATCCTTTGAAGAATGTCAAAACGGTCCCAATTTGCTTTTCACCGTCTGAAAAGCACGAATCAGGACTGCTTTCCTCTTGTGCCGCATGTGTTGCCGGGGACTATCTGTCTGCCAAGGACGCCAAATATCCACAATTGCGTAACTAAGCTGGTGATATTATGGGTCCGCAATTCCAAAAAAACATTTTGCCCCTAGTAGGCTAATACAAACAAACGGATGACGTCGGTGTCCTTCTTCTTCTTTTGCTTTCACGAGCCGCGAGGTGGTGCTGTAGCGGTGCGAAAGTACAGTCAGAAATCTCAACCACCAGTTGTGGCTGTGTCAGAGAGGCATATTTTAAATGGACCCCACTCTCAACACTAGTTTATTATCTACTTAAAAAAAGACCTAAAAAAACATGTACCACAATTTAATATCATGGTACCTGTTACATAGTTAAAAAGGATTATTTGTAGGGCCTTTCAAAATTTCTTCATCATCCAATTTTGATTTTGTCATGCATGGACAGACACTAGCAACACAAATGTTTTCATGTGGTTTAAGCCTTCCACGATCACTCCAACTTCCTCTTTCATCTTAAAAAAAAATCAATTCTCTGTTTCTCGTTCACTGTCATTCAGTTTTCTCACATCAATGGATGTTGTTGATCAATGATGATTGTGATTATGATTATGATTATGTTGATGATGTTGATGATATCAACACCCGTGGAATCAGGAGATCTTTTCTCTATAAATACTGACCGTATCTCCCGATAATATCGCTTCTTGACAGCTTTGCAATATTTGTTTGTTACACTATACAGGGTTCGCAAACCTGTGACTCAATTTTGGAATTACCAACTTCGTATTACTTCTTCCTGACGGAATTTGGTGAGTCCATTTGCATGTACGTTTCGTATCAAAATTCAATTTCTTGATCTTTTTCAGTTGTTTGATCCAATTGTCCAAACACATTATCTCTGTGCCCTAGACTCTACTGCACTATTCTTTCTTTCTTTTTTTGGATTTGAATTTTGATTGATGATACAAATTTGCTGGTAATTTTTTTTGAATAGAAAGTGAAACTATGCCGGGGAATAAGTACAATGGGTATCCATCGATACATCCAACAAGATTGGAAAGATTATTGAGAGAAAGAGAGCTGAGAAAATTTAATAGGACATTTCAACCGCATGAAGATGCTAATGAAGGTAATAATAGGGATTCTGAGTTCTTGGATAATGATTTGGGTTTGAGAGATAGTAATAATTGGGATACACCTTACGAAGAAGAGTTCTTGGAACCAGCTTCTGCAACAAGAGCACTTAATGAAGGTTATGAAAGAAAAGATGGTAGACCTACTAAACAAAGGCTTTTAGTAGTTGCAAATAGGTTGCCGGTATCTGCTGTTCGGAGAGGGGAGGATTCTTGGTCGTTAGAGATAAGTGCTGGTGGTCTTGTTAGTGCTCTTCTAGGTATGTATTTGAGCACTTTCTGGTTCAGGTTTAGTAAACTATACAAATTCTTATATATGCACACTGAATTGTAGCTCATGAGTGCTACACAATATCTTGCAGGTGTGAAGGAATTTGAAGCAAAATGGATTGGATGGGCAGGGGTAAATGTGCCAGATGAAATTGGGCAGAGGGCCCTTACCAAAGCTCTGGCTGAAAAGGTTTGTTCCTGGCCTAATTTTGTAGTATATGCTACTTCAGTAACACCTACTTTTTTATTACACGGCTAATTATGTTTGTCTTGTAAATGCTAAATGTTCAATTTGTCATCGCTTGAATAGTATGAGTACCTCATGGAGTCTGCTTCTTCTTCTGCAGAGATGCATTCCGGTGTTCCTTGACGAAGAAATAGTACATCAGTACTACAATGGATATTGCAACAACATCCTGTGGCCTCTTTTCCACTACCTCGGACTTCCACAAGAAGATCGTCTTGCCACAACCCGTAGTTTCCAGTCGCAATTCGATGCATACAAGAAAGCAAATCAGATGTTTGCCGATGTTGTAAATCAGCATTATGAAGAGGGGGATGTGGTCTGGTGCCATGATTACCATCTTATGTTCCTTCCTAAATGTTTGAAGGAGTATAACAGCACAATGAAAGTTGGATGGTTTCTTCACACACCCTTTCCTTCATCAGAAATCCATAGGACGTTACCCTCACGATCAGAGCTATTGAGGTCTGTCCTCGCTGCAGACTTAGTCGGGTAAGCATATTTGTCTTCGTTAACAATCCTTAAGTGAACTTGGTTAAAAAGGAGAATTTTTATTCTTAACAACCTCGAATTTACTCAACTCAAACGCTATACACTACGTGACTCATACCGAAATAGATCCTGATGTGCCACTATGTTAGCCATTTTCTATGATTTACTCAGTACTCGACCAGTGCCTTCGATTGCATGAGTAATCCTATGTTGTCAATATACATATCCCATCACTGTGTGGAAATTTTGCTACTAATTTGTCGACTGTGATCATTGTGGTTCATAAGTGTAACTCTACTTTCGATCCTTCATTGTTATGGATGACCGCGTCAGACATTGCTTCACCTTGTTCTTCATCAACTCAAACAGGGGTCATTTTGATTATTGCCTGTGGAAGTAAAATTTATGCACTTGTCTGATCTAGTAAAGTATGATAAAATAGAAAATGAAGGGATATAAAATGTAATGAAAACTGGCATGCTGTTAGAACGTCTCAACTACTAAAGCCGGTCATATGCTTGCTTTTTCTGAATTATGGTTAAGCTGTTTATAACACTGACACATATTAATATGCCTAAACCTCGAGATACCGATTCTGTTGTAATAAGGTTTATCCTGATTCAATCTATTAATTCAATTATGACTAGGTCTATACCAGGCTGCTAGAATCCATTTTTTGTGCTTTATTTGGATTTAAATACTGAAATTGGTCTATGTTTTTTCTTAGTATATGTATCTCCAGACGAAAACTGGGGTCTGTGAAGCACTGTATCTTATTCATTATTCAATTAATTAGAGATTCTGCTTTCCAGTTTCCACACGTACGATTACGCGAGGCACTTTGTCAGTGCTTGCACTCGTATTCTTGGGCTAGAGGGCACACCTGAAGGTGTTGAAGATCAAGGAAAGCTGACCAGGGTGGCTGCGGTATGTCTAAGCTCTTTATTTGATTCCTTTGGTCCTTGTTTTTTAATTTGAGTGTTTTTGTGTAACATTGTTGCAATTCTGAAAAAGGGTTGGATAGATATTTACAAATTTTATGCTTTGAGTTTATATAGGGGATATACAAAACTGTGATTGAACGACATAATATTTTTTTGTTAAGGATTAGGAATCGTAGGCTAACAGTTAATGAAAGAACAACGTTTAATGCAGCTCATAAATCTTGAATTGACCCATTTGGCAGAAACCTGACTACTTCCTTATACATAGGAACAGTTTTCCAAGCTTTAATAGAATGAGAAAGCAGAATCTCTATAATATGCTGAGTGAATTAGAGTTCTTTGAATGAAGGAGAGCTCCTCTCACTTCTTTTATCACATAATTACAAGCTTAGATAATACTAGTTTTAAAATGTAATTATAAGCTTAACATGATTTGAATACAATGACAGCTAAGTCTGGAAAAGAAATTTATTTAATTCTAAATTACATAACAAATAGTCTAATAATTACAAGCTTAGATAATACTAGTTTAAAATATAATTATAAGCTTAACATGATTTGAATACAATGACTGCTAAATCTGGAAAAGAAACTCCTGACATATTTATTTAATTCTAAATTACATAACAAATAATCTAAATTTAGAGTTGTTTTAATTGTGAGCATCAATCTAATGTTCATTCTCACGATGCTTCGTTCTTTTTTCTCTTTGTTCTTCATTGGGATGGGTACTTCAGTTTCCAATTGGTATAGATTCTGATCGATTCATTCGAGCACTTGAACTTCCAAAAGTACAAGATCATATTAGAGAGCTGAAAGAAAGATTTGCTGGTAGAAAGGTACGTCTACTTAACATTATTAAAGAATGTCTTCCGTTTCTTAATGAAAATGCTTTGTACGCAATCCTATAACTATGAACAAGTGACCATAAGGTAGCCGTTAGTACTTAAAAACTTGCATTGTCTCCGTCTCAACTAGGACACCTGAATTAGCAATTTGCACAAACTTCCGCACAAGGGAGCCAGAAAGAGGAGCACCTTTTTTGTGAACATCAGGCAACTGTTCTGCTGATATAATCATGGTATGCTAATCTGATTAGCAAAGGGATAACGGATGGATATCCTATAAAGTGCTTCACATGAACAAGCTGAACTTGTGTGTTCACTATCATGTGAGAGTCTTATTGTCATTTGGATAGATAGCTTAGTTAGGGATCTAAGCACGATATTGTTCTGAATTATTTTACTAATCTCTTAAAAGCATGGTGGCTTGATTTAAAACTACATTCTATAATGTCCACAGTCAATATTTTTACTTGTAAGCATCCCTGTTACAAAACAAAAGCCCATCCAAAATATCAACAGTGATGGCCTATGCAGTGTCAGGACAGATAATAAATACATCAACTTTATAGTAGTTTCTTGGACCCACGTCACTCCCAGGCTTCCATTTTTCCTTTTTAACCCATAAATTTCGTATGTCAACTATTTAAGTATGTGTAGGCGGGACACTTGACTAAAGCTTAGATATCTATTTTTTGGTGCTGGTAGAGCTACGCCATTGAGCGTCAATTGTTTGCCGGATTGGTGAAGGAAAGAAGATAATTAGGCAGTAGTAGTAGAAAAGTGATGATCAGTTCCTAAGTAAATTCTCACAAGGCCATAGTAATAGTAGAAACCGGGGCGTGAAGTGGAGAGGCCACCATGAAATTGTAGTTGTTTTCATTTAAGACACTTGGATGCATGTAGTTGGTGCGGCACAGGTGCCGGACGAAAGATGTGAGTGGAAAGACCAGTATTAAATCTGAAATGAGGTTCATAAAGATAAAGCAACCATTTAGTTTGATACACCAAGTCGCCTATATACAAACAAATAAAGTTTTTAACAGTACAGACGTGATCTGTAATTTATGCAGTCTTTCGTTCGTAATTATATTTGTTCGTTATGGCCTCATTGCTGTTTTCTCTTGACAGGTAATGTTAGGTGTAGATCGTCTTGATATGATTAAAGGAATTCCCCAAAAGATATTGGCGTTTGAGAAGTTCCTAGAGGAAAATCCAAGTTGGCATGATAAAGTAGTACTGCTGCAAATTGCAGTGCCCACAAGAACAGATGTTCCTGAGTGTAACCACACTTAATACTTCTTATTTACTCAGTTCTTCAATGTAGTATGATTCGCATGTCTTTCTTATATATTAGGTCATAATTTCTTTCCCATATAATATTCTGATATATGACAGTTTTATGCTTTTGACTCACAGATCAGAAGCTTACTAGCCAGGTTCATGAAATTGTTGGACGCATTAATGGACGATTTGGAACTTTGACTGCTGTTCCAATACACCACCTGGTCTCTTTTCACCTTTTCAAAATTAACAATTTTCTTGTTTAACTTCCGTATTTTATTTTGAATGGGAGAATCCATAATTACCATACACATGTTTTTATAGTATGGATACATGGCATCTCTGTTCTCCACCGATTTTCAGTTCTTAGTTCATGCCACTTTTAGGATGCCCAAAAACAGCTTCTTTGTTGAAGTATCCAATGCAAGGATACAAATAGGGAAAGTATTGAGTACCGTGAAGAAGTTCAGGCTGAGAGGAATACATATAGTGGGAACAACTTGTTGTCGAGTTGATAGGTAATTAGGAACCTAGAACTCTATAGCTGATAGGTTCGTGCTGTTCTACAGACTACAGGTGTAGTCACTACCACGGCACCAGGTGTTGTCATAAAGTAAGTAATTTCGGTAGTTATGTAAAATATAGATCATGTCATGTGGAAAATTGCCACGGTAAGTCCAAATTATAAATCCTTGAAATATGCTGACTTCTTCGAACATATCTTGCGAATATGTGAAGTTATGTTTCATCATGCCCTACCAACACGTTCGCAAATAAGATGTGCTATTTGTTTTTACTTTTTTGTGTTTCTGTATTTGATTTGTTTAGCTTGTCGACAATTTGGATAGGAAAATGTTTGTAAACAATGTCTTGTTGCATTGTTCGCAGGATCGATCCCTGGATTTTCATGCGTTGTGTGCCCTATATGCAGTCACTGGTATATTGGTATTTTTTAATTTTGTTGATTTTCATTATTGTGATCCAATGATATAGTTACTTGTCTTCAGGGCCCAATTTTTCGCGTATGGTACCTAAGTTTTTGACTTTTAGGTTATATTTCCTGTAAAGGATGAAAAGAAAACTAATGAATATTAGTCCATTAGTTCATATGTTGTGAAACCTAATATGTTACCATACCTACTGTGAACCTAAGTTATATGTCAAGTAAACCAAGTGCACGCGAAACAAGATTTGGAGGCTTCCTGAATCATTATGCTTCAAATTTTATCGACTTCCTATTCACTCTTCAAGAATGTTCGGATTAACCGAGTTTTAGGGCCTTTCACTTCAACAAAATCTTGAGCAGATTGTCTATTGTTGCAACAAGGGCGGAACAAAAACATCTCTCCATTGGGAGCTTTAGAAATAAAATTGTGGATGTTTTTGCTAACTGTAATCTTTTCTGTTTTTGCTAAAATTGTTATTGGCACCATCCACTGGAAAAGGTGTGCTAGCTGCAGTCTCTAGCTTTCACTCCCTAGCACAGCTGCTAGCTTTCCTTGGTGATGTGTACATGTAGGTAGGGTGGAAATTACCTGGCCACCCTTCCCTTGAACTATGAAATAGAGTTTCACTTTTTCTTGGTTCATTTATTGGATTGAATGCTTGGGAATTAGAAGCTTTGTGTCGGTTTCGAAAATTCTACAAATTAATTGGGAATGCACTTATTGTTTATAATGATCTCTCCCTAGTTTATAATTTGTGCCTCAGTTCTTAATTTTTTTTTTCACGTTCAGATGTGGCTCTTGTGACATCTTTGAGGGATGGAATGAACCTAGTCAGTTACGAGTTTGTTGCGTGCCAAGATTCAAAGAAAGGAGTTCTCATTCTCAGTGAGGTAATTTATCAACAAAAAAGCTAAACATACCACCTCAAAAAACAACATATAAACCGCATAGGCACATATGGTGGGCCAAAAACCAACACACACACACACACACACACACCGTTTTTCTACAGTAGTTGGGCCCATTCTCATGTGAGTGGGCGGTTTATATATTGTCTAAAACGGCTGTATGTGTAGAACCACTGATTTATCAATAGAGATTAGTGTATGATTACTCCTCAACACACATTCACTAGGTTAAGACTGCTGGAAGCATCTATTACAAGGGGAAAGTAACTGGCAGGCGAGTCTATTAGTCTGAAAAATGAAATGTCTGAAATACGTTGGAACTTGAGAATTAACCAAGGCAATTGGTGAAAAAATATAGGTACCCGAAATTAGGGAAAGGCTTGGGTAGAGGGATGTGTTGTTCATGCTAAATTTTGTTATAAAAAGTGTAATATTACATTACACAGCTTTTTAATTGTTTGTGGTAATCAGAAAATCTCCAGCTCTCATTTTTGGTTCATTCATTTCCAGTTTGCCGGAGCAGCACAATCACTTGGTGCAGGTGCTATACTCGTTAACCCATGGAACATCACAGAAGTTGCATCTTCCATTGGTTATGCTTTGAATATGCCTGCTGATGTAAGAGAAAAAAGGCACCGACATAACTTCATGCATGTGACCACCCACACTGCTCAAGATTGGGCAGAAACCTTTGTCAGGTACCCAAAATTACTTCTCAACTGTTGTCACTACAATTCATTTTTAGAGAAATATGTTGCCTGCATATGAATTGATTAACCTTAAACCCGCATGAAGTTAATTCGGCAGTAGGGTGCTTAAATAACTTGCATCTCTTAACTTTTCATGGAACTGTGTGAAATTTCTTGAAGATGTTGATTCAAGTGGACCATTCGCAGTTATTAATCACAATGCAGTAGAAACAAATTAGACCAGCTCCACAAACAGGCAAACAGATATTTGCATTAAGGGGACCCTTGCATCAAAATGAACTATATGCTGCAATGTATGTTCATTTTGAAGATGTAATATTAGTTTTCCCTTGCATCAAGCTGTGGGAGCCTACGTTAATGGGTTCTTCGGTATGATGAAACGTAATTACTATGCTTTTGGACATTGGATGTTTTAGCGTGGGTTGTCAAAATTCCATTAGCATCGATTAAGATCTTCGCAAAGGAGAGAATTCTGATCAAATCATTGAGTTTAGTTGCAATGTGGAAACTCTGATGTGCATAAACATTAGTCAATGAGAGTTATCCATATGGATCATACTTCTATGTCTTGGCTAATCTCGCATGGTTAATTTATGTGTTATTACTGCATATAGTTCTTTACCTTCACTTTCAACTGTATAATGTTAATTTGAGTTTTTCTTTTGTTCCGTGTCATATCTGTTCTGCACATAGTGAACTGAACGATACCATTGTGGAAGCTCAACTAAGGATGAGACAAGTTCCACCAATTCTTCCAGTCAAAGCTGCAGTCGAACGCTACCTGCAATCTAGGAATCGATTGCTCATACTGGTATTTTCCTTTTAATGTTCTGTAATGAAAATCCATTTTGTGATAGTATCACCTAGAAACAAAGTTCCCAGGCACAGATAAGTACATCATGGTAAGTGCATCTTAGATTGGTCCGATACTGTACCTAAATTAACGAATCTTCCACAACTTGTTCGTCTAGTATGACAACTTATTTGTCAACTTGTAGCCTTTAGCGCATGGTATCTTCACAACTTGTTCATCTAGTATGATCTTCTGTGAACTCCTTCGCACCTCTTATCTCTTTTTTGTTTGGCATAGGTCTGTAAGTATACATAGGAAAACTTCAACATCTCATATCTAAATTGCATCTTTTTCATGAAACATTGAAACATGATATTGTTGTTTTAATAGAGTAAGTTTTAGGAAAAAAACAATGATAGTTGACACTTAAGAATTCTAAATACGATATCTTCCAGAAATCATTTCTGCCATCAGTGATGCCCATCACACACGTCTATGCTTTCAATATAGACTCAGTAACTGCATGTTGTTCCTTGAAACTTCTGTATCCATCAGAAACCAAAATCTTTAGCTTGGGTTTCATTGTTATACAGGGTTTCAATTCGACGTTGACTGAACCTGTGGACACTCCTGGGAGAAGAGGAGGTGATCAAATAAAAGAAATGGAGCTTAAATTGCACCCAGATTTGAAAGAACCCCTGAAAAATCTTTGCAGTGACCCAAGAACAACAATTGTTGTCGTTAGTGGAAGTGACAGAAGAGTTCTAGATGAAGTAACGTTCGTGTACTTTAGCTTTCCTTTTCATTGTCTATATACAGTATTCAGTCTCCAAATAAATGAGTAAATCCACAGAATTTCGGAGATTACGATATGTGGTTAGCAGCAGAAAATGGGATGTTTTTGCGACCTACAAATGGGGATTGGATGACAACAATGCCAGAACATCTCAATATGGATTGGGTTGACAGTGTCAAGGTGCTCACATAAACATAGATTTTTTTTATGATTCATATATTATCAATATATCCATTGCAGTTTGAATATATCCATTTATGGGCCGTCCCAGACTGCTGAGTTTACATCTTTTTAACAAATTTCCAGCATGTTTTCGAGTATTTCACAGAAAGAACACCACGATCTCATTTTGAACTTCGTGAGACTTCACTCGTCTGGAATTACAAATACGCAGGTATTTGTTTTCTTTCCTCAAATTCGAATGTTTTGTTGACTTTCTTTATCTAATTCCTTTTCTGATGAAATATCAATTCTTAACTTCTCAAATCATTTAAAAAAAAAAAAGATGTTGAATTTGGGAGGCTCCAAGCAAGGGATATGTTACAACATCTATGGACTGGCCCAATTTCTAATGCTGCTGTTGATGTTGTCCAAGGCAGCCGTTCAGTTGAGGTCCGATCTGTTGGTGTCACAAAGGTTTGTAAAGTTCCAGTATTTTAACAGTTTTTTAGCTGTGTTACAACGATACGCCTAAAAGAAAAATTCAGCCGTATTGATACGTATTTACACGGATACGCGTACTAATACTCGGATACTTCAAGATACAACTCAGTTAGAAAATTTTGACTAAATATTAGATATCAACAACTGTCAAGATAAATCTCAATACCTTAATATTAGAAAATTTAGATATTTTACTAGATTCTATGAGAAGTTTTAACTATAGTGACAAATATTAGTTCCAAATCTGTCCACTGATCTTGCTCTAGACTTTCTTCCTAAATATCCAGACTTTTTCTCTCTCCAGTGAGGTTAATCATACATATTATACTTCAATCATGCAAAGACATGTATGTATTTTGTGAAGTTTCTATCATATTTATGTTAAACTACTGATCAATATTGAGTATGCCGTATTTTAGTTTTTGAAGTTGGTGTATCATAGTAGCGTATTGGTATCTTGTATCCGATACCGTATCCGTATCGTTGCAACACAGTTTTTTAGTGTAAAAGAATGCATTTCTGTCATATTTGATACTTTTGGTCATGCCTTGTTATCAGGGTGCAGCTGTTGACCGTATCTTAGGAGAGATTGTTCATAACAAATGCATGGTCACGCCAATTGATTATGTCCTGTGTGTTGGGCATTTTCTAGGAAAGGTATGTTTGCTCTTTACCTTGCGATAAATGTTACTATTAGCAGGTAAAATATAAAGCATACCTGTTTTGGGTTTTTGATTTTCTTAGTTATTGTAACGAGTGATCAGAAAACCACTGCTTCATATATTATATTTCCTTGAAGCAATATGCCAATACATGATGTTGAATAAACAAATAGTTGGAAATATGCATTATAATTCGATTCAGTTTCTTCCTTAAAAACTATTTTGTAAGTATACATTGCTTTTCCAGGATGAAGACATATATACCTTTTTCGAGCCAGAACTTCCATCTGAAACCACAGCTACTTCAAGGAGCAAGGTTGTCGACTCAGTGAAGACATCTTTAGTAGATCAGAAACGAACTACACCGAAGTTAATGCCTCATAAAAATGGGTCGAAAACTTCCCAGAATAGTAGAACACACAAGTCCTCCTCTGTGAGCCTTGAGAAAAAAAACAGTCATCAAAACAGCTCCAGTGCATTGCGGGCAGCACCAGAGACTATCACCTGGAATGAGGGTTCATCAGTTCTTGACCTCAAGGGCGAGAATTATTTCTCTTGTGCCGTGGGTCGAAAAAGGTCCAATGCACGATACCTACTTAGCTCAGCAGATGATGTTGTCACATTTTTGCAGGATTTAGCTTCAGCATCTTGAAGTAAAATGAAAAACTTTGTGCATAAATTTCTTGGGTGAAATTGACTAACCAGGAGCTGGATTCTGGAGACAAGATGGGCATAAATCCGTGCTGTCAACTGATCACTAGAAGCAATAATAATAATGTCTCCTGTTCCAGGGTTTTTACCTGTTGTTTATTCTCTCCATGGTTCAAATTTTAGATCACTGTAGAATTTTTATGTTTGTAAGTCTTGAAGACCTAATTGAATATCGTAACCATAACTTAATTTTAGCTTAATGTCCATATTACATAAGAGGGTTTTCTACCTGTATTGTCACTAGAATACATTTTATCTGGAACTCTGAATTCAGGAACCATACTACCCTGACATTTCAGGACTAACTACTCACTAAATCCTGTTTCACTTGCACTTTTAAACTTACAGAAATTTGGTAACAAAAATTCTCAATTGACCGCCAAAACAAACTCCTCCAAAACCGCTTTCTCATGTTTGTGGATATTATCGGGATTGTGGCTTTACAATGATTTCATTAACCTTCCTATAGTCAACAAAAAACCTCCAGCTCCCATCTTTCTTCTTAACTAATAAAATGGGGGAAGAGAAGGGGCTATGACTAGGCTTTATTGCCTCTGACTTGAGCATTTCCTCCACCAATTTCTCAACTACTTCCTTATGCACATACAGAATTCTGTAGGATCTTTGATTAGTGGTGCAACATTTGGTTGCAGAGGTATATGATGGTCATGAGATCTTATAAGGGGTAATGAAGTTGGTTCATTGAATATGGAAGAGTATTTTGTAAGGATTGGTTCCAGAATTTTTGGTGTGTGAGGGTTAGGCTCTATGGATGTGATGGAAAACAAATGTCCTGCCATCCCATTTTTATTCTTCTTGAGGTACTTCTGACAAGCTCCAATAGACATGGAGGAAATTCTGACTTCCTCAGGTAATCCCCTTAAGTTCAATCTTCTTTTCCTCTTGGATAAAGGATACTGTCATCTTTTTAAAATCAAACTTCACAGGGCTTATATTCCTCATCCAGTCCACTCCTAACACCATGTCACACCCTCCAAAGTATAAGACTCTGACATCAAAAACAAAGGTATGCCCCTGTATTTTCCAGCTAAACTGTGTACATTTAGCATCACTGAGCACCTTGTTACCATCTGCCACAACTACATGTAAGGCAACAGTGGGCTCTATCAATGTACCACTGAGTCTGGTCATTTCTGGGTCAATAAAACTATGGGTGCTGCTACTGTCAATTAAGACAGCGAAGGACTTTTTATTCTTAGTAATTCCTTGAATTTTGATAGTGTTGTGAGAGATATTACTAGATAAGGCATGTAAGCAAATCTTTACTTATTCTTCCAACTCTTGAATGACTGGTGAAGCACCAGAGGATTCTTCCTCAGAAGTAGCTAGCTCTTCTTCATCACCAATCAACATGTATAACTGTTGTTTAACACACCTGTGACCCATATCATACTTTTCATCACAATTATAGCATAAGCCCTTCTCTCTTCTTGACCTCATCTCAGCATAAGTTAACTTCTTAATGGGAGGTAATTTAAGGCTACCACCACTTTTTAGATAGGGAGAGTTTGACTTTGGTGAAGTCACAAAACTTCTAGAATTGCTGCTAGCCAATGTGAGTATAGGAGGTCTGGGAACAAATTTGGCCTTCCTAGCTGTTTTGTCCAACACAATCTCCTGCATTATGGCTAAGTACATGGCCTGATTGAGTGTAGACGGTGAATGCATTTGGACTGCCAGTTTAATATCTTCTTTAAGTCCACTAACAAAGCTAGATGTGAAGTAAGCCTGTTTTTAGCAATCATCGAGACCTTGAGCTCTTCAAAAAGCTCTTGGTACTATGACATTGTACCCTCTTGAATGAGCTTGTTGAATTCTCCTACCACATCATCATGTCCTAGCTCTTGAAATCTAAAATTTATATCACAACAAAGCTCTTCCCATGAGATTATATCTCTTCCCACCTGATAATCTTAATACCACACATCAACTTTACCCTCCAAATGCAAAGAAGCAACCATGACTTTCTGTTACTCATCCATCATATGTAATTGAAAGAACTTATTACACTTACAAATCCAGGATCTAGGGTTATTCCCATCAAACTTAGGAAAATCGAATTTGGGTTTATGAGTATTTGAAAATTGGTTATACAAAATCCAATGGTTACCTCTTGGCGCTGGACCTCCATTCCTAGGGTGGGATTCATGATTGAAGGGATTTTCAAATAATCCATCTCCTGCTTTTGTCGACTGAGAATCTTCTCTTCAAAGGAAGCCATCTTAGAATCAGATAAGCTTCCTAGCCCTGCTAACAACGCCGAAGAAATCCAGTTTTGAGCTTCATCAATTTTTATGTTGAGATCCTTGAAACCCTGATTCTAATCATTAGACAGTTCATTCACACGCTTGTTCAAAGCGTCAAATTATTTATGAGTCACCATAATCACGCATGAACACTCGGGCCGAGTGCTCTAATACCAATTGTAGTGATCTACACTACAAATTAGCTCGGAAGCAACTTAAATCTCTAAGGATAGAGATTGGATTGGGGGAAGAACAGAAAATGAGAGAGAAAAGAAGCTTTTTAGATTAATAATTCTTGATAGGTCAAAACATGACCAACAACAAAGGTTTATACCCACTACTCACAAGGACAGCATGCACAACACGTGTGAGTGACACAAGGACTCAATTGACCAAAAGAAGCAATTACATGAGTTAATTAAAGACTAATAACGACTAATGACCGAGTACCCATTGATGTGTTTTTTAATTGTTATAGAGTGGTAGTAAAGTTCGTTCAAAGACTTGTAAAGATTTGATTTCAGACTTAATAGCAAAAATATATACACAAAAAGTTGTCACAATATCGAGAGAACTGAGACTTAGGATTCCACCATTAATCACATTCACTTGGTTCATATATGACTCATAACAATTCTAGCTCTTTTGTTGACTCTTTTCTTTGACAAAAGTAGATTTTGTAAAATATTAATTGTAAATCACAAGCATGATGCATCAAAAGCTCTAAGTCTAAGCATACATCATCAAACGAAGTCACAACTAATTAATAAAAATCATACATCGATTAAAAACAATGCAAAAGTCATAGATAATTGATTATAGTTACCAAACAATTGTGAAATAAAGCTTCATACGTCGTCCCAGTGTTGGGTTTTAGCTCCTCAAGCTCAAAACACACCCAAAATAATAATTCATAGCTCAAAAAGGTGTTTTATTGAAGAAATTGTATAACACAGAGATTTGTAACGGTGTACTGATGTTACAGACATCACTGTTACAGTAGAACCCTAATAAGTGTTGCGGATTTGAAAAACAGCAGTTACAACTTATTGTCGTAAACACTGTAGCATTAACGACCCTTCTTTTATTTGCGACTAACCTTAACAGGCCTTTGTTCTTCAGCTTCTTTTTCTCCACCTGCTGCTGCTGCAGCTCTGCAACTCTAATTTCTTCGCCTCTGCAACCTCTGTTTCTTCCCCCAAACTCCCGATAACCTCTTCAGGGACTAGAAATCCCTTTTTATATAACCACATGCCGATTAAAACTCTCCAAACTTTGATATCTTTTCCAATACTTTTCTTCCTCTTCACGGCTTCAAACACTCCCTGTTTTTCTTCTCACGCGTCTTCCAAGTAGACTCCAACGTCCCAGACTCTCTCAAGGGTAATATCGAATCAAACAACTACCAATATTCCCTTATATCCAACCGGTAACTTCCATGTATTCCACCAAAATCTCCACCTTCCCTGCTTCGGTGAAACTCAAGGATACTTCCCTTATTTTCGTGAAAATTTCCCTTACCAACTCTGCTCCAATAAAACAGGATCATATCAATCCTCTATGTGAAAAAATATCGACCAAATCTCTTCCCAAATCTTCCAGATATAGAACAGACAATAAAACGTATCCACCTCCCTGTTTTGATGAGATGATTATGGAAACGTATCTATTTTCCGAGTTTCACTTCGTCAGCAGTCCTGTTTAGTCGCAACCAATCCAGCCCAATACAAATCCAAGAATAAGTCGCATAAATTATCCAAAACTCAGCTAAGGAAGTACGCAGAAGATAATAACTTTCCCGCCTTTTTCTGTTTCTTTAAACCGTGAAGAAAGGGGTGGCCCTTATCCTCTGATGGAGTGCGAATAGCCATGGGGTGCAAATAATGATCTTGGGTGAAAATAGTGATGGGTTACCCCTTATCAACAGAGTGCCCCATATCCAAAATGAGGAGTCCTTTAGTAATTTTCTCCCACAAGCGCAAATACCACTTTTCGAGCCAATTTTTCCACACATGTTTATTTCTCCAAAAACACCTACAAAGACACAAAAATCCATAATAAATACAAAATCAAGCATTAACAATATATACAATTGAGACTAAATCAGACACAAAAATGTGTTTATCACCCATAACAGTTGGGTGCCCCTTATCCTAGCAATGGTTCATTTATATCCGGGACCAAAACAGTTTGGTCCAGTGGTAAAAAATGTTTTCTGTTTGGTCCATAATTATTTGAAAATATCAAATGGACCAAAATACCCTTCAATAGTGTTTCAGCATTAATTTTCGTAACTCTTTTATTCCCATAATGATTTGAGTTCATGCTCCCTGATGAATTCTGAATTTCCTACTTTTTATTCTATTTGATGAACTTGAAAAAGTGGGGGTACAACAACCTCACCCAATAATTTGCTTAACAATATGTATGGACTAACTCCAATATACTTTTAAGAGAATCAACTAGACAGTCAGACTCAATTTTAATAAAAAGTATATCAAGGAGTTATATCTCAATTTCTCCATTCAATACTTACTCAAGCAAATAGAAATCTGCGAGTCTAATTGAATACAATAGAAATTAACTTGAACGGTACCAGAGACCAATATTCAAGTATCAATCAATTTCAATCAACAACCAAAGGTTGGATTTACCAATTGATCGATTCAACGCACAACCTGTGATATTTCAATTATATAACAAAATATATAGCGGAAAAGAAATAACACAAACACCAGAAGTTTTGTTAACGAGGAAACCGCAAATGCAGAAAACCCCCGGGACCTAGTCCAGATTGAACACCACACTATATTAAGCCGCTACAGATACTAGCCTACTACAAACTAACTTCGGTCTGGACTGTGGTTGAACCCCAATCAATCTCACACTGATCCAAGGTACAGTTTCGCTCCTTACGTCTCTGATCCCAGCAGGATACTACGCATTTGATTCCCTTAGCTGATCTCACCCACAACTAAGAGTTGCTACGACCCAAAGTTGAAGACTTGATAAACAAATATGTCTCATACAGAAAATTCTATTGGAATAGATAAATCTGTCTCCCACAGAAATACCTACGAGTTTTGTTCTATCTTTTGATAAATCAAGGTGAACAAGAACCAATTGATAACCAAGACTTATATTATTAAAGAACAGCCTAGTATTATCAATCACCTGACAATAATCTTAATCGATTAATGAAACAAAATATTGTGGAATCACAAATGATGAGACGAAGGTGTTTGTGACTACTTTTAAATCTTTCATATTGGAGATATAAATATCAAGACAATCTTACGATTGTACTCAATCACGATAGAAAACAGCAAGATCAGATCACGCAACTATAGAGAAAATAGTTGGGCATGGCTTCACAATCCTAATGAAGTCTTCATGTCATTAACCTACAGGGTCTCGGTAGAAACCTAAGGTTAAAGGAGAATTCACTCTAGCTTATACAAATAGTATCACACTGGAGGTATGGGGATTAGGTTTCCCAGTTGCTAGAGTTATCCTTTATATAGTCTCCAAATCAGGGTTTGCAATCTAAGTTACCTTGGTAAAAAAACATTCAATATTCACCGTTAAATGAAAACCTGATTAGATTTAAGCTAATATATTTCAACTGTTAGATCGAACTTAGCTTGTTATACACAAATGAATGCACATTCATTTAGGTTTGTGTAATTGTACCTAAATGTGTACTCCTAGTTAGTTCAACATTAGTTAACCAAATGGTTAGCCATATGAGAACTTTCATATCAACCATATTCATCTTCACCATAACTAGTTCAAATGACTCAAAAGAACTAGTTAGAGAGTAGTTCAATTGCTTAGATCTTATAGAAGTATACAAAACACAATCGAAGCAAAAATGATTTTGATTCACTCGAATCGATTCGTGAACTTTATAGCCACGGTTTGCAAATATGCATTCCTTAGTTTATATAAGTTTAAGTTCACGAATAAACCGTTTTTAGAAAATAACCCACTCAAGTACGCATACTGGTACGCATACTTAAGTACGCGGATTGAGTTTGTTTTCAGTTCACAAACTCCAGCAGAAATTCACGGGATGTAAACTTCCGAAAGTACGCGTATAGGTACGCGGACTTTAGTTCCAGTTATCCTGAGAAGCAAAGTACACATACTTTGGTTCAAGGATTTTGGGCTTACACACGTATGAGTTCACATACAATGTTTATATCCATTCAAGGTTATATATAATAAACTCTCATTTCAATCATATATATAAAAAGCCTTAGAAGGTCAGATTACATTATATATAAAAATCCTTGAACTTTCAATCATTGAAACATTCTTAGAGGATGTTAAATAGAGGTTATTCACACACTATTTTTCATCAAAGAGATTTTCAAGATATTGAAATAATCAACATGACTTTCGTCACTTGTAAAGATGAACTTGGCCAAAGTGAAAGCTTACCAACACATATTTAGAGAAATAGATAAGCGAGTTAAACTCGTATCGAAATAGCAAATGTGTATAATCGAAGTCTATACAGCAATACGACTTTTGTCTCAAGATAGGAGATAGAGTAGATAGACTTTTGAGTGACAGATAAGTTCAAGTCTCCACATACCTTTTAGTCGATGAAGTTCCACCAGTTCTTCGTCTTTGCATGATGAATGACGTGAAGCTAGAGCTCAACTACACTTTCTATCCTAGTCTGAGACTTAGCTATAAGTAGGCTAGAAATCAAGACTTATAGTTTTGGAAACTTAACTTGACAACAAGCTTGAGATAGAAATGCTTGCGAGTTCGACCGAGCAATGCTCTAACAGAACTATCAAGCGTTGGTCATGAGAAATTCATCATCTTATGTGGATTTGAGTTCAAACTCTTTGATGAACTCTGAGCTGCTTGTAGGAGTTCATTCTGTTTGACGAACTATCAGGTGTTGGTAATACTTTTGTAGATTTGAGTTCATTTTGTTTGGTTTCACCTATTTACCACCCATTGTTTTCCTATTTACCACTTACCTCATAATTTCTAAAGTATTTATGATTTTCAATTCTTTTTCACTATTTACCACATGTAACAGCCAAATTAAACTTGACTTGTCTTCTTCGTGATTAATATCTTTTGCTTATTAAAAAACCATTAAAACCAAAAACTACTAACCCTAGCTAGGATTTGGTTTAATTATAATACACTAAACTTTCATGACTTCTTTGTGTTTTACCATTTCATTCTGATTAATTCGTAAGTCACTATTATGGACGATTTCATTATTGAAAATCTAAGGCAAAAGAAGAATAAAAGTCTCTTGTTCCTTTGGTGGCATCTTGAATAAGATCAAAAAAATAGAAATAAACTTATTTGGAAAACCTAATAAAATTGTCTCCCTCCGTACTAATCATTAATTATCCATCTTGATAAATTTATTTTGATTTATTCATTCCTTGGAAGGCATGATTTGAGGATTACATTGGTTCACAGTGAAGACGACTTTTAAAGCTTTTAGATCAACTGTAGATAGGTGTTGGAGTTACCGATCCTTAAGAATGCAAGACAAGCGAATATTTATTTGAATTTAAGAACAGAAATCCAAAGAGTAGCGGTTTTTTTTTTCATTTTCAACGTCGAAAACTAGATGGACAGTTTTTAACTCCTATGTTGAAACTCCAAAATTCCATCTTCCATTTCATGACTGAAACAAAAAGTATGGAAACTATTATTTAGATGGAGCTTCAACATTGATAAATTTGTAAAACTACTTTTTCTTTCCTACGGATCTTCAAAATTCTCTAGATCATAAGGTGGTGGCAGGTTAGTGGAGTTGAGCTAAGGTGATGGCCGCTAGGTGAAGTTTTTTTTTTTTTTGATGCACGGCGGGTGAAGACGAAGAAGAAGAATTAGTTTGGACTTTGGAATTTAGGGTTACATGCATTTAGTTGTTGGGTGGTTTTAGATAATGGGTGTAAATAAAAAGTCAATGGGTAGTATTTAGGGAAAATAAAAAACTATGTGGGTGGTAAATAGGATAATTAGGGGTGGTAATTAAGATAGGTGGTAATTAGGAAAAGTGTGGGTGATAAATAGGTAAAACCTTTTGTTTAATGAAACTCTGAACTTCAAAAGAAACTTTAAAAAAGTGCATAACAATATATCTGACCATATTCAATGAAATCTTAACCCTATAGTACATAACCACATAATCAAAAACAAAAAAGAGTTCATTATAAATAATGAACACATAATAATACAACTAATTCAAATCGGTACCAGAGTCCATTTTTAAAAATGAAGACACAACAAAATTTCATTATTATGAATAAAAAAAGAGTACAATGAACATACAACAAAACTTAAAAGAAATTACATGTGGCCATCCCCATGGTCCTTACATAGAGAAGGCAGGAGCCAAATAGGGGGTACAAACCAAGCCATATGGATGTCATTAGTTTTGTCCCACTGAGCTAGGTTGTGAGCAACTCCACTTGCAAAACGGTTAACAAATATTAAGAACATAAACTTAAATTTGGAAATTAATTAAGGTTTTAATATCCATTAACAGACAATGGGTTCTCTAGCCTCCCATGAAGGTCTTTCTGTCAATTTGCTCCAAAATAGCTAATGCATCACTCTCAACAATGATTCGATCAAGTCTCTTCTTCAAAGCCACTATCAAAGCATCTCTAATTACTCTAGTCTCTGCTTCTTCTGCCAGAAAAACATACTAAGTAAGTTGACTAAGCATAAACAAATTTATGGTTCGAGTCTCTAAGAATGAAATCAATTCCTCCATTCAGAGAATTCGGGTTCCAAGAACCATTAGTATTTATCTTGGTCCAATCCTTAGGTGGAACCACCCAAGGTGAAACTGGTTACGGTGGAGAGATTGCAGATATGCGCTGTAACGATGAGGTTTTGATAGAGCTCAGCATCATTGACTTTTCTCTTCATAGAATAGTATATGGTTCTTCTGATTTTGATTTATTACTAAATCATTTTGTCTTGTCCAGATGGACCACATCAAGCAAACAATCAATGGGAAAGTATCATCTCTATCAGACGCATATTTATAAGGATGGAGCTGAAGCCAAAGTCTAACCCACTGATGAAAATTAAAATTTTGAAACCGAGTAGTTTGTACATTTCCAAGTATCCAAAATCTAGTAAGAAAATTGCAGGTTACTAGGGTATGTATAATTGTTTCATATTTAGACTTGCATCTTGGACAACTAAAATCAGATATGTGGATGCGGTTATGAAGAAGTTATCTGACAGGAAGAGCTCTTTTCAAAGCTTTCTAAACAAATAGCTGAATTCTTGCAGGTAATATATACACTTCCATACAACCATCCATAAGTCGACGTTAGTGTTGTCACTGCTAATATATAGCACAAAATAAGAAGATTTGGTATTGAAGTTACCATCCTTAGATGGTATCCACACCGTTCTATCTCTAGAGGGTACAATACTTAGGGGGATTTGTTCAATCTTCTCTTTTGAAGGTTGATCAAAAACATCACTTAACTTTGCTGTATTCCAAGTTCGAGAGTCATGATTTATTAAATCATTTACTTTAACATTTTTATCAGGATTTTTATTGATTTTTGGTGTACCGATCCCTTTTCCAGGAATTCAATTGCTACACCAAGGAGCAATAAAATTTCCTTCCCCTATAACCAATGAGATAAAAGGTTTAATCTTACTCATGGTACGGTGGATGCACTTCCAAGAACAAGAGGATTTTTCAGGGAACTTAAAAATTAAAGTTCATTATTATAACAAAACATCATTATTATGAACTAAGTTCATTCTTATAAAAATTGAGTTCATTCTTTCAAATGAATACCTAATCAAAACAAACTAATTCAAACCTAGAACATAGTTCATTCTTTAAAATGAACACCTAATTAAAAACACAGATTTACAAAAAAAATAAAATAAAATCGAAGAATAAACAGAGATAAATGAAAACTCACCAGAAAATCAAATCTTCGTAATCCTCGAATATTCAAATCAATCTTCAAATCTTCGTAATATTCAAATCTTCTTCTTTATAAATAAATCTTCGTTATCAATCTTCATCTTCTTTGACAGTAGCAGATATGGAGATTGTTGTTGTTGAGGAGGTGGTGTGTTGGCTTTGTCTGCATGGTGGATTACAGGGAAGAGTTAACTCAAGCAACTGCAGTTGGGGTAGCGTTGGATTTGTTGAGGCTGAATTGCAGATGAAAAGACTATGAATGAAGATAAATGAACTGTTAGTGCTGGTATACTCAGGTATAAGGTTGTTGGAGTTGTAATTGTGATTAATGGACTATGTATGATCTCAACTGAAGTTGCAGGTGGTATGAATGAGGTTGTGGTAGTGTTATTGAACTGGCAGAATACTTGGAAGAATACTTTGTGAACATATGAAGACTGGACTATTGTCTTTAGTGTAAGAGAAGTTGAGTTACTGTGAGATGTTGTTGTTATTGAGGCTAAGAGGATATGTTAGAAGTTTAGTTGAATGTGAAGAAGTTATGGCTTATAACAGATTGTAATGATTGATGGAAATAAGTCTTTGGAGATGGAAGTTAGTTGTAATTTATAGAACCGTGTATAGTTAGAATGTTGTAGAGTTAGAAATGCATCATTTGAATCTTGGTAATGTTTTGGTTGCATCATTCTGGTGCAACATTGTTGGTAATGCACCATCATAGTGCATTAGTGATTATGGCATGTGTAATGGCTCAGTCCAGTGATCTCTCAGCTCAGTCGGATGTCTGACTGGGTTAACTAAGTGACCAAACCCGAATCGGTTTGACTCAATGGACCTTGACCGAGTTGACTCATTTGACTTAACCTTCCCTGGACTTTGACTATTGACCTGACCTTGGACGTTGATTGTTAGTTGACCTTTGATAGTTATTATGGCTGTTAGAGATCGTTAGTTGACTCAGGTGGACTGGACCTTAGTTTAACGGCCTGGTTTGTTGGATTTGGACTTGGAGCCAGTTTTCCCTTTGAGCATGAATTGGACCCTTATGTTCCGAATTAGCTTTTGGTTCCTTCTACAGAGTTGTAGATATTCATACGACTATTCTAATGGACTATAGAACCAACCTAATTGAATTAGTAAACCTTAGATATGCTAAAGGAATGGGTGTACAAAAAGTTTGGAACTGCGAATTTCACCCTTATCCATCCGCAAAATTGCGGGTGAAACCTAATCCGTAAGATCTATGGGTCGATCACAGGTGAGATTCTAAAATCCGCACTTTTAGCGATTTGGTTGTGGTTGGACTTTGAAATACGCGGATTCACCCGCACCGTAGAGCTTCTAGAGATGATCCCAATACTGTAAGGCTGAAGCAGCGGGCAGTGACAACAAAAATAGAAAGAACGAGTAAAATGAGTAACATAACACATAACAGTAAATCACGCGTCATTAGTCCCGGTGAACTTCAGGAAGAAATGATTAGAATGGGCACCAAGGCTTCTATCGTGAGAATGAAAGAATTATTGAGTTTGCACTTCGAGATCTTAGTGGAGGCAAGGACAGTACACTACAAACCCTTGTCAATCCATAACATGACATCCTAAATGACCACATTCATGGCATTACAACTAGCATGGGACATTTTTTATGTCCTTGTGGCATTATATCCAAACTGTGGTTTCTTTTATATTTCCCTGCCAAATGAAGCCTCTCGTCTTTTCTCGTGTTCTCAACCTTCTAAAAAGAAGTCCATCCTGCTTCAATCTTATTATTTATGAACTCTTGCTATTTGCAGGTTATCCGATCTAATTCTCATCTTATAACATTATGTGAAAACTCGCTAACTCCCTGGCACACCTATTTTGTGGATTTTTTGTTGTTGACAAAATCCGCGGTTAATCCACATACGATCCGTATTACCCGCTGATCCGCGGATATCAAATCCGCGGGTTATTGGGCCGGACACGGTTGGATTTTCCAAATCCGTAACTTTGACGGATTAGACCCGGGTGACCCCTAATCCTCATCCGCCCGCCCGTTGCACACCCCTATCTAAAGGTAGAGAATGAAAAAGGTATTGAATCATAAATGGGCTTAGAACCATTAGATAGTTCACATAGTTGCGACTAGAGTCGATTCTCCTTTAACCTTAGATTTTCTCCAAAACCCCGTAGGTTAACGACTTAAAGACTTCATTGGGATTGTGAAGCCAGACCCAACTATTTCTATGTAGTTGTGTGTTCTGATCTTGCTGTTTTTTTATCGTGATTAAGTAATATCATCTCTAATATTTTCTTGATATATAATCTCCGATAGGCAAGATAAAAAGTAGTCACAAACATCTTCGTCTCATCGTTTGTGATTCCATAATATCTTGTTTCGCTACCATACGATTAAGATTATTGTGAGGTGATTCATATTACTAGGTTGTTCTTCGGGAATATAAGTCTGGTGTATCAATTGGTTCATGTTCACCTTGATTTATCAAAAGACGGAACAAAACTCTTAGGTATTTTTTTGGGAGACAAATTTATCTATTCAATAGATTTTTCTGTGTGAGACATATTGGTTTATCAAGTCTTCGACTTTGGTTCGTACCAACTCTTAGTTGTGGGTGAGATCATCTAAGAGAATCAAGTGCGCAGAGTCCTGCTAGGGTTCAGAGACATAAGGAACGCGACTGTACCTTGATCAGTGTGAGATTTCTATGGCTCAGCTACATTCCAGTCCGAAGTTAACTTATAGTAGGCTAGTATCTGTAGCGGATTAATACAGCGTGTTGTTCAAATCTGAACTAGGTCCCGGGATTTTTCTGTATTTGCAGTTTCCTCGTTAACAAAATTTCTGGTATCTGTGTTATTTCTTTTTCACATTATTTTTTCCATAAAATTGAAATATCACAGGTTGTGCGTAAGTTCAATCAGTTTGTGAATCCGACCTTTGGGTTGTTTATTAAATTAATTGACACTTGGATATTGGTTTTTGATACCGTCCAAGTTATTTCTTATATTAAATCGGGCTCGAAAATTCCTATTTGTTTGATTGCAGATTGAATTATGAAATTGAGATATAACTCTTGAATATACTTTTCATAAGATTGAGTCTGACTGTCTAGTTGATTCTCTTGAAAGTATATTAGAGTTAGTCCATACAGGTTGCTAAGCGAAATATTGGGTGTGGTTGTTAGACTCCCGCTTTTTCTGATCCCACAAGTAAGGACTACCAAGTACAACCTGACAAACATCTAATGGAACCTCATCACATGTAACCTCATCAAAAGAAAACTTGAATGTACATTTCTCTGCTACCTGTAGTCTACCCTCTTTTTGAATCCACCCTAAAGGATAGGGTTTCGGATGTTTGAAAGTATTCAAACCCAATTTTGGTACCAAAGAATGTGAAAGTAAATTCTTCTAACTTCCCGAGTCAATAACAACATCTATAAGTGTTGTCTTAACCTGCATCTTAACTGTGAAGAGTCGTTCCCTAAGGCCATCTTTTAAAGGTTTTTATTTTGCTCCTGCCATAAGAAAGAGCTTTGAGTTGGGTTCATGTTAGAGCATTTCTCGGTTGAACTTGCAAGCGTTGCTATCTCAAGCTTGTTTATCAAGTTTAGTTTCCAAAACTATTAGTCTTGATTTCTAGTTATAACTAAGTCTCGGATTAGGACAATAAGTATGGTTGAGCTTTAGACTCCACAGCGTTCATCGAATGAAGATGAATAACTACTCAAGGTAACTTGTGGAACTTTATCAACAAAAGGTATGTGGAGACTTGAACTTATCTATCACTCAAAAGTCTATCTATTTTATCTCCTATTTTGAGACAAAAGTCGTATTGCTATATAGACTTCAATTATACATATTTGCTATTTCGAGTCGAGTTTATCTCGCTTATCTATTTCTCGAAATATGTATTGGTAAGCTTTCGCTTTAGCCAAGTTCATCTTTACTCGTGACGAAAGTCGTATTATTTCAACAACTTGAAAATCGCTTTGATGAAAATAGTTTGTGGATAACAATTATTTTAACATCCTCTAAGAAATTTTCAATGATTGAAATGAGAATTTAGAACAAGTAACCATGTTTGTATTTAAACATAGTGTGTTCTCACATTTGTGTAAAAGTCCAAAATCGGGAACCTAAAGTATGCGTACCCGTACGCATACTAGCGGTTATTGGAAATCCGGGTAAGTATGCGTACCCTATGCATACTGGCGGAAGTTTCACATCCGTGAATTTCTGCTGGAGTTTGGAAGTAAAAAACAAACTAAATTCGGGTACTTAAGTATGCGTCCCCGTTCGCATACTTAAGGAGGTTACTTTCTAAAATCGGTTTGTTCATGAACTAAAACATTTATATAATAAGGAATGCAATCTTTGCAAACCATGGCTATAATGATCATGAATTGATTCGAGTGAATCAAAATCGATTTTTCTTCGATTGTGTCTTATATACTTCTATGAGTTATAAGCAATTGAACAACTCTCTACTAGTTAATTTGAGTCATTCGAACTAGTTATCGGTAAAGATGAATAAGGTTGATATGAAAGTGCTCATATGGCTAACCATTGGTTAACTATTGTTGAATCGACTAAGTGTACACGTTTAGGTATGATTACTCAAACCTAAATTAAGGTACATTTTGTTAGAGCATTGCTCGATCGAACTTGCATGCGTTGCTATCTTAAGCATGTTTGTCAATGTTAGTGATCAAAACTATAAAGTCTTGATTTCTAGTATATTATAGCTAAGGTCTCGGACTAGGATAGAAAGTGTAGTTGAGCTCAAGAACTCCATGACGATCATCATACAAGACGAAGGACTACTCAAGGAACTAGTGGATCTTCATCGAATAAAAGGTATGTGGAGACTTGAACTTATCTATCACTCAAAAGTCTATCTATTCTATCTCCAATCTTGAGACAAAAGTCGTATTACTATATAGACTAAAAATATACATATATGTCATTTCGAGCTGAGTATATCTCGCTTATCTATTTCTCGAAATGTGTGTTGGTTAATCTTTCGCTTTAGCCAAGTTCATCTTTGCCTAGTGACGAAAGTCATGTTATGTTTCAATCATTTTGGAAATCGCTCTGATGAAAAATAGTTTGTGAATAACAACTATATAACGTCCTCTGAGAATGTTTCAATGATTGAAATGAGAGTTTAGACAATATAACCATTGGAAGATATAAATATTGTTGTGGTAACACATATATGTATAAGTCCTTATTGCTTGAACCGAAGTTTACGAACTTTGTTGATCAAGTGAAACCTAAACGTGAGCCGTCAACTCATTCCGCGAACTGAGTAGTTCTCGAACCCGAGAATTTCTGCTGGAGTTGTAGCTCAGTTTCAGTCCGCGAACTGATGGAAGTTCTCAACCCGAGAATTTCTGCTGGAGTTTGTACACTCCAACCGGTTGACTTGAGTCCGCGAACCCAGTCCGCGAAATTGAGTAGGTTATGTCTAAAAACGATATTTATGAACTTATCTTAATAAACTAAGGAATGATATTGCAAACCGTGGCTTTATAGTTAATGAATAGATTCGAGTGAATCACATCATTTTTGCTTCAATTATGTCTTGTGTAGTACATGGGATATCATAGCAATTGAACAACTCTCTAACTAGTTCATTTGAACTAGTTATGGTGAAGAATAATATGGTTGATATGAAAGTTATCATTTGGCTAACCATTTGGTTAACTAGTGTTGAACCAACTAATGTACAAGTTTGGGTACGGTTACACAAACCCAAAAACATATAGTACATGTGTGTATAACAATCTATGTTATCGATCTAACGGTTGATAAATATTATCTTGTATCTAATCAGGTTTTCATCTAACGATAAATATTGAATGATTTGTTACCAAGGTAACATTGATTGCAAACCCTGATTTGAAAGACTATATAAGGGAGAACTCTAGCAACTGGGAAACCTAATCCCCACACCTTACGTGTGATACTAGTTACATAGCTAGAGTAGATTCTCCTTTAACCTTTGCTTTTCTTCTTCTAAAACCATGTTAACGACTTAAAGACTTCATTGGGATTGTGAAACCAGACCGATACTACTTTTATTGTAGTTGTGTGATCTGATCTTGCAGGTTCTATCGTACGAGTACAATTGTATCTCCTATAGGCAAGATATAAAAGTAATCCAAACATCTTCGTCTCATCGTTCGTGATTCCATAATATCTTTTTTCGCTGCGTCTATTAAGACTATTGTGAGGTGATTGATAAAGCTGAGTTGTTCTTCGGAAATATTAGTCTGGTTTTATCAATTGGTTCTTTTTCACCTTGATTTATCAAAAGACGGAACAAAACTCATAGGTTTATTCTTGGGAGACGAATTTATCTATCTTATAGACTTTTCTGTGTGAGACAAATTTGTTTATTAAAGTCTTCGACTTTGGGTCGTAGCAACTCTTGGTTGTGGGTGAGATCATCTAAGGGAATCAAGTGCGCAGTACCCTGCTGGGATTAGAGGCGTATGAGCATAATTGTACCTTGGATCAGTATGAGATTGATTAGGGTTCAAATACAATCCAGATCGAAGTCAATTTGGAGTAGGCTAGTGTCTGTAGCGGCTTAATATAGTGTATGTTTAATCTGGACTAGGTCCCGGGGTTTTTCTGCATTTGCGGTTTCCTCGCTAACAAAATTATGGTGTTTGTGTTATTTCTTTTCCGCGTTATATTTTTATATAATTAAAATAATACAGGTTGTGCGTTGATCAATCAATTCGAATATCCGACTTTATTGGTTGTTGATTTAAATTGATTGACACTTGGATATTCGTCTTTGGTACCATCCAAGTTATCTATCTTTGATTAATACTCGCAGATTGTATTTGCTTGAGTAAATCAAATCGAGAGATTGAGATAATAACTCCTTGAGATATTTTCTATTTGATTGAGTCTAGTTGATTCTCTAGAAAGTAACTCGGAGTTGTCCATACAGATTGCTAATCAAAATATTAGGTGTGGTTGTTAGACCCCCATTTTTTCATTTGGTATTGGTAGTCTCGGAAAGATACCTACTTCTATGTATAAACTGCAAGTGCACAGTGTCGACAAGCAACACATGGCAAGCACAGGTCGAACCACAGAGACTTGGAGAGTATAGAAGTTGATTCTAAATCCTGATTCAGAGAGTAACCAAAAGGGGTTTGATTTTGTCGATACGACGATATGATTTTCAAGTGACTGAAATAATAAAAGTAAAAGATGCAAATAACAAGATATGTAAACAATGATAATATGGATACTAGGGTATTCAAATCCACCAATAACCTATGATATGCATTCAACTTGTAATATTATTCCTGTCCTTATAGTAGATTCAAGTCTACCGTATAACTAAGGTGTTTCTCCAATGGATAATTTAATCACAACTAAAGTATTTCTCCAAAGCATTAATTGTCTAATTAAGCATAACTAATCTAAAGATCAATATTTGGTTAAGCATGAGTTGTAGCATAATCAACATAGAGATATTCTAACTACAATGGATACATGGCATACATTGTGAGAGCAAGATGTTGAAAAACTTGGATTAAATTATATCTTTAAACAATTCTAAACTTTCAAGAACAAGATACAAGATATGAATACATACCAATGAGATTAGGGCTTCATATAAACCCTAGTAAATGAAATTAGAACATGAAGAACATTACAACAAAATTGAAATTTGATCAACTAACATGAACAAGCTATTCTTGGATGAGTTTTCAACACAACAACCCTCTCTATTTATACACAAAAATTCTCTCACACTTGGGATTCGAATTTCACTGTAGCAACCACTCAACAATTAAACAAAACATGTTTTCTTAATTGATGGATAGAATGGAATACAATGGGGGTGAGGTGGATGTTTTGGAAAGAATCCAATGGGTGTGAGGTGGATGTTTTGGAAAGAATCCAATGGGGGTGAGGTGGAAATGGATTTGGGTCTTGGGTTTTGGATCATGGGTTGTTTAATCCCATGAATTTGTAAACAGGTTGCCACCGATGCACGAGCGGGTTGCAACGCTTCCAACTTTCTTCTCTTTTGTCTTCTCAATTCTTCCACGCTTTATTTAGTACTTAAAAACACAAAATTAATTAATACAAATATTTATTCTTGAAAATGGTAAAAATGCAGAATTTGGGATAATATATGACTTTGAAGCGCGAAAGATGAGTTAAGTGCTAATGAAAAGGTGTATGAATATGCAATATTTGGCACTCATCAGGTATCAGAGCAGGCAAACACATTCAAGACCTTACAAGTCTGTGTTTGTAGCGATCTGACTCTATGGACAGAGGTGCTATCTCAATAAACGTGCCACCATTCTTCGATGGCTCTAATTACTTATGGTGGAAAATTGCTATGCGAGATTTTCTTCAAGCACTTGATTTCCAATCATGGGTATATGTTGTTAATGGATATGATGCTCCCGTTGAGGCAGTTGGAGGTGTAAATGTTCCAAAGAATATTGGTGAATACACTCCTGCAGAGATTCTTGCTGCAAAGCAAAACTCCGATGGTTTGAATGCGGTCATACATGCCATTACCCCAAATCTTCAGCACCATGTGTCTAATTGCACTAAGTCACAAGAAGGTTGGGATATCTTAGCAACCATATTTGAAGGCAATACCAGTGAAAAGGAATCTAGGCTTCAAAATTTTAATTCCGATTGAGAAAATCTTCGTATGGCATATGAAGAAACATTTGATGAGTTTAATCGCAAAGTGTCTGAAATTGTTAATGCATCTTTTGCATTGGGTAAGACTATTCCTGAAAAGGACATTGTGATAAAAATTCTCAGACCCCTGCCATCTAGATACGATTCCAAGAAGCATGCCATCGTTGAGGGAAATAACCTTGATACTCTTTCCAGAAATACGCTGGTTGGAAAGCTTAAGATCCTTGATCATGAACATTCATCCAAATCTAAGGATGTTGCGTTCAAAGCACTGAAGGACACTAAATTACTTAATAAAAGTAAAAAAATGTATATCTCTGAAGATGATCACTCTGAGACAGATTCATCAGATGAAGATCTTGACAAATCATTCTCGATGATCACAAGATAGTTTAGGGATCTTCTGTTGAAGAGAAGTAAACGGTTCTCTAGAGATAAGCCTAAGGCATCAGTCAAACCTCATAATCGTGTTCCTCCTAAAAACATGGATATTGATGAAACTGATGACGAGGATATGCCTCAGTGCTTTAAGTGTAAAGGTTTTGGTCATTTTGCAAATGAGTGTCCAAATCGAAGAAAATACACTGGGAAAAAAGGTCTTGCTGCAACTCTTGATGAAATGTCTGACAATTATGATTCTAATGAAGACGAGAAATCAAGTGTTGCACTTCTTGGTGAAAATATTGATTTTGATAATTATAGTAATACACGTATCAATATTGATATTCTTTCAGAAGAAAATCCAACAATTCTGGAAGAGAGAGTTGACCCAATCTTTGGAAACACTGCTTATAATGTCTCAGGTCCCAATATGTGCTTAGCTGCTTGCACATTCTAGAAGCCTGATTTTTATCTAAGTTTGACGTGCTCATATTGTTCATTAAAAGGTCATGAACTCTCGAAGTGTTACAAGTTCAAACACAAACAAAGACACGTCAAAACAATTCAACGAAGAGAAAATCATTTAGCGAGAAATCCTATACTGGCTCAGAAGACCGCTAAGGTATGTAACATTTTATCTTCGTCTAAGAAGTTAGTTTCCAAAGGAAAACCAAGACCATTTGAAAATAAATTATGGTCAAATCATGTTGATAGACAGAGGTCTTTGGATTCCTCACAAGAGGAAATTGGTGGACAAATTGTTGTTCACCACAACGCAACTTGATTGTGTTGTTTTTAAAATCTTGTCTCATGTGCCTGATCAAAAGAGACAATGATTTTGTACCTCTCAGGCTTTAAGAAAAGTTTTATTTCTTCTTTCTTTTCTTAGGTTTGTTTTGTCTATCAAACAAAAGAAAGGGTACTATCGACAATTCTACTCTTTATAGGGATAAGAGTTGATCGTTGACGAACCTGTTTTAGGTTTCGAACCCTACATTCCTTTTCCTTCTCTAAAAACCTCCTTTTATCTCAAGACTACTTGTTGAGTTAATTGTGATTTCCTCTCACAAACCCATACGTTTATGGAAACTCCAAGAATGATGTTTTCTGATTAAAAAGAAGGTAATATGATTTTTAAGCTATCAATCATGAAGGAAAAAGAAAAATCTCCATTGCCTCCAACCTTGAAAAGAAAAACAAGGAATATGAGAAGCCAAGAGCGGTTCCTTCAAATTCTCAGAAGTTTTCTGATGTTCTTGAAGTGTTAAAGAAGCTGCGAAAGGAGATTCAGCAAATAAAGGCTTTTGTGTATAAGACTCACGAGATTCAGAAGGCCCTGGTTCGACAATAGCAACTAAGAAGGTTTATTGATATAAATTCCTACCTTAATGAACCTTATGTTCCAATGGTTGCTGACGACAAGGAGTTCGGGGACGATAAAGAATTATTCATAGGTCTTATAGCCTAGTAAATCTTCTATTTTTCTATTTTGTTTAGAAGAATAACTAGTGTTTGGAATAACCATTATTGTGATTACACATAGCTATGTCCAAAGTTTTCATCTTCTTGATTTTAGATTTATTATGTTAAATTCTAAACTTGTTTGGAAGATGATGGTTGCAGTATTAATCTTTTGATTTATATATTGCAATATTTTGATGGGATATGTGTGTTTACGTCCGTGAACTTAATTGTCCCATATTTTGTCAAAAGTAAAGTCGTTCGTGAATTGATATGCAAATATTGATAAAAAAAATAAATAGAATTTTGGCAAAACACAAAAGTTAAGCCTATTTGTCAAATATTGATGTAAGATAGGTTAAAATATTTTGTGATTCAAGGATTCTGTCTATTGTGTGTCATTGTGCAAATGGTGATATAAACATAGAATGAATCCTTGTGTATTCTGCAGTAATTGATCTTCCCTGATCCATCCTTTTTGTGTATTACCGTGAGACTTCTTATTGTATCTTATGTTGAGCACTAGACAACCAAGTTGATTATCTTTGTGATTAGCTTAGTTGTGTTCCATAAGGTACTTTACGTAGACTAAATTGAACTAAATCAATCATCTTGTGTGATTATTTAGTTATGACTCCATAAGTTTTTCTCATGTTGAGCATGATTGACTGGGTTGGTTATTTTATGATTAACTTAGTCATCGCTCCATAGATTTTCTTATGTGAGTATAAACAATTGAATTGATTACTTTTGTGATTAGTTTAATTGTTATTCCGGTTAGATTAATTATGAGTTCTCTTGTAAATAATTTAATCGAGTTATTAAGTCTCCATAAGTTTACTTGTGTTGAGCATATTTAGTCAAATTAATCTTGGCTCGCTTTGGTTAATATGATTGAATATTTCTTGTTGGATTCCAAATTCATACTTGTATGTAATTTGTCGAGTCTAAAGAAATCCTTCCTTTCTTTTGAAATTAAGGTCGCTCTTGTTGTTCCCTTAGGAATGACATTTTATGGGGGAGAATTCTTTTGAACTTGTGCTTAATTTCCAAATCTTTGTGGGGAGTGCGGCTGTGGAATATTAGAGGGGTTATCTTGTATCTTTATAAACTCCTTGATGAATGCATTTAGCTTCGGCTTTATGATTGCATCTAAACAAGATGATATACATTTACCTTTGGTCATGAAATGTCTCTTACGGAAATTTCATTAGGATCCCGTTCTTGTACCTTTGACAATTTTATTGACAAAAAGGGGGAGAATTAATATATAGTTCATACTACAAATACATATGGTTTTCGGATCATTATGTAAGGGGGAGTGAAGTATCACCATAGTATTGTTGATAAAGTTGTGATGCAATTAGACTTTGACGATGTGTAATGATACTATGACCCTGTATAACAATGATTGAGAACCTTTGTTTTCTCATTGTTATAGCTACGGATTTTCAACAACGATGATACTAAACTTAGAACCTTTGGGATCATTGGACTACTTGGAAATGACGAAGATTTCGAGTATTATTGAATATTAGATATGTGGAATAGGAGCTACAAAGTTTATTTATATTTTTTTGTATTCCATATGTATTAATAGTTTTTCCACTAAAATTGACAAAGGGGGAGATTGTTAGAGCATTGCTCGGTCGAACTCGCATGCGTTGCTCTCTCAAGCATGTTTGTCAATGTTAGTGATCAAAACTATAAAATCTTGATTTCTAGTCTACTATAGCTAAGGTCTCGGACTAGGATAGAAAGTTTAGTTGAGCTCAAGAACTCCATGGCAATCATCATACAAGACGAATGACTACTCAAGGAACTAGTGAATCTTCATCGACTAAAAGGTATGTGGAGACTTGAACTTATCTATCACTCAAAAGTCTATCTATTTTATCTCATATCTTGAGACAAAAGTCGTATTACTATATAGACTAGGAATATACACATATGTCATTTCGAGCTGAGTATATCTCGCTTATCTATTTCTTGAATTTTGTGTTGGTTAAGCTTTTGCTTTAGCCAAGTTCATCTTTTCCTAGTGACTAAAGTCATGTTATGTTTCAATCATTTTGAAAATCGCTCTGACGGAAAATAGTTTGTGAATAACAACTATATAACGTCCTTTGGGAATGTTTCAATGATTGAAATGAGAGTTTAGACAATATAACCATTGGAGGATATAAACATTTTTGTGGTAACACATATATGTATAAGTCCTTATTGCTTGAACCGAAGTTTGCAAACTTTTTTGATCAAGTGAAACCGGAACATGAGCTATCAACTCAGTCCGCGAACTGGCGTAGTTCTCGAACCCGAGAATTTCTGCTGGAGTTGTAGCTCAGTTTCAGTCCACAAACTGACGGAAGTTCTCGACCCGAGAATTTCTGCTGGAGTTTGTACACTCCAACCGGTTGACTTGAGTCCGTGAACCCAGTCCGCGAACTTGAGTAGGTTATGTCTAAAAACGATGTTTGTGAACTTATCTTAATAAACTAAGGAATGTTATTGCAAACCGTGGCTTTATAGTTCATGAATCGATTCAAGTGAATCACATCGTTTTTGCTTCAATTATTTCTTGTGTAGTACATGTGATCTCATAGCAATTGAAAAACTCTCTAACTAGTTCATTTGAACTAGTTATGGTGAAGAATAATATGGTTGATATGAAAGTTATCATTTGGCTAACCATTTGGTTAACTAGTGTTGAACCAACTAATGTACAAGTTTGGGTACGGTTACACAAACCCAAAAACATATAGTACATGTGTGTATAACAATCTATGTTATCGATCTAACGGTTGATAAATATTATCTTGTATCTAATCAGGTTTTCATCTAACGGTAAATATTGAATGCTTTGTTACCAAGGTAGCATTGATTGCAAACCCTGATTTGAAAGACTATATAAGGGAGAACTCTAGAAACTGGAAACCTAATCCCCATACCTTACGTGTGATACTAGTTGCATAGCTTGAGTCGATTCTCCTTTAACCTTTGGTTTTCTTCTTCTAAAACCAGGTTAACGACTTAAATACTTCATTGGGATTGTGAAGCCAGACCGATACTACTTTTATCGTAGTTGTGTGATCTGATCTTGCTGTTTCTATCGTACGAGTACAATTGTAATAATTGGCTTGAGATTTCAATCTCCGATAGGCAAGATATAAAAGTAATCACAAACATCTTTGTATCATCGTTTGTGATTCCACAATATCTTTTTTCGCTGCTTCGATTAAGACTATTGTGAGGTGATTGATAAGCTGAGTTGTTCTTCGGGAATATAAGTCTGGTTTTTTTCAATTGGTTCTTGTTCACTTTAATTTATCAAAAGACAGAACAAAACTCATAAGTTTATTCATGGGAGACGAATTTATCTATCTTCTAGACTTTTCTGTGTGAGACAGATTTATTTATAAAATTCTTCGACTTTGGGTCGTAGCAACTCTTGGTTGTGGGTAAGATCATCTAAGGGAATCAAGTACGCAGTATCATGCTGGGATCAGAGGCGTAGGAGCATAACTGTACCTTGGATCAGTGTGAGATTTATTGGGGTTCAACTACAGTCCGTACCGAAGTTAATTTGGAGTAGGCTAGTGTCTGTAGCAGCTTAAATACAATGTATGTATAATCAGGACTAGGTCCCGGGGTTTTTCTGCATTTGCGGTTTCCTCGTTAACAAAATTCTGGTGTCTGTGTTATTTATTTTCCGCGTTATATTTTTATATAATTGAAATAATACAGGTTGTGCGTTGATTAATCAATTAGAATATCTGACCTTATTGGTTGTTGATTTAAATTGATCGACACTTGGATATTTGTCTTTTGTACCATCCAAGTTATCTCTCTTAGATTAAGACTCGCAGATTGTATTTGCTTGAGTAAATCAAATCGAGAGATTGAGATAATAACTCCTTGAGATATTTTCTATTTGATAGAAAGTAACTCGGAGTTGTCCATACAGATTGCTAATCGAAATATTGGGTGTGGTTGTTAGACCCCCGCTTTTTCACATTTCATGGGTGTATAACAAGCTAAGTTCGAATTAACAGTTGAAAGATATTAGCTTGAATATAATCAGGTTTTCATCTAACGGTGAATATTGAATGCTTTGTTACCAAGGTAACTTAGATTGCAAACCCCGATTTAAAATCTATATAAAGGAACTCTAGCAACTGGGAAACCTAATTACCACACCTCATGTGTGATAACGGTTGTATAAGCTAGAGTCGATTCTCCTTTAACCTTAGGTTTTTCACGAAACCCTGTAGGTTAACGACTCAAAGACTTCATTTGGATTGTGAAGCCAGACCCAACTATTTTTGTCTGTAGTTGCATGATCTGATCTTACTGTTTTCTATCATGATTGAGTACAATCATAAGATTATCTTGATATTTATATCTCCGATATGCAAGATTGAAAAGTAGTCACAAACACCTTCATCTCATCGTTTGTGATTGCACAATATCTTGTTTCGTTAACCGATTAAGATTATTGTGAGGTGATTGATAATACTAAGATGCTCTTCGGTAATATAAGTCTGGGTTGTCACTTGGTTCTTGTTCACATTGATTTATCAAAATACGAAACAAAACTCGTAGGTATTTCTTTGGGAGGAAGATTTATCTATTCCAGCAGACTTTTCTGTGTGAGACGGATTTGTTTATCAAGTCTTTGACTTTGGGTGGTAGCAACTCTTAGTTGTGGGTGAGATCAGCTAAGGGAATCAAGTGCGTAGTATCCTGCTGGGATCAAAGACGTAAGGAGTGCAACTGTACCTTGAATTAGCGTGAGATTGATTAGGGTTTAACTATAGTCCAGGCCGAAATTAGCTTTGTAGTAGGTTAGTGTCTGTAACGTCTTAATACAGTGAGGTGTTCAAATATGGACTAGGTCCCGGGGTTTTTATGCATTTGCTATTTCCTCGTTAACAAAACTTCTGGTGTCTGTGTTATTTCTTTTCCGCATTATATTTTGTTATATAATTGAAATATCACAGGTTGTGCGCTGAATTGATCAATTGGTAAATCCAACCTTTGGTTGTTGATTGAAATTGATTGGTCCTTGAACATTGGTCTTTGGTACCGTTCAAGTTATTTCTCTTGTATTCAATCGGGCTCGCAAATTCCTATTTGTTTGATTGCGGATTGAATCGAGAAATTGAGATATAACTCTTTGATATACTTTTCTTAAGATTGGGTATATTTGTCTAGTTGATTCTCTTGAAAGTATATTGGAGTTAGTCCATACAGATCGCTAAGCGAAATAATGGGTGAGGTTGTTGTACGCACGCTTTTTCAGTTCCGTTAATCCTTGGATTTCTATTAGAGTTTGTGCATCTAGTGCTGCCTTCTTGGCTTCTTTATTCTGCAACCTTTTTGGTTTTAGATTAGGATACTTTATCCAAAACTTGTCGATAATATGTTATGTTTGTTTGCAATGAGTGCAAACTAAACTAACTTTTTTGCTAGACTTCTCTTCTTGTTTGCTCCTTTCATCTCCTTTAACAACGAAACCTCTAGACTTCCCCTTCGTGTTTCCCTCAACATCAGATTTCTTAAGCCTGCCTTCGATGGCATTAGCTTTTATGCTTGCTTCGGATATAGTATCCGCCGAATAAATCTTCAACTCCTTATGTATACTCATGAAGCCCGAAAATATACTTCATATAGGGATTTTGTTAACTTGTGCACCCGTGCACAAGTTAACAAGAGTAGAATTACTTTTTTTTTTCATAACTTATCATTGATTTATGGAATACCTCGGTAAAATACATTTAACTTTGGAAATAAGAATCAATTTCCATAGATACCTATAAGGTTATATTTTATTTCCTTTAAATCTTTTTCCTACCCTCGTTATTTTCGTCTCTTCCCCTTACTTCGTATTTTATTTTCTCACTCTCAGGTAAATGGAAAATAAAAGTTAAAAATTAAGGTTGGTAATCTATTGGGTTTTGTTCATCATAATTTAATAAGATTTCTGAAAATAAAAAGTCGGATTATGTTTCGCCAATCCGATCTTGTAACTGATTTTTTTTCTTTTTTTTTGTTGTTGAAAATATTGATAGTAACGACTCAATGGTGTTGCTGCCATTGATTCTCAAAGCTCGAGTAATAACAGGGGAAGAACGTGATTGTGATTGGTGGCATCGATGATATTTTGCTGCCATTGTTGGTGGAGGTTGATCAAGCTCGTGATGGAGTATTCTGTCGATTTGTGAAGGAGATGGTCACAATAATTCATGTTTTTGTTCCAAAATGGTAGTGGTGATCAAGATTAAAATAATCAGGCGACCCATCATGATCATCCGATATTATGTGAATCATGAATTTTTTTCAAAGCAATATAAATTTTTGCTGATGCTAGTGGAATGAAGAAACTAGAGATGGTGATTTCAAGATAAAAATACGAAGAGATCAATCAGTCACGGTGAAATCATGAAAATGAATCACTATTGCGCCAATCATTTCTGATCCTGTAAATCTATATGTTCTCCTTGCCTAAAGCTTTTAAGTTGACTTTTATTTGTTTATCTCTCTATAAACTCTTTTATTTTCTTTCGCTGCCCAATTTTCTCCCGAACAGATGAAGAAGGGAATACAATCATAACAAAAAGTTAATGAAATAATAGGTTGTACAATAAATCATTGTTTACATATCAGTTATGTTATTTTTTATCTTCTTAATCAAAGTCGATTAATCAGTTCCGTGGGAATTTTAGGTAGGTTGAACTGAACTATAATCATATAATCTAATAAGAACATCAAAATGGGATTAAATTAAAATGATTATAATACTAATTTTCTCAAAAATTATGCATAAAGTAAACTTTTAAATATTCGACAGAAAACCAGAATAGTAATTGAAGGGTAGTAATGGATAAACTTATTTTGCGAATGTCGAAGGCTTTTCATAAGAAAATTTCTGAATTCAATGTAAAAAGCAATTAAATAATAGGGCTTAACTTGTCCCCGGGTGCACAAGTTAACAAGACCCTTCATATAGATAGCATAACCTTCTAAGTCTAAATCCAAAACCATAGCTCGATTCTAAAATTCCGATGTATATTCTTGCACGATTTGGTTGTCTGATTGTTTCAAGTCGTACCACTTGAACCATCTCTCCTCATGGTATCCAACTGGATAAAATTGTTTCCTCTCAACTTCCTTGAATCCCTTCCATGACAATGCTCCCTTACAATGGTATTGTCTTTGATAAGATTTCCATCATATTAGAGCATGCTTTGAAAGCTTCAATGCCGCAAAATATATCTTCTCCTTTGAACCATATTCAAAGAAAGAAAAGTACGTCTCTAGATGCTCTACCAAATCATCTAATTTCTCTACGTCGACACTTCCATCAAAAAGTGGAATATCAACACGGAAATCAATTTAAGATTCTTACCATGATTCATAAACTTAGCATGATGTTTTGTTGCTTTTGTGCCTTTTGGAAGCTCATATTCTTCTTCATATTCGCTTTCTTCTTCTTCGTCCTTATCCTCTTCTTCTGAACCCAAAGATGGAAATTTTGTCTGTTTCATAAGTTTCAGATTTGGTGTATTGGAACGAATACAAGCAACCAAATCATCCAGGGTAATTTGAATCATCTTCATCTCTTTTTCTAACATAACCACCTTTTCGTCGGTAGTTTTTGGTTCATCAGTCTTAGAATCATCGTCTATCTTTGTCATCCTTGGTTTCTTGTTCTTTTAACGTATTCTTGCTTTTCGAGTAACTCACCTTTGTAGAGAGATTTAGTGAAGACCATAAACCACTGGAATCTTCCCTAAAAGAAACGAACCTTGCTCTTGATACCAACTTGATACGTATTGATCTATGTACCTTGGTGACTATTATTATGGAGGCGGAATTCAAAATAATAATAGATGAAAACTAGAAAACAAAATACACTAGAAACCTGATTCGAAGACAAATATCTTCTCTAGATTATGAACAATAAAACTACAACAATTCTCTATTTGTTACGCTCACAATCTATCTAGGTAAATAACCTTAAGTTGTTTGCTAAACTTTCTTTTACAATAATAACTGTCTCACAAACTTATCTCTAGGTGATTTGTTTCACAAACCTCCTTTCTTTGACACGTTTAGTTATGAGATAAACATCCCTATTTATAGGCTTGGTTTGGTTTCCCAAATCTCTTAGGAATCTATTTCCTTTTCTAGGAATAATTCCTTTTCTTGGTATATTTTCTTATCTATGAATATTACCTTGTCTAGGAAATATTCATTTTATAGGTATATTTCCTTATCTAAGTTACTGCCTAAAATCAATATTCCTTCCTTAAATTATAATTCTATCCTCAATCCGTCTTGAGGATCACTAGTTCCCAAAAGAGGAAAGATACACATGTATCACCGGCGTATCTATAGTTCGGCAACGACTTTTTGGTACGCATATCTGATATCCATACCATAAAAAGTATGTTGACTCGTAAACCAGGAAGGTACGCATACCTAGTATGCAAACCAGAAAATATTTGTTGGTTTCTAAACCGGAAAAGTACGCATACCCAGTATGCAAACCGGAAAATTTTCTGTGGATTCCTGAACCCTTTTTTGTCTTAAG
Source organism: Papaver bracteatum (assembly GCA_023529315.1). NCBI lineage: Eukaryota > Viridiplantae > Streptophyta > Magnoliopsida > Ranunculales > Papaveraceae > Papaver > Papaver bracteatum. The sequence goes on along the minus strand of JAJJWX010005377.1, from coordinate 1,072,698 downwards.
GGTATACAAACTTGGTACACTTACGCTGAAAAAAATAGTCATGAACAGGAATACAATACACGTATTTTCGACAGGGTAAGTATGTGTACTGTATTATTTTTCTTGACTATTTTTGTCATGGTATGTGTACCAGGTTTGTATACCCTTAAGAAAAAAATGGGTTCAGGAATCCACATATATTTTTTGGTTTGCATACTAAGTATGCGTACCTTTATGGTTTAGAAACCAACATATCTTTTCCGGTATGCATACATTCCTGGTTCACGAGTTATGGTATGGATACCAGGTATGCGTACCAAAAAGTCATTTTCGAACTATAGCTACGACTGTACGTGTACTTGGTACATGTACTGCGTCCCTAGTATTATAACATGTAATACCCTGATATTCGAGAGTGGTTGGCCGAATGGAATATGAGTAATGGTTTGTCATTTCCTAATACCGAGGCCTTTTCAACACATTTGACTCCAGAGTTGGCAGAAAACTCTGCAGTTAAGCACGCTCGGGTGGGAGCAATCCAGGGATGGGTGACCTCCCGAGAATTTATTACCGAATTATCGCAGACACGCCCGTTAAAAACCCCACACTGCTGGATGACTGCATTGACTAAGTAGAGACAATATCGGTGGTGGGTCGGGTCATTACATAACAGTTGTCCCAGTATGTGAACTGGTATGCATACTATCCTGTATCCAGATTTACAATAGTTTTATATCTCTCTAATAATCAATTTGAAACCTTCCCGAATAACATCAATGACACATATCACTATTTTTTAGGCTATTTTCAAATGATTAAATCTTGAATCATAATTTAGGTCATAAACAATAAATTGTTCTTAACCAAATTCATCATGTATGAAAAAATGTTCTTAAGTTTAGCCAGCATATTTCGAGAACGATTAACAAGATAAACTTGACTCGAAATTTCTATTATGTATGTAATGTCAAATTTAGTCATGCGGCATTGTGTCATAGATAGAAAGGTGAAAACTTGAGTAATAGGTGGTTCAGTCTTCACTTACCTTTTGTTGAAGAAGTTCTCCAAAAGCTTTGGTTAATCTTTGGCTTCAAACAGTAGAACGCGGTGATGTCCGGTACTCAACTACACACTTCTATCCTAATCTGATCGAGACTTGACTAAATATAGACTAGAAATCAAGATATAGTTTTGATCAACTAAATTTGACAACAAGCTTGAGCTAGCAAAATTTGTGAGTTAGACCGAGCAATGCTCTAACAACTCAAATATTTCCCATAACCCTAAAATAGTTTTTTGTTGTGGGAATACCAAAATAACCTTTTAGTTGTGGATATTTCTTGCATAGATTCGGATTATAAATATTTCGTACACAAATTTCAGTAGTGGATATTTTCTATAAATATGCTAGTTGTGGATATTTTCTACAAAACTTCACATTAATATGTTGGTTCATTCAAAACGGTTTTCTTAATTCATTTTCTTGATTTGACTGATTGTGCATATTTTTCTGCACATGTTTGCTTGGGTATATATGTTGCACAAATTGTGGAATCAAAAGAGAGGTTTTTAGCTCATACAGTGATGTACATACCGTAGTATGAAGAATTATGGAAGGTTATTATTTAACACCGTGGATAATAACTGCCCACTAGAAAAACACTGTGTATAAACACTTAAAAAATGAATACCAAATTGGGAAATACATAAATTAATTGGGGGATATCCGCCGACATGGTTTTTGATGTTTCCGTCATGGTCGATGGATTGCCGACATTGAAAAACCATGCCGGAAGCTACAGTAAAATATCCCCCAATTAAGTGTTCGTGGATAATAGGTGCACTTTAAAAATTCTGTGGATAATATCTGCATACTAGAAAATAAGAAGAACAATTATAAAATCATTTATGGAATAAAAAATTCTATAAAAACGAATATTTGACATTTGTATTTGCTCGTTGTATAGGTGTTTCAAAAAGCTTTCAAAATTTATTTATTTTTTGATTCAAAATAAATTTTTTTATTAAGAGTTATAAGTCGAAGCGTTTACAGAGTGCTTGTCCTTCTTGATCCAAGTTTCAATATTAGGAGGGAAAGCGTCATAATACTCAAAACTAGAAAGACTGATCATATCTTTTTTAGCTGCACTATCTGTAGCTTGATTCTGATCTCTACTTGTTGAATTACATAATCATAAAGGTTTGTTTTGAAAAAAAAATGAATATCTAAAATAAACCCCTGAGTTGTCCAATGAAAACAAGGTTTAGTTTCCTTGACTGACTTTATTAGAAGCTCATTGTCAGATTCAAAAATCACTTTCTCTAACTCCATAACACTGGCACACTCCACTGCATCTTTTAGTGCCATACATTCCAGCATCTACACTTCTTGTCCTTGATTCAACCTTCCATTGAAGAAAAGCAATTTTTCTCCAAAGCATGTACCTGCATCATCCCTAAGAATTAGTCACATTCATGCATTTGTTGTTTGTTTTTTAAAAGAAGCATCCACATTTATTTTCATAAAGCCAATGTCAGGAGGATCTCATATTTTAACATTACTAGTTATATGAGTAGTCTGCAAACTACTTGATGCATCATAAACTGAACAACATTGATATTTTAGAAGCTTAATATGTTCAACAGTAGTTACTCTGTTTGGTTTCATATTCTAAAAAATACTTGAATATCTATCTTTCCAAATCATCCAGATAGTGATCATGAGGGTATAAAATAATGTTCCTACTGGCTAGGAGTAATTCTAGTAAAGATACTACCTACAAAAAACCAACTTATAATCCAATGAAGCACATCAAAATAATTAACAATAACTAGAGAGACATTTACACTAATACCCAACCAAATTGACCTAGCATAAGGACAATCGATGAATAATTGCTCATCAGTTTCATATGGAGAATCGCACAAACTACAATGAATGCCAATATCTATTTTATATCTAGATATCTTGTCTCTGATAGGTACTTTATTTCTGAGACATTTCCAGATGAATGATTTAAGTCTATGTGGAAATTTAGTTTTCCAAAGGGATTTCTAGACAGAAGTACTGACTAGAGTATTATTAGGTTGATAAGTGCTTTGATTATTAACTAAAGTTTTATAAGTACTCTTAACAGAGAAACATCCCTTGTTTTCAAGCTTCCAAACCATAGTATCCTCACTACTACTGGGAACACGCATTGCCAAAATTGTCCTAACTGTTTCATTATGGAATAAGGTTCTAATTAAATCAGCATCCTAGATTCTAGTTTCCTGCAAAAAAAATTCATAGATAAAAGTGTAAGTAGAAGAAAAAGTAGCAGTAATATTTGGCTCAGGAGGATGTTCCAAGGCTACTATCTAATTATCAATCCAAATTTTAACGTTTATGCCATATCCAATAAGACCAACATGTATTATTTTTAACCAGAGTTAGATCATTGTAAATACCCCTCTAGATCCAAGAGTAGTTCTCATTGAGCTTATCATGATGCAAAAACTAGTTACCTTTGTGGTATTTTTCTTTTAACACTTTAGAACTTAGATCATTAGAATTTTTATAAAATTTTCATCCAATTTTAGCAATTAAATCTTGATTAAAAACTTTTAAGTTTTTAAAAGAAAGACCACCTAGCTCTTTAGAGACACGAAGATTAATCTAGGATATGAAGCAACTATCTATGTTACCTTTATGACCCCACCAAAAATTCCTTTATAGAGAATCAAGTTTGGAATAATATTGTTAGAGAATCAAGTTTGATGAGTAGGAAGATCGTTCACAACAGACTTAAGCATAGTGGTTCTTCCAGAATGGTTTAAGAAAATGCTACACCAATTGTTCAACCTAGCTTCAAAGATTAAACAATAGGATTAAAAGATTTTTGTTTTTTCTGTCCTAAAAGAAGGGAAACACCTAGATAGGTATCAGACTCAATCACAATACTCATGTTAAGAGCTTTGGATAAGTCTTCACAAGCACTACACCATTTTTAGTGTATTTTAACAAGAGAATGGATAATGTCATCAGTAGCCCTAACAATTTCACAGGAAATACCATCTCCGCGCATTAGCCCCAAACCAAAAGTTAAACCAACTTTACTAATGTAATCATAGTTATGATAATTCAAAGACTGAGCAACAAAAACCATTCTGAAAAAGCGGGGATCTAACAACCACACCCAATATTTCGATTAGAAATCTGTATGGACTAACTCCAATATACTTTCAAGAGAATCAACTAGACTCAATCTTAATAAAGTATATCAGAGAGTTCTATTATCTCTATTTCACAATGTAATCAGCAAATCGAACAGATAGAAATCCGTGAGCCTAATTATTATGTGAAATAACTTGAACAGTACCAAAGACCAATGTTCAAGTGTCAATCAATATAAATCAACAACCAAAGGTCGGATATTCTAATTGATTGATCTTAACGCACAACCTGTGATATTTCAATTATATAACAAAATATAATGCGGAAAAGAAATAACACAGACACCAAAATTTTGTTAACGAGGAAATAGCAAATGCAGAAAAACCCGGGGACCTAGTCCAGATTTGAACACCACACTGTATTAATCCGTTACAGACACTAGCCTACTACAAAGCTAATTTCGGCCTGGACTATAGTTAAACCCTAATTAATCTCACACTAATTCAAGGTATAGTTTCACTCCTTACGTCTTTGATCCCAGCAAGATACTACGCACTTGATTCCCTAAGCTGATCTCACCCACAACTAAGAGTTGCTACGACCGAAAGTCGAAGACTTGATAAACAAATCTGTCTCACACAGAAAAGTCTGTTGGAATAGATAAATCTGTCTCCCATAAAAATACCTACGAGTTTCGTTCCGTCTTTTGATAAATCAAGGTGAACAGGAACCAATTGATAACCCGGACTTATATTCCCGAAGAACAACCTAGTATTATCAATCACCTCACAATAATCTTAATCGACGCGGCGAAAGAAGATATTTTGGAATCACAAATGATGAGATGAAGATGTTTGTGACTACTTTTATATCTTGCCTATCAGAGATATTAATCTCAAGCCAATCGTTACGATTGTACTCAACACGATAGAATCGGCAAGATCAGATCACACAACTATGAGAAAGTAGCATCGGTCTGGCTTTACAATCCCAATGAAGTCTTCAAGTCATTAACCTACAGGTTTCGAGAAGAAACCTAAGGTTAAAGGATAATCGACTCTAGATAATAAAACTAGTATCACACAGGAGATGTGGGGATTAGGTTTTCCAGTTGATAGAGTTCTCCATTATATAGTCTTACAAATCAGGGTTTGCAATCAATGTTAGTAAAAATACGAGGGTACCCAAATACACCATAATCTTTTATTTTGATCACAACCTATACAAGACCCACTGTGTATAAACCTCTTGGAGCAACAATCACTCAAGGAATATTTCAACACAGTGTCCACTTGAAATAGGGTTAGTCCGGACTGGTCTAACAAAGTGAGAATATCAAAGTCAAGTGGAGAAATCCAATACACTTTGTGTGATCGTCTATGAATATGAAATCGAGACAATACAACAACAAAGTGTTCACTTGATAACCGAAATCTTATAAGATAAATATCAAGTGCCTAATTAACGTACATATATATTGATATTTACTTTAATTATAATATAAAAACAATTATAATGCGGAAATATAGTAAAACACACACACACCAGAATTTTGTTAACGAGGAAACCGCAAAAGCAGAAAACCCCCGGGACCTAGTCTAGTTTTGAATACTCAATTGAATTAAGACGCTACAAAAAGTAAACCTGTAACTTCGTGTAGAAAATACTAATTAAACTAAAGTCCTAGTTACTCAGCTTCAGCAATATTCTTGATTTGATAATATCTAGCAGAACTGAAGTTCTCAATAGATATTTGTTACCCAATATCATAGAAGAATAGACGTTCTCTTTAGGATTAGATCTAATATATCTTCTTAATGGTTGACAACAAATTCTTCTTCGAATCTTCAAAATCTTCAATTTAATCTTCAAAGTAACAATCTGCAAAAACAAACTTGATTCCTTATTGATTTGTCGCACAGAATGGAGTCTGTTAACAATGGAAAATCAATGAATCTATTACGGATCTAGAAAAACTTAGATCCGTAGAAATGTTAAATATTTGATCTAGTTTGAATGAGCCTTATATCAGAAGAAAAGGTTCTCAAGAATAAACAAACTAGGTGCAACCAAAATATTCAACAAGCGTTAGTCAATCAAATCAATCGAAAACAAAAGATGAACTACAATTATCTAGTTTCCCACCAACGATACGCACTAAAGCTTCTCAATCCCAAAGAAGACTTTAAACTGAGCGGTCGTAAGAGATTTCGCATAATTAGGTTACTCTCCTCTCCGATTAGGTGACTTCACCAGTAACAACACAACCAAAGAAGTTTGTTATCACGCAGGATTAGTTTTCTAGAAATGCAAACTCAAAGTATTCATAGACAAGGAAGTTTGGAACCAAGGAATTTCCAAAACCGAAACTATTCTCAAGATATTCAATAATAATTTCCAAATTCAGTTTTCATAATTCCTGAGAATGCTCTGTCCAAATTAATGATCGAAATATACTTGAAAAATCTTTAACTAGTAAATGCACATTACTAATTCTTATTTTCCATATAAACCTTAATTAAAAGATTCTTAATTTATTTAAATTCGATCCTGGGATTTACTTCCTTCTTAGTTGTTAAGGAATATCTTTGAACAATAAAAGATACGCATTAATGCACATGTTCAAAGTGTGTCAACATCCATTCTCTTGTAAGTCCTCTTTCATACTTACCCACTTGAAACCGATTTACCACACTTCCAAACAAGTTTAGAATTGGTTCATATGACTTTCAAGAACTATGTGATTGATCAAGTAACACTCAATCACAAATCATGGGTTTAACAGTTCTACCAAAATAAGTTTCGGTTCTACCTCCATGTGAGTACTGTGCATAGTCACACTAGCTTACCAAACTTTGGTTGACTAGGTACTAGGATCGGTTCCCCACATATATATGGTATTTAACTCATATGTGTTGCACATGTCCGTAGGATCGGTTCCCCTTTTCCTAAAATATGTTGCACATGTCTATAGGATCGGTTCCCCTTTCTGCTATAAACCTTGATGCACCTCATACAAGGGTCGATTTTCCTTTGTATGTGTTACACCTATTACTAGGATCAGTTCCCCTTTACCCAGTGTTAGGTCTTACACACACAAACTCGATCATACCATCAGGTGATTACTTAAGATCGGTTTCACTAATAAAAGTCATACAAATACATAAGTATGTCCTCGTGTGAATAGTTTTACCAAGAACACAAACAAGTCATGAGCGGTTATACTAATCACACATATTGGTCGTTCATGAGATATGCAATGAAGAACAGACCCAATAACACCTATCGATTTCCTTTTTCGATTCACAAAACAAGTTCATGAATTTACTTCGAAATCTTCACCTTATACCCATACATAATCACAATAGAATTCAACCGATTATGTCGATATATTATATACAAAGTTTAATGGTTAATCAATATACCTCGTATTGTATTCACTAATTCTATGTCTATCTAGAGTGTTCATGCTTCGCAGTTTTTGTTTTCAATATACACGATTTGAAAGATACAAGATATATATGGAACAAGTCAAGTCGTAGTTACTAACCTCAAGCTGAAGAATAATGTCTTTGTTGTCTTCAATCCATCTTCAGATCTTTGTGAGTAACTGGAGCACAATATTTCTATCATTTTTAGTCTAACCTATCGAAGTTTACTGTAGTTTACAAATTAAGCGACTCGAGTTTTGTCACTAAATATGACAACCAATCTTGACATATCAATGCTTGGTGGGTTCAACCGAGCAGTGCGCTAAAAATTAGCTTAGTAACAAAGCATTCAATATCCACCGTTAGATGAAAACCTGATTAGATTCAAGCTAATATATTTCAACCGTTGGATCGAAAACTTAGCTTGTTACACACAAATGAAATGCACATTTTAGGTTTGTGTAGCTGTACCCAAACTTGTACATTTGTTGGTTCAACAATAGTTAACCAAAAGGTTAGCCATATGAGCACTTTCATATCAACCTTATTATTCTTTACCATAACTAGTTCAAATGACTCAAATGAACTAGTTAGATAGTTTTTCGATTGCAAGGAAATCTTATAGAAGTATACAAGACACAATCGAAGAAAAAACGATTTGTTTCACTCGAATCGATTCATGAACTTAATAGCCAAGGTTTGCAAATTGCATTCCTTAGTTAATATAAATATAAGTTCACAAAAAATCATCTTTAGATATAACCAACTCAAGTACGCGGACTTAAGTTCCTAGAAGGAGTTCACAAACTCCGGCAGATTTTCTCGGGAAGAGAACTTCCGCCAGTTCGCGGACTGAGCTCACAGCTCTTGTTCCGGTTTTTCTGATCAACAAAGTACGCATAATTTGGTTCAAGGAATAAGGACCTATACATATATGTGTTACCACACGATGATTATATCCAACAATGGTTATATAATCTAAACTCTCATTTCAATCATTGAAACATTCTTAGAGGACGTTATATATAGTTGTTATTCACAAACTATTTTTCGTCAAAGCAATTTTCAAAGTGATTGAAACATAACATGACTTGCGTCACTAGGTAAAGATGAATTTGGTCAAAGCAAAAGCTTACCAACACATATTTCGAGAAATAGATAGGTGAGATAAACTCGGCTCGAAATAGCAAATGTGTATAATCAAAGTCTATATAGTAAAACGAATTTTGTCTCAAGATAGGAGATAGAGTAAATAGACTTTTGAGTGATAGATAAGTTTAAGTCTCCATATACCTTTTAATCAATGAAGTTTCACCAGTTCCTTGAGTAGTTCTTCGTCTTGTATGATGATCGCCATGGAGTTGTTGAGCTCAACTACACTTTCTATCCTAGTTCGAGACATTAGCTATAGTAGACTAGAAATCAAGACTTATAGTTTTGATCAATAACATTGACATACATGCTTGAGATAGCAACGCATGAGAGTTCGACCGAGTAGTGCTCTAACATATTCTAATAATATCAACTTTAGTTTCAGATAAGAAGATGAAATCTGGATTTTTGAACTTTAACTAAATTATGCATTTGCTGATTTGAAAATTTATTTGTTGGACCCTGAACATTCCAAGCAAGAAACTTCATGTTGCAGTTTTAAAAATTCCTAACAGTTATATGCAGCAGGGGAGTATATGATTTCAAAGAACTAAACTAGTAAAGACTAAACCAAAACAAAAAAGGATAACCAATTTTATAAAATTTTAAATTACTAGGGTCGAAAATTACCCGAATCTCCCAAGTTTTGTTAGCAGAATGCTTAATATTTTCTAGAACTTTGATATTATCTTTAGCAGTCATTTCAATTTGTGTAGATTCATTAGATTGATCAAACATTGATTGGTGATAATAGAATCATAATTCTTAAAAGCAACATTAGGAATTGATGACTTTGTCTTTTTCCTAATCTAGCTTCAGGTTCTAGTTCTATTTGAGGAAATGGCACGAGGTTCTAGTTCTAGTCCAGGTAAATATGACATGATTCTGAACATATTTTTACGCTATTTTCCTTTCCATAATTATCATACCAATACGGGTAATCTCCATTTCATCAGCTTCTTCTTCAAATTCCTCTACATAAACCTGCTCAGGATTCAATCTTGATTATAAACCTTGTTCCAGATTTGCGGTGTTCAACTTAGAATTAATATGAGTAACTTCATTGGTCCCAGTAACTTTGGTAGCAGAAGCTTGAGTTTCCATTATTCCAAAAAAGGTGACGAAAGAAAAAACAGACGATGCTTCAAGAAATGACTGCTAAAAGGTTGTGCAAGAAACCATGTATATGAATAGGATTTTTATAGTCATCAAGATTAAGGTTTCAAGGATAACTAGGATCTATAGATCATACCTAAGATAAAAGATAATCGAGGATAAATCACTGAGAATTCCTGAGTCTGTTAAGGAAGGAAACTTTTTTGAAAATGTCGACACTTTTTGAATTTGAAAAAAGGCACTTTTCCTATAAATGATAATTGAAATTTGAATTTTCCAGAAAACACGTGGATCTAATCTATTGTATGAGTGAGCTGATTTGAGAATTCGATCAACCGATTCAACATACCACCAATCTTGATCAATCATACTTTCCTGCAAACGTTGTGAATCCTTAGCTTCAACGAGTAAAACACCATTGAAAGCAAACATTATGATTATTGTGGGGATATAGGAAAACACCATTTGAAGATTAAACATTACTGCATAATAAAACATGGGAGAAAGAAAAAAAACTAGTTAGGCATAAAAACTAGTAAATCAACGTTAATTGTGATAATATAATGAAAATTCAAAAGGAGATTTAAGAAAAGATGGGCAGTAAAATCATTAGGTTGATTAAGGATTAAAAATCAACAAAAAAAAAAAAATTATGAAAGATTGATGAAAATTCAAAACTGGGTTGACTCAGTATAGTCGCCAAATTCGCAGGGCTCCGGCCTTTGCAAGAGAGTTGTCTTAAAGTTTTTCTACATATATAAAATTTGTCAAATTCCTATTTATGAGTCATGATACATATTATATTTAAGTTGGTTTGATAATTATACTCCTTAGATATTAGTGTTTATATCCAAGTTTATTACTAATTTTTACAATAAAAGTATTTGTGTCATTAAGTTTTTTAATTAAATGACATCATCAAACATCTTTATTCATATGACCCTCCTTTTATTAGAGCGCGTGATTGGGGGATACTTGAACTAATTGGGGGATATAAATTACTTCCCCCAACCAATAGTGTCTGCTAAGGGGTGTTTTTGGGGGGGCAAAAATACTAAAATACCCTTCCATCAAAATAAAAATCAAAAAACTTAAAATCAAAAAACAAAATCATATCCCTCATTTCCATCTTCACCTCTTATTAATCTATTTTAGGGTTAGGGCTTTGAAACCTAAATATTCCCCACTCCCTTTCAAATTCTAAATTTTCTCTATTCCCTTTCAAATTGTCTTCTCCTTTTCTGCCGGCTCCTCACTTTGAAATCGATTTTTTTTCTTACATTCGGAAATGATGAAGACCATGCCGGTAGTGATGAAGACCATGTCGGAAGTGATGAATATCATGCCAGAAGTGATGAAGACATGCCAGAAGTGATAAAGACCATGTCGGTATAGATGAAGACCATGCCGATAAAGATGAAGACCATGCCTGAAGTGATGAAGTCCATGTCGGGACTGATGAAGACCATGTCGGATTATTTTTTTACATCACCGGAAGTGATGAAGACCATGCCGGAAAATGGTTCCGACATGCTTGGTAACTAACATTCAATGTCGTAACTAAGTGCCAGCATGCTCGATAGAAATATATCAATGCCGGTAGTCAAGTGATTTTTTTTTCAAGTTTCTAGATACTTTACATCATGTGCCGGCAAAGAAATTCAAGCAACATACGCAATACCGGCATGCTCGAGAATTAAATGATTGTGCCGGTAGTGGACTGAAAACCAATTTTTTTTTTCAAAACGGACTGAAATTCAATTTTCTCGTAGAATTAAATGACTGTGCAGGTAGCAGTATCAGCAGGTCGAACACAGCCGGGAGGGGCTACGCCCCCGGACTCGGACCCCCCCCCTCCCCCGTAGTGCCCCCTAAGCTAACAGCTGACTAAACCAAGAATTTTAACTAAAGTAAAGAGGCACTAACGAATCCAAATCAAACACTTACACTTTCAATTAAGAAATCTGCTACAAAAATTTAACTCAAAGCTAACCCCGCTCAGAAACATATATATATACAAGAATTCCTCTTCAATGATATATATAAAATAATTATTTGGTTTACAAAATAATATACATCACAATCAACATATCAGAATATAATCAACTAACGAAGTTAACTTCTCGGAACTTTCGCTGCGCAACTTTGCTCTGTCACTGAAACTGAAATTGGGGAATAATTAACATTTAACTTCTAAGTAATCATATGCAGATTTGGAAAATATTACATGTTTTCCCAAACATTAGAAGACAACAAAACCACTGAAATAAACAATCATGTATATGGACCTAAACCCCTCCTTTAGTTTCTGCGGTGACATTTACACACCTTATAATTTCTGTGGTGACATTTACACACCGTAATGCTGAAGACGTAAAACAATCTATGGGTGAAAGTTACACACCCGTAATATTGATGCCAATTCCATACCTATTATTAATATTGCGGTGTATCGTCCTAGCCATAAGAATATGAAGGAACGTATCCAATATACCATAGATGGAAATTCTCATTTCCCAAAGACAATCATAAAGATAAACAAAGCAAGGAATATGCGAATAGACAATGCAATTAAGAAATAGACAATGCATGAGTTTATAAAACAAAGACTTTCGTAAAAGAAATAACAATGATTACAAAACGGTTAAATGCATTCCCACCTCTTTTGATGACAAGCCTCGCCTACCTCGAGATCCACTAGTTCATCCTTTGAATTGATCGTTGTTAACAACTAACTGTTAATCAGACAAGCACTCTAAGAGATTAGCCAAAATGGCTCACACAAGAATCATACAAGTCTACCTAATGGTTTTAGGCCCATTTATGATATCTTATTCTCTATCTTTAGTATAACTAAGAATTTACTAATCCAATTAGATTGATTCTATAGTCCGTAGCTAAGTCTTGTGAATATATACAACTTTGTAAAAGGAATCGGAAGTTAATTCGGACCATAAGTGGTCCAATTCATTAAGATATGATAACTATTCATAAGCCCAAATTCTCTAAACAGGCCCATTAACCAAAGGCCTGGTCCATCAGAGTCAACTAACGGACTCTAACGGTCAAACTGACGGGCCAAGGTCAATTAATAGTCAACGTAAGTCAAAGGTCAAGTCCTGGTCAATGGTTAAACTCGGTCAACTGGTCAAGGTCCACTGAGTTAAGGTCTGGTCAACTGAGTCGGATCGGGTCAACACCTAGTCACATAATCAACTCAGTTAGACAACTGAGTCAGACATGGTAAATTAGTCAGACATCTGACTGGGATGACTAATACCTAAAACTCAAGAACAGAACTCTACATAACCACTAAACATTCCATTTAACTCTAAATCCAAAACAACAAACTCCAATTCTAATTCAAACTCTTAATTTAACCACTTAACCTCAGTTCATACAATCTTAAACAAACTTCAAATTAAAATTACAAATACAATAGCCTATCTGCAATGACAGCAGTTCCCAAGCTTTACAGAAACCACTAACATCATCTAATACTAATTCAATCCACCCATCTTAACCTTAATTGTAATTCACACATCATACCTCAATCATCTCAGTTCATCTACAAATCCTCAATATACGACCATTACAATGAACAACACCACCAGATACTCGATTTCATTTCCAAGAATCTCAAGCATATCAATATCTCAACTTATGCCTTAGCATCACCACTGCTATACCAACTAAACCACCAACACCAATCTCTTGTTATCAATTCCACTTACACATATAACTCCAACATCTCAGCCACTAATTGAACCACCACAGTCCAACTTCAAACTCCATACCCTAACCACTAACAGTGTAGTACTTATTTCTTCTTCATCACCACAACCCATTACATTTGATGTAAACCTTGACTGCAATTCCAACATCTATCCCCTCAAACACCACCAGTTCTATTACTTGCAATCCATTTAATTCAAACCAACATTCTCAATTGTAAGGTTATATCTTCTTAACTCGATCACCAAGACTCAACGAGGTTCACCTGCAACTACAAATACAACTCACCAACTCATTCATATCCTCCAAGCCCTGAACTCATCATCCATCCATCATTAGTTCAACCTCAAATCACAGATCAATCCACTTCTGTAGAACAACCCTGCCAGTTGCATCATCTGACAAACAATGCCAAACTACAGACTTAGTTCAAGATTCAACTTGCAACTCTATCAAACTTTTTAACTTTCTAACACCAACACCACTTCAAACTAGAGTCACAGTTCCATTAATTAATCATCTCGACCTCAGTTTCATTCACATACCAATTCAATTCTTATCTTCACAAACATTCATAAATACTCTACAAAATAACTTCATAACTTACTAAATTACAGAGAAGCATAATTACCTCAATTACATCTTCCAGTTCTTCCTTGAACCTCTTATGAAACCCTAGCTCCTGATTCAATCCTCAAACAACTCCATGGCTTCCATCAAACACCAAATAGGAACAAACCCATCTTCTATCACTTCACTAAAGCATCAATTTTGGCTTCAACGTCTTCCCTGAGTTACTCTGAATTCTTTCTATGAACCCTAGTTCTCAATTTGGGGAAGAACAGGGAAACCCTAATTCTTTGATTCATCTTTAGAACATATTCATAACATCAATTCAACCACCACCCAGTTATTCTTCATCCACGAACAACTCAATTAACTTATCAATTCCATACGAATCCAGAGATCAATTCAGAACCCTAACTCTGCTCCATAAAAACATCAGCACCACTTTCAAATCCTTATCAACATCAGCAGCTACTTCTACTACATTTAATTCTCATCATAGATCGATTCTCTCAATCGAATTCTCTATCTTTACTCTCAAACACTCGCAGAAGGAAAAGAACACAGAAGAAGAAAGAATGAGGAGAAAGAAGAATGAAGGAGAGGAAGAAATTAGAATGAGAGTTTATCTTCTCGATTTAGGAAGATAAGGTCGACAAAATGCTAAATGAACCCAAGAATATGATAAGGGAAAGCCATGACGTGTCCTTGTTATATCCAAAGGCATTTTCCCGAAAATGACGACTTTACCCTTCAATTAGTCCTGATGTTTTCTTCCTCATCTGATATCAGATTCACACGTTCGAGTAGTCCCTTCCACGTAACTTTTCGAGATCTATCTAACGATACTAGTTTCGTATCTAAATCGTTGTTAGATTAATTCCTATTAATTAACGTTCGTGTTAAATTAATCGAGTTATTATCTGCTAAATCAACATTTGATCATCTCTTGACTGGTCTAACATCGTTGACGAGCTTGAGGTCACTACATTCTCCCCACCTTTAAACATTTTCGTCCTCGAAAATCGAACTTCCTTCTAGTCTTGAAAGCTCCCCACCTTATATAATAATTCCATCTCTTGTCTAAGCGCAACCCATCAGAAATAAAACACAAACTTAATTGGCTTCTATAACTAAAATTTGTAGTTCTAGGTTGAATTATGCTGATTTAAATTATATCAAATAGGGAAGTTTAAGTTTCTTACGCGAATTTCTATTTTATGAGATATCTGTCTCTAGCTTCTGGGAAGAATCCTACAAATCTGTCTAAGTAAGATTGAAACTATCGGTTCTTTAAAGATTTAAATTATACTTCTATGATCAGTCATCTCTGAATGCAGTTGCCCTGTCAAGGTTGGCCAATCCCAACAATACCTTCCTACGAACAAAGAAAACACAACCTTCACTATTCTCCAGTGCTAGATAAACTAATTATTAATTTATTAAAATTAATTAGTCTTTGAACTTTTATCGTAACTGGTGTAGCTTAAATTTTTACTTTGTAAAAATAAGTAAATAGTTCATAGCATTTTAAGTAATTTAGCTATCTGAATTAATTATTTTATTCATTTATTTCTTTTACCAATATAAGTAATCCCAATTCGATTTTTACTTCAATTTATAATATTTGATAATTTTAACTTTATTGTAAAGTTATATATAAATTTTTCCAAATATTATCTATTATATATTACTTCCAGCTTAATTACTCATATACTATTATCAACTGTATTACTATTTTCATTATTCTTAAGTCGTTTGTCCGGTGGTTACATTAAGTAAATATAATTATGTATTCTCCAAAGGTGGATATAATAGATTTTATTTATTCATTGAATCCGATTACCATATCTTATTACATATTGACGTTGATAACTTAATACGATTTTAAATTTTGAGTATGCATAAAATTTTTATATATCTTAATAGTCTTTAGATTTTGGTATTAATTATAAGTGTCTTATTCATATACAAATTTATTTTCCTTTAAGTTAAATTTGTACTAAACATTCAAATATTATAATTATCACTTCATGCATATTTTAGTGATTTAGTAAATCATTTATTGGACTAAAAATAATCTAGGTGTAAGATTTTTAACAATTTTAGTCTTTATTATAAGTCTTATATGACCTCACGTTCTTTTATTCCTACTTAATAAGTCTTGTTTTAATTATCTTATTTAAATGCAAAACATTACTTCTAATTTGTTATTTTTAACTTTGCAAATCTTAACCGTAGCTAATTACGTAGCTTTTTAGTCTTAGTCATTATTTTATCGTTGTATATTTGTTAATGATATTTTAATTTGAATTATGCTCAATACAATACTAATTTAAATTTTAATAGCTCAAGTTTGTCATACTAACTTTTCATTTCAAAAGAAAATTAATTTATTTATAAAGAAGGATTCTGTTAGTATAAGAATTTATTTCCTTTTAATTCTAATATTACACTAAATATCCGATTGCTATTATTACTATTTCATGTATATTTGTTTCATTCTTAAGATTTATTGAATCATTTATTAGATTAAAGATAATTTGTAATTTAATTTAATTTACAAAACTTAATTGAAGATATGCATAAATAATTTTTGTAGTTATTTAATCATAATAATAATTATTATTTTTGTTATTCTATATCCTTATCGGAATTTTGTTAAATAAAGTTGATACTAATTGTGAATGCAAACATTACTTTATTTAAATTATTATTACTCTTATTAAATTATTATCATCTACAATTAGCAATTATTAATATTGATGGTTGAATTATTATTTTAACTACTCTTACAAATATTAATAAGTCCCAAAAATTACTATCAACATTTATGTGTTTACTCCATAATTTATTTATCCTTCACATAAGTCCATGTGTTCAATAAGTTTCTATTTGATTTACAGGTTATATCAATTATACTAATTTCACTATTATCATTATAGTATTAGATTGTTTACGTGTTCATACTTTTTAGATTAATTATTATCAAATCCTAAAGTCATTGGTGTACCTTACAATTTTTACTTCAATACATAAACAAACAATCAAACAAACAATTCAATCAATTGGATAAATCTTTTAATTATTGATAGCTTTTAGTGATTAAGATTTATCTCACAAACCCAACCCAGTTCTAACTAATCTAGTTCACTAACTGGCACTGGCTATTTCTATCTTTTCCCATATAAGATCTAATAGTGAGCTCTGATACCAACTTTGTAGCGCCCACTAAGCTAACAGCTGACTAAACCAAGAATTTTAACTAAAGTAAAGAGGCACTAACGAATCCAAATCAAACACTTAAACTTTCAATTAAGAAATCTGCTACAAAAATTTAACTCAAAGCTAACCCCGCTTAGAAACATATATATACAAGAATTCCTCTCCAATTATATATATAAAATAATCATTTGGTTTACAAAAGAATATACAACACAATCAACATATCAGAATATAATCAACTATTGAAGTTAACTTCTCGGAACTTTCGCTGCGCAACTTTGCTCTGTCACTGAAACTGAAATTGGGGAATAACTAACATTTAACTTCTAAGTAATCATATGCAGATTTGGAAAACATTACATGTTTTCCCAAACATTAGAAGACAACAAAACCACTGAAATAAACAATCATGTATATGGACCTAAACTCCTCCTTTAGTTTCTGCGGTGACATTTACACACCTTATAATTTCTGTGGTGACATTTACACACCGTAATGCTGAAGACGTAAAACAATCTGTGGGTGAAAGTTACAAACCCGTAATATTGATGCCAATTCCACACCTATTATTAATATTGCGGTGTATCGCCCTAGCCATAATAATATGAAGGAGCGTATCCAATATACCATAGATGGAAATTCTCATTTGCCAAAGACAATCATAAAGATAAACAAAGCAAGGAATATGCGAATAGACAATGCAATTAAGAAATAGACAATGCATGAGTTTATAAAACAAAGACTTTCGTAAAATAAATAACAATGATTACAAAACTGTTAAATGCATTCCCACCTCTTTTGATGACAAGCCTCGCCTACCTCGAGATCCACTGGTTCATCCTTTGAATTGATCGTTGTTAACAACTAACTGTTAATCAGACAAGCACTCTAAGAGATTAGCCAAAATGGCTCACACAAGAATCATACAAGTCTACCTAATGGTTTTAGGCCCATTTATGATATCTTATTCTCTATCTTTAGTATAACTAAGAATTTACTAATCCAATTAGATTGATTCTATAGTCCGTAGCTAAGTCTTTTGAATATATACAACTTTGTAAAAGGAATCGGAAGTTAATTCGGACCATAAGTGGTCCAATTCATTAAGATATGATAACTATTCATAAGCCCAAATTCTCTAAACAGGCCCATTAACCAAAGGCCTGGTCCATCAGAGTCAACTAACGGACTCTAACGGTCAAACTGACGGGCCAAGGTCAACTAACAGTCAACGTAAGTCAAAGGTCAAGTCCTGGTCAATGGTTAAACTCGGTCAACTGGTCAAGGTCCACTGAGTTAAGGTCTGGTCAACTGAATCGGATCGGGTCAACACCTGGTCACATAATCAACTCAGTTAGACAAAATTAGTGATCAGACATGGTAAATTAGTCAGACATCTGACTGGGATGACTAATACCTAAAACTCAAGAACATAACTCTACATAACCACTAAACATTCCATTTAACTCTAAATCCAAAACAACAAACTCCAATTCTAATTCAAACTCTTAATTTAACCACTTAACCTCAGTTCATACAATCTTAAACAAACTTCAAATTCAAATTACAAATACAACAGCCTACCTGCAATGACAACAGTTCCCAAGCTTTACAACAACCACTAACATCATCTAACACTAATTCAATCCACCCATCTTAACCTTAATTGTAATTCACACATCATACCTCAATCATCTCAGTTCATCTACAAATCCTCAATACACAACCATTACAATGAACAACACCACCACCAGATACTCGATTTCATTTCCAAGAATCTCAAGCATATCAATATCTCAACTTATGCCTTAGCATCACCACTGCTATACCAACAAAACCACCAACACCAATCTCTTGTTATCAATTCCACTTACACATATAACTCCAACATCTCAGCCACTAATTGAACCACCACAGTCCAACTTCAAACTCCATACCCTAACCACTAACAGTGTAGTACTTATTTCTTCTTCATCACCACAACCCATTCCATTCGATGTAAACCTTGACTGCAATTCCAACATCTATCCCCTCAAACACCACCAGTTATATTACTTGCAATCCATTTCATTCAAACCAACATTCTCAATTGTAAGGTTATATCTTCTTAACTCGATCACCAAGACTCAACAAGGTTCACCTGCAACTACAGATACAACTCACCAACTCATTCATATCCTCCAAGCCCTGAACTCATCATCCATCCATCATTAGTTCAACCTCAAATCATAGATCAATCCACTTCTGTAGCACAACCCTGCCAGTTGCATCATCTCACAAAAAATGCTAACCTACAAACTTAGTTCAAGATTCAACTTGCAACTCTATCAAACTTTTTAACTTTCTAACACCAACACCACTTCAGACTAGAGTCACAGTTCCATTAATTAATCATCTCGACCTCAGTTTCATTCACATACCAATTCAATTCTTAGCTTCACAAACATTCATAAATACTCTACAAAAGAACTTCATAACTTACTAAGATTGCAGAGAAGCATAATTACCTCAATTACATCTTCCAGTTCTTCCTTGAACCTCTTATGAAACCCTAGCTCCTGATTCAATCCTCAAACAACTCCATGGCTTCCATGAAACACCAAATAGGAACAAACCCATCTTCTATCACTTCACTAGAGCATCAATTTTGGTTTCAACGTCTTCCCTGAGTTACTCTGAATTCTTTCTATGAACCCTAGTTCTCAATTTGGGGAAGAACAGGGAAACCCTAATTCTTTGATTCATCTTTAGAACATATTCATAACATCAATTCAACCACCACCCAGTTATTCTTCATCCACGAACAACTCAATTAACTTATCAATTCCATACGAATCCAGAGATCAATTCAGAACCCTAACTCTGCTCCATAAAAACATCAACACCACTTTCAAATCCTTATCAACATCAGCATCTACTTCTACTACATTTAATTCTCATCATAGATCGATTCTCTCAATCTAATTCTCTATCTTTACTCTCAAACACTCGCAGAAGGAAAAGAACAGAGAAGAAGAAAGAATGAGGAGAAAGAAGAATGAAGGAGGGGAGAAATTAGAATGAGAGTTATCCTCTCGATTTAGGAAGATAAGGTCGACCAAATGCTAAAGGAACCCAAGAATCTGATAAGGGAAAGCCATGACGTGTCCTTGTTATATCCAAAGGCATTTTCCCGGAAATGACAACTTTACCCTTCAATTAGTCCTGATGTTTTCTTCCTCATCTGATATCAGATTCACACGTTCGAGTAGTCCGTTCCACGTAACTTTTCGAGATCTATCTAACGATACTAGTTTCGTATCTAAATCGTTGTTAGATTAATTCCTATTAATTAACGTTCGTGTTAAATTAATCGAGTTATTATCAGCTAAATCAACATTTGATCATCTCTTGAATGGTCTAACAACGTTGACGAGCTTGAGGTCCCCCCCCCAGACCCCCTGTATAGCGTACCAGCATAGTTTTTTGGTTGAATACTAAGTCGGCTTGAATTTCAAAATGGGGGATAAGCTCGGTGCCGGCATGGACGTGGTATGGATACCATGTCGGTATGGCTGCTTCCGGCATTGTATTCATACCACGTCCATGCCGGCACCGAGCTTTTTCAACCGCAAAAATGGTGGATTCAAAGAAACAAAATCAAATTTTCAACCTCTTAACAACAATTCTCTGTTCATAATCATCTTCCATTTTCACGAAAAAAAGTTCTCTCATATATACTTTTTCCCTCCTTCTACTCTCACCTCACTCACCCAAACACAAACAAAAATACACACTAATTAATTCACAGATACTTAAGATTTTTACTAAATTTAATTAAATACTAAACCTGATTAGTGAGAGGTAGATTAGGAATTTAAAAAATAATTAGATAAGGGGTGAACCTGATTTGATATTTGGATCCAGTTTTTGTCATTTTCCTCTATCCCCCAATTAGTTTTAGTATCCCCCAATCGCGCGTTCTTTTTTAGGTGTCATTGCAATAAAGTAATTGGATTTTAAACCCAGCACTTACAGCATGTTCGTTTCAATTAATTGGATTCCAGGGAATCCAATTCCTAGGGAATGCACCCAATACCTTGAACCGAACGGTGCAAATGAACCTTTTGTAATCAAGAATTTTGATTCATAAGAATCTAATTCCCTCCAAAATAGTAGAATTCCATTGCATTGGTCCAATAGTGCAATGGAATTGGATTCCGGAGTAAAAAAAAAGATAATTGAATTACCTCAACCGAACATGAATCTTTAGGATTTTAATTGCATTCCTTGAAATCCAATTCTAAGAATTGGATTACCCATAATTAAATTCTTAGGTTTTCAATTCTCCCAACGAGCTATGACCAATAGTAGCGTAGTTTAGCATGTAACACATGCGGTCATGCCTGGTAAAAAGATCTAAAATAAATCTAGATAACTTTTTGCCTAATTCGAATCATTTACTTCTTCTGGGATATCGAGCTCAGCGGCATTTGTGTGCATAGATAGAATCGATTGATCAAATTTCTCTTGAATGTTATCACATGTCATTTTAAGCATATAGCGACTTTTCTTTATAAGCTAGCTCGTGGATATTCCACTCCTACTTGCATTGGATAGAGAGGCTGAGAGAGAGTTGCATTAGGGAGAATCTATGCATGAAACAAGACAAATGCATGGATTCTTGTTTACTACGCTTTCCCTAAGGCATCAAGCACGCTCACACCCGTCCCTCTGATAGCTCCATAAAGTCCAGTAATAATAATTAATATAAGCAAAATGGCCTTTCCTGAATAGATTTCATAGATACCTATAACATATCGTATTTGACCGACTCGATAAAAAAGAAAAAAAAGCCTTGAATGATTCTCGACTGGTACAGCATGCTTTGTTCATAAGTGTGAAATCTTCTCTTTTAAGGTTAATCCCTTATCTTTTGTTGAAGTTTGGACATCTGAAATAATTGAATTCCTGTATGCATATCCTTTTTGTTCTGACATTCTTGCCCAATACGACTTTTTTTGCTAATTTGAAATATGAGAAAGAGAACAAAGAAATATGGGGTCGGAAAGAATGATGGTGATTAATTTAAGTATATACTCGTCTAGATCAAACGCGGACGTTGAAGCAATTTTTCAGTTGTCCTTACATGTTAGTGGGAGTACGTACTAAAATGGTCCTTAGTAAGACAAACGAAGTGTTGGGAATAAAGGTTGCATTAGAGGTCAAGTTTTGAACACATCACATCCTCGTTCATGATCAGAGATTTGATTGAGACTAACAAACATTTTAGGAAAGAGAAGCTAGTTGAAGACTACCCAAAGAGATAAGGTTCGTCCGTCCATGGAGAGTGAAGCAGAAGAAAAGAATCAATCAACCACCTATATTGACTTGTGCAATTATGGTGGTCCATCTCATCTAATCAACTATCAACCAATAATTAACCCTCCATTTTAGAGACCTAGGAGGGTTGGAGGTAGTTGTGTCAACTCCATACCTGTTCCTTCTTTCCACTCTTGCACAAGTTGTCTCAGCTCTGTGCACGCCTAAAATCCTGCCAATCCTAAATTCCTAGATGTCCAAGGCCTTTCATTGTCCATTCTCTTAAAAATCTACCTTGCTTCACTTTTGAGCGAAATTTTTCCACCATTTGTAGGTGCTTACCGTAATGAGAATGTAATTTTCATGGTCTTGATCTGATTTAAGACTACCAAGTCACATCTGATCCCAAATACAGGGTAGTCCTAAAAGCAACAAGCCAACAACCGACAGATAAGACCAACTACTGATGTAGTCTTAAAGTGTGGTAAGAAAGGGATTCGATATTCGGACTTTGTAAAGGTTTGGTTCAAGATAAATAAAAGAAAAACTAATAAACTTTGATTATTTTTTACCAAGGAGAGAAGGTTCTAGGATTTCGGATTCCATTACTTCCAATATTTGTAAACTCAATAATAGTTTCTTTGACAAATTATTCATATTTTACTCAAAACAGTTTCGAACCCAAATCTCATGTTTTGGAAGATATAACGTTAAACGCTCTTTTTATGACTCTCGTCGCAATTCTAAGGCCTAACATTCCTTCGCTTATAAAAGATCAATAGCTAAACTACCAAAAACAATTAATATGAAGCATGTAAAGAAGAGAAATTTTTTATAATTTTAAAGCACAAAAATGGAGTAATTGTCAAAGAAAATAATTACTAAAATTTACGCATCGAAAATAGCTTCTTCCAAAACCCAAGAAAAGATAGCTACTCATG
Organism: Papaver bracteatum; assembly: GCA_023529315.1. Lineage (NCBI taxonomy): Eukaryota > Viridiplantae > Streptophyta > Magnoliopsida > Ranunculales > Papaveraceae > Papaver > Papaver bracteatum. The sequence continues at coordinate 1,049,095 of JAJJWX010005377.1, read as the reverse complement.
AATCAAAAATTGGAGAAAAATTGCTTAATCATTGTATTCAAAAACATATAAATATTCTTACAACTATTTTCAGTCGCTAAAGGTATTCAACGACATAACAGCTCTGCAATAACATAACAGCCACTACGCGGTGAGCTACAAAAGATCTTTCGCTGCTGAAATTTTAAACGATACTTAGTTACTGTAGTTGGTCAGTGATAGCTTCTGCGACTATTTTGGACTGGCTATGTTCTTCGTGTTTTTCTTGCAGCAGCAGAAGAACAATTCTGCAAACCTTCAATTCTTGGATTCTAAGCCTCAATTCTTTCCCAGATTCTCCATCCCCCCTTGTGTGAGTCCCGATAACCTCTTTTATACACATATGGTTGATTAAATCTCACGAAATTTCCAAAACATGATCTTTCTTTTCTCGGAAATATTTTTCTCCAGAAAAACAAATACCGGTGATTTTTCTTTCTTGATTTATTCTTCCCCACATCTCTGTTTTGATGCAACTGTTTACAGGCTTGTAATAAAATCTTCAGAGAAGATCTTCTTTCGCTTTCTACACGTAACTGCCAAATATCGAAACAGAAAATACCGTGTTATTCTCACTTTCCTGATTTACCGAGAATCAATCGAACTCTCCCTTTTTACGTGAAAATATCAACTACCTTCCATGTATAAGGATACGCATTTAATACCAATCCAAAACCGCTTTAAATTTCTAATAAAATCTCTTCAAATCAAACCCAGTAAATCTCGTATCTTCATCTTACTCTGTTTAAACCAAACTCAATGAACTGGCGCAATTTAATTAATTCCGTTGGACCGACTAACCAAAACAAAACCCGTGAGTGAGTCTCCTCCAAACTGTCCAAAACTCGAATCAAAAGTCTCACAGTCGACTGCTTAATTTTCCTGCCAAAACTTGAATTCGAATTGTTAAAGATGGCCTCCCTTTATCCAGACTAGGGGTGTAAATAGTAAGTGGTTACCCCTTATCAACTAGGCGCCCCTTAGTAATTTTTTCTCAGGGGTGCAAATGCCAAAAATACACCACTTCTTCGAATTCTTCCACCAACAACAGCCGTCTCTTACATCTCAGATCCACTTCTTCTCCTCAATTTCTCTACATCACTAAAGCTGCCATGCTTTTCATTCATAACTTGCATCACTAAAGACGACATGCTTTTCAGATAGATATGAAGAGATAAAAGCAAATAATGAGAAATAATTCGCCTCCAACAATAGTTGCACATGAAATGACACTTTAGCTCTTTTAAGCGACGTTTTTTCTTATTTTGCTCCAAAGTACCTAAAACTCAAAATTAAACATAAAATACATAATTTACAAGAAAACTTAGCAAAGAAAGCATAAACAATAGATAAATATCAAGGTGTTTTAGACACCTATCAAATTCGCCCACACTTAGACTTTGTTATTCCTAGAGAAAATCAAACTAAACTAATTTTAAAACATACAACTCCATTTCGTTGAGGATACGGTCACACTTAGCATGTATAACAAGCCTTTAAACCCCTAGGTGGCCCTAATGGCCGAGTTATAGTCTCGGGGGGGTTTACAAGAGGTCTACCCACAAAACCTTTATTCCAAACCCTAGCTATATGTGAAGAACTCAGGAATGACACTAAATAATCTCCTTGGTTGGCATACTCTAATTGATCACAAGAGAAAGTACCCTGATGCGAATCATATTCATATATATATGTGACAGAGTTCTAATCAGATAGTCGCACTATGTAAATCAATAATCGGAATCACACAAATGAATAGATTAAGAAAATGGATTATAGAGATAGATAGTTCAAAACAATGTTGTCTAAGGTGAACGGTGTTTCCCATATCTGTCTGAAGGCCTCCGCCAAGATGAACCTATGAATCCTAATGGATTGAGATATTGGTATGGACTATTATCAACACATCTTGGCATATACAAGGGAACCACCGGTCGATAATCTTAATTCTAAATCAACTCAGCTGGCATATACAAGGGAACCAGCGGTTGATTTTATTAAACAATAATAAACTTTTCATTTTTTTCAACTGCATGATTTGATCTTTTGGATCCAAGCGCATGCTCAGCAGATTACCTGGTAATTCCCATGGATCATGCGTCCCATGTTATCCAAGTGTTAATTTTTTTAATAATTATTATTATTTTTGAGAATTATTTTGTTTGGTCTGATTATCCCGATCTCTTTATTATTCTTTTAGTAACTCCGTCACTCTACTCCATCCCGGCAGTGGTAACAATTCGATGTGTAGGCCCCACCAAATCACTTAGAGAAACATATAATATTTCAAATAAAATAAAATAAAAATAAAATGTAGTGTGATGATTCCATTCTAACACCCGAAATCTGTCTTTTTATGAATATACTCTGTTATTGGGTTCCTTAACTCCTACAACCAAGATGTTTCCATCCACTTAGACTGGTTAGTGTCATCCTGAATTGGCACAAATTTCTAGGCTCTAGAGTTTAATTTTATTTTTAAAATTTTAAAATTTTTATTATTTTATCAAAAACTAAGTAAAAGTTTTCCCCTCACCCCCAAACTTAAATCCAACATTGTCCTCAATGTTTCAAATTAAAGTGCAGTACCAAAAACATAAATAACAAGAGGAATTAGTAAAGAGAGAAGTCAGAAAGATAGTACCTGGATGAAGCGTAGCAATCCTTCCATTGGGAACAAGAAAGAAAACAAAAACAAAATTTCACTAATGTATAACAACAAGAGGGTCCTCCAGAGGGACCTGAATATCACCATATATGGGTTGCCTCCCATCAAGCACTAAGTTTATTGTCTTAGGCCAGAATTTGGAAGGATTAGATACCACATAAGATCATATAGCAAAAGTCGGAACAACTGTGGGTCATCTGGATCAAAAAGTATTGTCACAAGTAAAAGGAAACTACAACAGACCAAAAAGATGAACCAACCAAATACACCCTTATCAAGACTTCTATTTATGACAATTATTATATCTAGTTGTGGTTCGGGTCCAGGTTCTATAAAAGGGTCTAGATAAAATATTTCCATTGGATGAGTTTCTTCATAGAAAGGATCCGGCGGATCAGGTTGTAGAGTCCGGAAAAACTTAAATAAAAACTCGGAAGCACATTATAATAACCTGAATAATTGTGGATCCTCAAAGTCAATTAGATCCGACTTACAAAGTTGACCATAATGAAAGTGGTGGTCATTCTTAATAAAATGTGTCGACCATTCTAATTTCCTAAAATAATTAGGTTTAGTTCCAAAAAATATATAATGACACATTTTAAATTGAGGTACTCCCACATTTGGTAAATAAAATCTTGGTGGGAAAACAAAGTCAATTATGGTATCATGGACCGGATAAACCATATCAACAGTATGACGGGTTTCTAACAACTGAGTTTCATTCTGGACATAACTAGGTTCAGAAAAACGTGCATGAAGGTATTCTCTTAAGATGGTAGAGGAACAAACGTCAAGTCCCAGGTTGGGGACCTTTATAAAAGTCATAGGTGAACCAAGGGGAGGATGATATTCACCCCCAAACCTAGAGTTGTCAATATCTTTGGATAAACTAGTCACAATTTCCTTAATTTCTAAATTATCATATTTAGGAAAATGGTCTTTTATCTCTTCTAGACTGTAATCAGGTGGTTCTACGTTTCTATAATCCTCAGCAGAGACTATTGTTTCCGAATTGCTAGACTCTAAATTACTAGTCTCAGGATACACTCTTTCCTCTAAACCATCATTGGCTTCATAATCACAATGATATACTACACTGTCTAAAATTATGGTATCTCTAGTCAAATCCACTTCCTTTTGAATAGGTGAATAATCATCAATATTATTAGGATTTGAACTAGAAACAACATGATCATTGTAAGGCTCAATTGGTGTAACCATTTCCTCATCAACATGACTACATATCTCAGAATATTCATCAGTATTATCCTCATCATCATCACAATATGAAGATGGTTGAACCTTATCTAGCAATTAAGTTCATTTAGAGCAATACTTAAAGCTGTAATTTTTTCCTTTGTATCTAAGTCATGCATGAGTGACTCTTCATAAAATTGTTCCATTAGTATGTCTCTCCTATTTGAATCTTCATTCAACTGCTTGAGTTCATTTTATAAATAAAGATAAGGATCATAAGAATTATTTTTTTGCAACTGTCTCATCAAATCTTCCAAAGACGAAGAACTAACATTTTGATCATTATAATATTACTCACTTACCCGTTCATATGACTGGTAGACATGCGAATAGTAATTCGGATCACCGTGGTAACCATAACCTTCAGAAGGTGGGTAGTGGTCCCAAGTACTATCCACACTATGGTCAAAGCACGAATATTGTCTATTAATTAAGATACTCGGTCGGATAATCATTATATTGGTATTTATAATACCATCTCGACATTCTCTTGGTGAACATGCAAATGCATGGTCGCCTAAAATAGGTAGGCTCAGGTTACCTCAGTAAAATATACCTACAGGTACGAGGATGAGGCTTGTGGAATTTCGGATGATAACTCCCATAAGGCCCAAGGCATGGGTTCAGCGTACTTTTCCACGGGTTTCCTAAATTCGGAATTCTGACGATGCAATTGGTGTGTGCAACAGTGTGTTTTTTTCTATCTTTTTTTTTTATAAATAAAGAAAATAAAATAATAAATTGAAATATTTACAAATAAAGAAATAAAATATATGTACAAAAAAATAAAAGCTAACAAACATACTACCTTATTTACAAAAATAAAATAAAATCTTGAGTATGCTACTTACCTTTTTGGTAGGCAAATCCACGATAAATGTATAATATAACATGCACAACAAAGACAAGACTATACCGAAAGTAAAAAATAAAAGATTAAAAATAAAATAAATTATAATTAATATAATCACACAACCTAAAAATAGAAATAAAATCTAAAACCTAATCTATATACAAGTCCGCGTCAGCGGCGCCAAAACCTGATGTAGTTTTAAAGTGTGGTAAGAAAGGGATTCAATACTCGGACTTTTTAGAGGTTTGGTTCAAGATAAATAAAATAAAAACTAATAAACTTTGATTTTTGGTTACCAAGGAGAGAAGATTCTAGGGTTTTGGATTCCACTACTTCCAATATTTGTAAACTCAATAATAATTTCTTTGACAAATTACTCATATTTACTCAAAACAGTTTCAAACCCAATCTCATGTTCTGGAATATATAACTTTGCAAACTCTGTTTATGACCCTCGTCGCTATTTCTAAGGCCTAATTTTCCTTCGCTTATAAAATATCGGTAGCTAAACTACCCAAAACAATTTTTACGAAGCATATAAAGAAGAGAAAATTTCTAGACAAATTAAAAGTACAATATTGGAGTAATAAGTCTAAGAAAATAATTACTAAAATTTACGCATCGAAAAGCTTATTCCAAAACCATAGAAAAGAAATTTAGCTACTCATGAATCGAAAATTGAAGAAAAATCGCTTAATTATTGTATTCAAAAAGATATATATAAATATTCTTATAATGATTTTAAGTTGCTAAAGGTATTCAACGACAGAACAGCTCTGCAATAAGATAATAGCACTACACGATCATCTACAAAAGATCTTTCGCTGCTGAAATTGTAAACGATACTTAGTTATTGTGGTTGGTCAGCGATAGTTTCTGCGATTATTTTGGGTCGGGTATGTTCTTCGTGTTCTTCTTGTAGCAGCAAAATAACAATTTTGCAAACCTTATATTCTTCGATTCTAAGCCTCAATTCTTTCCCAGATTCTCCATCCCCCCTTGTGTGAGTCCTGGTAACCTCTTTTATACACATATGGTTGATTAAACCTCACAAAATTTCCAAAACTTGATCTTTCTTTTCTCGGAAATATTTTTCTCCAGAAAAAAAAATACCGGTGATTTTTATTTCCTGATTTATTCTTCCCCACGTCTCTGTTTTGATGTAACTCTTTACAGGCTTGTAATAAAATCTTCAGATAAGATCTTCTTTCGCTTTCTACACGTAACTGCCAAATATCGAAACAGAAAATACCGTGTTATTCTCACTTTCCTGATTTACCGAAAATCAATCGAACTCTTCCTTTTTTACGTGAAAATATCAACTACCTTCCCTGTATAAGAATAAGCATTTAATACCAATCCAAAACCACGTCAACTTTCCAATAAAATCTCTTCAAATCAAACCCAGGAAATTTCGTAACTTCCTCTTACTCTGTTTAAGCCAAACTCGATGAACTGGACCCATTTAATTAATTTTGTTGGACCTAGTAACACTATCCAATATTAACAGGACCAACCAAAACAAAACCCGTGATTGAGTCTCCTCCAAACTGTCCAAAACTCGAATCAAAAGTCTCACAGTCGACTGCTTAATTTTCCCACCAATACTTGAATTCGAATTATAGAAGATGACCTCCCCTTATCCGGACTAGGGGTGTAAATAGCAAGTGGTTACCCATTATCAACTGGGTGCCCCTTAGTAATTTTTTATCAGGGGTGCAAATGCCAAAAATACACTACTTCTTCGAATTCGTCCACCAACAACAGTCGTCTCTTACCTCTCAGATCCACTTCTTCTCCTCAATTTCTTTACATCACTAAAGCTACCATGCTTTTCAGACATAACTTACATCACTAAAGAAGACATGCTTTTCAGATAAAGATGAAGAGATAAAAGAAAATAATGAGAAATAATTCGCCTCCAATAACAGTTGCACATGAAATGACACTTTAGCTCTTTTAAGCGACGTTTCTTCTTCTTTTGCTCCAAAGTACCTAAAACTCAAAATTAAACATAAGATACATAATTTACAAGAAAACCTAGAAAAGAAAGCATAAACAATAGATAAATATCAATGTGTTTTAGATAATATCAACTACCAGTAGCAGCCGATGGATCCCGGGGGTACTAGGATTATAAGAAAACGGTGCAAAAATCCGTAATTAGGAATTGAGTCTTGGACTCTTGGGATTTTGAGTCTTGGACGCTTAGGATTTTTATTTGAGGAGAAATACCCAAAATTTTTGTTGCATACTGAATAAGGGATAGGTCATGAAATAGTAATAGTCCCAATTTTTCATAATAACAATACTACCCGTATTTGATTGGTGTTAATATTAATGATTAGTGGTTGATTATAATGTTATATTAATTTAAGCTAGGTATCATGTTTAGAGACTTCTAGATAGGCGATAGAATCGTCGATTTGCTCGAAAATGGAATCGGTCTATTGAGTCATTAAATTTCTTCAAATCTAACACTAGATCTTTGCTTGTTCTTCTGTAAATTAATAATTTATGTATCTCTGTCTTCTCTTTTTCATGTTTTGATTCCTTTTTCTTAGTTTTATTTGTTTTAATCGATCTTTGTCGCTGCCATAATACTTTACTGTTACGATGTTCTCAACTCTATCTTAATTCATATGTTCTTGTTGTCATGGCTAGTAGGTATTGCTAGGTAGATTTTGATCCTTCCCTCTGTTAAAGATTCCTATTTAAAGGTTGTCCCTTACCAAAAGGTTGGTCTTGAAGATAAGGATAAGCTCTCATGGATATTGATGAAAGTAAGTGTCTATGTAGTATTCAAAGTGGCATTGGTAATATAATTTTGGGGAATCAAGTCAACAATATATATCAGACTTTACAAAGCTTGTACGATCTCATTAAAATTGATCGAGGTGTATTTTTTTCCTCTGCGAAGATTAACACATTGCAAGACAAAATCATGCAATTGCTCTTTAAATAATCTGGCTTCCAGGTTTTATCTAACTCATCCTATGAAAATCCTCTCTATTGTTGTTATTCTTCTCTTTACAATGTTAACTAGGAAATCAGTTGGTGAGGTTTCTGATTTAATTGAGAGAATTAAAAACACCAATTTAGATGGAGATGAACACACTCAGAGAGTCATTAGTTATCCACATATTAAGCTGAGGTGAATCGTCTTGACTCAGTGCTCTGTGACTCGGCGATCAACTCAGGGGAAAATTTTCTTTCTCTTCATCGTTTCGCTGTAAATTTATTCATTAATTCAGGTGATTTATTCATAATATTCAATGATTGGAGGTAAGAGAACTCTCATGGTGTATTACAATTCTGTTTGATTCAATCCTGTATTATTTGGTTAGTATAAAAATATTTAAAGAGTCTTAAGATGAAGTTTTCTGAAGTAGACCTGGTAACTCTTGTTGAGGAAAGTCCATCGATTGATCTTATCAACAACTCTACAGATGATAAATATGAACCATGGAAATTTTCATTAACTGGTCATCTAGATTTTTTAAAACTCAAATTTTTTGATGCTGTTCAAAGTTTGAAAAATCAATGGAAGTTAACTGGTCGATGTAAGATGATTCCTCTGGGAAAGGGTTTCTTCACTATTAGGTTGGATAATATGGAAGACATAAATTATATTAAAGCTGGGAAATGGGAAATTCATGATCAAGTTTTAAGGGTTAGACATTGGATGCCTAATTGCAGACCATAAAATCATAGAACATCAGTAGCTTTGGTATGGGTTCATTTTCCTGGTCTTAGCTTGGAATACTGGGATGAAAAAACACTCTTCACCATCAGCAGAGCCATTGTAACTCCTGTCAAAGTAGATGATATTACTTTGAATTATGATAATGGTTTATATGCAAGAGTATTGGTAGAAATTGATTTTTCAAAGAAGATTCACAATAAGCTTTGGATTAAAACCAAATATGGAGGTTTTATGCAAAATGTTATACTTATCAAGCCTCCTAAATACTTCCCCAATTGTCAAATTATTGGTCATACTCAGTCTGAATGCAGAGCTAAGGCACAACAAGATTTCAGTGAACACCAAAAAGAAGACAACACAAACAGAACAACAGTAAATAAGACACCAACAAAAATTATGGAAAAAAATTGATATCTGTGAACCAATTGTTACTCAAATCAACATTCCTGAAGCACCATCTCAGAGTAGCACAGTACTAATATCTCCTGGTAGTTTTGATGTATTACAAAATGAAAATGAAGAAGAACAACACAAGAAAATAGACATGATAAGTCCTGCACAAGTGTTACAAGTTATGGAAGACAGTGTGATTAAGTATATAAATGGTAAAAATGGATAAGTATCTGAGGAAAGAGTGCCAACTACCTCTCGGTCCAGAGTAATTCAAAGAACAACTGTAAAAAGCTCATCTCTTGAAGCTCAAAAGAAGAATCCAGAACCTAAGGTAACTACTCAACAAGTACCAGTAAAGTATAATTTTCGAAAAAATCAAGGAAAAGGAGGTACTGCAGGCCTCCATCCTAAACCATGAAAGTTCTTGATTGGAATTTAAGGGGCCTTAAAAGACCTAGGGCTCAAGAAAAACTTTGGTCTTTAATAAATCAGTTTAATCCTTCTTTAGTTTGGGTAGTAGAACCTAAAGTTTACTGCACTCCTTCTTTATGTAATAAGTTAAATCTTCCTAACATGCAAAACATGGCCATTCATAATTCTCTTCTAAATAAAAAGGGGAATATATGGTTATTTTGGAATAAAAATCTACCACCTCAAACAATTGTTTCAATGTCATGTCGGATGATAACAGTATGTATTGGTAATTCTCTAATATCAGGGTGGGAGTAGTTCAAAGAAGATTCTTATGGTCTGAAATGTAAATGATTAGTGAATTGAAGAAACCATGGTTAATTCTTGGTGACTTTAATGATATAACTTGTGTAGAAGAAAAGATTGGAGGTAAAGCTCCTAATAGAAGATCAATGTTAAACTTCAATGATTGTATTAATGTTTGTGAATTGATTCAAGCTCCAAAGTCAGGCATTCAATATTCTTAGTCAAATTGTCAGCATGGTAGTAAAGGAATTCTTTGCAGCTTAGACAGAGCAATGTTTAATCAACAGTGGCTTCAAAATTATGAAGACTCAGGTTTTAAATTGGGATTAAGAGCTGCTTCTGATCATGCACCTATTTTGGGAGGGTGTGCCAATGTTCCAAAGACAAAGAATTGTCCTTATAAATTTCAGAAAATATGGATAACACACCCAAGTTTAATGGAAGTCGTTCAAAATTGTTGGGCAGATCCTGTAATAAGGAATCCTGCTTTTGTTTTTCAAGCAAAGTTGAGGAGGTTAAAAAATATTCTCAAAGAGTAGAATTGGAAAGTCTTTGGGAATGTAAATGTCAAAATAAAATAGGCTGAAATTAAAGTTCAAAAAGCAATGGTATGTTCTGATAATAACCCTTTTGATGAAGAAAAGTTGAATAATTTAGTAGAGGCTCAAAATGATTTTAATACAAGGGAAGTTCAATTGAATTCAATGATGAAGCAAAAGGCAATAGTAAAATGGTTTAAAGAAGGAGCTTCCAACACAAGTTTTTTTCATACCACTCTAAAAATAAGACATGCCCAAAATTACACAAGTGAATTAGAAGACGGTGAAGGTAATATCATTTCAGACCAAAAGAAGATAGTTGATCTCCTTGTTCACCACTTTGAAAACAAATTTCAATTCAAGGAAGTAGAAATTGTTGAAGATTTACTAAATGTTATTCCAAAGAAGATTACTTAAGAAGATCAAGAAATATTAAATTTCACTCCTAGCACAGAAGAGATCAAAAATACAATCATTAGCATGGATCCAGATAGCTCCCTTGGTCCATATGGCTTCTTAGGATGTTTTTATAGAGCTTGTTGGAATTTAATACAAGAAGATGTGGTGCAAGCAATTCAATTTTGTTGGCAGAAGAAATTCATCCCTAAAGGACTCAATTCTAGTTTTCTTATGCTACTCCCAAAGGTACAAGGTGTAAAGAATCCTAATCAATTTAGGCCAATTGGCCTGAGCAATGCAAGTTTTAAAATTATTACAAAAATAATTACAATAAGAATGAGTAGTCTGGTGGAGAAGTTGGTAAACCCTCAACATGCAGCTTACATAAAAGGCAGGTGCATACAAGAGCAAGTTTTACTTGCATCTGAAATGGTGAATGAGATGAAAAAGAAGAGAAGAGGTGGCAATGTTGGTTTGAATCTTGATATATCACAATCTTATGACTCTGTCAGTTGGGAGTTCCTTTTTTAGGTACTACAAAGATATGGTTTCTCAAAAGATTGGTGTGATTGGCTGCACATAATTTTTAAATCATCAATAATATCAGTTTTAGTAAATGGGGGGCCTTGTGGTTTCTTCACTGTGAGTAGGGGCATAAAACAAGGAGATCCCCTATCTCCAATATTGTTTGTGCTTATGGAAGAAGTATTAAGTAAAAGACTTACTCAGTTAGTGAATGAAGGAAAAATATCTCCAATGGTGATCATAAATGGAATTGGGCCAACTCATCTGTTTTTTGCAGATGATGTATTCATTTTCTGTAATGGTGCAAAAAATGCTTACAAAATCTTATGAGTTTACTAGAAAAATATCAACAAAGTTCTGGGAAGATAATTAACAAGTGTAAAAGTAAACTTTTCATTGATGGTACAACTGATTCAAGGAAAAATCTGATTGAAGACATCATGCAAATGACAAGAAGTAACTTTCCAGATAAATATCTTGGAGTTATCTTAAATTTTGGGAGAGTCAAAAGTTCAACAGTGTGACCAATGGTGGAGATGATACAAGGAAAACTTGCATCTTGGAAAGGAAGAATTCTGTCATTTCAAGAAAGGTTGGTGTTAATCAAATCAGTTCTTTACAGTATTCCAATTTATAATATGGCAGTTTATAAATGGCCAGTTTTAGTTATTAAGACTTGTGAGAAAATAATAAGAAACTTTTTGTGGTCTAGTGATGGAGAAACTATAAAATTTAAAACTATGGGTTGGGAAAAATTTTGCACGCCATATGGAGAATGAGGTTTGGCCATTCGAAGACTGGAGATCATTAACAGAACACTATTAGTGAAGATGATGCGGAAGATATTAAATTCAACAGAAGATTGGGCTGTCTTTTTTAGGGATGTCAACGGGTCCGGGTCCTCCCGGGTAGTACATGGCCCAGAACCGGACCCGGCATATCAGCATCGGTTCCGGGTCCGGTTCCATAATGTGTTGGCCCAGAACCGGACCCGTTTATAGTCCCGGATACCCGTAGGGTCCGGGTACCCGTTGGGTATTAAAAAAACTATTAAGAAACTATTAAAATCTTAATTTCTTTCTCTTTTTAACTTGAATATAAATTATTTTTATAAAAATTTATTATTATTTCTTTATTAATGTACTAAATAAATATTAAATGTAATAAAAAAATTTAAAAAAAAAAAATCAAAGCCGAAACTAGCAAAAATACCTATAATTTTGCTAAAAATGATCAAAAGGTTAAATAAACGGGTACCCGACGGGTATTACCCGTTTGGACCCGTTAACATTCGGGTCCAATCGGGTAATTACCCGTTGGGTCCTAAGTTGCTAATGGGTCCAACTTTAGGACCCAGAACCGGACCCGATTTAGCGGGTCCGGTTCCGGGTAGCGGGTAACGGGTACCCATTGACAGCCCTAGTCTTTTTCAAATCTAAGTACATTGACAAGAATGGAAAATAGAGCACAAAATGGCAACTATCTTCAACTTGGACAGGGATTAAATGGGCATTAGAAGCACTACAAGAAGATATTAGATGGAATATTAGAAATGGTCAGAACATATCACTTTGGTATGATATTTGGACAGGTGATACTCCACTTGTAGAAGAAATGGGATCATCTCAATACTTCTTGAATAATAAAAAAATTAAGGTGGTTGATATTTTGGAGAATGGTAAATGGTCTATACCAATTGAAATTCAACCAGTTCTAATGAATAAGTCTCTACCCGAAGTATATGGAAATGAAGATGAAATAATATGGAGTGGAAATCTAAAAGGATTTTTTTCTTCAAATTATGATGCTGCAAATAAACTAAGGCATAAGGAAAATCCAAAGAAGTGGTCAAAATATATCTGGAATACTTATCTTCATCCAAGTATTGTAGATAATGTTTGGAAACTGGTGCAGGGGATTTATGTTGATGATGAGGTCATGATAAACAATGGTTTTGAATTAGCATCAAGATGTTGTTTGTGTGAGAAAGAACATGACATCATGGACCATTTGCTCTGGAAGTGCCCAATTAGTATTGAAATATGGGAATGGAAAGCTTCAGCTTTTGAATTTAAATCTCCACAATCTTTTGCAGATGTATAGAAAAGTGCTCAAAATAAAATCCCCTTTATTAAGGAAACATGGATCACAACCTCTTGTGTTGTGCTGAAGGAAATATGGTTTTCAAAAAACAAAAGATATTTTGAGGGGATTAAACAAAGAAGAAAATAATAAAATATGTGAATGAAGGAGGTATGAGAATGAAAGGAAATAAATGGAATCAAGCTTATGATGACAAGATAATAAAAAATTTCAATCTGGGAAATAGGAAATCAAAATACCAGTGCATAAAAGCTTGTTTCTGGTCTCCTCCAACAACATGGTATGTTCTTTTCTGCTGTGATGGATCATTTCTTGGAAATCCTAGTGCAGCTGGCTTTGGAGTGGTGATCAGAGATGAAATTTGTCAAGGTTATTGGTACTCTATGTGGAGGCATAGGATTTGCAACTAATTATATTGCTGAAAATTATGCAGTCTTATGTGCAGCTGAACTGGAAATGAAATGGAAGTTAGAGAAAGTTATTATCAGATCATAATCTAAAATAGTACTACAAGATTTTAGTACTGACAGGATTCCACGGTTTATAAGGAGTATGTGGAGGAGGGCAAGAGCAAGAATCCCATTCATATATTTTGATCATTGTTTCAGAGATTAATTTCTCTGCAGACACAACTGCTAAAAGAGGTGCTCAATTACTGGCAGGTGAAGGACTATATCAGAGTGGCAGGCCTACTATTCTTCCAAGAATAGAAATGCCAAATTGTGCATATTATAGATTCTGTTAAAACTGTTCTGTGGTTTTAAACCAATTGGGCTTATGTGAGGTCTTGGGCCTAGTCTAAATTTTTTGTTCATTGTAATTTCCTCTTTTTCCTTGAGATGTAATTTCCTATTTGATTTTTGATAAAAAAAAATATATGATTTAGCAAAAAAAAAAACATATTAAGCTGAATCCAAGGAAAATATGGGCAATGATTTTAATGTCTAATATTTTTAGTGAGAACCCAATGGGTACTGATAAAGTGGAGCAAGAAATTGTTATGGCGTGGGGGCATAGTCATTTTCAAATCAAAAGACATGCTAAGAACATGTTCATATCCAGGTTCTTTGATTGGAATAATTACAATTATGTATTGGAGGAAGGGCCATGGAGCTTTGATGGTTATATTGTTGTTTTTAGGGAATTGAATACTTTTATTATTCCTGAAACTTGGATTTTCATATTCAACAATTCTGGTTGGACATCAAAAAGTTTCCACTTGAATTTTTAAATCTAGAAGTTGAACACCAGATCACAAGCATTCTTGGAAATCCACTTAAAATTCTTCCTGAAGATGGCAACCCTACTGATACAAATGCAGTAAGTGTGTTAATAGAATTCAATGTTTCCAATCCTATGCTTCGAGGTCTGCTGCCAAAGTCACACAATGGGTTCCAATTTATTTTCAAAGATAACCAAGGAAGGTTTTCCCAGCATGTCTTATTCTGGATCATAATGAATTGGAGTGTTCTATGAAGGCTGATGATATCAGATTATTGGTAATTACTTATTCAAATTTGGTGAAGACTTTGGGGGAAGTGATTTATCCAAGACTGTACAATCCTAAATATAGACAAGGGGAAAAAATTCTCATCTCTCCTAAGAAGTCAAAAGGAAAAAGAGGTTGGAGAAGAAGGCTATCCAGATCCCTGAAGATGGTTATCATGTTTCAACTATTTATAGTCAGTCAGGGGTTGGTGCTGATACTTCTACAGCTGGAAGTCCAAAAAGAGCAAGAGATAGTCTTGGTTCAAGTAGTTAAGCTAGTTTTAAAGTGGAACAAGTAATGCCTGATCAACAAGATCAGGATGATCATGAAATTCAGGAGTGCCAAGATGAGTATGTCCAGCAAGAGTACTATGGGAATGAGCATCTCATGCATCCAAGTCTTTATAGACCTTATCCACAGTCCGAGGATTGGGACAACCTACTCACATATGGGAGGAACCTTCAGGCAGAGCAGGAGGATCAGGTTAATTCTATACTTTATTTTATATTTCAAAGTCTATTTTTTTAGGTTTCAAATCAGTTACTTTTGCAACTTATTTCCGTTGATTATCTATTTTACAAGTTTCATTGTTTTACTTATTTTATCTCTTTTCAACCTTACTTGTTGGTAATCATGAAAATACTAACATGGAATGTTCAAGGTGTAGGAAATAAACACACTAGACATCATTTGCAAGATTGTATAGCTCAGTATAGCCCTGATATTATTTTTCTTTCAGAGACCAAGCAGCAAAATAAGAAAGCGTATTACTTATTGAATACTATAAATTATCAAAATGTTTGGTGTCATAATCTAAAAATTAGGGCTGCTGGTTTAGCTGTATTATGGAAAAATGGTTTTAAAATAGAACTAATGCATTTTACGGAAAAAATGGTGAATTTTATAGTTCATTCTGGTCCTCAAAATCAACAGTGGGTATTGACATGCATATATAATTCTTGTTATCCTGAAGAAAGACAACAATATTGGAGTCTTATTGGAGAAATGTGTTTAAACATGAACCTTCCCAGGGTATTGGAGACTAGAATGCTACTTTCTCTAGTTATGATAGAAATTCTTTCTCTACATATAAATCTCCCACACCTCCAATTATTCATCAAACAATATCCAATTTTGGACTCCAAGAAATTCCTTTTATAGGCAATCTTTTTTCCTGTTCCAATCATCGAAAATAGTTACAATTTGTTACCACCAGATTAGACAGAGCTTTATCTTCAAATGAATGGTTATCTCTGTTTCCAGATGCTATTCTTCATAAAATCATCCTAGTATGATCTGATCATGCTCCAATATTATTGAATACCAACCCTCAAACATCCAAACTTTATAAATCTTTCAGATTATATGAGACTTGGAAAAAACACCCTTCTTCCAAGACCATGATCAAATAATATTGGGATTCATCACATATTGGTTCTCCTGTAGCTCAGTTCACTAAGAAACAAAATATTGCTCGGAGTGGAATTAGTGCGTGGAATAAAATGCATTTTGGTAATATAAATAGTCATATTAAGGAAGTTCAAGTTAGAATTTGAGAAGCATAATCTCAGACAAAGGTGGATCAGCAGGTTTTCAAGAAACTACAACAATAACTGCAAAAGTGGTACTATATTAAAGCAGATATAATTTTCCAACAGGCTCGTGAGAAAATTATTCAGAACCAGTACAAAAATTCAAATTTTTTTCATGCTCGTGCAAATTTCAGACGACGCAAAAATCAGATTGATTCTATCAAGGATGATTTTGGTAAATGGTATAATTCTAAAAAAGAAATTGAAGAACTGATTCTGGCTTATTTTAGCATTATTACAAAAACTAGTAATCTTGTGCAAGACTCGAAGATCTTTTGCTTGATTACTCCTTGCATATCTCAGACTGATAATGAAGTACTTACAAAAATTCCAAGTAAAGAAGAAATCAAGAAAGTGGCTTTCCAGATAAACTCTTGGGCTTTACCGGGACCTAATGGATTTCAAGCGGGATTTTATCAAACTTGCTGGGAGGAAATGTCAGCTGATATGGTGGCTATGGTTAAACATTTTTTCAGAACATGTTTTTTCTTAAATAGTTGAACTATACATATCAAGTTTTAATTCCGAAAAAGCTTTGTGTTGAAACACCATCATATTTTCTTCATATTAGTTTATGTAACATAACTTATAAAGTGATCTCCAAGACATTGGCTAATAGGTTGAAGAAGTACCACAATACTATAATCTCACATTGGCAAGCTGTATATGTGCCAGGTAGAAATATTCTCGATAAAACTATAATTGCTCATTAAGTTATTGATTATATGAAGAAAAAAAAACAAATATGTGTCCAGGTGTAGTAACGATAAAGTTGGATATGGTGAAAGCATTTGATAGAATGAAATAGAGCTTTTATAATTACCATCATGCAAAGGCTGGGTTTTAGCGAAAAATGGTATCAGCTTATCAATCATTGTATAAGTACTTCTTCCATATTTATACCGTTAAATGGATCTCACACTGCTTCTTTTATTCCTTCCAGAGGTCTACGTCAAGCTGATGCCTTATCTCCTTACATTTTCATTTTATGTATGGAAACTCGTGGTAGGATGCTGCATACAGCTGATTTAAATGGATTGATTAAACCTATGCAGCCAGTTACTAAAGGTCCTAAAATTTCACTTTTTTTTTTTCCGCCGATGATTGTCTTCTTTTTCAAGTGCTTCTGAAAAGTATGTTAATAACTTGATGAACATTGTCAATGAGTTCAGTGATGTTTCTGGACAGATAGTGAATCTTCATAAGTCTAGTATTCATTTCAGTAAAAATTTATGTGAGTCAGCTCAGCACTCTCTTATTTCTATGGTTCAGATGAAATGTATGCCTCTGCATGAAAAATATCTAGGGATAAATTTGTTTATAGGCAGGAATAAAAATGCTTGTTTTGATGAGACAACAGACAAGATGAATTCTAGGTTACAATCTTGGTAATGGAAACTGATTAATCAAGCTGGTAGGAGCACAAAAATCCCATCTGCTATTGATACTATGGCTAACTTCCAGTTGGGATGTTTGAAGATTCCAGATATATCGATTAAGAAGCTGGAATCTTTACAAAGAAACTATTGGTGGAATAAATCTACTTCTCAAGGATTCACATTTATTGGTTGGAAAGATTTGAGTAAGCCGGAGAGATTGGGAGGCTTAGGTTTCAAAAATTTGAAGTACTTCAATAAAGCTCTTTTAACAAAGCTTGCCTGGAGGATGATCCATGAAAAATAAGCAAAATGGGTACAATTTTTAGAAGCCAAGTAATTTCATAATATAGATCCACTATATGGGGAAAAAAAAAAGGTACATGGATATGGAAAGGTATTCAGCAACAAAAGTTTCACTTTTTGGTGATGGATCAAAAATTAAAGTTTGTAATGGTTATCATTAAGCTAATACTTCTCAAGATTTATCTCTATATTATTCTAATCTTAAAGTTGATGATCCTATATATCACCATAGTAGGTCTTGGAAGCAAGATGTTCTACAACAAAACTATAATAATGATCATATTTACCAAATTTTGAATATTAGAATTCCTCCTTAACCAGCAGTGGATACTCTAAGATGGTCTCTTAATAAATCTGGGAATTTTTTAGTAAGTTCTACTTATAATGTTATTCTCAGACAGTATTCTCATCAGATGGTTTCTAGGCAACAAGAACAAACGTGGCTTATCATTTGGCACTTAAATATTCCTTTCAGATGTCAGATGTTTATCTGGAAAATCACAAGAGATATCTTACTAGTGGCTGCAAGATTTCAGAGAATTGTTAGAGTTTCTAATCCTTATTGCTTGATGTATGATAATAGTCTGGAATCTATAGATCATCTGTTTATTCATTTCTCATTTGATCGTGCAGTCTGGTTTGGAGTTTGTCATTCTATTCTTCAACATGCCAATGCTTATCAAAATATCCAAGAGTGGATTCTTTCTTGGGTAGCTAAGGACCATCTAGTTTGCAGTGAAAGAAAATAATTGATTAAGTTAGCTGCTATTACCATGTGGCATATATGAAAGAGTAGATGTGTGAGAGTGTTTGAAGGAAAACAAATGCTTCCTAAAAACATTATCCAGCAAGTCTTTAAATTTTTTCATCAGAATAGTATTTGTATAAACTCTAGTTCTAATATGGTTTATCAACAATATAGAGGGTTTAACACTAGGCATTGGAATGATCCTCCTTTTAACTGGTTTAAGATTAATGTTGATGCTTCCATGCTTCCTGATACTAATTTTGTTGGTGTGTCTTTTGTGCTTCGTAATCACACGGGATATTTTCTGGAAGACGTGGCCTTCACAATGAGGGCTATAGATGTTCATCAAGATGAAGCTCTTGCTGTCTTACATGATACCATCTGGATTGCTGGCAAAAATCTCAGCAGAATTATCATAGAAGGGGACAACAAAAATACTATGGAAGATTTAAAATCAGGTCGAATGGAAGGTGTTAAATAGTTGATAACTCTTTATTGCTGGAGTGTGTTAGTGTGATTAAAAAGTTGCATGAAGTTCAAGTTCAAATTCATCCTATAAAAGGTAATAAAGTTGCAGATGTTTTGGATAAACATGCTAGATTCCATCAATGTAATAGTTATTGGATGTCTGATCCTCCTAAAATTATTAAGCATCTCCTCTCACAGGATCAATATGACATGCAACAAGAAAACTAGTTTAGACTGAATCTGTCTATTTGTTTTTTATTAGCCTTAGGTTCTATTTTTCAGTCTGTAAGGGTGTTTTAGTCTGTTTGGCTTTGTCAATCAGTCATTGAGTCTGTAAGAGTGTTTTAGTTTGTTTGGTATTGTCAAGTTGTGGCTTAGCTTTTCAGTCAGTTCAATTATCAATCTTTGGGTCTTCTTTGTTCTGGGAGCTCTTTCTGGTTTTTTCAATAAAATTTATGTTTTCTTCAAAAATAAATAAATTACAATGACTAGTTGTTAACTATTAGAGTTAGTTTTAGTTTTATGTTTCAGAGAGTAATTTTTTAAGAGATAGTTAATGTTATATCGTAGAAAAAGAAACAGAAAAAGCGAAGAAAAACTATTTTTTATCTTGAGAACTTTTTGATTGTTGAGAAATGTATGATGCAAGTGAGGAAGGTTAACCTTCATCCCGAAAATATAAGAAAATATATGTTAGAGCATAGCTCGATTGAACTCACTAAACGTTGGTATATATGTCAAGTTTGGTTGTCATATTTTAGTATCAAAACTCATCAAGATTCGCTTGATTAAATACTAGGGTCAACTTGTTTAGGTTAGACTAAAAAGTCTATGAATGTTGAGACATACAAGTATTACTATGAAGACCTGAAGAATGTGAAGAAGTAGCGAATTACAACGAAAATACCATCCTTCCACTTGAGGTTAGTAATATTGACTTGAACTGTTTCATTCCTAACATATCTTTCAAGTCGTGCTATATTGAAAACACAACTGCGAAGCTGTATAGACTGTACATATTGTATAATACTCTAGTGATGTGACATGATCATAATAATATGGTCATAGTATTAGGGAATTAGACTACGAAGTATAACGCTTATCTTTTGAACTTCGTAGATATGACATCGACATAATCATGTATATATTGATATAATTATGTGAATGGGTTATGATGAAGATTTCATCCTAGGAAATAATGTTTTACATTTTTTTAAAGGAAGTACATTCATGAACTTGTTTCGTGAATCGAAAGGGAAATCATTAGGCTTATTGGTCCGGCTATTCATTGCAAATATTTGGATGACCAATATGTGTGAGATGGCTGAACCGATCTTAACTTTTTTATGTATATTGGTATAACTAATCACAATGCCTGACTTATGATTTGGTATAACTGGTTTTTATTAATTGGTGTAACCCATCCTATGTAATCACCATGTGATGGTATGATCGATCCTTGTAATTGGTGTGACCGATCCTAGTAATTGGTATGATCGATCATGAGTGTATGCGTGATCGATCTTTGTAATTGGTGTAATCGGTCCTGGTAACAAGTGTGATAAATCACAAGTAATACCATGTGTATATGGAACCGCACCTTGTAATTGGTGTAACTGATCCTAGTGACTGGTGTGACCGATCACAAGTGTTTCTATATTTAGGTATAACCGATCCTAGTAGTTACACATCCATAAAAGCTTGTGTACCTTTCTAATTTTTTTGTTGCAAGGTTTTTTCATTTTAACATGTGTAATTAGGAGTTGTACATGCATTAAACTAGTGTAATTAGAATTTACACATGCATACTATTTGTGTAATTACGAGTTATATGTACATATGACTGGTGTACTAATTATGGAGTTCACGCCAAAATATGGATAAAGTACTCGGCAATTACACATACATCCATCTTACCTTAAATATAGTTTCACTTTAGCTAGTGTACCTTAAATTTATACACACCAAAATATTCAGCATTCATCCTACGTCACCATCTCCATCTCTAACCATACATGTTACTTTGGCTAATTATCTAATTACTAAATTGGTTTATAATTTTCAAAGTAGTAATCGTCTAGTTACTAATTAAAAAAATCAGTATAAGAATAAAAATCATATAAGGGATATACATCGCAAATCCAAGGATAAATATTTGGAATGAAACTGAGAAACCAAAACATACCTTGGAAGAATATCCGATAATAGAGAAAGATTAGGATGGTGTGTGACTACTTCCATGAAAGGAAGCATAATGGGATGCCTCAGCCTGAGAATTATTCTCACCTGGAGAAAGGAAAAAAATTAGTAAGACTGAATCTGGTTATTAGTCACGCTTGCATAGATATTTTATGGAGGATTTTTTTAAAAAAAAGTGTAATGCTAGAGTAGTTGGGAGTTACACACCAGCTAAATTGTGTGACTCTCACTTACACATGCATATAACATGTGTAATTAGGAGATACACATGCATCTGACTTGTGTAACTGAAAGTTACACATGCATATGACTAGTGTAACTAGGAGTTACACTTACATATGGCATATGCCAGAGTAACATGACTGTGCGCTGAAGCAACTTAGAATTTAACTATACTTCAAATTTAATCCCAAAATTACTGATTTCAATATTTTGTTCAACTTCATAGAGGTGTAAGAACGTCAATTGATGACTGTGTGCTGAAGCACGAATTAAAATTTAACTAGAAATAGTACCTCATGCTCCTGTCCATTTCCATGCCCATGCACATGAGAGTGATCTTCATGACCCTCCCAAGGATGTCTCTAACCCTGTTGAACAAGAAGATGTTAAAGGTTAATCTACGGGTGAAGACTGAAAGGATCATAAGGTAGAAAAAGTGTGAAATGCTCAGATGCTTACCAAAACTATTGGGCTATCCTTCTTAGCCCTATACATAATCCAAAACCTACGAAGACACAAGAATGTCATTTAGTGAATGATTACAGTTGCTGATGAGACAAATGAAACAAAACATGTATATGAAAGATAATTGACAACTCTCTCACAGATCTCGCTGTAAGACCTACTAAATTAGCAACCCTTGTGTGCACACGTAATGATGATATGCAATCTTTTACCCCGTTACAACAACCAATAAGCAACAAATGAAGTTTCTAATTTGTAGAAACTGTGTAAAGTTTTTAAATACTCCACCATAATAGTTAGTTGTAACAAAATTAAAGAAATCTTATACCATCATTGATTCAACGACAGAAAATCTCAAGTGAAGCAAGGTCCAAATGAAAAATAGGATACTTGATTTTCTCTTAAGAGAAGAGTCATCTAAGGATGGTAGATATACATCCCTAGATACATGTGTAATCAACAAATACACATCAAAGATGCAAGTGTAACCAAAAAATACACATCCTAAAAGCATGTGTAACTAGAAGATACACATGTGCATATGAAAAAGAGGATATTGTTATAACAACATAATTTCATCAAAAATGGGTTCCTATCAACACAAGGTTCCAGACTTTTCATATTATTCTATAGAAATTAACATATAGTGACATAAAGAGTTACAAATGATTCACAGTTACACATGCATCTTTCTGATATAAATGAGAGTTACAGATGCTCACAGCATGTTAAGAATTGAGAAGATAATCAAAGTTCCTAGAGTTCATTTTTTTACCTCCCATAGTTGTACTGCAATATTTGGAACCTAACACCTTGTGTTCCTATTTTCTTTACCAATTCAATATGAAAAGTCACCTGAACAACAAAATTAAATATAAAAAAAATCTTAGCTGAAGTATGAGAACTTAAACCTAAACCACAACAACTAAGAGTTACACATATCAAACCTAACCCGAAGTATGAAAACCAAACCGTATGAATAAATAACTCAAAGCAATCAAAACAATAAGACTACAAAAATAGATGTGTACTCCGAGGGTACACATGCATACAACTTGGGTACTCGGAAGTTACACATGCGTATGGCATGTGTACGCCACATTTACACATCTATATTGCAAGCTTTCCTCCAAAAAGAATCTAAAGGTTTATTAAACTGTATGTGACTTCATGTAACCTACAAGAATCAACCATACGAGTCATAAGTATAAATTAAGAAAATATTGTGAATTGCAACAAGAAAAATAAGGAATATCAACAACAAAAACTACTTTAAACTGTGGAGGTAACCGTATAAATTTAACCTTGATAATCGTTATAAATGTGTTTCTAGTGGGAAACTTATTCCTATACTGTTAGATGTGCCAACAAAAAAGATTCGTATCGACAAAGATATTTCTCAAATTATCTAATGCCATCTTCTCAGTTCAAGCTTCTACACCACAAGTACCAGACATGCTTTCTTGGCTCTGCTCAAAGCATTCAGTCACTTAAACTCAATCTCATCATTCATGCAATTTGAAATTCAATTCAATTATCACAGCAGCTCATCATGTTGCCTTACTAGCTTGCACCTGAACTTTGTAACTGAAACCTAAGCATACATCTAACCTCACCACCAAGTCCATTCTTCAGCTTTAATTGCAACCACCATCTGTTTCACTGTCTGAAATTCAGCATGGTCAACCACAAACATCTCAATCTACACTTCTCTACAACCACCAACTGTAACAATTCTCCATGGCTTCTACTCAACACCAAATCCAAGATCAAAACCCTAGTGTCATTCCATCCATCTCTTATTTGTTATTCAATGCATCTCCAAACCCATTATAACTCTAGTAACATCAGTAATGACACCATATTCTTGTCTTTATTTCAAAATCAATAAATACCCAAGTCCATTCTGCAGCTTTAATTGTAACCACCATCTGTTTCACTGCCTGAAATTCAGCATAGTCAACCTCAAACATCTCAATACTCTCTTTTATGCAACCACCAACTGTAACAATTCTCCATAGCTTATACTCAGCACCAAATCCAAGATCAAAACCCTAGTGTCATTCCATTCATCTCTTCTTTGTTCTTCAATGCACCTCCAAACCTATTACAACTCTAGTAACATTAGTAACGACACCATCTTCTTGTCTTGATTTCAAAATCAATAAAGACCCAAGTCGAACCCTAACTTTCCTATAAACATCCACTCCAAACAGATTCAAACTGAATTACCACCTATCCAAGCATCACCAGTATATGAATAATCAAAAACCTTCTCATCAATAGCAGCAGATAGATCGAAACTAGATATAGTAGATACATACAATGATTTTAACGAAGAACAGATCCGAGAATTTTGTTCAATTTTTTTCAAAAAAATTACATTAAAACAACCAAAGTAAGCAGATGATTGTAAATCTAAGCCATGATTTCGTTTCATATAAGTTAATTGAGAAGCATCTACAAATTTAGGTTTTTAAAACCCTAATATACTTTTCTGAAGAAAAAAATACTGACTTAAATCAACTAAAATTTCTTAATAGAAGAATCATCACAAAGAGAGGAGGATACTTACCTGTATACTTAGCTTGTTGATGAATTCGTGTTGAAGCTGCAGATCAGTTTTTGAAATCTGTTCTTGGATTTATGTTTTCAACTGCAACTGATTCTCCTCCTTCTCTTGGTGGTGGATTTATGATCTCTATCGTCTTCATCGATTACAATATTTTTTCAAACTCTTGTATCTTTTCAATTTCAGAGAACAAACCAAGAACAAAGAGGTTACCACAACAACAGCAAAATCATACAATGAAAACTAAATCAAATTTCGAAATTAATCGATTCAAACCTAAATTTAATCAAACTGGAAAACATGAAATTAATCGATTATATTTTTCAATTAATTGTCTCTACTCAAAATTAATTTAGAACCCTAAAATGTGTTTCTAAAAGAATTTGAGAGAAAGAAAAAAATCATAAATGAAAAGCTCTCGAGAGGGAAAGAGAATGAAGAAGAGAGAGAAAGAGAATAAAGAAATGAAAATATCTTATGGTATTCCTCTTGTATATATAGAAAAGGGTAGTTTTGTCAATATCAAAATACATAATATAAAATTATGGGCCAGATATGAAGATAAATTGATATTTTGGGCCTAGCAATATCAAAATGTGAAAGAATGGAGTTGATAGTGAAGGATCCATTTTGTGGGGTTTTTATATGTTGAACCCATATAGAAGGGGGGTTATAGTATTTTTCACATTGGAAATTCCTTGGTGTCCAAACTTCCGTGGTCTATAAATACCTAAGTTTGCATTTCTTGCAAACTATCCTAAGAGCCAAACAAACTTCAATATTTGTTGTTTCTGGTGGAGCCGTCTATTCTGAGAGGAAAGTATCATAATTAGGTGAAATCTCTTATGACCGCTCGTTTAAAGACTTCTATGGGATCAAGATGCTCTACGAGTACCGTTGGTGAGAAAATAGACAATTGCAATGTTATTAGTCTTCGATTGATTTGATTGACTAACGGTTGTTGAAAATTTGATTGCACCTAGTTTGTTTATTATTGAGAATCTTCTCTTCTGATATAAGATTCACTCATACTAGATCGAAGTATCGACTGGATCTTTAGAACTGTTGTTACATCTAAAGACATCTTATGATAATCCATTGCCGAAAAGAAACTTGTTGAATCTGAAGCAAGGATTAACTCTCAAAAAAAGAGTTTTGAAGAGAAAGAATGTATATCTCTCTCACGAGAAAAACACCTTGAGACTGATCTAGCTGGTGTTCTTGATAAAATCAAGACGTTGGAAGAATAAAATTTGTACTTGAAAAAGTCCAATGATAGCACAAACAATTTATCCTCATAGTTAGAAGCGGGAAGATTTCATGGTGATACACGAGGATTGGGATATTATAAGGAATCAAGTGCTTCCAACGATAACAATGAGATAAAATTTGTTAAATCTACAAATTATTCTCAACCAGAGGCTACCACTGATGTCAAAAATGATACTATTTCTTGTAAATAAGTAAAGGCAGCCAAGCCTAAGAATCATGTTCAAGATGATTCTTCAAATACGGCCATCAAAGAGAGCACTTCTGCTAATGTCAAGAAACCAACATTGTTGAACAAAGATAAGAACAAAACTCGTCAAGATCCAATGCAAGCGGATTCACAAAAAGGTAACATTAAAACTCATACTCCTTATGTTACTAAGCATTGTTATTATTTTGGTAATAAAGGGCACTTGCAATGGGGATGCAAAGTTCATAAGATGCAATTAGATGCACTTTATTTTGTATCAAATGAATTGGATAAGTTTGCTCCCCGAAAGAACTTGTATAGTTATTATCCTAAGTTTATGCAAAAGAATTATTATGATGATAGTTCAAATTTTTCCTATCGCTCGACAAGGTCATCTCATAAAAGACCCATTTATAGAAGAAGAGATGACTTGGTAAATGCAAAGACAAGATCTGATGTTCCAAATTAGAGAAAGGATGTTTTGCAAAGTATCCAAAAGGGAAATGGTCCTAATGTTATGAAGGAGAAATCATCTCCTACGAAACCCATCCATAAATGGGTCCCAAAGTCCTTCATAGCCAATAAGGAACCAAAAGTTAGTCATAAGAATGACACTCAATTGATAAATTTTGGTAACAATATTTGTGAGAGTTTTCTTGAAAGACTAAGGAAAGACATCTTGATGTCTAAAGTCTCTTGTACGAATGAATGTTGTGATAATGACACTCTTCATCACAAATCAAAGAAGAAAAACAAGAGACGGAACAAGAGTAATAAGAAAATTAAGCAAGAGGTCAAGATTGATGATCCTGTCTTAGTCACTTGTGACAAAGAAGACAAGGCTCAACTTAACACAACCTAGTTGTGTTGGAATGTGCATGCTCACCTTTGTGCTTAATCTTATGAAGGGTGAGGAAGCACATGACCTCTCGGTTATTATATGACTAATTAACATCTTTAGGGAGATTTCTTTTCTTCTATACTCATACCTTCTCTATCTATATTTGATATTTTGATAGAAATGGTACTTTTTAGTTTATTATGTTGATATCTGCTGATCATATATGTGTAGCTCTTGTTTTTACGGTTATAACGAGCCAAAAATCACTAAATTCGTACATCGTATGCAAAAATTATGCCTAAAACAGTTTTGTGTATGAATTCGCGTTAGGATCCATCACAACCCAATCACATGGATCGGTCACAACCTATACATGTGACTTGGTATGACCGATACCTGCCTAGTCCATACAAAATGAGTGTAAAACTGTTTTGCCCATAACTTAGTCCGAACTCGGAATGACCTCATTCTTTTTGCGTTGTTTTTGTAATTCAATTTCCTACAAGATTGAAGTAATTGCTATACTTAATTTTTTGTTGAATATTTATGGTGTATTGCATTTGAGTTTATAATATAAACCATTGTGTTTCAGTCTCATATATTGGCTCACTTTCTTATGGTTAGTGACTTTTGAGTATATCTCATCTTTAAATCATATCTTCGTGATTGATACATCAAAATCATAAGAAAGTTGTGATGGTATAGCTCATACGTAAGTCACATATACTAATGTTTGTTTATGTTCTATAAACTAAATATTTGGTATACATATGAGTACTCTAGATATAAAATATAACTGTAGGTTTTTTTTAACCTTAATAATCGATCTCATATGACTATAACCCTTATGGTTTGTGTGCCTTTTTGATTTAGCGGGATTAAGTTCTATCCCATGTTGGTAGGCTTTATCAAAGGATCATAAGGTATTCTGATTATAACTCATAAGTGAAAAATCACAATGTGTTGAATCAATTTGTATTTACATGAGTTATGTTTAGCATAAAATATGTGTTTCGGGTTTTCAACTTTTGCTATTGGCACGCATTAGTTAAAACCGATTCAACATTTCTCTGGTAAAGGTTGATTTTGTTGTTGTTCTTGCGAGAGGATGGCAACATACTAGGGGAGAGTTATTATTTGAACTTGCGCCTAATGATATATCTTTCTGGGGAGAAGAGGCTGCGGAATTTGAGGTAACGAATTTGTTAGTTAATTATTTTTCTGTTTAACAAAAGCCTATATATATTGCATATATTTTGCTTTTGCTTAACAAAATTTCTGTACAATTGATATGTTCCATTATATTGTGTATTAATGTGTGTGTATGATTCAATTATTTCCGGTTAAGAAAAATTATGTCAATTTATTTGGATTATTATTTGGTATCTTCTTTATTGTTGGTATCAAGTGTTTTTGCTTAACAAAATTCGGTGCAGTTGCGGTGCTATAATGTTTATGTTTGTTTCAATTGCTTCCGGTTAAGAAAATAATTGTGTAAGTCAATTTATTTTGGTTTGTATGTATTGTTTGTGGCTTAACAAAATATGGGATCATTTGTTTAGTCCAATTGATTCCGGATAAGAGAAAATAAGTTAATTTTGATCTTAGTTAGACTTATCAAATTGGAGGATTCGGTTATTCAATTCTAATCTAATGCCTTGACAAGAAAAACTAGTTAACTAACCTAGTGTTTCTCTTGTCTAAATAGAAAGGTCTAAGTTATTGTCTGAATAATTATAGCCTGATGAGAGAAATAAAATTAATTCTGATCTTTATTTTGGTTTTATCGAAATAAGCGGTTGTGCATACGCAACCGGTCTAACAAAGGAATTAAGTCTCTTAGTCGATTTGTTAGACTATTAGGGAAAATTGCTTCGGGCAATTGTTTCCTTGATAACATATTAAAACTAAATTACCTGTAGTTTCGGTTTTAATATTGGTTATCTAAAGTGGTATGTGAAACCTTCGTGCTTAACTCTTATAGGTTGTTTACAAGTCTTTTAGATTTGTAAGATCCTTTCGGGTTGTTCTTTATTTGCTCGTACCTTTGTCATTTTGTGACAAAAAATGGAGAAATATATGGAGTAAACAAGTGATTTGCAATCACTAAGGAAAGGATAATTGTCCTTAAAGGTTATATCAAACGAAGGAGTAAAGCATTGACTAAGGGGGAGAAACATATCATATTGATGAGTAGTAATTCTTACTACAAAGGGGGAATAACAAAGATGTTCGGATTTAATATTTACCTAGCTTACCTTTAGTGGGAGTAAAAGCTTTTGTTATTTAAATGTTAACATCGGCATTTATTGATTGAATATATGCAGGTTATTGTGTTGTTGAAACTTGGAATCAAGCGTATGTAAAATGAATTATTTTGTGATTTGTTTATCCATATGTAATAAGATTTTTGTCACTAAAATTGATAAAGGGGGAGATTCATAGCTCGGTTGAACTCATCAAGCGTTGGTATGTCAAGTTTGGTTGTCATATTTTAGTATCAAAACTCATCTAGAGTCGCTTTATTAAATACTAGAGTCAACTTCATTTAGGTTATACTAGAAAATCTAGGAATGTTGAGACATACAAGTATTACTCTGAAGACCCGAAGAATGTGAATAAGTAGCGAACTACAACGCCGACATCATCCTTCCACTTGAGGTTAGTAATATTGAATTGAACTATTTCATTCCTAA
Source organism: Papaver bracteatum (assembly GCA_023529315.1). Taxonomy (NCBI): domain Eukaryota; kingdom Viridiplantae; phylum Streptophyta; class Magnoliopsida; order Ranunculales; family Papaveraceae; genus Papaver; species Papaver bracteatum. Next base: position 1,019,481 of record JAJJWX010005377.1, on the reverse strand, counting down.
CGTATCTTTATAGTCGTGCTATATTGAAATCATAACTCCAAAGTTGTACATACTGTACATATTGTATAATACTCTAGTGATGTGACATGATCATAATAATATGGTCATAGTATTAGGGAATTAGACTACGAAGTATAACACTTATCTTTTGAACTTCATAGATATGACATAGACATAATCTTGTATATATTGTTATGATTATGTGAATGGGTTATGGTGAAGATTTCATCCTAAGAAATAATGTTTTACATTTGTTTAAAGGAAGTACATTCCTGAACTTGTTTCGTGAATCGAAAAGGAAATCATTAGGCTTATTGGTCCGGCTATTCATTGCAAATCTTTGGATGACCAATATGTGTGAGATGGTAGAACCAATCTTAAATTGTTTATGTATCTTGGTATAACTAATCACAATGCCTGACTTATAATTTGGTGTGACTGGTTTTTATTAATTGGTGTAACCGATCCTAAGTAATCACCATGTGATGGTATGATCGATCCTTGTAGTTGGTGTGACCGATCCTAGTCATTGGTATGACCGATCATGAGTGTATGCGTGATCGATCTTTGTAATTGGTGTAATCGGTCCTGGTAACTGGTGTGACCAATCACAAGTAATACCATGTGTAGATGGAACCGCACCTTATAACTGGTGTAACTGATCCTAGTGACTGGTATGACCGATCACAAGTGTTTCTATATTTAGGTATAACCGATCCTAGTGATTGGTAAAACCGATTGAACCCATGTATGTGATTTGGTATTTGATCAATCACATAGTAGTCTTGGAATACAGGTGAACCAATTCTAAACTTGTTTGGAAGTGTGGTATAACCGATTCCAAGAATGCAAATCCATGTAAATATGAATAAGGATTTTCAGTGAAAAAATGTCAACATACTTTGAACACGAACAATAACTCTTATCATTTATTATTCAAAGATGTTCCTTAGGACTCATGGTAATCCTCTTCCGAAATAAATTAAGAATCTTTTAATTAAGGTTTTTGTTTTTATATGATTTAATTACCAGAAATTAATGCATATCTCTAGAGAATAAAAATTAGTAATGTGCATTTAATAATTGCAGATTTTTTATTGAGAGATTTCTGAAATATTGGACAAGCATTTATTGGAATTAGGAAAACCGAATTTTGCAATTCATTGCATATCTTGAGAATATCTTCGGTTTTGGAAATTCCTTGGTGTCCACACATCCTTGGTCTATAAATACCTAAGTTTGCATTTCTATCAAACTATCCTAAGAGCCAGGCAAACTTCATTATTTGTTTTTTCTGGTGGAGTCGTCTATTCAGAGAGGAAAGTATCCTAATTAGGTGAAATCTCTTACGACCTCTCGTTTAAAGACTTATGTGGGATCAAGAAGCTCTACGAGTACCGTTGGTGGGAAACTAGATAATTGCAGTGTTATTAGTTTTCGATTTGATTTGATTAACTAATGGTTGTTGAAACTTTGATTGCACTTAGTTTGTTTATTCTTGAGAATGTTCTCTTCTGATATAAGATTCACTCAAACTAGATCGAAGTATCAACGAGATCTTTAGAACTGTTGTTAGATCTAAAGACATTGTGATAATACATTATTAACAGACTTTGTTCTGTGTGTGATTGATCATAAGAGATTCAAGTGGTGTTGTGCAAGTTTATTGAAGATTAAAGAAGATTTGAAGATTTCTTATTGGTTTTCGTATTGTGAATTGTGTGCACAAACCTTGATCGGCTGGGATCCAACTAGAATCAGATTTATTTGATTGATTAGTTGCATGAGATCGGCATTCTCTATATTTCTCTTTGAGATTTATTTTGATTGAGTGTGAATATATACTTTACTATTTTGGTAGTTAAAGTAGATTGATCTAACCAGACAAAGGAGTTTATTAGATTAAACGGAAGATCCTTTGTCAACAACTCATCTATATCTTGTAGCAAAGATTGATTAGAGTGGTTACCAAACAGATACTTTCATTGTTATTTGGAATACTATCCAAAGGGCTTGCTATTCATGTGCGTGATTCTATAAGTCGAAGGCGCATGGATACTGAGGGATCTAAGTAAAGTTGGTTTAGATTTTGTATAGCGGATTAATTCTGAGAGTATTGAAAACTGGACTAGGTCATGGTGGTCTTTTCCTGCATTTGCGGTTTCCTCGTTAACAAAATCTTGCCGTGTCTTTTACTTTGATTTTTGCATTATAATTATTTATTATAATAAAGTAAAATACACATATACGTTAACTATGCATTACTTGATAATGATCCTATAGAGTTTGGTTAAGTCCGAACCTATTATCAAGTAACACACTTTGTTGTCATATGGTTTTGATCTGGTATCCATAGTCATCACACAAGTTATCTTATTATTGTATTGTATCGATCTCGTATCCATAGACAATCACACAAAGTGCGAACCGAAATATCGTATTATCTTGACTATGTCCATAGATGATCACATTCGCTAGAGGAATTATAGGTTGAAACAAAAAGATTGTGGTGTACCCTCGTCTTTTCAATATACATCAACTGCGACGGATTTTTGGGTTATGAGAATAATTTCACCCAAACTCAAACTTAACTTCAACCGCCATCTCAAGCACAAGATTTCCCTAAGATGAATACATGGATGATGAAACTTATGCTACTAATACACTGGTACATTTTTACATGATATTTAATGCCCATTTTGTAGGTTGAATCTTAGAAAATTTGAATTTTTATAAGGAATTTGGCACAACGATGACAGTTCGTCTTGATGGCCAATCCTTGTTTGGAGAACAGTTTGGCTAATATGATTGCACTTAATATCATCATCCAAACCTGTAATTTTTTCCCCCACTAATCAAGATTTTCGACTGTTAGTATTGCACTTATTATTAGCCGAACTTGAACATGTAACTTTGGCGCGAACCATGAAACAATAGGTGCATTAATGGTGCCAAACGAATATCATGTTGAATTGTGTCATAATTATACACAAATGGAAACCGTGTTTAACTTTGCAACAATTATATACAAATAAATGAATATCATAAATATAACAAAAACAAAAGATGTTTCATAAAAAATTTAGATTTTTGTTAGAGGGAGAGCAAAAACGGATTCGGGGAGTGTAAAAATCATAGATGACTTGATAATCACAACCATTTCTATATATTAGTATAAATCGGACAAAATTATCCTCATTGGGCACACACAATCTCAAAAATACGCACTTGTTTCCAAAATCCAAACTAGTTAACCATAAACATTCCAAAATCCAAACTGGTTAATCATAATCATTTCGGAGGTTTCAAAGAAACCATTGGTAATGAAATAGGAAAATGATGAGCATCACGACCAATTTCAAAGATTGATTAAGTTATTTTGAAATTTGTGACTATCTCATCTGCAACTTAATCGAGAAAAAACCTCCACTTGGGCAAATGGCAGATTGGTTTACTACTAACATTTTCAATCACAGTAGGAAAAAATAAAATAAATCCTCATTCATTATGATAGAACAACATCAATATAAACAATAGGAAATCACTTCTCAGTGATGCATCGCACGCAATTTTATAAAGGGTCAAAGCATATATGTTTTTAAATAAGATATTTGTTAATAGCAGAGAACGTTAGGGATTAGAAATGCAGTTTATGTTCTTTTAGTTAATGGAAGAGAGGATTAAGGTTTAGCGACACAGTTTAAGTCTTCTTTTGATGTTGAACGGGTGAACATTTTGTATGGTTATTAAGGGTTAATCAGTACAATTCATATATATATATATATATATATATATATAGAAGTTGACCTAATCACCGAGTCAATTACGATTTTTGCACTCCTCATACCCGTTTTTGCTTTCTCTCTAACAAAAATCAAAATTTATTTTTAACATCAATAACTGAACAAACGCGATATGTGCAGCAAGTATGCAGTTGGGTCCGTGATTTTTTCACCCCTTAAAACTAAATGAACAGTGATTTGGGGCATACCCAAAATTTTGTTGCATACTGAATATGACAAAAATAGGTCATGAAATAGTGATTATACAATTCCCTTTATCCACCAATTTTTCATATATAATGGCAAGACTCTCATATTTGATTAGTGTCAGTACTAATGATTATCTGTTTATTTCAGAAATAGTATTAGTGTTATATTTCAAAGAGTAAATTTTTTTCATAGATAGTTAGGGTTATCAAAGTATTTGTCTTAGTCATGGTATCAAAATAAACTATCCCACATATCAATATGTAATCGTGTTAGAACAAATATTTGACATTGGTCGCACCCTTCATTGTTTCTTAAACTGCTTTCTTCTTTTATTTTCAAAAAGTGGAGTTCTGAAAGACTGATCATATAATTAACTGCCTCAAGACTACCTTTTCCTTCACCTTTTCACAAAGTTATAACATTGCACAACTTTTGTGTGCTTTGCGGCAATGCCATATATTAAGACACAAGACCACGTTTTCTTTTGCTGCAAAATTATGCACTGAGTTTGATCGATAGTTTTACTTGCTATATTGGGCATGGGTAGTTCCCAGTTCATGTAGATGTTAGCACTTGGTTGACATCATTCACATTTTTCAAACTCAGATAATTATCTTTGGAGTCTCATTCTGGCAGCTATTGGACGTCTCAATTATCTAGAAACAAAGAAATTGTTGCATTTTCAAGCAAGATTACAACTTCAAAACCAATATTGACTTAGGTCTTAGGGTTAAAACTTTAGTTTTATTTTGGGTAGATGCTGCTAGCAAACAAATGCACTTGAACTTTGCAAGTTCAGTCCTTGGTAATTGGACAATTATTTTTATATAATTTTACTTTTGCTTCTTTCTCTATCTATGGTAGAACTTGTGTACATTTTTTCATCTTAATAAATCTTGTCTTCAATCAAAAAAATAAAAGAGACAAAAAATAAACGAATAAAACTCACCGTTGATGGAGTAGAGTGTATTTTTTCATCAACACACAAATCTCCAAATAACCTTTTAATCCATGTGTAGAATAACTGATTTACTTCAAGTAAAAGAATATATATAAAAAAAGAAAAAACAAGACTTCAGTTTAATATCAAAGACGCTTTAAAGAGACTCCAATATAACAACACAATAAAAAACCGATTGAATCATGATAAATTCACAGTCACACGATCACATCAAAGTAGCAAACATCCCGATCAAAAATTAGATAGTCATTCTACATTGTGGGTCAAAGAGAATAAATGCTGAAAAAATGAGATCTAGAGAGATAAATGTCAAAATTAAGCTGGATAAGCAAATAGTAACTCCTTAATTAATATCAACACACACAATATATTCGTAACCATATCAACTCAAATAAACGAGTAACTTACACTAGAAAATGAGACTACACGATTGAACAAACACCGAATCTGTGAAACCTAGAAAGAACAATAATTAGACTTTAAAAATTCAACCTTAAGCAAATTTTATTTTAAGAAAAGGCTGCACTATCACTTGGTGAGGACATGGTGGATATGTTGAAGAGGCTGCGCAATCACTTGTCTAGGTTTGATGTTAGCGTGAAGAAATGTAATTTCTTTTTTCACAGATTAGACATTATCATACAGAAGGGTCCAGTAGGTGACAAGGATCCCAACCAGTTATTTGTAATAGTTTTTATTGGGATGATATACATTTTGAATATAAAAATAAATAAATAATAGGTTCGAGTCCCCAATGGCGAAATATTATAGAGTTTGACATGGAAGGTAGAGGTAGCTTGTCTCCCTTGCAACATAATCAGCCCCCTTATCCGCTCCGGATCCCTGGATTGGTCCTCATGAGGCTCGCTGGTAAGCTAGTACGGCAACATGTTCAACTAATGTAGGAGTACGCTGTTAGAGCTTAGTTTGTTAGGCTTCCAACTAGTTTCTTGTAATAATATTCTTTATCCAATAATAAAAAATATTTAAAAAAATATATACATACATATATATATATATACATACATATATATATATATATATATACATATATATATATATATATAATAATAATAATAAAAAGAAAACACCACCAAAAGATGGGTGGAGTGCAAGATTGAAAGACTCTTTAACCTAAAATCTAATCTTTGTTTATCTCTCTTTCTCTCAGGATGTTTGGATTGTAAGATGAACCCCCTCGGCACTGATTCACTCACTCTCAATTTGTTTCTCAAAATGAAAGAACTGGGAAGGATATTTTGGGTACATTTAAACTTATTCTCATGTCCTTCACATTAGTTTTTTTTTTTTGCTTGGGCTTCTCTCAGCTGGGCACAAATATTTTAAAGTCTCCTCAATCTCAGGAGCACGAGACTAAAGAAAACTTGGCCGGATTGAGGTATACCCAGATTAATTGGGGTATACCCGATTTTAAATGAACTTGTGAAGGGGTAAGGGGGTTCCAAAAAGTTACAAAAATGACCTTTCCCATTATAATTAAAACTAAACTTAACTCATCTTATCATTTCATCTTCTCATCTACCTTACAAACCAAAATTGATCCTTCATTCATTAAAACCGATTGAAAACTCCTCTCCATAAACTATTAAAAAATGACGCGATTGAGAAAGTAAGTGACTATATAAACTCACCCCAGTACTTCAATTTAATGTTTGCATGTCAAATTAGGTCAGAAAAATCAAATTTGTGAATCTGCAGTTATGAAGTCGTCAGGGTTTCTGGTGCACGACCTTGCCGATTTTTCATGTTTAGGAGTCGTCGTTATCTTCCTATGCTGAATAACATGCCGACTTTTCATTTCTGAAAATGACACTTACAGGGTTGTCAAGGTGTTAAACCTAAAACTTTGCCGATTACATCATAAGTCGTTAGGGTTTGTGTGTTGACTAATGTTGTGGAAATATTTTTTTTCCTGTGAACCGTTATGTTAATAGTCGGCATTTTTTTAGAATAGTACCTTGCCGACTGAGGTTTAGCCATCACTTTCCTAAGTTACGACCTTGCCGACTAATAACCCCTCAAACATGGTTTTTCCTGTGTTGGTATTGGTCACTAATCGTTACTCTCTTTTTTTTCTCTAAGGTGTCGACTTGTTATTAGTCATCATTGTTGAGAATTATCGACCTTGCCGACTATATTTTGGTCGCTATCTTCCAGTTTTGTCGACCCTGCCGACTTTTCATACTTTCAGTTCTGAAATTGTGAATTTCTTTTGTAATTTTGAGTATGAAATCACTCAGCGCCTTTGCTATCCCTTTTTTAGAAGTGTTTGGGTAATATGGTTTCATTTTCGTTACAAACAAAATTCTCAAAAAAAAATGTTTTTCTCAAAAAATTTCCCACATAGTCCATGAATTCAATCTAAAAAAAACATAATTTTAGAATTTTAATCAACTAACTCAATTAATTAACCTAAACAGACTTATTAATATTAATTAAGCGGGGGTAGATTAGCCATTTTTGAAAATATATGGCTAAGGGGTTTTGGGTTTTACTTCCCAATGACCCTATTTTGTCTTATTGGGTACACCTCAATTTCGCCAGGAAAGAAAATGGGAAGAGGGTCAAACACTTTTACTTCCACAAATAAAATTTTCAAATGCAACTAACTCAATTATAGGTGATCAGAGAAAATTAAACTCGGAAGTTTTATGTTATACTTCAAGAATATAAAGCACAGTTTGGCTAACTTTGCCTAGTTAAGTAGCGGTTCAGATTTGTCATCACAATAGATAAATCTAGAGATGTAATCGTTTGTCATAAGTGATGGTTGTGATTGGGATTAGAAATGCATCTAACGGACAAAATTTATCATGTCATTAAGGTTCCATAATTCTTCATAATAAATACTCTATTAATTTTCCATGACAACATTTAACAAATGTCAAATTAAAAATGATAATATAATATATAAATTATTCAACTAATGATGATAATAAATATATTTTTATACTTAGGATTAGTTTGGTATTGATGAAAGCTTTAAAAAAGTGCTTTTCCAATGTACGTTACTGTGCCGAGTTATGTAAAAATAATAATTGAATGGTTGCCGACATACGTTACTGTGCCGTGGTATGTTAAAAAAAAACAATTGAATGGTTGCAAATTATAAACTAAAGCTAAAACTTATGGTAATGGAAAAATATCAGATTCAGCCATAGTTAGTGAGAAAATGACAAAAGCAGACATATCTCTGAAAGTTGTTTATTATATTTTACTGTGCTTAAAATAAGTAAAATTTTCTACTATTAGAGTGCATATGTGTAATATTAAATTTACTAATTAGTATTATTACTAAAAATTATTATTTTTCTTAACCACTTTTAAAAAATCAATAATTGCTTAATAAATTAAAGTATATTTCAGTGATACGGTATAACATAAAAAGTCTTGTTATTAGGAGGGAGGGAGTGGATATGAGGAGGGAAAGATTGGGAGGAGGGAAATAAAATTTGTGAGGAGGGATTGACTTATTAAAAAAGCCGTAAAAAGTCTGTTATATCCTTGATATTCATTATAGTTTATCTTTTGCTTGATCTCGTAGATTTGCTAAGAACAACAATAACATGGACTGAACCAATTCTTATATCATTTGATATCCTCTTGTATCAATTCTTTAAAGAATCTCAGCAGTTAATCCTAATGAAAGACACTATACATCACGTTCTTTCAACCCACATCAACAATGGTTTCTTTTGAGTTTTGTCTTTTGGCTGGCAGCTGCATTGGTTCCAACCTCTGATTCATTTGCAGGTAATACTGTACCTGTTTATTATCATCTGCCGCAACTAGGAGATAAAAATCCTTAAAAAATATTTCTATGATCTTATCTAGCAAACTACAATAGAACAGCTTCGTGTTTGCAATTAGACTTGCTGATTCTGAAAGACGTCAATAAACATAGGTAATCACGGTAACGAATACCCCGTAATTTTTGTGTTTTAATCGGTTTTTATAAAAGATTAGGGATTGAGATTTAAGAACCCTAAAATGATATCAAGGGTGGCGCGGGTATTTGACTTTGACCTCGTATTGATTCGAGTTTAGCCAAAATCTTTCCCTCCTCATATCCGTTCTTTCCCTCCTAATAACAGGACTCAACATAAAATGTAGTTTGAAAATAAAAAATAATTATCTTTAAAGAATAAAAGATAACGAATAAAAATTGGTGATATATAGATTCAAGAATGATTTTTTTCAGCTATAAAAAAAGTTGGGATAGAACTGGAAAATAAAATATGAAATTAGGGTGAACTATAGCATTTTCTTTTGAAGCTTTTAAAAGCTCTTCCCCCCACTTTTAAAATTGATAGATTTTGGAAGTGTTTTGCATAAAAAACACTTTATGAAATCTTTACCAATCACTAGGATGACAAATATTGCTATAAAAATGTTTTTAAAGTACTTTATTATGAAAGAAAAAAAACAGTACCAAACTTAGTTAGATTGGCTAACAATTATATAAGTAGACCATAGTGACGGTGGCAAGTATTGGCTAACAAATTTCGCATCGTCTCACGTATTTCTTGATAAATGGTTTAACGTTATTTTTATTCAATGATGATGGATAACAGAGTTTATTGTTAGTAGAGAGTATTGTTATTAGGTTAAGTACTTAACGATTTTACTTACTAACTAACCATGGTTTTATTATTTTTATGCAACGAATAACCTCACATTGGAAGCGTAATGTCGTAGAATGTAATGGACTGACCCTCTACCGATAATGTCTTCGCTTAGCCACTACGGTCATCTAAAGGTATAAGGTTTTCAATGGTGAACCGCTGCGGTCATCAAGCAGCAGCTTCTCAGGAGGCCACCCATCCCAGGATTACTCAATACCGAGCATGCTTAACTATAGAGATTTTTCGCCAACTATGAAGCCAAATATGCTGAAAAGGTCTCGGTGTTAAGAAAGGACAAACCATTTCCTATATTCCATTTGATGAATCCTACCTGCCTAGTCAGAGTACTATAATACCACCAACTTAATTTGGAGCCGTCCTCGGCTGCGGAATATGTTCAATCCTCGACTCTGTCATTTTTTCTCACTCATGATACCCTTTCCCGACACAATCCGTCAAGCATGCTCTTTCACCCTCGACAGGTAACCCGGGGTCGACTCTAATACCATTTGTAAGGACCTGATCCTCCTTTAATACTGTCCCAATTTTGTCATTGTTATCCGACAATGTGAGATTTTAAAATGACACTGATACGGTCATCCATCAACAGTTTTATGGGAGGTATCCATCCCTAGATTACTCTCGCCCGAGAACGCATAAATACAATACTTTTTTTTACCAAATTTGGATCCAACTATGTTGAAAATTCCACAATGTTATGAAAGGAAAAACCATTACCTATATTCTATTCGGCGAACTCTTCATGCCGAATTGAATTTTACATAATACATCTATGAATTTTGAAAAACTAGAACTACATTATATGTGAGTAAAATGGTTGCCATCGGAAATGACTTAACATTTTAAAATATAACAGCTTAAGTGAATGAATTAGCTTTTCATTATATCATTGAAATAGTAAAACATACAATACGTTATGTATTGTTGAGTCAATTCTGAGTTTGACTCTTTTCAGAATATTCTTAAAGGTGAAAAAAGCAACAAGGATCCGAACATTGTTAATATCTAGACAATTATTCTTGAGAAGAATGAGTTCAGGTACCGTACTTTTATTGCAGCTTACATAGTTAAATTTTTTAGTTCCGCTCGGTTGTTGGAGTATATGGCGCGATAAACCACATATGTATATCTGGGGATAGTCCCTTATGGAATAAATAGGAATACATGTAGAGATTAATAAGCTTGGGAATCTCCATACATAACATGTAATGACCCGTCCCTCCACCGATACTGTCCCCACTTAGCCACTGCGGTTATCCGACAGTGTGGGGTATTTAACAGGCATCGCTGTGGTAATCCAGCAGAAACTTTCTGGATGGTCACCCATCCCTGGATTACTCCCGCTCGAGCATGCTTAACTGCAGAGTTTTCTATCAACTCTGGAGCCAATTATGCTGAAAAGGAGACAAACCATTACCTTATATTCCATTCGGCCAACCACTGTCGAATATCGGGGTATTACAATACCACCACCTTAAATTGGAGCCGTCCTCGGCTCCAGAATATATTCGCAAGCCCAGATCTCCGACGTTCCCTGCCCCTCATGAGAAGCACCTGGACCCACCCCGTCCAGCGTACCTTCCCACCCTCGGCAGGTGACCCGTCGCCGGCTTTGATACCATTTGTAATGACCCGTCCCGCCACCGATACTGTCCCCACTTAACCATTGCGGTTATCCTATAGTGTGGGGTTTTCAACGGGCATCGCTGCGGTAATCCAGCAGAAACTTCCCGGATGGTCACTCTTCCCTAGATTACTCCCGCCCGAACATGCTTAACTGCAGAGTTTTCTGCCAACTCTGGAGCCAATTGTGCTGAAAGACCTCGGTATTATAAAAGGACAAACCATTACTTATATTTAATTCGGCCAACCACTTCCGAATATCGGGGTATTACATAGCACTGAGGCTAGGCCTGTCAATGGATATCCGTTAACCGAATTCGATTTTCCGGTTTCCGTTAGGTTTAGTTCCGTTATATCGATTATCCGTAACCGATAATGTAGCAGTTATTTTTATCCTACCGTAACGGTACCGGTTGGGATATTTCCGTTAGCTATTTCCGATATCAGCTAATGTGTGACTAGCACGTGTAAATTCCTATACCTAGGTTACTATACTTCAACATAATCACTTCTTCAGCTGGTTCAGTCGACACAAACGGGAGAAGAAAAACTCACCCTCATCTCCTTCCTTTCAATTCGAGCAAAATCATTATCTTCTCTATACAAATCATGTTTGATTACTGATTAGAAAACTAGGGTTATCTTCTTCTATTTCATTTGAGTTTAATTTCAATCCTATAATCTAAATTTTCAATTTAGGATTTCTAAAATTAGGGTTTTCAGAACAGATTGAAATTCGTGAAATTAATCATGTCCTAAAGCGAAAGAGGCGCATCCAATTATGTTGGTTCATCAAGCGGAAGCAACCCCTCTCCCTCACTTTCTGTTGCATCTGAATTACCTTCTGCATCAAACCAAGTTCAAGGTTCAGGAATTCATTCAACACCCGCTGCACCTCTAACAGAAGAAGCAGTAGCAGAAATAGAAGTAGATGAAGATCCAGTTATAGCTGAAGAAAAGAAAAAACTACGTTCAGTAAGGTCTGATGCATGGAATGATTTTGAAAGGTTAATTAGAAAGAAGATGGTAAAAGGTAAGGAGATTGGGATAATTATAGCTGCATGCAAACATTGTAAGAGGAGAATGCATACACCCATTAGCCAAGAAACCATCAAATTGCATTACCATGCTAAAACCTGCAAAGAAAAGCCTGAGAAAAATTAAGGACAAATAAAGATTACTACAATCAAAACAGGTAATGAACAAACTAAGTAAGCTAATTGGAAGTATGATGCTGATGCTACTAGGATTCTAGTTGCCAAAATGATTGCTAAACATGGTTATCCAATCACTATAGTTGAGAATCCATATTTTGTTGAGTTTGTGAAGTCTTTAAATCCTACTGCTAAGCTTTACACTAGGAATACAGTTAGGGAAGATATCATGAAACTAATAACTGAGTTCAAACTGCAATTACAAGAATAATTTGAGACAATTACATCTAAGTGTAGTTTAATATGTGGTCATGTAAGCATACAAAATATGGTTATTGTTGTGTGATAATGCATTACATAGATAATGGGTGGAAACTGATTAAGAAAACACTAGCATATACTTTAGTGCCATCACCACATTCTGGAGAAGTTCTAGCATCTGTAGTGAAATCAGTATGTCTAGATTGGAACATAGACACTAAGACTTTTGTTGTAGCTGCTGACAATGCTAGCTCCAACAATGTTATGATGGAAAATCTGAAGAAATGGCTTGATAGCAAAGATTGTTTAGTTCTTAATGGGGATATGTTCCAAATGAGGTGTAGTAATCATGTATTGCACTTGATTGTAGGGTGTGGAATGAGAGTAGCTGCTCTATTTATAGATGCAGTTAGAGAGTGTGTAAAATATGTCAAGTCAAGTCATGCTAGAAAAGAGAGATTTGAAGTTGCTATTTCCAAAGTTAAGCTTCCTGCTTTAAGGTCCGTGGGTTTAGATGTGGATACCAGGTGGAACTCCACCTTTAAGATGCTTAAAGATGCAAAATTTTTTTAGACAATATTTTGTTAGGCTAGATGATTTGGATAATGACTTCAAGATACTACCAACTTCTCAGGAGTGGCAACAAGGAGTACATATATGTGAAAATTTGGAATTTTTGATGTGATTTCAACCAAATTTGCTGGGATTAAGTATCCCACGGAAAATTTGTATTATAATGGGGTGCAAGAAGTTAATAGATGCATTAAGATCTGGGAGTCAAGTGAGCATGAGTATATCAGATACATGTCCAAGAATATGAGGATTAAATTTAATAGCTACGGGAAAGAAAATAACACTTTGATGGGCATTGGGGTTGTTTTAGATCCTAGGTACAAGGCTAAATGGGTGGAGTTTGTAATGAAGAGAGTATATGGTGTGGAAAACTATCAAAGTCACTATCACAAATTTCAGCTTGAACTCAATGCTCTTTTCTGTGCTTATGAAACCAACACTGCAGCTCCAGATTATTTTGATACTGGAATGCATTCAACTGCAATTGAGATCTCTGCAGGTTCAACAACATCATATGAATTTGGTTATGATGATTTTATTATGGAAAACAATATGTTTGAGGTTGAGAAGTCAGAATTGGAGACATACTTAGCAGAACCAGTTCTTCCTAAATGCACAACCACTCAAGAAATGAGGTTTGATATCTTAAGTTGGTGGAAGAATCATGCTCCTAAGTACCTAACTCTCTCAAGGATTGCAAGAGATGTATTTGCAGTTCCAGTGACAAGTGTAGCATCAAAATTCATGTTTAGTATTGGTGGCAGGGTTCTCACATCTCATAGGAGTTCATTAGCTCCATAACTTTTTGAAGCATTGCTCTGTTTGGGTGATTGGCTTCCAGATCTCACTCTTAGTGACAATTGTGCTACTGGTAAGTTTCCTTACATCTTAATCTTTTATTTGATTTTATATTTATTGGCTTATTGTACTGACATTTCCAGCTTAAGATGCTTAACTGTCTAACACTTTTGATTTTCCTTTCAAAATGAAGAAGTTGAGGACTAAGGAGTAAGGAGGAATGCATTTGCAGGTGCAGTTGGAAGTGGAGAATCTGGAGATGGAGGAATGCATTTGCAGTTGCTTCAAGCCTGCAAAAAATGGAGATGGAGTTCCTTTAATCCTTTGTCTTTTCATTTCCAAAAACATGGTTTTTTCTTTTGCTAGAACATTTGAAGATTCTGAACATGTAATTTGGTTTAGAACATGAACATATGTATGTTTTTTTTTGTGTGGCATGGATTTAGAACTTGTTTTCTTGGATTTAGAAGTTGTTCTGTGTAATTATTCTGTGTTTTAAAACTATTTTGTATTTGTCATGTGACATACCGGATGGTACCGAAAAATTATCTGTTAACCGGTAAGTTCAACGTAACGGTAATGGTTTTTAATTTCATATTTCCGTCGGAACTTAACGGATATCGGTTAACCGCTAATTTTAATGACAACGGCAGTGGAAGAGACAATATCCGTTATGTTAAGTGCCGTTGACATCCCTAACCGAGGCCTTTTAGTTAAAAAACCCACACCTATTATCTCAAGGTGGTCAAGTGGGGTTCGGGGTTATGTGGTCGGGCCCTAAGTAGTGTCTGATGGTCCGTGAAGATCCTAACAATTGGTATCAGAGCCCATGGTTGGGCTACTATCCGAAGAAGTGGTTGTGGATGTCACCCGATTTAAGGCGCAAGTGGAGTCAGACTCAAGGTGGAGCAGGCAAGGCCCAAATTCGAACTGGCGCTCAAGGTGGAGTTAGTGTCTCACCCATTAACTTAGGTGGAGCAGGGCTCTAGATCAGCAAAGCAATGCTCAAGGTTGAACTGACACTCAAGGTGGAGTTAATGTCTCACATATAAACTCTCAAGTAGAGCAGGGTTCTAGGTGGGCAAGAAAATGATCGAGGTAGAGTTAGTACTTTCCTTCTCATTAACTCAAGGTGGAGTGGGATTCCAGGGTGCATAGCGACAATAATCATGATCGATGGGTAGCATATACAGATGGTAATCATACGATGGAGTCTGATTGGACTGGTGAAGTGGTTTAATCTCGTCAAGGTGGAGATTGTTGGAGTATATGGCGCGATAAACCACATATGTATAGCTAGGGATAGTCCCACATGGAAGGAAGAGGAGTACATGTGGAGCTTAATAAGCTTGCGCATCTCCTTACGTATCACCGAGGACTTCTAGATAAAACCGCACACCTCTTATCCCAAGGTGGTCAAGTAGGGACAACATCGGTGCTATGTGGTCAGGCCCATTGTAGGTTTCCTAGATTTCCCATTGTAGATCCTAACATCCTTCACTAAAATAAGGAAGATGCAAAAAGGTAATACCATTTCAAAGGATCGATAAGATATCTTTGTAAACTAAAAACATATCAAATAATATGTTTTTCGGGTGGACAAAATATGTAAAAATTAATTCCGATATAATTTAATGGTTTGCTTGAGGATGCAACTCGAGAAATGAGAGGCATAGTATGGGAGAATGTCAAGGTGGAAAAAGCTAGAAAGGATTTGTGGAGTGAAGAATAAAAATATCTATCGGGTTTTCCTTTACATTTGTAATGATAAGAAGGGTAAACTTGAAATTAATAAATATGATATTAAATATTCATATGCCAGAAAATGCATAACTAAATAAAAATTATGCTCGTGCCGTTACTTCACAGGTTAAGCCCTAGTTATTATCATAATATAAAAAGGTCAATTAAGGATTTAAGAAGAATCCTTAATAGTATACTAGTAAGGACACATGTGTGATGCACATGTTTGAATTTTTACTCATCCAACAATACTAAATTTGATTTTTTTTTCCTAAAACAAAAATTTACTATTCTTATTTGTACTCGTTACGTAGATGATTGAAAGATCTTTTCAAATATATAAATTTTAATAAAAAAATACGGTGTGTATTTTGAAAGATATTAAGTTTTTAAAATTCTTGATCTATTTTTAAAACAATGATATTTATGTAAATATGTAAAAAGTAGGGACAACTAAGTAATTTAGGGGGTCTCCTACCAAAAAGAGCTCTTTTCTTTATATCAGTATAAGATTACACTAATGGTGGGTTTGGATGTAGAATTTTAATGGTGGAATTTATGGGTCCAGGAGATTTGGTAGAATTATATTTCCCTTCGTATGTTTGGTCGTCTGAATCCTTGGAATCACGTTTCCTACGAGATTCAGTTTTCCAGCAAATCCTTCATATGGAGTCCGACCCCTCCCCCCTAAGATTTGCTGGGAAACGTATCAAGGAATTTATGGACCCACTTTTTTTTAAACTTTAAATCCCATATATATGCAATTTTAAGATTCTATAGTAATGCCAAACGGTACAACGACTTTAATACAAAAAAAGCTATATAAATCCTAGGAATTTTAATTAGTTACCAAACACAGAAAGAATTTACATGGATCCCAGAATTTGTAATCCCATGGAATTATAAATTCCTGGAAATGATAAATTCTGCAAACAAACCAACCGTAACAATAAAATCACTTGTTATTTCCATAAAAGCAAAGTTCGTTTTGAAGCGTTATATCCGCAGAAATCGGGTTATAGTATTTTGGATAAAGCTAGAGGAAATATATTCACTCGAATGAAATTGGTCACCCAAACAGTCTTTTTCTTCTCATTCGGATCCTGCTAATAGTATTTACTACTAACCTTAATTACCTTTTTTTTCCTATAAGGAAAAGTTACAATAAAAATCCCAATTTATTTTCTTTAACCCACGATTTTAACGTCACCTATATATACCATAACAGCTTCCCAAAGTTTCTATACTGAAAACAAAATCATGGAAAATATGATGAAGAAATATCTACCTCTTCATCTCTTTTCTCTTCTTCTCATTCTACTCCCTCTCTTATCCTCGTGTGATGATCAACAGGTACATGTTGTTTCTTCTTCTGTCTTTTGTTTATTCGATATAAGTTTTGTCATTGTTTATATGCAAATATATTGATGAGTTTTTTCCCTGAAAATCTGGTGCAGGTCTATATAATATATTTTGGTGCACATGAAAGTGGAGGAAAAACCATTCAAGAGATTGAAGATTCCCATCATTCTTATCTTCTATCTGTTAAGAGTAGTGAAAAAGATGCAAGAGATTCACTTCTTTACAACTACAAAAACAGTATTAATGGATTCGCTGCTTTACTTACAGCCGACGAAGCTTCAAAATTATCTGGTACATGCTTACTATATATCTGTCCTTTTATGCATCTGTCAATCTGTTTGCTTTGATTCCCTTTCTGAATATATGGTAAAAACACAGAGATGGAAGAAGTGGTTTCAGCTTTCCCAAGCAAACAGCACACATGGTCTATCCAAACAACAAGGTCATGGGATTTTATGGGTCTTGATGAAAAAGACAGCAATAGTAACAACTATTTCAAGCCCAGAAAAAATAATGCATTGTTACGTCAAGCTAATTACGGCGAAAATGTTATCGTTGGCATGTTGGATTCAGGTGCGCATACACATTCAAAACCATAAAACTCAACTCTCTCTGTTTTGCTTAAGTTTAAATGACACGTACGGAGATATCAACATCAATCTGACATCTTATATTTCTCGATCACAGTTTTGCAACATCATATATCATCAGTATGACAGTATCTTTTTTGTTTATTTTTTCTAGTCAAGAATTATGAGTTTCCAGAAAAAACTGAAAATAAATTTCAATTTAAATCCCCTTCGATTCAAGTGTTTGTACTATGTATGTTTGAAGCTGCTAACGGTTAGCTTTTTAAATCTTGTTTAATAGCCAATTGGCATGCCCTGGATTATACTAATAAACTGGCTCATTGACTTAATTTAGTGTCACATGTACATCTATATGTCAGTAAGACAGTACAAAATTTAATGATTAAGCAATTTGGCCATTCTTTATTTTTAGTTAGCGAAAGTTCTTAGAAGGATAGATTCAAATTGATGTTGTCTGGTTTAGTGTTAAAGACAGATTCCTGTGAATGAGAGGCTTAACAATGTTGTATATGTACAAAACTAGGAATATGGCCAGAGTCTAAGAGTTTCGACGATGAAGGGATGGGACCAGTGCCTAAGCCATGGAAAGGTATCTGTCAAACTGGAGATTACTTTACCTCCTCCCACTGTAACAGGTAATTCATTTTCTTCACACTATTTGAACTTTTTTCTCTAGGTGTTTTGTCTAATTACACTAGTTTAGTGTCAAATTAAGGAACTACAAAATGGGGGTCCTGACACGTTAGCACTCGACTTTTCGGACACTCAGCTCTTAGTCCAGCACCCCAAACACTATATGGACCAACCGAATATGTAGATGGAGATTTCTCACAAAGAATCACTCTAAAATGAATTTTTCCAGATACAAAAATATCCCTTCTTTTGTATGGTCCCTCTAAATTTTATCTTCAGGGCCTCAACAGTTGATTGGTTTTCAGAATCAATTCCAAACCTTCATTACATACAGTTTCCTATTTGCTAAAGATTTATAGTGACAAGTGTCTGCTCTCCAAACGTACCCTTCTCGACATAATTATTCTTATTATCGACTTAATTTTGAGAATACAAAAAAAAAAAAAAAAAAAAAAAGGAAAGGAAATTTGTCCATTACGACCAAACCATTTAAACATTATTCATTTTATAGACGACCACAGAAGGGATCACAAGAACAATTAGTTGTTTTTTCTTGGATTTTTCGTTAGAGAACATCAAAATAGGACAACTAATAATTTTCCTATTTCTGCATTTGTAGCCTTCTTAAGCTGTTCATGTGATCTTTCCTGTCTTTCTTACACTCCACCACATGATTTCAATTCAATGGGAATGCTCATTACATTAATCTGGCAGTTTCCAAAAACTAACCAGTTGACTTAATTAGGTTTCCATACAAAATTAAAAACATGATTAGATAATTTGTGAATGTAATTCCAATGTCATTTTAAACATATCAAGGAAATCTCTCACTTTTGATCAGATTTGTATAATGCGATTATTGACCTGCAACTTGAACTTACGCATTTGATAGACCATTGAACTTAGTCTTCCAAAAATATCCAAGAATGACCATGTGTAGTCTATAGCACGTGTACGAATGGAACATATGACTATAAATATATGTAAACATATTGACTAATTAGCAAATCATCGGGATTTTATCCTTAATTCGTGTTAATATGCACACTGGTATACTATGTTGTGAAAGGCAAGCACGGAGATCTGTATAATTTTTATTTTTATCTTTTCCACGGGCGCCTCGCCGTGGGTAGCGCCTAACACAACATAGCTGGTATACGAATGTAAGGAAATCTAGTCTAATTTTAATATCATACAAATATTCCCAGGAAAATAATTGGTGCAAGGTATTACCTCAAAGCTTATGAAGCTTCCAATGGACGCCTTAACACCACGGCAGAATACCGTTCTCCACGCGATCACGATGGGCATGGGACCCACACCTCGTCGACCGTTGCAGGTCGGACTGTTGCTAATGTATCAGCTATTGGTGGGTTTGCACGAGGAACAGCTTCTGGTGGGGCGCCGCTTGCACATCTGGCAATTTACAAAGTGTGTTGGCCGGTTCCAAATCAACCCAAAGCAAATGGTAATACTTGTTCGGAAGCTGACATGCTTGCTGCAATAGACGATGCTATTGGAGATGGGGTAGACGTCCTTAGCATCTCAATTGGAACAACAGACCCTGTAGCCTACTCAGAGGATGGGATTGCTATTGGGGCATTACATGCCATTAAGCATAATATTGTTGTTTCATGTAGTGCTGGAAACTCAGGTCCTGGACCTGCTACAGCTTCTAATCTGGCACCGTGGATGATCACAGTGGCTGCTAGTAGCATTGACAGGCTCTTTAGTGCACCTATCATTTTGGGGGATGGCAATACAATTGCGGTATGTAGAACTAACAAAACATCACGAAGAAGTATCTCGTGATCTTTTAGAGTGTATTGCACTTTTTCAATTAGAGTTATCAAATTAACTGGGTAACAGGATAAGATAGTGGTGAAGTTTGTGCACAGTACGTAATTTAAATTTGTTTCAGAACTAATTTTATTTTTTTGCTTTTCTTGGCATTTCAGGGTCAAACTGTAACTCCTTACAAGCTAAAAGATAAACAATTTCCACTGGTTTATGCCGGAGATGTAGGTCAAGCAGGTGTTCCAAAGGATGCTGTAGCCGGGTTAGAAAAACTGTCTTACTTGCTATGTCAGTAGTATTAATATGAAATTTGGGTTAAGGACCACAAAGCAAACTGATGTCCGTCCTTAGCTTGATGCACATGCTCGGTCACTAGTCCTACATTCCCGTGGGTTTGGGATATCAACCCCTTGCTCTTTTGCCTTATGGTTGTCTCTATGGTCGAAATGAAGTCTAGAAAGCAGTGTTGTTTTATTTCTGAAATAAGATGCTGCATCTATGACTAAATTTATCTTCTTCTATGCGTACACAGACAATGCTTGCCCAATTCTTTATCAACAAAGAAGGCAAAAGGGAAAATAGTATTGTGTTTCCGAGGAAATGGGACGAGAGTAGGGAAGGGACTGGAAGTGAAAAGGGCTGGCGGCAAAGCTATTATCTTAGCAAATAGTTTGGCAAATGGAGCTGAGATATCGGTAGATGCCTATGTCCTTCCAGGAACTGCTGTTAAATCCGATGATGGAACCAGAGTCTTCAATTACATTAAGTCGACTAAGAAACCCACTGCATACATCAACACTCCTAAAACTGTGTTAAACACTAAACCAGCACCATACATGGCCTCCTTCTCATCAAGAGGTCCAAATGGTCTTGAACTCAATCTTCTCAAGGTATAAACTTAATCTGCACAGCTATTACTCCCACTTTGTAAAACTTTATTTGCACTCTAATTTTCATCGGTCTATGGCACATGCCATCCATTCGTAACTTGCATGTATATCGCATATGCATCCGGTTTAAATATTGAGATGATTTATGGGCGCTTTATTTCCAGAATGATAGTCACCTAAAAGTTTCTCTGATGCCCATTTTTATGTCACCTATATGCCGCTTATGAATATTCTGCGGTTTTTATGGGTATATTTGCGGTTTTCTAATAAGATATTTTAATCCTTGGTCGTATTTATGCAGCCTGATATTACTGCACCAGGGTTGAATATTCTGGCAGCTTGGAGTGGAGCATCATCACCAACAAAGCTCGAGTCTGATAAGAGACGAGTGAAATACAACCTTCTTTCTGGTACTTCCATGTCATGCCCTCATGTTTCAGCTGCAGCAGCCCTTCTTAAAGCCATCCATCCAACTTGGAGTAGTGCTGCCATTAGATCAGCTCTAATGACAACGGGTATATCTCGCTCTTAACTCACCACTCACGACTTATTTTTATAGTGTCTGATGATGAATAACTTCTACCGCCATGTTTATATATACAGCTGTATTAAAAAATAACGCTGGTAAGCAATTGACTGATGCATCTGGCAATTCAGTAACACCATTCAGCTACGGATCTGGCCACCTTCGACCTACCAAAGCATCAGATCCCGGGCTAGTCTATGATGCATCCTACTCCGATTACCTCATATTTTTATGCAGCAGCGTCGGGAGTCATGAAGTTAAAAAGGTTGATCCAAAATTCAGTTGCCCCAAGAAAGCATCCTCCCCAAGCAATCACAACTATCCATCACTTGCGATCTCTGAAATCAACAGTACAATGACTGTGACACGTACAGTTACCAACGTCGGTAGTAGTAAGAGTTCGTACGTCTCTGCTTACAAAGCTCCCGAAGGGTTTTCAGTCAAAATTTCCCCAAAAACTCTAGCATTTAGGCATGTAGGTGAGAAGAAGAGCTTCACAATAACAGTCAAACAACGGAAAGGAAAGATGAAGCCAAAATCAGGGAAGTATTATTTTGGATGGTACAGATGGACTGATGGGGTTCATGTTGTAAGGAGTCCATTAGTAGTATCTCCAGCGTAGTTTTTGTTTTGTTTTGCAGTTCATTGTTAGGATAGTTGGTCTGATTCAGGTCGAGCCTCGGTCGACCAGAGGACCTTCCCGATTTCGAATAACACTGATAAAAATGTAGTTTGGAGATCAATGATTAAGGATTAAATAGGAGATCCAAGAAAATACATTGTCATCAACTAATTTATATCAATAATATATAACTAAATTACTGAGTGAAAGATCGTTTCAGGGGGGTTGTACTTTTGCATCTCCTTTATTAGAAACCTGCCTACTGAGTACTGACACTCTTTTCAGTTCCGAATGTAACAATTGTTAGAAATATTGCTTCCAGTCCACAGGTGTAGCTGAACATGTCGAACAAACGCGTAATCCTTTCTGTTATAACTATCACAGCTAATTCCTAACAATAATCATTCTATGAAACCTCTCAGAAGCACATCGTTTCTCTAGTGCTACACCCAATTTTTGGTCAGTCACTGTCCAATCCCATCCTCACGCCAGAACAAATTAGCCTTACTTTATATGCACTAGTTCACATTGTGGCTCCTGGGTTTTCCCCAACTTCATCATGACAAGCACACCCACCTAAACGAATGCTTGTAACTGCATGACTCATTTTGCCAACCGCGTCAGCATGTGCGGAAATTTCCTTAGGTGTCTCTTTTTATTTAGGAATTCCCAAAAATATTCCAAATTACCAAAAATGTTTGGTACAGTAATTTTGTTAACAAATTGGTCAAATTTTAGAGAATATTTACTCTAATGCCACAATGTGCACACATTGCCTGCACATTATTTTTTACGGTATTAAAAGAAACTCACACAACTCTGTCTTCCTCTTCCTCCTCGTCTGTAACTCATCTCTCTTACTCCTTCGTAGGTTGAAGTCAGAAAACTTCCATGGGTGTTCGTTCTCAGGCATCAAGAGAAGCCAGAGCATACAGTGAAACCAAGGTTCTCTTTGTTGTATGCCAATTTCCAAGCAATACTTATTCTTTTCATCATTTGAGGCCTGACCAAGAGAAGATACTAATAGTCTCAGGAAGTGGTAGTGGACGTGGCAGTGAACGGAGAAGTTACATGAGCAATTTTGCATCCACAGAGTTTTGAAGTCTTTAACATGTAACAGAGAATGGGACTCGGTTGAGAAGAAAGTGGAGACATGCATATGTTGGTTGGAAGTCTGAAAAGTGGTATTGTTCGCAGTTAAGAAGATGGAGTTCATTGTTGTAGACGAGATGTCGAAGGCGATGATGATTTCAACGAGACAAGGAACTGAAGATGGCATGCAATGGTGGATTCTCTTCTCACGGTTTGTTGTTGATTGTGGTAGCCATCAGAAGCTCAGTCATGAAGACGAAAGCAAGATGTGCAGGGATATGAAGAAGTTCAGAGAAGGTGCATGAGAAAGAGAAGATTTGATTTAGCTCGCTGGGTTCTATGGATGTGTATGGAGCTGAAAACTAATGCGGCCGTCCAGAAATGGAGACGCATGGATTGCTGTGACCAAGATTTATAGAATTGAGCTCGATGTGGCAGTATTGTACTTCTTAGTGCCCTAATACAATAGCGAAGCTGGTAGGTGGTTGGCATCCAAAAGGTAAAGTTCCATGAACCATGATGTTCTTAGCAACCGCATGGTTCAATCTAATTACAAAATTTCTAATGGATTCAACTACTTTAGGCACTAGATTATATAGCACCTCTGTTATGTGTATACCCTCTAATGGCGCAGGATAGTAGTCCCTGGTTCCAAGTTCCTCCACCAAGAAAAGTGCATGACGAATCTTCTCCTTGCACTCGTGATCATTCGAGCAAATAGATGACAGATGCGTCATGAACTCGTCAACTTGTTTGATGAGAGAACTATTTGTAAACGACCACTCGAGCGCAGTTGCACCTTCTACCGCAAAGTCTGATCCATAATGGAACTTCCCATATTCGTTATTTGCTGCATATGGCTTAGGTGAAGGAAGATGAAAGGCTGAAGATATGTAATAAACCACTTCAGAATTACCATGTGTGCCAATATCCTTCGACAGCGTACCGAAGTTATATATTGAGGTTAAAGGACACCCCTTGACCGAAGTAATTTCCTCGCTGTCATAAGAATTAACAAATAACGATGAACCGAAAAGCAAAACCAAAAAAACTATCAGACGCGATACCATTGTTAAGCTAGAAAATGGAGATTTTGGAGGAAAAAAAATATCTGAGAACTTTGGGAGAGAAAAATATAAGTGACCGGGAATATTTGATATGAGAGTCAAGAGGGCGTGGTTGAGTATTTATAGGCCTATATAAGTTGGCTTCTTTTAGAAAGGATTTCCAAAATAGTGAACCGACTTTAAATATATGGATTCCTAGTACAGTTTGGATATGATAACTTGAGGCTCTCAAGTTGAGAGTTTAGTTTAAGATTAGGAAATTGATCTAACTTAATTGGAAAGAGTTGAAAACGACAATAATTTTGAACTCCCATACCAATAAGTAATTTTGAACTCCCATGCCAACGGGAATACAAGAAAATGGTTCTGAATGAGGTGATTCATCTTTTTCCATGTATAGAACTTTACCTGAGCAACGAGATGGGCTTGGTTAACTTATAGGATTCAGCTGGTTTTGTGGATCAATATATCTCGGTCGGTCATCCACATGTTCCAAATTTCTTAGAAGGTCTATTATTTTTTGTGAATACCATTGCAATTTGAAAGGGTTGTCGCCTAATCATCAACTAAACCTTTGGGTGAACTAATGGACTTCAGTGTTTGTTAAAGCTCAAAATCAAGCTAAAAGTTTGGAATCTTACTTTTTTTATTTTTCTAGTTAAATCTAACTTTTCAGCTGTGTATATAAAGGTGTCTGACATGAGGAGGAGGATAGTTTTTTCACCTTAAGAGTCACTTTTAACCTCTGGAACTTCTATGCTTTGATAAAATGAGGGGTCGCCTGGATCTCTATGAAATAACTCGGACCATACCTCAAATATTGTGCGAGTTTGTCAGCTTTCGATTTTAGCGAACAAAGATTATGCTCGAGTTTGACAGCTTTTGGATTTTGGCAGCAAGTAATTTCACACAAAAGTGGAGCACAATCATTACCTAGGACTTCCTATATCATACTAGTAAAATAGTAAAGTCGCCACATTCTCTTGTGTACACGGTAGACATTTTTACAGATCAAATGTAATTGGATGTCAGGAATCTCTCTGCCATGCTGATCAAGAACATAAAAGAAAGAAAAAACTAAGGCAATCTTGGTGTTTGCCTTCTTTTGGTAAATCCTTGTGAGGAACTGAGACACTCTCCCTGACTTTAGCCTTCTTTCGGTAAATCCTTACGAGACCCGAGGACCTGTGCAAGTTATTCACTCAAACCGAGAGAAAATCTACCGAATAATTCTACAATGGCCATGGAGATCTACCCCTAGGAATTATAGGGGGCCAAGTTTTGGTTTGAGACATGGGAAAATCCCTGGTACATTCTCCCAGTCGACAAATCATTTTTGTTATTTACTTGTAATTTTCTTTATTCATCGGGAAAAAATAATGGCAATACAATAAGCTTAATTCAAGTCGGTGTTCTTGACTACCTATATTCAACAATTCTTATAGACTTCAACAAAGTTCGAATAAAAGCATAAATCATCTCACTACAAACCACACTATGCATTATATCACATACAAACTATAGACATATTAATAAGTCAAATTGTCGCTTAAACAGTCACCAACAAACGATGACACAGCCTGCCATTTTAGGATTTTCAGCTTTGACGGCCTATATTAAAAATTATTTACAAGCTTCATTATTCAATCAAAATAAGCAAATTATATCTAGTTGGAAACTACATATGTGCCTTTACAACTCCTTAGAAGACTCCAAGGAATAGTTCAGAGTCTAACTACTCCAAAACCAACCAAAAAATCTCTGTCACATATTGTCCTTCAAGGAAATCAGCCGCGACTGCCTGTACATTTTATGCTGTAACTTCTAAATTAAAGATCCAAACTACATGCCCATTTGATAGATTATAGAGGACACCACAAAAAACATTTCTCGAAGAGAAACCATTAGCTAAAACCCCACCAATACACACCAAAACTAGCCTCCAAAAACGTTGTTTGAACAATCATTATAAATGTTTGGTGAGACATTCTATCAAACATGCTAGCTCCATGGAAAATTCAGAGTTTTAATTCAGAATTCACTCAATTCCTAACCATCTAAATATATGTAAGAGCAAGACATTATTTAAAACACAAACAAACATATGCAAAATCATGGATCTTAAGTTCAAGGATTTCATACCATCATCAACAATTTCAATTATAGGGAAACAACCATTTTAACATTGTGAATCATGAAATTCATTTGTAAAAACAAAAAAACATTAATACCATACCAAAGTAGCGACCTCACGACCTGCACTCTCACTTCTGCCTCAATAGAAAACACATTATGTGCAAACAATGGACCTAAATTAAGGAATCTTACTTCCACAACACCTCTTCTTTATTGCTTCGGCAGCAATGTCCTGCAGATAATCAACAAAAGTAAGATAGGATTGAAATGTTCAACATAAAAGTGGTACACAAAACTAGTAACGTTCAATTATGTGCATATAAATACAGTACCTGAGACTAGCTCCTTATAGATCAAATACCCCTACCAGGGTAGATCAACATGAACCGACTTCAAAAGTCCCTTTATGCAGGAATTCTTGAATCTCCCACTATAGGAAGAACCCCCTTTTACCACTATAATTTCGCGATAGAAAACACCAACAAAAAATCCTTATAAAATGGTGAGCCACAACCCAGGATGTAATGCAAACAAACAAATCCGAAAACAATCTAATTAGAGTATCTGAAAATTTGATGGAACTATTTTCTAAGATTAGTAAAATTAACGAGTGTTCGTAGTATCTTGGTCAACCTAAGCATTATAATTTCCGGCACACATTAAGCATTATAATTTTGAATATATTGCATTAGTACTTACTTTTATAATTTGCAAGCAGGCACTAACGGAGATATTCGTAAACATTTGGAGAAATTGCATTTATACAGTGGTGATGACATCCGAGATTTTGTAAAAGTAAACCTATTTGGTCAACCTGCTGTTACTGAAGATGACCAGTGGTTTTCGTTTTATTCAAAAATATATGAGGAAGAGGGAGGTGCTCTTCAAAGTGGGGGGAGTGTCGAGATGGAGATTAAATTTAACGAGTTTTTATCGGATATTAAAAGGAAGGTGCCACTACGAGACCTTGTTAATTTTTTGTCTGATAAGAAGTTTAAGCTAGGTAACAAACGGTTTAACCGAGACAGAAAGAAGAATATCTCATACCATGATTTCATGATGCTTCAAAAAAAATTAGACCATGGTGCTTGACAAGAAGATCTCCAACTACGAAGCACATTGTAAAATTTCGGAATCCGTAGAGAAGGAGGTAAACAAAGTGTATTTGCTACCACTTATATCCATCTTGTCCGATCAGCTGAAAACTCTGAAAGATAAACTCTTGTAGTAGCAACAGTTCCATGGTGACATATGTGGTAGATTGGGAAGATGGTGGAGAGAATCACGAATTCGCATCCTCCGATTCCTCCACTCGACTAGTTCAGAGAGATGGGTTCTAGGCCTCCTTATACAAGAGTTGGAGATTCATTATTTTATGATTGAGCAAAACCTGGAAATGCATGGGAAGAGCTCCAGTTTCATGCTGCATGCTGCATAATCAGGACAATGATTATCGATATGTGATAATTTGGTTTGGTGCCAGACGAGCAGTTTCCAGAAAGGATTTATGCGCCAGTTCTGGAGTTGTATCAGGCACGAGCTTCCAAAGGAGGGTTCTTGGAACCTCACCAATTGGACTCAAATTGAGAGGGCACAAGTGGAACTTTGCAAGTGACATGGATCATTATAGAAGAAACTCAGAGATTGATGCAGAATATTATGATGACACAACAGATGAGTTTGGTGATATAGGCTGGGGGCAAGGATGTCACTAATGTTTATGAAAACTTTCAGTGGGGTACAATGTGGATTATCATGCGAAGGGAAGGAGAATTTCCACCTTTTGATGGCTAGCAATCACCATTAGACTATTCTGACAATCTTTTAGACGTGGATCTCGTGGAGCCAATCAACTAGAGATGGATGTCAATTGGTGATTATGAGAAAGCACCTTTTCTGCATAAGCTTATCCTGTGTGGTTCTTCACCTTGTGGTCTCCAGAGCACATGGTTTTTTTAACAAAATTGATGATTCAGGGTTGTTGAACCAGTGTACACTTCAATTAGCAGGAAGAATGAGTTTAGTGATCTGTTCTATTTTTTCCTCCTCCTAAATCCACCGTATCGTCCATCTTGTGCTCTTCCTATCGGTTCCCCTAGCTATCTCCATCAACAACAAAGGAAAGAGTATTATTATGTATGAGAACAACCTAACTTCAATGAAAATAAATAAATAAATAAATGAGAACAGCCTAATTATGAGGTTCACGATGATGAACATCAACAACAAATGCCATCTTCCCCAAAATATGATCTGATTAATCACCCAATTTTTTTTGAAATTCAAACGAACACGAACACGATGATGAAACAGCCTAATTATGAAGTTTTGATGAGAGAATCAAACGAACAGATGTTTACTTTGTTTGAAGATGTAGAGTACACGGGACCATTATAAGTTAGAGATGTTTGTTTAAATGAACACCTTCGATCTAATCCAACGGTAATAATTCAATGTAACCTGGGATGTAACCTGGGATATCGACCGTCCATTTAATTCAACGGCTTCTAATACCGAGGTCGGTTTCGTTCCTCAGGGTCATAATTCAATGTAACTTGGGATGTAACCTGGGATATCGACCGTCCATTTAATTCAACTATTACTGACCCTTAGATTATATAATTCTAACCTAGAATAAATCTCAACCGTTCAAGAGATGAAGTAAAACACCTTAACCCAATCGCATTTTTAAGTTTTCATGAAACCCTTTACCCTTCTCTTCCGCCGCTTCTCTCAGTCAGACTCCATTTTTCAAGGGAACTCATCATATCAGTTCGGAATTTCTGGGGTTTTCGATTCAAGACTTCAAGTAGCAAGCTTCTCTTGAAGATCAGACCAGCCGTTTCTGAACTCAAATAATAGGTACTTCGTTTTTCCATCTTTCAATTATGGGTTTTACTGTTCATCATCAAAGGGATGAATTTAAGGTTAATGTTGCTAATTTGATTAAGCTTTTTAGGGCTTCTTATAACGGAAGGTAAGAGTAAGACTAGAAACCGCTGTAAACTTGTAATTTTTTGATTATGTGATTTCTTGAGATTTTGAATTTAGGGTTTATCTGTCTAGGGTGTTTTTTTTAATTTCAGTTTGGGGTTTATCATTTATGATATGTTTTATCTAATCTGACTATCTGAGTGCTTATACTATGCTTATTTATTTCAATTTCGGTCTCTTCATCTCTTGTTTGATCCAGTCTCTAGTTGGGAGTGAACATTCACTAGGACAGATTACTGCAACTCCAAACACAATTTACGGTGCAGCTGGATAGAGCCAAACTGGTCAGAAATCACACAACCAGATTTAGACTGACCTAGACATTACTTGCTTACTTGTCGAAACAATTTTAGTTTCTTTTTAATTGAATTTCAGACATTTTGTTCATGGTGTTTTACTAGTTTAATCTACTTTCCTGCACTCACTGTTTTTATATGAGTTAAAAACCATGTCTGACACCTCTAACAATGTTGTATTCTGCAAAATTTATAACTGGGGTTTTAGCATAGAACTAGAATTCAGATACAGGACAACAATTTTTTTGAAACATCAAACAACAGAACATGTCATTATATTCTAAAACTGGACATTTACACGGAAGACAAAAGAATATAGATTATGGTTTCGACAAGATAGCATGAACGAAAACCAGCTTATAAAACATCAAAAGGAACAACCACCATATCAAGTATAAGATTTCTACATGAGGCCACACAAACTATTGATTGAAGTTGGGTGATTGGGGTAATGGGGTTTATCTGTGTTTTTAACTGCGTTTTTTATGACTTGGGTTCTGTGTTTTTAACTGCGTTTTTTTTAGGCCACACAAAAATGCATATTCTTTGTGTGTTTATCTGTGTCATTACGAGACATTGTTTGTAAAACATATCCATTTCTTGAAATCTCAGTTTATGATTTGGGTTCTGTTTTGATGTTTCTGTTTTGACCTTTTAATTCTCAGTTTCTACAATGAAGATATATGCTGGTTTAGTATAATGTGCAACTTAGCTTCCTTGATCATTAAATGATGTTTTATATGTTGAAGAATCATTCAGAAACTTCAAATGTCATAACAATGTGATCTTTTAGTAGTAGTTCAATGATGAAACTTCAAAGGGTCATGTCATACTTCCTTGATCTTGTTTTGTGTTTTAATAATGAATTCAGTGACACTTTCTTATAAGTTCTTTTATAACATTCTATTAAACCATCTTTCTAATGCTTGATTTGTGTTGTTATCACTTATCAGAATGTCTCAAAGAGCATCCAATCATATTGGAACCTCAAACAGTCAGCCATGTAATTCCACACAACCAGAAGAAGAAGAACAAAGTGTTGAAGGTTCAATAATTACTTCAATACCTGCGAGTAGGAGATTGGCAGAAAAACCGATCATCCAAATCATCTGCGATCAAGAAAAAGAAGAAGATGAACATCCAGTTGTTGTTGCTTCAAATAAAAGATTGCGTTCAACAAGGTCAGTGGTATGGGATGAGTTTACTAGGAATGTCAGAGCTAAGATTATAGCAGGGAAGAAGGATGAGTATGAGGCTCTCATTGAAGGTACATGTCATCATTGTCAAAAGGTAATTGAAGCATGTAGTGAATTAGTCCAGCCATTGCTTTGCTTAAGTGATTGGTTGCCATAATTCTTTGATCCAGGTATATTTTCTTTTGAATATTTTCCTTAATTCCTTTGCTATTTGTTCTTCTTTTGATTGCTCAATTTGATTTGAATGTTTGTGTAATGCAGATATGGATATCGTAGACTGAAGAATGAATAAAGATATGCAACGGGAAAGCGGGAAGCCAAGAAAGACGATGGATCACAGAATTACCTATTCTGTTACAACTTACAAGACATTATTTTTCTTTTTGCTGTTTTAGTGTGCTAAGTTTTCATACTTCAGTATGAAATTTTCTTTTCATGTGTGATGAATGATGTGTGAGACTGTGTGGCATTGTGGGTTTTTGGAATGTTTGTACTTTCATGTGACTCTGTGACCTTGAACTTCAATTTTTTGTTTCTTTTTTCAGTTTTAAGAATTTCTCTCATATTCCGGATTTTTTCGGAAAAAAATCCGAATTCCGATAACTAATCCTTAACGGAATCGGATTGTGTGGAATTCCGTGCGCGTGTGAAACGAGTGTGTGGAGTTCGATGGGTGCACATTGTAGGAAAATGGGTTCACATTATATAGTTATTATTATTATGCCTTATGCTTAGAGTCCTAAGTTTACATTGGACCCGGTACTGTCCTGAATTGACCGGTTCTTCAATTTGAGGACTGAACTTGTACATGTACCTGGACTTGTACCGTCTTCCGATAGATCGGTTCGGGCCCACTCGGTCCGGGGTTTTTACCCAGTATAAAAATGTTCTCAGAATATGTTAAAAAAATTAAAAAACAGAACCTTCTATCTACCGGGTAGATTTTAATCTTATAATCTATGGACCGGGTAGATTTTAATCTTATAATCTATGGACCGGGTAGATTTTAATCTTATAATCTATGGACCGGGTTTAATGGGTACTATAGGTACTAGGTGACCAGGAATAAGGTAAGAACCGGTACCTATCCCGGTCGACTCGGGGTATCTGTTTTCAGAACCGGTACATGTAATTCGACCGGGTCTTGTGCAAAATGCTATATTGTGTATACTACACACACAATGTGAAACATTGTGTACAAATAAAATAATAATTATTTATTGTGTACACAATGTATTACAGTGGGTACACAATGCGAAGAGGATAATGATTGTTGTATATATTGCACACACAATGTGAAACAATAGGTACACATTCAATACATTGGATACACAATGCAAAACAATGGGTACACAATGCGAAAAGTGTAATGATTTTGTATATATTGCACACACAATGTGAAACAATGGGTACACATTCAGTACATTGGATACACAATGTGAAACAATGGGTACACATTCAATACACAATGGATTCACAATGTGAAACAATGGGTACACAATGCAAAAAGTGTAATGATTTTTGTATATATTGCACACACAATGTGAAACAATGGGTACACAATGCGAAAAGTGTAATGATTTTTGTATATATTGCACACACAATGTGAAACAATGGGTACACATTCAATACATTGGATACACAATGTGAAACAATGGGTACACATTCAATACACAATGGATACACAATGTGAAACAATGGGTACACATTCAATACAATGGATACACAATGCGAAACAATGGGTACACATTCAATACATTGGATACACAATGTGAAACAATGGGTACACATTAGTATTATTCATCAAATAAAAAATGATTATTATTTATTGTGTACACAATGTATAACAATGGGTACACAATGGGAAGAGGATAATGATTTTTTATATATTGCACACGCAATGTGAAACAATGGGTACACATTCGGTACATTAAACTATTAATAAAAATTACTTTTTTTCCAAAAAGTTGTTCAGAAAATAATAAAAAATCATAATGTGTAGGACTTAGATGTCATAACAATAATAATCGAGGGTAAAATAGACCAAAAAAAATTGATAAAACATTTTTGGTAATTTTGAAAAAACTAGATATTTTTGGGAAAAATGTCTTCCAAAAAGACATTTTTGATCATTGACCCATGGAATGTTGCGGAAGCAGAACGCGGTAACATCAGGAAAGACTGGATGAAACTGTGAATTCAATCCCATCACATTACCTGCCAAACTGATTGCTGCTGGTGGTGGTGGGGGTGGGGGTGGGGCGTACTCAGATGTAGAAATATGAAAATATCTCTAAATAAATCAACATTTCCAAGTTTATGTTTATCTTAATAATTTTCCCTATTACTATCAGAAACTTTTAAGCTGGGACAATTTGAGAGGGCTTTTATTGGATTTATGTGATGTTGCTATCCCCAAAAAGGCAATGTTCCCATCAAAGGACCCCAATTTATTGGAGCTCTCCTAATAAAGACTAGTTACAATTTGGAGTTATTGGACCATCTTGGAATATCAACAAACTTGGATGAATTTAGCAGAAATGGTAACGAATGCACCACCTGGCAGAATAGTTTCTCGATGAGCTCATTCATCGCACACCAAAACAAAAGAAAAGGAATTTCTTCACACGATTATATTTGTCCGAATGCAACAACTAATTGACTAAGCCATTTACCAGAAGGATTTTTGCAAGTATTTGTTAATACCTTCAACGTTTCACTGACCTTTTGGAATAAAAAATTTTGATGAGTTGCGTAAAAAGTTAGGTGGCGTAACTGTGAGGGATGACTTAAGTTTTGATTGCGAAAACTTCACAAAAACGTTGCCTAATTGGAGATGTTTTTACAAGAAAATGGGTTTTAGTTTGCTGACAAATGAGGATAGTATTACATGATGAGAGGAGACTTAGACAGGCAGTAAAATAGAGACGGCACGAAAACAACGGTGGACCGTGGACTCTCATAATTGGAGCAGACAACCAGGGTTGGAATATAACGCGGATACTTCTGTGTTCGTTTCTGAGGCGTGTAATTCTGATGGACACTTGTCCTTAAATTAGTGGTTGTACGTATATGTATGATTTTAATTTATTGTTTCGACAAGTTAAATTTTGGATAAGCTTAGGGGGGCCTTGGGAAAAGGACCTGTCGCACATACGGGGTATGACCATACTGTAGCCGTCGAAGCCATGTTGAAGCCTAAAAGTTCAAGGCATTGGCCATCCGTTTTGTTGGCTATGCAGGGCAGAGCTAGGTTTTGAGAAATGGGTAAATTACCAATGGAGGCATATTTGGGGGTGTAAATGAGCTAATATGGCCAAAACTTGGCTGAAGCAAAGATTATGTAAATGAGCTAATATACGCACCTTTTTATGTGGCTCCGACAATGTGGTTATGGTTTTGGTTTCTCTTGTATTTCCTTATATTCGGGTAAATTATGAATATATTTTTCATTACAAGTGTGCTTTCAAGTTATCAATTTGTGTTTTCTCTCATGTCCAAAATATATAGATAGATAGACTATATTTCCTCTTTAACATTCTATTATATGACATGGTTATTAAAAAAAATAAATTACGGCGTGATTATTAATTCAAATCGACTGAATGCTACCCAACATGGTATATTGAATATAGGTTGTTTGTGACATAATGAGACTTCTAACTTATTGGAACTTCATTGTCTTTGATTGTTGTTTTTAATTAATATGTTTAAACAAAACCTTCAAAACTTATTCAATGTTAATAGAAATCAAAAAATTTATACACCAGCTAACAAATATTATCCCTTAGATATGGTATTAAACTGAGTGGATTCATTTATCCATGGTAAAAACAAGAGCATTTATTTTATTTTTGGTCTTGAAACCACCGTCGTTCGTATTATTAGAAATCCATAATTCGATTATGAGAGTTGAATTTGTTAACATATCATCCTCTAATCATGATATACTTTATATCTACTAAGCATGCTTTACTTAATTGTTATTACAATATACGACGTACATGTTGATATACATACTTACTATATCCGGAAAATATCACACATACTTACTACATCAAGAACATTTATAGTTTAGGATCACATGTTCTACATCTAGAAAGTATCAACATGAACTTAGTCAGAGATAACATGGTCCACTAATACATGATAAAGTAGGAGATAACCAATTGAAGATATACATGATTTTTGTGTAGGGAGGAATAGACAATCACTTAAGTATATGCCTTAGTCTAGGTTTTGTTTCTGCTGGAAGTTCTTCCACTTCTATCTCCTTATCATTTTTGATGAAATAAATTACCTTATAAACAAGGTTAGAAGTGAGTCCACCTCCTACTACATAGACATGTGTCATCCACTCAGCCATCATGAGGTGGAGGCACATCCTTAGGACTTTAAAATATAACTAGTATACCACTTAATGGATGAACTTGTAGTACTTTAGCTTTATGTACTCATCCCCAAAATAGATTGATTGTCTTTAGTTAGTGATCTAAACCTTAAACACACACTTGATTGAGATTAGGCTGATTCGGTTTTATTAAACTAAACATGATTTGTTCCTAAACCATTGAAAAGCTAACATCTACCACAAATAATTTTGTTTATTTAAAAAAAAAACATTTAGTAAAAGACCTTTCATATTAGTAACAAAAGCGACTATAGGTGGCCACCTATTTTAGAAAACAAAAAATCTAAATTAATGTGTATGATATCATGTATAATTGAATTCTTAGATCAAATGGAACGCTATTGTCGGACTATAGAGACACAAACACCATTTATAAGATGCATTGGCCATTTTATAATCACAACACTATACCGGTCATTATCCTTAAGCTAAACTTCATGGCATACATAGTCCCAAGATGTCTATAAACTTTAAGATTTCATATTGAGCTAAACCTTATGCTCGATGACAATGACAACTTTATGATCTCAAAAATATCCTACATACCTACAAGATATGAGACCGAACTTCACTTGATGCTGAAACTTGATAGACTACTTGAGGATTTGACTTTATTATCTCAAAAGAGTCCTGCAGATCACATAAAAACCATCATACCCATACAATATTATCAAACATAATACTCTGTATAGATTTCCTCCCACCGAAATGTACATAGCAACAATAAACAAAATCTTACTCCCACTAAAATATAAAATACACCATATACTAAACTTGTATTATCAGTGAGACAAAAACATACATATGACAAAACCTTTTGGAGCTTATCTACAATATAAAAGACATGGTTTCTTTACCATACTTCACAACCAAAAATTACACTAGGCAAACAGAAAACAAAATAAAACCAGAAACATATAAACACAAACTTACTCGATCGCTAAATATATAGCTTACTTCTTTTCTTCAACTTATGGTTTAACCCTTTTCAGCCATTGTTGATATTTTAGTTCTTCTTGATATAACCCTTCTCCTTACAAAACAAACATATATAAGAACTAGTTGAACCTTGTTTTTCTTCTCCTAAATCGTTCTTTGTATCTGTTGATGGTGCTGCTTTGAAGTTCTTTTTGGTGGGACCTAAGGTAGCTAAACATTATATTGCGCATGCATAATTTGGTGTTTCATGCCTAAGTCTGTCTTCCTCTTGTACAGAGTGAGTAATCAGTTCATTCACATCCCATTTACTATCACAAGTATTGTAGCTTTAATTTTGAATGCGTCAAACTGTTTAGGAAGAGAATTTATAGCATGTTGCACCATATATTCATCAGGTAGAAACAAATCTAATCCACAAAACTTATAGACTAGTTCTGCCATTTGAAGTATGCGTTCTCTTATATTACCTAGTTCATCATACTTCATTGAAGAGAGCCAACTCAGGTGAGTATTAACCAAAGATTTTGTAGAGCCCGAGAGTGAATCACCTCCATTAGTTCTGTAGCCGTCTATTTAACATGGATTCCTCCTCGGATCACGTCAGGTATAGCCCTACGAATGATAAGAATATATATTTTGTTTGCTTTTTCCCACTTGTAAAAAACCTTCTTTTGTGCACTTATAGAGTCATCTGTAAGATCTTCTATTTTCGGTTCCCTCAAAATTCCAACACCCTAGAGCTATTTCCAGTTATGACTTCCATTTCAAGTAATTTGTGCCACTTAAAGGCTCAATACCATCCATAACAATCTGAACTTGTGAAGGATTCATAACTAAACTGAAAACAAATTATCTTTCTTCAACTTTAAACCTCAAGACAAGCACAAACCTTATCAGGACTCGATAATATCGTCACTTCACCTTTGGGTAAAGTTATTACATATCAAAGTCCCCTAAAATGAAGTTCAAGACTGATCTACTTATAAAGTAAGCAACGGATCTGTTAAACCTTTGGATTAGTCAACAACGAAGCTAACCATAATAATTTCTCTCTGAAATATCTCTCCGAAAAATAAGAACGAAAACCCTAAAAAACCAGCCGTCATTCTGCTCAGATCGTCTCCTTTGAACCAGATCTGAGCAGACTACCCTCAATCTCAAGCTTGTATTTACCTGTTCTTTCTGGTCTCTAGTTTTCTTGGATAATTTTTAAATTCTTTATTGTTAATTTTGGCTTTCGGTTTGTTCCCATTACAATCTTAAAGTTTGGTTTGGTACATCGTTTGTTGAATAGTGCAGCTATGTTCTTTAGTACATCAGTGCTTCCAATCTCTTTCAGTAATGATCTCCTATCAAGGTGCTAATTAGTTTCTTCTCCGACAACTCGCAACAAATTGGCCACTACATATGTTATCGGCTTTGATTATGATTTTATCTAACTTTAGTAGTTTTTAATTCCTTTTCTTAAATCTCGGTTTCACTGGATAATATGACTAGTGTTATGTGTTCTATGTTTGCTTTATTATTCCCTAACTTGAGGTTTGAAATCTTCTCTGTTATGGGAATTTTAAGATTGGGTCATGCTCTTATCGGCGTTTACCCCAATATTGATACTGATTTTTTCCGGCAGATTCAGAAAGATCCGTCGTCTTCTCCGACGTGTTCTTTCTTCTATGTGGAAGAATTTTTTCAGTCAACATATTTTCAACAATCTTGAGAATCTTCTTTTTGTTGTTGTTTGTGTTCAGTATTCATATTGCCTCATGGGTTTGGTTTGCAATTTTTGGCAGAGAAGCAATCAGACCTTTTTTTTTTCAGCTTCATATATAACCACTGAGCAATTGGAAGTTTTAACAACAGCCTTGGCATCGCTTCAAATACACCAACAGGTTCCACATCTCCTATATTTTTTATTTTGTGGTGTTGAGAGGATTTTTGTATCTCTTGTGTTAGATTTAATATGTATTGATATTATGTTAGTCCCTCTTGTTATAGTTTTACCTGTTTGAGGCTTAAAAATGAAAACAAAGACAACACCAACTCGATCAAGATTATCGTCTAGTTCATATTCTACTTCAACTGTTACCACATCTCCAACGTCGAGTCAGCCCGATACTTTCCGTTACAGACACCTAAAGACCGATTCAGACTACCAAAACTACTTGATACATTTTGGTTACTATTTGAGACACTCTAGTTACGTTTTGGATACTGTTACTATTAGTTGGGTCACCATTACCTTGATTGCACTAGGCAATCTAAACTTTAAAAACTCCAGCTCATGTTGTTTACACGATCTGAGGAACATAATTGGGTTGGATTCTATCCAGTCATCGCTTTGTGCTTTGCCACATTCTGATTTTGTTTTCAAAACCAGTTTTTCCCTATATGTTTGGCCCTCTCCTTTACGAGATAGAAGGTTTTTTGAAACTGTTTTTAGATCTGAAGGGATAGATTTGATGGGAAAGAATTGGTGGAGATACTATAACATGTATGATTGTTTTATGATCTTGAACAATCTTTGTAAGGTTTTCGATTACCTAAATCGTTTCTATCAATACAAATTCTGAGGCGAGCCTCTTTTCTGAGGGGAAAAAAGGTAAACCTTTGGGTTCATTACGATGTACCTTAATACACTTGGTTTTTTTATTGATTCAAATCAAGTTCAGAAAAATCAACATCTGAATTTCATGTTTTGATTGAAAACAGTGAAAAATCAAAATCCAAACCCTGAATCCGGTTGAACCGATGGCGAAATTCCACCGGCAGTAGTTTACCGTCCATCCAATTCCCTTTCTTTCGAGAAAAAAATATCAGGATATCAAGTTGAAATTTAAAATTGGTTTTTTAGGGAAAATGTTGCATTTTCAGTCTCTTTTCCTGGAATTGAATTTCATTCCATCGTCAGAAGAGCGGAATCAAAAATGGCTAATTTAGGAAAATCAAATTCTCTTGAAATTGGATTCTTGGATTTCACTTATGTTCCAATTGGAGAATTGGACCGATTATCCTGTAATATGATTACTGGGCTGCCATGATGTACCCCAACAGAACACGCTGTTATATAGTAACTAAGAACAAATTAGCTGTTGCTGTACGTGTACGTGTAAGAAAAATCGACACAGAAGCAGCCAAGCTAAGCCAAGTCGAGCCGATGAACTGACAAAAGCCAGTTAGGAATAGGAATAAAATAATAGAAGCAATGAATGAGTGAATGAGTGAAATGAATGATTTGAAGTTTGGTTGATTACAGAAAGCGAATGCGGGGACCGCACTCAACGCCTTTACACTGACGCAATCTGATGCTCACAATCGAATCAAATGTGTCTTCATTACGATTTACTTACACACTGCATTTCAATTATTATCGTCCTCGATTTCACTCCACCCCCAATTCACTGCCACCCCGCCCTATAAATTCTCTTCTTCTCGTTTCCACTCTTCATCACTCTCCCTATCCCTCCAGCTCTCGTTCATTTTATTATATCACCATCTTCATCATCATCATTTAATGGAAGAATTCCAAGAATCCGATATAATTTGGTCTTCATCAAATGCTCATCATCACCGCGACAATCGTTTCTACTACTACAACTACAACAGCTTCACAACAACAGGCGACGACTACGAAAACAATCAGGAAGAGAGTGGTGGATTATCACCTCATGAACAACATTCATGGGTCTGTCAAGATACTACGAACACTAGTAAAACAAAGAATAAGCTCAAGAAGAATAAGAAGATGACGATTTCTTCATCTGTTCCGATAAGTATCCCAGCGTCAATGTCTGTATCTAGCAGGCGTTCTAGTTATGCACCGGATTCGGATTATGAAGATAGTGA
Source organism: Papaver bracteatum (assembly GCA_023529315.1). NCBI lineage: Eukaryota > Viridiplantae > Streptophyta > Magnoliopsida > Ranunculales > Papaveraceae > Papaver > Papaver bracteatum. The sequence goes on along the minus strand of JAJJWX010005377.1, from coordinate 979,315 downwards.
TACTGATGAACAAGAAAAAATTGTTCCGCCTCATGTAATGGTAGCTCGAAGGATTAATTCCGAAAACACAGCATTCTCGGTTTGCAGTGGCACGGGAAGGACACTTAAAGGTCGTGATTTGAGCAAAGTTAGAAATTCGATACTTCGAATGACCGGATTCCTGGAATCATGATTGTGATACTTGTTATTAATTTAACTATTATTTTTCTTTTTCTATTGTTCTTGGATAAATTTATTGTAATCGAGGCATAAAACAACAAATCTAATTAATCAAAAAAATTCAGATTCTACACATATATTTATTTTTCCATCTATTAATTAGTCCATTTCTTGGCTTGTTGAGTTATGCAAACTTGGGTGTTGATTTTGCTTTCATTTTGATTCATAGCAATCCACTAAACTACTCCGAGGGAATTAAAACAAGTGGTGGAAAAAAATCCGACATGACAGATAGTTTGATTGGTGGAATTAATAGAAGAGGAGTTAACTGGAAACTATCAGCAGATTCAGCACGCAGCAACTCCCTGACAGCTGTGGATGGCAGGGTTTACTTCTTAATTATTTGTATTATTATTAACTAGTACTCATTGTAGTAGTAAACTATCTTGGTGTTGTTCATACTTTATCCATTAAGAAAATAGTACCCAGATTTGGCATTGTCATGGGATAGTAATAGTTATTTTGTTAATTTATTTTCGGCGGAGTTTGGGATCGTCAATTAATCGAATAGTGCATGACTATCCAAACTCATTGGACACAACGGTTTAGAATTTAATGGCTAACAGACAGTGATCTAAGTGTCAATTTTTTCACACTTCAATAACTGTAAATCAGCGTTCTAATTACATACATCAGTTGAAAGATGAACATGATCAATGGATTTGTGAAAAAACAACAAGTTGTCAATCTGGTAGTTCTACATTTTGGAAAACAAAAATGTGCAGACCACACAACTATTGATCCAAGCATGTTTCAACTTTCAACATATCGAAACCAGGATTTCGGAAGTTTAGTAACACCGGTAACTCTTATAGGAAATCAGACATGCACTATTCTTAGTAGGGTCGCACAAATCCCCAGAATAAGTTTTAAATTCTCTATTGGGATGGGAGACTATTCAAGATTAAATCACTGCTTTGGTGAACTACTTTTTCATATTACCCTCCTACCTAAGGTGGATCACCCAGAAACTCCGGCCCGTCCTTGGGATTTGCAATGTGTGCTACAAAATAATTGGCAAAATGCTAGCCGTCCATACCGGTAGATTTTACCCGGCCCAAACCGCACGCACTTCGGCGGGTGGACACCCGGCCCGTCTATCCACAGGTTGGACACGGATGGATATTTGAAATCCGCTAGTTTCATGGACTGATTGCGGGTATTATATCACTCATACGTTGGACACCCACCACCCGCAGACATTAGTTTTCCTATCTTATATGTTCTCTGATTCCCGAAATATGTACACGAAGTTACTTTGGCACAAGTGTAAGATTGGTTAGCAGCAAGATTTGAAAAATACCCGTCTGACCAAAAAAACGACCGTCAAAGCGATCGCACCCATATACCATGGCCGTGAGGGTCCCCGAACCCCGTGCCTTTATAATGTCGATAAATATGAAATAACATCAGTTTTTTAGGACCGTTTTTCATTTTTCGTACACGTTATAACCGTTTTTCTAAAATTAGTTTGAATGTTTTTTTCTTCTAAATAACATTTTAACGTGTGTTTTTTAGAACCGTTTTCCCGTTATCACGCACGTTATAATCGTGTAAATAATTTTTTTACCATTTTTTTTTTTAGTTTTTTCTTTCTCTGGATTGAAAGCTTAAAACTTCGAATTAAATGATACAAGGAAAGTAACTACAGGATTAAAAACTTCAAATTTAAAAAACATAGGATTGTTAAACTAGTGTTCATCATTTAAAAGCTACGTGAACCAACTACGACCACCACCTTTTTTTGATTTATTCATGTATTTTTCATTTACTCGACGGTTCTTTTCCACATCATAGTCATCGTCGTGGGGGTACTGGCTATCTTCGCTTGCATAAGTATCATCATCATAACCTCCTTCATTTTCGTCATTATTGTTACCTACTTCATTATTGTTATCAATATTAGAATTATATCCTTCGTTCATATGTTGAACACCATGGTCAGAGCGATCGGATCTGTAACGAGAATCATATGTTGGATTTGAAAATGCGGAGTCTAACAACCACACCCAACAATTCGTTTGGAAATCTGAGAGGACTTACTCTAATACACTTTCTAGAGAATCATCTAGACAGTCAGACTCAATCTAGAATAAAGTATATCAAAGAGTTTAATATCTCTAACTCTTAATTCAATCCGCAATCAGCAAATAGAAATCTGCGAGCCTGATTAAATATAAGAGGAGTTACTTGAACGGTACCAATGACCAATGTTCAAGTGTCAATCAATGTAAATCAACAACCAAAGGTTGGATATTCCAATTGATTGATCTTAACGCACAACCTGTGATATTTCAATTATATAACAAAATATAATGCGGAAAATAAATAACACAGACACCAGAATTTTGTTAATGAGGAAACCGCAAATGCAGAAAAACCCCAGGACCTAGTCCAGTTTGAACACCACACTGTATTAAGCCGCTAAAGACACTAGCCTACGACCAATTAACTTCGGACTGGGCTGTAGTTGAACCCTAATCAATCTCACACTAATTCAAGGTACATTTGCGCTCCTTACGTCTCTGATCCCAATAGGACACTACGCACTTGATTCCCTTAGTTGATCTCACCCACAACTAAGAGTTGTTATGACCCAAAGTCTAAGACTTGATAAACAAATCTGTCTCACACAAAAAAGTCTATAGAATTGAATAGATCCGTCTCCCATAGAAATACCCAAGAGTTTTTGTTCTGTCTTTTGATAAAATCAAGGTGAACAGGAACCAATTGATAAGCCGGACTTATATTCCCGGATAAAAACCTAGTATTATCAATCACCTCACAATAAAATTAATCGACTAGAGAAACAAGTTATTGTGGAATCACAAACGATGAGACGAAGTTGTTTGTGATTACTTTTCTATCTTGCATATCGAAGATATAAAATCTCGAGTCAATTATTTCAATTATACTCAACACGATAGAAACAACAAGATCAGATCACGCAACTACAAGATAATAGTTGGGTCTAGCTTCACAATCCCAATGAATTCTTCAAGTCTTTAACCTACAGGGTCTCGAGAAGAAACCTAAGGTTAAAGGAAAATCGACTCTAGTTATGCAACTAGTAACACACATGAGGTGTGGGGATTAGGTTTCCCAGTTGCTAGAGTTCTCCCTTATATAGTTTTCAAATCAGGTTTTGCAATCCAAGTTACCTTGGTAACAAAGCATTCAATAATCACCGTTAGATGAAAAACCTAATTCAACCAAGATAATATCTCTTAACTGTTAGATCGAACTTAGCTTGTTACACACTAATAAAATGTACCCTCATTTAGGTTTATTTAGCCGTACCTAAACGTGTACACCATGTTGGTTCACAAATAGTTAACCGAGGTTAGCCATATGATTACTCTCATATCAACCTAATTCATCCTAACCATGACTAGTTCAAATGATTCAGGTGAAACAAGTTAAAGAGTTGTTCAATTTCTAAATTCTCATGAGTTATACAAGAACACAATTGAACCAAAATCGGTTTGATTCACTTGAATCAATCATGAACATTATATCCACGATTTGCAAAGATTGTATTCCTTAAGATTTAAATGTTTAAGTTCATAAAAAGGCCGATTTGATAAACTAACCAGCTTAAGTATGCGTACGGGTATGCGTATTAAAGCAACCGGATTTTGAGTTTGTTAAGTTTCCAAACTCAGCAGAAATTCTCGGTTCGAAAAATTCCTCCAGTATGTGTATGGGTACACATAATTAAGGTGACTAGTTTAGGAGTTTGTAATTCCCAAACCCGGCAGATATTTTCGGTTCGAAAACTTTCGCTAGTATGCGTACGGGTACGCATACTTATCGTGTCTCCTTCACCAATTTCGTATACACACATATGCATACAATTGGCTCCCGGTTTATGGATTTATACACTAATGTACGAACACACTATATATGCTCATATCCAAATATGGTTACATTATCAACTCTACATTCCAATCATTGAAACATTCTTCCATAATGACAATAGCCGTTTTCACACACTATTAGCATCAAAGCAATTTTCAAGTTATTGAAATGTCAACATGACTTTCGTCACGAGCAAAGATGAACATGGCTAAAGCAAAAGATTTCCAACACATATTTCGATAAATATGTAAGCGAGATATACTCAGCTCGAAATCTCAAATGTGTATAGTAGAGAACTATATCTTAAAACGACTCATGTCTCAATATAGGAGATAGAGTAGAAATAGACTTTCCAAATGATAGATGAGTTTAAGTCTCCATATACATTTTCTCGATGAAGTTCCACAATCTCCCCTTAGTAGTTCTTCGTCTTCAAATGGTGAATGCCGAGAAATCTAAGCTCAACAACACTATCTATGTCCTAGTCTGAGACATTTATAAATAGGCTAGAAATCAAGACTTATAGTTTTGATCACTAACATTGACAAACATTCTTGAGATAGCAACACATATGAGTTTGACCGAGCAATGCTCTAACAATATCCCCCTTTGTCAATTTTAGTGAAAAAACTATCAATACATATGGATTACAAAATAAATAAAAATTGCAGCTTCTCATCCACATGTTTGATCTCCTTGGCATCTTCAACATGACTCGAAATCTTCGTCACCCCCAAGTACTCCAATGATTCCATAGGTTGTAAGTTTAGCACCATCGTTAGTTGAAGATCCGTATATATAACAATGAGAAAACAAATTCTCTCAATAATTGTTATACAGTGCCATAGTATTATTACACGACATCAAAGTTCAATTGTATCACAACTTTGACAATAACACTATGGTGATATGTATCACTCCCCCTTAGTCAATACTTCATCTCAACATGAAAACCACTCCCCCTTACATAATGATCCGTAAACCATATGTATTTGTAGTGTGAACTACACATTAATTCTCCCACTTTTTGTCAAAAAAATTGGCAAAGGTACGAAAATTAGTGGGATCCTAATGAAATTTCCATGGAGATGCTTCATGACCAAAGGTGTATTAACATACCAACAAACTTAGATGAAATCATATAGCCGAGGATAAATGCATTCATCAAGGAGTTTATAAAGATACAAGATAATCGCTATAATATTCCACAGCCGTACTCCCCATAAAGATATGGAAATTAAGCACAAGTTCAAAAGAACTCTCCCCCATAAAATGTCATTCCCGAAACTAAGCACAAGTTCAAAAGGAGACCTTACTTTCACAAGAAAAGAAGGATTTCTAGCAAACACTAGGATACTTTACAGAAACACATCCACTAGGAACAAATGCAAACAAGACTCGACAATATTCTGGAATTCCAAACTCAATTTCCCAAAAGATCGTGATAAAAGCAGGGGAAAGAGTTATGAGGAGCTAATGAACTAGAACAACACCAATAGACTGCCGCAGGTGCTGAAACATGGAAGTGTCTAATGGTTTGGTGATAATATCAGCCAGTTGTTGTTCGGAAGGCATAAATTCCATAATGATAATACCATCTTCGTAAAGATCTCGAATAAAATGGTACCTGATGTCTATATGATTAGTTCTTGAGTGCTCAACAGGATTATCAATGATGCGAATCGCACTTGAGTTATCTTAGAAGATCTTTATTATTCAAGAATCAATTCCGTAATCATCAAGCATTTGTTTCATCCATATGAGTTGAGTATAACATGAACCAGCAGCGATATATTCCGCTTCACATGTTGAAAGAGATTTTGAATTTTGTTTCTTCCTATGCCATGCTACAAGATTCATCCCTACATAGTATAATCCCCCTGATGTACTCTTTATATCTTATACACATCCTGCCCAATCGGCATCTGAATAGGCAGTAAGATCAGTGTTAGCATCTAAAGTGTAAGAAAGACCATACCCGGCAGTGTGACTAATATAACGTATGATCCTATTTGTGGCGGCAAGATGAGATTCCTTTGGATTTTCCTGAAACCTAGCACAACAACCAACACTAAAAGCAATGTCAGGTCTCGTGGCCGTGAGATACAAAAGACTTCCAATAATAGATCGATATAGTTTTTGATCCACATTTATACCTTTCTCATCTCTATGTAGTTTACTCGTGGTAGGCATAGGAGTAAGTTTTGGAGTTAACTTATCAAGACCAAATCTTGAAACAAGATTTTTTGCATATTTTTCTTGAGATAAGTAAATTTTATCCTTGTGTTGTTGAATTTGTAAACCCAAAAATAATTTTAATTCACCAATATTGCTCATTTCAAACTCTTTACCAAGAGAAACTTGAAAATCTTTTGCAAGTTTCTCTGATGTTGATCCATAGATGATATCTGAAAAGGCGAGGGTACCCCGAATATACCTCAAGCTATAAATTTTCCCTCCTATAAGTCCTTTCACAAAAAGTGATTGTCTATAGACTGAGTCGAGACAATACAAAAAATCGGTTCACACTTTGTGTGATCGTCTATGGATACTAGATCGAGAAAATACAACAACAAAGTGTGTTTACTTGATACAGATGCAAGTACGGGTCGAACCCACAGGGAGCGGTGGAAATACTCTAATCAATATCTCTAAAGAATTAACCAGAAATGATTTTTGGGATTTTAGATTTGAAAAATAAATAATAAAATTAAACTAACAAAATAAATTCAATGGGAAGCTCGGTAACCATGGTTTTATCGTATCCACCACTATTTTTATTCAATTACTGAAATGAAACATAACTCCTGAATATTTGACTATTGTCCGTTCTATCGACATCACCTATTATATATAATAGCGTCGCAAATATCACTGGGACACCCTAAGCATGGCACATCAAAAGACTAAATCCAAGCATGCACCATCAAATTGTGTTAGCGATAAAGTTATACGAAACTAAAATATTGACTCACAAATATTATCTGGCTTTTCTAAGCATAACCCATCAAAGACATTAACCCAAGCATAGATTATCAAATAATAAGAACAAATATATTTGTAGAACCATCAATTACGCACATAGGTTTTTAAAACCGGTGAAACAACAACTAATGTTTCAATCAATCAATAAACAATATTCAAAGATTAATCTATTCAAATCATAATGGTCTTTTGCTCAATAAATCAATTCAAATAACCTAATACCCAAAGTGGTTTCAACATTAACCCTAGCTACACAAATCTAGCAACACATGGCTTTCTCAAAAGGGAACATTATTTAAATACCCTTACTATAGGGCCCCTTCCAAAATACCCTTATCAACTTATACAAATACCCCTAAGCATAATACATTACTAAAATAAACTCTTTTGTGTAATGTATATACAAAACCATTACCACTAACCACTATTCAACCACAAAAAAAAAAAAAAACAAAAAAAAAACATCTAATGTCCGCCATCACCACTGTCCGCCATCACCACTGTCCATCACCGCCACCAACCACCACCACCAACCACCACCACCGACCACCACCACTACTGTCCACCACCGCCAAACGCCACCGCCGCCAACCACCACCACTGTCCACCAACACCGCCGCCACCCGCCGCCGCCATCCACCACCGTCAACCACCACCGCCACCAATCAACACCGCCACCGTCAACTACCACCACGGACAACCAGCGCCAATGTCCATCCACCACCGCCACCAACCACCACCAATTTCATCCACCACCACCGTCGCCACCAATCACCACCAACAACCACCAATTCCACCACCACCATGTGGAGTAAACTTGATGAAGTTGTTTCCAAATCTGAAAGCAACTAGCTCAAAGTTGTTTCCGAATCTCAAGCCAACTAGATAGAGTTATCTCCATATTTGAAAGCAACTTGAACAAGTTGCTTTCACATATGGCGGCAACTAGCTCAAGTTGTCTCCACATATGGAAGCAACTCAGACAAGTTGTCTCCGAACTAGAATCAACTAGCTTAAGCTGCCTCCAAAAGTGAAAGCAACTTTCTCAAGTTGTCTCCAAATTTGAAAGCAACTTTCTCAAGTTGCCTCCAAATATGAAATCAACTAGCTCAAGTTGTCTCCAAATTTGAAAGCAACTTTCACAAGTTGCCCCCAAGTCTAGAGTCCAAACTTTCTCAAGTTGCTCTGTCTCGAATGAATAGGCTGGCAAACTCAGTTTTGACACATCCTAATGCAACTCAGCTTCCCCTCTTAGATTATGGACATCAACAAAACCTACACTTCATGCCTGCAACTTGAGCTAAAAAGCTGAATCGCACTAGTATCATCACCTCACACTTCATAACTCGGCCATAATCATAACCTGCAGCTCCATGCCTTCCACTTATGCCATATATAACTACAACTACGCCAGTACATATTCAAGCATAACTGCTAAACCAAATCCATCTCTGCGTGTCTTTCCACAGTACAAAACACTTCAACCCTTCTTGTAGCTTCTGCAATAGCTTCAATCCTTCTCTGCAACCACCATCACTGCAATCATGCAGACCTATTTGTACCTTCTTTGATAGAAACACCAACATCATTCAGTCCACAATCTAAGTCACTGATCACCATTAAAACTGCATCCCTTGTCAGTTCAGCTCACAAACTCAACTTCAGCTCTACCATAACCACCGTCTTAGCAGTAATCACCTGCAATATCATCTCCCATTCTCTGCAATTTCATCCTTGCCTTCAATTCATTCCTACTCATACATATAGCATTTGCATCTCCCCAACCAATTGACCACTGCATTTCAGTTACTACCAGCAATATATTTTGCATTACTTCCTGGTTCATCCCAGCACATCTTCTAAGATGCACTTGCACCTAAATCAACCCTGCAACAGTCATTGAACCAGTTGTTGCACATTTCAACCAACAACAACATCAAACAACACTTCATTCCCATTCTATGTCTAGTTCCAGCTCATAAGCATTCATCTAAGATTATTTTTGTAGGTTAACTCGCTTGTCGTGCTAATTTACTTGCAACTCCATTCAAACACATACCAACACACATCCAACCCCCTCTGCATTTCATTTCAAAGCACAGTAACACTATAAACTGCAATCTCAACTCCGCACCCCAGAGGATAACACCCAACCACCACCTGTAGTAAATTATCTTCTCCATTCATAAACTCCACCTTCATCACCAGAACCTGCCATTTCCACTGGAAGAAACCAAATCCATCTCTCTGCTGCAACTACAGCTTCAAACACCAACTAAAATCTTCTGTAACTCTACCAGAAAACACCAGCTAAACTGCCTGCAAAAGTCAATATCTGACCTAGCTCTTTCATATGCTTCTTTATTTACTTGTCACAATAATGGCGACAACCACCATCTTCTCTCAAAAAATCAATGTTGACAACCAACCAACCAAAACAACAACACAGTTGGGATTATAGTCAAAACACAAAATCAAAGCACAAAATAATAATTATCCCTATAATTATTGAAAATGACATCCACCACCACCGTTGCAACAACACCAACACCACCACCACCACCACACAACCAAAACACCAACCTTCACCATTATTCACCCTACGAGATAAATCATAAAGTTTTTGAAATCCTAAAATTACTTTTCGAAAATTTCAAATCAAATCGACCAATTGAAACTCCCGATTGAGTTAAAAGGATAATGATTAACTTACCTTTTCAATCGTTTTTGAAGATGAATCCTTCAAATTAAACTGATCTTGAGTCTCGTCAATTCTTCCCTTCCATTTACAGTAAACCTTCGAGAAAAATGATGTTGACATTGATCTACGTTTTTCAAACTATCTCGAATTGAATAAAATTAAACCTAATACATATTTTCAGAATACGTTTGTAGTTCAATCTAAATTAATGTACCAATAACACCATCAGTAGCTTCAAACTCCTAACCCTAGCTTCACCGATTTAACCACCACCGCCAGAAACTAATTGAACCTTACCAGTTTCAAAATCAACAAAAACTCGAGCTCAAACCATTAAATCCGAATCTTTAACTAAAAACCCAACAAAAATCTGCATCTCAACTCGAAATTACTGAATCGAAAATAAAAAAATCAAATCGATCTCTGAACTGTTTTGAAGTCGAACACAAATCATGGAAAATCTGCTGATACTAGTGGCGGAGCTAACGGAGGTGGTGGTGCTAGTTGTGGTGGCGGTGATAGATCTTGGTAATGGTAGGGGCGACGGAGATGATGGAGGTGGGAGCGATGAGCTTCACATTATTAGAAATGAAGAAGAACAAAGGAAGAAAGGTTAAAACAGGGATTATGGTTATTATTTTTTTAAAGAAAATTTCAATTATGCCATCAAGGGTGTTTGTAAAGACTCATAAGGGTGTTTGTGCAAGGCCCATGGATAGTAGGGGCATAAATAACATTCCCACTTCTCAAAATCCATAAATATATAAAAGAGAATCATAAATAAATCAAAATGGATGCGAAACGATGAAACTTCAAACAGTAATCCTTTTATCACCGTCGTCGTTGGTGCTCATTTCCTGGTTTTGGCTTGTAGATGCAACCTCCCAGACGAAACTCCTCCCTTTCTGTCTCTGTTCCACTATATGTTGTTGTTGCGAGAAAACAAGAGCTAGCAAATAATTTCCAGGCCCAGTCTAAACTCCACCGAGAACAGCCCAACACCGCTTCTGTTTTCTGTCCGTCTGTCGCCCTTAATTCTCTCCTTGCCAGACTGACCACTAAGCCAATTTCCATTTCTGAACATTCAACCCCGGCACCATATAGACCACCAGTAACATTCATCCATTCTGGGACCATCTAATTTCAGCTCCTTCACAGGCTCATACGAACCCACCGGATTCTGACCAACTTCATGAAAACATCGGTTTAAATCCAACCAACTCCTTCCAAAACTCGTGAATCTCCAACAGACTTGAGCCAATACCAGTTTACATCCTTGTTGCAACTCTGTTAACCTCCATGTCTACAGCCATGGGGACATAAGCAACCATCTTCTATTCTCTGCCTTCTAAAGCTCTCGTTATCAGTCAAACCAACTAATTTTTTGCAGGCAAAACAAACCCACAACTTAGATGCTCGTACCACGAGTTTCATTCCCTTATTCAGCTCAAATATATGCCTCAACTCTTGACTCACAGCCATAGAATCTGCGATATTCAGGCCAAGTACTTCACATTCATCGGCTGTAATCAATCAACCCTGCCAACGAACATCTCCTTGGCTCGCTACCAAAACTCCACCACTGGCATCTGCAATTCATGACCACCATTCCAATTCCATAGAGCTCCATCATATTCTCTGCTTTCATCTAGAGTTCTTCCACACCTTCATAAACTCGTCTTCGTAGTCGATCCATCATGGCAGCAACACCAGCTCTTTACATTCTCTTCTTTCTCATGATTGAACCGACTCCTGCAACTTCACCAATGCTCTATCTCGCCTTTGTATTCTTCTCACCAATTTCAGCCATCAAAATCTCCAAATCTGTTCCATTCTCCCTGAATTCGACCACTGCCTTGGGCCGATTGCCAATAGCTTAGCCAATCCAACTTCTCATGTCTTCTAATACCTTTGCAGAGAGATGTTGCCATTCAATTATGACACAAATCTCATAATCCTCTCTCGACAACTCCATGATGTTCACTCGAACTCGAAACTAGAATCCAAAGATTTCTGCTGCTCAAACCCGTGTACAATCCAACTGACTTATGTCCACTCTCCATGTAAACAACTCCAGTGAGCTTCCGGAATCGAACTCCTAAAATGCCTTCATTCCCTGCCATCACCAATCACTGCTATTACTCGAGCACTGCTTCCATTCTCATCTAATATTCTATAATTGGCACCGTCCACTTAAGCCAAGATTTGGTGAAAACCCAACATCGCCAGCACCCAATCTTCTTTTACGTCTGTCGAAACTGAGTATGAAGTGGAGATGATCCTGAACTATTCTTTCAGTTGTTAGAACAATCAAAAACCATGAAGAAATGTTACTGCCGGATCGAAATCTATTCTCCCTGGTTGTTGGTATCTCTGTGATATCTCCATCTCTCCCATACAGCCACCATCTGAATTGATAGCTTGCGAAAGTAATTACAACACCAGAAAACCCATCTGTTCGCTCCTCTCACCAGCTGACTCTATGGCAGTAATACATGCAGTTGCATGCTGGTGCTAAGTTCTGATACCCATTTTAATCAGTCCCTTTAATCATCTCCTCAGCTCCAAGACATTTCAGACCACCATCTCATTCGAACACAGCCCCATAGGATGCCATTTACTTCATTATCGAACTATGGTCTCCTTTTGGTGCAGCCAAAAGTAGCTTTGGTTGTTGTAGTCGCAAACGCCATTTATTTTCTTGTTTAGCCAGTTTCTCTTACAATGACCGGAATTTCCCGTACTTTCTATAAAAGCACTATAATAGTGTCATTAGCCAAAATATCGAGTCCTAGCTAATATAAATATGGGTATAAAATATCGCACATCGTTGTAGCTCCGTTCTTCTTCACTTCTTCAGGTCTTCGCAATACTTGTAATGTCTTGATAGGTGTCTAAAACACCTAATTTTATATCTAGTATTTATGCTTTCTTTGCGAGTTTTTATGTAAATTATGCATCTTATGTGTGAGTTTGAGTGTATTAGGTGCTTTGGAGTCATATGGAGCTTATTCCTGAAAAGAACGAGAAATCGTCCCATTGGCCAAAAAGTCGACGTCAGTGCTGCTACCGGAGGTGAAGAGAATTTTTATTCTCTAAATATTTGCTTGTCACATAAATACACCATTCACAAGGGAAGCTAGATTTGAAAGTCATTTCATGGGCTTGGTCATGAGACTCTGTATGCGGCTAGAAGGATATTAAAGGCCTTAATATGTCAGTGGACTTCACCACTTAGGAATCGCACATGTGCAGTATTCAGGTTTCATTAGAAACCATTTTTTTTGCGAGCAAGAGAAGACCTAGCTCTTGTTTCTGTTTATGGAAGGTCTTTACTCCTTAATGTGACCATGCTATAGCCAGCGATTGCATGATTCCGATGGACTCTCACCAAGGATCAAGGGTTCCTATCTCAGACCGAGAAGCAAAGAATGGAGTTGGAGATGGTTGTGGTATGATCAATGATGGAAGCGATCGATGGAAAGGGGACGTATATAGCACGAGTTGTAGTTGCCGATGGGAAATGATGAAAGCCGGGAAGAACGAGTTGATGTTGTGCTAACAAGGGAAATTTAAGAAAAGAAGAAGAACGATCAATAGGTGATGCACTGGCTTTGATGTGACTGATAAGAACACGAGAAGACAGGAATGGAAGGGAGTTGTGGTGGTATGTGGTTGTTTCAACACAAGATCCGATTGAATGCATGGTGTTGTATGTTATCGTGCATGGTGAATTCTGTGACATAAACAGGGTTAACGAACAGATGGTTGTTCTTTATTACGATGGCGATTGACTCGAGATGATTGGATGAACGAAGGAAGTTGAGACGATGTTGCTTGTGGCGGTTGGTGTTGTTCAATGATGAAACTCTGCCAATGGGCAGAGGTTGAATTGGAGTGGTGGTAATACAATGGTGATAGCCGATGAGAGTACGCTGCTGTAGGTAAAGTGAGACGATCTCGAGTCTGCCATGGAAGCCGAGAGGCAGTTTCCAGTGAAGATGGTGGATGGGTTAAAGCTCCAGTGTAGTAATGGTTTAACGGAGATGAGATACTTCTCAGAGAGAAAAGAGTTGAGTTGCTGGTTGTCATGAGAAGAACTCGATCGAGAAAAGAGAGATATTGTAGTTTCTGCCAGTGAAGGTGGTGATGATCGATAAATGTTTGCTGCCCAAGTCGCAGAAGTGATGGAATTTAAGGCAGTGACGAGACTGTGATGCTGTTGCTGGCAGTAATGGAGCAAGCCAGGGAAGAGATGTCAGTGACGCTGTGATCTGTTCTCGAGCTCGGTGGAAGACATGTTGGTGCAGAGCTTAAATGGAGATTCTCGAAGTTGAGCAGTACGAGTTATGGAGTCGAGTCTGTTAGGGTTAATGGCGTGCTGTTGGTTGGCACTGAAATGGAGGATTTCGAAAGCAACAAGATTAGGATTGAATGGAGGCAATGGGAGCAAATATGGAGCTGGCAGAAACGAGCAATGACGCTGAAATGCAGGTAAACTTGCCAGGGGGTTAAATGGACTTGAGTCGAGATTGTGATGTTGTTGTCAGTGTCAAAACTCGAGAGAAGAATGAAAGGAGGAGCTGTAAGAACATGTTATGTTTGCATGGTATATTGACTGACGAGGGTAGTTCCATGGTGATGAGCTCGACATGAAGAAGAGAACTAATTAATGGAAGTGACCACGAGAAGGACAGGGACGTGCATGAAGATGAATCCTTAACCAATATTCTCACTACTTTGATTTGCTTATTTCTTTATTTGCTTTTACTTTTATTACTTGCATAAAAATCAGAAAACCCCCGGTGTTATTGTTAAGAAACCGAAAGCATATTGACAACCTAGACCTCTCTGTGGGATCGATCCTTTCTTGCCCTTGCTATATTTATATTTTGAGTAGTAAGAAAGTGTAAATTATTTTTGACGCATACGACAGCGATCATGTCTCATCCTAATACTTTCAAGCTAACCTATACGAATATGACTCTAGTACATTTAAATCAAGCGACTCTTAAATGAGTTTTGCTTTACTAAAATATGACAACCAAACTTGACATACAAACTCTTGGTGGTTTCAACCGAGCAATGCTCTAACAATATCATCTACATTAACTTGAGCAATAACAACATCTTTTCCACTCCATTTGGTAAACAAAGTTTTATCAGCTCCTCCTCTTGAAAAACCTTTCCTAAGAAGAGAAGTAGTTAGTTTTTCAAACCAAGCACGAGGTGCTTGTTTTAACTCATATAATGCCTTATTGACAAGATCAGGGAAATTAGGGTTTTCAAAGCCTTTAGGTTGAGCGACATAAACTTCTTCCTTTAAGTTTCCATTTAGGAAAGCGGATCTAATGTCCATTTAAAATAGCTTAACCTTAAGGAAACAAGTATGAGCTAATAATAAACGAATGGACTCAAGGCGTGCCACAGGAGAAAAGGTTTCTTCAAAGTCAATTCCTTCAATCAGTGAGTAACTCTGAGCAAAAAGTCTAGCTTTGTTTCTGAAAATGGTACCAAATTCATCATACTTGTTCTTAAATATCCATTTGGTACCAACAATATTTATATTGGAGGGACAAGGTACGAGTTTCCATACATCTTGTCTTTGAAATTGATTTAACTCATGCATTGCATTCACCTAAAAGGGATCACTGAGAGCTTAATCAATATTCTTATGTTCCACTTGCGATAGATAACAACCAAAATTGCAGATATTTTGAAGTTGACCTCTCGTCTTAGCAGTAGATTCCTTACCTCCAATGATATTGCTAGTATCATGATTTCTTTGAACCCAAAGGTGTCGAGAAGGGAACGTTCTTATTCATTAGGAATAGCCTGACTAGAGATATTCTCCTCATCGCGAGAGACATCAGGATCAGTAACTGTTGGAAAAACTTCTTCTGATTCTAACGTTTCTTTGATTTTCTCAATTGTCCTGGTAGGAGGCAATTCAGCGGGAGAATTATCATGACGAAAATTACTTACATCATCAATGATAACATTTGCTGATTCCATTATGACTTGGGTTCTGAGATCAAAGACTCGGAAACCACGACTGTCAGATGCATAGCCAAGAAAAATACATTCATCACTTTTTGAATCAAATTTCCCTTTCTTTTCACGATCCTTTAGGATGTAGCAGTTACTGCCGAAAACTCTGAGATAGTGCAAGTTGGGTTTCTTACCATACCACAACTCATAGGGAGTGTTTATGGCCTTTGACCGCAAATAAACACGATTGATCAAATAGCAAGCCGTAAAAACAACCTCACCCCAAAACCTTAACGGCAAGTTTTTGGTATGGAGCATTACCCTTGCCATTTCTTGAATATTTCTATTCTTCCTTTCTGTAACTCCATTTGCTTGTGGAGTGATGGGTGGAGAATATTGTTGAATAATTCCAAGAGAGTCACAATATTCAAATACTTTGGTGTCTTTGAATTTTGTACCACAATCGTTTCTAATTTTCTTTAGTTTGCGACCTTGTTCATTCTGGATTATATTAACAATAATCTTGAACTCACTGAGAGTTTCATTCTTGTGAGCCAAAAAAGCCACCCAAGTGAATATGGTGTAATCATCTACCATAACCAAGGCATACTTCTTTCTAGCCACTGTGGATTGTTGAATTGGGCCAAAAAGATCCATATGAATTAAATCAAGTGGAGCTTTGGTAAGAATATTTCTGGCTGATTTGTTTGGAACTTTCGTTTGTTTACCCTTTTGACAGGCACCACATACACCTTCAACCTTAGCATTGATTTTGGGAACGCCTCTAACAAGTTCTTTGTTAATGATCTTAGTTAGAAGATGATAATTGATGTGACCAAAATGTTCATGCCAGAGGTGTGTAGATTCCACTTTAGTCAAGTTGCAACAGTTGCTAAACTGAGTATCTAGAAGATAACTGTTATTTTTTCCACGTGATCCTTGAAAAATCACTTTTCCAGATTTATCAACAATGTCACATCCTTTATCATTGAAGACAACCTTATGTCCTTTGTCACAGATTTGACTAACAGAAAGAATATTTGCAGTCATACCTTTTACGTATACAATATCATGTACTTCAAGAATTCCAGGTAATTTGATCGTCCCCTTCTTGCTTATGTAGCAACAACTTTCATTTCCGAAATTCACTAGTCCACCATTAAAATCGCTTGAGTTGGTAAACCATGAGAGATACTCAGTCATGTGTCTGCTACATCCACTATCAAGGAACCATCGAAAAGGTGATGTTGACTTTAGAGCAAAGGCTCCCATACTATCACTACTAACCATATTTGGTTTTCTAGTTAGTATTAAATATCTTTTAAGAGAATACAAAGGTTGTACAGTTTTCTTATGAAGATCACCTCCACTTTTAATATTTTCTTGAAAAGAACACATGCGTGTTGAAAGTGATTACGAGCACCACAAAACAAACATTTTCCAACATCCTTATCCTTGTTCGAAGAAATTTGAGCACTATCAGGTTTCACAAAGCCTAAACTTCGTTTGATACCTGATTTACAGCAATTCTTCAAGGAAGAATTTGAGGATTTATAAAACCATTGAAGGAGATTGTACATATTTCAAATCCTTAAGCTTTGCAATTTCTGCAGCAAGATCAAAATTGATCCGAATTTGATCATCTAACCTCTTCTGAAGGTCAACTACCTCTTCAACATGTTCTTGAAGCACGAATTTTTTTTATATGTATTTCGAGAAGAAGATCATCAAATTTTATCGTCAAACAATGTATTTCATTTCAAAACATAGAATATAGATGAGTTTCTTTAAATCAGGATTCTCAACTTTATCGATGGTTTCTAGAACACATTTAATATTGAGTTTATCCTTTTCTAGTGAAGCGTTTTTAGAGAATATACTTTCTATCATCAGATCGCTACAAACACAAACTTATAAGGTCTTTAATGTGTTTGCCTGCTCTGATACCAATTGAAAATGCGGGGGTCTAACAACCACACCCAACAAATCGTTTGGAAATCTGAGAGGACTTACTCCAATACACTTTCTAGAGAATCAACTAGACAGTCAGACTCAATCTAGAATAAATCATATCAAAGAGTTTAAAATCTCTAACTCTTAATTCAATCAGCAAATAGAAATCCGTGAGCCTGATTGAATATAAGAGGAGCTACTTGAACGACACCAAAGACCAATGTTCAAGTGTCAATCAATGTAAATCAACAACCAAAGGTTGGATATTTCTAATTGATTGACCTTAATGCACAACCTGTGATATTTCAATTATATAACAAAATACAATACGGAAAATAAATAACACAGACACCAGAATTTTGTTAACGAGGAAACCACAAATGCAGAAAACCCCCGGAACCTAGTCCAGTTTGAACACTATTCTATATTAAGCCGCTCCAGACACTAGCCTGCTACCAATTAACTTCGGACTGGACTGTAGTTTAACCCTAATTAATCTCACACTGATTCAAGATATAGTTGCTCTCCTTACGTCTCTGATACCAGTAGGATACTACGCACTCGATTTCATTAGTTGATATCACCCACAACCAAGAGTTGCTACGACCCAAAGTCGAAGACTTGATAAAAAAAAAATCTCACATAGAAAAGTCTATAGGATTGAATAGATCTGTATCCCACAGAAATACCCAAGAGTTTTTGTTCCGTCTTTTTATAAAATCAAGGTGAACATGAACTAATTGATAAATCGGGCTTATATTCCCGAAGAACAGCCTAGTATTATCAATGACCTCATAAAAAACTTAATCGACTAGCGAAAAAAGTTATTGTGGAATCACAAACGATGAGACGAAGTTATTTGTGATTACTTTCTATCTTGCCTATCATAGATAAAAAATCCCGAGTCAATTATTTCAATTAAACTCAACACGATAGAAACATCAAGATCAGACCATGCAACTACAAGAGAATAGTTGGGTCTAACTTCACAATCCCAATGAAGTCTTCAAGTCGTTAACCTATAGGGTCTCAGGAAGAAACCTACAGGGTCTCGAGAAGAAACCTAAGGTTAAAGGAGAATCGATTCTAGTTATACAACTAGTAACACACATGTGGTGTGAGGATTAGGTTTCCCAGTTGCTAGAGTTCCCCATTATATAGTTTTCAAATCAGGGTTTACAATCCAAGTTACCCTGGTAACAAATCATTCAATAATCACCGTTAGATGAAAAACCTGATTCAACCAAGATAATATCTTTCATCCATTAGATCGAACTTAGCTTGTTACACACAAATGAAATGTACCCTCATTTAGGTTTATGTAGTCGTACCTAAACCTGTACATCATGTTGGTTCATAAATAGTTAACCGAGGTTAGCCATATGATTACTCTCATATCAACTTATTCATCTTAACCATAACTAGATCAAATGACTCAGATGAAACTAGTTAAAGAGTTGTTCAATTGTTATATTCTCATGAATTATACAAGAACACAATTGAAGCAAAATCGATTTGATTCACTTGAATTAATCATGAACAGACCGATTTGATAAACTAACCAGCTTAAGTATGCGTACGGGTATGCATACTTAAGCAACCGAATTTTGAGTTTGTTAAGTTTCCAAACTCAGCAGAAATTCTCGGATCGAAAACTTCCGCCAGTATACGTAAGGGTACGCATACTTAAGGTGACTAGTTTAGGAGTTTATAATTCCCAAACCCAGCAGATATTTTCGATTCGAAAACTTTCGCCAGTATGTGTACGGGTACGCATACTTATTTTGTCTCCTTCACCAATTTCGTATACACACATATGCATACAATTGGCTCCCGGTTTATGGATTTATACACAAATGTGTGAACACACTATATATGCTTATATCCAAAGATGGTTACATTATCAACTCTATATTCCAATCATTGAAACATTCTTCTATAATGACAATAGCCGTTTTCACACACTATTAGCATCAAAGCAATTTTTAATTAATTGAAATTTCTACATAACTTTCATCATGAGTAAAGATGAATATGGCTAAAGTGAAAGCTTGCCAACACATATTTCGAGAAATATGTAAGCGAGATATAATCAGCTCGAAATCTCAAATGTGTATAGTAGAAAACTATATCATAAAACGACTCATGTCTCAATATAGGAGATCGAGTAGAAATATACTTTCCAAGTGATAGATGAGTTTAAGTCTCCACATACCTTTTGTTGATGAAGTTCCACAAGCTCCCCTTAGTAGTTCTTCGTCTTCAAATTATGAAAGTCGAGAAATCTAAGCTCAACTACACTATCGATGTCCTAGTCCGAGACATCTATAAATAGGCTAGAATCAAGACTTGTAGTTTTGATCACTAACATTGACAAACATGCTTGAGATAACAATGCATGAGACTTTGACCGAGTAATGCTCTAACAGGATTCACATTCTCATAACCTTGTGTATTGTCTCCAAATGAAAGATTACCAAAGTCATAAACAAAGTCACTCACTGGTAACCTTTTCGTATGGGGTTTGACCTTCAGGATCATGCCAGTTGTATGGTAGAGGGACATGCTCTGGATTATTAACGGCTTCCTCTTCCAGCGTATTTAACCATTGTTCTTCTTGAGGTAAAACCGGTGTTTCATATTCCCCCGCTATCTAGTCAAGCATATTGTCATCCTTTAGTAGACTATGAATGTCGTGAATATCAATGTTATGTCGCCTTGCATTATATTTAATTCTTTATTGCTCCAACTTCAAATTGTACTGAACATACACCAAATCATTTATTCTCGATGAACGTAAATAATTGCATAGTTTGGTGTGGATTCTTTCAAACACACTCCAATTCCTCTTTGATCCATACGATATATTTATTTGACTTAATATCTTTACTGTAATCTTCTGGAAGGATGGATAATCAGCACCATAAGATAACCACCAATTTACATGATCACCATGTTGAGTTGCAGTACGTGCTGATGGTGATGCAAATTGACCTTGCTTCATTCGCATTCTTCCGGCCTATAAATAAATGTAGAATTGTTACTAGAAATTCAAATTACTTAATTAAACATATTTAGAGATAGTATTAGTAATTTTGTACCTCTAGCATGCATTTTGCTTGTTCTTGCAGCCCACTAACCATTTTTTATATAGCTTTAGTAAGACAAATTTGGGGCTTAGAAATTCCAACTGTGTAACCTTCGCTGGACAAGGAAACCTAAGCAGCAAAGGATAACTCCGAAGATCTACTTTATCTCGCTCCAAGAAAGGAGACCTCGACGGTGGATATGAGATGAGTAAAATCCTAGTCTACAAGAAGGCAGTTGGCGAGGGGACAGAGGTAGATGACGCATCTAATCAGCATTAAATGCACAAATCTCATATCTACACGCATGAATCAAGGCACGTGGAGAGGGGAAACATGACAGAGCCCGATTGGCAGAAGCTGGCGGTGAACGAAGGTACAACCTACACTAAGGTTGGGTAGTTCCCGAAGGAACGTGGGTCAGATGAGATGGCAAAATTATACTGGAGAAGGTACGAGGTAGACGAAGGTACCATTGGTACGAAAGGTATATCATCAGACGATGGACCCAAAGTCAGCAAAGATATACCAGGAGAAGAAGGGGCTATAAATACCAGGCCTCACAAACAAACTAAAGGCATTCAATACCTATAAGGAGAAGATCTAGTCTTAAGCTTATACCTCTTTAATGTTTAGAACTTAAGTATTTAATTAAACTTGAGTTCTCTCTATTACTTTGGGAAGCATTTAAGATCAATGTAACCACCACAACTTAATATAAAACAATCACTCATTACCCTGTGACGTAGACAAATGTCGAATCACGTAAATCTCTCGTGTCTCATGATAACTTAGAATCTTTTACATTATATTTGTGTTCTTCGTTATTATTGTGATCTTACACATCTTTTACTACTTAGCATCGTCAGTTCAACAGAGGTATCGATACTACTTAGCATCTGATCCTTAGAACGGTATACATCACGTGGACTACAGGAAAACGAGTAGTCACATTTTGGCGCCTACCTTGTTCTTTCTCACGACGATGAGTTTAGACACAGTTTTACTTTTAACTTCTGCATCTTCGTAAACGAAGGAATCTGTATTCTGACGTTGAATCTCACTCTCTAGTGATTTGTTGATTCGTTATTTGTGTATTTTTTTTTGAGTTCATAGCCTCTAAAAACACACCTTGTTACAAATCTACAAAGTTTTTCACAAAAAAACGTACCCACAAAATGCCAAAATCTTTGTTTTATACTAAAACAACCATTTAAAAAAAAAGAATATTCTAGATCTGAGAACCTTTGACTGACAAAGGAATCTCATGGAGGTTTTAAGAAAAAGAGATCTTCTAAAGCATTTAATAACCTCGTTTTTGTCGAGATCTGACACCCTTTTTTTAGTTTTCAACGTTGTAAGGTTGTTTTCTCCAAGGGTGTCATAAGCATTTAATACATGTCTATCAAAGACATTATTCAGTCCTTTTTCTGAAAAAGATGCTTATCTTCTGTGTCAGAGCATTAATTGCTACTTTTGACGAAGGTAGGCAAGTAGCATATTTCTTTGCTTTTTTGTGACTGCAGGATATCCAAAGCCGAAGGCATACAGAAACCAAATGATGTACCAACAAGCTCACGACCAGCATTCACAAGAGGAAAATCCCAAAAGCCGTCTCAAGCAAATCAAAGGAACGAATCATGGGACGGACAAAGTGAGATAGCAAGAAGAATAGTTGCTACCAAAACACTTATTCCTACTGAGGGGATGGGGCAGACATCGGGAGCTCAACCAATCTACGGCATGCCGTTACCGAAGCATCCTAACGTTACAAAGCCACCTGCGGCCAACGCATGGTTACCCGGAACCTTAGCTCCTACGGGATGAGGGTTGGAAAACCTAACACCAATTCAGATAGATCCAGACGCACCAATTATAGGTGAAGATATGGAAAACTCTGCAGATCTCGCCGACAACACTCCGCAAGGAGGTGGAGCCCACAACGAAGACCAAATAGCAGCACAGGTAGCATCCTTGATACTCCGAAACAAGGAAAACGAAGATGCATTGCAGGAGATGGCCCAGCAGAACCAAAATCTCAAAGGTATGCTGGATACACAAATCGAAGGTTCCCAAGCTCTCCCTCCGCAAAAGCGGCATGACAACGGAGCTATCTCAGGAAAACGAAGGTTGGATCTCAACCCACTAAAGACCAATCAACCTAAGGGAGCCGGAAAAGTGCACCACGATCCATATGAAGTGGACTCAACATACAAACCTTCTCAATCCTACTACGACAAAGCATTTTCCAAAGATGCTCATAATGTGAACATGGTTATGGAGCAAATGGAGAAATGCAGAGGGAGATACGAGGCCTAAAAACTGGTCACGCAGGCGCAAGGCTGGAAGAAGCATTACAAGAGGCAACCACATCCTCGCTGTCTTTTCGCATTTTAGGGGAACCCATGCCTCCAAAATTCCCGGTACCTATGTTCCAAACGTACAATGGTATGTCAGATCCCGCATCCCACCTACGGTATTACACTCGTGTCCTTGCCCATTGGGAAAGAGATGAGTTAGTACTTTGTAGGTACTTTCCGGCCAGCTTAACGGGATCAGCACTTGTATGACAATTTACCAACAAACTCAATTGACTCCTTCGAGCAATTGTCTACGGTCTTTTTGGAAACGTACATGTGATAGGCTATTTGCTTTAGCTATCGGACCCCGGGAAACACTGATGCAGTAAACAGATAGGTGGCAAAACACATGCCCAGAAATTGGGAAAGTCAATCTAGAAATTAGCATTAACTGTTATAAGTACGGACTTGATAGAACCTCAGCCATCTTCATGGAACTCCACAACAGATCCCTCGATTCCAAAGGCGAGCTCATGGTCGTCCAAGAACGGTACATTAGACTCGAGGAGATCCATAAGGACAACCCAAGGGCACAAGAAAAGGCAATAATAGCTCCGCAGCGAACCAACTCTTTGGAACCAATTCCGGAGATACCTAAGCGACAAAATGAAACCGGGGACAAAACCAGCTATCGAGATAAAAGATACAAATACGGAGATGGCAAAAGGGGCAAAGGAATAGCAGAATTTATTGACAAAGTCTACACGAAGCTAAACACAACTTTCTCTCACATCCTAAGCTAGGAAGGAGCAAAGCCAGGCTTTCCTTACCCTAATACGAGGAGAAATCAACCAGATAAAATGAAGGAGGCTAATGAGTACTGTGCATACCACCAATACTATGGACATACCACAGATACTTGTTACCACTTACGAAGTGTGATCCAAAGATTCATCGACGAAGGCAAGTTCATGGAGTACGTACAGCTACAGCCAGCGGAAACCGAGGAGGCCCCAAAGAAAAGGGTGGAACTACCTCGAGACGGAAAATATATCAACATGATTACCTTCTCCAGCGGAAGTCAAGAAGAAATGCTCGAAGACATACTCGAGCTATCTCGAAACAGGAAAAAAATTGAATCCCATGAGGTATTCAAACTAAGTGGACCGCCTACTAGCACTTGGGAGGAATGGATGGCCACGCCATTAACATTTTCGACAAAGGACGTCAACCAGGAGGATGAAATGCACAATGATCCACTAGTCATCACTCTTTCAATACATGGATGGAATATTACGAAGGTCCTTGTGGATGGGGGCAGTTCGTTAAATGTACTATTCTACGAACCCTACCTACGCATAGGTCTGATAGCAGAGCAGATGGATGCTTTCACTTGCACAATATACGGATTTAATGGAGCAGTCTCTAGACCAAAAGGAGAAATTGTCTTGCAGGTAAACGCAGGACCCTTAGTAACCAACACACGCTTCTGTGTGGTAGAGGTACCTTCGCCTTACAATGTCATCATGGGAAGGATATGGGTCCATAAACTGCGAGGAACAACTTTGACATATCACCAATACCTACGCTTCCCTATATCTATGGGTGAAATGGAAATCAAAGGCGACCAGCAGGATGCGAGGTTATGTAACCTAGCAGAAATCAGACTCAACGAAAAGAGAACTGCGGCTCAGAAGCAAGATAGAAAGAGACGTAAATCAAGCAACAAGAAAGTTCAGGACAGATCCTCCTTGGTACCCTAAGCCGTCTCAACACCAGAAATAGGTACCTCCGCCACTCCAACCGTGGATATCTCCGCCAAATGACAATTACAAAAAAGCACTCCTCAACGGCCTCAACAACAAATCTGCTCACCGGTAGAACCAACAAAGAGGATCAACATCGGGACGAAGGCAGAGCCAAAGATGCTCAACATCGGAACTTTAATTGAAGAGGAAGAGAAGGTGCAACTAAAAAAATTGCTAAAGGAGTACGCAGACGTCTTTGCATGGTCAATGGATGACATGCCAGGAATTGATCCGAATTTGATCTCACACCACCTTCGGCTCAGACCGGAGATACCACCGTTCAAACAGCGCATACGTAAAGTAGCGGATATCTACCACTAAGGGGCAGAAAAGGAGTTACAAAAGCTACTTACAACAAGATTCATATGAGAAGTCAAATATCCCACATGGATATCCAACATAGTCATTGTTCCTAAAAACAACGTAGGCGTGCGCATTTGCATCGACTTTAGCAATATCAACAAAGCGTACCCCAAAGATAGCTACCCATTGCCAAACATTGACCAACTAGTCAACGCAACCAAAGGTCATCAAAGACTATCCTTCATGGATGGATACTCAGGCTACAACCAAATATCTCTTGCAGAAGAAGACCAGGAGCATACTGCGTTCTTTACCCCACGAGGCATGTATTGCTATACAAGGATGCATTTTGGACTAAAGAACACGGGGGAAACATACCAACAATTAGTAGAAAAAATATTCAAACCTTGGATAGGCAAAATACTGGAGGTCTACGTGGATGAAATGCTCATCAAAAGCAAAGAAGCAAAAGACCATATCTCACACCTAAGGGAGATATTCGAAGTCATGAGGAGCTTTCACATGAAGGTGAACCCGGAGAAATGCATGTTCGGAGTTGCCTCAGGAAAATTCCTGGGATATTTAGTAACTCAGCGAGGAATCGAAGTAGACCCCGAAAGGGCCAGAGCAATAATGAAGATGCCATCTCCACAAACTCTAAAAGGGGTGCAAAAGCTAAATGGAATTTTAGCTTCCATGGGAATATTCATAGCAAGATCATCAGATAAATGTAAAGCATTTTTTGATACGCTGAGGAAAGGAAACAAGTTCATATGGACCACAGAGTGCGAACAAGCATTCCACAAGATCAAACATTACTTAGCATCCGTACCTATTCTACAGAATCCGGAGCCAGGTGAGATACTCACCCTATATCTAGCAGTAACAAGCTACGCTGTGAGCGCATTATTGGTACGAGACCAAGGGAAGGGAGAAAATCCCGTATACTACATCAGCAAGATACTCGGTTCAGCAGAGCGTAATTACACCAAGGTGTAATAACTCATATATGCCTTAGTAGTGGCAACAAAAAATCTAAGGATATATATCAATGCACACACCATATGAGGTTTTACAAAGGCTCGT
Organism: Papaver bracteatum; assembly: GCA_023529315.1. Taxonomy (NCBI): domain Eukaryota; kingdom Viridiplantae; phylum Streptophyta; class Magnoliopsida; order Ranunculales; family Papaveraceae; genus Papaver; species Papaver bracteatum. The sequence continues at coordinate 953,022 of JAJJWX010005377.1, read as the reverse complement.
ATAAGTCAAATTCTCGACAGCAAGGAGAAAATTGGAAGAGTAGAAAAATAGAATGCCATGATCAAGCAGTTTCACATAATCTTCGAAACCAGGAAAGCGGAGAAGTCACGGATCTTAGCAGACTTCTTAGCGGACCTATATCTAAATGACGAAGCATGGATAGACGATATCCCAGGAATGGAGGAAGAAAAGCCGGACTCAGGAGATCTCTTGGAACCGCAAAACTCACGAAGCTTGGAAATATTCGTAGATGGCTCCTCCAACGGAAAAGGAGCAGGCATAGGGATTGTGATAACAACCCACACCGGAGACAGACTCATCTATGCATTTAGGTTAGAATTCAAACAATACACTAACAACATCACGGAGTATGAGGTAGTCATACACGGCCTACGCCTAGCTTAAGAGCTGGCCTATCATACGTTCATTTGACTAGTGACTCATAATTAGTCATTAGACAAATAAAGATAAAATACCAAACTCTGAATCCAATACTATCTTCGTACCTAAATCTACCACAGGAGAATGCATCAAAGATCAACAAGGTCACGTTCAGGCATGTCTGTCGAAAAGACAGCAGACACGCATATGCCTTAGCATTTATATCATCAATGTTAAGGGACAGAAACACCACCTCTGTCCAAATTGGGAGAATTTATGAACCTTCGATAGAAGGAGTGACCTCAGCAGGGGAAACCCTGGACGTCCAGACCAGAGGCATGAAAGAAGCTGAGAAAGCAAAAGAGGATAAGGGAACAGAAGAACCGGATAACAAAGCCGACGAGTCTGACGAAGATCAATCCATGTCAGACGGAAGCAACGAAGGCAAAGCAGAAGACGATTGGAGAATTCCAATCCACCGGTATCTAGACAAAGGTACCCTGCCCGCAGATGTAAAAGAGGCTCGAAAAGTCGAATCAAAGGCGGCAATGTACAACCTACGGATGGAATACTGTATAGAAAGTCATTTCTTGTACCTATGATGCGGTGCCTCTCACAAACCGAAGGTAGAAAAATTTTACACGATATACACAGCGGAGAAGTTGACAATCACAGCGGAAGAATATATCTAGAAATTAAATCCAAAATGAAAGGATTCTATTGGCTAAGCATCGACGAAGATGCAAAGAACGTAGCAAGGCGTTGCGAAAGATGCCAACGCTTTGCCAGGAAGATTAAAGCACCAGCAACGGAGCTTAACTCGGTCATCAGCCCATGGCCATTTTCTAAGTGGGGAGTTGACATTATTGGACCCGTGATAGAGGGGACATCAAAAAGAAGATACCTGATAGGTGTGATAAACACCTAATTTTATAGGTACTTTGGAGTCATGTGGTGCAAAAGAAAATAATCCGGAGCTTAATTTATTGTTTGGCAATTATGAAACCGACAGACTCGAAGCTAGCAAGAATAGAGGTCGTCAAGAGTGTCAATAGAGTGGATTCCCTGAAGTCATGCAGATTACTATGGGGAAACAAAGTTTACAAAGGAATTGAGAAATTACTAGGGGGAAGCTCATTGTTCCATGAAGTGTTTCTATAGGCAGTCACTGCAAAAATATAGGCAGGCAGGAAGATTATCTGGGGCCACCAGATTTTCTTTATAACTCAGAACAAGAAATAAGGTCGAGAGATTTTCACAAATCAAACTTATCAGTTCCGGACACCACATTGAGATGACTGCACCATTCTAAACCAGCAAGGTTAGGCTCGATGACTGAGTATCAAGGGTTCAGAGAGAGAGAGTTCGAATTCAAGACAAGGGATAGGGAGGACTTGCGAGTTTGGTGATTTTGTTTTAGGAAATGATCTACCGAGAACTTAGCAGATGAATACGAGTTCACTTCCATTGATTGATTGTAGACGAACGGAGATTAAAGCAGAGATTTGATTATTTAAGTTAACAAGAAAAGTTGGGTTGCTATTGGACTCGAAGAATCAGTAACAAAACAATATATTCTTGGCCTGAAGCTCGTTGGAAAACTCGTGTTGCTGCCATTTCTCTTTAGGCTGAATGGGTGTGATTAATGGATGTTTCTGAATTATGAATAATTATTATAAATGAATGGGTTTGATTTTATATTTGAAATGAACTACAGGGAAGGATATGGAATGGTTTCGTAAACTAACAATAGCTCATATGGGTATCAGCAACAAAACGCATTTGAGCTGTTTGTTTAAAGTCCTGAACGAGCAAGTCTTCCACAATGTTGAGATATCGACTAAATTACCTACCAGGCTTTATTACTAATGTTTGAGCCATGATCAGGTGGTGGAGCTGGTAATAGGATTGGTAATTGGTAGCAGAATGAGGTGATAGATGGTTCTGGTGGCTTAAGTTGAGATGAATTCGGAATCAGTGAAGATGGGTTCGATGGCAGGAGGTGATTGAGGTTGAATTGGTATTGGTTATGGTGGAGTCTGAAGCTGTGGGAGTTGGTTTGTGCTAATGGGTATTGCAGGTACAGCGAGAGGTGATGGACTGAATTGGTGCAGTGATTCAAGCTTGTTGTAGTATGGGGATGTTCAGTGAAGAGATGGTGTTATAGTCAGGCTGACTCAAGAAACCAGAGAAGAGAGTCGCGGTTGGATGGTTCAAGTTGTGTTATTGCTATGGTGCAGAATTGTAGCTATAATGGGTTGAATGGAACAAGGTGTTGCAGTTCAACTGAAGATTAGAGCAGGTGCAGTTTAAGCTGGTAATTGCCACAGCATTGAGGTATACAAGGCATGCTGGTACTGGTGATGCAGTTGAGGTTACAAGGAAGAATGCAGTGTTGTTGTTCATGTATTGAAATGGGACCTTATGACTGATGGTGCTAGAATGGTGTGGGTAGTGCTTGTTGGCTCGTAGTCATGTTGCAGCTCAGATGGAGGAAGGGATTGGCAGTGCTATGAAGTGCAGATGAAATTTTGGTATTGAAGTTGAAGTTGCTATCAATAGAAAGGGGTTGGATTACAGGGACGATGGAAGAACAACAACTGTTGCTGTTGTTACTGAATTGAAGAATCGATGGAGATTGATGCAGCTGCATTTGCAGAGATGAGATCATAAAAGAAACACAACAAGAGAGTGTTGCAGTTGAGTTTGAGGCAGTGAAAAATGAAATGTATGCTTAGCTTAGGTGAATGTGGAAAATGCAATGCATGGACTCAGTAGCAAAGCTGATTGGAGTTGTTATAATCCTGTCGTGGATTCAAATAGTTTGGCAGAGGAAATGATTATAAGTAGATGAATGAGGCAGTGGTGTTGCTTTGAGTTATGGCCTGAGTTGGGAAGTTGGTGGTGAAGTTGAGAAGCTGAAATGGTGGTGAGAACAGTGCAGTAGGCTGTGTAGCATGGAGGTGAGTTATTAAGCTCTAAGAGGAGATGGTAGTGATGCTGTCTGAATGTTAAGAATATGCAGAGCGTGTTGCTGGGGTTGTCTACAAGGGACTGCAATTGACTTTGGTGATTATTGGTAGTTGCAGGAACTGAGGGTACATGTTAGTTTGTTAATTGGCTGGGATTGAAGCTACAGACATGAGCTGAGATGAGAAGGAAGTAAGGGTTAGAATCTATTTCCTCATGTGGTGATTGCAAAAGGAGTTTAGATATGGCTTGATGGCAGAGACTGAAGCTAGAAACTGAGAAGTAATGGGTACTCAGTGGAGATGCTGCAAAAACAGTGCGGAAACGCAGTGAGAATGGTGAGCTGGTGGTACCAGTCCTGGTTATCGGATTTCTAAACCGAGAGTGTTAATTATAATTTTTCACTGAATCATGAAGGGGGTTCGAGACGAATGGAAGAGTTGGCGGCCGGATATATAAGCTACATGGCACGCTTTTGGGTGCGTTTTCGCAAGAACAAGGAATTGGTTTAGATGGTATTTTGTGATTGTTTGAATTGCAGAGATATGGAGATGAGCTGCTGGGAGTGTGCAATTGCTGGTGACAGTTTCCGATGGTTCAGTGTCCGGAGACAATTTTACGGTGACCGGATTTCGGCCACCTTCAGGCAGTAACCCAGTTTTCCGGCGACATCTTTTGGACAAAAATTTCACACGGGTAGTTTCCACACATGGGCTTGGTGGACTAATTGGAGATGTGTTTTGAGACTTAACCTAATTTTGGGAAAGTATCCTTTTGGGGAGAAAAGCATATAAATAGAAAATCTTTCTCTAAACCTATATGTATCTCCATTAGGGAGAGCTGCTGCTACTTTTGTTTTCTAGGGTTTAGAAACATGATAGGTTTTCACTTCCTTCTTGTTATGAACTCTTATGCCATGAGTAACTAAGTTTTTATTATTGGTTAAATATGTAGTTGGATTTTGAAAATAAGTTTTGATCTTTATGAGTTAGTTTTCTCTCAAAACCATCGTTTACTTTCTACTGATTATAATAATTGCATGATTGATGTATTGCAATATGATTGAATGTTTGTTTAGTTGAGTCTAGAATTGATTGAACATACATCCATATCTATATCTATTTTAGGGTTTATCATCGAGCGATAACCTTGAATACGAGTAGCATGATATGATTATAGTTTGTAGTGATACATCCTTGTAATCATATGTAGAAATTGACCTTTGTCCGAATTGTCATGCGCAATGTATGATAGTTGCATTGATTAGCCTATTTCTAAAACTTAATGCTCCTAGAAATTTAACTTAATTAGCGCAAGGCGTTAGGTTATTATTTAGGTAGAATTCACATACGCAGCTCTAATGTGTGTGTTCATAAATTTAGGAAATTTACGGAGTATTCTTGCAATAAGGTATTCTAGGGATTTTGATGATAGCGAGATTAAATACGAATTCTATTCATATATTCTAAAACTTGTTTACAATTGAAGATGAAACCTTTATCCAATATTCTCACAACCTTGATTTGCGTGTTTACTTTATATTGTTTTGCTTTTATTTTACTTTAGTTTATAAAAATCAGAAAACCCCCGGTGTTTTATATAGGAAACCGAAACAACTTGACAACCTAGACCTCTCTGTGGGAACGATCCTTTCTTGCCCTTGCTTCATTATATATATTGAGTAGTAAGAAAGTGTAATTTATTTTTGACGCCTACGACAGCGATCAAATTTTGGCGTCGTTGCCGGGGAGGCAGCGGTTGTCACTTGTTTTTGGTTTTTTATTTTTTTTTTGTTTTGTTTTTAGTTTTTCTTATTTTCTGGTTTTGACATAGTTTTGAAAACTCTTGTTTCAGGTACCAATTTCTATGGAAGGATCATTTTGGAACAATGGATACGGCTTTAAACCTCCTCAACACTATGACAATTTCCCACCGTCTATGGAATGCAATCTAAACCAATTTATTGGTTATGATGCATATCCGAGAGAGCCTTATGGTGATTTTCATACATACCAACAACAACCTTGTAGTGGGTATGTAAGTCAAGCACCAAGGTTGGATAATTCTACTTCTAATTGGCTTTATTCGAGTTGTATGCAGATTTTGAATGGATTACAAGACATGCAACAAAGGCTAGACCAACTTGACCGTAATAGAGAGAACGTCACACAAACCAATTTTTGGAACATTTCTTCTTACCCGACTCCAGATCGTAGTTATGATCATTCGCCCATTCAAATGGAAGAGTCATGGGAAAGAGAACCTATTGTATCCAGCGGGGGGAAGCGTGTGAACGTCAAGAAACTTGCGTAGAAATTATTCTAGTTGGAAGATGATGGAGCCTCGGAAGAGCTTGTCGCAGAAATTAGTAGGACCATTCATATGGAACTTAAACAACGTCGTGATAAAGGTTGGGAAACCGACGACGATTCTTATTATGGTGAGTATGAAAATGAAGATGAAGATGATTGTGTTTAAAAGGGCCAACCTTTGGAGATATTTGATGACATTAGTTTTGTTAACTCAACTCTTGATCTTTATAATGATGAAGCACCTATTCAAAAGGTATGTGAGTATGATGAAACTAGTGTTTTACAGAACTTTGCAACAAGGTTTGAGTCCAATGAAGAGGAGTATGTTGAGAATGAAACCGTTATGACCAATATTATGGAAGACCCAATTGAACTTGTGAATGATTGTAATGAAGATGTTGATGTCGAGACTTCGGTTAAGGCAGAAACAGATGAAGAATGGTTGCAAGGTTTGGTAGAGGACCATGATATACAAGAGGTGAATAATTCACTTGAGTTTTTCAAGGATGAAGAGGATTCCGTAATAAAATATATTGTGCAAGGTTTGTCTAACCCTTTGTATATTTTTTCTTCTCCTTTACCTCTTATTGGTTTGAATGTATGTGCTTCGAGAATATTGTTGAATAGCTTTGTTTCTCGATATCCTCCATTACAGATGCTTGATTCTCATACTATGCAAGTTTGTGAACAAGAAACCGTGGAAGTACCCGCCTTCTATATTCTTTATACACTTCCAAGTGTGGACAATAATAAGTATGGGGGAAGCTTTTATCGGTTAATAGCTTCGTTTATGTTTTATATTACTAATATTTGTGTGAAGCTAGTGTTTGCAAAACAGGTGTTATGGGTGGATCCCCAACTTTTCCGGCTATTGGTGTATGGGGAATTCGTCTTACAAGTTGGGCTGACGACTTTAAACCAAGCGCTAAATGGGAGGCAACCCACCGGTTTTGTGTATCTATCTCTATCTTTTTATTTCTCAAGTCTTTTATCTTTATTTTCTTATTTTGTATATTTGCATATCAAAACTCCAACTTTTAGAGATTTTTGAACAATTTAGAATAATCACTAGCCTTTCTAAGTAGATGGAATTTTTTCTTAACGATGAGGTATATATATTGGCTGAGTTGGGATTAGATGCCAACTAAATAGCTTGTTTAGTGTTTATCCTCTATTTTTCCGAAATAGCTATGAGTTGGAGTAATGAGTTTTTATTATTCATTTTCATATTGTGTATATAATTCATGTTATGAATTTCCCATCTTGAACTTTACTTTGAATGACTTGATTTTACATTGAGGACAATGTAAAGTTTAAGTGTGGGGGAGTGTTCTCATATAGAGTTTTTTTTTTAGCCTTGTTATTTTTCCCTTGTGTTCGAAAAAAAAAAAATTAGAAAAATAGAATTTTTTTTTTTGCTTTATACACTCCGAAACCTAGAAATATATGCCTTTAGAATGACACTATCAATCTAAATGGATGGAACCATCTTGGCTGGAGGAGTTGAGGAACCCATTAACTAAAAGGACAGAATTATTCAAGTGTTAGAAATAATATGATAGTTGTTACCATATCTCGGAATATCACCATATCACATTCTATTTTTATTTTTCCATATTTATCTATTGTTCTCTAAGTGCTTTGATGGGTCACTAAACATCGAATTGTTATTACTGCTAGGATGAAATAGAGTGATTGAGTTGCTAAAAAAAAAAAAGAGACCGACTAATTAGACCAATCGGAATAAAAATTACACTTGGATAGCAATATGTGTGTGTTTTCCCTGTCTCTGTCGCCTAAACAAGCGTGGAATGCAGGATCCAAGGGAACTATCATGTAATCTGCTAACAAGAATCATGCGCTTGGATCCAAAAGATATAATCATGATTCATGCTTTCTAGAAAAATAAAAAGTGAAAAAGAAAAAGAAAAAGAAAAAGAAATTATTATTGTTCAATAAAGTCACTCCTGGTTCCCTTGTATATGCCGGTGAGTTGATGTAGAATTAAGATTGTTGATCACTGGTTCCCTTGTATATGCCAGTGAGTTGACACTAGAATTGACCAGTAGCTCAATCCAAAAGGATGCATAGGTTCATCCTTGGCGGTGACCTTCAGACAGATATGGGAAACACCGATCACTTGTTAACATTCACAACATCTACCTCTATATCCATCTTCTTAATCTTTTCATATGTGATTGTGGTTAGTCAGATTCCGAGTATTGTGGTTTGTTCAACTTTCTGAGTAGAACTTAATATATATATATATATATATATTAATTTGGATTTGGATTTGCATCAGGGTACTTCCTCCAATAGCCATTTTGGATTCGTTCATGGATTTGTCACAGGTAGCTGAAGTTGGAAATATAGGTTTTATAGGTAGACCTCTTGTAAACCTTCACGAGACTAAAACTCGTCCACTAGGGACACCTAGGGGTTCAAAGGCTTGTTATTTATGCTAAAAGTGACAGTAGCCTCGACGACACGGAGTTGTTGTATTTTTGTTTTGTTTGATTTGCTCGAGGACTAGCAAAGTCTAAGTGTGGGGGAATTTGATAGGTGTGATAAACACCTAATTTTATATCTAGTATTTATGCTTTCTTTGCTATTTTTCATGTGAATTATGTATTTTACATTTTTTTTGAGTTTTATAGGTACGTTGGAGTCATGTGGTGCAAAAGAAAATAATCCGGAGCTTAATTTATTGTTTGGCAATTATGAAACCGACAGACTCGAAGTTAGCAAGAATAGAGGCCGTCAAGAGTGTCAATAAAGTGGATTCCCTGAAGTCAAGCAGATTACTATGGGGAAACCAAGTTTACAAAGGAATTGAGAAATTACTAGGGGAAGATCACTGTTCCATGAAGTGTTGCTATAGGCAGTCACTGCAAAACTGTTTAGGGCAGGCATAAAGATTATCAGGGGCCACCAGATTTTCTTTATAACTCAGAACAAGAAATAAGGTCGAGAGATTTTCACAAATCAAACTTATCAGTTCCGGACACAACCTTGAGATGACTGCACCATTCTCAACCGGCAAGGTTAGGCTCGATGGCTAAGTATCAAGGGTTCAGAGATAGAGTTCGAATTCAAGACAAGGGATAGGGAGGTCTTGCAAGTTTGGTGATTTTGTTTTAGGAACTGATCTGTCGAGAACTTAGCAGCTAAATACGAGTTCACTTCCATTGATTGATTGTAGACGAACGGAGATTAAAGCAGAGATTTGAGTACTGAAGTTAACAAGGAAAGTTGGGTTGCTGTTGGACTCGAAGAATCAGCAACAAAACAGTATATTCTTGTCCCTAAGCTCGCTGAAAAACTCGTGTTGCTGCCATTGCTCTTTAGGCTGAATGGGTGTGATTAATGGATGTTTCTCAATTATGAATGATTATTATAAATGAATGGGTTTGATTTATATTTAAAATTAACTAACGGGAAGGAGATGGAATGGTTTCGTAAACTAATAGTAGATCATATGGGTATCAGTAGCAAAACGTATTTGAGATGTTTGTTTAAAGTCCTGAACGAGCAAGTAATTCCACAATGTTGAGATATCGACTAAATTACCTACCAGGCTTCATTACTAATGGTTGATCCATGATCAGGTGGTGGAGTTGGTAATGGGATTGGTAATTGGTAGCAGAATGAGGTGATAGATGGTTCTGGTGGCTTAAGTTGAGATGAATTCGGAATCATTGAAGATGGGTTCGATGGAAGGAGGTGATTGAGGTTGAATTGGTATTGGTTATGGTGGAGTCTGAAGCTGTGGGAGTTGATTTGTGCTAATGGGTATTGCAGGTACAGCGAGAGGTGATAGACTGAATTGGTGCAGTGATTCAAGATTATTGTAGTATGGGGATTTTCAGTGAAGAGTTGGTGTTGTGGTTAGGCTGACTCAAGTAACCAGAGAAGAGAGTCGCGGTTGGATGGTTTAAGTTGTGTTGTTGCTGTGGTGCAGAATTGTAGATGTAATGAGTTGAATGGAACAAGGTGCTGCAGTTCAACTGAAGATTAGAGCAGGTGCAGTTTAAGCTGGTAATTGCTACAGCATTGAGGTATACAAGGCATGCTGGTACCGTTGATGCAGTTGAGGTTACAAGGAAGAATACAGTGTTGTTGTTCATGTATTGCAACGAGACCTGATGACTGATGGTGCCAGAATGGTGTGGGTATTGCTTGTTGGCTTGTAGTCATGTTGTAGCTCAGATAGAGGAAGGGCTTGGCAGTGCTGTGAAGTGAAGATGAAATTGTGGTATTAAAGTTGAAGTTGATGTCAAGAAAAAGGGGTTGTATTACAGGGACGATGGAAGAACAACAACTGTTGTTGTTGTTACTGAATTGAAGAATCGATGGAGATTGATGCAGCTTCATTTGCAGGGATGAAATCATGAAACAAATGCAACAAGAGAGTGTTGCAGTTGAGTTTGAGGCGGTGGAAAATGAAATGTATGCTTAGCTTAGGTGAATGTGGAAAATGCAATGCAGGGACTCAGGAGCAAAGCTGATTGGAGTTGTTATAATGCTGCTGTGGATTCAAATAGTTTGGCAGAGGAAATGATTGCAAGTAGATGAATGAGGCAGTGGTGTTGCTTTGAGTTATGGCCTGAGTTGGGAAGTTGGTGGTGAAGTTTAGAAGCTGAGAAGATGAAATGGTGAGAACAGTGAAGTAGGCTGTGTAGCATTGAGGTGAGTTATTGAGCTCAAAGAGGAGATGGTAGTGATGTTGTCTGAATGTTGATAATATGCAGAGCGTGTTGCTGGGGTTGTCTACAAGGGACTGCAATTGACTTTGTTGATTATTGGTAGTTGCAGGAACTGAGGGTACATGTTGGTTTGTTAATTGGCTGGGATTGAAGCTACAGACATGAGCTGAGATGATAAGGAAGTAAGGGTTAGAATCTGTTGCCTCAGGTGGTGATTGCAAAAGGAGTTTAGATATGGCTTGATGGCAGAGACTGAAGCTAGAAACTGAGAAGTAATGGGTACTCAGTGGAGATACTGCATAAACAGTGTGGAAACGCAGTGAGAATGGTGAGCTGGTGGTACCAGTTCTGGTTATCGGATTTCTGAACCGAGAGTGTTAATCATAATATTTCACTGAATCATAAAGGGGGTTCTAGTCGAATGGAAGAGTTGGCGGCCGGATATATGTGCTACATGGCACGCTTTTGGGTGCATTTTCGCAAGAACAAGGAATTTGTTTAGATGGTATTTTGTGATTGTTTGAATTGCAGAGATATGGAGATGAGCTGCTGGGAGTGTGCACTTGATGGTGACAGTTTCCGATGGTTCAGTGGCCGGAGACAATTTTCCGGCGACCGGATTCCGGCCACCTTCCGGCATTGACCCAGTTTTCCGGCGACATCTTTTGGACATAAATTTCACACCGGTAGTTTCCACACATGGGCTTGGTGGAGTAATTGGAGATGGTTTTGAGACTTAACCTAATTTTGAGAAAGTATCCTTTTGGGGAGAAAAGCATATAAATAGAATTTTTTTCTCTAAACCTATATATATCTCCATTAGGGAGAGCTGCTGCTACTTTTGTTTTCTAGGGTTTAGAAACATGATAGGTTTTCACTTCCTTCTTGTTATGAACTCCTATGCCATGAGTAACTAAGTTTTTATTATTGGTTAAAGATGTATTTGGATTTTGAAAACAAGTTTTGATCTTTATGAGTTAGTTTTCTCTCAAAACCATCGTTCACTTTCTACTGATTATAATAATTGCATGATTGATGTATTGCAATATGATTGAATGTTTGTTTAGTTGAGTCTAGAATTGATTGAACATACATCCATATCTATAGCTATTTTAGGGTTCATCATCGAGCGATAACCTTGAATACGAGTAGCATGATATGATTACGGTTTGTAGTGATACACTCTTTTAATCATATGTAGAAATTGACCTTTATCTGAATTGTCATGTGCACTGTATGATAATTGCATTGATTAGCCTATTTCTGAAACTTAATGCTCATAGGAATTAAACTTAATTAACGCAAGGCGTTAGGTTATTCTTTAGGTAGAATTCACATACGCAGCTCTAATGTGTGTGTTGATAAATTTAGGAAATTTACGGAGTATTCTTGCAATAAGGTATTCTACGTCTTTTGATGATAGCGAGATTAAATACGAATTCTATTCATATATTCAAAAACTTATTTACAATTGAAGATGAAATATGTAACCAATATTCTCACTACCTTGATTTGCGTGCTTTATTTATTTATTTATTTGTTTGTTTTTATTTTATTTTAGTTTTAAAAAAATATGAAAACCCCCGATGTTTTATATAGGAAACCGAAACATATTGACAACCTAGTCCTCCCTGTGGGAACGATCCTTTCTTTCCCTTGCTATATTTATATTTTGAGTAGTAAGAAAGTGTAATTTATTTTTGACGCATACGACAGCGATCAAATTTTGGAGTTGTGGGAATTGGTTTGTGCTAATGGGTATTGCAGGTGCAGCGAGAGGTGATGGACAAAATTGGTGCAGTGATTATAGCTTGTTGTAGTATGGGGATGTTCAGTGAAGAGATGGTGTTGTGGTCGGTCTGACTCAATAAACCAGAGAAGAGAGTCGCGGTTGGATGGTTCAAGTTGTGTTGTTGCTGTGGTGAAGAATTATAGTTGTAATAGGTTGAATGGAACAAGGTGCTGCAGTTCAACTGAAGATTAGAGAAGGTACAGTTTAAGATGGTAATTGCTACATCATTGAGGTATACAAGGCATGCTGGTACCGGTGATGCAGTTGAGGTTACAAGGAAGAATGCAGTGTTGTTGTTCATGTATTGCAATAGGACCTGATGAATGATGGTGCCAGAATGGTGTGAGTAGTGCTTGTTGGCTTGTAGTCATGTTGCAGCTCAGATGGAGGAAGGGCTTGGCAGTGCTGTGAAGTGAAGATGAAATTGTGGTATTGAAGTTGAAGTTGCTGTCAAGAGAAAGGGGTTGTATTACAGGGACGATGGAAGAACAACAACTGTTGTTGTTGTTACTGAATTGAAGAATCAATGAAGATTGATGCAGCTGCATTTGCAGAGATGAGATCATGAAAGAAACGTAGCAAGAGAGTGTTGCAGTTGAGTTTGAGGCAGTGAAAAATGAAATGTATGCTTATCTTAGGTGAATGTGGAAAATGCAATGCAGGGACTCAGGAGCAAAGCTAATTGGAGTTGTTATAATGCTGTTGTGGATTCAAATAGTTTGGCAGAGGAAATGATTGCAAGTAGATGAATGAGGCAGTGGTGTTTCTTTGAGTTATGGCCTGAGTTGGGAAGTTGGTGGTGAAGTTTAGAAGCTGAAATGGTGGTGAGAACAGTGCAGTAGGCTGTGTAGCATGGAGGTGAGTTATTGAGCTCAAAGAGGAGATGGTAGTAATGATGTCTGAATGTTGAGAATATGCAGAGCGTGTTGCTGGGGTTGTCTACAAGGGACTGAAATTGACTTTGGTGATTATTGGTAGTTGCAGGAACTGAGGGTACATGTTGGTTTGTTAATTGGCTGGGATTGAAGCTACAGGCATGAGCTAAAATGAGAAGGAAGTAAGGGTTAGAATCTGTTGCCTCAGGTGGTGATTGCAAAAGGAGTTTAGATATGGCTTGATGGCAGAGACTGAAGCTAGAAACTGAGAAGTATGGGTACTCAGTGGAGATGCTGCAGAAACAGTGCGTAAACGCAATGAGATTGGTGAGCTGGTGGTACCAGTTCTGGTTATCGGATTTCTGAACCGATGGTGTTAATCATAATATTTCACTGAATCATGAATGGGGTTCGAGTCGAATGGAAGAGTTGGCGGCCGGATATATGAGCTACATGGCACGCTTTTGGGTGCGTTTTCGCAAGAACAAGGAATTGGTTTAAATGGTATTTTGTGATTGTTTGAATTGCAGAGATATGGAGATGAGATGCTGGGAGTGTGCACTTGCTAGTGACAGTTTCCGATGGTTCAGTGGTAGGAGACAATTTTCCAATTTTCCGGCGACCGGCCACCTTTCGTCAGTGACCCAGTTTTCCGGCGACATCTTTTGGACAGAAATTTCACACCGGTAGTTTCCACACATGGGCTTGGTGGACTAATTGGAGATGGGTTTTGAGACTTAACCTAATTTTGGGAAAGTATCCTTTTGGGTAGAAAAGCATATAAATAGAAAATCTTTCTCTAAACCTATATATATCTCCATTAGGGAGAGTTGCTGCTACTTTTGTTTTCTAGGGTTTAGAAACATGATAGGTTTTCACTTCCTTCTTGTTATGAACTCCTATGCCATGAGTAACTAAGTTTTTATTATTGGTTAAAGATGTAGTTGGATTTTGAAAACAAGTTTTGATCTTTATGAGTTAGTTTTCTCTCAAAACCATCATTCACTTTCTACTGATTATAATAATTACATGATTGATGTATTGCAATATGATTGAATGTTTGTTTAGTTGAGTCTAGAATTGATTGAACATACATCCATATCTATAGCTATTTTAGGGCTCATCATCGAGCGATAACCTTGAATACGAGTAGCATGATATGATTACGGTTTGTAGTGATACACTCTTGTAATCATATGTAGAAATTGACCTTTGTCCGAATTGTCATGCACAATGTATGATAGTTGCATTGATTAGCCTATTTCTAAAACTTAATGCTCCTAGGAATTGAACTTAATTAGCGGAAGGCGTTAGGTTATTCTTTAGGTAGAATTCACATACGCAGCTCTAATGTGTGTGTTGATAAATTTAGGAAATTTACGGAGTATTCTTGCAATAAGGTATTCTAGCTTTTGAGGATAGCAATATTAAATACGAATATATTCATATATTCTAAAACTTGTTTACAATTGAAGATGAAACCTTTATCCAATATTCTCACAACCTTGATTTGCGTGTTTACTTTTTATTGTTTTGCTTTTATTTTACTTTAGTTTATAAAAATAAGAAAACCCCCAGTATTTTATATAGGAAACCGAAACAACTTGACAACCTAGACCTCTCTTTGGGAACGATCCTTTCTTGCCCTTGCTTCATTATATATTTTGAGTAGTAAGAAAGTGTAATTTATTTTTGACGCCTACGACAGCGATCAATACCTCATAGTAGCTACTGACTATTTCACCAAATGGGTGGAAGCAAGGGATTTGGCATGAATTAGGGACACAAATATCTTTAAATTCTTGTTTGAGAAAATCATCTGCAGGTTCGGGATACCGGACGCCATAGTCTCTGTCAATGGCAAGCATCTTGAAGGAAAGAACATAAACATGATGTTTAACGCTTTCAACATTCAGAAAAAAAAGTCTACTCCGATATATCCTAAGAGCAATGGGAAATCGGAGGCAACTAACAAGACGATAGCAATGAACTTGAAAAAGAAGCTGTGGGAATACAAGAAAATATGGTGCGAGCAGCTGCACAACATCCTATGGGCCTACCGTACCACGAGAAGGGCGGCCATGGGAGAAACTCCATTCTTATTAACCTATGGAGCTGAAGCAGTCATCCCAACGGAGATAATGCTGCCAACGATAAAAACAGAGGCATGGGAAAAGAACCTAACAACGTATCTTATGATAGATAAGCTGGATGACCTCGAAGAAAGGCGGGAAGTGGCCTTGCAAAGGATGGTGAACTACCAACGAAGGATGGCTCGTGAATACAACAAACGGGTAATTCCTATAAACTTTTTGGTTGAAGAATACGTACTACGTCAAATACCACCATATCAAAAGAAAGAAGAGTGGGGAAAACTAGCTCCAACGTGGGACGAACCCTACATCATACACGATATTGCCGAGAAGGGTTCATACTACATGAGGAACCTCAAATGAGAAGTATTACAACACCCTTGGAATACAATGTAACTAAAGAAGTACTACCGGTAAGTGAATGGTTATCACTAAGGAGAAGAAGGGAAGGGTCGATGGCCCACCATGTTCTATCCATGATCAAAGGTATTACAAACCTAACTAATCAATGAAAGAAACTTTTTGCTAAGAAAAAGTATATGTTGACCCTCCGTCAGAATTGACGATGAGGCAAGGCACGACATAACTGCGCATATGTCAATCTCGGATCCTAAGGGAAAATGAATCCCTTTAAAAGGCAAATAGTAAGAAATATATCCAATAAAGAGAGATACCTTGTCGAAAGTAAAGCAACCATCGTTGAACACGTAGGGTTACAGGAAAATTATTGCCCACGTAGGGACCCTCGCTGCCACGGTACCTTCTAGCCAAAGGATACCCTAGTAGGACGTTGAATGTTCCACCAAGGTTAAATATACCTTAGCACCTTGTGATGACAAGAATGTGCGAATAATTAGACACAATACTGATGTGATTTTTAAAGTTGTTGTAAAGTGGTAAGAAAGATGTCGTTCCTCTCAGACTTGTGAAGGATTTTTTTAGACTTAAATTCAAAACTAAAATAGAAAACTCACTAATAATAATATCAAACATTGACAAAGTTGATATCAATATTAAAAGAACACTGAGGCTAAGATTCCACTATTTTCCAAGTTCAAAGTGATTTAATCCAATATTTATATTTATGCAAATTTTCTCGTTTAATTTGATTCTAAAATATTGCAACAAATAGATTTTCAAAAGTAATAATTGTAAATACCAAGTATGAAGCATCAAAAGTCTTAAAACTAAGCATACTCCATCAAAATAGATCACAATCACTCAAATAAAAATCATATTCAATAATAGTTCAAGGCAAATAATCATAATAATAATTGTAATAATTAAATAAATAAGAGTTTACCACATTTTGTTGGAAAAATAGCTTCCTCCGTCGCCTCAGCAATGGGGTTTAGCTCCTCATATTAACCATGTTCTCAAAATACATCTTTATTGCTCAAAATTTGATTAAAAAGAAGAGAAGGTATAAAACAGCGTGTTTGTAACAGATATATTTGTTACAGAACCACTGTTACAAAGAAACCTTAACAGAACTGTTGAGAACTCTAAATAATTGTTACAGAAGTTGTGACAAACGATATTGAATTTGAAAGCAAAGGCCACGGTATAAACGACTGTGTTTTTCTCCTGTTCTCTGGTTCTTCTTCAACCTATCGCTGTGATCTCTGAAACTTGATTATTTTTTTGCTCCGCAATTGATAGACGCATTTATGTGTCTATATTAGTCTCAATTCTCTGTAAAGTTAGTACCCATTTTCGTACTTATGATGGTATTTTGTGTATTTGTAGGTATTTTTGGAGAAATAAGCTTTTGCGGCGAAATCGGCTCGAAAAGTTGATAAAGACACCTGGAGGATACTTACTATTCGGACCCTCGGATTGGATAAGGGGTACTTCAATTACTAAGGGACACTCTAATTGCTATTCACACCCTACAATTATTGGCACCCCAGTAATGGATAGGGGCTGTCTTGTCTCCTTCACGTTCAAAAGCAGAAAAAGGCGGGAAAATGGTTCTTCACGAGCAAAATTTAGGGTTCAATTTTTCAGCCATTTGGACGAGATTCAATCGGAAGAATTGGGTTCAATGGACCTGTTTGGAATTAACAGGGCTGGTATGGGCGATGGAATTGTTAAAGTTGGGCTGGATGATCAGTTGTCACTTAACAGGGTAGTTGTTTTTACGGGATAGTTGGTTGATGGTTTAGGTGTTATCTTCTTGTAGATTTTCACGGGAACGACTTAGACTAAGCCTGTTAGGACAATACAGAGAAGGTAAGGCGGCCAGATTCGAAAAAGAAGAGAACAAACATTGAAATAAAACAGGGCAGAGTTATTCTCGGGTTATTGGTTTTGGACGATTTCGTGGATAGAAGGAAAGCTATCTTCTCTATATTTGTCGTACTCTATATTTGGAAGAAGTTTTAGCTGCAGAGACGTGTAAAAAAATAAATAAGAGTAGAGTTTTACATACCTTGGCCGAGAAGAAAGGAAGGAAATAAACCAAAGATGTTCGACTTATTTTGGGTCCCTGTGGTGTATAAATAGGCTGGTTCGAGTCACAAACGGGGGAGTTAAGAGTTTGGGGACCGAACAGAGAGTTTGGAGAAGAAACAGAAAGCTATAAACAAAGAAATCAAGCTCTGCAGTAATTCTGCTGCTGCTGCCATTGAAGAAGAAGAACGAAGAACAATAGGCTACCAACAGTCGCAAATACTGTCGCTGTAGAACGACAGAACCATGGTATCGTTTATAGCTTCTTGCAGTTATCCCTTTAGCCGCTGAGCTTTGTACTTGCAGAACACCTTTAGCAACCAAAAATCGTTGTAAGCAAACTTTATTATTTTTAATACAATGATTAATCAAATTTCTTCCATTTTTCTTCGTATGAGTAGCTAAATTTATTCTCTAGGGTTTTGGAGGAAACTATTTTTGATGAGTGAATTTTAGTAATTATTTTCTTTGGCATAAATACTCCAATATTGTGTTTTTAAATTATTAAAAATTCTCTCTTCTTTGTATGCTTCGTAAAAATTGTTTTGGGTAGTTTCTACCGTTCTTTTATAAGCGAAGGAGGATTAGGCCTTAGAATAGCGACGAAAGTCATAAAAAGAACTTGTATTGTCATATCTTCCAAAGCATGAGATTGGGTTCGAAATTATTTTGAGTAAACTGGAGTATTTTGTCAACGAAATTGTTATTGAGTTTACTATTATTAGAAGTAGTGGAATCCAAAATCCTAGAATCTTCTCTCCTTGGTAAACAAAATCAATTTTAATTAGTTTGTCTAGTATTTTTCTTTGATAATAAAAAAATCAAATCTTCATATGAGTCCGAGAATCAAACCCTGTACTTATCACTTGTAAAACTACATCAGTTTTTGGCGCCGTCGACGCGGACTTGCCTTTAGGTTAGGTTTTAGATTTCTTTTATTTTTAGTTTTTGTAAATATTTTGGTTGTTTAGAATTAATTTTATTTGATTTTATGTTGGGTATTTTTTTAGCTTTTGTGTGTAGGTTTAATTTGACATTTATTGGAGAATAAAACTTGACAACCAAAAAGGTAAGTAAAGATATTCCAATTTTTATTTTATTTTTTCCTTTTTTTTTGTAAATATTGATATTTGGTAGTTTTTTTATTATTATTTTATTTGTACATAGTTAATTTAGAATTCTTTTTATTTTTTGTACATATTTTATTTTATTTATTTAAAAAAAAAAACACGTGCACACACCAATTGCATCGTCAGTCACCGAATTTTAGGAAAACTCGTGGTTTAGTACGGTGAACCCTCTGGGCGTTATCATCCGAAACACCACAAGCCTCAGCCTAGTACCGTTGACCAGTCTTTGACTGTAGGTATATTCTGCTTGAGGTAACCTGAGCCTACCAATTTTAGTCGACCCTGCATTTGCATGTGCACAGAAAATGTCGAGTTGGTATTATAGAGACCAATATTATGATTATTCGACTGAGTATCAAAATGGAAAATATATGTACTATGATCGAAGTATGGATAGTATTTGCGACCACTACCGACCTTCTGAAGGTTATGGTTCTTACCATGGTGATCCCAATTATTATCCGCACGTCCACCAATCATACGAACGGGCGAATGAGCAATATTATAATGAAAAAAATGAGAGCTCTCCATCTTTAGAGGATTTAATCAAACAATTGGGACCAGTTCCTGATAAATATAAAACTCATTCCTTAGAAGATGCACTCAAACAGTTTCAAAAAGTGATGGGTATATCACATAGTGATGAATGTTCAAGTCTTACTTTAGAAGAATCACTTAAGAAGTTCAATGAAACTACACGTGAAAATGCGCGTCAATCTCGAATAATCCTAGATAAACTGAGTGAGACTCTTAATAAGTATGAGGATAAATATGCACCTAAGGATATTGCTCATAATGAACTTGAATTCAAAAATAGTGTTTCCAATCTTACCCTTGATAATACATATAATTATTCACCTAATTTAGAGGATGAGGTTAGATCAAAAAACACTGCATGTTTTGACAAGGTTCAACCATTTAAACCATCTTCTTATGATGATGAGGATAGTGTCGATGAAGAATTTGAAATATATAGTCATAGTGACGAGGAAATTGTTACACCAATTGAGCCTTATGATGATAATGTTGTTTCTAGTTCAAATCCTAATAATATTGATAATTATTCACCTATTCAAAAGGAAATGGATTTGACTAGGGATAACATTATTTTAGATGGTGTAGTTTATCATTGTGATTATGAAGCTGATGATGGCTTAGAGGAAAGAGTTTATCCTCAGACTAGTGTTTTAGAGTCTAGTGATTCGGAAATAATAGCCTCTTCTGAGGATTATAGAAATGTGGAACCACCTAATTTCAACCTAGAAGAAATAAAAGACCATTTCCCTAAATATGATAATTTATAAATTAAGGAAATTGTGACTAGTTCGTCCAAGGACATTGAGAACTCTAAGTTTGGGGGTGAATATCATTTTCCCCTTGGTTTTCCTTTAACTCTTACAAAGGTCCCTAATTTGGGACTTAACGTTTGTGCCTCTACCATCTTAAGAGACTATCTTCATGCACGTTTTCCTGAACCTAAATATGTCCAGAAAGAAACTCAGTTGATAGAAACCCATCCTCTGGTTGATATGGTTAATCCGGTCCATGATACCATAATTGATTTTGTTATCCCACCAAAATTTTATTTACCAAATGTGGGAGTATCTCAATTTGAAATGTGTCATTATACAGTTTTTATAACTAAACCTAATTATGTTAGGAAATTAAAAATGTCGACACATTTTCTTAAGAATGACCATCACTTTCATTATGGTCAACTATGTAAGTCAAATCAAATTGACTTTAAGGATCCACAATTGTTCAGGTTATTATTATGTGCTTCTAAGTTTTTACTTGAGTTTTTCCAGACTATACAACCTGATCTCCAGGATCCTTCTTATGAGGAAACTCAACCATTGAAAACATTTTATTTAGACCCCTTCATAGAACCTGAGCTCGAACCACAACTAGATGTAGTTGTCTTAAAAAGGAAACTAGATAAGGGTGTGCGTTATTTGATCATTTTCTTGGCATTCCTTTTATTTGTGGTAGCTTTATTCAGTTTTGATGACCCACATAGGTTCCGACTATTGCTATATGATTTTATGTGGTGACTAATTCTACCAGCGTCTGGCTGAAGACATTAAACTTAGCGCTAATGGGAGGCAACCCACAAATGGTGATATTAAGGTCCCTCTGGAGGACCCTGCTGTTGTTGTGTATTGCTTTTATTTTTGTTTTATTTTCTTTCTTTCTTGCTCCCATGGAAGAATTGCTACGCTTCATCCAGGTACTATCTTTCTGACTTTCCTCTTTATTCCTCTTGTTACTTATATTTTTGGTACTGCACTTTAATTTGAAACATTGAGGACAATGTTAGGTTTAAGTTTGGGGGTGAGGGAAAAACTTTTAGTTAGTTTTTAATAAAAAATTAAAAAATAATAATTAAAAAAAAATAGAAAAATAGAAACTTAAAAGCCTAGAAATTTGTGCCAATAATTAGGATGACACTAACCAGTCTAAGTGAATGGAAACATCTTGGTTGTAGGAGTTAAGGAACCCAATAACAGAGTCTATTCATAAAAAGACAGAGTTCAGGAGTTACAATGGAATCATCACACTACGTTCTATTTTTATTTTATTTTATTTGAAAAATTATATGTTTCTTTAAGTGATTTGGTGGGGGCCAACACATCGAATTGTTACCAATGCCGGGATGAAATAGAGTGATTGAGTTACTAAAATAATAAAGAGACCAGACCAATCAGACCAAACGGAATAAAGTTCTATATAATAAAAAAAATAAAAATAAAGACACTTGGGAATAGCAATATGTGTGTGTTTTCCCTGTCTCCGTCGCCTAAACAAGCGTGGAATGCAGGATCCATGGGAACTATCATGTAATCTGCCGACAAGAAGCATGCGCTTAGATCCAAAAGATCAAATCATGCAGTCTAAATGGAAAAAAAAAAAAAGATGAAAGATGAAAAAAAAGATAAGTTTATTATTGTGCAATAAATTATTGACTGCTGGTTCCCTTGTATATGCCAGTGAGTTGATCTAGAATTAATATTATCGACTGTTGGTTCCCTTGTATATGCCAAGCATGTTGATATTAGTCCAGACCAGTATCTCAATCCATTAGGATTCATAGGTTCATCTTGGCGGAGGCCTTCAGACAGATATGGGAAACACCATTGACCTTAAGAAAACATTGTTTTGTTTTATCTATCTCTATAATCCATCTTCTAAATCTATTCATTTGTGTGATTCCAATTATTGATGTCCATAGTGCGATTATTGATAGAACTCTGTCACTTATATATATGAATATGACTCCCATCCGGGTACTTTCTCTTGTGATCAGTTAAAGTAGGCCAACCAAGGAGACTCATTAGTGTCGTTCCTGAGTTCTTCACAGATAGCTAGAGTTTGTAATAAATGGTTTTGTAGGTACACCTCTGGTAAACCTTCCCGAGACTATAACTCAGCCACTAGGGCCACCTAGGGGTTTAAAGGCTTATTGCATACGCTAAATGCAATCGACGATGCCTGCGACAGTAAGTTAGGATTTCATTTTGTAGATTTGATTTGCTCGGGACTAGCAAATAATAAGTTTGGGGGTATTTGATAGACGCATTTATGTGTCTATATTAGTCTCAATTCTCTGTAAATTTAGTACCCATTTTCGTACTTATTATGGTGTTTTGTGTATTTGTAGGTATTTTTGGAGAAATAAGCTTTTGCGGCGAAATCGGCTCGAAAAGTTGATAAAGACACCTGGAGGATACTTACTATTCGGACCCTCGGATTGGATAAGGGGTACTTCAATTACTAAGGGGCACTCTAATTGCTATCCACACCCTACGACTATTGGCACCCCAGTAATGGATAGGGGCTGTCTTGTCTCCTTCACGTTCAAAAGCATAAAAAGGCGGGAAAATGGTTCTTCATGAGCAAAATTTAGGGTTCGATTTTTCAGCCATTTGGACGAGATTGAATTGGAAGAATTGGGTTCAATGGACCTGTTTGGACTTAACAGGGATGGTATGGGCGATGGAATTGTTAAAGTTGGGCTGGATGATCAGTTGTCACTTAACAGGGTAGTTGTTTTTATGGGATAGTTGGTTGATGGTTTAGGCATTATCTTCTCGTAGATTTTCACGGGAACGACTTGGACTAAGCCTGTTAGGACAATACAGAGAAGGTAAGGCGGCCAGATTCGAAAAAGAAGGGAAGAAACATTGAAAGAAAACAGGGCAGAGTTATTCTCGGGTTATTGGTTTTGGAAGATTTCGTGGATAGAAGGAAAGCTATCTTCTCTATATTTGTCGTACTCTATATTTGGAAGAAGTTTTAGCTACAGAGACGTGTAAACAAAGAAAGAAGAGAAGAGTTTTACATACCTTGGCCGAGAAGAAAGGAAGGAAATAAACCAAAGATGTTCGACTTATTTTGGGTCCCTGTGGTGTATAAATAGGATGGTTCGAGTCACAAATGGGGGAGTTCAGAGTTTGGGGACCAAACAGAGAGTTTGGAGAAGAAACAGAGAGCTACAAACAAAGAAATCAAGCTCTGCAGCAATTCTGTTGCTGCTACCATTGAAGAAGAAGAACTAAGAACAATAGGCTGCTACCAACAGTCGCAGATATTGTCGTTGTA
Organism: Papaver bracteatum; assembly: GCA_023529315.1. Lineage (NCBI taxonomy): Eukaryota > Viridiplantae > Streptophyta > Magnoliopsida > Ranunculales > Papaveraceae > Papaver > Papaver bracteatum. The sequence goes on along the minus strand of JAJJWX010005377.1, from coordinate 929,707 downwards.
GAACGATAGAACCAGGGTATCGTTTATAGCTTCTTGCAGTTAGCCTTTTAGCCGCTGAGCTTTGTACTTGCAGAACACCTTTAGCAACCAAAAATCGTTGTAAGCAAACTTTATTATTTTTAATACAATGATTAATCAAATTTCTTCCATTTTTCTTCGTATGAGTAGCTAAATTTATTCTCTAGGGTTTTGGAGGAAACTATTTTTGATGAGTGAATTTTAGTAATTATTTTCTTTGGCATAAATACTCCAATATTTTGTTTTTAAATTATTAAAAATTCTCTCTTCTTTGTATGCTTCGTAAAAATTGTTTTGGGTAGTTTCTACCGTTCTTTTATAAGCGAAGGAGGATTAGGCCTTAGAATAGCGACGAAAGTCATAAAAAGAGCTTGTATTGTTATATCTTCCAAAGCATGAGATTGGGTTCGAAATTGTTTTGAGTAAACTGGAGTATTTTGTCAACGAAATTGTTATTGAGTTTACTATTATTAGAAGTAGTGGAACCCAAAATCCTAGAATCTTCTCTCCTTGGTAAACAAAATCAATTTTAATTAGTTTGTCTAGTATTTTTCTTTAATAATAAAAAAAACCAAATCTTCATAAGAGCCCGAGAATCAAACCATGTACTTATCACTTGTAAAACTACATCAGCAATGCTCCTAAAACTCCCCAAAGTGAACGTACCACTTCCTTGACCTTACAACTACCTATATATACCCACAACAACCCCTTAAAACTCGAGTTAACTCTTCCAAACTTAAATATTTTTCTTCGGCCAAAAGTCACGAGAATAACTCTATGCAGCTTCTTTACGCGTCTTTCAAACCAAATCCAACATCTCAGAATCTGTATAGGATACTACTGAATCTAACAGCAAGCTCTTCTTCCTTATCTCCACGTACTTTCCATGAATGTGAACTTGAACTTCCGAGAATACATGAAACTCCCTGTTTTAGCCCATTCGATGATTTCGTCCTCTATTTTAGAATCTAAAGGGATTATCATTCTGTTTCGATGAATCAAGATAATCCCAATCTATCTCCACGTCAAACTCCGACTAAAACTGGCATAGTCATCAATCAGAACCCGGTAAACTTCCAACGCCTCTATTTTCTTCTCCCGGCCTAACTAGCCTAACTCATTCGATCCAGACAAACATACCAGCCCTGTTATGCTCTAAGAAGTCTAGTCCAATGAAAATAAGCCATTGAATCTCCTTATAAATCGCTCAAAACTCGAACTCCAATTCTGCTTCGCTGCTGCCATTGTTTCCCACCAAATCTAAGTCTCGGACTATGATCAAAGTATAGTAGTTTAGTATTAGAAATCACTGAATAACCTCGAAGATGAAAAATGAAGAAATTTGCAAGGGTGTGTGAAGTCTGACAGATCCTATTTACTCGCAGTATTTACCATTCTATCTTACTAAACTATATCGTAGGATGTTAGTAGTTTAATATTACGAACAAGAAATTTCGAGTTCAATCCTGTCTTGGTTAAACTCTTGAAATATGTTCAAGCAATGGATATTCGTAGATCCTTAGCAATCTTAGATAAAACAATTTATTGTTCATAAACTATTTTTGTTTCAAGTTGATCATTTGGAAATTGCCCAAGCAACAATGCATATTGTCTATGGCTATTGTGAATGTTTCAAATTTAATTATGAGAGATATGGAACTTATTGGAACAAGGTAAACATACTTGCATGTATAACCTTGTAATAGGGTAAAAACTGATCCTGGATAAATTCTATAAAGTGTTGAGATCAAAATGTGTTGAGATCAAAATGATCCTAAATTCTAAAAACTGATCCTGGATAAATTCTATAAACTGATCCTGGATAACCTTGTAAAGTGTTGAGATCAAAATGATGAATTCTATAAAGTTTAGTTTTATGACTTGTATCAGAATGTAGAATTTGCTTGCAAATTATAAGCTGTAAATCCTGGATGATTTCTGAATACTTTTTTTAATAACCGGGAAAAATGCTCCCTCTCTGAAATATATTGAAAAATCTATTTATACAAGTCATGTTCGAACAAACTGATCTCGTTGGAAGTGGGAGTTGTGAAGTAGTGGGTGAATGGTGAAAAATCGGGTCTTATGGTTATGGGAGGACTAGACGGTTTGTACTCCCACTACTCCTCTACCTGTCACCTACCCGTTATTCCAGACACTTTATCTTAATGGGCGTGTTACATGTCGCACGCTGTAAACCGTCATACCAATACCCTAATGAACATCCCCCAGTTGTGACATGTTTGATGTCTCGAGTATTTTAGTAGAAAGTAGCACTTAGTTATGACTAGCATGATTTATATTACTAAAGATGTCAGGTAAAATCCTACTCGTATAATTTGGTTTACCTGGATGAGGCCTTGCTGTGAGTCCTCATAGGAGAAGGATGACCGGTATCCATTATGACATCTCATTGGTCGACTCAAATTAGATCTAATCCGATTAAATAAGCTAGCCAAGTTGGATGGTTGAGATAATTTGCGGCAGTATATGTTAATTCATGAAATCACGTAATCAGAAAATTTAGATGTGAGACCCATACTAAAACTGCTGTAAAATTCTCATACGGACTCGAATTTTGATGATCCGCCCCTCCATTCTTATCAGAAAATAATTTCATATCTACTTATGAGGGAATATTTAGGTTTTGAGCTCGTTTAAGATGTGAAAACAGCCCGACAATAAAAACTCAAGATGATTTCAGGAGGAATTCTGTCAGTTTTCACCCAGGATTGAATCTAACCCATCTAATTCGTCCGGATAAGTTGAGCGGTTGTGATCAACTTAAGACTGTCATGAGTGGTCTTAACCTAATTAAGACCCTTTTGGGACTGCTCGACTGGATTATTTTGGCTAGTAATTGTGAACACTTCCTGCGGGTAAGGAGAGTTCTGATTGGTTGGGATAATAGAGGGCCCGTCCAGGAACATCATGGAACTTGTTTGGTCGCGCCAGGAAGGGGACAGGCTTTCCAAATCGAACGGCCAAGCCATATGACCGTGATTGTTTCTTCCTGGTTTCCCATTTTCTTCTTGGGTTCTGATTTTTGGTAGAATTATATTTATACTAGCTCCAGGGGCCGGTTTCCTAGCTTGCATAGGTTTAGTCTCGACCAACGGGGATCGAGATATCGTGCAGGCTCCATTTTGGGGTAAAAAAACTAATTTTTGTAAATTGGCAAAATTAGGTCAAAAATTGAATTTTGTGAATCGACACAAAATTGATCAATTTTTGGTGAATTTTGCACGTTGATACAAAATCGCTAATTTTTATCTTGGAGAGCAGCGCAGCTAGCGCGTCCCTGGATGAGTACCTTCATGCGTACCTTAATCCTGACACCTCGGGAAATTCATGCTACCCAGCTGAGAGTGAACATTAATTGTCATATCATGTCAATATTTAGAGTTCAGCCGGGAACATAGCATAGGATAGATACTCAGCAAGCTCCGGCATTAGTGAATACATCTAGGAGCTTATTATGCAACAGCCCCGACATTAGTGAATAATGCATCAAGGATCTTAAATACTCATTAGGCTCTATACTAGTGAACAATTCATCTAGGGGCTTGAGTTTCAATACAAAATGAAAAGAGACATAGGCACTCATCAGATTTTGATATATTCTTCAAATTCCCTACGGAATATAGACATATCAAGGTATAATACTTCTGATGCCGGGTCAGGTAAACATACTTTTACGGTTTCTCCCTAAACTAAAAACCACCATCAACAAACCTACTCAGTTTAAATTTCGTAAAATGTAGAGGTTTGCAAACCTGGTTTGTGAACCATGTTTGGAAACCATAATAGGAAATTTAGTTTTCCTATATCAGTCAAAACCATAATAGGATATTTGTTGAAATGGCCAGTGATGCGAATAGTTTCATGAGCCATTTCTTTGTCAAGTAGTATCACTACTAGAGGGAGAATTTGTATGTACTGAAAAAGCGGGGGTCTAACAACCTCACCTGATATTTTGATTAGCAATCTGTATGGACAACTCCGAGTTGTTTTCTAGAGAATCAACTAGACTCAATCAATAGAAAATATCTCAAGGAGTTATTATCTCAATCTCTCGATTTGATTTACTCAAGCAAATATGATTCGCGAGTCTAATCAAAGATAGATAACTTGGATGGTACCAAAGACCAATATCCAAGTGTCAATCGATTTAAATCAACAACCAATAAGGTCGGATATTCTAATCAATTGAACAATGCACAACCTGTATTATTTCAATTATATAACAAAATATAATGCGGAATATAAATAACATAGACACCAGAATTTTGTTAACGAGGAAACCGCAAATGCAGAAAAACCCCGGGACCTAGTCCAGATTAAACATACATTGTATTAAGCCGCTACAGATACTAGCCTACTCCAAATTAACTTCGGTCTGGACTGTAGTTGAACACCAATCAATCTCACACTGATCCAAGGTACAGTTATGCTCCTACGCCTATGATCCCAACAGGATATTGCGCACTTGATTCCCTTATATGATCGCACCCATAACCAAGAGTTGCTACGACCCAAAGTCGAAGACTTTAGCAAACAAATTTGTCTCACACAGAAAAGTCTACAAGATAGATAAATTAGTCTCCCACGAATAAACCTATGAGTTTTGTTCTGTATTTTGATAAATCAAGGTGAACATGAACCAATCAATAAAACCAGACTTATATTCCCGAAGAACATCTCAGTTTTATCAATCACCACACAATAGTCTTAATCGACGCAGCGAAAATAGATATTGTGGAATCACAAACGATGAGACGAAGATGTTTGTGATTACTTTTATATCTTACCTATCGGAGATAGAAATTTCAAGCCAGTTATTACAATTGTACTCGTACGATAGAAACAACAAGATTAGATCACATAACTACAAGAAAAGTAGTATCGGCCTGGCTTCACAATCCCAATAAAGTCTTTAAGTCGTTAACCTGGTTTTAGAAGAAGAAAACCAAAGGTTAAAGGAGAATCGATTCTAGCTTAGCAAACTAGTATCACACAGAATGTGTGGGGATTATATTTCCCAGTTGCTAGAGTTTTCCCTTATATAGTCTTTCAGATCAGGGTTTGCAATCAATGTTAGCCTAGTAACAAAGCATTCAATATTCACCGTTAGATGAAAACCTGATTAGATACAAGATAATATCTATCAACCGTTAGATCGAAAACTTAGCTTGTCATACACACATGTACTTGATGATTTGGGTTTGTGTAACTGTACCCAAACGTGTACAATAGTTGGTTTAATATTAGTCAACCAAATGGTTATCCAAATGATAACTTTCATATCAACCATATTCTTCTTCACCATAACTAGTCCAAATGACTTAAATGAACTAGTTACAGAGATTTTGAATTGCTATGAGATCTTATGTACTACACAAGACATAACTGAAGCAAAAACGATGTGATTCACTCGAATCGATATATGAACTATAAAGCCACGGTTTTCAATAGTATTCCTTAGATAATTTAAATAAGTTCACGAACATCGTTTCTAGACATAACCACTCAAGTTCGTGCACTGGGTTTGCGGACTCAAATAAACCCTTGGGGTTCACAAACTCCAGCAGAAATTATCGTATTCGAGAACTTCCGTCAGTTCGCGGACAGATTTCGCATACTGAAACCGATCTACAACTCCAGCAGAAATTCTCGGGTTCGAGAAATACACACGTTCGTGGACTGCGTTCGCGGACTGCGTTGACTTCTCAAGTTCCGGTTTTCACTTGATTAACAAAGTTCAAAAACTTCGGTTCAAGTGCTAAGGACTTATACATATATGTGTTACCACAACAATGTTTATATCCCCTAGTGGTTATATTGTCTAAACTCTCATTTCAATCATTGAAACATTCTCAGATGACGTCATATAGTTGTTATTCACAAACTAGTTTTCGTCAGAGCAATTTCCAAAGTGATTGAAACATAACATGACTTTCGTCACTAGGAAAAGATGAACTTGGCTAAAGCGAAAGCTTTACCAACACACATTTCAAGAAATAGATAAGCGAGATATACTCAGCTCGAAATATCGCATGTGCATATCTTTAGTCTATATAGTAAAACGACTTTTGTCTCAAGATAGGAGATAGAGTAGATAGACTTTTGAGTGATAGATAAGTTCAAGTCTCCACATACCTTTTAGTCAATGAAGATCCACTGGTTCCTTGAGTAGTCCTTCGTATTGTATGATGATTTCCATGGAGTTCTTGAGCTCAACTACACTTTCTATCCTAGTCTGAGACCTTAGCTATAGTAGACTAGAAATCAAGACTTTATAGTTTTGATCACTAATATTAACAAACATGCTTGAGATAGCAATGCATGCGAGTTCGACCGAGCAGTGTTCTAATAATCTCCCCCTTTGTCAATTTTAGTGGCAAAACTATTAATACATATGGAATACAGAAAATATATAAATAAACTTTGTAGCTCCTATTCCACATGTCTAATCTTCAACAATACTCGAAATCTTCGTCACTTCCAAGTAGTCTAATGATCCCAAAGGTTGTAAGTTTAACATCATCGTTGTTGAAAATCCGTAGCTATAACAATGAGGAAAGCATTAGTTCTCAATCATTGTTATACAGTTCCCCCTTAGTTAATACTCCATCTCACATGGAAACCACTCCCCCTTACATAATGATCCGGAAACCATATGTATTTGTAGTGTGAACTACATATTAATTCTCCCCCTTTTTGTCAATAAAATTGGCAAAGGTACAAGAACGGGATCCTAATGAAATTTCCGTAAGAGACATTTCATGACCAAAGGTAAATGTATATCATCTTGTTTAGATTCAATCATAAATCCGAAGCTAAATGCATTCATCAAGGAGTTTATAAAGACACAAGATAACCCCTATAATATTCCACATCCGCACTCCCCATAAAGATTTGGCAATTAAGCACAAGTTCAAAAGAACTCTCCCCCATAAAATGTCATTCCCAAAGGAACAACAAGAGCGACCTTAATTTCAAAAGAAAAGAAGGATTTCTTTATACTCAACAAATTACATACAAGTATGAATTTGAAATCCAACATGAAATATCCAATCAAATTAACCAAAGCGAACCAAGATTAATTTGACTAAATATGCTCAACACAATAAAACTTTTGGAGACTTAATACACCGATTAGATTACTCACGAGTAAACCCATAATTAATCTAACCGGATTACTCAATTAAACTAATCACAAAAGTAATCAATTTAATCGTTTATACTCACATAAGAAATTTTACGGAGCGATGACTAAGTTAATCATGAAATAACCAACCCAATCAATCATGCTCAACATGAGAAGAACTTACGGAGTGCTAACTAAATAACCATACTAGATGATTGATTTAGTTCATTTGGGCTCAACATAAGAGATTATGGAGCCCCGACTAAGATTATCATAAGACATGTCAACCTTAACCGTACATGTACTCAACATAAGAAAACTTATGGAATACAAACTAAATAACCACACAAGTTGATTAATTTAGTTCTTAATGCTCAACATATAGCATCTCATGGAACAACCAACCATGCCAATAAGGAATCGACTTAGTCGTATCGTGCTCAACATAAGATACACAATGGAGCCTTCACGGTAATACATAAAAATGGATCAATAAGGATCTATACCGTGGATAACACAATGATTCATTCTATGTTTCCATCACCATTTGCACAATGACACACAATAGACATAATCCTTGAATCACAAAAGATTTTAACCTATCTTATATCAATAATTAACAATATAGGCTTAATTTTTGTGTTTGTCAAAAGTCCATTCATTCTTTTATCAATATTTGCATATCAATTCACGGACGACTTTACTTTTGACAAAATATGGGACAATCAAGTTCATGGACGTAAACACACATATCCCATCAAAATATGGCAATATTTAAAATCAAAAGATTAATACTGCAACCATCATCTTCCAAACAAATTTAGAATTTTTAAACCAAAAAATCTAAAAACAAGAAGATGAAAATCATTGGATATAGCTATGTGTAATCACAATAATGGCTATTCCAAAACACTAGTTATTCTTCTAAACAAAAGAGAAACAGTAGAAGATTTACTAGACATTAAGAAATCAGAGTTCATTAAGAACCTCGTATATTTCAATGAAACCAACAAAGAATGTATCGATGATTTCCTTTATTCTCTTGACCGTAGACACACCATGTTCGTGAGTTAGAACACTAACTTTGCGATCAACCACCCGAGCAAGCTGTCTGGCTTTGGCACAGTCCATGATAAGCTTCTTTTGATTCCGTATCAGAATGTTCTGATTAGCAAGGATTCTGGCCTGACCATCTAACAGTTGGTTTATTTGCAATTGTGCAAACTCGACCCTTGAATCATTCAGAAAACAAGTTAAATCCTTGACATAAATCATCAATCCAGGAGTTGTGATCCTTTATTTCAAGCAACTTCTTTAGACCCAGCTCCTGAATCAACTTACGTTCCTGATTATCTTCCTCCATATCAAGACGCATAATCTCTTGAGATCTTGCAGAGTTCTCCATAGATTTTTAGAGAAGGAAGAACACAATATAGAACAAGTATATATGCATTCGTAAACGAGAGTAAAAAACTCGGGTTTTGAAAAACCCTAGATACTCACAAGAGGAGGATGCGGATGTTCCTGGACTTTTAATAAAAGGACTCAAACAGAATTAATATACAACATACTTGAGTATTCCCCAATTATTTTCCTTGCACCTCTCAAGTTAGAAACAAGGAAAGAAATACCTGGAATCAGGTAGTTGAGTGGAAGTTAATTCCACTATGATCATCAAGAAAGAAGTTGTATATATCATCTGACCGTTTGACCTTCATTTTCTTCGCCTTTCTTCGGTTGATATTCATCCCTGAAGGATAAAACATGGCGGTTTTAACAAATCCATCAGATGGATTTCTCTGAGGACTAAGTCTAGGACCTCTTGTAATGGGTTCAAGAGGATCAGAATAGATAGGCATTCTAGGCTTAGATTTACCAAAAACATTCTTATAAGTACAGGGAATGCTTTTCTTAGCAACATAAGAACTTATGCCAGAATGTATTTGAGTCCTAAGATTATTTCTAGAATAGAGATCATTCTTATAAGGTTTCTGATTTCTGGTGGACATGCGATTCACTGCGTTAGTCGACCGAATATTTGTTCTATTGATAATGAAGAGAAGCAAATTACGAAGCTTAGAAATTTTTTTCCTTCTTGCAAAACAATGGATAGCATAGTGATTATGTTTCCCACAAAAAATACAGATTCGAGAGGAAGAAGCAATAACTGGCACCTGTTTAAACTCCATAGCCATATGAGAAGATTGCAAGTTATGTAAACTTTTCTTGACACAATCTTCTTCTGGAGAATACTTTGTCTTGTACAGAACAACTCGAGAGTTAGTTTGTACAAAGGATTTTCTCCTTAAGACAGAGTTTTCCTTTTCCAATGATTTGCATTGTTCATGGGCTAGAGTAAGAGATGTACATAGTTTCCCTTTTTTAGCACGAAGTCTGTTGAGATCTGATGAATGAGTCTCGAGCAAACGTTTTTCTCTACTTGAGTCCTCTTTAATAATATCCTCAAGAGTACTAATCTTTTCACGCTAGAGAGTAGTTTCTTAAAGAATTTTGTCAATATTCTTAGAGAAGGACTTAATGATTTTATAGAGATCACGTTCTTGATCAAGAGACTTTTCAAATTCATCAATGAGCTGATCATGATTAATAAAATTAATATATTCAGTCGTATGTCTTAAAATTCTGGTTAGCTCCTTTTCAGCTTCTGCCAGAGTGTCACATGCCTCATAAAAGGAAAAAATGTCATTATCACATTGAAAATTCTTTCTACCTCGGGATTCGGAAGAATCAACTAAGGACTAATCCTTTGAGGTGTTTCCAAGACACTTGACATGTTCAAAAGATTTAGGAGAAATTTTGGTATGCGCAACAGAGATTTCGTCCACAGACTCAGATTGCCACAAACACATACTTGTAAGGTCTTAAACGTGTTTGCCTGCTCTGATACCAATTGAAAAAGCGGGGGTCTAACAAACTCACCCAATATTTCGATTAACAATCTGTATGGACAACTTCGAGTTGTTTTCTAGAGAATCAACTAGACTCAATCAATAGAAAATATCTCAAGGAGTTATTTTCTCAATCTCTCGATTTGATTTACTCAAGCAAATATGATTCGCGAGTCTAATCAAAGAGAGATAACCTGGATGGTACCAAAGACCAATATCCAAGTGTCAATCGATTTAAATCAACAACCAATAAGGTCGGATATTCTAATCGATTGAAAAACACACAACCTGTATTATTTTAATTATATAACAAAATATAATGTGGAATAAAAATAAAACAGACACCAGAATTTTGTTAACGAGGAAACCGCAAATGCAGAAAAACCCCGGGACCCAGTCCAGATTAAACATACACTGTATTAAGCCGCTACAGACACCAGCCTACTCCAAATTAACTTCGGTCTGGACTGTAGTTGAACCCTAATCAATCTCACACTGATCCAAGGTACAGTTATGCTCCTACGCCTTTGATCCCAGCAGGATACTGCGTACTTGAATCCCTTAGATGATCTCACCCACAACCAAGAGTTGCTATGACCCAAAGTCGAAGACTTTAGCAAACAAATCTGTCTCAAACAGAAAAGTCTACAAGATAGATAAATTCGTCTCCCACGAATAAACCTATGAGTTTTGTTCCGTCTTTTGATAAATCAAGGTGAACAGGAAACAATCAATAAAACCAGACTTATATTCCCGAAGAACAGCTCAGTTTAATCAATTACCTCACAATAGTCTTAATCGACGCAGCGAAAAAAGATATTGTGGAATCACAAATGAAGAGACGAAGATGTTTGTGATTACTTTTATATATTGCCTATCGGAGATAGAAATTTGAAGCCAATTATTACAATTGCACTCGTACGATAGAAACAACAAGATCAGATCACACAACCACAAGAAAAGTAGTATCGGTCTGGCTTCACAATCCCAATGAAGTCTTTTAGTCGTTAACCTGGTTTTAGAAGAAGAAAACCAAAGGTTAAAGGATGGGGAAAAACGATTTGCTGGTTTTTACGGAATTGAAGAGCCGACCGTGTGGGGACTCCTTGAACCGAGCGAAATGTTGAACCTCACACAGATGCACTGCAAGAAGGGAGTTCTTTGAATTCGAGAAATCAATCTGTAGTACTCCGGCCTAAACCAAGACAATGGCCGTTCCAGAGTAAATTCGGTCATAAGAGAGGATGGGTTGATCTGTAGGAGGGAAGCTGAGAAATGCGTGAGATCAATGGTGATCTGAGATAGTAGGTGTGTTGTAAATTCTGCGTGAAAATGCTCTGAATGATTGAAATTTGTCTGATTGAGAGTGATTTCTGTGAGTTCGTGTAGATGAGATCGTCGGTATGAAATTTGATGATAAATTTCTCGTTTAGGCGAAAGTTGCTTGAATCTTCGAATTATTCGAATCTTGTTCAAGGTTTTTCGATGTTCTTCGATGATGTTCTTTCAATCAGGATTCAGAGACATTTTATAATGCCGGAATTGAAAACACCATGATCCCATGAAGTGTGACAGTTGATGGAATCAGAGAGTGGGAAAGTGGGAAATCATGTTAAACCAATTACTCATCGTGCGGAGACTTGGTTAATTTTCCATCCACTACTTCTGATGATTCCTCCAACTGATTACACGACTTTCTCACATTCTCATCGTGGGTGAACACACGTGCCGTAGACCGCCAGACCAAAAACCTTAGTTAATATCCCCCCATTGTGACACGATTGAAATCTCGTGATAGTGGAGTCAGTTGCTGACTTTGCGGGACGATGAGTCCATGTAGTGCTGAGTTGATCACGTTGTGTCAAATGTTCCGAAACTCATGAATTAAATGTATGTCTGCTGAGACGAGGTACCATAACCTAAAACGAGCAAACTGTGTTGCTGAACTATCGAATATTGATAGTTGAACCAATATTCTTTGATTCGAGCAAATATTGCTAGCCTGAGTGAATATTGCCGGTTCGAGCAAATATTGCCAGTTTGGGCAAGCATTTCTCCTTTGATGAATTTATTGGTAGCAGGACCAAATAAAATAATAATTTAATTTACTGACTGCTGAGTCGAGCAAAATAAATAAGAATGTTGATCATGGGATCAACATAAAATTATTAAAGTGTTTGAATCTGCTCAGAATCACGTTTCTGCAGAGCTCTGGATTCAAAACCCTAATTTCACCGAAATGATGATTTATTGAAAATCAACACGGGACCGGCTACATTGGATGACGGGTTCACCATGTAATGCCCAGATGCTCGAATGAGTAGAAAAATATCAAAGTCTCTTGAGGACTAGTTGGTGATATAATGATTAAATGCTGGTTTAATCACTTACTGAAATAATGCTCGTGTGAGCGACAAATAATAAAACCTGGTATTATGAAAATGTGAAGGACCGACCAAGAGGTCATGAGACCGCCTCTCGGTGCGTGCGGGACCCAGTGGATGGTCGTTTGAGCAAACTTCCAATAGTTTGGAAAGAGTTTGAACCTAATATGAGCAGTTGAGCAAATTAGGTTAAAGTCAGTAAAACATGCGGGATCAGCTGTTTGCAAGCCTCAGGGTCACCCTTGGTCGGTCAAGGGGATGTGCCCGTTTCACCACAATGTTCATGTTTCAGTCCTGAGAATTTTGATATTTTCTGGTGCACGTTTGAGCAACATTTGGAGAAAATATGCAAAATCCATGGTTTTGCTGAAACCGGGAACAACACATGAGATGAGGGAAAATAAATAAAACAAGGAATTACAAGGTGCGGGACCGGCCACGGCTAGGGCATGGCCGGGCCGGGCCGACACGCGTGATCTGCGTGCTTTTCCCAGTTTCATGTGATTTTATGTATTTTTATGATTTTAAGGGAATTTTACATGAAATCAAAGGGATTTATTGAAAACCAATATTTTGCTGAAATCAGAGAGTTTTCATGAAATCATGTAACAAAATACCAAATAATAACAAAACAAGAGGTATGTGGGACCGGCTGAAACCCTAATTAACGCCCTTTAGTAGAATTGACGTAAAATTGTCATACGGACTCGGATTTTGATGGTCCGCCCCTCCATTCCATACGAAAAATAATTTCCTATCTCCCAACGCGTGAATATTTAGGTTTTAAGCTCGTTCGGGAGGTGAAAACATCCCAAGAGTAAAATTCAGGAAGATTTCAAGGGATCAGTCTCATAGTATTTTTTTCTAATTTTATCATGTTTGGTAAACTCATGTGATAAAATACATGAAATTAGGTAATTTTAGGAAAATTCATGAAATCAAGGGAATTTTCATAATTTGAGGAGAAATAATAAAATAATGGGGAAGTGAGGTGTGGACCGGCCACGGCCAGGGCATGACCGGCCGGCTGGCAGTCTCATCTCACCTTTTCCTAATTTTATTATTTTTTGATAAAATCATGTGACTTAGGTAAAAATACATGAAATTAGGTAGTTTTCATGATTTTAGAGAAAATTCATAAGAAATAAGGAAATTTTCATAATTCAAGAGAAATAATAAAATAATGAGGACATGAGGTGTGGGATCGGCCACTGCCAGGGCATGAACGGCTGGCTGGCGGTCCCATGTCACCTTTCCCTAATTTTATTATTTTTTGATAAAATTACGTGATTTAGATAATTTCTTTCAAATAAAGAAAATTGCTCGAACGAGAGGATTTCATGAGACCAGGAAAATAACAAAATATGATAACATAAAATTGGGCACGGGACTGGTCACGGCATGACTGGCCGGATGGTGAACCCAGTCCCCTGGTGCTTTTGCTAATATTTTATTATTATTATTTTCCCTCCTATTTTGCATAGGTTCCTCGTTCGTTCATGCTGGTCTATGCATTATTTGCTAATTACACTTGCACCATTTTCATCAGGGCTTATTCGATGCTCAGATGCCTGTTTCGTCAGATATTTATCACTAACCCGTGGCATTCTCGCGGGGAAGAACCACGAATTGAAGCGACGAAATATAACAAAGAATCGTAGAATATTCTTGGATATTCGAGACGATGGTTCAAGAATATTGGCTGGATATTGACGATCTCAGATAATTAATTGATGACTCTAGAAGGGATTCATGTATAAGAGCAATAATCATCTGAGGGTTTGAGCAATATGAACTTGATGGAGTGTCATATTCCTTTTTGCATAGTCGGGGAGAACCGGTCGCATCCCGAAGACGTTGTCGCCCAATCTTTCGATTCTATACAATATGAGATATGCCGTGGTCTCAGCTGGGAGACTGCATCTTCTTTGAGAGACTTTCTCCATCAAAGGGTTATGAGATGTGTCGTGGTCTCAGCTGGGAGACTTCACACCTACATCTTATCTGAGAGACTTTCTCCATCAGATGGTTATGAGATGTGCCGTGGTCTCAGCTGGGAGACTGCACATCTTCATTTTATTTGAGAGACTTTCTCCATCAAAGGGTTATGAAATGTGCCGTGGTCTCAGATGGGAGACTGCACATCTGCATCTTCTCTGAGAGACTTTCTATATCATAGGTAGCATGAGCTTTCATGCATAGAGACATGAGTCTCGATACTCATCTGATTGTCGGATCCGGAGTAATTACTGAAATTGCTCAGTATTCATGAGATGTGCCCTGGCCTCAGCTAAGAGACTACACATATTAATGTACTCTGAGAGACAGCCTTCTCAGTCAGAGATTTGTGGCATGAGCTTTCATGCTTTAATCGAGAGACACTAGCCCGTGGATGGGGAAAAACGATTTTCTGGTTTTTACGGAAATGAAGAGCCGACCGTGTGGGGACTCCTTGAACCGAGCGAAATGTTGAACCTCACAAAGATGCACTACAAGAAGGGAGTGCTTTGAATTCGAGAGATCAATATGTAGTACTCCGGCCTAAACCAAGACAATGGCCATTCCAGAGTAAATTCGGTCACAAGAGAGGATGGGTTGATCTGTAGGAGGGAAGATGAGAAATGCGTGAGATCAATGGTGATCTGAGATAGTAGGTATGTTGTAAATTCAGCATGAAAATGCTCTGAATGATTGAAATTTTGTCTGATTGAGAGTGATTTCTGTGAGTTCGTGTAGACAAGATCGTCTGTATGAACTTTGATGAGAAATTGCTCGTTTATGCGAAAGTTTCTTGAATCTCTGAATTGTTCGAATCTTGTTCAAGGTTTTCCGATGTTTTTGGATAATGTCCTTTCAATCAGGATTCAGAGACATTTTATAGTGCCTGAATTGAAAACACCATGATCCCATGAAGTGTGACAGTTGATGGAATCAGAGAGTGGGAAAGTGGGAAATCATGTTAAACCAATTACTCATCGTGCGGAGACTTGGTTAATTTTCCATCCACTACTTCTGATGATTCCTCCAACTGATTACACGACTTGCTCACATTCTCATCGTGGGTGAACACACGTGCCATAGACCGCCAGACCAGAAACCCTAGTTAATATCCCCCCATTGTGACACGATTGAAATATCGTGATAGTGGAGTCAGTTGCTGATTTTGCGGGACGATGAGTCCATGTAGTGTTGAGTTGAACACGTTGTGGCAAATGTTCCAAAACTCATGAATTAAATGTATGTCTACTGAGATGAGGTACCATAACCTAAAACGAGCAAATTGTGTTGCTGAACTGTCGAATATTGATAGTTGAACCAATATTCTTTGATTCGAGCAAATATTGCTAGCCTGAGTGAATATTTCCGGTTCGAGCAAATATTGCGAGTTTGGGCAAGCATTGCTCCTTTGATGAATTTATTGGTAGAAGGACCGAATAAAATAATAATTTAATTTATTGACTGCTGAGTCGAGCAAAATAAATAAGAATGTTAATCATAGGATCAACATAAAATTATTAAAGTGTTTGAATCTGCTCAGAATCACGTTTCTGCAGAGCTCTGGATTCAAAACCCTAATTTCACCGAAATGATGATTTATTGCAAATCAACACGGGACCGGCTACATGGGACCGTCTACATGGGATGACGGGTTCACCATGTAATGCCCAGATGCTCGAATGAGCAGAAAATACCAAAGTCTCTTGAGGACCAGTTGGTGATATAATGATTAAATGCTGGTTTAATCACTTACTGAAATAATGCTCGTGTGAGCGACAAATAATAAAATCTGGTATTATGAAAATGTGAAGGACCAACCAAGAGGTCATGAGACCGTCTCCTGGTGCGTGCGGGACCCAGTGGATGGTCGTTTGAGCAAACTTCCAATAGTTTGGAAAGAGTTTGAACCTAATATGAGCAGTTGAGAAAATTAGGTTAAAGTCAATAAAACATGCGGGATCAGCTGTTTGCAAGCCTCAAGGTCACCCTTGGTCGATCAAGGGGATGTGCCCGTGTCACCACAATGTTCGTGTTTCAGTCCTGAGAATTTTGATATTTTCGGGTGCACGTTTGAGCAACATTTGGAGTTAATATGCAAAATCCATGGTTTTGCTGAAACCGGGAACAACACATGAGATGATGGAAAATAAATAAAATAAGGAATTACAAGGTGCGGGACCGGCCACGGCTAGGGCATGGCCGGCCGGCTGACACGCGGTCCCGCGTGCTTTTCCCAGTTTCATGTGATTTTATGTATTTTTATGATTTTAAGGGAATTTTACATGAAATCAAAGGGATTTATTGAAAACCAATATTTTGCTGAAATCAGAGAGTTTTCATGAAATCATGTAACAAAATACCAAATAATAACAAAACAAGAGGTACGTGGGACCGGCTGAAACCCTAATTAACACCCTTTAGTAGAAGTGAAAACTACTAGAAACCCCCTACTATATGGGTTCAATATATAGAAGCCACACTAAATGGATCCTACACTATCAACTCCATACTTTCATAAAATGATATTACTAGGCCCGGAAAATCAAATTATCTTTAGATCAGGCCCATAATTAATTATTCTGAATTTTAATAATGGCAACAATACCCTTTAGTATTTATACAAGAGAAATATATATCAGAAGATATTTCATTTCTTCATTTTATTTCTCTCTCTTCTCCATCTCTTTCTCTCTCGGCTTTAGCATTTCAGATCTGTGAAGATGAAGAAGACGAATTGATCTAGTAGTTTTTGCAGCTCGTCATCAGATAATCTTCAAATATGAGATGCAGAGACGATGAAAATTGTCATCAACAAGTAGATCTAAAGATTCAGCTCGTCATCATATAATCGGAAGATTCAAATCGATCTTTTGAGATTTTTATAAACATTTCGGAAGATCAAATCAACAAATACTCGGGTATGATTCTAAATATAAGCTAATTCATTGCAATGTTTTTTTTACCATTTAGTAACCATCGATTTAGTGTTTTTTTGATATCAGTTTGTTCAAATATGAGATTTGTTCAACAAACCTAATTGATTGATTTTAACCGAATAAATATCATCTGTTTTCATATATTTCAAAATTGATATCTTAGTTTTTCTTTTCTTTGTTTGATTTTCACTTGGATCGAAGAACAAAAACAACATAACTTCTTTGAAACAAACGATTTTTAAATCTAGGTATGATTTTCTTATTGTTGTTTTCGTTGTTTTTACATTATTTTTTGGATTTTAATGTATTTTAGTGTATTAATAGATTAGGTTTTTATGATTAGGATGTTGATTTGGAAGAAAATAAGGATCGAGATTAAAAACGTTGTGAGATTTATGGAGGATATATTGAAGTTTCAGATTCAAGACGGGGATGATAGGTATAATTACTTACTTTTCTTTTAATTTTTAGTTTATTTTTTCAATTAAGTTTGTTGTATGTTAAGGACGTGGATCTTTTCTGTTTTTGGTTTGATGTTCAAGGTTTGGAAGAACTAAAAATCGGTTGTTGAAATTGAATTATACAGCGATAATGTTAAACTTGTTGTCATTTTCATTTCCCATAATTTTGCTTTGGTTACAGTGTTTTAAAACATTGGCTTGGATCTTCTAGTTCATTTTTGTTAGTTATTTAGCTCTAAAATCTATCCAATTGTGTGTACAATGAAAGGAATTTATGTTGGTATGATTGTAACGCAACTATTGGAGACCTGATAAGTTTTTATCATGTATGATTGATATTTCGACTAGAGAATAATGTTTTTCATATTGAAAATATTTTTATTGCCTGAATAAACAATACTGTTTACATTTTGTTGCAGCGAAATTGACTTATCATTAGTAATAGTGATTACTCTTTTTCAGACTAATGAAGAAGTTGTTATTAAGCTAGTAATGGTGATCTGAACTAGCAGGATGTGTAACTCCTAGTTACACATCATGGGATATAAAGTTTATGTTTCATATATTGTCGGTTCTTATGAAAAGGTATGGCATGCATATTGGAATGAACTAGCATATGGATGTCTAAGTGCTAGTTATTTGAACTAGTAGGATGTGTAACTGCTAGTTATGAAAAGGTATATCATGCATATTGGAATGACTAAATAACATTGGTTGGCAGTTGATTTATGGCCAGCTTGTTCTCAGTAAAGGACCATCATTCGGTTTGGATGATGAACTAGTATTTATATGGATGTGTAACTAGTAGTTACACAAGCTATATGGATGTGTAACTAGCAGTTACACATCCTGGGATATAAAGTTTATATTCTATATATTGCAGGTTCTTATTAAAAGGTATATCATGCATATTGAAATGACTAGACAACATTGGTTAGCAGTTGCTTTATGGATAACTTGTTCTCGGTAAAGGACCATCATTCTGTTTGGATGATGATCTAGCTAAAGAAATGAGTAAAGCAGGTCACTTATTTATCCTAAAAATCTCTCCCTCAACTCTTCCTTGAAAAGGGAAAAAACTATTCAATGCACTCAAATTCTTTTTGAAGTTTTATTCACTTTTAGTTTTTGATTTTCATTTATACATGATTGATTACATGAAATGGTGGTAGGAATTTATGTTGTTGTTTTAGGTTCGATTTGTTGTTTTTTACATTTCAATTTGATTTTACAAGGTTGATTAATGGTGGTGGTGATAATTTTGATGGGGATTTTAAATAGTAAGTGTATAAAATTGAAGGAGAATATTAGAAGAAAGAGGATGGACCATGTTTAGTTTTTGTTTCTGGTGCTGGTGAGAAATTACAATGAATTTGATTAATATTTCATTGTGATTGAGTTTCTCAAAGAATGTGATTTGTTATGTCAGTTTAGGTGATTATGTATCCATTTTATGTTAATTGTTGGCTTACACTACTTGTTTTGTGTAGGTCAAAGGGACAAGCATACACATGTGTAACTATAGGTTACACAAGTTAATTGCTGGCTTACGCTATTGGTTCTGAATGTGTAACTACAGGTTACACAAGTCCTTTTGTGTTTCTAACTGCAAGTTACACAAGCATACACATGTGTAACTATAGGTTACACAAGTTCTTTGTGTTTCTAACTGCAGGTTACAGAAGCCATATTGATGTGTAACTGCAGGTTACACAAGCATATGCATGTGTAACTACAGGTTACACAAGTCCTTTGTGTTTCTAACTGCCGGTTACACAATCCATATGCACGTATACCTACTAAGAATCTGTAAGCATTGTTTACACAATCTAAATATATGTGTAACTTTTATTTACACATACTGACTGAATGTGCATTTTTTCACATAAACATTTAAATCACTCTCAGACGATAGTAGGAATCTCTTTGTTCGACTATTTACTTGAAAATGTGGCATTCTTTCCATTAATGTTGCATTCTTTTCATTCTGGTTCGATTTTAGTTTGCTTATCTTGAGTCTTGGCCTACAAATATGTTTTTTGATTTAAGAATTTGTGGTGGTGTTGATGGTGGAGGTGCAGGTGCAGGTTTTGGAAGAGGATAAAGAGGAATTGGTGGTAGTGCATCAGGTTTGGAGGATAATTCGGATTTGGAGTTAGTGGTAGTGTTTTGGTATGAAGCAGAGAGGTTTTCTATGGATGCTGGACAATGTAAGTATAGTCAATTTTTTGTTTAACTTCCATTAAACTATGAACTGATCATTGCATACAGTTTAAATTTTAAGCTTGTGAATATAAGGAAGGTTTTTGGTTTTGGTTTCAAATGATTTTTGGTAGATTTTGTATGAACATGTATGAACAATAGTAAGACACTAGCTTACCAATAGAACCAAGAACATTTATCAAAGCTCTGGGATATTCTTGCAGTTTATTGCTGGATAGATAAGGATGTTTTCTAATGTCCAGTTGAGAAGTGATGATTCTTAGCTTTTTTTAGTTGAAAATGTGTGCTTTATATGGAAGAGTTACACAAGTCAGGTGCATCTGTAACTCTCAGTTACACATACTATATGCATGTGTAATTCATATTTACACTAGACAGATGCATGTGTAATTCATATTTACACTAGACAGATGCATGTGTAACTCCTAGTTACACATGCTAAAATGAACAAACTTGCAACCAAAAAATTCCACATGCTAGGTATCCAAGTCATATGCATGTGTAACTGTCAATTACACATGATAGATGCATGTGTAACTCCAAGTTACACATGCTAAGATGGGTTATCATGTGTCTTTTCTGTGATCTTTGTTCTATAATATTGCCTTACAATTGTCCTATAATATTATTATTTTTTGCTTTTTATTCATCCAACCTAATCCATGGATGTTTATTTCGTTGCAGATATGCAAGCATTTTGGAATGAGGAAGACGATAAAAAAGTCAAAACTTCTAGTATAGGTTTCAGTGGCTTATTTCTAGTGTTTTAACTCATTTATTGTGTTCAGTAACAACCGATTACTATAGCTGGTAAACAGAGTTATTATTGTAAATTAATATTAATGCAATAGATGTATTTTTTGTATATATTTTTTTTCTGTTGTGTAACTGTTGACTACACATGCCATATGCATGTGTAACTTGTGGATACACTTGTCATATGTATGTGTAACTTCTTATTACAATGTCATATGGATGTGTAACTTTAAGTTACACATTATTGAATACACAACATGAATGTGTAATTTTTATACATGTGTAACTTCCAGTTACACTTGAAATATCAATGTGGTTGGAGGTGGTGGTGAGCGGTGGTGGGTCGACGGTGGTGGTTATCGGCGGAGACGGTGGTTGGTGGTGGTCGGTGGCTGTGGTGGGCGGTGGTGGTTGCCGGCAGTGGTTGGAGGCGGTGGTTGTCGGCAGTGGTTGGCGGTGGATGGTGGTGGTTGCAGGTGGTGGTGGTCGGAGGTGGTTGCCGGTGGTGGTGGTCGGAGGTGGTTGCTAGTGGTGGTGGTTGCCGGTGGTGGTGGTCAGAGGTGGTTGCCGGTGGTGGTGGTCGGAGGTGGTTGCCGGCGTTGGTGGTCGGAGGTGGTTGGCGGTGGCTGTGGTGGTCGGAGGTGGTTGGAACATCATCACATAATATTTTAATAATTTGGGGCCTAAATTTAAATTTTATTTAATTATGGGCTTGACCATATGCATAAGGGTATCAAGGTATTTTAATAATTTGGGGCCTAGATTTAAACTTCTTTTAATTAAGGGTCTCACATTATGGGTTATCCATGGGTTGGGCCTTAGCCTAATTTTCCCTTAGTAGAATTGACGTAAAATTGTCATACGGACTCGGATTTTGATGGTCCGCCCCTCCATTCCGTACGAAAAAGAATTTCCTATCTCCCAACGCGAGAATATTTAGGTTTTAAGCTCGTTCGGGAGGTGAAAACATCCCGAGAGTAAAATTCAGGAAGATTTCAAGGGATCAGTCCCATGGTATTTTTTTCTAATTTTATCATGTTTGGTAAAATCATGTGATAAAAATACATGAAATTAGGTAATTTTAGAAAATTCATGAAACCAAAGAACTTTCATAATTTGAGGAGAAATAAAATAATGGGGAAGTGAGGTGTGGACCGGCCACGGCATGTCCGGCCGGCCGGCGGTCCATGTCACCTTTTCCTAATTTTATTATTTTTGATAAAATCATGTGACACATGAAATTAGGTAGTTTCATGATTTTAGAGAAAATTCATAAGAAATCATGGAATTTTCATAATTTAAGAGAAATAAAATAATGAGGACATGAGGTGTGGGACCGGCCACGGCTAGGGCATGACCGGCCGGCCGGCGGTCCCATGTTACCTTTCCATAATTTTATTATTTTGATAAAACCATGTGGTTTAGATAATTTCTTCCAAATAAAGAAAATTGCTCGAACGAGAGGATTTTCACGAGATCAGGAAAATAGCAAAAATGTGATAAAATATAAAATTGGGCACGGGACTGGTCACGGCATGACTGGCCGGCTGGTGAACCCAGTCCCCTGGTGCTTTTGCTAATATTTCACTATTATTTTCCTTCTTATTTTGCATAGGTTTCTCGTTCGTTCATGCTGGTCTGTGCATTATTTGCTAATTACACTTGCACCATTTTCATCAGGGCTTATTCGATGGTCAGATGCCTGTTTCGTCGGATATTTATCACTAACCCGTGGCATTCTGCTGGGAAGAACCACGAATTGAAGCGACGAAATATAACAAAGAATCATAGAATATTGCTGGATATTCAGACAATGGTTCGTAAAATATTGCTGGATATTCAGACGATGGTTCGTAGAATATTGCTGGATATTCAGACGATCTCAGATAATTAATTGATGACTCTAGAAGGGCTTCCTGTATAAGAGCAATAATCATCTGAGGGTTTGAGCAATATGAACTTGTTGGAGTGTCATATTCCTTTTTGCATAGTCGGGGAGAACCGGTCGCATCCCGAAGACGTTGTCGCCCAATCTTTCGATTCTATACAATATGAGATATGCCGTGGTCTCAGCTGAGACCACGGCATATCTCACATCTTCTTTGAGAGACTTTCTCCATCAAAGGGTTATGAGATGTGTCGTGGTCTCAGCTGGGAGACTGCACACCTACATCTTATCTGAGAGACTTTCTCCATCAGATGGTTATGAGATGTGCCGTGGTCTCAGCTGGGAGACTACACATCTACATCTTCTTTGAGAGACTTTCTCCATCAAAGGGTTATGAGATGTGCTGTGGTCTCAGCTGGGAGACTGCACATCTGCATCTTTTCTGAGAGACTTTCTCTATCAGAGGTAGCATGAGCTTTCATGCATAGAGACATAAGTCTCGATACTCATCCGATTGCCGGATCCGGAGTAATTATTGAAATTGCTCAGTATTCATGAGATGTGACGTGGCCTCAGCTAAGAGACTACACATCTTCATGTACTCTGAGAGACAGCCTTATCAGTCAGAGATTTGTGGCATGAGCTTTCATGCTTTAATCGAGATACACGAGCCTCGATATTCATTCGATTTCCGATTCTGGAGTATAGTTTTACAACTCTACCCTTCGTCGAAAATCCACCATCTACAAAGCCAATTATTACAATTGCACTCGTACGATAGAAACAACAAGATCAGATCACACAACTACAAGAAAGGTAGTATCGGTCTGGCTTCACAATCCCAATGAAGTCTTTAAGTCGTTAATCTGGTTTTAGAAGAAGAAAACCAAAGGTTAAAGGAGAACCGACTCTAGCTTAGCAAACTAGTATCACACAGAATGTGTGGGGATTAGATTTCCCAGTTGCTAGTGTAGTTGCAGGATTTCCTACACTACACCCTTGTCAAGAATCTATGAAAACTAAGTCATAATTGTGAGTGAACAACAACACTTTTATTAATTCACTTTCAGGAAGATTTACAAGAAATATTAAAAATCAGAAGTACAACTTTCTTTCTGGAGTTTCTCTCTCCTCAAAATTCTCTCAGCTCTCAAAAATGCATCATCCTTTTCTGGATCTATCGTGCTCTTTATATAGGAATATACATAATGGATGACAGCTAAGTTTTCCTCCTATCTCGGATTCACTTTGCGATCTTATCGCGATCGTCACAATACTTCTTTATCACAAGCATGATGATCATCGCAGGATCAATCATGTTCTTCTTTTATTTCTTCCATCGTCAATTTCTTTTAGTTGTTCTGTAACTCTCGTGAAATGTCGTTGAATAATTGTCAGTGATGCTCGCAGAAATGTTGTTAATATCGCGGGAATAGCGTTGTAGTGATATTCTGGTATTACATCTTGCCTCTTCTCATGTCTTTTCTGCGAAGAAGAGAAGATCATGAGAACTAATATTCTTTATTATCCTTCGCAACTTCTTCCCCTTTTATACTTTCTCCTTGACAAGATCCCGTTAATCCAGCCTTTCTTACACGTGTTGTGAATCCCTTCATTTACTGACACGTTCCTACTCCATAGGTCCACTCCCTTTTGCCTATGAAAGGTTGAACTAATCTCAAAATTAATTTTACTTTTCTATTTCTTCATCTTCTTCATCTTCCGTCTGCAACTTTGCCTCTTCTTCATATTCTTCTGCTACTGTTCTAATGGAGTCCTCAAGGTTTGTTTCTTGATTTATGTTGTTTATTTTAATCCAGTTTTTACTTTCATTCTCCAATCTTTCTTATTTTCTTGTTATGTCTTCTTTTTAGCGGAAAGATTTCTAACACACAATCTACTACTCACAACCCTAATCCTCGCAAGAAACCAGTAGAAAAGAAGAAGAGAAATTCTGCGAATGATAAGGTAGTAAGAAACACCCTTTATTTTTTAATAACAATATTGTTGCCTCTGTTTCTTATCTCTGGGTTATTATTCGCAGAATGACATGAATCCTGATAAACATCCCAAAAGGTCTCGTCATTTTAAGATACTCGGGGAAAATCTCATTATTCACTCGTTAACATCTGTGAAGATTACTCCCACACCATCGCAACCAAACCTTTCTTCTCCTATCCGCGATAATATCGTTGTTCATACCTCTACCCCTTCTGACATTTTGACAAACCAAACTTCTAAAGCTGCTGCGACTAAGGTTCCTTATAGTCCTTTACGGCCTTCAACTGTTGTTTTTCCACATACTCCTCCTGATAACTCAACCATCACAAATGATCACCAACTTACTCTCACTACTATTTCACCTTCTAAATCCTTTCCTTCATCAAGCGAAACTTTCGCATGTGTTGATGTTGCTTTTAAAGTCTTGTCTAATATTTTAGACAATGATAGAAAGTATTCCACTGACCCTCTCCAACAGGAAGCTTGCGAGACTCTGTTTAAGTATTTTGGCTCTGATTGTAATGATTCACGAGCGGCTTTAGAGAATGATATTGAAGTTCTGAGGAAAACTCTTCAAGCTAAAACTGCTGAGTGTGATACCTTGAATCACATGCTCCGTAACTCTTCTCTAGATTGCGAGAATCTTCGCAGAAAAAATGACGAGCTGAAAGGTATATTTTTCCCCGCCTCTGCTCTTTTGCTTTTCTGTTTCATATACATACTTTCTGTACTTAGACTTCCTTCTTAAATTCTTGATTCATATATTAGTTTCAAATCAGGCTCGTTTCAAAGAAAGACTCAAATCTGAATCTATTGCTGAAGAAGTTCGCGTTGAAAGAGATTCTTGGATAGATCAACATACTAGACTAGACAATCTGTACACTTATTCAATTGATCGCATAAATAATCTTACTAATGAGAACAATCAATTATTGCAAAGGCAGAATTTTTTGAGTGGCGAGCTTGATCGCCTCTCATATTTGTTTTTTAAGGCTAATTTGGCGATGGAATCTTTGTCAGATGAGAATAAAACCATGTCCCAAGAAAAACATAGATTTTCAAGCTTGATGACGATTTCCTCGCAGCAAATAAGTAATCTTCAAAGTACATGTAATAGTCAAGAGCAATCTCTTCATTATCTTAAGAAGGAGCTCAAGGAGTTAATCAATCATCTCATTACGAGAAGGATAAGCTTATCAAGGGTAGATTAACTCTTAGTTTAAGAGCCAGCGAACTTCAAGACCAATACTCTCAGTTAAAGGAATCTCATTCTTTATTAGCAAAGGAAAATTCATATCTTCGCAACAAAGAAGAAAACATGAAATCTCGTTTGAAGGGTATGGTTGGCGATAAATTCGATGATGCCATGAATCAGTGGGAGAACTGTTTATTTGCTTTAATCCAAAACTTAACCTCGCAAAAAGAAGGTAGTCAGTTGACTGCCTCTCTTGTTGATCTTCTCATAAAATCTTGTGTTATGTTCCTTGTGAGATTCTTGTTTAATTGATTTTATTTTGTTGCTCGCAGAATCCGAAAGAAATCTTCATTCCACTATTACTGATCTCACCACCAAGTTGGATAGTGTTCGCAAAGAAAACAAGATTCTCCTTTACGATTTATTAAATGTTCGCGACAAGGCAGAAAGAAGACTTGATTATCTTGAATTTTTTAAAAATATAGAAATTAGGAATTGTGAAAGAGGTCTCCTTCGCCAAGTCCATCTTAGCGTTGAAGTTCTTGTGAACGAGATTCTGCTTCCCCATTCTCTTTCTCCTGTTTTTTTTCCTCCTCTAAAGGTTGATGATGATAAAATCCCTCTTCCTATGGATGAAGATTTAGAGTTTACCAATGATGAAGAGAATACCACTCAAGAAGATGGTGGAGAAGAAGAAGAAAAAAGAAGTCCTCCCAAAGAATCTCGTGACGAGGAGTTAAAAGAAGGAGAGACTCGTGATGAAAGAAATGCTAATGAAGCCGATAACTCGCGAGAAATAATAAATCGACGAGCAAGAAGAATGAATCTGGCAACGCCACCGCTGAAATTTGAATATTATCTTTGCTTTCCTTTTCTTCCTTTTTTTCTTGCGAGCGATGTAACTTTTAAGATCCTTGGAATTTTAATCCTTCAATTTTAACTTACTTTGAATATTTTCAAGGAAGATAATGAGATCTTACTTCTCTATTCCCCTACTTTCCCTTCATTGTCTTTCTTGAAATGGTAAATCATTTTCTGTATCTTCTTTAAGTAAATTTGTTGTTGCACTATTCACTTAAAGTATGAACATATCTCATGATATAAGGAATATTTGTTGCACTTTTTCTCGAAAAATTACGAGGAATCCGCGATGTTAAAAATTTGCCTCCTTATATATAATTCTGCGATGAATGAATGTTTCCTGCAATCTTAAAGGAGAATAGTTAATTGGTAAGATTATTCTTTTGGTCTTATTTTGCCTTCCTAGTTAAAGGTCTTATTTTGCCAAACTTTTTCTGTCTGCGACAAAATCGCAGGACGTCTTTACATTTGCATGTATTGACCCATTGATCTTGTCTTATCTTTATATCTTGATTGTATTGCGACAATATGACAAGTCTAAGTTCTCTCGCGAGATCAAAGCCTCGTGACATTGTCGTCTTGTGATGAAATCGCAGGACGTCTTTACATTTTCATGTAAAAACCCATTGATCTCATCTTAACATTGCTCTCGTGGCTTGTTTCCTCTGCATCATTCACGTCATGCGACAATATGACAGGCCTAAATGTTCTTGCGATAATAAAGCCCCATGACATTGCCGTCTTAAGACACTTATCATCTCCCTAATGGAGGGTGCCGCCCTTATCTTCCCCCTGGTTGCCCCTTCAAGGAGGGCACATCGGCCATACAAGACTAGCTCCTCCCATCCAGATTTACCAACAACCAGCTGTTTTCGCAGCCTCTTGTCCTTTATGCCTATATGGATTATAGTTACAAGACTGCACCCTAGGTGGGGTTTTCTTCAGGCCAAGTGTATTGTAGCCAAGACTTACCAAGGATGGCAAGAGAGTTTCGTACGCTCCGGGCACCCTTGTCTCAACCGTGTACCTCGGCGCCTTGGTCATACTTTGCACTTATTGGAAGAGACTCTCATTCGTCCAACCAGGGTATAACCATATATAGTTGGAAATCCAAGATCTCTCTCCCGGATAGGTTTTCTTTAACCCCAACATCTGCATGACTCGGGTTCCAGCAGCCGTATAACCTTATCGCCGAGTCATGTCAAGAGATACCCCCTTTATAATGCACTATTAGGTATTACATTTGCCTCTTACAAAATTTTATTCGCGAACTAGGGTGCACGCCATAAAGGTTCGTCCCATTCTTATGTCTCTGCGAAATTTGTATTCGCTATTCTTGCGATATTGCTCGCTGTTTTTATTGTGCTTTGTTTTAAATAGAGATAGAAGAATTTTATTACCTGCTTCATTATATAACATACCAACATCTATTATCTTGTAGAAGATGTCATTGATAGTACCTTTTTAGAAATAATCTATTCCGTGGTCTATCAAGTCTTTGACCAACATCTCTTCCTTCAGGATCCATTAGTTTGTATGCCCCATTTCCAATTATCTCTTTGATGATATATGGTCCATCCCATGTTCTCTCCAACTTTCCACCACTCTCTCGCTGATAACTTGGTGTTTCTCGCAGCACTAAATCGCCAGGTTGGAATTCACGCTTCTTAACACGCTTGTTGTACTCACGAGCTAATCTTCGATGGTAATTTTCCATATGTTGCAAAGTTTTTTCTCTCTTTTCTTCCAATTCATCCAATTTATTTAAAATCATTCCAGCACTTAGATTTCTTTCCCAAGCCTCTCTTTTTGTTGTAGGAATAGCGACTTCTGTTGGTAACACAGCTTCAACTCCATATGTCAAACAAAAAGGTGACATCCCAGTAGCTTCTCGTCTGGTGGTATTGTAAGCCCATATCGCATTATGCACTTGTTCACACCATGATCTGTGATACCCTTCTAATTTCTTTTTCAAGATATATGCGATTGTTTTATTAGTTGCCTCAGCCTGACCATTTGCTTGTGGGTATAAAGGAGTAGATTTACCGCATTTTATCTTAAATGCATTGAGCAAAGAACTCTATATTCATCCCTCAAACCGCTTTCCATTATCGATACTAATTGTCTTTGGAATCCCAAATCTGCAGATTATATTTTCAAAGATGAATGTAAAAATATCCTTATTGTGAATATGTTGTACTGCCTTTACTTCTCCCCATTTTGTGAAATAATCCGTTGCGACGATCAGATACCTTCTTTGTCCGTAGAACTGTGTACAAACGGTCCTACAATGTCTAACCCCCATTTCCCAAAAGGCCATACACTTTTTGAAGATGATAATGGTGCTCCTGGCGCATGTATCCTTTTTCCGTATCGCTGGCAATCCTCGCAACATCTTGAGAGCTGCTTTGCATCCTCATGCATATATGGCCAGTAATAACCCTGTATTTTTGTTCTATATGCTAAAGATCTTCCTCCACTATGATTACCAACGTCACCACTATGTAACATCTTTAATATTTTTTGTCCTTCTTCTCTCGTAAAACATCTTAGCGATGGTCCATTAAAAGATCTGCAATATAATACTCCCTCTCTTAACTCATAATTGGTTACCCTACTTTTTAATTTGTGTGCTTCTAATCTATTTCTTGGAATTTCTCCTCTCGCCAGGTATGCATGAAGTTCTGCTCGCCAATCTGCGATATTGCTCGTGGGCTCTTCCTCGCCAGCTTCTACCATCATTACGTCTATCTCTTCTTCTTTTTTGTTTATCGATGGATTTGAGAGTGTTTGAATTTTTATGCATCTCGCCAATGGATTTGTCATCATGCTAGATATGAAAGCAAAAGCATCTGCGAGCCTATTATCTTTCCTTGATACGTGTCTCCATTTTATTTTTGGAATTTTCGCAGATAGTTCTTCAACAAGTTTTTTGTACTTCTTCAAAGATGGTTCATTTGTGGTATATTCTCCCTTTATCTGGCGAATAACCAATTGTGAATCGCTGGTGATTCTAGCATTTTCTAACTTTATTTCTATCGCAAACTTCAATGCATGGATTACAGCTTCATATTCTGTCTCATTATTAGTGGATGCAAATTCCAATCTAAATGAAAAAGCTGTTTTTCTCCTTCTGGTGAAATGAAAACAACTCCAATCCCATTTCCTTCTCTATTTGACGATCCATCCACTAACATTTCCCATCTGTCAGGTTCTGTTAATAGCTCTTTTGGGTGTCCATGTTCTTCTTCTATATCCATCATCTCTTCTACAGCTTCATCTTCTAAAGGAAATTCAGCTAAGAAATCTGCGATAACTTGTGATTTTGGCGAGGATAGAATTTCATATTGAATATTAAAATGCCCTACTTGCGCATTCTATCTCTCAACTATTCCTGATCTTTTTGAATTCTTCATCACCGATTCGATTGGCACTCTCGTTAACACTTTGACCTTATGCGCTTGGAAGTAAATTCGAAGCTTAAAAGTTGCGTGTACCAACGCTAGAATTAGTTTCTCAATCTTTGAATAATTTCTCTTTGATGAATTAAATGTTTTGCTGATATAATAAATTGGTTTTTCTACCCCTGCATCTACTCGCAATAACACAACACTTAGCGCATATGGAGTTGTTGCGAGATAAATCAATAATTCTTCTCCCGGTTCAGCTTTCTATAATATAGACATACTCGCCAAATGTTCTTTTATTCCTTGAAAAGCTTTTTCACATTCATCTGTCCACTTGAATTTTGTTACTTTCTTGAATATATCGAAAAAATGTTTACACTTGTCTGAAGATCGCGAAATGAACCTTCCTAGCGAGGCTAAGAGTCCATTTAGTTTTTGCACATATTTTACCATCGCAGGAGTTGGCATATCGCGAATTGCTTGTACCTTTTCTGAATCAACTTGTATTCCCTCTTTTGACACAGTATACCCCCAAAAACTTCCCTGAAGTTACTCCAAAGGTACACTTATCAGGATTCACTTTAATATTGAATTGCCGCATTTGATCAAAAATCTCTCTCAAGTCTTGCACATGATTCTTAGCTTCTTTTATTTTGATCAGCATATCATCTACATACACTTTTAATGTTTTGTGGATCCACTTTGCAAACACCTTTTCCACCATTCTTTGATACGTTGCACCAGCATTTCGTAAGCCAAATGGCATCTTTGTATAACAATATAATCCTCTTGGAGAAAAAATGCGAAGATGTTCTTGATCTTCTTCAGCGAGAGGATTTGATTATATCCTTTATACCCATCCAATGATGATATTCTTGCGTTTCCTGCTGCTGATTCAACCATTTGTGGAATATCTGGCAACGGAAAACTATCTTTTGGACATGCCTTGTTTAGATCTGTAAAATCTATGCAAATTCTTATCCCTTTGTTCTTCTTTGGGACCACCACCATGTTTGCAATCCATTCTGGATATTTTGCTTGTCTTATAATTCCTGCGTCGAGCATCTTCTGTAATTCTTCTTCTATTTGAGAATGATATGTTGTTGCGATCTTCCTTATTCTTTGCTTAAATGGTCTTATGTTTTTGTTGATTTCTAATTTATGACATGTTATTAACGGGTCTATCCCTGGAATCTCATCCATGTTCCACGCGAAGATATCTGCATATTCTCGCAAAAGATTTATAGTTCTTTCTTCCTCATCTGCCTCCATTCTAGTCCCAATTTTCAGCATTTTAGGTTCTTCTTTACTTACAATATTTATTTCTTTTGTTGGTTCAGCAAGCGTGTAGCTTGGATTCAGTGTTCTCCCATTGGTGTTGGCGTTTTCATAACTCTCGTGAATTCATCTCCTTCTCGCGAAATTTCACTTTGGGCACTCCTTTTCCTTCTTTTGCTCTTATCATGTAAACTTTAAATTCTTCTTCCTTCTTCAATTCTCTTGCCAGTTTTCTGCGAGCCTTTCGCAGCTTTGGACGTTCTTCACAATTTCTTACTTCAATTTGGTAGCACAATCTCGCGAAATTCACATCTCCTCTAATTTCTCCAATTCCACTAGGCATAGGAAATTTAATACATTGATGTAATGTTGACGCCACATCCTTGATTGCATGTATCCACGGTCTTCCCAAAGATCATATTGTATGGAGATTCCACATCTACCACACATAATGATATTTGTGTTTCAATTTCTCCTAGTGGAATTCGTACCATTATCTCGCCTTTAGGTTTTGTTATAGACTTTCCAAAGCCATGAACATAATACGTTGAATGAGACATTTCTTCATCCTTATATCCCATCTTATTGAAGGTATGATAAAATATCATGTCTACAGAACTTCATGTGTCTACTAAAGTTCTATTCATAGCCCATTTTTCTTCAGATTTTATCGATTTCTCCTTTCTCATTGGTATAGTGGTTACTGTGACCACCAATGGAGATGTATGACTTGAATCTTCTTCTGGAATTTCTGCTGCTGTAAACGTGATTTCTTATTTTTCCCAATCTTTCAATGATGATATCTTCTCCACTGTCATAATCTTCCTTCCTTCAAAATCCCGTTTATGTATCCTTCCTTTGATATTTTCATGAAATTTATCAATCATTTATTTTGTTATTACATCACCTTTCAATTTTCTACAATCCTTTTTGATTCTGATCATTCTTCCTTCAATTTTCTCACCGATTTACTTTATGATTTCCCTAATCTTGAACAATTTTTATCTTCTTCTTCGCTTTTTCTTCTATTTTCGTTAATTCATTCCCTGTTTCGGGCGCCAAAATGTAGTTGCAGGATTTCCTACACTACACCCTTGTCAAGAATCTATGAAAACTAAGTCATAATTGTGAGTGAACAACAACACTTTTATTAATTCACTTTCAGGAAGATTTACAAGAAATATTAAAACTCAGAATTACAACTTTCTTTCTGGAGTTTCTCTCTCCTCAAAATTCTCTCATCTCTCAAAAATGCATCATCCTTTTCTGGATCTATCGTGCTCTTTATATAGGAATTTACATAATGGATGACAGCTAATTTTTCCTCCTATCTCGGATTCACTTTGCGATCTTATCGCGATCGTCACAATACTTCTTTATCGCAAGCATGATGATCATCGCAGGATCAATCATGTTCTTCTTTTATTTCTTCCATCGTCAATTTCTTTTAGTTGTTCTGTAACGCTCGTGAAATATCGTTGAAGAATTGTCAGTGATGCTCGCAGAAATGTTGTTAATATCGCGGGAATAGCGCTGTAGCGATATTCTGGTATTACAGCTAGAGTTCTCCCTTATATGGTCTTTTAAATCAGGGTTTGCAATCAATGTTAGCTTAGTAACAAAGCATTCAATATTCACCGTTAGATGAAAACCTGATTAGATATAAGTTAATATCTCTCAACCGTTAGATCGAAAACTTAGCTTGCCATACACATATGTACTTGACGATTTTGGGTTTGTGTAACGGTACCAAAACGTGTACAATAGTTGGTTCAATATTAGTCAACCAAATGGTTAGCCAAATGATAACTTTCATATCAACCATATTCTTTTTCATCATAACTAGTCCAAATGACTCAAATGAACTAGTTAAAGAGTTGTTCAATTGCTATGATATCTCATGTACAACACAAGACACAATTGAAGCAAAAACAATGTGATTCACTCGAATAGATTCATGAACTATAAATCCACGGTTTGCAATAGCATTCCTTAGATAATTTAGATAAGTTCACGAACATCGTTTTTAGACATAACCACTCAAGTTCGCGGACTGGGTTCTTGGACTCAAGTTAACAGGTTGGAGTTCACAAACTCCAGCAGAAATTCTCGGGTTCGAGAACTACGCACGTTCGCGGACTGAGTTCACGGACTAGGTTGACTGCTCAAGTTCCGGTTTCACTTGATCAACAAAGTTCGCAAATTTCGGTTCAAGTGCTAAGGACTTATACATATATGTGTTACCACAATAATGTTTATATCCCCCAATGGTTATATTGTCTAAATTCTCATTTCAACCATTGAAACATTCTTAGAGGACGTCATATAGTTGTTATTCACAAACTATTTTTCGTCAGAGCAATTTCCAAAGTGATTGAAACATAACATGACTTTCATCACTTGTTAAAGATGAACTTGGCTAAAGCGAAAGCTTTACCAACACATATTATCGAGAAATAGATAAGCGAGATATACTCAGCTCGAAATATCACATGTCTATATTCTTAGTCTATATAGTAATACGACTTTTGTCTCCAGATAGGAGATAGAGTAGATAGACTTTTGAGTGACAGATAAGTTCAAGTCTCCACATACCTTTTAGTCGATGAAGATCCACTGGTTCCTTGAGTAGTCCTTCGTCTTGTATGATGATCGCCATGGAGTTCTTGAGATCAACTACACTTTCTATCCTAGTCCGAGACCTTAGCTATAGTAGACTAGAAATCAAAACTTTATAGTTTTGATCACTAACATTGACAAACATGCTTGAGATACCAACGCATGCGAGTTCGACCGAGCAATGCTCTAACAATCTCCACCTTTGTCAATTTTAGTGGCAAAACTATTTATACATATGGAATACAAAAAATATATAAATAAACTTTATAGCTCCTATTCCACATGTCTTATCTTCAACATTACTCGAAATCTTCGTCACTTCCAAGTAGTCCAATGATCCCAAAGGTTGTAAGTTTAGCATCATCGTTGTTAAAAATCCATAGCTATAACAACGAGAAAACAAGAGTTCTCAATCATTGTTATACAATGTCATAGTATCATTACACAACGTCAAGTCCAATTGCATCACAACTTTAACAACAATACTATGGTGATACGTCACTCCCCCTTAGTCAATACTCCATCTCACATGGAAACCACTCCCCCTTACATAATGATCTGAAAACCATATGTATTTGTAGTATGAACTACATATTAATTCTCCCCATTTTTGTCAATAAAATTGGCAAAGGTACAAGAACGGGATCCTAATGAAATTTTCGTAAGAGACATTTCATGACCAAAGGTAAATGTATATCATCTTGTTTAGATGCAATCATAAAGGCGAATCTAAATGCATTCATCAAGGAGTTCATAAAGATACAAGATAACCCCTACAATATTCCACAGCCGCACTCCCCATAAATATTTGGCAATTAAGCACAAGTTCAAAAGAACTCTCCCCCATAAAATGTCATTCCCAAGGGAACACATGAGCGATCTTAGTTTCAAAAGAAAAGAAGGATTTCTCTGGACTCAACAAATATCATACAAGTATGAATTTGGAATCCAAAAAGAAATATTCAATCAAATTAACGTAAGAGAACCATGATTAATTTGACTAAATATGCTCAACATAAGTAAACTTATGGATACTTAATAACTCGATTAGATTAATCACAAGAGAACCCATAATTAATCTAACCAGAATACATAATTAAACTAATCACATAAGTAATCAATTTAATCGGTTATTCTCACATAAGAAAATCTATGGAGCGATGACTAAGTTAATCATAAAAACAACCACCCCAGTCCAAAATGCTCAAACATAAGACAAACTTACGGAATCATAACTAAATAATCACACAAGATGATTAATTTAGTTCAATATGCTCGACATAAAGTACCTTACGTAACACAACTAAGCTAATCACAAAAATAATCAACTTGGTTGTCTAGTGCTCGACATAAGACACAATATTGAGCCTCACAGTAATACACAAAATATGGATCAGGGAAGATCAATTAATGCGTAATACACAAGGATTCATTCTATGTTTCCATCACCATTTGCACAATGACATACAATATACATAATCCTTGAATCACAAAAGATTTTAACCTATCTTACATCAATAATTGACAATATAGGCTTAACTTTTGTGTTTTTCAAAAGTCTATTCACTCTTTTATCAATATTTGCATATCAACTCACGAACGACTTTACTTTTGACAAAGTATGGGACAATCAAGTTCACGGACATAAACACACATATCCCATAACAATATTGTAATATATAAAACCATAAAGATTAATACTGCAAAAATCATCTTCCAAACAAGTTTAGAATTTAAACCAATAAATCTAAAAACAAGAAGATGAAAACTTTCGACATAACTATGTGTAAACACAATAATGGCTATTCCAAACACTAGTTATTCTTCTAAACAGAATAAGAAAAATAGAAGATTTACTAGACAATAACAAACTACTCATTATCTTCATCAGAAACACTCCAAGGTGCTTGAATAGTGTTCAACTCTTCCTTGAGCTTGGGAAACTTAGTTGCAACCAAAGATAATTGTTCTTGAATACACTTCACCCTTGAATTTACCTTACACACTCCCTTGTGAATTTTTTTAAGAAGACTCAAGGTGGTAGGGTCACAATCATTAAGTGAAGCATCTCTTTGTCTTTTGTATACATTTTCCCTTATGCGTCTGAAGGTACAGGGACGAACTGGTTTGGGAACCCCAAGAGAGTTGCAAATAGAATCAAAACCACATTCACGGCAGATTTGACTAATCAAGCAAGGATATCCTAACATCTTGATGGGAGACATCATTGAGATTATTTGAGATATAATGAATCCACAAATATCAAGACTTGAAATACCTGATTCAAGGAAATAGACTAGTTCTGCAAACTCATGACACCACCAAGAATTCTCAATTGTGTAGGTACAAAGATTGGGGATACCAAGTTTTAAAAATGCCATCAATGCAATACTAAGATCATTAGTAGGAAACTTCCCTTGATTCCAAGCTACCTTCTTGCCACAAATCCCAATAGAGATATCATCACATGATGGAAGTTCATCACTCGGTCTAGGAAGATGCATGTTTCCCAATACAATATTGATAGTCTTTGAAATTAACTTTCTATCAACAAAGAAACTTTTTTCTATTTACCATGGATTTGAATTCCATCTTATTAAGATCAACATCATGAATGTTGGCATAGAAAATTCTTGTGAGAGAAACAAATCCTTGACCAAGACCATCAAAGATATTTCCAAGATTGAATTTTTTGAAGCAAGCTAAATTAGGGATATCAATGGGTACCCATTACCCTGAACCGGAACCGGACCTGATAGATTCGGGTCCGGTTCTGGGTCCTAAAGTTGGACCCATTAGCAACTTAGGACCCGACGGGTAATTACCAGATTGGACCCGAATGTTAACGGGTCCAAACGGGTATTACCCATCGGGTACCCTCGGGTAATGTGTACCCGTTTATTTATCCTTTTAGAAAAATTATAGGTATTTTGCTAACTTCGGCTTCAATTTTTTTTCCATTTTTTATTTTTTTATTACATTTAATCTTTATTTAGTACATTAATAAAGAAATAATAACAAATTTTTATAAAAATAATTTAGATTCAAGTTAAAAAGAGAAAGAAATTAAGTTTTTAAGATTTTCCTTATAGTTTTTTTAATACCCAACGGGTACCCGTCGGTTCCGGGTACCCTGGGACTTTAAACGGGTCCGGTTCTGGGTCCACAAATTTAAGAACCGGACTCGGAACCGTTAGGAACCGGACTCGACATTTATAAGTAGGGTCCGGGTCTAGTGATACCCGGGAGGACCCGGACCCATTGACTTCCCTAAGCTAAATCCCCATCATGTCCACTAGAGATATCCAATTTCTTTTCTAAAATAAAACCTTTAGATGAAATCTTCTCAAAAATTCTAGCACATGAATCATCCACAAACCTAATCCTAAGAGAATTTTGGTCACAAGGAAGATCGATACTAGAGCTATTTGAATTTTTGGAATTCCTTTTTTATCCCTTAAAATTCATCATGGTATCTAAGAAATTGAAAGGAACAAGAGGAATTTACTTACTTGGAGTGATCTTGAACACCCTTTCTCTAAAATTCTCCAAAAGGTCTTTAATGGAGAAGCACATAAAAAACCCTAAAGGTTTACATACGCGGACGGGTGAAGAAGAGGAAAGGAGTGCGCGAACTTCTTCTTTATAAGACCAAACATAGGCTTGGACCCGTTTGTGAACCACGACCCACAAAGAAGATGGAATTTTCTTAGATATTTGCACATCAAAGGTAATGCATCTTGAGACAAGGATGCAGAAGAAATCTTTGTTAGAACACTAAACAACTCAAACCATTTCATGCCCCATATCAAGATATATACACATGGGGTAGTGCCAATCTTGTTACCAAGAGGCATAATGTGCAGAGAAATTCTCATACAACATTTCAGGTTGATTTGTGTGAGGAGTCCCTATGATGTAATCAATACAATGATGATAATCAGGGGAGTATGAGCTTTCTGTCCTTTGTTTGATATGCCTAGAAGGAAGATTCTTCCGATTCCTTGGTTGTACAATATTATTCAAAGGTTTAATATGTACAGAACCCTTTTCGGAGTGATTCATAGACTTAACAGAATTAAGTTTTTCTAAGGATCTAAAAATGTCTTCGAATGCTCTGAATAGATCTTTATTAAATGATCTATTATGATAGTATTCCTCATATAGATCCATAGTTAATCTAGTGAGGTTCCACATCCTTGAGCGCCATGAACGTTTTCTTAATCTTTCCTTCCCTTTCTTTTTTTCTTTAGATTGATACGTATCATATGGAACTTCCTTTTCAAATGAAATGGAATTATCATGAGAAACCATAGGTTTTGACCATAATGATTCTTGATCAACCTTTAAGAAATTCTGGCGTGCATTACAGATGCCAAGAGCAAGTTTTCCAAAGAAATTTCCCATGGGATAATTTTTAAGGACCAAACAAGCAAAAACTTATCAGGTTTAAAGTGTTTGCCTGCTCTAATACCAATTCAAAAAGCGGGGGTATAACAACCACACCTAATATTTCGATTAGCAATATGTATGGACAAACTCCAAGTTACTTTCTAGAGAATCAACTAGACAGTCAGACTCAATCTAGATAGAAATATATCAAGGAGTTATTATCTCAATCTCTCAATTTGATATATACTCAAGCAAATAGAAATCTGCGAGTCTTTATCAAAGAGAGATAACTTTGATGATACCAAAGACCAATTTCCAAGTGTCAATCAAGTTAAATCAACAACCAAAGAGGTCGGATATTCTAATTGATTGAACAACGCACAACCTGTTTGTTTATGGGAGAAAATCTCCTCTGCCGAATTTAGTAAATTCGATGATGGAGAGACTGGTTTAAACCGTTAAACAAATATGCTACACGTGAGCACTTTTGATTCGAGATATCAATCTGTACAACTCTGGCCTAAACCAAGAAGATGGCCGTTCCAGATTTTCTTCGGTCACAAAGTGGAGGAGAAGGGTTGATTTGGGGAGGATAGCGAAGAAGGGTGATGATACCAGAGAGTTCTGGCTAGGTAGTATCTCGACTTGTATCAGAAGTGTAGAAGCTTGCGGAATCTTGCTAGTGATGGAAGCTTTTGAGATAGCTTGCAAAGTTGCTATCTAATAGTGTTGTATTTCGCCTGACCAAGACTTGTGTATTTTGGAAGAATAGGTGAAACCTATTTATACAAGTGAGATTGAACGTACCCTAGCCTCATTAAGGAATTGAGTAAATGTGTCAATTAAAACAGAGGAGGTGGAAACCGTTGGCTTTATGGTGAAAAATGTTTTCACCATAAATTTCCTTATTTAATTGACCGAATTCATTCCTTGCACGCCTTGATTTATTGCGAGTGTAGTGTACGCTGCACGCTGTGACCGCCAAACCAAAACCCCAAGAAAGCATCCCCCAGTTTGTGTTGATGTCCAGAGAGTTGGGCGCAAGTGGCAATGCCAAAGTTGCTAGTGAAGCATTGCGGCATGTGCCAATGGCATGTGCGGGATGTCTCGATCGCGAGTTGTACTTTGAGTGCGGATGGCAATTCCAAAGTTGCTTAGTGGAGCATTTGGCATGTGCATAATTCCTTGGTCGTGAGTTGTACTTTGAGTGCGGATGGCAATACCAAAGTCTCTTAGTGGAGCATTTGGCATGTTCCAATGGCATGTGCGGAATGCCTTGGCCACAAGTTTCACTTTAAGTGTGGATGGAAATGCCAAAGTCGCTTAGTGGATCATGTGGCATGTGCCAATGGCATGCGCGGAATGCCTTGGAATAGAAAGTGGCTAGTGGTAACGTGTTTGGCATGTGCCAATGGCACGTACGACCACTTTGGCCAAGTTGCGGGTGCTACTTTGGCATGTGCCAATGTCATAGCGACTTGGAATAAGGATTGACTAGTGGTTGCGTGTTGGCATGTGCCAATGGCACGCACGGCCACTTTTGCCAAGTTGCGGGTGCTACTTTGGCATGTGCCAATGGCATAGCGGCTTGGAATAGAAAGTGGCTAGTGGTTTGTGTGTTGGCATGTGCCAATGGCACACACGGCTACTTGGGCCTTGAGTTTTGGGCTTGGTAGCGGTTTGGAAAATGGCTAGTGGTGCGTGTTTGGCATGTGCCGATGGCACGCACGGCCATGTTGACCTAGTTGCACGGTTTGCAAGCCTAGGGCGCTATTTTTGGCATGTGCCAAATGGCATAGCGACTTGGGAAATTGGCTAGTGGTGTAGTTGCGGATTATCTCACAACTACACCCTCAATAGAATTCATTAGAATGATTCCTAAACCTAATTAATTTGATATGAAACTAAGAATTAAGGTACTAAAATTATAAAGAGACACAAAGATTTTTACGTGGTTCGATCAATGTGATCTACATCCACGGTGCTTTACTAGTGATTGTATGTGATTACATGATTTTACAATTGAGACTCCATTAATGAATATTTGGAGCTCTAGAATTTTTTGGGAGGAAGATGATAAAGAAAATAAAATCTCTCTAAAAATTTCTCTCTCCTCCTAAAATCATCCTCTCTCTCAAAATGTGTCTCTCCTTTCCTCTCATGCCTAAATGGCTATTTATATGATTTTACAATAGATGACCGTTGTGTTGTCCCGCCATTTCGGATTTGAAGATTATCTTGCGAACCTTCGTGGTTTCCTTTGCTCGCAAAATGTCCTTCTTGCTCGCAAAATATTCTTTGCTCGCAAAATGTATTTTCTCTCCACAATCTCGTAAGTTATTGATAGGTGTAGAATACACCGTATTTTCTATGTAGAGTTTATGCTTTCTTTGCTATTTTTCTTGTGAATTATGTATCTTATATTCGATTTTTAGTTTCATAGGTGTTTCGGAGTCATATGGAGCAAAAGAAGGAGAAAATAGCCATTTGGAGCGGAAAAGGCAAAAAGGTCAACTCGCAGACGATATTTGGAGCATGCTAGGTTGCACAATAGGAGTTAAGCCGGAATTTAAGCTGACAGTCTCCTAAAACTGACAATTGAACAGAGAATTAGGCTGTCGGTTAACTGAAACCGACAAGCCACACAAATGAGCTGGTTACCCCTTATCTGCCGGACTTGGGTGGATGTATCCACATTTATTCCTACACCCTAAATCGAGAAACCTATTCTCAAATCATTATCAATCATTGTGAACTGAGATCGAAGAAGAATGCAGCCATTGCTGCTGTTGTGATTCCAAGAGGCTGGTAGAGAAATCAGAGAAAGAGAGGAAGGGTTATGTGTTGTTGGTGTTGCCAGTGAGGAATTAGACATGGGTTAAAGAAGAAATAGAGTTCTGATGTTAATGATTCAGTGGAGGAAGCGAACCTTGATGCCATCAATTCATTAACCAGGCAGAGTAGCTTCAAGTTCTTTTAGAGTACAGGTTAGAGAAGAATTTAGAAACCAAGACCGACAAGGAGAAATGGGTATTGATAGTTATGCTTGTGGAGATAGGAGATCGAGTTTGGAGCTTATTTGAGTTCGATTTG
This sequence comes from Papaver bracteatum, assembly GCA_023529315.1. Lineage (NCBI taxonomy): Eukaryota > Viridiplantae > Streptophyta > Magnoliopsida > Ranunculales > Papaveraceae > Papaver > Papaver bracteatum. The sequence continues at coordinate 888,135 of JAJJWX010005377.1, read as the reverse complement.
GCCTGGAATTGGTGTAAATGGGTTTGTAGGGATAACATTATGGCATAAATTGTGGTGAAAACAAACCAAGTTTGCTGCCATCGGAAGATTTCAGTGCTATTTGAGATCTCAGTAGAGGAATTGATGCCAAGGTTTAGTTTGATATGAGGTGTAAAATGTGTGATTGTAAGCAGGGAAGGAGTTGTGATCTCCAATATACAAACAACACACAACCTTCACCAGTGAGCAAGATGCCTACTAGATGTTCACAGAAATGCCTGATTTGCCATAGAGTGGTGATTTGGGGGACTGAATGGCTGGGTTACAGGATATGATGGCAATGTTGAGTCTGTGAAGTACTGGAGGAATCTGATGCAGTGGAAGCTCAATTGGAATGCTGTGTGATGTGTTGTTAATGCGCAGATACAGTTTCAGCTGCAGATGGAGTTATAAGCTAAGGAGTTAGCTGGTGGGAGGAGAACTTGGTGTTAGCTTTAGTGCAGGTGTTGTTGATGATTTGCAGTCGAGCATTTGAACTGAGGAGCAAGGTCCGATTACAGCTGTAAAGCATTGCAATTCTGGTGGTGGTGGTATCTGGTTGAGGTGGATGTAGTTCATGCCATGGAGATGGAGTTGCTCAAGAAATGAACTTCAGGGAATGGTTGTTGTCGTTATCGCGGCAATAATTAAGTGAAGGTGATCGGGACAGAACTAGCTGCATAAATGGATGGAGATGAGGAGATGTTGTTGAAAAACATGAGTGAATAAGAGGAGTATGGAGCTGGGGTCGAGCAGGAAAAGTTTGAAGGGTTGCTGATGGTTATAATAGTCGAAGAGAACATGATGGCAGGATCGATAGCTGAAGTCTAGAGCTCGAATGGCAGTAATGAAGCAAGCCAGGGAAGAGATTAGCAGACTCGGGTTTATGAGGATGGTTCTGTTATTCACGAAACTATGGCTCGACAATAGTTGTACCTAGGAGCTGTATACCAAGGGTTGCGTGCGAGACTGCTAATGGTGTTGAATTTGGGATTGCGGGTTTTGAGCTGTTGCAAGCTGGTATAAAGGTAGGAGTTTAAGGCATTAATGGAGTTGAGTGGCAGCTGCTGGTTAGCCGTGGCCACGATGGTTGCAGCTGGAGTTACAGGTTTGTGGAGATTGAAGCAGGCATGATGAATTGCAGGTGATGGCCTGGTGCTCTGAAGTTGAGCTGATGTTGATGGCCAGAATATCGAATGAAGAACTAATGGAATGAGTTGAGGAGCTGGTGGTTTTTGCAGGTGCAGCTGTAGCAGGGTGCATCTGGTGGAGTGTAGTCCAAGGAGCTGCTTTGAAGGTCAGGTCTGAGGTTGCTGGTGCTGCAATGAAGTTCATGGAATGTATGGATGAACCAGTTACTAATGGACTAGATGGCTGCTGCTATGAAGTGCAGCTGCAACTGGAGTTGGCTAAGCAAGGCCTGGAGAGATGCTGAGAAGACTGAGAATGGTGCTAGTTGATGGTGTCAGGTGGAGGAAAGGATTGAGGGACCGAAGTCGTAATGTTGGTTGTGGTTGTGCAACTGAAGTTACTGAGAGCTGCAGTTTAGATGGAGCTACAGTGCGGTGATGGAATTGGTGGTACTGGTGTGGTGATGCAATAGTTAGGTGCAAGGAAGCTGCAATGCAATAAGGAGATGGCACTGGTGATAGAGAAGCTGAAGCTGGAGGAAAGGAACAAGCTGTAATTGCAAATGAAGCAACAGATGCATTGAGTTGAGCTGGTGTTTTGGCTTGAATTGGTGTTGTGCACTGCAGGTTCATGAAGCTGTAGAAGAGGGGTTATGGCTGAGATGATGAAATTCTGGGTGTTGAGACCAAATCAAGGAAGCTACTAGTTGGGGTTTCAGTGGAGTTTATGAACTGGAATGCGCCGTTGGCTGTGACATATAGAGAGAAGCTAAGAAGAAGTCGCAGAAATTGCGAAAAGTGGGCGAAATTGGCGAGCCGGTGAGCATAGCTCCGTGGTCGATTTTGGAACCGAAAGTGGGGATCGTCAAGATTCAGTGAATCATGAGGCATGTATGAGTCGAACGAAAGAGTTGGCGGCCGGACATAGGAGCTACGTGTCACGCTTTTGGGTACGTTTTCGCAAGAATAGAAAATTGGATTTAGATAGGTTATGCAAATGTTTGAAATGCAGGAAAGCAAAGCTGAGCTGCTGGGAGTATGCACTAGATAGTGACAGTTTCTGAGGAGAAAATAGATCGGAAAAAAAGTTTTCCGGTGACCGGATTCCTGCAATGACGTCAGCAACTCCGGCGACCCGTTTTGGACCCAAAATTTCCAGAGACATATTTCTCACACCTGGGCTTGGTGGACTAGTAGATGGACGTGGACTTGAAGATTTTGAAGACTTTGACCTATTTTTGGAAAGCAAAGGGCTATAAAAAGAGAGTTTCTACAAAAAAACGGTTTATTATTCTATTCTTGGAGATTTTTGCAGAGAACTACTTCTAGGGTTTGCTTTCTTTTATGTTTCATAGTCTTCCCTTGAATATTATGATGATGAACTCCATGAATATGAGTAGCTAAATACATTAATTGGTTATGGGATAAAAAGTTGATTTCTTCAAGCATGATTATTTGATTCTATGAATTAGTTTTGTCTCAATTTTATCGTTCATGATTCATCGTTTTATTATCATATGATTTGAATGCTAGTTTGGTTGAGTCCTAATCAATTGGATTTGTTTTCATCTCTATAGCTATATTAGGGTTTTCAATACGTAAAAGTTGTTTGTCCCTGATTTCTAGTAGCAACTTGTGGTTAATACTTGTAGTGATACATCTTTTTAATCGCATATGAATCATAACCTTTGTTAAAACGAATTAGTGCTTTTACACGTTTGTTTGCATCGATTAGTCTTATTTCATAGAACTTATTGCTCTTAGGGAGTTAAATCTAATTGTGCTTTTACACTTTAGGTTGCTTTTTAAGAAGATTTCACAATAGCATCTTTTAATGTTGTTTGTGATAAAATCAAGAAATAAACGAGATACTCTTGCGATCAAGATATCTTAGGACTTTTGATAATTGAGAGATTAAATACCAATTCTAATCATAGATGAAAAATACATGTTTGTGAATGATACTATCCCTTAACCAATATCTTCTCCTTATTGATTATTTCAACTATTTACTTTGCTTTATTTAGTATTATTACTTTGATAAAAACAAAAACACAACTTGGGTTATTTGGTTACATAAGAATCTGAAAATTGCATAACAACAATCGCCTCTCTGTGGATACGAACTCTTTCTTATCGAATACTATATTCATATTAGTTAAGTGAGGAAGTGAAATTATTTTTGATGCATACGACACGCATCAAATTTTGGCGCCGTTGCCGGGGAGGCATTCGGCTTGTTATCTAGTTTTTAGTTTCTTTTTAATAGTTCTGTTCGCATACTGTTCTGTTCGCATACTGTTTTTTGTCTCTTATCTTGTTTCTTACTTGTTTGTGAGAAGTGTGTTTCAGGTACCTTACCGAAATACAAACAAGAAGAAGCAATGGGTGATGCAAACCATACACTCAAGGATTTGGCTTCTCACAAGATGGATACACAACAGGGTTGCATTCAAACCAACTCTACTTTTGAGATAAAGCCGGGATTGCTTAGAGAGTTACCAAAGTTCCATGGAATGGTGAATGAAGATCCAAACAAGCATCTTATGGATTTCCACACCATTGTCATGGCCGTGCTTCCAGCGGGTACTAATGCGGATGGTGCAATGTTGAAAGTTTTTCGATTCTCTTTGGTGGATAGCGCTAAGGATTGGTTATATTATTTGCCTCCCGAAAGTGTCACAACATGGAATGGGATGAAGAAACTCTTTCTAGAGAGATATTTTCCAGCATCAAATGCTACTCAAATTCGCAAGGAGATTTGCGGAATGAAGCAACATATGGGAGAATCTTTATATGATTGTTGGGAACGATACAAGAGATTGGTGGCAAGCTGTCCTCATCACCAATTCAAACGCGCTACTGATTATCCAATACTTCTATGAAGGACTACAATCGAGTGATAGGAATCTTATTGACGCTGCAAGTGGTGGTGCACTTATGAACAAGACGGTGACACAAGCTCGAGAGTTGATTGAGAGTATGGAAGAAAATTCTCAACAATTTTCAATTCGTGGGTCGGAACCATCTATCAAGGAAGTTAATCAAGTTGGCGAGATTGTTGAATTACGTCAACAAATGAACAATATGATGGCAATGATGCAACAAATTGCAGCAGTGGTTGTAAAACCATCACGCCCAACTTATGAGAACGTAGAACATGTCAATGCTATATTCTCAACCCAGCCGAATGGTATTTACTCCAACACTTACGAGCAGGTTGCAAGTGCAAGTTCTGTTTACAGCCATCCGAGTGAGTTCCAACAACAAGTGCAACAACCACAACAAGGGCATAATCCAGAATTGGAGAAGATGGTTACTTTGGTGGAGGCTCTAATGTCCGTGGTACAGAAAAATCAACAACTAGCGATCTTAAATCAGCAGAAAACGGATAATGCAATTAAGGAGTTGCAATCACAAGTTGGTCTACCGCAACAACAACAATTCCAACAACAACAACCACCTGAAAATCAAGGGTCCAATATGGAAGAGTTGCTGAAATCTTTTATGCAAAGAACGGAGGGTGTGGTCCAGGACTTGCAAACACAAGTAGGTTCAATGGACGAGGAGATTAATCAGTTGCATGCACAAAATGGTGAGAAACTCCCTTCCCAACCTCTTAACTCAAGTGAGGGTGTCAATGCTATTAAGTTGGGAAGTGGTACACAATTTGTGCAACCCAAAGTTACTAATTCGGGTGAAGAAGAAGCGCCAAAGGAACCAATTTTGGAGGAAAAGAACGCAGATTTTCCCCAAACTCCCGAGGTAACTAAATCAAACTCTAAACCTCTTGTTTCTACTTATGTTCCTCCTCTACCTTTTCCTGGCAGGTTCGCTAAAGCTAATGAGAAGGTGGAACAAGATAGGGATATTTGGGATGTTTTTAAGAAGGTCCAAGTGAATATTCCACTCATTGAAGTAATTAGGCAATCTCCTCGCTATGCAAAGTGTGTAAAGGAATTGTGCACTAACAAGCACAAGCTAACCGGTAATGAGGTAATGAGTGTGGGGGAGAACGCTTCGGCGTATCTTAAAAAGAAACTCCCACCTAAATTGAAAGATCCCGGTAGTTTCACTATTCCATGCACAATTGGTAAAACACGGTTTACAAAAGCTATGCTAGATTTAGGAGCTTCCATTAATGTTATGCCTACTTCCATTTATGATGCTTTAAATCTTGGTCCTCTTAAGGAAACCGGCATAGTTATTCAACTTGCCGATAGATATAATGTTTACCCTAAAGGGATTGTTGAGGATGTTTTGGTGCAGGTAAAAGGACTAATATTTCCAGTGGATTTCTATGTTCTAGACATGGGTAATGTGAATTCATCCTCGTCTACACCGTTACTATTGGGTAGACCATTTTTGAGTACCGCTAGAACGAAGATTGATGTCTATAATGGCACCTTGACTATGGAGTTTGATGAAGAAGTCATTCACTTCAACATCTTTGAGGCGAGGAAACACTCAAGTAACATACAATCAGATTTCCATAATGTGTTGGACGCCGGCTAAGGCGTAACAAACGAGGAGCACGTCGGGCTGATGACTTTAAACCAAGCGCTAAGTGGGAGGCAACCCACCGGTTTTGTATCTTTATCCTTTATCTTTTTATTTTATGCATTTGCTTTTATTTTTATTTTCTTTGTTTTTGCATATCATTTGCGGAATTTCCCACCTTGAACTTTCTTTGGATGATTCAATTTTACATTGAGGACAATGTAAAGTTTAAGCGTGGGGGAGCATTTATATGTTTGTATAGTTTGTTTTAGTGTGTTTTAAAAAAAAAAAAAAACACAAAAATCAGAAAATCAGAAAATCAGAAAATTAGAAAAACCAAGAAAAAAATTTGTGCTTTTTGAGCTCCGAAATCTAGAAACTTGTGCCTTTAGGATGACACCATTAGTGGATGGAACCATTTTGAATGCAGGAGTTGAGGAACCGATTAACTAAAAGGGACGAACATAGCTCATAATCATAAATACCATGATAGTTGTTACCATATCTCGGAATATCACCATATCGCATTCTATTTTTATTTTTCCATGTTTATCTATTGTTCTTAGTGTTTCGGTGGGTCACTAAACATCGACGTGTTATTGCTGCTAGGATGGAATAGAGTGATTGAGTTACTAGAAGAAGAACAAAAAAATGAAAAAAAATTATGAAAAGAAAAAAAAGAAAGAAAAAAAAAAGAGACCGACCAATTAGACCAAAACGGAATAAAATGACACTTGGGAATAGAAGTATGTGTGAAACGTAGTCCCTGTCTCCGTCGCCTAAACAAGCGTGGAATGCAGGATCCAAGGCAACTATCATATACTTGCTGACAAGAATCATGCGCTTGGATCCAGTTTGATCCAATCATGTTGTCTAAAAAAAAAGAAGTGAAAAAAAAAAATATAATAAGAAAAAAAAAAGTGAAAAAGAAAAAGAAAAAAGAAAGGAAAGTATTATATTGGTTGAATAAAGTCACTCCTGGTTCCCTTGTATATGCTAGTGAGTTGATGTAGAATTCATACCAAGTAGCTCAATCCAATAGGAATAGGTTCATCTTAGCAGTGACCTTCAGACAGATATGGGAAACATCGATCACTTGTGAACATTCGCCAACATCTACATCATATCCATCTTCTTAATCTTTTCATTGTGATTGTGGTTGTTAGTTTCCGAGTATTGTGGCTTGTTCGACTATCTAATTAAAGCTTTGCTAATATATGAATTGAATTTGCAAGGTACCTCCTCCTGTAGTCATTTTGGATTCGTTCATTGATTTGTCACAAATAGACGGAGTTGGAAATATAGGTTTTGTAGGCAAACCTCTTGTAAACCTTCATGAGACTAAAACTCGTCCACTAGGGACACCTAGGGGTTTAAAGGCTTGTTATTTATGCTTAGAGTGACCGTAGACTCGACGTCACGGAGTTGTTGTATTTTTATTTTTATTTTGTTTGATTTGCTCGAGGACTAGCAAAGTCTAAGTGTGGGGGAATTTGATAGGTGTAGAATACACCGTATTTTCTATGTAGAGTTTATGCTTTCTTTGCTATTTTTCTTGTGAATTATGTATCTTATATTCGATTTTGAGTTTCATAGGTGTTTCGGAGTCATATGGAGCAAAAGAAGGAGAAAATAGCCATTTGGAGAGGAAAAGGCAAAAAGGTCAACTCGCAGACGATATTTGGAGCATGCTAGGTTGCACAAGAGGAGTTAAGCCGGAATTTAAGCTGTCAGTCTCCTAAAACTGACAGTTGAACAGAGAATTAGGCTGTCGGTTATCTGAAACCGACAAGCCACACAAATGAGCTTGTTACCCCTTATCTGCCGGACTTGGGTGGATGTATCCACATTTATTCCTACACCCTAAATCGAGAAACCTATTCTCAAATCATTATCAATCATTGTGAACTGAGATCGAAGAAGAATGCATCCATTGCTGCTGTTGTGATTCCAAGAGGCTGGTAGAGAAATCAGAGAAGGAGAGGAAGGGTTCTGTGTTGTTGGTGTTTCCAGTGAGGAATTAGACATGGGTTAAAGAAGAAATGGAGTTCTGATGTTAATGATTCAGTGGAGGAAGCGAACCTTGATGCCATCAATTCATTAACCAGGCAGAGTAGCTTCAAGTTCTTTTAGAGTACAGGTTAGAGAAGAATTTAGAAACCAAGACCGACAAGGAGAAATGGGTATTGATAGTTATGCTTGTGGAGATAGGAACTCGAGTTTGGAGCTTATTTGAGTTCGATTTGGCCTGGAATTGGTGTAAATGGGTTTGTGGGGATAACATTATGGCATAAATTGTGGTGAAAACAAACCAAGTTTGCTGCCATCGGAAGATTTCAGTGCTATTTGAGATCTCAGTAGAGGAATTGCTGCCAAGGTTTAGTTTGATATGAGGTGTAAAATATGTGATTGTAAGCAAGGAAGGAGTTGTGATCTCCAATATACAAACAACACACAACCTTCACCAGTGAGCAAGATGCCTACTAGATGTTCGCAGAAATGCCTGATTTGCCATAGAGTGGTGATTTGGGGGACTGAATGGCTGGGCTACAGGATATGATGGCAATGTTGAGTCTGTGAAGTACTGGAGGAATCTGATGCAGTGGAAGCTCAATTGGAATGCTGTGTGATGTGATGTTAATGCGCAGCTACAGTTTCAGCTGCAGATGGAGTTATAAGCTAAGGAGTTAGCTGGTGGGAGGAGAACTTGGTGTTAGCTTTAGTGCAGGTGTTGTTGATGATTTGCAGTCGAGCATTTGAACTGAGGAGCAAGTTCCGATTACAGCTGGTAAAGCATTGCAGTTATAGCTGGTGGTGGTATCTGGTTGAGGTGGATGTAGTTCATGCCATGGAGATGGAGTTGCTCAAGAAATGAACTTCAGGGAATGGTTGTTGTCGTTATCGCGGCAATAATTAAGTGAAGGTGATCGGGACAGAACTAGATGCATAAATGGATGGAGATGAGGAGATGTTGTTGAAAAACATGAGTGAATAAGAGGAGTATGGAGCTGGGGTCGAGCAGGAAAAGTTTGAAGGGTTGCTGATGGTTATAATAGTCGAAGAGAACATGATGGCAGGATCGATAGCTGAAGTCTAGAGCTCGAATGGCAGTAATGAAGCAAGCCAGGGAAGAGATTAGCAGACTCGGGTTTATGAGGATGGTTCTGTTATTCACGAAACTATGGCTCGACAATAGTTGTACCTAGGAGATGTATACCAAGGGTTGCGTGCGAGACTGCTAATGGTGTTGAATTTGGGATTGCGGGTTTTGAGATGTTGCAAGCTGGTATAAAGGTAGGAGTTTAAGGCATTAATGGAGTTGAGTGGCAGCTGCTGGTTAGCCGTGGCCACGATGGTTGCAGCTGGAGTTACAGGTTTGTGGAGATTGAAGCAGGCATGATGAATTGCAGGTGATGGCCTGGTGCTCTGAAGTTGAGCTGATGTTGATGGCCAGAATATCGAATGAAGAACTAATGGAATGAGTTGAGGAGCTGGTGGTTTTTGCAGGTGCAGCTGTAGCAGGGTGCATCTGGTGGAGTGTAGTCCAAGGAGCTGCTTTGAAGGTCAGGTCTGAGGTTGCTGGTGCTGCAATGAATTTCATGGAATATATGGATGAACCAGTTACTAATGGACTAGATGGTTGCTGCTATGAAGTGCAGCTGCAACTGGAGTTGGCTAAGCAAGGCCTGGAGAGATGCTGAGAAGACTGAGAATGGTGCTAGTTGATGGTGTCAGGTGGAGGAAAGGCTTGAGGGACTGAAGCTGTAATGTTGGTTGTGGTTGTGCAACTGAAGTTACAGGAGCTGCAGTTTAGATGGAGCTACAGGTGCAGTGATGGAATTGGTGGTACTGGTGTGGTGATGCAATAGTTAGGTGCAAGGAAGCTGCAATGCAATAAGGAGATGGCACTGGTGATAGAGAAGCTGAAGCTGGAGGAAAGGAACAAGCTGTAATTGCAAATGAAGCAACAGATGCATTGAGCTGAGCTGGTGTTTTGGCTTGAATTGGTGCTGTGCACTGCAGGTTCATGAAGCTGTAGAAGAGGGGTTATGGCTGAGATGATGAAATTCTGGGTGTTGAGACCAAATCAAGGAAGTTACTAGTTGGGGTTTCAGTGGAGTTTATGAACTGGAATGCGCCGTTGGCTGTGACATATAGAGATAAGCTAATAAGAAGTCGCAGAAATTGCGAAAAGTGGGCGAAATTGGCGAGCCGGTGAGCATAGCTCCGGTAGTCGGATTTTGGAACCGAAAGTGGGGATCGTCAAGATTCAGTGAATCATGAGGCATGTATGAGTCGAACGAAAGAGTTGGCGGCCGGACATAGGAGCTACGTGTCACGCTTTTGGGTACGTTTTCGCAAGAATAGAAAATTGGATTTAGATAGGTTATGCAAATGTTTGAAATGCAGGAAAGCAAAGCTGAGCTGCTGGGAGTATGTACTAGCTAGTGACAGTTTCTGAGGAGAAAATAGATCGAAAAAAAAGTTTTCCGGTGACCGGATTCCGGCAATGACGTCAGCAACTCCGGCGACCCGTTTTGGACCCAAAATTTCCAGAGACATATTTCTCACACCTGGGCTTGGTGGACTAGTAGATGGACGTGGACTTGAAGATTTTGAAGACTTTGACCTATTTTTGGAAAGCAAAGGGCTATAAAAAGAGAGTTTCTACAAAAAAACGGTTTATTATTCTATTCTTGGAGCTTTTTGCAGAGAACTACTTCTAGGGTTTGCTTTCTTTTATGTTTCATAGTCTTCCCTTGAATATTATGATGATGAACTCCATGAATATGAGTAGCTAAATACATTAATTGGTTATGGGATAAAAAGTTGATTTCTTCAAGCATGATTATTTGATTCTATGAATTAGTTTTGTCTCAATTTTATCGTTCATGATTCATCGTTTTATTATCATATGATTTGAATGCTAGTTTGGTTGAGTCCGGAATCAATTGGATTTGTTTTCATCTCTATAGCTATATTAGGGTTTTCAATACGTAAAAGTTGTTTGTCCCTGATTTCTAGTAGCAACTTGTGGTTAATACTTGTAGTGATACATCTTTTTAATCGCATATGAATCATAACCTTTGTTAAAACGAATTAGTGCTTTTACACGTTTGTTTGCATCGATTAGTCTTATTTCATAGAACTTATTGCTCTTAGGGAGTTAAATCTAATTGTGCTTTTACACTTTAGGTTGCTTTTTAAGAAGATTTCACAATAGCATCTTTTAATGTTGTTTGTGATAAAATCAAGAAATAAACGAGATACTCTTGCGATCAAGATATCTTAGGACTTTTGATAATTGAGAGATTAAATACCAATTCTAATCATAGATGAAAAATACATGTTTGTGAATGATACTATCCCTTAACCAATATCTTCTCCTTATTGATTATTTCAACTATTTACTTTGCTTTATTTAGTATTATTACTTTGATAAAAACAAAAACACAACTTGGGTTATTTGGTTACATAAGAATCTGAAAATTGCATAACAACAATCGCCTCTCTGTGGATACGAACTCTTTCTTATCGAATACTATATTCATATTAGTTAAGTGAGGAAGTGAAATTATTTTTGACGCATACGACACGCATCAGTTATCATTTGCTGTGATATTCTGCTCCTACAAGTGGTGCGTGTTGGCATGTGCCAATGGAACGCATGGCCAAGTTGACCTAGTTGCACGGTTTGCAAGCCTAGGGCGCTATTTTTGGCATGTGCCAAACGGCATAGCGACTTGGAAATTGGATAGTGGTGTGTGTTGGCATGTTCCAATGGCACACACGGCCAAGTTGACCTAGTTGCACGGTTTGCAAGCCTAGGGCGCTATTTTTGGCATGTGCCAAACAGCATAGCGACATGGAAATTGGCTAGTAGTGTGTATTGGAATTTTCCAATGGCACGCACGACCAAGTTGACCTAGTTGCACGGTTTGCAAGCCTAGGGAGCTATTTTTGGCATGTGCCAAACGGAATAGCGACTTGTAAATTGTCTAGTGGTGCGTGTTGGCATGTGCCAATGGCACGCACGTCCAAGTTGACCTAGTTGCACGGTTTGCAAGCCTAGGGCGCTATTTTTGGCATGTGCCAAACGGCATAACGACTTGAAAATTGGCTAGTGGTGCGTGTTGGCATGTGCCAATGGCACGCACGGACAAGTTGACCTAGTTACACGGTTTGCAAGCCTAGGGCGCTATTTTTGGAATGTGCCAAATGGCATAGCGACTTGGAAATTGGCTAGTGGTGCATGTTGGCATGTTCCAACGGAACGCACGGCCAAGTTGACCTAGTTTCACGGTTTGCAAGCCTAGGGCGCTATTTTTGGCATGTGCCAAACGGCATAGCGACTTGGAAATTGGCTAGTGGTGCGTGTTGGCATGTGCCAATGGCACTCACGGCCAAGTTGATCTAGTTGCACGGTTTGCAAACCTAGGGCGCTATTTTTGGCATGTGCCAAACGACATAGTTGCTTAGTTTGGCAAGGTTGCCTGTGGGTGCAGTATGTGGTTTGGTTTTGGCATAGTTGCCATGGTGCGCAGTATGCGGCTTGGTTTTGGCGTCGTTTCCATGGTGCGCAGTATGCGGCTTGGTTTTGGCGTTGTTGCAATGGTGCGCAGTATGCGGCTTGGTTTTTGGGGTCGTTGCCATGGTGCGCAGTATGCGGCTTGGTTTTGGTGTCGTTTCCATGGTGCGCAGTATGCGGCTTGGTTTGGAATTAGGGTTCTTTGTCAAAAACCCTAATCCGGTATTTTGATAAAATACCCATATTAATTATTTACACCTGAATTAAATGCTCTCAGTTAATGTGTTGCGGGAAACATTAGGTCATGGGGTTCTACGATTTTACCCCTTGTCTAAAATCCACCATTAACATTAAGTCCCCTGCTTAGCTCGGAACAGGAGCTTTGTTGCGAGGTAAGCATAAGATGGTGCCAAGACAAAATCTAAAAGAGAAGTGATGAGATTTATCTGACCTATTTTTATGAGATGCGAATTGGATTCAGAATCCTTGTCCTTGGAAGTTTTGCGCGAATCGGGAGGTTGGCACAAATTGGAAGCTCGGAAGTATTGAGCTGCCGGCGCGAGTTGAGAAGCTGGTGCGGTGGGACCGGCGCAGAGTGAGCGGGATGGCCCGGAGAGTTGGGCGTTGAGCGCAAGTTTGGGGAGGGCGCTTGGTGGGACCGGCATGCTCGAAAGGCATTGGCGTTGGAGGATTGAGCGGCTATTGGGAAGTTGGGCGCCCTTATGAGCCCAAACTTCCCTTACACGCGCAACTTTTGGGATAAAAAATGGGAATCCTTCCTTATTGTGGAAACCGACCGCATATATATACATGAAGTTTTTTCTTTTACCTTGCGCTTTATTCCTTCCTTCTTTCTTGCTAGCGGTAAAGTGATAAAGGAGAAACCGACTATCTAGGTGTGTCTTCTAATACTTCTCTTGTTTTCCTTTGTAGGTGCAAACCCTAGCAGTAGGTGCTTTTTCTTTTATAAATCTTGTGTTGATATCGCGCAAATGATTGGTTAGCGTGCTTCTTGTAGAGAATATTGTATATATATGATTTGATTCCTTAGAAAATACTGCACATATGATTTTGAACCCATAGAGAATGCTGCGCGCATAATTTTGAACTCGAAGAAAGATTCTATATATGTATTTGAACCCGAGAAATATGTTGCGCATGTAATTTCGAACCTGAAGTAGGATACTGTATATGCACTTGAACCCGAGAAATATACTGCGCATATAATTTCGAACATGAAGTAGGATACTATATATGTACTTGAGCCCAGAAGATATATTGCGCATATAATTTCGAACCCGAAGTAGGATACTGTATACGTATTTGAGCCCGAAAAAATACTGCACATGAATCCCGAAGAAGAATATTGTATACGTGCTTCATATAAACCCGAAAGAATTACTGTATATGAATCCCGAAGAAGAATATTGTATATGTGCTTCATATGAACCCGAAATAATTACTGTATATGAATCCCGGAAAAGAATACTGTATATGTGCTTCATATGAACCTGAAATAATTACTGTACTTGAACCCAAAAAATATACTTCACATATAATTTTGAACCCGAAGTAGGATACTACATATGTATTTCGAAACCATAGAAAATACTATTCTCCCATGTGTCAGGGATTTTTCTCTTGTCGAGTGCGGTTATATGTTTGGGATATAATTTCATAATTTCTTTGTTTTGTTTTGTGCAAATATCTTGTTGCTAAGTGAGGAAAACCGACAATATGTTACCTGAACAAGGCTCCGTTTCGTCAAAAGATGTTGATAGTTCGAAACCAAACATAGATGATGATTTCTTTACCAAACCCCCCGCTCCTGCTCGGAGAAATCATCCAGATTTCGTGCCAATTTTATTGACTGGTGGTGAAGATGAAAAGAAAACCCGTTCGGTCCGTCCGAAGCACATTATACGTCTTTGTCTGCATAAAGGATTGTATGCCTCTTCCAGTATCGATTTCAGAATGTGTCAAAACCCATTGCGTTCCTTTGATGTGTGGGTTGATTTTATGGTGAGTAAGGAGCATATAAATTCCAACTTGACTCGAGCACAGATCATTGATGCTGTCAAATCTTCAGTAAGTCTCCAGGTTAGGAAAGATATTCCGGGCTTGGTTGCTTTCCTCTCTAGGTGGTTTTCGGATACTCACACGATTATTTGTAGATGGGGTAAAATAACTTTCTCCTTGGAGAGTGTGTCTCTCTTTCTAAATCTTCCAGTGACCGGGAATCTTAATATCCAATTGTCAAAAGATGAGAATAAGATGCGAGATGACCTTGCTGCTAAGTTGGGAGACTTTGCCCAAAAAGACTCTTCTGCGAAGTCGAAAAATCCTTCTCGGAAAGAATACGAAAGTTTCCTTTACAGCTAGTGGATATCTCAGTGGTTTACGGAAGAGTTGGAGGCTAAACAGAAGAGCAGCGATCTCCACGTTGCAGTATTTTTGGATCTCTGGTTGTCCAGAGACATTTTTGACGACGGCTCTGGAAAGAAGGAGATAAGACTGGGGTTGCTACCGATTGCCGTGAAATTAGCGAAGGGTGAAGTTCTACCTATTGGCAAGCTATTCCTCGGCTCCTTGTATGTGCATCTGGATTACTTAGTCACGAATATGCAAGTTTCGAATGGTCTTATGAAAGTGGACTCGTATGTGCACATCGTTTTTCTGCAAGCGTGGTTGTGGGAGCATTTTGAAAAGTATGCTTCAAATCCATTTCCTATGATTCCCGCGAGTTGGGGTGGCTCTCGAATAGGAGCTCAAGAGTTTGCGTGAGCCTGGTTAGTCTTCTTGATAAGTTGCACGAGATCAACTTTTGTCCATGGGAGCCGGTCCAAAAGTCTGTGACTCAAGTTGATACTTTCGCTTCTGCTATGGATGCGATCTTGTCTTCGGATAATGACTTGAGTATTGGTGAAAAATTGTTTATGCAAAGCTGCATTCCGGGTTACATGCCGGCTTTCTTTCGGGGGGTTTTCGGATTGCTGAGTACAACATTGATCGCGCGGCTCATCACATGGGTTTCGATCAGGGGGTGCCCCTTGCTTGCCGTCTGGAGCTTCCTGAGAATTCATTGCGTGCTGCCCTCGATGCCATTGCCCTTGGGCCAGGTACCCGTCTTCCCTTCTTTCAACTGGAAAGAGCACCCTTGATGACCTTTAGTTACAACGAGTTCTGGTTCCATGAACGTCTCATGATCCGCGAGTTCGTAGATGACGTGGTGGAGAACGTTCGTGGTAGACCTCCCCCGGAAGTCTTGAAGAAGTATTCGATGTTGAGAGATTTCAAGCGAAAGTCGTCTGGCAATTCTGAAAGTCCCCAAGTGAAAGAGAAGAGGACGAAAAACCGTGCTGGTGGGTTTCAGACGGTTTCAAAGGATCCTCCTGCAGCCCTTGTGTCTTTCAGTTCTTCCAATAACCAGTTATGTGTCGCCTCTTTGCTGGTTTGTTTCCAAATGTGTGAATTTTTGCTGAAGGTATGTGTCTCGTTTCTTCCAGGGCTTTGGTAGTGTTAATGCTTTTTCTGCTCTTGCTTGCTGTCGGGAGACGGTAACTCCTTTGAGTAATTCTGGCGGTATCGAGCCTTCTCACAACGGTGATGCGCCGGAGAAAGAATAAATTTTGGCAGAGAAAGAAGAAGGTTCAGAAAGTGAAGGTGATTCTTCCGATAACAGCGCTAGATCCCTTTCGGAAAGTGGCTCAGTAGGTTTCGCGCCTCTTTTTCTTCCTCCTCCCTTTGAAAATGTCTAACTCAAATCTTGCAGGAGGAATCTAACTCAGGAGATGGATTTGAGGTGGAGGCACATGAAGACTTGCCATTGGTGACAACAACCGTCAGTGATGACCCGGCGATGGAAGTTGAAATTCCGCCTGTAGTGACTGTGACCGCTGATGATGGCTTGAAGACGGAAGTTGATCAATCACAAAGCATAAATGCAGCTCGACCGGGAAATGATTCTCTGGTTGCTGGCGCAGATGCAGAAGGGAACCCTTCGCAGATTGTGGATCCGGTTGCAGGCGCAATTTTCGATCCTCCATACTTGGTTCCTTACCCAGGTCACGTGTTGGTCGGCGGTTTCAGCGTGCTGGCCAAATATGAGGCGTTGTACACTAAAATCTGGAAGAAGTATGGACACATGGCTATGACCAAGAAGGTCACTAGTCATAATGTATTGGTTAAACGTGTGGAAGAAGCTTTATCTTCTATTGAGGACATGTGCGGGGTGACTGGCTACACCATTTCTGAAGATGTCATTGTTAACCGGGAACATCATCGCGATGTGCGTGTGGAGAAGGAATTCAATGCTTCGTGGTTCATCGAAAACCTTGCTGAGATTCGTAAATTGAAGGATACAGTAGTCGAAATCCCTTCTGCGGAGGAGATCACACGGCAATAAGCGGAAGCTGAGGAGTTGTCCAAGGTGTTAGCTATGAAGAGAGCGGCTATTGAAGATGCGAAGGACCTTCTTGCTAAGAAGAGTAAACCGTTGTTGGACAACTTCCCTTGAATGTTTCTTCTTTAGATTCCTTTTTGTTTATTTCTAGGAATACTTTGGGTGCTTGATTTCGGAGTCTTACTGATTTTGGTAGTTGGTTGATGTTTTTTGAGATGTTGGATTATTTTCTGGGATGAATGGTTTTAATATATAACTTTGATTATGCCTTGCGAAGGGAATATTGTTTTTATGAAAGTGTGTGCTAGCAATAACACAAAAAGTAATGGTATGATGGTTTTACTGAGAACCCAAAAACAGATCAGATATCTTGCCTGGGCTAGACTTACTTGTTGTATGGATCTTTCGTCGCAAATATGCCTATTTTCGTATAAGAAGTGGTTTTACCGGTGACTTTGCCAAAGTCCCGATTCCTGGTAACAGTTTTGCTGAAAAAGCTGCCAGCCAGTCCCCAAATCGGAGTCCCCAGTTTCCCGTGTAGTTTTTACGGCTGTCAACTGGGTTGTCTGGCAGTTGAGTCGCAGATCTCCAAACCGATTGGTTGCTTCTATTGTTAGTGCTTGTATCGAGACGCGAGATCGATTTCTAGAAGTAGATATTGTAACCGAGAGATTGAAACTCCCGTTGTGGTCTCCAATTGTTTATGGGAGAAAATCGCCTCTGCCGAATTTGGTAAATTGGAGAGACAGGTTAAACCCTTAAACAAATGTGCTTCTCGTGAGCACTTTTGATTCGAGATATCAATCTGTACAACTCTGGCCTAAACCAAGAAGATAGTCGTTCCAGATTTGCTTAGGTCACAAAGTGAAGGAGAAGGGTTGATTTGGGGAGGATAGTGAAGAAGGGTGATGAGACCAGAGAGTTCTGGGTAGGTAGTATCTCGACTTGTATCAGAAGTGTAGAAGCTTGCGGAAGCTTGCTAGTGATGGAAGCTTTTGAGAGAGCTTGCAAAGTTGCTATCTGATAGTGTTGTATTTTTCCTGACCAAGACTTGTGTGTTTTGGCAGAATAGGTGAAACCTATTTATACAAGTGAGATTGAATGTACCCTGGCCTCATTAAGGAATTGAGTAAATGTGTCAATTAAAACAGAGGAGGTGGAAACCGTTGGCTTGATGGTGAAAAACGTTTTCACCATAAATTTCCTTATTTAATTGACCGCATTCATACCTTGCACGCCTTTCTTTATTACGAGCGTAGTGTACGCTGCATGCTGTGACCGCCAAACCAAAACCCCAAGAAAAGATCCCCCAGTTTATGTTGATGTCTCGAGAGTTGGGCGCAAGTGGCAATGCCAAAGTTGCTAGTGAAGCATTGCGGCATGTGCCAATGGCATGTGCGGGATGTCTCGACCGCGAGTTGTACTTTGAGTGCGGATGGCAATGCCAAAGTCGCTTAGTGGAGCATTTGGCATGTGCCAATGGCATATGCGGAATGCCTTGGCCGTGAGTTGTACTTTGAGTGCGGATGGCAATGCAAAAGTCGCTTAGTGGAGCATTTGGCATGTGCGGAATGCCTTGGCCACAAGTTGCACTTTGAGTGTGGATGGAAATGCCAAAGTCGCTTAGTGGATCATGTGGCATGTGCCAATGGCATGCGCGGAATGCCTTGGAATAGAAAGTGGCTAGTGGTAACGTGTTTGGCATGTGCCAATGGCACGTACGGCCACTTTGGCCAAGTTGCGGGTGCTACTTTGGCATGTGCCAATGTCATAGCGACTTGGAATGGGGATTGGCTAGTGGTTGCGTGTTGGCATGTGCCAATGTCACGCACGACCATTTTTGCCAAGTTGCGAGCGCTACTTTGGCATGTGCCAATGGCATAGCGGCTTCGAATAGAAAGTGGCTAGTGGTTTGTGTTTTTTCATGTGCCAATGGCACACACGGACACTTGGGCCTTGAGTTTTGGGCTTGGTAGCGGTTTGGAAAATGGCTAGTGGTGCGTGTTTGGCATGTGACAATGGCACGCATGGCCATGTTGACCTAGCTGCACGGTTTGCAACCCTAGGGCGCTATTTGTGGCATGTGCCAAACGGCATAGCGACTTGAGAAATTGGCTAGTGGTGCGTG
Organism: Papaver bracteatum; assembly: GCA_023529315.1. Taxonomy (NCBI): domain Eukaryota; kingdom Viridiplantae; phylum Streptophyta; class Magnoliopsida; order Ranunculales; family Papaveraceae; genus Papaver; species Papaver bracteatum. The sequence goes on along the minus strand of JAJJWX010005377.1, from coordinate 869,428 downwards.
TTGGCATGTGCCAATGGCACACACGGCCAAGTTGACCTAGTTGCACGGTTTGCAAGCCTAGGGCGCTATTTTGGCATGTGCCAAACGGCATAGCGACATGGAAATTGGCTAGTGGTGCGTGTTGGCATGTGCCAATAGCAAGCACGGCCAAGTTGACCTAGTTGCACGGTTTGCAAGCCTAGGGAGCTATTTTTGGCATGTGCCAAACGGCATAGCGACTTGGAAATTGACTAGTGGTGCGTGTTGGCATATGCCAATGGCACGCACGGTCAAGTTGACCTAGTTGCACGGTTTGCAAGCCTAGGGCGCTATTTTTAGCATGTGCCAAACGGCATAGCGACTTAGAAATTGGCTAGTGGTGCGTGTTGGCATGTGCCAATGGCACACAAGGCCAAGTTGACCTAGTTGCACGATTTGCAAGCCTATGGCGCTATTTTTGGCATGTGCCAAAAGGCGTAGCGACTTGGAAATTGGCTAGTGGTGCGTGTTGGCATGTACCAATGGCACGCACGGCCAAGTTGACCTAGTTGCACGGTTTGCAAGCCCTATGGCGCTATTTTTGGCATGTGCCAAACGGCATATCGACTTGGAAATTGGCTAGTGGTGCGTGTTGGCATGTGCCAATGGCACGCACGGTCAAGTTTACCTAGTTGCACGGTTTGCAAGACTAGGGCGCTATTTTTGGCATGTGCCAAACGGCATAGCGACTTGGAAATTGGCTAGTGGTGCGTGTTGGCATGTTCCAATGGCACACACGGCCAAGTTGACCTAGTTGCACGGTTTGCAAGCCTAGGGCGCTATTTTTGGCATGTGCCAAACGGCATAGCGACATGGAAATTGGCTAGTGGTGCGTGTTGGAATTTTCCAATGGCACGCACGGCCAAGTTGACCTAGTTGCACGGTTTGCAAGCCTAGGGCGCTATTTTTGGCATGTGCCAAACGGCATAGCGACTTGGAAATTGGCTAGTGGTGTGTGTTGGCATGTGCCAATGGCACGCACGGCCAAGTTGACCTAGTTGCACGGTTTGCAAGCCTAGGGCGCTATTTTTAGCATGTGCCAAACAGCATAGCGACTTAGAAATTGTCTAGTGGTGCATGTTGGCATGTGCCAATGGCACGCACGGCCAAGTTGACCTAGTTGCACGGTTTGCAAGCCTAGGGCGCTATTTTTGGCATGTGCCAAACGGCGTAGCGACTTGGAAATTGGCTAGTGGTGCGTGTTGGCATGTGCCAATGGCACGCACGGCCAAGTTGACCTAGTTGCACGGTTTGCAATCCCTATGGCGCTATTTTTGGCATGTGCCAAACGGAATATCGACTTGGAAATTGGCTAGTGGTGCGTGTTGGCATGTGCCAATGGCACGCACGGTCAAGTTGACCTAGTTGCACGGTTTGCAAGCCTAGGGCGCTATTTTTGGCATGTGCCAAACGGCATAGCGACTTGGAAATTGGATAGTGGTGCGTGTAGTTGCAGGAATTCACACACTACACCCTATTCAAGAATCTATCAATATTTATGACATAATTTGAAGATTAAGAACACTTTTTCATTAATATGACCTTAAGGAATTACAGAAATCAAGAACACGTAACACTTAACAAAGATTTTCTCTCTCCTAAAAACTTTCCTAACACTCAAAAATTCATCCCCTCTCTGGAACTATTCACCTCCTTTATATAGGTATTTACATAGTGGATTACAGCTCATTTACAACTAAGATTCCCTTCAATTTCGGATCTGAGTTCTTGCGATAAATCGCAGCTGGCACCGCCTTTATCTTTCGCAGGTTTTATTGACATAACGCAAACATGTCACACTTTCTTCGTGATTCTGTCGTTTTCAGTCATTACGTCATTGTTTAAGTCATCTTTGGATGTGTCACAGAATATCACTAATGTGCCGCAGAGTAATTCGTTTATTATCGATGCATCGCAGAACAGTTGTTTATTTCGCAGGAATATTGTTGTGACAATATTCTTTCCCTACATCTTGCCTCTTCTCATATTTTTTCTGCGAAGAAGATAAAGATTATGAGAATTTAAGCCTCTTAATTTGCCGCAACTCCTTATCTTTTACCCGACAAAGTTCCCTACTTTACGCTTTTACTATTGACATGCGTCGATCTTTACCGTTTTACCCGGTTACCCATCCTTCATCTATAAATACCATCCCACTCGAGTGTATTTCTTTCTTCTTTCACCTTCTCTTTTTTCTTTAAAATCTTTTTTGTCTGCAACTTTTTCTTTCCTTGTATTCTTCCCCGTTGCTTTAATGGAGACTCAAAGGTATGTTCTTATTTTCCATCTTTTTTGTTATGTTTTCTTTATTGCCCTCTTTTCTTCATAATCCCCATATTCTATCATCTTTTTCAGTAACACCACTTCTCAAACCAAGATTACCATCAAGAACCCTAACCCTAAGGGTTCTCAGAAAAGGCGCGTTGGGAAGACGAAGAGATCTGAGAATGATAAGGTAGTAAGAAACACCTATTCTTTTGAAATAACAATATTGTTGCCTCTGTTTCTTACCTACATTATTATTCGCAGAACGAAGAGAATGCTCCTAAACCTCTTAAGCGTTCGCGTCAAGTTAAAGCTCTTTCAGATGAAGTGGATATTCTCGAATTTTTACCTGCAAAACCTGTCCCATCGCAAGATAAATCTTCTCCTTATCCTTGCGTGAATCTCAATACCCATATTATTTCTTCATCAACCTCTAATGAAGTTATCAATACTAACATTCCTATCTCTGATAATCCCAACATTTTGGAAACTGCGATAGATGAATCTATGATAATTGGAAATAAATCTGCGACAAATGAATCTTCGGTGAATGTAACTAACGTAAATGAAACAACAATTAACGAGGCTTCGGCAAATGAAGTCGTAGATAATGAAAGTGTGGTAAACAAAGCTGCAATAAAGGAGGTTGCGGTGGATGATGATGCGGTGAATGAAACTATAACTGCGACCAATCAAATTCCTTCTTCCACTCTTATTATTGCCAAAACCTCTTCTTCTACTTCTCTTCCTTCTTCCCAAGAAATAGCAACAGGGGTTGAAGCTGCTTTTCAAGTATTATCTGAAGTTTTGAACGATGCTATGAAATCTTCTTCAGATCCTGCGAGACAGGATATTTATATGATTCTAAGCAAACATCTTGGGTCTTGCGGTTCTTCATCTTCGTTAACTGCTTTAGAAGATGAGGTTGAAATTTTGAAGAAGAATCTTCAAGCCAAAACTTTGGAGTGTGAATTTCTCGATCATAAGCTTCATAATTCTGAATTAGATTGTGAAATTTTTCGCAGCAGAAATGATGATCTAAAAGGTATAACTTTCTTGTCTTTACTTTTGCCTCTGTAAATCCTTTCTTTTTATGTACTCAATTTTACCTTATTTATTTGTTGATGTATATTTAGCTTCAAAACATAACCAATTAATGAAGATATTTGAGTAGGAAACAATCGCTGAGGAAGCCCGCACAGGGAAAGAATCTTGGAAGAATCAATTTGATAATTTGAATATTCTTCATACATATTCACTTGACGAGATAAATAACCTTAAGAATGAGAACAACCAACTAACTCATGAACGCGATCAACTAATTCATGAACGGGATCGTCTAAATAACGAAGCCTCCCAACTTTTATATTCGCTGAATCAAATTAATTTGAGGGTGGAATCTTTATCAGATGAAAACAGAGTTTTATCTCAAGAGAAATGTAGTTTTCCAGATACAACAAAGGCTTATTCGCAGCAACTAGACAATCTTCAAAAATTGTGTAAGGACCAAGAGCAGTCCCTTCGCATACTAAAAGATGAACTTAAAAAGAAAACTGAATCATCTACCGCTGAACAAGAGAAGCTTATTAAAGGCAGATTAGCTCTAAGTGTAAAAGTCAACAATCTCAAAGATGATTATTCTCGACTGAAGGAAGAAAATGTTTATCTTCGCAATTATGAAAAAAGTATAAAATCACGTTTAAAAGGTAAGGTTGGGGATAATTTTGATGATGCCATGGACCAATGGAAGAGTTGCTTCTTTACTATAATTCACACTTTATCTTCTCAAAAGGAAGGTAGTCATTTTGACTGCCTCATATATTAATTACTTCATTGTATTTTCTCATCTTATTTTTCGCAAAAATTCTCTCTAACATGCAATTTTTCTTTCACAGAATCTGAGAAGAATCTTCAAGCTTCAATTTCGGATCTATCTATGAGATTAGCCAAACTTCGCAAAAAGAACACCGCGCTTTCCAACTCTCATAACAGGGCATTGAGAAGATTTGACTATCTTGAATATTTTAAAGATATAGAGATCAGAAATCGGGAAAAGAATTGCCTCCGCAAAGCTCATTTAGGCGCTGAGGTTTTCATAAATAATGTTCTACTCTCTCATTCTCTACCTCCTATAAAGATCAAACCTTTAGAGATAGATGATAATGAAGTTCCCCATCCTATAGATGAAGATCTGAATTATTCAAGTAATGAAGAAGATTTTTCTGAAGATGAACAAAATCCACCTGAGGACAAAGGAAACCCTCTTAATGAAACAGAAGAACAAGATCCTCCTCATAAAGAACAAAATCCTCCTCATGAAACAATCACTGGTGATGGAGAAACTCATACTGAAAAAGATGATACTGGTGAAGATAATAGTGGTGAACAAGAATGATGAAATTAGAGAAGAATATTCTTTAAATTATCATGTATTCCTGCGAGATATTTCTGATTCTGCGAATAATTGTAATTTCCGAATTTTTATTCTTCCTGCACTTTTTGCGAAACATTGAAGTTATTTGTAACTCAATCACCTGCTCTAATTTATATATTTTTATTAATTCTGAATCCAATCTTCATAAACTTGATTATCTTCCTTCTTTTTTATTATTTTGATTCTTCTCAAGGGAGATAATGAAATGTTGTTTTATAATCCCCATATTTGCCCCTCATAATCTTCCTTGTGAAGTATTTTATTTTTTACCCTTGTAAGAAATCCCATGCTTGCCTTTTGTTACCAATTTGTAGTATTATCGCAAATATTTCTGCGAAGAATTTGTTATATGCTTCGCAGATATAACTTTTCTTGTGGTCTTATTTCGCCTTCCTATTTAAAGGTCTTATTATGCCACTTTTATGCGACAAGATCGCAGGACATTCTTACCTTTATACGTAATAATCCGTTGATCTTGCCTTATCATTTAATTTTAATCTCTGCGACAATATGATAAATCTAAGACATCTTGTGAGATTAATCTCCCTTTGCTTCTTAAGACTTATGATATTGCCGTCTTTGCGATGAAATCGCAGGACGTCTTTGCGATTTATATCCTCTTATTATTGATTTCATTTATCTCATCTTTTGATCTTATCGCAAAAACACATTGACCTCATCTTAACATTTCTCTTTAGGCTTTTTAGCCAGTCATGCGGCAATATGACGGGCCTAAATATTCTTGCGAATATAAAGTCCCATGACATTGCTGTCTCTGTCACGCGACAATATGATGGGCCTAAACATTCTTGCGAATATAAAGCCCCATGACATTGCCGTCTTTTTTGATACACAGCTCCCTAATGGAGGGTATCGCCCTTATCTCTCCCCCAAGTTGCCCCTTCAAGGATTATACATCTTCCATACAAGACTAGCACTTTCCCATCCGGTTCTGCCAACAACCAGTTGTTTTCGCAGCCTTGTCCTTTATGCCTTATATGGCTTATAGTTACAAGACTACACCCTAAGTGGGGTTTTCTTCGGGCCGAACACATCGTAAGCCAAGACTTGCCATGGATGGCCAGGGTAGGTTCATCCATCCCGGGCACCCACAGCACCACCGTGTACCTCGGCGCCTTGATCATACGTTGCATTCCTTAGGAAAAACTCTCGGGCGCCCAACCAGGGTATAACCTTATATAGTTGGGAATCCAAGTTATCTCTCCTGGATGGATTTTCTATAATCCCAATCTCTATGACTAGGTTCCAGCAGCGGTATAGCCTTTCCCTTAGCCATGCAAAGAGATACCCCTTTTATAACGCACTTTAAGGACATTGCCTCTTACGGAATAGAATCCGCGAACTAAGGTGTACGCCATAAAAGTTCGTCCCGTTCTTTATATGTTTTTAGGCAATTAGTGCCCGTCTTATTTGCATTTAATTTTGTAATTATCTCGCAAATTATTGATGAAAATAATTTTTATATTCAGCCAGCTTTGTTCTTGTAGAATATCTCTTTTATTCTCTCGCAACTTCTTGCGTGTGATCCATTCATTCTAGTCTTTCAAATCTTTACTAATAATATTTTCTTAGATATTGTCTATTCCATGGTCTTCCAAGTCTTTGGCCCATGTCTCTTCCTTCAGGATCCATTAGTTTATATGCTCCAGTTCCAATTATTTCTTTGATTATATATGGCCCATCCCATTTTTTTTGCTAATTTTCCTCCATTCTCTCGCTGATATTCTGGTGTTTCTCGCAGAACTAGATCTCCAACTTGGAATTCACGCTTCTTTACTCGTTTATTATATTCACGAGCTAATCTGCGATGGTAGTTCTCCATATGTTGTAATGCCTTTTCTCTCTTCTATTCTACCTCATCAAGTTTGTCTAGAATCATACCTGCACTAAGATTTTTTTCCCAAGCTTCTCTTTTAGTTGTAGGAATAGCGACTTCTGTTGGTAATACTGCCTCAACCCCATATGTTAAACAAAAAGGTGATACCCCAGTTGCTTCTCTTCGTGTTGTATTATAAGCCCAAACTGCATTATGGACTTGTTGACACCACGTTCTATGATTCCCTTCTAATTTCTTTTTGAGAATATCTGCAATTGTTTTGTTAGTTGCTTCAGCTTGACCATTTAGCTGCGGATATAGAGGAGTTGATTTTCCACACTTTATCTTGAATGCATTAAGTAATATCTCTATATTTTGTCCTTCAAATTGCTTTCCATTATCTGACACTAATTGCGCTGGAATTCCAAATCTGCAGATGATATTCTCAAATATAAAAGTAAAAATGTCCTTATCACGAATATGTTGTACTGCCTTAACTTCCGCCCATTTTGTGAAGTAATTTGTTGCGACAATTAAGTATCTTTTTTGCCCTGTCCCTGGCACAAATGGTCCCACAATATCTAAACCCCACTTTCCAAATGGACAAACATTTTTTGAAGATGTTAACATTTCACCTGGTGCATGTATTCTTTTTGCAAATCGCTGACATTCCTCGCAACTTCTTGATAAATTCTTTGCATCTTCATACATATATGGCCAATAATAACCTTGAATTTTCGTTTTGTATGCTAAAGATCTACCGCCGCTGTGATTACCAGCATCCCCACTATGTAGCATTTTTAATATTTGTTTTCCTTCTTCTAGTGTCAAACATCTGAGGGAAGGCCCATTTAAAGATTTTCGATATAATACCCCATCTCTTAACTCATAATTTGTTGCTCTAATTTTTAATTTATGTACCTCCAATCTGTTCCTTGGTAACTCCCCCCTTGCTAGATATGCGTGAATTTCCACACGCCAATCTGCGTTAATTCGGCTTGATTCTTCGCCATTATTTTCTACTACCATTGGCTCAGCTTCCTCTTTTTTTTCTTTAACAATTGATGGTGCTATTAATGTTTGTATTTTTATATTTCTCGCAGTCGGATCTACCATCATACTTGATATGAACGCAAAAGCATCTGCAAGTCTATTATCTCTTCTTGAAATATGCCTCCATTTGAGTCTTGGTATTTTCGCAGATTAATCTTCTACAAGTTTCTTATATTTTCTCAAAGATAAATCATTAGTTGCATATTCCCCTTCAATTTGGCGAATGACCAACTGTGAATCACTGGTAATTCTTGCATTCTCTACCTTCATTTCTATCGCAAATCTTAAGGCATGTACTACAGCCTCATATTCTGTCTCATTATTGGTAGATTCGAATTCCAATCGAAATGCGAATGCCATTTTTGCACCTTCTGGTGAAATAAAAACGACTCCAACTCCATTTCCTTCCCCATTAGATGATCCATCCACTAATATCTCCCATCTATTTGGTTCTGTTAAAATATCTCTAGGATCCCCATATTCTTCTTCTATATCCATCATGTCTTCTACAGCTTCATCATCCTCCAAAGGAAACTCCGCGAGAAACTCTGCGACAATTTGAGATTTTGGCGAAGATAAAATTGCATATTGGATCTCAAAGTGCCCCACTTGTGCATTCCATCTTTCAACTCTGCCTGATCTTTTTGAATTTTTCATTACTGACTCGATTGGTACTTTTGTTAGTACTTTGATTTTATGCGCTTGGAAATATATGCAAAGTTTAGAAGCTACATAAACTAATGCCAAAATTAATTTTTCAATCTTCGAATAATTTTTCTCCGCAGCATTAAACGTTTTGTTGATGTAGTAAATAGGTTTTTCAACTCCTGCGTCATTTCGCAAAAGTACTTCACTTAAAGCATGTGGAGTTGTCGCAAGATATATCAGCAATTCTTCTCCTGGTTCAGCCTTCTGTAATATGGATATATTCATCAAATATTCCTTAACTCCTTGAAAAGCTTTCTCACATTCATCTGTCCATTTAAATTTTGTTCCCTTCTTTAATATGTTGAAGAAATGCTTGCACTTATCTGATGACCGCGAAATGAATCTTCCTAGTGAGGTTAAAATCCCATTCAATTTTTGCACATCTTTTACTGTTGCTGGAGTTGGCATATCCCGAACTGCTTGCACCTTTTCAGGGTCAACTTGTATTCCTTCTTTTGATACGATATATCCCAAGAATTTCCCAGATGATACTCCGAAAGTACATTTCTCAGGATTTACTTTAATATTAAAAAGCCGCATCTGGTCAAAAATTTCCCTCAAATCTTGCACATGATTTTTAGCTTCTTTACTTTTTACCAACATATCATCCACATATACATCTAAAGTTTTATGTATCCATTTTGCGAATACTTTTTCCACCATTCTTTGGTATGTTGCACCTGCATTTCGTAACCCAAAAGGCATCTTTGTGTAGCAATATAATCCTTTGGGAGCAAAGAATGCAGTATGTTCTTGATCTTCTTCTGCCAGCGAAATTTGATTATAACCCTTGTATCCATCCAACGAAGATATTCGATCATTTCTATGCAGCAGATTCCACCATCTCATGGGATATCTGGTAAGGGAAAACTATCTTTGGGACAAGCTTTATTTAAATCAGTAAAATCGATGCAAATTCTTATCCCTTTGTTTTTCTTGGGAACTACTACCATATTGGCGATCCATTCTGGATACTTCGCTTGCCTTATAATTCCTGCATCAAGCATCTTTTGTAACTCTTCCTCTATCTTAGCATGATAAGTAGTTGCAATCTTTCTTATTCTTTGTTTGATTGGTCTCATATTTTTGTTAATCTCCAATCTATGGCACGCAACAGATGGATCTATTCCAGGCATCTCATCCATATTCCACGCAAAAATATCTTTGTATTCTCGCAGAAGATTTACAGTTTGCTCCTCTTCCTCTACATCCATCTTAGTTCCAATTTTTAGCATTTTTGGGTCTTCTTCACTTCCAACATTAACTTATTTTGTTGGTTCTGCTGCGGTATAACTAGCTTCATTCTCTCTCATTGGTGTTGGTGTCTTTATTATCTCCACTGGTTTATCTTCTTGCGATACATCGCTGAATATTCCTTTTCCTTCTCTTGATTTTATCATGTAAATCTTGAATTCTTCTTCTTTTTTTTCTTCTCTCCTCATTTTTCTACGCTGTTTTCGCAACTGAATTTGATTTTCACAATTCCTTACTTCATTTTGGAAACATAACGCCGCATAATCTGCATCTCCTTTAATTTCGCCAATTCCACTAGGCATAGGGAATTTTAAACATTGATGTAGAGTTGATGATACATCCTTGATTGCATGTATCCATGGTCTCCCCAACAAAGATGTTATAAGGCGATTTCATATCTATCACACTCAAGGTGACCTGCGTTTCTATTTCCCCGATGGAATTAGTACTACAATTTCACCTTTAGGTTTTGTTAAAGATTTTCCAAATCCGTGAATATGATATGTTGGACTAAACATTTCTTCATCTTTGTATCCCATTTTCTTGAATGTGTGGTAAAACATTATATCCACAGAACTTCCTGTGTCCACCAGAGTCCTATTCACAGCCCATTCTTCTGTAGATCTTACTGATTTCTCTTTTCTTGTTGGTGCAACAGACACTGTGATCACCAATGGAGATGTATGACTTAAATTCTCTTTCGTAATTTCTGCTGCTGTAAATGTAATCTTCTGTTTTTCCCAATCTTTTAGCGGTGATGCTTCATCTACCGTCATGATCTTCTTTCCTTCAAAATCTCGTTTGTGTATCCTTCCTTTAATATCTTCATGGAATTTGTCTATCATCATCTTTGTTATTACATCACACTCCAATTTCTTTTGATTATCTTTGATTTCAATCATCTTCTCTTCCACCAAAAGTATTCTTCCAATTCCTGAATGATTTCTTTCTTTTACCTAGATTTTACTATGATTTTCAACTCTTCAATCCCTGTTTTTGAGCGCCAAAATGTAGTTGCAGGAATTCCCACACTACACCCTATTCAAGAATCTATCAATATTTATGACATAATTTGAAGATTAAGAACACTTTTTCATTAATATGACCTTAAGGAATTACAGAAATCAAGAACACGGAACACTTAACAAAGATTTTTCTCTCTCCTAAAAACTTTCCTAACACTCAAAAATTCATCCCCTCTCTGGAACTATTCAGCTCCTTTATATAGGTATTTACATAGTGGATTACAGCTCATTTACAGCTAAGATTCCCTTCAATTTCGGATCTGAGTTCTTGCGATAAATCGCAGCTGGCGCCGCCTTTATCTTTCGCAGGTTTTATTGACATACCGCAAACATGTCACACTTTCTTCGTGTTTCTATCGTTTTCAGTCATTACGTCATTGTTTAAGTCATCTTTGGATGTGTCGCAGAGTAATTCGTTTATTATCGATGCATCGCAGAACAATTGTTTATTTCGCAGGAATATTGTTGTGACAATATTCTGTCCCTACAGTGCGTGTTGGCATGTGCCAATGGCACGCACGGCCAAGTTGACCTAGTTGCACGGTTTGCAAGCCTAGAGCGCTATTTTTGGCATGTGCCAAATGGCATAGTGACTTGGAAATTGTCTAGTGGTGCATGTTGGCATGTGCCAATGGCACGCACGGCCAAGTTAACCTAGTTGCACGGTTTGCAAGCTTAGGGCGCTATTTTTGGCATGTGCCAAACGACATAGCGACTTGGAAATTGGCTAGTGGTGCGTGTTGGCATGTGCCAATGGCACGCACGGACAAGTTGACCTAGTTGCACGATTTGCAAGCCTAGGGCGCTATTTTTGGCATGTGCCAAACGTCATAGCGGCTTAGTTTGGCATGGTTGCCTGTGGGTGCAATATGTGGTTTGGTTTTGGCGTCGTTGCCATGGTGCGCAGTATGCAGCTTGGTTTTGGCGTCGTTGTCATGGTGCGCAATATGCGGCTTTGGTTTGGCGTAGTTTCCATGGTGCGCAGTATGCGGCTTGGTTTTGGCGTCGTTGCCGTGGTGCGCAGTATGCGGCTTGGTTTTTGCGTCGTTGCCATAGTGCGCAGTATGCGGCTTGGTTTTGGCGTCGTTGCCATGGTGTGCAGTATGCGGCTTGGTTTTGGCATCGTTGCCATGGTGCGCAGTATGCGCCTTGGTTTTGGCGTCGTTGCCATGGTGCGCAGTATGCGGCTTGGTTTTGGCGTCGTTGCCCTGGCGCGCAGTATGCGGCTTGGTTTGGAATTAGGGTTCTGTGTCAAAAACCCTAATCCGATATTTTGAAAAAATACCCTTATTAATTATTTACACTGAATTAAATGCTCTCAGTTAATGTGTTGCGGGCAACATTAGGTCATGGGGTTTTACGATTTTACCCCTTGTCTAAAATCCACCATCAACACCTGTATTATTTCAATTATATAACAAAATATAATGCGGAAAAGAAATAACACAGATACCAGAATTTTGTTAACGAGGAAACTGCAAATGCATAAAAATCCCGGGACCTAGTCCAGATTAAACATACACTGTATTAAGCCGCTACAGACACTAGCTTACTCCAAGCTAACTTCGGTCTGGACTGTAGTTGAACCCCAATCAATTTCACACAGATCCAAGGTAAAGTTATGCTCCTACGTCTCTGATCCCAACAAGATACTACGTACTTGATTCCCTTAGCTGATCTCACCCACAACCAAGAGTTGCTACGACCCAAAGTCGAAAACTTTAATAAACCAATTTGTATCACACAGAAAAGTCTACGGTAATAGATAAATCCGTCTCCCACGAATATACCTACAAGTTTTTGTTTCGTCTTTAGATAAATCAAGGTGAACAGGAACTAATTGATAGAACCAGGCTTATATTCTCGAAGAACAACTCAGCTTTATCAATCACCTCACAATAGTCTTAATAGAAAAAGGCGAAAAAATATATCGTGGAATCACAAACGATGAGACGAAGTATTTGTGACTACTTTTATATCTTTCCTATCGGAGATAAAAATCTCAAGCCAATTATTACAATTGTACTCGTATGATAGAAACACAAGATCAGATCACACAACTACGATAAAAGTAGTATCGGTCTGGCTTCATAATCCCAATGAAATCTTTAAGTCGTTAACCTGGTTTTAGAAGAAGAAAACCAAAGGTTAAAGGAGAATCGACTCTTGCTTAGCATAAATAGTATCACACAGAATGTGTGGGGATTAGGTTTCTCAGTTTCTAGAGTTCTCCCTTATATAGTCTTCAAATCAGGGTTTGCAATCAATATTAGCTTACTAACAAAGCAATCAATATTCACCGTTAGATGAAAACCTGATTAGATTCAAGCTAATATTTGTCAACCGTTAGATCGAAAACATAGCTTGTTATACACACTTGTAATGCACGTTTCTAGGCTTGTGTAACCGTACCCAAACTTGTACATTAGTTGGTTCAACAATAGTTAACCAAAAGGTTAGCCATATGATAACTTTCATATCAACCATGTTTTTCTTCACCATAACTAGTCCAAATAACTCAAATGAACTAGTTAGAGAGTTGTTCAATTGCTTAGATCTTTATGTACTACACAAGACACAATTGAAGCAAAAATGATGTGATTCACTCGAATCGATTCATGAACTATAAATCCACGGTTTGTAGCATTCCTTAGTTTATTAAGATAAGTTCACAAACATCGTTTTTATACATAACCTACTCAAGTTCGCGGACTGGGTTCACGGACTTAAGTTCCCGGACGGAGTTCACAAACTCCAGTAGAAATTCTCGGGTTCGAGAACTACGCCATTTCGCGGACTGAAGTTCACGTACTACTCCGGTTTCACTTGATCAACAAAGTTCGCAAACTTTGGTTCAAGCAATAAGGACTTATACATATATATGTTTCCACAACAATGCTTATATCCTCCAATGGTTATATTGTCTAAACTCTCATTTCAATCATTAAAACATTCTCAGAGGGCGTTATATAGTTGTTATTCACAAACTATTTTTCGTCAGAGAAATTTCCAAAATGATTAAAACATAGCATGACTTTCGTCACTAGGTAAAGATGAACTTGGCTAAAGCGAAAGCTTTACCAACACATATTTCGAGAAATAGATAAGTGAGATATACTCAGCTCGAAATATTACATGTGTATAATCTTAGTCTATATAGTAATATGACTTTTGTCTCAAGATAGGATATAGAGTAGATAAACTTATGAGTGATAGATAAGTTCAAGTCTCCACATACCTTTTAGTCGATGAAGATCCACTGGTTCCTTGAGTAGTCCTTTGTCTTGTATGATGATCGCCATGGAGTTCTTGATCTCAACTACACTTTCTATCCTAGTCCGAGACCTTAGCTATAGTAGACTAGAAATCAAGACTTTATAGTTTTGATCACTAACATTGACAAACATGCTTGAGATAGCAATGCATGCGAGTTTGACCGAGCAATGCTGTAACAAAACTCTTATAATGCTCAAACTGGTCATAATAATACTCAAAAATAGTTGTTTTTGAAACTTTATTAAAGATACCCACATAATTATCATGAGTTACATCTTCAAATCTTGCACATAAGTCCAAAACAAAAGTATATATCCCATAAAATTGATTGTTTAACTTGTTGATAACACACAAACCAAGAATCAACTTTTAAGACAAAATAAATCGTTGCCATATCCACACATTCCATGTCATGAAATTTGTATAGATAGAAGTATCTTTCACACTTAAGAACCCAACCACGAGGATTGGTACCATTAAATATCAGAAAATCTACTTTAGGAGTGCGGGAAAATTTACCAGATTCTCTGTTACACACGTTCTTGATTATATCATGAAACCTATTAAAATAATTTCGAGGATTGGTATGAGAACCAAAAACCAAACCTGAATCTGTGTGCTCTACGGATGTTGGTGGTATATGTTGATCAATTCCGAACATCTTACAGATGCCGGAAACCTAAGAATCTAATTGATAAAAACCAAAATCCAAGTTTTTAACCTCAGAATCCAATTTGTGAAAACACGAATCCAGTTTGATAAAACAAGACTTCAACTCATTCAAAGTTTTCATATGTTGTTGAACAATAACGGAGAGGTCTTTAACGATGGGTTTATCGGGAATAGACATGATAACAGTTTTTAGGAGTGAATTTGATACCAATTGTAGTGTACCTGGATGTACAACTATAAGATGATAAGAGTAGCAGAGCTACTTTCTCTCTGATGAGCAGAGGCTTCACTTTCTATTGAAAGCAAATAATTTTGATTGATAAGTTTCAGGTGTTATAATGGTTGTTCTTAAATATTCTAACTATAATGACTGCATCTCTACAACTATTATTACATCACACCCAAAATATAAAACTCGAGGAAATAACCCTAATAGTAATTAATCTTATTTTCTCTCTAAACTACCCTCACCGAGAAGTTACTAGTTAAAATAAAAAGGCTTAAGCCCGATACATATATGTGGATACATAGTTTTGGCCAGGTCATTTGTGCCTGCTTGGGACAAGTTCTTGCTTTTCCACAGGTCATTAAACAAAAAGTTGATTATTTGGCCTGAAGCTTTACCATAGGTTTCCAAAGTATCTAGCATACTCCATTGTGTTTGATAATGGCTTTTCCATAGATGAGACAGTCATCCGCAAAAAGTTGATAACTATCATAAGGACATTTGGGAGAATTTTAACTCCATCGAATGCCCAGGTTTTTAGCATAGGATATGGATTTAGAATGGAATTCTATGCAGATTGTGAAAAGATAAGGAGAGAAAGGATTCCTTGTCTAATCCTTTTGGTTGGCTTGAAATTGGTGTTAAGGATATGATTAATGAGAATCCTAGAACAAGTCATGAGAGAGTGTGTCAGAGAGAGAGGAGAAACCTCATGTAAGGATTCCACAACTAAAATTGATTCAAAAACATTTGAATTTTCTTCTCAAATATTGGGGAATCAAGATGGATTCAAGATTGTGAAAAAGGGAGCTTGTGGTCTAAATTTTAAAATCATCTTCTCAGATAATATTGCTTCATGGGTGAGCAAGGTTTTTCATGAAATTCTGAAGACTCAAAATAGTATGAGCAAATGGACGAACAGAGATAGCGTGTTTGATTTTCTCATTGAAAAAAAGGCACAACTCTAGAGGAGAATTTATTCAAATCAATAGAACTAATGAGAGCAAAGCAAACAATAAGGCAATATTTATTCCTAAGGGAGAAAGTCAGTATAATTGGGAGAGATTTAATGAATTGCTAAACAAACTGATTAGAAATACATCATTTACTCCTGAAAGAGTACCAGTAAGAGAGGAATTCCCACAAAGCAGAAGTGTTAACTCATTCAACAGACCAGATCGTACGTTCTGCTGTATAGTATATGGAAACATCTCATGGAATGTAGTAGCTATATAAATTACAGCAAAATAGAATTGGGAGAGATATTTAAAGCTCACCCTCATTTACAACAACCAAGCTTCCTTTCAACCAAATAATGATAAGGAATGAATAGTTTTTGGAAACCCCACAAATGGTACTATCAAGGTACTAGTATTGAAATCAAAAGATGGATAAATAATGACGTCACCATTAATGCACGAGCTTTCAATCTGGTTCAAAATTGGATATGTTAGAGCACTGCTCGGTCGAACTCGCATGCGTTGTTATCTCAAGAATGTTTGTCAATATTAGTGATCAAAACTGTAAGTCTTGATTTCTAGTCTTATAGATATCTCGGACTAGGACATAGATTGTGTAGTTGAGCCTTAGACTTCACGGCGTTCATCATTTGATGACGAAGAACTACTAAGGAGAGCTTGTGGAACTTCATCAACAAACAGTATGTGGAGACTGAAACTCATCTATCACTTGGAAAGTCTATTTCTAATTTATCTCCTATATTGAGACATAAGTCGTATTACGATATAGTTTTCTATTATACACATCTGAGATTTCGAGCTGAGTTTATCTCTCTTACATATTTCTCGGAATATGTGTTGGCAAAGATTTCGCTTCGAACAAGTTTATCTTATATTCTTGACGCGAGTCAAAAGATGATCATGTGAAAATTGTTGAGTAACATCTTACATGGTTTGTGTGATACAATCATTTGGTGTAGACTTGAAATGTTTCGTTATGATTATTTCAATAACTTTAAAATTGCTTTGATGCTAATAGTGTGTGAAAACGGCTATTTTCATCCTCTAAGAAAGTTTCAATGATTGAAATAAGAGTTTAGAAAACTTAACCATTATTGGACATGTCATGTTGTGTACTTTTGCACATATGTAATCCATGACCGGGAACCATAGTCTGCGTACCCGTACGCGTACCTATTAGCTTGAGAAATCCTGGAACCTAAGTATGTGCACCCGTTCGCGTACTTTTGTAAGGTTGATATCCGAATATTTCTATTGGGATTACAAGTACGCGTACCAGTTTGCGAACTGGTGAAACCCAGTCCGGGTATTTCAAGTATGCGTACCCGTTTGCATACTTGAAGGTTAAAGTTCTAAAATCGATTGTGTACATGAACATAAACATTTATATATGAAGGAATGCAATCTTTGCAAACCTTGGATACAATGTTCATGAATTGATTCGAGTGAGTCAAACCGATTTTGCTTCAATTGTGTTCTTATATACTTCTATGAGAATATAGCAATTGAACAACTCTTCAACTAGTTTTATTTGAATCATTTGAACTAGTTATGGTTAAGATGAACAAGGTTGATATGAGAGTTATCATATGGCTAACTTCGGTTAACTATTGTTGAGCCAACATGGTGTACACGTTTAGGTATGGTTACATAAACCTAAATGAGGGTACATTTCATTTGTGTGTAACAAGCTAATTTTGATCTAACGGTTGAAAGATATTAGCTTGGTTGAATCAGGTTTTTCATCTAACGGTGAATATTGAATGCTTTGTTACCAATGTAACTTAGATTGCAAACCCTGATTTGAAAACTATATAAAGGAGAACTTTAGCAACTTGGATCCTAATCACCACACTTTTGTGTGTTACTAGTTGCATAACTAGAGTCGATTCTCCTTTAACCTTAGGTTTCTCTCGAGACCATGTAGGTTAACGACTTGAAAACTTCATTGGGATTGTGAAGCCATACCCAACTATTTTCTCTGTAGTTGCGTGATATGATCTTTCTGTTTTTATCGTGTTGAGTACGATTGTCATAATTGGCTCGAGATTAATATCTCCAATAGGCAAGATAGAAAAGTAATCACAAACACCTTCGTCTCATCGTTTGTGATTCCATAATATCTTGTTTCGCTACCATATGATTAAGATTATTATGATGTGATTGATAATACTAGGCTATTCTTCGGGAATATAAGATCAGTTTATCAATTGGTTCTTGTTCACCTTGATTTATCAAATGACGGAACAAAAACTCATAAGTATTTCTGTGGGAGACAGATTTATCTATTCTAATACACTTTTCTGTGTGAGACAGATTTGTTTATCAAGTCTTCGACTTTGGGTCGTAGAAACTATTGGTTGTGAGTGAGATCAAATAAAGGAATCAAGTACGTAGTATCCTGCTGGGATCAGACACATAAGGAAAGCAATTGTACCTTTATCGCAGTGTGAGATTGATTAGGGTTTAACTACAGTCCAGTCTTAAGTTCATTGGTAGTAGGCTAGTGTCTGTAGCGGCTTAATACAATATGGTGTTCAAAGCTGGATTAGGTCCCAGGTTTTTTTGTATTTTCGGTTTTCCTCGTTAACAAAATTTTGGTGTCTGTGTTATTTCTTTTCAACATTATATTTTGTTATATAATTAAAATATCACATATTATGCGTTGTATCGATCAATTATGAAATCCAACCTTTGGTTGTTGATTGAAATTGATTGATCCTTGAACATTGGTCTTTGGTACCGTTCAAGTTACTTATCTTATATTCAATCAGGCTCGCAAATTTCTATTTGCTGATTCCATATTGAATTAAAATTTAGAGATATAAACTCTTGTATATACTTTTCTCTATATTGAGTCTGACGACTGTCTAGTTGATTCTCTAGAAAGTATATTAGAGTAAGTCCTCTCAGATTTCTAAACGAATTGTTGGGTGTGGTTGTTGTACCCCCGTATTTTCAGGATAAAAATCAAAGGGCTTCCAGTACAAATGTGGGCAAAGGAGGTTTTTGATCATATAGGTGATGCAATGGATGGTTTAGCAGAGGTGGATCATGAGGCACTCGAGAAGAATCCAACTTGTTGTAGAATAAGAGTCAAAAGCGTTGCAGAACAAATCCCAGCAACTCTTAACATCTTGATCATGGGTTCAAATTTGTTTCTAGTAATAGAATGGGATTTTTCTTATGCACCGGAACGAAGATCGACTGTAACATCTTATCGGTAAACTCTGCAAAAAGGTAAAAAAGCAAATAATTCAAATTCAAATTTTGAATCTTCTGACTCTCTCTGTTGCTGCAACCGTACTAAAGAAATGATTCAAAATAAATGGCTTACATCAACATACGTGGAGAGGGGTGCCCAAAACAAAAAGTCACCCACAACAATCACATAGTATTTCAACAGATTTAATGCTTTAAAGACGCAGAAAAATCAAGGTCAAGACATGGGGAAACATAAAATAATGGTTACAGAAGCAGTTAAGACTCCGATCAAAGCTTTCTTCACAAAGTTCTTCCCCCAACTTAATCTAAATCAACCTGATGCACTGACGGTTTCAAACAACCTTGGAGGAGGAGAAACGGTGGTACAAGCAGACAACAATAAAAATTCTCCAACAGAGACCATGGTGGCGGATTCCAATTTTCTATCTCAAAATTTAAATAGAGAGATTGTGAGAATAAACTCAATTCACAATGCAGTAGATATGATCATGGATGCAACAATTAATATTGGCGCAAAGTTTGGAGGACAGGAGGAAAGGGCAAAATCTCTATATTCTGAAATAGTGGCTAAAAGCATGAGTTCAAATTTTGAAAGGAACAACACCAAATCTCCAGAAGTTGACGAAATTATCTAGGTGTAGAGCTGGCAAACAAGATCAAAACACGCGGGTTGGCCCGACCCGGACCGTAAAAATCTTCCCCGGCTTGGCTGGTTGTCTAAAAAAGTCGGGTTAGGGTTGGAAAATTGTTGGCTTGTGGGAAAACGGGTAAGCCCGGCCCGACTTGTAAACCCACGGGTTCAACCCGCTAACCCGTCTAGTCCTGCCCTTATCTGGTCGTAGGTGCCTAAAGCCTCTCAAAGTGTCTTAACCTAAAACCAAATTAGGTCGAACTGATTCAGACACCATTTATGTTTCTCTCCTTAATGCCATTTTATTTCTCCATCCGCTTCTCACTTCTCTTTTAACCAGTCGGTTTATGTTACGACCACTGTAATGGCTGAATCAACAATAGAACAAAACTGCAGACAAGAATAATAAGACAATGATAATGAGATTAGTTTGAGGAAATCCCTTCCTCCCAATTGGTTAATTCGAGTAAACTAATGTAAAACTCCTTTTACACACAGTGCAATTCAATTACATTCAACATAACATTCTCATTAAGATTAATAAACCTAAATAGGATAAATTTGCGGTAGTTATACGGTTACAAGTAAATAGACAGTTACAACTTTGACAAGACAATACTGATACGTTCTACAAACATAAATATAACTACTTTGTGACATAGATACTGCTAGATATGATATTAGATGACTGCATCAACTCTTTCCCCCTTAAAATCTTTCTTTGTCCTCAAGGAAGATATCTGGATCTAGTGAAAGATTACAAAGATTATCAAGTTCAACAATAGGTACAGTTTCTCTGTATTCTCCAACATTTGTCTCCGCAATTTGCAATGCTTTTACAGAACATAGATGCATTAAGTTTCCTCTATTCTTCCTAGCTACTCGAAGTAGATTAAGACTTCCATCAACTCTTTTCTCGGATGTTTATAACCCTTGTAAAGAAACTTCCTTGCCATTAACTTTGAAATTCATTTTAAACTTAGAGAAATCTTATACAATTGGACCCAGTGTACGTAACCATTGAGTTCCCAATATAACATCATATCCTTCAAGTGGAAGTAAATAAACATCTACAAATATGGGAATTCCCTGTAACATCAACTGATTTTAGGACATATACATGAACAACTTACCTTTTCACCTGTAGATACCATGACTTCTAGTTTTCCCTTTGATATTGGCTGCAAACCAATTTTCTCTGCAGTTCTTTCACAAACAAAGTTATGTGTGCTACCCGAATCTATTAACACAACCAATGATTTAAGCCCAAGTTTTCCAGTGACCTGCATTGTTTCAGGTGTTTGGCTATCGGTAATTGTGTGTAAAGAAATCTCTGGCACTTCATTTTGCTTATCACAAATGTCTTCAACTTTTGTTTCTACATCATCATCACTATCTTCAATATTTGATTGAATAACAAAAATCCTCTTACAGCAGTGTCCAGGTACAAACTTTTCATTTCATTTAAAACGTAACCCCTTTATTTTTCTTTCATTTATTTCATCAATCGACATATTTCTTACTGGTGCTAAAGAAGAACTAACAGGAGTATTATGTGATTGAACATTTGTCTTTGAAACTGATGAAGTGACTAGTTTGTTAGATACGTTTCTAGCTTCAAATAAACGTGATAAACCAATTGTATACGAAAGTGTTGTTGGTTTATTTGCTTGCACATCAGTACGAATGCTAACATCTAACCTACTAATAAACATATTGATCTGTTAATGCTGGGGTATTGGTCCTGCTTTAGCCAATAACTTTTCAATTTTTTCTCGAAATTCTTAAACGATGCTGGCTTGGCTTAACTTCGACAACTCCCCAAAGAAATCCATATAATGATTATCACTACACCTTGTATACAAGTTGTCCTTGTACCCTTCCCAATAAACATAAACCATTTCCTGCTTAAGCAATTGAAACCATAGTTGCGCATCTCCTTCAAGGTGATTATACTTGCTCCGAGAGTGGTATTTCATGATGCAAAAACCACTGTTATGCCTTACAAATATAGATGGTTGGGTCTTCCCCAATGACAAAGCGAGGAAAATCTAGTTTCAATTTAGGTTTTTTATAATCAAATGAAGAAATCTACTGAAATTCCTTATCGTTATTTGATCGAACATATCTTGTGTATCTTGGATTTGAAAAGAGATCCAACATTTTCTTTAACAGATTTTTCTGAAAGATGATCTGAAATGGTTTTGAAGTGTTTTCACAAGTCATTTAACCTATTCAGAATTGCTACATGCCCTAATTTAATAGTCTCCAATGATGATGTTTTTTCTTCCCCTGGTGATTTGTTTTTCTCTTTATTTGGATCCATAACCTGGCTCTGCATACCAAGATATTACGACCACTGTAATGGCTGAATCAACAATAGAACAAAACTGCAGACAAGAATAATAAAATAATGATAATGAGATTAGTTCAAGGAAATCCCTGCCTCCCAATTGGTTAATTCGAGGAAACCAACGTAAAATTTCTTTTACATACAATGCAATTCAATTACATCCAACATAACATTCTCATTAAGATTAATAAACCTAAATAGGATAAGTTTGGGGATGTTACACGGTTACAAGTAAATAGACAATTACAACTTTGACAAGACAATACTGATACGTTCTACAAACATAAATATAACTATTTGGTGACATAGATACTACTCGATATGATATTATATGACTGCATCAGTTTCATCAGCACCAATAGCAGCCTCAATACTTGATCTATTTTCAATCTTTGTGTTTGTTAGAGCATTGCTCGGTCGAAATCGCATGTGTTTCTATCTCAAGCATGTTCGCCAATGTTAGTGATCAAAACTATAAAGTCTTGATTTCTAGTCTACTATAGCTAAGGTATCGGACTAGGATAGAAAGTGTAGTTGAGCTCAAGAACTCCATGGAAATCATCATACAAGATGAAGGACTACTCAAGAAACCAGTGGATCTTCATCGACTAAAAGGTATGTGGAGACTTGAACTTATCTATCACTCAAAAGTCTATCTACTCTATCTCCTATCTTGAGACAAAAGTCGTTTTACTATATAGACTAAGAATATACACATGTGACATTTCGAGCTGAGTATATATCGCGTATCTATTTCTCTAAATGTGTATTAGTAAAGCTTTCGCTTTAGCCAAGTTCATCTTTACCTAGTGACGAAAGTCATGTTATGTTTCAATCACTTTGGAAATTGCTCTGACGAAAACTAGTTTGTGAATAACAACTATATGACGTCCTCTGAGAATGTTTAAATGATTGAAATGAGAGTTTAGACTATATAACCATTGGGGGGATATAAATATTATTGTAGCAACACATATATGTATAAGTCCTTAGCACTTGAACCGAAGTTTTCGAACTTTGTTGATCAAGTAAAACCGGAACGTGAGCTATAAACTCAGTCCGCGAACTCCGTCTGCGAACTGGCGTAGTTCTCGAACCCGAAATTTTTTGCTGGAGTTGAAGCTTAGTTTCAGTCCGTGAACTGACGGAAGTTCTCGAACCCGAGAATATCTGCTGGAGTTTGTGAACTCCAACCCGTTAACTCGAGTCCGCGAACTCAAGTGGTTATGTCTGAAAATGATGATTTGTGAACTTATCTTAATTAACTAAGGAATGCTTTTGCAAACCGTGGCTTTATAGTTCATGAATTGATTCGAGTGAATCACATCGTTTTTGATTCAATTATGTCTTGTGTAGTACATGAGATCTCATAGAAATTGAACAACTCTCTAACTAGTTAATTTGAGTCATTTGGACTAGTTATGGTAAAGAAGAATATGGTTGATATGAAAGTTATCATTTGTCTAACCATTTGGTTGACTAATATTGAACCAACTATTATACACGTTTGGGTATGGTTACACAAATCCAAAATCGTCAAGTATATGTGTATGGCAAGATAAGTTTTCGATCTAACGGTTGAGAGATATTAGCTTGTATCTAATCAGGTTTTCATGTAACGGTGAATATTGAATGCTTTGTTACTAAGCTAACATTGATTGCAAACCCTGATTTGAAATACTATATAAGGGAGAACTTTAGAAATTGGGAAACCTAATACCTACACATTCTGTGTGATACTAGTTTGCTAAGCTAGAGTCGATTCTCCTTTAACCTTTGGTTTTCTTCTTCTAAAACCAGGTTAACGACTTAAAGTATTCATTGGGATTGTGAAGCCAGACCGATACTACTTTTCTTATAGTTGTGTGATATGATCTTTTTGTTTCTATCGTATGAGTACAATTGTAATAATTGGCTTGAGATTTCTATCTCCGATGGGCAAGATATAAAAGTAATCACAAACATCTTCGTCTCATCGTTTGTGATTCCACAATATCTTTTTTCGCTGTGTCGATTAAGACTATTGTGAGGTGATTGATAAAACTGAATTATTCTTCGGGAATATAAGTCTGGTTTTATTGATTGGTTCCTGTTCACCTTGATTATCAAAAGATGGAACAAAACTCATAGGTTTATTCGTGGGAGACGGATTTATCTATCTTGTAGACTTTTCTGTGTGAGACATATTTGTTTGCTAAAGTCTTCGACTTTGGGTCGTAGCAACTCTTGGTTGTGGGTGAGATCAGCTAAGGGAATCAAGTGCGCAGTATCCTGCTAGGATCAGAGGCGTAGGAGCATAACTGTACCTTGAATCAGTGTGAGATTGATTGGGGTTCAACTACAATCCAGACCGAAGTTAATTTGGAGTAGGCTAGTGTCTGTAGTGGATTAATACAGTGTATGTTTAATCTGAACAAGGTCCCGGGTTTTTTCTGCATTAGCGGTTTCCTCATTAACAAAATTCTGGTGTCTGTGTTATTTCTTTTTTTCATTATATTTTTGTTATATAATTGAAATAATACAGGTTGTGCGTTGTTCAATCAATTAGAATATCTGACCTTATTGGTTGTTGATTTAAATTGATTGACACTTGGATATTGGTCTTTGGTACCATCCAAGTTATCTCTCTTTGATTAGACTCGCGAATCACATTTGCTTGAGTAAATCAAATTGAGAGATTGAGATAATAACTCCTTGAGTATTTTCTATTGATTGAGTCTAGTTGATTCTCTATAAAATAATTCGGAGTTTTCCATGCAGATTGCTAATCGAAATATTGGGTGAGGTTGTTAGATCTCTGCTTTTTCAATTGGTATCAGATCAGGCAAACACGTTCAAGACCTCATAAGTCTGTGTTTGTAAGCGATCTGACTCTATGGATCGAGGTGCTATCTCAATAAACGTACCACCAGTCTTCGATGGCTCTAATTACTTATGGTGGAAAATTGTTATGCGCTTTTCTTCAAGCACGTGATTTCCAATCATGGGTATATGTTGTTAATGGCTATGATGCTCCCGTTGAGGCATATGGAGGTATAAATTTTCCAAAGAATATTGTTGAATACACTCCTACAGAGATTCTTGCTGCAAAGCAAAACTCTGACGGTTTGAATGCAATCATACATGCCATTACACAAAATCTTCAGCACCATGTGTCTAATTGCACTAAGTCACAAGAAGCTTGGGATATCTTAGCAACCGTATTTGAAGAAAACACCAGTAAAAAGGAAGCTAGGCTTCAAAACCTTAGTTCCGATTTGGAAAACCTTCGTATGGTAGATGAAGAAACATTTGATGAGTTTAATCACAAAGTGTATGAAATTGTTATTGCATCTTTTGCATTGGGTAAGACTATTCTTGAAAAGGACACTGTGATGAAAATTCTCAGATCACTTCCATCTAGATACGATGCTAAGAAGCATGCCATCTTTGAGGGAAATAACATAGATAATCTCTCTAGAAATACGCTGGTTGGAAAGCTTAAGATCTTTGATCATGAACATTCATCCAAATCCAAGGATGTTACGTTCAAAGCACTAAAGGACACTAAATTACTTGATAAAAGTAAAAAGTGTATATCTCTGAAGATGATCACTCTGAGACGGACTCATCAGATGAAGATCTTGACAAATTAGTCTCAATGATCACAAGACAGTTTAGGGATCTTTTATTGAAGAGAAGTAAACGGTTCTCCAGAGATAAGCCTAAGGAATCAGTCAAACCTCATAATCGTGTTCCTCCTAAAAACAAGGATATTGATGAAACTGATGATGAGATATGCCTCAGTGCTTTAAGTGTAAGGGATTTTGTCATTTTGCAAATGAATGTCCAAATCGTAGAAAATACACTAGGAACAAATGTCTTGCAGCAACTCTTGATGAAATGTCTGACAACTATGACTCTAATGAAGATGGGAAATCAAGTGTTGCACTTCTTGGTGAAAATATTGATTTTGATAATTGTAGAAATACACATATCAATCTTTATATTCTTTCAGAAGTTAATCCAACTATTTTGGAAGAAAAAGTTGACCCTGTTCTTGGAAACTCTGGTTATAATGTTTCGGGATCCACTATGTGCCTAGATGCTTGCACATTTCAGAAGCCTGATTACTATCCAAGTGTGACGTGCTCGTACTGTTCATTAAAAGGTCATGAACTCTCAAAGTGTTACAAATTCAAACACAAGCAAAGACACGTCAACAAACTTCAACGAAGAGAAAATCATCTAGCAAGAAAGCTTAAACTTGCTCAGAAGACCGCAGAGGTATGTAAGATTATCTTAGTCTAATAAGTTAGTTTCCAAGGAAAAACCAAGACCATTTGAAAAGAAAGTATGGTCAAATCGTTTTGATAGACAGAAGTCTGTGGATTTTCCATGTAGGATCAGAATATCGCCACAACAGTGCTCTTGCGAAATTTATAAACAACGTTTCTGCGAGTTCTTCAACGACACTTTGCGAGCGTCGCAGACTGACTCAAAGAATGACGTAACGGATGACGGTGGAGGAAACACGGGGAGAGCATGACGATCCTGTGAAGATTACAGCATCTGCGAGAATAAGCATTACAACTACTGCGAGAGTATCGCGAGTCAGATCCGAAAATAAGGGATAACTTAGCTGTCATCCACTATGTAACTATCCTATATAAAGAGAACTATTAGACCCAGAGAGGAGAGGATCATTTTTGGAGTCTGGAAAAAGTTCTGAGAAGAGAGAAAGTTCTTGTGAGCGATTGTATTCTTGATTTCTTCCATTTCTTGTAACATTTCTGAGAATTAATCAATAAAGTGTTGTTCTTAATCTTCAAATATGTGTTGATAATTGTGAAATCTTGTGAGAGGTATAGTGTAGGAATTCCTGCAACTATATAATGGCACTAGAAACAGGGAACGTTTCTAAGCAAAGATTCAAATTGTGATTTATAAGAATTTGAAGAAACTGGAGATGATTTTTACGTGATTTACAATAATACATCAAAATTGAAGGAATGGCTAGAAGAAGAAATACATCAGAACAACCTACAACCGTAAGGAGGAGTAGAAGAATTGCAGGTGAAGGGACAAATGAAATGGGAGAATCTTCAAGATTAAGAACAAGGAACAATAGGACAAGTAATAATGGGGAAAATCAAGTTCAACAGCCAAATCAGCAAACACCGATACAAGATATAACTATGGATTATGACAGAGTAAGCGTGCATACTTGGCGATCAGATTCAATGGAAGAAGTAGAAAACTAACAATTAAGAAATGGAAGGCGAGAGGGAAGAGATCAAGAGGCGGTTGAAGGATTAATTCATGGAGATGACGAAAATGAAGCAGTAGAGGCTCTAAGACAAATAATACAAGAGGAAAGGAGATTAGAGGCGGGAGAATGCGCAAATTTAACAAGACAAAATCACGAGTTAAGAATGGAGAATTTGAGATTACAAAGTAGGAGATCGAGAAGTACTACAAGATCAAGTTCAAGATCATTTAGAGAAGAAGCAAGGCGAAATTCCCCTGTGAGAAATGCTGGTGAAAATATTCGAGAGGAAATGCAAAATCCAAATGAAGAGCAGCGTTGTGGAGAAGAAGAGATGATTAATGATCGCTACATTCCGCGTGGTGAAACTGTGGATGATAGATGTGATATTAGAAATCAAGGAGGTGGAAATAACCAAGACGGTGGAGAAAATCGAGAAGAAGGTAGGAGAACATTACATGAGCGAGAAATTCAAAGAAACAGAAGAATAATTGAGGATAAAATTGAGAGACATTATGTTGAACAAGCACGTCTAGCTTGCGAGAGAGAAAGAAAGATTGAGAGCATAAGTGGAAGAACAAGAGTTTCAAGAAGCAATATGTCAGAACAATCATGATAATCGAGAAAGGAGACGCGCAAGAAATCGCAACAATGATAATATCAATGAGGAATATGATAGAATACAAATAATAATAGAAAGACATCGAAGAGAAATAATGAGAAATGAAGAACATCGCAGAATAGAAAATGAAAGGCATAATCATTTGCGAATTCAAGAAGGAGGTGAAGAAAAAAATCACGAAAGAAGGCAAAATGAAGATGCAGAAGAAGAAGCACAAAATCTCGAAAGGCAGGAAAGACATGAACACAGAAGAATGGAAGCTGCGCTGAAAAGGCCAATGGAGCAAAGTTCGGCTGGGAATGAACAGATCTTAAGAGAGTTAGCATAAATGAGGGGAATGTTAAATAACAGAAGAGAGGGAGGTAGAAGACAACTTGATGAGGCCATTGAAGAAGCTGCGAAAACTCCATTTACCCAAGAAGTACAATTGGGAAGAATACCCCCAAAATGTAATTTGCCAACGTTAACCAGTATCTTTGATGGAACTACTTGTGATATTCAACATGTCAGAGCTTATGTTAGGTGTATGATGCAGTGGGAAAATCATGATGATGTATTGTGCAAATATTTTGCATCCAACCTAACTGGAAAAGCTCTGAAATGGTTTGAAGGGTTGCCCAAGAACACTATAACTTGTTTCAATCATCTACAAACCACATTCTTGGGGGCGTATATAAGTAACAATTCTCCGCGACCTGGCATTGAAGATGTATTTGGATTAAAACAGAGGGTTGGCGAGAGTTTGAAATATCTAACCATAAGATGGAAGACAATGTGTAGTGAAATGGCAGGAAGAGTGGATGAGAGATACCTCATTTTATCTTTCATTAATGCTATGTTCTCAACCAATCTGTTGTACATACAAATTTTCAGAATCAAAAATACAATCACCATGACGGAGCTGCGAGAATTACAAGAAGAATACATTGCATTGGAGGAGAATCAAAACGAGATGGATTCATATACCATTACGAACACCAGTTCAGGTACAACAAATGCAAGTTTACTTCCGAGGTTAATAAATACAGTAGCGAGCACTTCGCAGGTGAAACAAGAAAAAAGTATGGATGATGGTCAACAGAAATTAGTAGCTATGGGAAGTAGAGATCAAGAAGAATTCGAAAGGGAAAGAAATTTTTTCAGTAGAAGTGGAAATAATAAAATTCAGAGGCTTGATCAACCGCAAGAGACTTATGGTGGACATAGGAAAAATTATTATAGGGGTCAAGGAAGTCAGAAGATAATATGGGAAGAAATTAAGATGCCACCTCTAAATGCTAGCATAGAGAAAATTTGGGAGGATATAATTTTGATGGAGAACATACCCGTACCCTGGAATATGGGAAAAGAACCACATCCAAATAATCGAAGTCTAGAATTTTGTTTTTATCATCATTTTCATGGTCACACAACAAACAACTGTAGGAATGTAAAAAGAATCATTTTGAGGATGATAGACCAGGGAAAATTAAACCATTTTCTAAGAGATCACCCACAGTCTCAGCAACTACCCCATGCTCTAGAAATTCGCAGAGTGAATACAACAAAAGGAGGAGAAACATTTGTGATAGAAGTAGGAGCAAAAGAGAAGAATCTATCATGTAACTCCATCATACATTCATACAAGACTATAGAAGACT
The DNA here is from genome assembly GCA_023529315.1 of Papaver bracteatum. Lineage (NCBI taxonomy): Eukaryota > Viridiplantae > Streptophyta > Magnoliopsida > Ranunculales > Papaveraceae > Papaver > Papaver bracteatum. Next base: position 839,961 of record JAJJWX010005377.1, on the reverse strand, counting down.
TCCACGACAATATTTTAAGCAGAGTCTTTGCGAGAGATGCAGATGGAAGAGAGATAATGAACATTGCGAAAGCTTCGCCATTAGAAGAGTGGCAAAAGCAAATTATTTCTTTCACAGCACAAGAGGTACCAGAGCCTGGAGAGATGCATGACAACCCACTAGTGGTAAGATTAGAAATAAACCCAAAACAGATAGAAGAAAAAGATGAAGAAAATAAGGATGATGAAGCTGAAGATTCTTGGGCCATTAACAGAGTTCTAATTAACACTGGAAGCTCAGTGAATATCTTATTTTATCATAATTACAAATCCATGGGAGGAAGAGATGAGGATCTAATACCATCGACTTATAAGATCTATGGTTTCAATGGTACTGCCAACAAGCCCAAATTGGAAGTTACAATACGCATTCCATTGAAGGGAATATCTTCTAAGATTCAATTCTGTGTGGTTGATGTTGAATCTCCTTACAATGCTTTGATTGGCCGACCTTGGTTGCATGGGATTTTAGGTGTAGCTTTGACTTACCACCAATGTATTAAATTTGCACATCCCAGCGGTGTTGGAGTCATCAAGGGATATTGGGTTGAAGTAAAAAAGTGTTATGAAATTGATATGGAATCTTGCGAGGAAAGGGCTGCGAAGAACAGAAACTGGAAACATAACATCAAACAAAAGCAAAGAAGTGAAAGGTTGATGGTGGATACAGTAGAACGGCGAGAAAAAGGAATGATGCGAAGTCAACATATGCTGAAACCAATAGATGGCGAGCGTCTCGCAGATGGAGAAAACGTAGCAAAGCGCAACAAAAAAGCAGAAGCAGAAAATAGTAAGTAGAAAAGGTAAAAAATTTAGATTGTGAAGTATGAAAAATGTATGAATGATTTGTTGAAGAGAATTTTACAAAAATATGTTTCGATGAAAAAGATGAAATTGAAAAATTATACAAGAGCTGAAATGCAAAAAGAGAAAATCAAAGATTGAAGAAACGCAAAAATTTCGCAAAAATGCGAATAAAATTTCGCAGAGACATTAGAATGGGACAAACCTTTATGGCGTACACCCTAGTTCGCGAATAAAAATTTCGCAAGAGGCAAATGTAAGACCTAAAGTACGTCATATAAGGGGGTATCTATATGCATGGCTCAGGGATAAGGTTATACCGCCGCTGGAACCTGAGTCATGAAGATGTTGGGGTTAAAGAAAACCTATCCAGGAGAGATACTTTGGATTTCCAACTATATATATATATTAACAGTTGGACGACCGAAGCTCTCTTCTAAGGATTTCAAAGTATGAACAAGGCGCCGAGGTACACGGTTGAGCCAAGGGTACCCGGGGCGTATGAAACTACCATGGCCATTCTTGTCAAGTCTTGGCTATGATGCACTCGGCCCAAAGAAAACCCCACCTAAAGTGCAGTCTCGTAACTATAATCCATATAGGCAAAAAGGATAAGAGGCTGCGAAAACAACTGATTTTTGTCAGGACCGGATGGGAGGAGCTAGTCTTGTATGACCGATGTACGCCTCCTTGAAGGTGCAACCAGGGGGGAGATAAGGGCGGCACCCTCCATTAGGGAGTTGATAAGTGTCTTAAGACGCAAATGTCATGAGGCTTTATATTCGCAAGAATATTTAGGCTTGTCATATTTGTGCAACAATCATATAGAGGCAAAAATCCAAGAGAAAAAGATAAGATGAGATCAATGGATTTTTACATGAAAGTGTAAAGATGTCCTGCGATTTCATCGCAAGACGGCAATATCATGGGGCTTTATTCTCTCAAGAAAACTTAGGCATGTCATATTGTCGCAAAAAAATTGACAAGATAAGGATAAGATAAGATCAATGGGTCTTTACATGCAAATGTAAGGACGTCCTGCGATTTTGTCGCCAAAACAAAATGTGGCTAAATAAGACCTTTAACTAGGAAGGCAAAATAAGACCAAAAGAGATCAAGATTGAACGCCTGCGATATTTATGTAGAGATCATGAGAATAAGCATATATGACTTGCGATATTTACGCAGAGATCGTGAGAATAAGCAGATATGACTTGCGATATTTACGCAGATATTGAGGAAAAACTTACAAACAGATTTTATTCGTAACTAATCAACTCAATATTTCATATTGCAGATGAATAATAGAGGCAAGTATGGGAATGAACAGAATGATAAAAATATTATTCATCTTTATATGACAGATTTACGCAGATAATTAAAAAATTAATAACAAATTGATTAACCATATTGCAAAAAGAAATTGTTTTCTAATGTATGCAAATCTATACACCAAAGAACATTAGAAGCTGGAGAAATTTGCAGCAATATTTTACAAGGAAAAAGGGATAAGTGTACAAATATTACAAAAATATTAAAAAGGAAGACAAAACTATTTAGATCCATCATTTTCTTCACCAGATTTTTCTTCTTCTTCAATTTCATCTTCATCTTCTTCAGACTCTTCAGCTTCGCTATCGGAGATGACAAGGTCAGGAATATTCTTTGGAATTTCGTTCGCAAGATAAGGGTAAGTAGAATGAGGAATTTTATGATCATCGCAGACCATCTTAATAGAATCATTGCGAACACCAACAAGAACATTGCTAAAATTCGCCAGAGAAATCTGAAGTTGCTTCTTGAATTTGGAACATTTCTCGTTGCGAGAAGATAAAAGTCTTGCAAGATTTCCCTTTTCTTCTTCCAACTCTTTAATTCTTTGGCAAAAGCTTCCTTCAGATACTGCGAACAGATGACAACATAATAATAAAATAGTGAAGATACAGCTACAAAATGGATTAGTGGAAAAACAAGAATAACAACCTTCTCTTTGCAAGATCATATCCTTAATCAGGGCAGAATGATCATCTTGAAGACTAACATCTACGCCTAAATTATTTCTGGCATTGTCAAGAATTTTCGCAGCCCAAGAAAACTCATCATCATTACTAATGAGAAGGCGGGAGCGAACTTGGTTTTGCCTTTCAACAAGAGCTATATTCTCGCAGATAAGTCTATCTCTTTCAATTTGAACATCGAGAAGAGTTTTATGGAAATCTGCTAAAGCTTGAGCACCATTTTTAGCAATAAGGTCTTTCTCATCAATAAGATCACTATTCTTGCTTCTTAATCTATTAATTTCCTCTTTTGAATCAATATAAAGGCGTTTAAATTTATTGGTTAAACCCAAGTTGAATCTATTCTCGATTTTTAAGAGGTGAAGTTTGGATCTAAGTTCATCTATGTAAAGAGATTTAATTTCATCATTTAAAAAATTGCTCAAAGAATCATTAAGGCGATTGAGGAGAGTATCATCATCTATTGGATTTGGAAAAGGAATACCGCTTCATCATAGAGGACATAAATATCTACGAAGAGGACTAACTAAATAAGAAAACACAAAGGAATATAGGGATAAGAGAAAAAGAGAAAAATTTCTTACCATAAAGTTGATCATTCGCAGCTTGGAGACTAGCAACCTTATCTTACGAAGAAGAGAGTTCGGTTTCTAATCGTTTGATCTTCTAATGAAGGCCAACAGATCCAGATTCTAACTGCTCGCGAAGATTGATAGATTCAGACTTTAATTCTTCATTCTCTTTGAAAATATTAGCGTTTTTCTTTGCGAGAACCGCACACCTCTTTTCCAAGTCTGAGATAACAGCAAAAGAAGCTTTCCCAGCCTGTGAAATAATACAACGAGCTTTAAGAATTAATTATAAATTCAAAATGAAAATAAAGAGAAGGAAAATGTAAGTGTGGAAATTTACCAAGCTGTTAAGTGAATACAAGAAATTTGGAGATATATATCTTGATACTCCGCGAAGAGATTCATTATTCTCTAGGAAAGGGGCATCTCAGATGGCAGCTATAGACTTGCAAGCATCAGTCATAGGGGTATCACCAATTACTTGCGTGGAATTAGCAAAAATTCCGGATAGATAAGCCATAGAAGACTCAGTATGAGAGGATTCCTTCGCAGAAAAGATATCATCATCATCATCATCATCGTCATTATCAGTATTGTCACTTGAACTTTCAATAGATTGAGGGTTTAAGGAGAAGGAGATTGAGCTTTTCTTTTCTTTGAAGGAGGAGCACCAGACTTCTCCTTGCGAGAAGCATCAGATTTCCCCTTGCGAGCAGCACCTTTGTCTTTTCCCTTGGTCCTTACAACTTTGATAGGATCTATTTCTTCGATAACCTTCAAACACAGATAAAGATAAGAAATAGAGGCAACAATATATTGTTAAAAATCACAAATGAATATTTCTTACTTCATCTGTGAGTAACTTAAGAGCTGATAAAGTACTGGGTTTCCTAAGCTTCTGATAGCTAGTTTTTAGCCTGTTAATCTGGAAAAAATTGGAGTAGTCAGCGAGAGTATAAAAGCATGAGGAAGATGATAATGATAATTTATAAAAAAAATTGAGAGAACATACCTCTTTATTCCTTTCAGGCCAGCTGAACACCCATGGTTGGTACTCTGCGAGATTCACAGGTAAAACATGAGGACCGCAGATGTAAGGACCCTCTAGAAATAATGGGAAAATACACCATTTATCATCACTATAATGGCGCGGACCTTGATTATTACCCGGATGCCAGTCAATATCCAACATGAGAATTTTATCTCCAGCAATGTCATCCTTATTTTGTAAGCGGACACCCCAATAAGTGTTGTCTTTCCTCATGGGGATTATATCATAATTTGCAAAGAAATTCTCTACAGCATACTTCGCAGGAATAATTGGAACATCAACAAATTTAGGATTCTTCGATGTATCAGGATAAAGAGATTTCTTACCAGCACCGCGATTAGCATACTCCAGCATCAGACGAATGTAATCCCCACTCAACTGATATATGGCACGTGAGAATCTCGCATGAGAAAGTATTTCATACAATAAAGGGAGCTCAGGATCATATAGACGAATGGGAAGACCAGCTTAAAGCTGACCTAGCGAGACTATAATCTTCTCGCGAGAACACGGATAATAAGAAAATAATTTAATGGAAAGTTCGGCTTTAGGGTTTTGATCAGGGATGGCAGATAAAGAAAAACCTTCGTCCTTAAGTTTCTTTTGCAGTTGTTCAAAGGCGATGAGATTTTTACGACCAGCTGGAGCCATTCTTAGTAAGTATGGGAATGAAAAAAAGAGTAGAAGATCAAAATAAAAGTTGCAACAACAGCAGATGCGGAATTTACGGAAGAATAGTGAATTTGCAGAGAGAAGGAAGAAGAAAGTAAAAAAGAAGAAAAGTGAAGAGTGAAGAAGATATATATAGAAGGTAAAAATTCTCGAGAAGATAAGTGCAATTAATGCAAAGAAAATACGTGAACGGCTGGAACACAGCGGTTGAAAAGAACATGTCATAAGTTGAATGGATAAAAAGATACATGTAGTAAATCTGGAGAGGCATGCAGATACGTGTCAGAACAAAAGAACGTGAATAGATAGACAGCTGCGGCATTTCAAAAGATTTTAATTTCTCATGATCTTTTGCCCTTCGCAGAAAAGACATGAGATGCAAGATGTAGGATCAGAATATCGCCAAAGCAGTGATCTTGCGAAATTTATAAACAACGTTTCTGCGAGTTCTTCAACGACACTCTGAGAGCGTCACAGAATGACTCAAAGAATGACTAACGGATGACGGTGTCAGAAACACGGGGAGAGCATGACGATCCTGCGAAGATTACAGCATCTGCGAGAATAAACATTACAACTACTGTGAGAGTATCGCGAGTCAGATCCAAAAATAAGGGATAACTTAGCTGTCATCCACTATGTAACTATCCTATATAAAGAGAACTATTAGACCCAGAGAGGAGAGGATCATTTTTGGAGTCTGGAGAAAGTTCTGAGGAGAGAGAAAGTTCTTGTGAACAATTGTATTCTTGATTTCTTCCATTTCTTGTAACATTTCTGAGAATTAATCAATAAAGTGTTATTCTTAATCTTCAAATATGTGTTGATAATTGTGAAACCTTGTGAGGGGTGTAGTGTAGGAATTCCTGCAACTACATTCCACAAGAGGAAATTAGTGGACAAATTGTAGTTCACCACAACGCAACTTGATTGTGTTGTTCTTAAAATCTTGTCTCATGTGCCTGATCAAAAAAGACAATGATTTTGTACCTCTCAGGATTTAGGAAAAGTTTTTTTTTCTTAGAAGTATTTTACTTTTGTCTATCAAACAGAAAAAAGGGTACTATCAACAATTCTACTATTTATAAGGATAAGAGTTGATCGTCCACGAACCTGTTTTAGGTTTCAAACCCTACATTCCTTTTTCCTTCTCTAAGACATCTCTTTATCTTAAGACTACTTGTTGAGCTAATTGTGAATTCCTCTCACAAACCCATACGCTTATGGACACTCCAATAATGATCTCTTCTGATGAAAAAGAAGGTAATGTGATTTTTAAGCCATCAATCATGAACGAAAAAGAAAAATATACATTGCCTCCAACCTTGAAAAGAAAAAGAAGGAATATGAGGAAGCCAAGAGATGTTCCTTCAAATTCTCAGAAGTTTTCTGATGTTCTTGAAGTGTTAAAGGAGCTGTGAAAGGATATTCAACAAATAAAGGCTTTTGTTTATAAGACTCATGAGATTCAGAAGGCCCTGGTTCGACAACAACAACTAAGAAGGTTCATCGATATAAACTCCTTTCTTAATGAACCTTATGTTCCCATGGCTGTTGACGACAAGGAGTTCGGGGACAATAATGAATTCTTTAAAGGTCTTAATGTCTAGTAAATCTTCTATTTTTCTCTTTTGTTTAGAAGAATAACTAGTGTTTTGGAATAGCCATTATTGTGATTACACATAGCTATATCCAACGTATTTCATCTTCTTGTTTTTATATTTTTTTGTTTAAAAATTCTAAGTTTGTTTGGAAGATGATGGTTGCATTATTAATCTTTATGGTTTTATATATTGCAATATTTTGATGGGATATATGTGTTCACATCCGTGAACTTGATTGTCCCATATTTTGTCAAAAGTAAAGTCTTTCGTGAATTGATATGCAAATATTGGTAAAAGAATGAATAGACTTTTAACAAACACAAAAGTTAAGCCTATATTGTCAATTATTGATGTAAGATAGGTTAAAATCTTTTGTGATTCAAGGATTATGTCTATTGTATGTCATTGTGCAAATGATGATGGAAACATAGAATGAATCCTTGTGTTATCCACAGTATAGAGCTTTATTGATCCATATTATTATTACTGAGAAGGATCCATTGTGTATCTCATGTTGAGCACGATACGACTAAGTCGATTCCTTATTGGCATGGTTGGTTGTTCCATGAGATGCTATATGTTGAGCATTAAGAACTAAATTAATCATCTTGTGTGGTTATTTAGTTTGTATTCCATAAGTTTTCTTATGTTGAGTACATGTACGGTTAAAGTTGTCATGTCTTATGATAATCTTAGTCGGGGTTCCATAATCTCTTATGTTGAGCCCAAATGAACTAAATCAATCATCTAGTATGGTTATTTAGTTAGCACTCCGTAAGCTTTTCTCATGTTGAGCATGATTGACTATGATGGCTATTTTTATGATTAACTTAGTCATTGCTCCATAGAATGTTCTTATGTCGAGTGTGGCCAATTAAATTGATTACTCTTGTAATTAGTTTGGTTGAGTATGACAATTAGATCATTTGCGAGTTTTTCTTGTGATTAATCTAATTGATTTAAGTCTCCATAAGTTTACTTGTGCTGAGCATATATAGTCAAATTAATCTTGGTTCGCTTTGGTTAATTTGATTGAATATTTTTTGTTGGATTTAAAATTCATACTTGTATGTAATTTGTTGAGTCTAAAGAAAAATCCTTCTTTTATTTTTGAAATTAAGGTCGCTCTTGTTGTTCCTTAGGGAATGACATATTATGGGGGAGAGTTTTTTTGAACTTGTGCTTAATTGCCAAATCTTTGTGGGGAGTAAAGCTGTGGAATATTAGAGGGGTTATCGTGCGTCTTTATAAACTCCTTTATGAATGCATTTAGCTTCGGCTTTATGATTGCATCTAAACAAGATGACATAAATTTACCTTTGGTCATGAAATGTCTCTTACGGAAATTTTGTTAGGATCTCGTTCTTGTACCTTTGCCAATTTTATTGATAAAAAGGGTGAGAGTGAATTATAGTTCACACTATGTTTCCGGATCATTATGTAAGGGGGAGTGGTTTCCATGTGAGATGGAGTATTGACTAAGGGGGAGTGAAGTATCACCATAGTATTGTTGTTGAAGTTGTGATACAATTGGACTTTGACGTTGTGTAATAATACTATAACATTGTATAACAATGATTGAGAACCGATGCTTTTCTCATTGTTATAGCTACAGATTTTCAACAACGATGATGCTAAACTTATAACCTTTGGGATCATTGGACTACTTGGAAGTGACGAAGATTTCGAGTATTGTTGAAGATTATACATGTGGAATAGGAGCTACAAAGTTTATTTATATATTTTTTGTATTCCATATGTATTAATAGTTTTGCCACTAAAATTGACAAAGGGGGAGATTGTCAGAGCATTGCTCGGTCGAACTCACACGCGTTGCTATCTCAAGCATGTTTGTCAATGTTAGTGATCAAAACTATAAAGTCTTGATTTCTAGTCTACTATAGCTAAGGTATAGGACTAGGATAGAAAGTGTAGTTGAGCTCAAGAACTCCATGGCAATCATCATACAAGATGAAGGACTACTCAAGGAACCAGTGGATCTTCATCGACTAAAAGGTATGTGGAGACTTGAACTTATCTATCACTCAAAAGTCAATCTATTCTATCTCTTATCTTGAGACAAAAGTCGTTTTACTATATAGATTAAGAATATAAATATGTAACATTTCGAGCTGAGTATATCTCGCGTATCTATTTCTCGAAATGTGTGTTGGTAAAGCGTTCGCTTTAGCCAAGTTCATATTGACCTAGTGACGAAAGTCATGTTATGTTTCAATCACTTTGGAAATTGCTCTGACGAAAACTAGTTTGTGAATAACAACTATATGACGTCCTCTGAGAATGTTTCAATGATTCAAATGATAGTTTAGACTATATAACCATTGGGGGATATAAACATTATTGTGGCAACACATATATGTATAAGTCCTTAACACTTGAATCGAAGTTTGTGAACTTTATTGATCAAGTGAAACCGGAATGTGAGCTGTAAACTCAGTCCGCGAACCCAGTTCGCGAACTGGCGTAGTTCTCGAACCCGAGAATTTCTGTTGGAGTTGAAGCTCATTTTCAGTCCGCGAACTGACGGAAGTTCTCGAACCCGAGAATTTCTGCTGGAGTTTGTGAACTCCAACCGGTTAACTTGAGTCCGCGAACTCAAGTGGTTATATCTGAAAACGATGATTCGTGAACGTATCTTAATTAACTAAGGAATGCTTTTGAAAACCGTGGATTTATAGTTCATGAATTGATTCGAGTGAATCACATAGTTTTTGATTCAATTGTTTCTTGTGTAGTACATGAGATCTCATAGAAATTGAACAACTCTCTAACTAGTTCATTTGAGTCATTTGGACTAGTTATGGTAAATAAGAATATGGTTGATATGAAAGTTATGATTTGGCTAACCATTTGGTTGACTAATATTGAACCAACCTTTGTACACGTTTGGGTACGGTTATACAAACCCAAAATCATCAAGTACATGTGTATGGCAAGCTAAGTTTTCGATCTAACGGTTGAGAGATATTAGCTTGTATCTAATCAGGTTTGCATCTAACGGTGAATATTGAATGTTTTGTTACTAAGCTAACATTGAATGCAAACCCTGATTTGAAAGACTATATAAGGGAGAACTCTAGCATCTGGGAAACCTAATCCCCACACATATATTAGTTTGCTAAGCTAGAGTCGATTCTCCTTTAACCTTTGGATTTCTTCTTTTAAAACCAGGTTAACGACTTAAAGACTTCATTGGGATTGTGAAGCCTGACCGATACTACTTTTCTTGTAGTTGTGTGATCTAATCTTGTTGTTTCAATCGTACGAGTACAATTGTAATAATTGGCTTGATATTTCTATCTCCGATAGGCAAGATATAAAAGTAATCACAAACATCTTCGTCTCATCGTTTGTGATTCCACAATATCTTTTTTCGCTGCGTCGATTAAGACTATTTTGAGGTGATTGATAAAACTGACCTGTTCTTCGGGAATATAAGTCTGGTTTTATTGATTGGTTCATGTTCACCTTGATTTATCAAAATACGGAACAAAACTCATATGTTTATTCGTGGGAGACGAATTTATCAATCTTGTAGACTTTTCTGTGTGAGACAAATTTGTTTGCTAAAGTCTTCGACTTTGGGTCGTAACAACTCTTTGTTGTGGGTGAGATCATCTAAGGGAATCAAGTGCGCAATATCCTACTGGGATCAGAGGCGTAGGAGTATAACTGTACCTTGGATCAGTGTGAGATTGATTGAGGTTCAACTACAGTCCAGACCGAAGTTAATTTGGAGTAGGCTAGTGTCTGTAGCGGCTTAATACAATGTATGTTTAACCTGGACTAGGTCCCGGGGTTTTTCTGTATTTGCGGTTTCCTCATTAACAAAATTCTGGTGTCTGTGTTATTTCTTTTCCACATAATATTTTGTTATATAATTGAAATAATACAGGTTGTGCGTTGTTCAATCAATTAGAATATCCGACCTTATTGGTTATTGATTTAAATTGATTGACACTTGGATATTGGTCTTTGGTACCATCCAAGTTATCTCTCTTTGATTAGACTCGCGAATCACATTTGCTTTAGTAGATCAATTTGAGAGATTGAGTTAATAAATCCTTGAGTATTTTCTATTTATTGAGTCTAGTTGATTCTCTAGAAAACAACTCGGAGTTGTCCATACAGATTGCTTATCGAAATATTGGGTGAGGATGTTAGACCCCCGCTTTTACAGTGTTCACCTGAAATTGAGACAAAGAGATGTTGTGTTGAATCAAAGATAATGAATCTGCTACTGTCGATTTGGGAGAAGAGTTGTTGATTATGGGGAAGAAGAAAACAGGTCAAGAAATGGAATAAGATCTTGATTAATATATGCAATTGAAGAGAAGATACAATCTGTGATATTATGGTGGTGAAATCGATAGAGAGAGATGTTATCTGTTGAGATCAAGAAGCAACATGAGGAATTGATGCTGTTGTTGAATTGAGAAAATAAATTTGAGTGGGTTTGAGTTAAGTCAGGCAAGGAAAGATATGTATTGATTACAGAGTAGAATTAAGAACTGGTGATGGTTAATCTGTTTTAGAAAAAATGGAAGATGGGTTTTTGTTAGTATTAAGGGTCTCCATGCCGATAAGAGGAAGTTAATCATATGGGTAAGAGAGATTGCGAGTTTGAGACAGATAGCGGGAGGAATTCGTGTTGTCGTTGTTTGAATTGAAAATAGAGAACGATGAAGATGAATTTGTAGTTGCTTCCAATTAAGAGAGGATAATGAAGATGAATCTTTGAATCCATAACTGGTTTAAAAGTGAACTTCAACAAAAGCTCAGTCATCAGTATAGGAGCTGACAACAAAATACAAGACATTACAGCTATTCTTCATTGCAAGATTGAAGCTTTGCCACTGAAGTATCTGGGCATGTCAGTGGGTACTACATCAATATGTTCAAGCATTTGGGATTCAATCATTGAAAATTTTCAAAAAAATCTAGCTCCATGGAAAAGGATTTTTTTTTACAAAAGCAGGTAGACTATTATTGACACAAACTTCTCTTTCTAGCCTCCCAATCCATTACATGTCCATATTCCATATGCCTGTTACAGTGGAGAAAAAACTAAATCATATAATGAGGAATTTCCTTTGGGTTTCTTCTGCTAAAAAGAAGAAGATAAACTAGGTGGAATGGGATAGAGCTATCAAGCCAAAGAAGATGAAAGGAATAGGGGTCAGAAACCTAAGACTTATTAACAAAACATTGCTAGCAAAATGGTCATGGAGGTTTGCTCATGAGAAGAAACAGCCGTGGAGAAGAGTTATATATGAAAAAAATGAAGACTAAGGAGCAGGGTCTTTGGGTCAAAGATTTTAATAATCCACAAGGAATAGGTATTTGGAACAATATTAAAAAACAAAAGGTGGTGGTGCAAAAATTAACAACACTCAACATTAATAATGGAAAGGCATTGAGCTTTTGATGGGATATTTGGGATGGAACTCAAAATTTGAAGTCTAGGTTTCCCAGCATATTCAAGTTGGCTACTCAAAAGTTTGCATCAGTAAATGATTTGATATTAAATGGCACATGGAATTTGAAGCTCAGCAGAAATCTCACACAAACAGAAATTCCAGAAATGATTGAAATATTTGTAGTGCTTGGAACCCCCCCTGAAATTGAAAATGAAATGGAAGATGTTTTGGTATGTATTGCTCCATGTGGAGCAATTACCAGACACAACAAATGAAGTTCCATACTCATGTATCTAGATTAAGCAAGTTCCCCATAAGGTACAGTTTTTCATGTGGACTGAAGCACAAAACTCCATTGCAACTACTGATAATATGCTAAAGAGAGGCTGTTAAATCCATAATATATTGTACTCATTCTGCAATCTAGTACCAGAAATTGTAGATCATATCATGTTGCAATGTCCATTCTCACATGCTATCTGGAGCTATTTCATCAATGGGTATAACATCAGATGGGTGCAAGCAGGCAATCTACTTCAATAGTTGCAAGCTTATAATTCAGGAAAAGAAGAAACAAAGGAAGAAAAATATGGCCTTTGATAATCTTTGCAATATGTTGGGCACTTTAGAATGAGATGAATAGAAGGGTGATGGAGGAAAGGGACATAGGGTGAAGATGAAGTTATAATTAAAGTAAAAAATTTACTGTATATATGGGGGGTGAAAGGATAAAATTTTGAGTTATATTTTTTTCGTGAGCTTGTTACTCATTGGAAAGTAATAACTGATAGTAGATAGCTTGTACATTCATTTTAATGTAGAACTTGTTAAGAAGAATGAAATACGGAGATTGCAGGTGATACGAAGAGATGAAAGAGATACGAATAGGATGAAATCAAAAGATTAAGAATAAAAGAATTGAAAGAGTTGATAAAGATAATAATATTGATTGATAATAATAATAATAATAATAATAATAATAATAAGATTGTATTTTAAACAAGAAGGCATTACCTTTAAATAGGTTCACAAGAACCGACTAAAATAAAAGAAAAGGAAATCTACTTTTAAACTAGGAAAGAAAAAGACTTGAATAACAAGTAAACTAAACAAAGTTGATTACAGAAAGGAATCAACTTGTCAAAGTTTCTTCAGTCGAATGGTATCAACTTGTCAAAGTTGCTTCAGTCGTAAAGGGATCAACTTGTCATAGTTGATACTATCTTAAAGTAAAGGATGTACTGCATCAGTCCTCCTTTCTTGAAAGAAACTCGCCCTCGAGTTAGCTAGTAAAAATAACTTCATTCTCTCCATGAAATGGAAAAATTTCTTGTACATTGAAGATATTAGAGATGTTCTAATCTGATGGAAGATCAATAACATAAGCATTATCACTGATTTTCTTTAGTATCTTGAATGGACCATATTTCTTCATCTTTGGAAGAACTACCAAATCCAAAATATGGTAAGGAACCTTAGAATAAACAATCTCAAAAGGTGTCTTACCCGTAGACCTATTAACTGAGGTGTTAAAATAAAACTCCATATGAGGAAGGAGAGTGTTCCATTGTTTTTCTTTTTCTCCAATAATCTTAGCTCAAATCAGATTACCTAAAAACGATTGACTACTTCAGTTTGTCCATCTGTCTGGGGATGAGCAGTTATACTATACTAAAGTTTAATTCCCAAATGCATCCATAAAGATTTCCAGAAATAGATCAAAAATTTAGTGTCTCTATCAGACATAATAGTCTTGGGAATTCCATGAAAACGAACTACTTCTTTGAAAAATAAGTAAGCAATATGTGAAGCATCTGTTGTTTTCTTGCAGGCTATGAAGTGAGCTATCTTTGAATAACGATCCACCACCACCATAATAGAATCATTCCCCTTAAAAGTACGTGGTAATACAAGCACAAAATCCATGCTAATATCCACCCATGGAGCATCTGGAATTGGAAGTGGAGTATACAAACCTGTGTTTTGAATAGTTCCCTTAGATTGCTGACAAACCATGCACTTTTGTACGTACTTCTGAACATCTCGTTTAAGTGAAGGCAAAAAATAACATTTTTCAACTAAAGCAATGGCTTTATCACGTCCAAAATGTCCACCAAGACCACTGTCATGCAATTCTAGGATTAGATGAAGTCGCAAAGAACATTGTGGAATACATAAACAATTTATTTTAAAAATAAAACCATCTTGAATGAGAAAATCATCAACACTTCCTATTGAAGAATCACACTTTTTTCGGAAATTCTGAAAATCTTTGTCTTCACTATAAAAGTCTTTTAGAAAATCAAAAGCCAAACTCTCATGTTTGAGAGTGACAAGAAGATGAGCTCTCCTACTCAAAGCATCAGATGCCTAATTTATCTTTCCACTCTTATGTCTTATAGATAATGTATACTGATTGATAGTGGATAACCACCTATCATGCATTTTATTAACTTTAGCTAAAGTTTTCAAGAATTTAGGATCTTGATTATCAGTATTTACGATGAATTCACTATGAACAAGATAAGGATGCCATTGTTTTAATGCTTGAACAAGTGCTATAAATTTCGGTTCATAAGTATACCATTTATTCCTTGTATCAAAAATTTTCTCACTGTAATAAGCAACTGGATGATCTTCTTGATACAATACAACTCCTATACCAACAATAGAAGCATCACAATGTATTTCAAATAGCTTGTCAAAATGGCATAGCAAGAACAGGAGTACCACAAAATTTTTGTTTGAGTAAATTGAAGCTCTTATTTGCTTCTTCTGTCCATTCAAAAGTATCACGCTTCAAACAATCTGTAAGACTAGCTGTAATAATACTGAAATTCTAGAAAAAACTCCTATAAAAATAAGCTAACCCATGAAAACTTCGCACCTCACGAACAGAAGTAGGAGTAGGCCAATCAACAATTGCTTTAACCTTTGAATCATCTACAGAAATACCATTACTTGAAACTACATAACCTAAGAAATTCACTTTATTTGTAAGTAAAGTGCATTTCTTTAGGTTCACATATAACACATTTTCTTGTAAAGCAGAAAATACTTGAGATAAATGTTCAAGATATTCTTCTTCATTGAGAATGTGGATCAAAATATCATCAAAGTATACAATGACAAATTTTCCAAGAAAAGGTTGTGACACTTGATTCATAAGACGCGTAAACGTGCTAGGAGCATTGGACAATCCAAACGGCATCACAGGCCATTCATATAATCCTTCACGATTTTTAAATGTAGTCTTCCATTAATCACCTATACGAATGCGCATTTGATGATAACCACTACGTAGATCAAGTTTTGTAAACACTTTAGCACCATAAAGCATATCAATCATATCATCTAGTCTAGGTATTGGAAATCTGTATGGTATAGTTATTTTGTTCAATGCCCTACAATCTATACACATTTGATGACTACCATCCTTCTTGTCTACTAAAAAGGTTGGGCTAGCACAAGGACTTTTGCTTAACCTAATCAATCCTTTTTTGTAACAGATCATCAACTTGACCTTGTAAAATTTCATGCTCTTTAGGACTCAACCAATAGTGAGCTTGATTAGGAAGAGATGTTCCTGGTATAAAATATATTTGATGTTTCAAATCCCTTAATGGAGGTAAGGTATTAGGTAATTCATCAGGAAATAATTCACCAAAAGAAGATAATAAATTTTATACCTTATAAGGAATCTACACCATAGGCTTACTAGTCTCATGAGAACTCATAGTATGAGTTGTTGCAAAGAACGAGTAATGGAAGCAACTAGAGCAGTTGTCTCCGGTTCAGAATGTTCTCTTGTTGAAGTAGAAGACTGTAGATACCATAATACCTTAGTAAAACCATCATGAATGAAAGTGTATGTATTCTCATAGAGTTATGAACAACATAAATGTCACACTGCCATGGCCTTCCCAAAAGTATATTTGCAGCATTCATATTAATTACGTCACAAAGAGCATAATCCTCATATCCAAGGAATGAAAACTTAACCAAACACTGATGAGTTATCTTTTGAGTTTAAGAACTGTTTATCCATCCTACATAGTAAGGATTTGGATGAAGAGTTACTGGTAATCCTAACTTCTCAACCAATTTTGCAGCTGCATAATTTTCTGTACTCCCACTGTCAATGATACATGTGTATCCGTACTCCTTTAGGGAACTTAGTTAACCTCAAGCTAAGTTGAGGGAAGAATCATATTCTAGGAAGGAATCCTTGTTTAGGAAGAATTCCTAATTAGGAAAGAGTTTGTTTTATGCAACACTCTTAGTTTAGGAAATAGATTCCTAATAGAAGACCTAGTCGGCTGAGTACGATAAAGTCTATAAGTAGAGAGGTTTGGTTGTTAAATAAACACACATAAAACCTAGAGAAGTTTGTATGACAATTAATTATTGTAAAAGCAAGCTTAGCAAATAGTTTAGGGTTAACTAATGTTTAGAGAGATTGTGATCGTAACAAAGGGATAATTGTAATCGTTTTCTTGTTCATAATCTAGAGAAGATATATTTCTTCGAATCACTACTTGTGTTATGTGTTCTTCTAAGTTTCTTGTCTATTATTATACTGAATTCCGCCTTTATAGTGATAGCTACCAAGGTATAGAGATAAAACGTATCAAGTTTGGCATCACGAGCAAGGTTAGTTTTTAGGGTAAATCCCTGTGGTTTATGGTTTTCACTAGATCTCTCTACATAAAGCTTGGTGAGGTACTCGAGAAGTTAGAAGACGTTAGGAGAACAAGGGGATCAAATATGACAAAGTCAGATGATGAACCCAAGCATAACGAACCACAAATTATGAAAGAAAAGGTGGCTATGCTACAAACATACATGAAGTCGATTAAAACCACCCTTGAAGATTTGGCTGAATGTATTCGTTCTCATACACCAAATCCGAAGATGAAGAAAAAGATTACACCTTCGCCTGAAGCTTCGGAAAAAGATGAATCAGAAGAAGACGATTCAGAAGAAGAAGAAGAAGAAGAAGAAGAGGAAGAAGATGAGGATGAAGAAAAGAAGAAAAGTGAGTTTCTTAAAAGTCCTACATCAACTAAACCTCATGGTAAGAATATGAAAATTGATTTTCGTGTTGTTATTCCACTTTACGATGGGAGTGTCGATGTGGAAAAATTGGATGATTGGATTGAACGTCTAGAGACGTATTTTTATTTCTTTGAATATGGTTCCAAGGAAAAGATTGCTTTCGCGGCATTGAAGCTACAAAAGCATGCTATAACCTGGTGGAAAGCTTATCAAAGACAAAACCTAGGTAAAGGAGTATTGCCGTGGAGAAGATTCAAGGCAGTTATAAGGAAACAGTTTTATCCAGTTGGCTACCTTGAGGAAAGATGGTTCAAGTGGTACAACTTGAAGCAAACTTACAACCAAACCGTGCAAGAATATACTTCGGAATTTCAACATCAAGCTATGATTTTGGATTTAGACTTGGGAGATTATGTTATCTTTATGAAACATATTTCTGGGTTACATGAGTATATACGGAAGGAGTTAAAGATTTTTTCGGTGGATTCTATCTCCGAACCAAGTATAAAACCTAATGCCATTGAAGGCAGGCTTAAGAAATTTTATTCAAATGGGAATACTAAGGAGAAATCTGGAGGTACCACTGTAAAAGGAGGTGAAAGGAGCAAAGAAGAAGGGAAGTTTAGTAACAAGGAAGGTTTGATCTGCACTCATTGCAAACAAACATGTCATGTTATCGACAAGTGTTGGGTTAATAACCCTCATCTAAATCCTAAAGGGTTACAGAGGAAATAATCCAAGAAGGTAGCACTAGTCGCTCAAACTCCAAAAGAAGTCCACGGACTAACGGAACCCAATTCAAAGCTCTCTCTTATGACATGGGAAAAATAAACACCTTCAAAGGATGATCTTAGGGAGCGACTCTTCACAGTGAAGATGCAAGTCAAAACATCACTAGTTGATGCTGTTATTGATCCGGGAAGTCAGAAAAATTTACTTTCACATTCTTTGGTGCATAGGTTAGGACTGAAGACTATCAAACATCCTAAACCATACCCTTTAGGATGGCTTCAAAAGGAAGGGGGCTTACAAGTTTCACATCAGTGCACGTTCAAATTTGCTCTAGATGAGTCATATATTGACGAAGTTACATGTGACGTAGTTCCTTTGGATGTTTGTCAGGTAGTATTAGGTAGTCCTTACCTATGGGATAGAGATGCAACTCTACACAGGAGGGAACAAAAATATACCTTTACCAAAGATGGAGAAAGTTTTGTGATTCGGGCTATACATTCTCCTCTAGAGGGAGCAAGCTTGATTACATCCACTCATGCTAAATGGTTGGTGAATGCTAGCACAAAGTTCATTCTCCTTGTGATCCGTTCTCTTGAGGAGAACCCGAGTAGAGTTTGTTTGGAATCCTTGACTGCACAGCAAGAAGGCGACCTAGAAAGGTTGAAGTTGAGATACAAGGATTTATTTTCTGATGTCACGGGGTTAACGCCAAAGAGGAGTGTGGAGCATGAAATATGTTGACCGGGGAGAGTTCTCTACCTAATGTAGGTCTTTATCGCACGTCCATAGAGGAATCTGATGAGATCAAGAAATAAGTCCAAGAACTCCTAGAATTGGGAATGATAGTGCCAAGTGCTTCACCTTGTGGATCAATAGTATTGTTGGTACCAAATAAAGACGGAGGTTGGTGTATGTGTATTAATTATAGAGCATTGAACAAGATCACTATCAAGAATCGTTACCCTCTACCTAGGATGGACGACATGATGGATCAGTTGGAAAAAGCTCGAATCTTCACAAAGTTAGATTTCAAATTTGGATACCATCAAGTGAGAGTTCGAGAAGATGATACATGGAAAACTTCTTTCAAAACCAAACAAGGCTTGTTCGAATGGTTGGTGATTCCTTTTGGTTTGTGTAATGCTCCATCGACGTTTATGCGTTTGATGAATGATTTGTTACGACCTTTTCTAGAATATTTTGTGATTGTTTATTTGGATGATATCCTTATATACATCCGGACTTGGGAAGAGCATCTCATTCACGTTGAGAAGGTGTTTAAATGAAGGCCAGCTGAAGTTGAACGTAAATAAGTGTGAGTTTGGAAAAGAGAAGTTGGTGTACCTTGGATTCATTGTTGGTGGTGGATAGCGGAAGATCGATCCAAGGAAGGTCGAAGTAATCACTAAGTGGCCTAGACCTAGTACTGTAACTGAAATCACGAGTTTCTTAAGGGGTTGCACATACTTGTGTAAGTTTATCCTGCATTTCTCAACTATTACGGGACCATTACATGGTTTGACGGGAGCTAAGGCAAAGTTTGAATGGCAGCAAACCCATGAAGACGCTTTTGAGTTACTAAAAAGGAATATTTCAGAAGCACCGATGTTGGCATTACCTAACTTACAACGTACTTTTGAAGTTGAGACCGACGCTTCTAATTATGCATTGGGAGGTGTATTGTTGCAAGATGGTAAACCAGTAGAGTACCATTCAGAATTGTTCTCAGGTGCTATTAAAAACTACGCACCTTATGACAAAGAATTTTATGCTTTATATCAATGTATCAAGCATTGGCGAGTGTACCTCTTAGGCAAAGAAGTAGTTGTACATTCAGATCACAAACCGTTGGAGTATCTACATGCACAGAAGAAACTACAACAAGCCCGACACATGAAGTGGATGTCTTACTTAATGGATTTCAATATTCTCATTAGGTACAAGAAGAGAGTAACAAACAAATTGGCAGATATGTTATCTCGACCTCCAGTTCGAGCATTACCGGTGGCCATGAGAATTCAGCCAATTATTCCTCAAGAGTATGCAGAGTCATATGCATCCAGCAAAGACTTCAAGAAGGTGTTAGAAGGTGTGAAGAGTGGTTTTAAAAGAGAGTATGAACTCCGAGATGGATTGTTATACAAAGGTCAATTACTTTGCATTCCAGAAGATGGAGATCGTATACAATGGTTAAGAGAGGCACACACATCTCGAGTTGCTGGACACTTTGGGATGAATAAGACTCTTCTTAACCTTCGTCGTTATGTCTTTTGTCCAAAGATGCAAGATGATGTGGCTAAGTTAGTTAGGGGGTGTAAGTTGTGTAGCACATCTAAACCTTCCAACAGAAAACGTGGGTTATATCTACCATTACCAGTACCATCAAGGCCTTGGGAGAGTATTTCTATAGATTTTCTTGGTGGGTTACCGAAGACCAAATCTGGTCATGACTATTTGTTAGTTGTGGTCGACCGATTCAGCAAGATGATTGCATTAATTCCATGTACAAAGACGGTAACGAGAGCCGGTGCAGCAAAGGTCTTCTTTGAGCACGTGTGAAAGCATTTTGGTTTACCTACTTCGATTATTTATGATAGGGATAGTCGGTTCCTTAGTCACTTTTGGGATTCTCTATGGAAGATGATGAACACTAGGTTGAAGAAGAGTACAACTTTTCATCCACAAACAGACGGACAAAAAGAAGTGGTCAACAGGACTATGGTTCACATTTTAAGGGGATATAATTCTAAGCATCCTAAAACTTGGGATGAGAGTTTACCATATCTACAATTTGCTTTCAATAGAGCAGTTCATAGTTCTCCGGGAAAATATCCTTTCGAGACGTGTTATGGTTACTTACCACCTAGTCCTTTCGATCTAGTATTTTCTAGTGACACCTCAATGGGGGGAAAGGAAGGAAGTGAACGACAAAAGGCGCAAAAGTTCTTGGAGAAGATATCTTAGATTCATGCAACTGTTGAAGCACAATTAAAGAAGTCACAAGCCAAATACAAAGCAAATCATGACAAGCATCTTGTGCCTTGTAATTTCGGTGTTGGTAACTTGGAATGGATAAAATTAGGTAAGGAACGACTGAAGGGGGAAGGCAAGAAGTTGAAGCCATTGAGGTATGGACCATTTCGTATTTTCGATCAGATTGGTGACAATGCCTTTCATCTGGATCTGCCACCTTATCTAGGAATGTACTCGGTTATAAATGCCGAATACTTGAAGTTGTTTGAACTACCATTACTAGATGATGATGGTGACGACACTATGATCTTACCACGGGTAGAAGAATTATGGTTTGATAGAGAAGAACCACTCAAGTAAGACTGCGTATTGGAGCGAAGAATGACTAAAACACGACAAGGAGAAAAAGAAGCTTTTCTAATTGGATGTAAAGGTCAAGTTTCTAGCAAGGCCAAGTGGTTTAACAAGGAAAAAGGGGCTCTCGAGTTCCCTAACCTTCATTTTTAACTCTCACAGGAGTTCAAGTTTTTAAAAGGGGGACCCATGATACAGGTGTATCTGTACTCCTTTAGGGAACTTAGTTAACCTCAAGCTAAGTTGAGGGAAGAATCCCATTCTAGGAAGGAATCCTTGTTTAGGCAGAATTCCTAATTAGGAAAGATTTTGTTTTATGCAACACTCTTAGTTTAGGAAATAGATTCCTAATAGAAGACCTAGTCGGCAGAGTACGATAAAGTCTATAAGTAGAGAGGTTTAGTTATTAACTAAACATACAGAAAACCTAGAGAAGTTTGTGTGACAATTAATTATTATAAAAGCAAGCTTAGCAAACAGTTTAGGGTTAAAATCTGTTTAGAGAGATTGTGAGCGTAACAAAGGGAGAATTGTAATCGTTTTCTTGTTCATAATCTAGAGAAGATATATTTCTTCGAATCACTACTTGTAGTCTGTGTTCTTCTAAGTTTCTTGTTTATTATTATACTGAATTTCGCCTTTATAGTGATAGCTACCAAGGTATAGATATCAAACGTATCAGTCAATGATCACACTACAAAACATTTCTTCAATAATATACTGAGACTTGAAAATACTATGTCTTTGTGAAAGACATGGTTCTGTGATCAATATTGGACGTATAACACCTAGAAAATCTCCATCATAAGATTCATGCGCATGAAAGTAATTCTGCTCTTCTTCTTCTAAAATATCTTCCTCCTGTGTTTCCTCTTGAGTTTCATTAATATAAGCATGAAAATTACGACAATTACTGGAAGTATGACCAGTTTGATTGCATTTATTACACTTTTCCCCTCTAAACTTGGAATAAGGATTAGTAGGTTTTGGTAATGGAGAAAATTGTTGCTGATATTTATTACTTCTAGTATTTTGAGTAGTATCCCTTTGGTTTGAAGTCTAAGGTGACTTAGCAGGTGGAATATCAAGTAAAGGTGAGTTTTCTGTAGGAAGAGGTGTTTGGTTAGATGCAAAGTTTGTTGCAGGTGCTTGTTGAATAGGTCGACTAAAACTTCTTTCAGGAGCATGAGAATAACCATCTTGGTTACTAGGATAAGAATTATATGGTCTAAAAGCTCTGTTATAGCTTTGAACATGGTTTTGTCGTGGTTGTGCTTGGCTAGAAGAACTGAGTACACAACTCTCAATCTTAATAGCTTGTTGAATGGCTTCAACCATAGTATATACATATTGAGTCATTCCTTGTTGTATAAGCCAATTTAAACCTTCTATAAAATGTGCTACCAACTGTTCTTCAGACTCATTCAACTGGTTACGTGCCACTAAACTATAAAATTCAGCTACATACTCTTCAACAAGTATAGCACCTTGTTTACAGTTCTGAAGTTTGATAAACAATTGATGCATATAATCTCTAGGTAAAAACTTATCTCTTAATAAGTCTCTCATTCTTTTCCAAGTACGTATAGGAGGTTTTAGATACTTACTTCGATCTCCACAGAGCTTATCCCACCAAGTTGCAGCTCCACCTTTTAGTTTATGTGCAACCAGTTTCACTTTAGAAGAATCAGGTACTTCCATGAAGTTGAAAAACGACTTTACTTCATAAAACCAATCCAACAAATCTTCTATTTTTTAACCACCATGAAAGTTGGGTTTATCAGCTTTCAATTTATATTCTGGTGAAGTTCCATAAGGATCATACTAGATTTTAATCTTCTTTTATCTTCCCACCTTTTTTCTTGATATGCTTCAATCTTGTCCTCGTCTTCATCACTGTTATTATTCACAGTTGCATGTTTCTTATAAGGATTGTTAAGATAGCTCTCAAATTGCTTTTTGAACGTACGAAGTTGTGAAATTTCCTCAGGAATAGAAGTATTCTGAACAAAAGAACTTTGCTTAACTTTCTTTGTTTCATCATCTTATTTTTCTTTTGTTTTCTTTTCTCCTTCTTCTTTATCATCGTCTAACCCAGGCATCTCTTTGTCATCAAAACCAGCGTGTTTCCATAATTTAACTATGAACTCTCCTTGTGTTTCTAACTTCTTTTCGAAATCGTCTAATCTTCCACGCTCCTTTTAAAACTATCTATAGTAGTTTTGACACTTGTTTCAAATTTGGTTTCAAGATTTATAATGGAATTCTTAAGCTCAGCAAGATCAGCTTTTATAAGTGGTTGATCAACCATTGAAACTTACTGAAGAAGAAAAGTAAATGAAAATTTAGGGTTTTGAGTTTTGAGTTTTTGCGGAAGCGGTTTATGGATCGGTTCCTAGATAAGAATCTAGAAACGTTGGCTCTGATACCAACTAATGTAGAACTTGTTAAGAAGAATGCAATACGGAGATTGCAGGTGATACGAAGAGACGAAAGAGATGCGAATAGGATGAAATCAAAAGATTAAGAATAAGAGAATTGAAAGAGTTGATAAAGATAATAATATTGATTGATAATAATAATAATAATTAGATTGTATTTTAAACAAGAAGGCATGACCTTTAAATAGGTTCACAAGAACCGACTAAAATAAAAGAAAAGGAAATCTACTTAAATTGGGAAAGAAAAAGACTTGAATAACAAGTAAACTAGACAAAGTTGATTACAGAAAGGAATCAACTTGTCAAAATTGCTTCAGTCGAATGGTATCAACTTGTCAAAGTTGCTTCAGTCGTAAAGGGATCAACTTGTCATAGTTGATATTGTCTTGAAGTAAAAGGATGTAAGTAGGGCTGAACATGGTTTCAATTTTCCACTGGAACCGGACCAAACCAGACCAATTAGGAAGAAACCAAACCGAACCATTTACTAATGAATTGATTACAGTGTAGAAAGTGGAAAACCGATAGTGTTGGTTTTGGTTTGGTTTGACCTCTAAAACCGAACCAAAAACCATTGGAAAACCAATTAATTTTTAAACTTAGTTTCTACGGTTGATTTACAAGTATTAGATTCTACCCATTAATTTAGAGGATAAATTGAAACCCTAAATCTAATATTTCATTATGATACTCTCCCTCTTTCTCTTTCTCCTTCTCTCAGTCGCCTCCCTTCTCCGCCCCCAACTACAGCTGCTGCTACTCGACTTTTTTCTTCTAGTCTTCCTTCTTTTTTATTTGTCAATAACTAAATTAAGATATATTATATATCTTCTTTTGATCTCTAGATTTAGAGTAAGCTTTAACTATTCTTGATATTTTTTTTATTTTTTTTTGTCTGTAAATTTGTGTTAACCAATACTATCGGCAACTATGATTTTTTTATCTATAAATTTGTGTATTTTTTTTTATTTTTTTTGGTTTGACATAGTTATTGGTTAACCAAAACCTACTGGGACAAACTGAAATCAACTGGAACCATTTGGAAACCGAACCAATAGTTAATGGATTGGTTTGGTTTAGATTTTTAGAAACCAATAGTATTGATTTCGGTTTTGGTTTGGCTAGAAACCGACCATGAACAGCCCTAGATATAAGACATTAATTTTAATACATTCTCGACCTTTTAAGTCAAAAAAAAAAAAAAAAAAACTGAGAAATCTCTGAAGAGCCAGCGCTAATTGCACCACTGATCTGAGAACTCCTATCAAACATGAGAACCCATTAGATGGTCCAGAGCCTAGTTATTAAGTTCGCGAATAACTCTCGTATAATTCGCGAATCCGTACGTATTGACCGTATAACTGGAACTGCGACTTAGATTCGCGAATTTCCAGCTTAAAACGAATTATACGCGTATTTACGAATTACCGAATCATACGTCCCGTATAATACTTTACCACATCATCACTGAATAATCATTATTTATTATATTTTTGACTTTTAAAATTTTACATTCACTAATCTGATTGCAATACCATCAATGTTCATGTTATTTGCTGATTGTGATACACATATCGTATGTATAGTTCATGTCAAGTATTAAACTATAGTATTTTAGGAGAAATTATATTAAAAATAATTTTTTAACAGGTAATATATGCCGAATTTTGTATGCCGAATGCATATCTCTTAAACGAATTATACACGTACGTATGCCGTTCCGTATTACTGCCGAATCACGAATCGTTGACCGGATTTTTGACCGAATTTAACTTTTACGAATCCGTATAATACTCGTACGTATCCCATACCACGAATTGCTAACTAGGGTCTAGAGCTGCGTGTAACAATGTACTGCATCGTGGAACAATATTGGTCGTGGAATTTAAAACGTTTCTGTACCCGTAAAAAGATCAAACTAGTCAACATTAGTCAACAAAAGGCTTCCCTTCCATTAGCGCCAGTGCAGCATTAGAAGTAGAAATTTGTGAGAGGGTGTTAGTTGTTAATCCCCTCTTTCCTATTAACTATTAAAAAAAAATTAGTTGTTAATCCCCTGACAGGTAAACTGATGATTATACCAGTTAAACTTAAAAATAAATAAATTATAATCCAGTTTGTAGCTTAATCAGAGAATTTGCTCTAAAGAGTGAGACAGGCAGACAGAGAAAGAGCGAGAGAGGATGCAGATGGGTGAGAAATGGAGGAAAGCAACACAGAATATACAAAAGTTAAAACCAACCAAAATAGAAAAGAAAAACTACAACTATAACCATACACCTACATGAATCTTGATTTCAGTTTAAGAGTTGAGAAATCAAAAGTTGGCATAAAAATAAGAAAATGGGTTTGGTAAACAAAGAAAAAACAACCAACAACAACAGAAACACAGTAGAATCATCATCAGCAGCAAGTACGGTAAAATCAAACAACAAAAACAAGGCAATTGCTCAGTATAATGCAGATGCAAGGCTATTTTCGAGGTTTGAACAATCAGCTGAATCAGGTAAATCATTTGATTACACAAAATCAATTAAATCAGTACCTGAGAATTCTGTGTCACAAGAAGAGATGACTGCTTATTTATCTAGAATTCAAAGAGGTGGTCAAATACAACCTTTTGGTTGTATGCTTACTGTTGAAGTACCTACATTTCTAATCATTGCTTATAGTGAAAACGCTACTGATTTATTGTTAGGGTTAGGTTTGGATGATAATAGAACTGATGTACTAGTGACTACTACTGAATCATCTAAATTTGATGGTGGTTTGATTGGTGTTGATGCTCGTACCCTTTTTACGCCTTCATCTGGTGCTTCTTTGGTCAAAGCTGTGGCTTCTAGAGAGATTTCTTTGCAAAATCCTATATGGGTTCATTCTGAGAGTACTCAGAAGCCGTTTTACGCCATACTCCACAGGATTGATGTTGGAATTGTTATTGATTTGGAACCAGCTAAGTTGGGTGACCCTGCTTTTTCTATTGCGGGCGTCGTGCAGTCACAGAAACTCGCTGTTCGAGCAATTTCACGTTTACAGTCTCTTCCTGGTGGAGACATTGGTGTTTTATGCGATACTGTCGTGCAAAATGTTCAGGAGCTTACTGGTTATGATAGGGTCATGGTTTATAAGTTTCACGAGGACGAACATGGTGAAGTGGTTTCTGAAATCAGGAGATCTGACTTGGAGCCATATTTAGGATTACATTATCCAGCCACAGATATCCCTCAGGCAGCGCGGTTTCTGTTCAAGCAGAACCGTGTCAGGATGATCTGTGATTGCCATGCAAAACCCGTAGGTATAGTGCAGAGTGAAGCTTTGGAACAGCCCTTGTGTTTGGTTAACTCGACTCTTCGATCTCCCCATGGTTGTCACACGCAGTATATGGCCAACATGGGTAGCATTGCTTCATTGGTGTTGGCTGTTATTGTTAATAGTGGGAACAGCTCGGAGACAAAACTTTGGGGCTTATTAGTATGCCACCATAGTTCCCGTCGTTGCATACCATTTCCTGTTCGTTATGCTTGTGAGTTTCTCATGCAGGCGTTTGGGCTTCAATTGAATATGGAGCTTCAAATGGCTGCACAACTATGTGAGAAGAAGATTCTTAAGATGCAAACCTTGTTATGTGATATGCTTCTCAGAGACTCTCCTGTGGGGATCGTGACTCAGTCTCCAAACATCATGGACCTCGTGAAGTGTGATGGAGCTGCATTACACTATGGAGGAATGTGCTGGGTATTGGGTGTTACACCAAATGAAGTGCAGATAAAGGATATCTTGGAGTGGTTGCTTACTTTTAGCAGGGACTCGACAGGATTTTGCACTGATAGTTTAGCTGATGCTGGTTATCCAGGTGCCGGTTTACTTGGTGATGCCGTGTGTGGTATGGCTGCTGCAAGGATTACATCGAAGGATTTCCTGTTCTGGTTCAGATCTCACACGGCAAAGGAAGTCAAATGGGGAGGAGCAAAGCATCATCCTGACAATAAAGATGATGGTGGGAGAATGCACCCTAGGTCATCATTCAAGGCCTTCCTTGAAGTGGTAAAATGCAGGAGCTTGCCGTGGGAGGTACCTGATATGAATGCTATTTACTCCTTACAACTTATAATGCGAGGTTCGATACAGGATGGCGAAGAAACTGTTGCTAAAACAATAATCCAAGCCGAGCAGAATGATATAGAAACGGAAGGGATGATGGAAGAACTCAGTTCAGTGGCATCCGAGATGGTAAGACTGATTGAAACTGCAACTGCACCCATTTTAGCAGTTGATTCTGCCGGGCTCATCAATGGCTGGAATGCTAAAGCTGCTGAATTGACAGGGTTAGCTGTTATTGAAGCAATGGGAAAGTCCCTGGTTAATGAGCTTGTCCATAAGGAATCACGCGTAGTAGTAGAAAATCATTTATTCCGTGCTTTGCGAGGTACATGTTACTTGTAAAAATAGTAAGTGAAGATGTAGTGTCTTCAGTCAGCAAAGGAGTATTTTAGCTCTGGCTAAATCTTGTTTTAGCTTTTGTGTCTCCTCCGCTAACTTGATTTGTTTTATTGTCATATAGGAGACGAGGATAAAAATATTGAGCTGAAGCTGAAGACATTTGGACCGAAAGAGAAAGTAGAGTATGTGCATATCTTGGCAAATGCCTGCTCCAGTAGAGATTACACTACTAGTGTCGTTGGAGTTTGCTTTGTAGGCCAAGATGTCACTGAAGAGAGATTGGTGACGGATAAATTTGTCCGCTTGCAACGGGATTATGAGGCTGTTATTCACAGCCCTAATTCGCTGATCCCACCTATATTTGCTTCGGATGAGAACACGTGCTGCTGTGAGTGGAACGCAGCAATGGAAAAGCTGACTGGCTGGTTAAGGGGGGAAGTTATCGGAAAAATGCTTCTAAGGGAAATATTTGGGGATTTTTGTGAGCTTAAAAGTCAAGATGCACTTACTAGATTTACGATTCTCTTGTATCGTGCTATTGGTGGCCAAGACACTGAGAGGTCCCCTTTTTCTTTCTTCAATAAGAAAGGAGCATATATTGAGGTTCTCCTAACAGCAAACATGAGGGTGGATGCCAGTGGACATACTATTGGTTGTTTCTGCTTCCTTCAGGATCTAGTGCATGATAATGCGGAAATTCCTTTACAAATACAAACTCAACAGGACCAGAAGTGCTTCCAGAGAAAGTTGGCATATCTTCAGCGAGGGATGAAAACTCCTCTGGACGGCATAAGGTTTACCCACAAACTTTTGGAGAATAGTGCCATTTCAGATGATCAGAAGCAAGTCCTTGAGACTAGTGAAGCATGCGAAAGGCAAATTATTGCCGTCATAGAAGATATGCAATTCAAAAGTAATGAGGAGGGGTAAGTATCTCAGTTGTTTCTTAGTGGGGTCTTATAGTCTACTTAACTTCCCCTATTTTCTTACTTTCAAAAGTACCTAAGGACCGAAACAAAAGAAATTAAAATTAGTCTTCTCTACTTTGTAATTCCTATATCTTAGCTGTTAAGGTAAACTTAATAATAGATTACAATTGATGAGTTGGCGTGGCTTCTAATAGGCCAAATAGTGGATAGCTTTAGCCCAAACTCAGTGTGATTTGAATATGTTTTTCGCTTGCATTCCCGTTTGTTTGATTCTATTAATCTAGCAGTATTTAAGCTAGGCTCTGCTGCCTGGATAATTTTTTTTAGCATAGTTTGGTATTATCTCCTTAAAAAAATGGTATTGGCTTATCCACAGATCTTCAGACAGCAGGGGAATGACAAGTTTATAATGTACATGAATCATTATGGATAAATGTGTGCAGCATTGTTCTAAGCATCCAAGTTTTTTTTTTTTTTTTTGGCAGTTGTACAAAGCTAAGCAAGACTGAGTTTCTGTTGGGATGTGTTATGGATGCAGTTGTTAGTCAAGTAATGATTTTGTTGCAGGAAAAGAATTTACAGCTAATTCACGACATTCCGGAGAAGATTAAAACAGTTCATTTATATGGTGATCAAATTAGACTTCAGCAGGTGCTGTCAGATTTCCTGCTAAACACTGTGCAACATGCACCGTCTCCTGGTGGCTGGGTAGAAATCAAGGTCTCGTTCAATTTGAATCTTACAGATGATGGGGTTGAGCTTTTGCAATTGGAGTTCAGGTACAATAATCATGGCCTAGCCCCTTTCTCATTTGCTAGATTTATTAGTGAGCTACGATTGGTAGATGAGAGGTCTAGCAACTTGACATTCTTGAAAAGTTTGGAGATGATGCACTAGTGTTCTCTTAATTCCTTTTCCTTTAGTTCACAAAATTGAAGAATTACGTGCAGTAAATAGTCTGTTCCAGTGAATCCTTTGATGTAGGGGCGCCTTGTTGTCTATTTGTTTTAGGGGCTCCTTGTTGTCTATTTGTTTTAGGGATACAAAGGGTTAGTCTCACATTAGCCAGTCAAAGGACAATAAACATGAACCTTTTATTAATCTTGTGACTTGCTTTTTTTCTTCTTCTTCTATGTATCTCTATTTGACTGTTAGAACCTCTGCATGAGGATGAAAATGGGGTGGTTCTTGCTGATTCCAAGTTTCTTCTTATGTTCTTGATACACATGTAGAATGACTCACCCAGGTAAAGGACTACCGCAAGAAATTGTGCAAGATATGTTCGAGAAAGATGGAGCTCGGTCCTCAACAGCTACACAAGAAGGTCTTTGTCTAAGCATGTCCCGTAAGCTTCTTCGTCTGATGAATGGCGATGTTCAATATATCAGGGAGCCTACCAGGTGCTACTTCCTCATTCAAGTTGGATTCCAAAGTACTACTACTTAAAAGAGCATAAAACAATTGGATGTGAATAGGAACAAGCAGTCGCGCAAGATATGACTAGGGTTATTGAATCAATTTTGGAAAACATCTGTGACCTCAAGTTAAGCTATCAATAATATAGAACTCAACCTCATACAGAGTTTCAGCAATCAGCACTAGCCGATTATGCTCAACTATTCAGGATTAATCAGTATGTCAAGAAAAGAAAAGAAAAAGTAAAAATAAAATGTCTCCATTTTATTGCGAGTGTGCAATGAATAATGATTCTATCTTATCCAAACTAGAATCTAACCTATTGTACTTGTAGAGACTAAATTGGTGTCTTTTTAGCTGAAAAATCTGTAATATTAATGAATATCTGTAAATTATTCAGTGAACTCAGTGTTGATGTGCGACAAGGACCAACACTAAAAGAGCATTTTGTTTATATGTTGTTTATAAAGGGTATTTTGTACTTATAATCTTCGCCTAAGTTGCTTATTATTTGATAAAGAAACACTGGTGTGAAATCCCCACTGGGATACGATGGCTTTCTTAAATGATACTGCTGCAGCAAAAGGGTTGACCTTTGGAGCCGCTTAAACTATTCCGGGTATATTCAAGGGTGCATTACAATGAACTATAGCATAATCTCTAGCTAGTCTGGGTCCAATGATATGGCTCTATTTTTCTTGTATTATTAATTTGTTGCTTGATCTCATCATGTGATCTGAACACTTTTATAAAGTATTGGGGGTACTCCATTTGAGTGACGTAGTATCTGAATCTGGCTCATGTCTGAATGTCAGGACAGTTCAATTTTCGTTTTTTTTTTAAATTGTTGTTGCAGTAGAATAAACTAAACTGGTAATTATATGTTCTTCTTCTTCTAATACTAATTGCAGTGACAGAGACTTTTTGGGGATCTGAGCACTACTGGTAGTAGTACACTAGTACTGTCCTGAGTGAGACCCAAGAAGTGCGGCGCAAATGGGTTTGGATCACATCACCGCACCCACAAGGCATCAATGTGAGCATTAATTGCATGCCATGATGCCACTACTCTTCTCTAATCTACATCTCTACACTCTACTTCAGTATCCCTGTATTTATATGTCATCTCTAGCTCCTTAATTCTCATCCAAACACTTAATTCTCTCTAATTCCTCATTCTTTCTGTCTCTTCTTCTTCTTCGACAAGAAGAACATTACTCGAGGTTGGTTTCTTTTTTCTCTTCTTTGTCAAGTTCAAGAATTTGTCTTTTGTTCAGTTCCTTCTAGTTTAGATAAGTGACTTCGCTTATAATCATTGGTATTTTGTACACGAGATTGTTTGTCTTTTTGTGAATTAAACTCGGGATTGAGTCGGTCCGAGTCAAATATATGTTTTCTTGATTTTGTGCGATCCAGCTGGTCTGATTCATTCAGACGCTTTTGAGTCATGTACAATCTAATTTTAACTTCTACTTTTGTTTGCTTGGGTTATTGCAGAAATTGGAGTTGTTTGGGAGACTGCTTTTGTGATATAGTTACAAGATGAGAGGAGCAACAATGATGCTGCTGTTATTAGTAGGAGTGCTAGCATGTTTTGGTGCTGTCATGGTAGTGGAAGCAGAAGACCCATACAGATATTTCACTTGGACTGTTACCTATGGTACCATTAGCCCTCTTGGTAAACCTCAAAAGGTAATAATCTAAACCAAATCTAGCGTCTCTTCTTAGTTCACTGCCATCGATACTTAGCAACTATTTCTCATCTTGTTTTGCAGGGAATTCTCATCAATGGACAGTTCCCTGGTCCAAGACTCGACTGTGTCACTAACGACAACCTTATAATCAATGTCATTAATAAGATTGATGAACCTTTCCTCCTTACATGGTAAGCTAGCTTATGATTCGTCAAATCTTTTTCTTTTCATAAAATGCTTAATAAATTTGGTACCGACTGTATTTTTGTCTTTAGGAATGGGATCAAGAACAGAAAGACTATATGGCAAGATGGAGTATCTGGAAGCAATTGCCCAATCCTTCCAGGCCATAACTTTACATACCATCTTCAAGTTAAAGATCAAATCGGAACATTCATGTATTTCCCTTCACTACAAATGCACAAAGCTTCCGGCGGTTACGGAGGAATCAACATGTATACTCGCCCCAAGATCCCTCTCCCATTCGCTGAACCATCTGGTGATTTCCATTTGCTCATTGGTGACTGGTACAAGGCTGGCCACAAGGCACTACAGAACACTTTGGACTATGGGAAAAAGCTTGCTTTTCCAGATGGTTTGATAATTAACGGAATGCAAAACGGAATTGAGCTCCAGGGAGATCCAGGGAAAACATATATGATTAGGCTATCAAATGCTGGTTTGTCAACTTCAATCAACTTTAGGATTCAAGGTCATAAAATGAGGCTGGTTGAAATGGAAGGATCTCATACAGTTCAAGAATGGTATGATTCTCTTGATATCCATGTCGGTCAGTCACTCGCTGTTCTTATCACGTTAAATCAGAAAGCTAAAGATTACTACATCGTTGCTTCATCGCGGTTTACTATCCCTGTACTCACTTCCAATGGATTACTTAAGTACTCCAACTCCAAGGAGAAAGCTTCGGGTGCTAAGCCAATTGGTCCAACTATCCATGTTCATTGGTCTTTGAAACAAGCTCGATCTTTCAGGTATAAATTCTTGTTGTGACATATTTCTTAAATGGTTGTCTTGTGAATGTAATTCAGGGAGACTTCTAAGATAATCTCATTTTCTTCTCAACTAATTTGGTTTTGTGTGATGCGCAGATGGAATTTGACAGCGAGTGCAGCAAGACCCAACC
The DNA here is from genome assembly GCA_023529315.1 of Papaver bracteatum. Lineage (NCBI taxonomy): Eukaryota > Viridiplantae > Streptophyta > Magnoliopsida > Ranunculales > Papaveraceae > Papaver > Papaver bracteatum. Next base: position 806,577 of record JAJJWX010005377.1, on the reverse strand, counting down.
CTCAAGGGGCATACCACTATGGTAGTGTCAAGCCAACGAGGATACTTCATCTAGCTAACTCTGAGGTTAAAATTAATGGAAAATTGCGATATGCAATTAACGGGATGTCATACGTAAACCCTGATACTCCATTGAAATTAGCTGATTATTTCGACATTCCTGGAGTATTCGACTTGAAAACATTCAAGAATAAGACTGAATCTGGTCCTGCTAAACTAGGAACTCCTGTAGTTGGACTTTGGCTTCATGACTATGTGGAAATTATCTTCAACAACAATGAAAACACCATTCAATCTTGGCATCTTTCTGGTACCGATGGCTGGGTCGTCGGGTATGCCCCTCTTTCTCTTGCCACCAATCTTTGTTCATTTGATGCTTTGATATTACTCCGCACTTGGCTACATAAACTAATGAATAAAACTGCAGGTATGGACCTAAGAAGTGGACAGCGGCACAAAGGAAATTCTACAATTTAGTGGATGCTGCAACAAGATACACAATCCAAGTATACCCAAAATCATGGACAGCAATACTAGTGCCATTTGACAACAAAGGAATGTGGAATTTGAGGTCGGCAATCTGGCCAAGAAGGTACCTAGGACAGGAATTATATGTCAGAGTATGGAACGAGGAGCAGAGTCCTTTCACTGAATACGTGATCCCTGCAAATGCAATTCTTTGCGGTAAAGCCAGGGGTAAGCACATCTAGGCCGTGCACTTGATTCTACAGCTACTACTCTAGATAGTTAGCTTAGCTAATTACCTCTACTAGTTACCCTTATTGTTATGTATTAGTATGATCCAATACCGCGATTATGAAAGCGGATTGTTTTCTTTCCGTTTGTTTCTTTTATGTTAAGTGTAATTTCTCTGACTTATTTTTAGCGGTCACACTCACCATAGTGTGACTTGCTGAAAAATGTAGCCAAGAAGAATATTTTTAATTTCTAATCACTAGGAATTAGGATGTTGGTGAGATGGAAACTCGTCGTTAGCCACTCTACTAGCATCGGCTAGATAAGAAGATTAATGAAAAAGCGAAGAAGAAAAGAAGAAACCTGAGTAGTGGTTTTTGTATCACTCTGTTTCCAATTTTACCTTGTATTAATCAAAATAAGGCAGTTTTTTTATTTTTATTTCTCCACTATAGTGATATCGAACTGTGGCACCGGATAAATAGGATCTAACGAAGATAATTACAAATGCCAACTCAAAATAAAATCACTCGTCACTTTCAAGAATCCACCTAAGAGATAAGAGCTATTAAATAAAATCACTTGTTTAATTTAAACATATAATGTTTATAATATATTTATTTCAAATTCGAATGTATCTTATCTCGAACAATACATGACTTTATATAGCCTTATATCCATGCAAGAATTAACTATCTTAGTTAATAGGTTCGTGCATGCATGAATGTTTTATTATATTTAATAGCATAAAATAATTTACTATTCAAATATATAATAATATCTAAATGAATCGATACTTAATAAAATGCATGCACTAGCATTCCTCATCAAACTGTTTATCCGGGCAGCATGGTTCCCAAATTTTCCCAGAGTATCTAGTTGCAATAAAGCTTAGTTGAAAGCATTAAAGGTTTTTGAAAAAGACAGTTAAAAAAATAAATGAATACAAAACCCACCAGCCAAGATTATTATTTTATGTTTTGATAGTAAAGAGGAATTTATTAACTAAGCAATGTAATACATAAGGTCTACAATTTCATTTTGTCCGAAAATACTAAAAAGGATACTTTCTTTTTGCACTTCCTGTTGCAAATGTTTCGTCATGTGTTGTAGTCTTCTGATTCTTGCTTCTTTTGCCACTGTGTCCGCTGCTGCGTTGTGCTCTCTGTTAATAAATTTTACCTTAGCTTGTGGTAATCTTCCTAGAATAGTAGTAGTTTATTCTATGATATTCTCTGTTGTCCAAGAAACGTCTGTTCCTTTTTTATTAATGATATCTGTCAGGACTTTACAATCTGTAGCTATAAAGACGCTAGAAATAATATTATCTTCTAGCCATTTTAAAGCATTTAAGGGAGATTTTGCTTCTGCATGTAAAGCCGAGTGTTGGGAAAATTGGCATCCCGAGTGCAGTGGAACACAGGATCACAAAGGGCAAATGGTGATTTGAACCAAATATGAGAGAAATAAATTAGAGAGAGACATAAGATAAACAAACACACAACCACAACACAAGATATACGTGGTTCACCTTTACAGGCTACATCCACGGTCAACACCACCAGAAAAACTTCCATTAAATCAAAGACCATTGCATGCTCTTTCCGCAACCCAAGACAAGAACAAAAAGTTAACAAGACATAGAACACCATCTAAGAAATCATAGAAACCAATTCTCTAACCATTCCTCGAACCAGCCTCTTATCTTCTCTTCTACACCTTCTTCACAGCTGCTAGTAACAGAGGAGAAACATGGAAACACAATAAACTAGGTTTAGGGCAAAGCCCCAAACCCTAAACACTAGAACACCAAAATCCTCTCTCTATAATTTTTTCTCCCACACCGATATTGACCTTCACGGTAGCACGCGATCCTCCCACCAAAGAGACCAAAATTTTAACACAAAGATTTACCACTCTTCTTGGTTGGATGTCTACAAACCTACAATTATAGTCCTATACATAGAGAACACAAACTTGGCTACCAAATATTAGCCTCCAACTAGGAAACTAAACTCTTTCCTAAATTCTATCAAACCCAGATTAGGAAACCCATCTCAATATGGAAAAGGCCCAAAACAGGAAATCCACTTATTACCTAACACCGAGGACTCCCAATCTAAACCTGCAGAAAGATACATAAAGGTTTCTTGTTCTACCGAATAAAGAATGAGCCGTAACCCATGGACAACTTCTCCTTGTTAAATGACGCATCTGTAAAAATTATCCAATCTACTTTGAAATTGTTCCAAGCATATTTATTTGCTTTCTTTAACTGAATATCTTTTTTAATTTTCTCCTTTCTGAGCTGGGTCTGTAAGAAGTTCTTAATCTGTTGAATCAAAGAGTATGGGTCTGGGTTGGTTTTCCTAAAAACCAATTCACATCTATACTTCCATGGGAACCAGATGATTGTAGTGATTTGTTCACAAAAATTTGAGAATTTAGGATTAGATATCCAAGTTTACACCCACTTAACAATTGAGTCCATGTTAATTAGCGAATTAACCGTATTCAGATCGTATCCAAACCATATAGATCTAGCGTAATGGCATTTTCTAAAAAGGTGGTCTTCTATTTCCGATGCTTGAGTATCACATAAAGGACACTCAAGGGACATTTATGCGTTGTGAGCTGCTAGTCTGCAATTGTTCGGAAGCACTTTTTGAACCGGTTTCCATATAAATAGTCTTATCCGAGGGATTGTCTGCAGTTTCCAAAGGTAGTTCCATGAAAAAATTGTATCCTCCTCATTATTATTATGTTGCTTGATGAGATAGTTGTAAATATTTTTTACCTAAAAACGCAAGAAATATGATGTTATCATCTAATCCGATCCCTCTTATCTTTGTTCGGGGTAACTGTTAAATTTTTTCCTTAATATCTGGCTGAAAGTAATCGTCAATTTTTCCAATGTCCTAGGAACCGTCTATTTTTAATATCTCTTGGACATTTTGGGGCATAGGATCAGCTCTATCACTTGGTTTATTCACTATATCCGTATTATGGATCCAACTGTCTTCCCATATCTTCGTATTAGCTCCATATTCCACTTGCCAAATAAAGTTTCCTTTAATGATATTGAGCCTCCAAGAAATTTCGTAATTTCTGGTCGGTTCGAATGGGTTTGAATCATAATAGTATTTCGCTTCTAGAAGTTTTACCCATAATTGATCTTTTTCCGTCATTACTCTGATCGCTAGCTTCGCCAGGAGGGCTATATTGAAATTGTGAGGATTCTTAATTCCTAAGCCCCCTTGAGATTTTTATTTACACATGCCTTTCCATGCTTTTATATAACCACCTTTTCGGTTTGTCTTGTATCTATTCCACCAAAAGTCTCTTTGGATTTTCTCAAGCTTATCTAGAGTTTCTTTTGGTAGTTCTAGCATCTGTATCTAGTAAGTTAGGTAAGCTTGGAGAATAGATTGAATTAGAACTGTCCTGCCCGCTTGCGATAACAACTTTAATTTCCAAACTTATAGAGTGTTGTGATACCTTTGAAGGAGCGGCTCAAAATTTTCTTTTCTGTTTTTATCGAAAAAAAGAGGAGTACCAAGATACCTTTTCTTTTTTGTCAACAGGGGGACTTTTAGGATTTTTGCAATTATCTTAGCATGTTTTGGGTGTATTTTAGGGCTGAAATAAATGCCAGATTTTTGTAAGTTTATCATTTTCCCTGTGATTTCCCCAAAAATAGATAAATTGTCCAGTAAATTTTTTACTTCCCCTAAGTCCGTTTTGGTGAAAAGAAAACAATCTTCAGCAAAAAAAAAAGTGGGATATAGTAGGGTCATGTTTGTTTATTTTAATGCCCGAAATCTTATTTTCTTCTGTGGCTTTTTCGAGGAGTCTTAAGAGAACATCCATGCAAATTAGGAATAAATATGGTGATAAAGGATCTCCATGCCTTAATCCCCTAGAGGTGGACAAAGATGGATCGGGGATCCATTTAAAATAATAGAATAAGAGGACGAGGAGATGCATTGAGAAATGAGGTTGACCCAGCAATCGCTAAAACCAAAAGAAGATAAGGCTTTTGCAATAAAAGGCCACTCAACTCAATCAAAGGCTTTGGAAAGATCAATATTGAGAGCTAGAAACTCTTTTTTTTCTTGGAAGTTTTCATTAAGTGAATTAATACATGGGCTATGATAATATTGTCTGTAATTTGTCTTCCTGGAAGAAAGGTTGATTGATTTTTGGAAATTAACCAATTTAAGATGGGTTTTAGACGGTTAGACATGATTTTTGAGATGAGTTTATAGATAGTATTACTGAGGCTAATAGGTCTAAAATCTGCTGGGGTTTGAGGAGTTGTAATTTTTGGTATAAGAGTAATATAGGAGTGGTTAAACTCCTTTTCCATAATCCCAGACCTAAAAAAATCTTGCATAGAACTTATTATATCTGGACCCAAGATGTCCCAATTAGCTTTGAAGAAACCCGGTTGGATCCCGTATGGGCCTGGAGCACCCCAAGGATTCATGTTGGAGAGAGTTGACCAGATTTCCTCTTTAGAGAGTATTTTTATCGAATTCTTTGAAAAATTTATCTCAAGAGAGTTGATGGTAGTAGTCTTTTTTAATTTCGTACCATTTTCCTTGCTCAGCTTGGAGGTTTTTGAGAATATCTATCTTGGAGGAGATGTTTCCAGATCTATGAATGTTATCTATTTTTCTATTGAGGTTTTTTATATTTTATGGATATTATCGAAAACATCTGAGTTCCACTGGGCTAAATCCAACGAAAAAGCTTTTAGACTTGAAGAGAAAAATTTTGCTGAAGAATTGGATGAGTGAAGATTTCAGGACGCTTCTACCACAGTAGATAAAGAGGGATGGGATATCCAAGACCTAATGCATCTAAACGGTTTATGAAGTATTTTTTTTTTCTGTATAGGAATCGAAAATGATAGGGGTGTGGTCAGAGCCAACTCTGGTTAGGTGACTTACCTTTATGTCCGGGAATAACTGAATCCAATGATAAGATGTTAAAGCTCTATCGATCCTTTCGCATATATTAACATCTCTGCTTCGGTTATTTGACCAAGTGAAAGGAGCGCCTTCGTAACCCGCATCTTGTAGCCCTAAAGCATCTATTATCTTCCTGGAGAAAGATTTACTGCTTGAGCTTGTATTATTTCCACCTTGCTTTTCACTCGGGTCCAATATTATATTCAAATCTCCAATTAGGACCCAAGGTTTTTGAACTTGTCTCGCTAAATCCTGAATATGAAACCATTGAGCTACTTTATCATCTGCTTCCACGGCGCCATAGACACATGTAATTTCTATTTCTTTGTCTCCGATTGTTGATTCAAAATGGAAAATATTTAAATGAGCCGAGATTAGATTTATCTCTACATTATTATGCCACACTATCGCCAACCCCTTCGCTATCCCCACCAACGGGACTATGAACCAATCATGAAAATCTGATTTTTTCAATAAAATGTTCATTCTATCGAAAGGGGATTTTTTCTCAGATAAAAAAAAATGGTTTGTAGAAATGTCATAGGTGATTAAGATGGTCCTTAGTAATAGGAGTTCATATTCCTTGGACGTTCCAAGAAAGAAGTTTCATTGGGGAAGCGAAGAAAACAACCAGTAGGGAAGACACAAAAAATTAATAGGGAAAAAAAAGAGAAAACTAAAGGAAAAAGAATGGACTATGAAAACCGTTTAGGAGAAGTGACTACCAAAATGGAGGAAAATAAAAAAAGAACAACATCGGAGGACTCAAAAATCCAAGGAGAGAGACACAAATTAGCCACATAGGGGAAGATATACTGAAACCCAATAGAGAGAAAAAAAAAAGTACAACCTGGACATTCTAACTTACTGAGGATTTAGAAAGAAATTAGACCGCGACCACAGTGGGAGGTTGTTCACTCAGTTACAAATATCAATCATCTTCTCTTAGGAAGGAAAACGATTCCAACAATCCAAACACGAAAATATTCCATTGATTCGATCCCTGTAAATCCATTACAGACTTAGCCGAGAGATTTATCGCTACTAGCACTTTTTCTCTCTTCCGAGTTTGACCTTAGTGAGTAGGTTAGTGCATCATGTATCACGTGGATATCTTCCTGCATAAAAAAACTCCCTAGTAACTTATTTTCACAAAAATCTACTGCTAATCCTTGAAAACTTTGGTAAGTACTAAGGAGAACTCCCGGAGACTCAACATAATCTTGCAAAATCTCAGATCGACATCCAGAATCTGAAAATGCATTTAGAGTTACTAATAGGGATAGATCCAACAAATATAGATCGAGTACACATTTCCTGAAGATATAGTACTAAAACTGCAGAGGATAGCATTGACGGGATCCTGTCTGCAATTGACCTCACCGGAGAAGATAAAGCTCATTACGAACGCGACAGTGCAAAAGAGCAACCATCCAGCCGACCCTATCACTCTCAAGGACCTCAAGTACCAGATGACTCTCTAAACTTGGGGATTCTAACGAATATTTTCTCAAAAAATCGTTTAGGTTAAGGGCCCTCAACATGATCACAAGGGACTCATAAAGTTTACTTCACTTTACTATTTTACTTATAACTCTTTCATTCTGTATCCGATTGACCTAGTTGTTTTTCCGTCGGATTTTTATTTTCTTCGTGTATGGGATAAACTTAGCAAAAACTTGGAATGTCTCCAAAATATTCGTTACCTAGTCAAAAGCGTTGCAGAGCCAGATAGGGTCATAAATCGCCAACAAAGATACATTTTGTCGTCCTTCCTGCTTCAGAGAATCATGAAGAGAACGCGACAAAGTATGAATCGAAACTATATCCCAATATTTTACAGTATATCTCGGTTGAACTCACCAAGAGTTGGTATATCAAGTTTGGTTGTCATATTTTAGTATCAAAACTCATCTAGAGTCGCTTGATTAACTATTAGAGTCAACTTCGTTTAGGTTTGATTAGAAATTCTAGGAATGTTGAGACATATAAGTATTACTCCGAAGACCTAAAGAATGTGAATAAGTAACAAACTACAATGACGACATCATCCTTTCACTTGAGGTTAGTTATATTGACTTGAACTGTTTCATTCCTAACGTATCTTTCAAGTCTTGCTATATTGAAAACATAATTGCGAAGCTGTATATACTGTACATATTATATAATACTCTAGTGATGTGACATGATCATAATTGTATATTTATAGTATTAAGGAATTAGACTACGAAGTATAACGCTTATCTTTTGAACTTCTTAGATATGACATCGACATAATCTTGTATATATTGATATGATTATGTGAATGGGTTATGGTTAAGATTTCATCATAGGAAACAATATTTTACATTTTTTTAAAGGAAGTACATTCATGAACTTATTTCATGAATTGAAAGGGAAATCATTAGGCTTATTGGTCTGACTATTCATTGCAAATCTTTGGATGACCAATATGTGTGAGATGGTAGAACCTATCTTAACTTATGTTATGTATCTTGGTATAGCTAATCACAATGCCTGACTTATGATTTGGTATGACTAGTTTTTATTAATTAGTGTAACCTATCCTAAGTAATCATCATGTGATGGTATGATTGATCCTGTAATTGGTGTGATCGATTCTAGTAATTGGTGTGACCGATCATGAGTATGTGTAACCGATCCTTGTAATTGGTGTAATCGGTCCTGGTACATGGTGTAACCGGTCCTGGTAACTAGTGTGATGATCACAAGTAATACCATGTGTATATGGAACAGATCCTTGTAACTTGTGTAACCGATCCTAGTGACTGGTGTGACCGATCACAAGTATTTCCAGAATTTGGTATAATCGATCCTAGTGATTGGTTGAACCGATTGAACCCATGTATATGATTTGGTATTTGATCAATCACATAATAGTCTTGCAAAAACAAGTGAACCAATTCTAAACTTGTTTGGAAGAGTGGTATAACCGATTCCAAGAATGAAAATCCATGTAAATATGAAATAAGTATTTGTAGTGAAAATATGTCAACATACTTTGAACACGTACATTAACTCTTATCATTTATTGTTCAAAAATATTCCTTAGTACTCAAGGTGATCTTGTGCCGAAATAAATTATGAATCTTTTAATTAAGATTTTTGGTTTTATATGCTTTAATTACCAGCAATTAAATGCATATCTCTAGCGAATAAATATTAGTAATGTCCATTTACTAATTGGAGATTTTCTATTGAGAGATTTCGAAAATATTGGACAAGAATTTATTGGAATTATGAAAACCAAATTTTGCCATTCATTACATATCTTGAGAATATTTTCGGTTTTGGAAATTCCTTGGTATTTAAACTCCTTGGTCTATAATTACCTAAGAGCCAGGCAAACTTCATTTCTTGTTGCTTCCGGTGGATCCATATATTCGGAGAGGAAAGTATCATAATTAGGTGAAATCTCTTATGATCGCTCGTTTTAAGACTTTTGTGGGATCAAGAATCTCTACGAGTACCGTTGGTGGAAAACTAGTTAATTGTAGTGTTAATAGTTTTCGATATATTTGATTGACTAATTGTTGTTGAAAATTTGATTGCACTGAGTTTGTTTATTCTTGGGAATCTTCTCTTCTGATATAAGATTCACTCAAACTAGATCGAAGTATCGATGGGATATTTAGAACTGTTGTTAGATCTAAAGATATCTTGTGATAATCCATTGTTAACAGACTACGTGTGTTGTGCATATTATTGAAGATTAAAAAAGATTTGAAGACGAAGAAGGTTTCTTATTGGTTTTCGTATCTTGTGAATTGTGTGCACAAACCTTGATCGGTTGGGATCCAAATAAAATCAGATTTATTCGATTGATTAGTTGCGTGAGATCGGCATTCTCAATATATATCTTTAAGATTTATTTTGATTGAGTGTGAATCTATACTTGACTAATTCGGTAGTTAAAGTTAGATTGATCTAACCTGACAAAGGAGTTTATTAGATTAAACAGAAGAGACTTTTTTAACAACTAATCTATATCTTGTAGCAAAGATTGATTAGATTGGTTACCAAACAGATTCTTCCTTTGCTATTTGGAAAATGATCTAAAGGACTTGCTATTCACGTGCGTGACTCTAGAAGTCAAAAGTGCAGGGATACTAAGGGAACTAAGTATCTAGGGGAGGTCTTCTTGGTCTCAACTATACGAAGTTGGTTTAGATTTTGTATATCGGCTTAATTTTGAGAGTATTCAAAACTGGACTAGGTCACGAGGTTTTTCTGCATTTGCGGTTTCCTCGTTAACAAAATCTTGTTGTATATTTTACTATAATTTCTGAATTATAATTGTTTATTATAATAAAGTAAAATACACATATACATTAACTCCTCAAAAAGATATGCTCAATGGGCTATACCATGAGTCAGAGTCAGATGTGATGAGTAAAGGACAACATATGACGATTAATTACAGCTTCGTCAGGTCAAAACACGATTTAATTTCGTGAAGAAATGCCTAGAATATTTTCAGAGAACTATCCCATCAACAAAGTCACCACAAATTGATTGTTTATCCACATCCAAAGTTTTGCTAGTCCTAGAAGGTGTAAACTGTTCTTAATTTTGGTTTATCATCTCCTAGAATAAAGACAGATCTTGATAGATGGTTCGTCTATATAAGTTTACATGAATCCTCGTCGAGACACCTAGTAGAGTTCGAACAACAACTTCATATTGTGCAGGGAGACACATGCAGCCAGTAACTTGATATGATTCTCCATGGACGTCTCCAACGCATAAAGTATCACTTTACCACCTTGAAGATTCAATCTCATACGCTACAAGGGTATTATTTCATTTTCCAAGCATCCCGAGTCAATGAAAATCCCTATTCATACAACAAACTAGGGACTGACGAAGAACCATGTATCATGTATCTTTGTGACTAACTTGAGGGGGCTCAAACATCCAACTCCTAGATGAAAGACTGTATACCATTACCTCAGAGATTTCGTGTGCAAAACAAATTGGTAGATTTCAGAACGCTTCAAGTTAAAGACATCTCACTAGAGGTGTATGAACGAGGATCATATATCTTGTCTGAGCCTCAGCTTCCACGACCGACCCTCGGGCACAAGCACTTCAAACCTTGATATCAAACAAATAATTGTGGGATGCTTCCCCATGGGAATGAACTCAATCATATGACGGAGATACTGAAATACTTGTACAAGTCAAAATGAAGTTTTGTTGCATCCAGAGAAAGACTCACCCATCTAGGGTTTCCATCATGATCAGGCAAGCTAGGTTTTACAAAACCCTGTATAAGGATTTTGAAAAAGTGGGGGTACAACAACCTCACCCAATAATTCGCTTAGCAATCTGTATGTACTAACTCCAATATACTTTTAAGAGAATCAACTAGATAGTCAGACTCAATCTTAATAAAAAGTATATCAAGGAGTTATATCTCAATTTCTTGATTCAACACTTACTCAATAAAATAGAAATTTGCGAGTCTAATTGAATACAAGAGAAATTAACTTGAACAGTACCAAAGACCAATGTTCAAGTATCAATCAATTTCAATCAACAACCAAAGGTTGGATTTACCAATTGATCGATTTAACGCACAACCTGTGATATTTCAATTGTATAACAAAATATAATGCGGAAAAGAAATAACACAGACACCATAAGTTTTGTTAACGAGGAAACCAAAAATGCAGAAAAACCCCAGGACCTAGTCCATATTGAACACACACTGTATTAAGCCGTTATAGACACTAGCCTACTACAAACTAACTTCGATCTAGACTGTAGTTGAACCCCAATAAATCTCATACTGATCCAAGGTACAACTGCGTTCCTTATGTCTTTGATCCCAACAGGATACTATGCACTTGATTCCCTTAGCTAATCTCACCCATAAATAATAGTTGCTACGACCCAAAGTCGAAGACTTTAATAAACAAATCTGTATCACACAGAAAAGTCTACAAGCATAGATAAATATGTCTCCCACAGAAATACCTACAATTTTTGTTCTGTCTTGTGATAAATCAAGGTGAACAGGAACCAATCAATAACTCGGACTTATATTCCCGAAGAGCAGCCTAGAATTATCAATCACCACACAATAATCTTAATCGACTTGAGAAAAAAGATATTGCGGAATCACAAACGATGAGACGAAGATGTTTGTGACTACTTTTCTATCTTGCCTATTGGAGAAATTAATATCAAGCTAATCTTACGATTGTACTCAAATACGATAGAAATAGCAAGATCAGATCACTCAACTACAAAGAAAATAGTTGGGTTTGGCTTCACAATCCCGGTGAAGTCTTTAAGTCTTTAGCCTACAGGGTCTCGGTAGAAACCTAAGGTTAAAGGAGAATCAACTCTAGCTTCTACAACTAGTATCGCACAGGAAGTGTAGGGATTAGGTTTCCCAGTTTCTAGAGTTCTCCTTGATATAGTCTCCAAATCAGTGTTTGCAGTATGAGTTACCTTGGTAACGTAGCATTCAATATTCACCGTTAGATGAAAACCTGATTAGATTCAAGCTAATATATTTCAACCGTTAGATCGAACTTAGCTTGTTATACACAGATGAAATGCACGTTCATTTAGGTTTGTGTAACCGTACCTAAACATGTACACCTAGTTAGTTTAACAGTATTTAACCAAAGGTTATCTATATGAGCACTTTCATATCAACCTTATTCATCTTCACCATAACTAGTTCAAATGACTCAAAAGAACTAGTTAGAGAATTGTTCAATTGCTTAGATCTCATAGAAGTATACAAGACACAATCGAAGCAAAAAAAAAATTGATTCACTAGAATCGATTCATGAACTTTATAGCCAGGTGTTTATGGGTGAAAACTATTCCTGCTAATTTTGGTAATTTGGGGTGTGGATGAGGAATGAATCTAAACCTTAAACAAATGCACTGCGCGGTGAGTGCTTGTAGATTCAAGAGATCAATCTGTGCAAGTCCGGCCTAAACCAAGAAATGACCGTTCCAGACTTGTTTCGATCACAAAGTGAAGGAGATGGGGTTGATCTTAGGAAGGGAAGCGAAGAAGGTGTTGAGATTGTGAAGGTGTTGGCGATGTATGACTTATATCAGAAAGTTGAACTGGCTTGTAGGATGTAATCTATCAGTTCCGGTGTTTGAATACGATTGTATCAACACTTGCCTCTATTATCTTGTCTTGTTCCTTTGTTGTGAAAAATAGGGCGAAGAACCTATTTATACAAGTCTTTTAGCCTAACCTTCGTATCTCGTGGGAACTGGAGAAAGTGGAGTGATGGAGTAGTGTGCTGGTGTCACACGACCAGGATTTACCACTTCTCTCATCATCACTAATCATCCATGTATTCCTGACACGTTATTGTGATGGCGCGTTGTGCGATGCACGCTATAAACCTCCATACCAATACCCCAGTATGTATCCCCAAGTTTGTGACATGATTGATGTCTTGAACGTGTGAATCGTGGGACCCACATAAAGTAGCATGTAATGCTACGTTATTTAGGAAATTGATACTTGTGAAGTATCGTGCGTATACTATGCAGGTACTGCATCGAGTATATTCAGCATGTATGAAGCATCGTTGTTTGAGAGTCTCAAAGTAGTCTCATATCCAGACTACTTCATGTGATGATCTGGAGGTTGCGCAAGCAAGTCCTTCCTTGACCGACCACATGGTGTGGTAGAGTGGTGGATGATGATCACCATGACTCCGCACTGACCAATTAACTCATGAATAGGGTTGTATAACCAAGCCGGTGAAGTTGGACGGACGAGATGACCTTTGAGACACTCATCTGCGACCGTTGATGAAATTAGGCTTTTAGGAAAAAGCGCGCAAACACCATTTTCTAGCTTGGTCGAATCCAAGCTCAGGGAATGGTTTTGGTATGGCCGGTCGGTCATGTATGCTGACGGCATGCCGGTACACATGTTCATACCTCACTGTCCCATGGAAGTGTGATCTGGGCCACTCAATTTATCCGGCGAAGTTGAGTGGTCGAGATCAATTTGAGACAGTAAACTGGCGCCACAAAAGCCGCACACCGGACCAACTTCGGGCCAGCGTTCCAAGACTACCATGCTTGGTCGGTCTTGGACGATTGCTCCAGCATGTAGGTGGTAGGCTGGTGTTCACGCCTATGCCTTACCGTCCCATTGAAACATGATCTAAGCCGCTCAATTCGTCCGGCGAAATCGAGCGGTTGAGATTAGTTTGCAATTTGGAAGGAGCGTCCATGCATGTTGGAGGCGCGCGAACCGAGAAGAAAAAGAGAGTTCGGTCTTGGCCGATTGGGTGTAGAGATAGGTGGGCCCGTATTGATCGTGTTGATACTTACCGGACCTGCTTAGTCTATTCCTGGACCCTTCGTCCGATCAGGAGAAAATGGATGCTTATGATCGCGACATAAACCCTAATCAGGGTATTGTCGGTCGTGTGTTGTACCTAGTTTGGAGCGCATGAACTAGGATGACCAACTATAGTCGGTCCTGACTGATCGGTCAGGTATTTAGGTGGGCCCACAGTGATTGTGTTGACATACTCCGTGCCCTTTGAATCTACATCTGCACCCTCCATCTATACCTGCGAAGATGGATGGTTGAGACTGTTTTGTGACACATGTAATGTGCCGCAAACCCTAATTTAGGGTTCTCCATCCATACTGCTATGGTTTGGACGTTTTGGCAAGCTAGGCCAATCTTCTGGGGAGGCCGACCATGCGGGACCCGCATTGGTTCGGCAGCGGATATTTCATACCTGCTTGGGGGTTATGGAATCGATCTGTGCCATCCAATCATGCTGGTGGAGTTGGATGGTCGTGATCATATCCAGACTGATACGGTCAGTTCGGACGCTCAATCGGGCTAGTATAACACACCGAGAGTGGCTCAATCGGGCTAGTATAACACACCGAGAGTTGCAGCCTGTACGGGTATTTTGTACATGTTTCATTATAATGCTTGGAGATTCGTGTTGCTCTACTGAGAGCAACACTCAGTCATCATGCCACACTGATAATGAGTACAGGAAATACAAGGCTGGTTGTGCATTAATTAATAATGCTGTAAATTCACAGGGTATATGGGATTGTTGCTACATGCTCCAACCTGGATGAATTTCGTGTATTTTATTCACAGAATGGGATTGTTGCCACATGCTCCATTCTAGGTGAATTAATAAAGTGAAGGAGTATCCATCACTTATTAATGGCCTTATCTTTTACAAGATGTTAGCGCATAATTTTTAGGTTTTACAATTTTACCCTTAAATGAAAATCCACCATCAACATTAAGTCCCCTGCCTAGCACATAATGGTTACACTATTATGGGGTAGGCATGAGATGGTGACATACATATGTGAGAAAGACATCATAAAGGAAGTTTACCCGAAGGAGTATTGATCGACTGCTAGTTGTCCATGCCGTTGCGCTTTTATGGAATCCTTTGGTGGGACCGGTTTCATTCTTTGGGTATTTGAATCAAAAGAGGAATCCTTGTTCTATTAGGATTCTTCCAAATTTTGTCTATATAAGGGACCGACCCCTTATTATTTTCCTCACAAATTTTTGTTTAGTTTAGCAGCTCCCGCCCGTGATCACTGCTGCTCGTCGCTGCCAATCGCCGCCGAAGCTCACCGTTGCCGTCCGTCCAAGGTAAGTTTCGGCCCTTTTTTTTTTTTTTTTTTTTAGGAAAAACCCTAATTTCTTAGGTGAAAACCTTTTGATAGCTACATCATGCTTAGCTTTCCCATCAAGATTGATAGTAAAACTGCCCATTTTTTGCTAGAATTGTTTAGTTCCGCGAGCCCATGAATATGCAGTTTTTGCTTCTTCTTCCGTTGTTGCATGCAAAACTTAGCTTCTTAGGTTGTAGCTTGGAAAGGAATTAGGCTTGAATTTTGTAAACATGATTCCCATGAATATAAAAAAACCGTGTTATAATACGTGCACATGAATACGGCCCCACAATATGCGTTTGATTTGAACGTGGGTCCCACCCACATATACCTGATTGAAAGTCGACCTTGTACTAATCTTGTGCCCTGAACCAATACCAGACTTGAAACCCGGGAAATACCAGACTTGAAACCAATACCGGACTTGAAACCAATACCAGACTTGAAACCAATACCGGACTTGAAACTGATACCGGCGTTTGGACCAATACCAGCCTTAAAACCAATACCGGATTTGAAACTGATACCGGCATTTGGACCCACTTCTAGATTTGTGCAATCCAACGTGAATTGTGTCTTGTCTTGTGTGATTTCATATCTCATGCGTTTTTTATACAAGTACTGACTCATGTCCTTTGTTGTGAAATGAAGGAAAGAATTCCTGTTGAGATGTCTTCTGGAGACATTGTTGGTGTCAGGTCAGGAAGTGTTGACAGCTTCAAAGATATGCCGAGCACTGCTGATGATTTGTTTACTTCACCTTTTCCGAACACTAAGAAATATCATTCTCATAAGATAATCCTGCTCTCCGGTTCAGAAAATATGGAGGCTGATCCATCTTCTTCTTCAGCACTTGTGATAAGGTTCTGTCTTCGAAGAAATGAATATCCACCCTCTCCCATCGACTTCAGTATTTGTCATACTCCACTGGGCCCTTATGAAGGGTGGATGAGGCGCATGTTGAATAATAAAGATGTTAAAGCTAATTTGACCAAAGCGAAAATCCTCAATGCGGTTATGGCATCTACTACTATTGAAATTAAGAAAGACGTCGCAGGTTTGATTACTTTCATTTCTCGTTGGCGCCCTTCTACTCATACAACCATATCTAGATGGGGAGATATGACTATTACTCTGAAAAGCGTAGTTGTATTGATGAACCTGCCTGTTGCTGGAAGTTTTTATTACGAGCTTTCCAACACAGAACAACATGATCATGATGCTATACTCCGAAAGGTAGCATAATTCGACGATCTGGACAAGGAGAAGAAAAAATATATGAGATGCTTTTACACCTGATGGGTGTCAGAATGGTCTCTTGCAGACCCAGAACCGGATCAGGAGTTGGAAAACGAGCTCAACGTGATTGCATTTCTGTCTTTATGGCTATCCAGAGACATATTTGTCGATGGTTCTGGAAAGAAGACCATAAAAGGTAACCTTGTCAAGATTGCCATAAAGATAGCTAAAGGCGAAGTCCTTCCTCTCGGTGCCCTGTTCCTTGGATCACTGTATTCTCATCTGGATGCCTTAGCAATGGACATACATGTTTCCAACGGGTACAAGAAGGTGGAGTCGTACGTCCACTTCGCTTTTCTCCAGGCATTCTTGTGGGAACATTTTAAAAGTTATGCTCCTGTTCCTACAACTTCGCTCAACAGTTTGTATGGTGGTTCGAGAATACTCCGCTGGAAGAGGAGGCGTCTCAGAGCTGGTGTGAAACTCGTGGACATCTTTGACAATGTGTCTTCCATAGATTTCCGTCCATGGGGACCAATACACTCTTTAATTGTTCAGCCGAAGACTTTTGCCATTTCCTCTGACGGTCCTGATGCTGCATTGCGTACTGATGATAAGACCATGAAAATTGGAGAACTTGTTTACCTGCACTGCTGCATTCCAGGATATACTCCATCTCTATTCAACGAAGTATTTACTGTGACTCCTTATAATATCGACAGAGCTGCTCGTCAAATGGGATTTGATCAGGTCGTTCCATTTATCCGTCTGTCGGAGGCTCCAAAAGAACTTTTTCCATGTATATTTAATGCTGACGTTTTCTTGACACTGTAGAGCCTTCCCTTATGGACCATCGGGTGAAAACCCATGGTAACTGATAAGCATAAGGAATTTTGGAGGAAACAACTGTTGGCTTTCCAGGAGTTTTCGGAGGATATTGTGGCGGATTCTCGTAGTGAGCCATCCTATGACGTTTTGAAGAAACATTTCCGTTTGAAACCACTCCCAGGAAAACGGACCAGAGCTGATTATTGCATTCCCCAAGCAGGAGGGAGGTCCAAAAGGCAGGCAAGCAATTTGGTGATCTTCAATTCCTCCAATATGCAGGTATTTAAATCTCTTTTTGTCGACTCCTTTATTTCTCCGGAGTAATCTCTTCTAAGAGTGATTCTTGCTTTAATTTGGGGAATTCCGAAAGAGAATGTTTTTACAAGGTTGGCGCGCATTCAGAACGAAAAATTCGGTGACGTTGGCCCTCGTGTTGAGAAGTCTGGCGATACTGATCCTCATGCTGAGAAGTCTGGTGAAACCGAAACCGCTTCTTCATTCGACAATGACAGAGATGACGCAAGCTCGGATGGACAAGGCACCTCTGTAAGTGATATTGTTGATGAGGTGGTAATGGAAATCAGTACCCAGAGCGAAGTAGACATCAGGAGAAATGTAGAAGAGGCAACATATGTTATTATTGACATGACTCCCCTTGAAGCACGTTCTGAACAGGTTCTGATCACCCAAGCTGTGGTGACTTCTTCCAAAAGGACTCCTGCAACTGAAAAGGCTCCTGAAATTGGTGAGGTATTGGTAATGAAGCCTGGGGATTTGTTCGATCCTCCTTTCACTACTCCTCATCCAGGTCCTGTGTTGATTGGAGGATTCAGCGTGCCGACTCAGTTCGAAAGGTTGTACAAGGTGATATGGGAGAAGCACATCCACATTGATACCACTACGAAGCTCAAAAGTCGCCTTGCCTTGGTCAATCGCGTCCAAGAAGCTTTATTTTCTATCCATGGGATGAGCGTCACGACCGGTCGAACAGTTTCTGAGGAGATGATTGAAGACTGGAAGTGCCATAGAGATGTGTTTGTGCAGTATAATTTCAATGCTCCTTGGTTTTTCAAAGGGTTCTCCGAGATTCAGGAGCTCCATAAACTACAAGATGAAGTCCCTTCTGCAGACTGTGTTACTCGCCATGAAGAGAAGATTGAAAGGTTGTCTAATGAGTTGAAGATGGAACAGGCTGTTCTTCAGAAAATAAAAGCTGCTTTTGCACAGAAAGATGAGTTGATGTTGAAGGACTTTCCTTGAAGGATTCACGCAACTTATTTGTCTTTTCTTTTAGATGTTATTCTTTTTGAGTGATAGTGAGGATAACCTTTCATAATTTGACTTCCGGTTTTGAATTAATAGGTAATTGAATTGGTTTATTTTGAGATAGTTTTGTGAATCGACTTTTCTGAAAAGGGATTATTTTAAATGGAATTTCCATCTTGGTCATGAATGATTGCACATATCATATGAAATTGCAAATATCACGTAAAATGGAAGTATAAAGGGAAACAAGCATGGTGTTTAATTATTGAGCATCTTTTTTCCATGCCCGGATGCCAGTCCCCAGTGAACTTTAAAACTATCTTTCTTGTAGGATTTTTGGATATAACTTACTTGCTTTCGAGACCTTACTTGTGTAAAACCGAAGTAGCCCCTCCAAGGAAGTCGTCCGCATTGATCT
Source organism: Papaver bracteatum (assembly GCA_023529315.1). Classification (NCBI taxonomy): domain Eukaryota; kingdom Viridiplantae; phylum Streptophyta; class Magnoliopsida; order Ranunculales; family Papaveraceae; genus Papaver; species Papaver bracteatum. Next base: position 787,462 of record JAJJWX010005377.1, on the reverse strand, counting down.
CTCAGAGAAGGAAAGTCATCCCTCTGAACCAAGCTTCTCCTGAACAATGCGCTTCAAAGCGTTGCATTCACTGGTGGGGTGGTGAAGGAATCGGTGGAAATGACAATACCTTGGGTAAATTACTTCTTGATCAGTGGGCGGACGCTAGACCGGAGGTAGCTCCACATCTCCGTTTTGCACCCATGCCTCCAACAACTCCAAAATCTTCTTCATTGGGAAGGGAAAGTGTAGGTACTTTGAGTCTAGCTTTTCCTGCGTTAGTGGGCGTTGTGATGTCTCTACGTGGCTTTGATGTGGAGCACGTTTCGGAGATGAAGTTGGAATATTTGCGAGTGTCATCATATCCGCGGATCACTTGCCTGGGTAAAGGGATGTGGAAGGTGTCGTAATACCACTGCTGAGTGATCGAAATGAACGCTTCCATCCTTTGTATTCACGTATTTATTGATTGATCTCTCCTTCCTCAAGCATCTCTTCGCTTGGTTAAAAGGTCGATGCGGATTGGACAGTCTTCCGTGTTTCAACAAGAGTCTTGAGATATAAAACTTCTAGCAGGACTCTGTAGGCTGCAAGCTCCTTTTCTTTATTCGGTAGACGTTGTAATATTTAGGACAAGTCCTTCCCTCTGTGGAGTTTCCTCGAGTCTTCATTGTCGGCTGGACCATGTTGTTCATCTTTCCTGAGTCTCCTGCAATTATGCACTCTTTTTTCTTCTCCACTGGTAAAGGTGTGACCCCTGACTAAGGATCCAATATTTCTCGCACTGTCTGAGTAGACGTATGTCGACCCTTCTTGTAATTGCGTTATTATATCATTCAAGAGGCGGAATGTTTCGCTTTGTCTTCTAGCGATACCAGCTTGATTTTCCAAGACATCCTCTAGCATTCTAGCTATACTTCCCATGATATCTGAACCACTTGTGGTTTCTTGGTGAGGATACATCGTGAGTTTAAAAACCGAAAAATTGAGAATTCAATTTTTTGCAACCGAGAGATCAATCTCCCACTATGGTCGCCAATTGGTTATGGGTGAAAAATATTCCTGCTGATTTTGGTAATTTGGGGTGAGGATGAGGAATGAATCTAAACCTTAAACAAATGCACTGCGCGGTGAGTGCTTGTAGATTCGAGAGATCAATCTGTGCAAGTCCGGCCTAAACCAAGAAATGGTCGTTCCAGACTTGTTTCGGTCACAAAGTGAAGGAGATGGGGTTGATCTTAGGGAGGGAAGCGAAGAAGGTGTTGAGATTGTGAAGGTGTTGGCTATGTATGACTTATATCAGAAAGCTGAACTGGCTTGCAGGATGTAAGCTATCAGTTCCGGTGTTTGAATACGATTGTATCAACACTTGCATCTGTTATCTCGTCTTGTTCTATTGTTGTGAAAAATAGGGCGGAGAACCTATTTATACAAGTCTTTTATCCTCACCTTCGTATCTTGTGGGAACTGGAGAAAGTGGAGTGATGGAGTAGTGTGTTGGTGTCACAAGACCAGGCTTGCCCACTTCTCCCATCATCACTAACCATCCATGTCTTCCTGACACGTTATTGTGATGGCGCGTTGTGCGATGCACGTTGTAAACCACCAGAACAATACCCCAGAATGTATCCCCCAGTTTGTGACATGATTGATGTCTTGAACGTGTGAATCGTGGGACCCACAGAAAGTAGCATGTAATGCTACGTTATTTAGGAAATTGATACTTGTGAAGTATCGTGTGTATACTATTCAGGTACTGCATCGAGTATATTCAGCATGTATGAAGCATCGATGTTTGAGAGTCTCAAACTAGTCTCATATCCAGACTACTTCATGTGATGATCTGGAGGTTTCGCAAGCAAGTCCTTCCTTGGCCGACCACATGGTGTGGTAGAGTGGTGGATGATGATCACCATAACTCCGCACTGACCAATTAACTCCTGACCAGGGTTGTATAACCAAGCCGGTGAATTTGGACGGACGAGATGACCTCTGAGACACTCATCTGCGACCGTTGAGGAAATTAGGGTTTTAGGAAAAAGTGCGCAAACACCACTTTCAAGGTTGGTCGAATCCAAGATCGGGACATGGTTTTGGTATGGCCGGTCGGTCATGTATGCTGACGGAATTCCGGTACACATGTTCATACCTCACTGTCCCATGGAAGTGTGATCTGGGCCACTCAATTTATCCGGCGAAGTTGAGTGGTAGAGATCAATTTGCGACAGTAAACTGGTGCCACAAAAGCCGCACACCGTACCAACTTCGGGTGCGCATTCCAAGACAACCAGGCTTGGTCGGTCTTGGACGATTACTCTAGCGTGTAGTTGGTAGGCTGGTGTTCATGCCTATGCCTTACCGTCCCATGAAAACATGATCTAAGCCACTCAATTCGTCCGGCGAAATTGAGCGGTTGAGATTAGTTTGCAATTTGGAAGGAGCGACCATGCATGTTGGAGGCGCGCGAACCGAGGATAAAAAGAGAGTTCGGTCTTGGAAGATTGGGTGTAGAGATAGGTGGGCCCGCAGTGATCGTGTTGGTACTTACCGGAACTGCTTAGCCTATTCCTGGACCCTTCGTCCGATCAGGAGAAAATGGACGCTTATGATCGCGATATAAACCCTAATCAGGATATTGTCGGCCGTGTGTTGTACCTAGTTTGGAGCGCACGAACTAGGACGACCAACTATAGTTGGTCCTGACCGATCGGTCAGGTATTTAGGTGGGCCCACGGTGATTGTGTTGACATACTCCGTGTCCTTTGAATCTACATCTGCACCTTCCATCTATACATGCGAAGATGGATGTTTGAGACTGTTTTGTGACACATGTAATGTGCCGCAAACCCTAATTTAGGGTTCTCCGTCCATACTGCTATGGTTTGGAAGTTTTGGCAAGCTAGGCCAATCTTTTGGGGAGGCCAACCATGCAGGGCCTGCATTGGTTCGGCAACGGATATTCCATACCTGCTTGGGTGTTATTGAATCGATCTGGGCCATCCAATCATGCTGGTGGAGTTGGATGGTCGTGATCATATCCATACTGAAACGGTCAGTCCGGACACTCAATCGGGCTAGTATGATACACCGAGAGTTGCAGTATGTATGGGTATTTCGTACATGTTTCATTATAATGCTTGGAGATTCGTGTTGCTCTCACTGAGAGCAACACTCAGTCGTCATGCCGCACTGATAATTAGTACAGGAAATACAAGGCTGGTTGCGCATTAATTAATAATGTTGTAAATTCACAGGTTATATGGGATTGTTGCTACATGCTCCAACCTGGATGAATTTCGTGTATTTTATTCACAGAATGGAATTGTTGCCACGTTCTCCATTCTAGGTGAATTAATAAAGTGAAGGAGTATCCATTACTTATTAATGGCCTTATCTTTTACAAGATGTTAGCGCATAATTTTTAGGTTTTACAATTTTACCCTTAAATGAAAATCCACCATCAACATCCAGGGTTTGCAAATATCCATTCCTTAGTTTATATAAGTTTAGTTTCACGAATAAACCGTTTTTAGAAAATAACCCACTCAAGTACGCATACTTAAGTATTCGTATTGAGTTTGTTTTCAGTTCATAAACTCCAGCAGAAATTCACGGGACGTGAACTTTCGGAAGTACGCATACAGGTACACGGACTTTAGTTCCGGCTATCCTGATCAGCAAAGTACGCATACTTTGGTTCAAGGATTTTGGACTTACATAAGTATGAGTTCACATCTAATGTTTATATCCATTCAAGGTTATATATTCTACTCTCATTTCAATCATTGAAACATTCTTAGAGGATGTTAAATAGAGGTTATTCACACACTATTTTTCATCAAAGAAATTTTCAAGATATTGAAATAATGAACATGACTTTCGTCACTTGTAAATATGAACTTGGCCAAAGCGAAAGCTTACCAACACATATTTCGAGAAATAGATAAGCAAGATAAACTCGGCTCAAAATAACAAATGTGTATAATCGAAGTCTATATAGCAATACGACTTTTGTCTCAGGATAAGAGATAGAGTAAATATACTTTTGAGTGATAGATAAGTACAAGTCTCCACATACCTTTTTGTCGATGAAGTTCCACCAGTTCCTTGAGTAGTTATTCGTCTTTGTATGATGAATGTCGTGGAGTCTAGAGCTCAACTACACTTTCTATCCTAGTCCGAGACTTATCTATAAGTAGACTAGAAATCAAGACTTATAGTTTTGGCAACTAAACTTGACAAGCAAGCTTGAGATAGCAACGCTTCCGAGTTCGACCGAGCAGTGCTCTAATAATCTCCCCCTTTGTCAATTTTAGTGACAAAACTATCAATACATATGGAATACAAAATAAATAAACTTTGCAGCTTCGCTTCCACATGCATGATCTCCTTGGTTCTTTAACATTACTCGAAATCTTAGTCACTTCCACGTACTCCAATGATTCCAAAGGTTGTAAGTTCGGCATCATCGTTGTTGAAAATTCGTAGCCAATGAGAAAACAAAAGCTCTCAATCATTGTTACACAGTGTCATAGTATCATTACACAGCATCAAAGTTTAATTGTATCGCAACTTCGACAACAATACTATGATGATATGTATCACTCCCCCTTAGTCGATACTCCATCTCACATGGAAACCACCTCCCCTTACATAAGGATCCGAAAACCATATGCATTTGTAGTGTGAACTACACATTAATTCTTCCCCTTTTTGTCAATATAATTGGCAAAGGTACGAAAACTAGTGGGATCCTAATAAAATTTCCATAGAGATATTTCATGACCAAAATAAAGCACATATCAACCCTTTAGATGCAATCATATAGCCGAAACTAAATGCATTCATCAAGTAGTTTATAAAGATACAAGATAACCCCTATAATATTCCACAACCGCACTCCCATAAAGATTTGGCAATTAAGCACAAGTTCAATTAAGAACTCTCCCCCATAAAATAGCATTCCCGAAAGAACTACAAGAGCGGCCTTGCTTTCACAAGAAAAGAAGGATTTATTTGGACAACAACAAATCACATAAGAATATGAATTTGTATCCAAAATACTCAATTAAATTAACCACAAGAGAACCCATGATTAATTTAATCGGAAGTTCTCAACATAAGAAAACTTACGGAGCCTCACAGTATATACATAAAAATATGGATCAGGGAAGATCAATACTGCGAAATAAACAAAGATTTATTCTATCTTTCATCACTATTTGCATAATGACATACAATAGACTTAATCTTCGTAAACAAAAGCTCATCCTTTTTTCTATCAATATTTGCATAATGACATAAAAGGCTTAACTTTTGTTTGTCAAAAGTTCATTCAATCTTTTATCAATACTTGCATATCGACATACGAAGGACTTAACTTTTGACCATGTATGGGACAATCATAGTTCACGGATGCAAACACACATATCCTATAACAAGTTTCCTAGACATTGAGACCTATGAAAAATGCTTTATCATCCCCGAACTCCTTGTCATAAATAGCCATGGTAACATATGGTTCTTGAAGAAAGGAGTCAATTCCAACAAACCCTTTAGGTTGAAGATGTCGAACCAGGGCCTTCTGAATTTTGAGAGTTCTCATAACACAAGCCTTTATTTGTTGAATCTCCTTTATTGCCTCCTTCAACTCTACAAGAACGTCATAAAACTTCTGAGAATTTGAAGGAACGACTCTTGGCTTCCTCACATTCCTTCTTTTTCTTTTCAAAGTTGGAGTTAACGGAGATCTTTTTTTTTCCTTCGTGATTGATGGCTTAACAATCATATTAACATCTTTTCCATCAAAAGACATGATACTTGGAGTATCCATAAGCGTACGGATTTGTGAGAGGAAATCACACTTCAACAAGCAGATTTAAGTTAAAAAGAGTTTCAGGGAAGGAAAAAGGAATGTAAGGTTACAGAACCTTTATACACTTCAAAGGATTCACGTACGTACAACTCATATCATATAAAAGGCATAATTGTCAAATTTAACCCTCTTTTATTGATTAACCAGGGAAGACCTTTCCAATATCAATTAGATATGGAAAAATTCCAATCTTGCAAAACAGGCAAAGCTTACAAAGAAAAGAATACAAATTTAAAACCATTTTTGTTTTTCTAAAGCCTGAAGTGTGCAAAATCTTGTCTCTTTTGATCAGGCACATGAAACAAGATGCACTAACCAACACAATTTAAGTTGTGTTGGGGTGAACAATAATCTGTCCACCATATCCTTTTCGATCAGAATTCATAGAACCATGTTTCTCATAGTGTTTAGACCATAAATTGTTTTCCAGTGGTCTTGTTTTATCCTTGAAAACTAACTTCTTTGACGAAGATAAAATCTTACATACCTCAGCAGTCTTCTGAAAAAGTTTGAGCTTGTTTGCTAATTGATTTTATTTTCGTTGAAGTTTTTTGGCATGTCATAATTTGTGTTTATACTTGAAACACTTTGACAGTTCATGGCCCTTGAGCGAACAATATGAGCATGTCAACCTGGAATATGATTCAGGTATCCAACATGTGCAAGGTGTTAGAGAATTACTCGGTCGAACTCACATACATTGCTATCTCAAGCATGTTTGTCAATATTAGTGATCAAAACTATATGCCTTGATTGCTAGTTTACTTATGACTAAGTCTCGGTATAGGATAGTTAAGTATAGTTGAGCTCCATACTCCATGGCGATTATCTGACGAAGACAAAGAACTACTCAAGGAATCAGTGGAACTTCATCCGACCAAAAAGGTATTAGGATATTGGAACTTATCTAGCACTCAAAAGTATATCTATCTCCTACTCTTGAGATAACAGTCGTATAAGTATGATAGTTTTCATACATACACATTTTCTATTTCGAGCCAAGTTTACTTTCCTATCTATTTCTCGAAATATGTGTTGGTAAGATTTCTCTTTAACCACCTTTCATCTTTACCCGTGACGAAAGTCATGATGACGTTTCAATCTTGGAAATAACTTTGATGACGATAGTAGAGTCTTATGTCTAACGACTATTATAACATTATAGAAGAATATTTCAATGATTGAAATGTAGAGTTGAGATTACGTAACCACCTATGGATATAAGCATGTATAGTGTGTTCGCACATTAGTGTATAAGTCCATGTACCAGAAACCAAGTGCGTGCATATGTGTGCATGCGGTATTGGTGAAGGAGACAGGTTGGGTACGCGTACGCGTACTGGCGGAAGTTCTTGAACCGAGGATTTCTGCTGAGTTTGTAGTTTGCAAACTAGTAAACCAGTCACCTTAGGTACGCGTACCCGTACATGTACCCACACAAGTTTTTGAACCAAAAATTTCTGCTGAGTTTGTAAACTCAGATCCGGTAGCTAAGGTGCGCATACCCGTACGAGTACCCAATCTGGTTATATTTATCAAATATGTTAGCTCATGAACTTAAACAATAAATCAATAAGGAATGCAATCTTTGTAAACCGTGGATATATTGTTCATGAATTGATTCGAGTGAATCAAACCGATTTTGTTTCAATTATGTCTATGTATAAATATCTAAGCAATTGAAAAACTCTTCAACTAGTTCTTTTGAGTCATTTGAACTAGTTGTGAAGAAGATGAATATGGTTGATATGAAAGTGGTCATATTGCTAACCATTGGTTAACTATTTGTGAACCAACTAAGTGTACGCATTTAGGTACGGTTACTCATGTAAGGCCCGTCCAAATTTTAAGGGGCTTTTGTGTCTTTTTTTTCTTCTAATTGGGGTAAATTGGTCATTTTACATTCAAAAGGGTATTATAGTAATTTAGTACTTTTGTTTGGAAATGAATTTCTGTTCGTGTAGGTTGGATTAGAAAAGTAGTAGACAACATAAAACAAAAAGAATACAAATAAGTTATCACTTTTTAATATTATTTTAATAACTAGTATTGATTAGTGCCTTAGTATTGGTTAGGCTAGTGTTGACTAGTGAAGTTAATGGATATATATACGTGAATTATATAGGTGGGTCTTGGCTAAACATTAGTGGAAGGTTCCATCGATGGAATAACTATTAAGCTGCAATTTCTTTTGAAAATTTCTTGTGTGGTTTTCACTTATCATTGCCACATCGTAAGTTGTGATTGGCTGAATTTAATCACCCTGCCGCGTGTCAAGTTTTCATTAGGTCTTGTCTAAATTGAATTATCACATGGGGACACTTTGGAAGGGTAGGTTGACTAGAAGATATTTTATTGGACCCGTAGCGTTAATAGTCGGTGATTCTTTTCTCATATATATAAAGGAAGAGATAACAATAAAGAAGAGGTTTTTTTTTTCAACAAAGAAATTAATCTTTGCTTGCGGCGGAGAGAAGTTCCGTCTAGATATCCTTATTGTCACGCGAATCTGTGATCATAGAAGGAAAAAAAAAAAAACAACGAAAAGAAAAGGTGTTAGTTGACGTGAAAAACTTGGGTTTCTTTTGATCGGTGTCTGGCGTCAATTTCTTTAGGATTATTTGCTAGCGTTTGAGGTAGGCGCAACACAATCTAAAACTCTTTTTATTTATAGTTTTGTTAATTAAATTCATGTTTACATATTTTTATGATGCTACTGATGATGATGTGAGCATGATGATTATCGGGATGCGGTCCATAGGTTGTGATCCTTAAAATTATCTTTGATGGGATACGAGATATCCTTGGGAACGGTTTTGTTTCCCTAAACCCACGTGGGGCTCCCTGGGGCGAGCGGATTTGATTGATTTAATTGTTTTTATGGATGTGGTGTTTCCATGTGCTTGTGATGCTATTAATCATGCTAGTGGTCTTTAAAGAGATTTAAAAATGTTTGATAAAATGTTTTGTTGCTTCTTTTCCTACTGGGTGTCACAACTCACGTCGTTTAATGACAAAAAATTCCAGATTTTATGGCACCACAAGGAGCTAATGGCGGAAAAGCGTAGAGATCGGTTTTGGTGCTATTATAGTAGTTTGCATAGAATTTTTGTTTGGAAATTGTAATAAAATATCATCAAACTCTTCTAGATGATTTAATTAGTATTTTATTGATTATTAATACTTTAGTGATTATTGGGTTAATGTATAACCAATGAAAATAAGGCTTTGTTTAGAAAATTCTATTTGATTAAATAATAAAAATTTCTGAGTCATATCAGTTTGAACATTTATTATAATTATTCTATAATACAGTTTTGGGAAATTCTTTCGTGGTATATGCAAAACTCTTTTTAGATGTACGTATAAAAATTTCAGAATTTTCTGAGCTCCATAAGTATTTTTAAAATAATTGTTTATTACTGTACTAAATTCATAAATTTCCTGACAGATTCAACTATATAGAGAGTTTCCTTTTCTAAAACTATTCTATGGAACTTTTAGGCTTTGATGTCTTAGGTAAACTTTAAGATCTCTGTTTTTCCTCTTTAAAATGGTAAACTAAGTCTAATTTAGAGATTTTAGTGATTTGATATGATTTTTTATAAATTGGACTGCCACTGTTTTACATTTCTGCAATACTGGTCAACTATGCGTTTGACTATGGTCAATAATTCATTAAGATAAAACAAAAATCATAGAACAATTTTTGACTAAAATTACACTAAGTTAGGGTTTATAACGTATAACCATAATAATTTTTGGAATCGAAATTTGTTCTGAAAAATTCTTGGAGTAAACTGATGTTTGTTTCTATTTTACGTTTGTTCCTTAAAAACGCGACTCTTTTGAATTAAATCGGGAATGTTTAATGGTGATATTAATTTTTATAGGGTTAATGTGGATTAAAAACCACGTCAACTTAACGGTTGGATGTTCCTAAAATAATTTTTATGTAACCACTGCGACAGAATTTCTGAATTGAACATAAATAAAGACTAGGCAAATAAATGGGTGTTTGAGCTTGGGCCAAAAGTGCAAGTCCGGGATAAATATTAAATGTAGCATTTCGGGTTTTGGGTTTGGATTTGGGTTGGAATCCAGGCCCAAAATTTGGGGTGTTACAACTCAAACCTAAATGAATACATTTCATTTGTGTGTGTGACAAGCTAAGTTTCAATCTAATGGCTGAAAGATATTAACTTGGATAAATCAGGTTTTTCATATAACGGTGAATACTGAATGCTTTGTTACCAAGGTAACTTAGATTGCAAACCCAGATTTGAAAACTATATAAAGGAGACATCTAGTAACTGGAAAATCTAATCCCTACACCTCATGTGTGATACTAGTTGGTTTGATGGTGTCAATTCTCCTTTAACTGTAGGTTTCTTCTCGAGACCCTGTCGGTTAACGACTTAAAGAATTCATTGGGATTGTGAAGCCAGACGAAACTACTTCTCTTGTAGTTGAGCGATCTGATCTTGCCATTTTCTATCGTACGAGTTCAATTGAATAATTGTCTTGATATTATATCTCCGATAGGGAAAGATAAAAAGAAATCACAAACATCTTCGTCTCATCGTTTGTGATTCCGCAATATCTAGTTTCGCTACCATATTATTTAGATTATTGTGAGGTGATCAATAATTCTAGGCTGTTCTTCAGGAATATAAGTTCGGGTTATTGATTAGTTCATGTTCACCTTGATTTTATCAAAATATGGAACAAAAATCGTAGGTTTATCTGTGGGAGACGGATTTATCTATTATCGTAGACTTTTCAGTATGATTCAGACTTTTTTATTAAAGTCTTCGAGTTTGGGTCGTAGCAACTCTTGGTTGTGGGTGAGATCAGCTAAGGGAATCAAGTGTGTAGTATCATGTTAGGATTAGAGACGTAAGGAGCGCAACTGTACCTTGAATCAGTGTGATATTGATTAGGGTTCAACTACAGTCCAGATCGAAGTTAGTTTGTAGTAGGCTAGTGTCTGTAGCGGCTTAATACAGTGTGGTGTTCAATCTGGACTAGGTCCCGGTATTTTTCTTAATTTGTGGTTTCTTTATTGACAAAATTTCTGGTGTCTGTGTTATTTCTATTCCGCGTTATATTTTGTTAACAATTGAAATATCACAGGTTGTGCGTTGTATCGATCAATTGTGAAATCTAACTTTTGGTTGTTGATTGAAAATTGATTGATCCTTGGATATTGGTCTTTGGTACCATCCAAGTTTATATCTCTTGTATTTGATAAAGACTCGCAGATTTCTATTTGCTTGAGTATAGATCAAATTGAGAGATAGAGATATTAACTCCTTGATATACTTTTTATTTAAGATTGAGCTTGACTGTCTAGTTATTTATCTTAAAAGTATATTCGAGTTAGTCCATACAGATTGCTAATCGAAATATTGGGTGAGGTTGTTAGACCCCCATTTTTTCAATTGGTATCAGAGCAGGCAAACACATTAAAGACCTTATAAGTCTGTGTTTCTAGAGATCTGACTATGGACGAGTCTATCTCTAATAACGTACCAGTTCAGAAATTACCAGATAATTCTAAAAGATTGGATTCACCTGAGAGAACTGTCACATCAAAGTCAATATCTAAATATTCTCTTGATGTAAAAAATGTTGATTGGGAAACACTCCTAGAGGAACAATTGGATGAACTTTCTAATGAAGGTGAATGAGATATTGATAAAGATGTTGATGAGGAAGTGTCAGAGTATGATAAGTTTTTGGATTCGTTGAAAATGAAGAAGATTACAACTTATCATGTCACATCTCTTCTGACTCCTATATGTCGAGAAAATAAGAAATTGAAAAGGATCCACGGTGGTCTTTATAGTCAGAATCACTCTTGCGAATCGGTCCTCAAAGATACCGAGGAAAACCTGAGTATAAAGTCACTTGAATGTGATCGTGTATATCAAAAATACTTCTTGTTGGAAGAGAAACTTGCTGAAACTGAAGGAAGGATTAACTCTCAGCAAACAAGTTTTGATGACAGAGAAAGCGTTTTTCTCGCTCTAGAAAAACGCCTTGAGACTGATTTAGTTGTTGCTCTTGATAAAATCAATATGTTGGAAGATGACTTGAAAAAGTTCAATACTAGTTCAAGCAAATTAACTACTATGCTAGGAGCAAGTAAAAATCATCGTGATACACGAGGATTGGGCTATAAGGGAATAGATGCTCCAAGTATTAGCAAAGACGTAAAATTTGTCAAGCCTAGTGATTCTTCTCAACAAAAGGTTTCCACTGATGGAAAAAGTGAAATACCTTCACCAAAAGTTAAGGTTCAAAAGAGCAAAGTATATCAACCTCCAAAGTCAGCACACACTATTGCGGAAATAAAGGTCGCCTGGAAAGGAGATGTCGCTTCCGTAAAAGGAATGAGAAACTTCATGATGTTCTTGTTTGGGCATCACAAGAAGTTGTGAAACCAAGATCATATGTTAAGACTAATCCCCTTAACATTACAGGTTGTAATTGTCCAACCTTTAGGCAAAGGAATCTGGGATGTGATCAACCTAGATTTGCCTATAAAAGTCATACGAAGCATTTTCACAATCGTAATGGTTATCAAAAGGATAACTTCATAAAAACGAAGACAAGATCCGATGCTCCCAATTGGAGAAAGAATAACTTGCAAAAGAATAGTCAATCCAATTTTATTTCGAGAAATCTAGAAGAGAGTAATGGGAAGAAAGTTTTGGTTGTTCCTAAACGCACTCAGAAGTGGATACCAAAGAAAGTCGATGATGTTTTGAGTGTAAAAATGAATGATCTCCCAGAAAATTCCATGACTATGGAGAAGGAAGTATCAATGATATTGGAACTTAAAAAGTTCTTTGGAAAGATGGATTTGGATGTGAAAGGTTCTAAAAGTGGTCTCTTTCATGATAATCCAAAAGTCACTTGTGGTTAGCAAGACATTGTTCACCTCAACACAACTTGATTGTGTTGTAAGTGCATCATCACCAAGGAATGCCCTGCTATGTATACGGTGAGGGAAGCACGAGAATTGGGGCACACAGATTATGTTCGGTAAGGCTGTATAATTCAATTGGATTCTTCTAAGAAGGTATGTCTATAAACCTGAGCAAGATTTGTGTTTTTATTTCCTTAGAGTAATTATAATGATCCATGTACCTTGCTTATTGTTCATTTCTACCTAACTTGATCTGTGTTTAAGGTTCTTAAATATTTAGGTTTGAAAATAGTGGTTCGGGATGTTTGTACTTCATGGTACACATATAAGGTGTGCATACCATCATTTAAAATCAAAATCCAGGGGTTTAAGTACGCATACCCCGTTTGCATACTGCTCCAGGTCACAAAAATTCGTGTGCAAACCCATATGCATACTTGCCTGTAGACGTCGATATTCGGTAAACATGTTTTGGTTGTAACCTATTCATCCGAACTCGGAATGACCTCATTCTTTTTGCATTCTCTTCCTCTTTGAATTATCTTCAAATTGGAGATGAGAATTCCTAATTTGGATGAGTTAAGATTGGTATTTGTCCTGTCTCTTGTTTTTGAGTGTTTTGCTCCATTTTGTCGCACTTGTTCCACTTCTCTTGGACTTGGGCACTTGTATTCATGGAGTACTACTCTTCTAAGCTCATTTGTAGCTTTTACAAGAATGTTGTTGGTGAATCACAAAGAAGGAAGTTCAAGAATGGTCATTAGTATGCATTACTATGGGATTCTTGAATGTTCACAATCATTGTATGTAAACTATGGTGCATGGTTGTTAATGACTTTGTATGTTCTTATTTGTTAAGAAAATATTTTTATACGCCTTTGGTAGCTTTTCTTGGTATAAATCCTGGAAAAAAAGATTGATTCTACCCTCTAAGTACAAATCATCTTATATGTGCATTACGAGTTTGTCTTGATGCCTAGGAAACTTCTTATGAGAATTTATTCTTGTTTTTGAGAAGGATTACTAGAGTTTGGAATAGCAATTATTATGATTTCACATAGCTATGTCCAACGTATTCATCTTTAATATTTTTAGATTTATTTATTTAAATTCTAAAGTTGATTTGGAAGATGATTTTTGCAGTATTAATCTTTATGGTTTTATATGTTGCAATATGTTATGGGATATGTGTGTTTGCGTCCGTGAACTAATATTGTCCCATATGATGTCAAAAGTTATCTCTTTCATATGTCGATATGCATGTATTGATACAAGATCGCTTAACTTTTGACAAACAAAAGTTAAGCCTATTATGTCATTTTTGATGGAAGATAAGTTAAAATCTTTTGTTTACGAGGATTATGTCTATTGTATGTCATTGTTCAAATGGTGACAAAAAATAGAGTGAATCCTTGTATATTTCGCAGTATTGATCTTTCCTGATCCATATCTTATGTATATATTGTGCGGCTCCATAAGTCTTCTTATGTGAGCATTTCCAACTAGACTAATCATAGATTCGTTTGTGGATAATTGATGTAGTTTTACAAGTGGTAAGAAAGGGTTTGATTCTCGGACTTGGGAAGTTGTTGATTTTAGGACTTACTTAAATAAGATACTAAAAGTAGCAAATAAAACAAAGGATGATAACAATATTGAGAGACTTCTGGGAATCAGGATTCCACCAAACTCATGTTCTTATGGTTCAATTATTAATTCTTTGACAATTATAGCTCCAAAAATAATAATTATTGACTCTAAATCTTTGCCAAGGTAGATTTTATTAAACATTAATTGTAAATGGTAAGCATGGATTATCAAAACACCTAAGCTAAGCATAACCCATCAAACTAAATCACAGCTAATTAATTTAAAATCATAATTCAAATTATATTAATGCAAAAGTCGTGAAAAGAATTTAATAAAATTACCATAGTGTTGAGAATTGGCTTCCTCCGTCATCCCAGTGATGGGGTTTAGCTCCTCATGTAGAAAACACACCCAAAAGATAGAAACATGGCTCAAAGGGTGTTTTTATTGGAAAATAATATAATATAGCGAGTTTGTAACAGAGATAATTGTTACAAAACTCACTGTTACAGAGAAACCCTAGCAGAGGTGTTGCGAATTCAAACTTAATTGTTACAAAGCACGTTGTTCAACAGCGACAGTTATCTTCTGTTTGTTCTTCGTGTTCTTCAGAACGACAGTTCTGAAGCGTCAGTTCTTCGTCTTCTTCACCTGTTGCTGCTATCTTCTCTGCAGCTTCGTTCCAAAGCCTCTGCAACCTCTGAAACCTCCCCAAACTCTCGAATCCCCCTCTATGACTTCTCCCCACTCTTTATATACACGACAGGGTGATTGTATCTCCACGAAATCTCCAGAAATACTCCCTTTTCTTTCATGCCACTCCACGTGATTTCTTCCCTCTTTTGTCTCTCTTACGCGTCTGTGGGATGTAAGAATCACTCAATGATGGAAAGTAATCGAATCCCAGCATATAAATTCCCTGTATTTGCACGTGTCTTCCAAATATACCACCTAGAAGAACCCGAGAAACTCTTTTCTTCCCTGTTTTACCGTGAACAATGATTTTCTTGCCCTTTTTCGCTAACCAATTCTATTACCAACCCTGGTTTACGTTAACAGGCCCAAACCGAAGCATATATGTGAGAAAATCCGTGTAAACTCAGCCCAAATCAAATCCAGAAACTCATGCTGGTCTGGTTATTCTTCCCACCAAATCTGTTTTAACGTGTGGAAGAAGGAGGTGCCCCTTATCCACTGTTGGGGTCCCTTTAGCAGGTTGGGTGGAAATTGTAACTTCTTGGGTACGCATAGTAAATTTCCGGGGTTCCTTTAGCAAATCTTAAGGTGCCTTTAGTAATTCCTCCAGGGTGCAAAAACCACCTTTCGATCAACTTTCTCCACAAACACCTACAAATACATAAAACAACATAATGAATACAAAATCGAGTACTAACAATATAGATAATCGAGATCAAAATAGACACATAAATGCGTCTATCAAATACCCCCAAACTTATTATTTGCTAATCCCGAGCAAATCAAATGTACAAATAAAATCCTAACTCACTGTCGCAGGCATCATCGGTTGCATTTAGCGTATGCAACAAGCCTTTAAACCCCTAGGTGGCCCTAGTGGCCGAGTTATAGTCTCGGGAGGGCTTACCATAGATATACCCACAAAACCTTTACTTCAGACCCTAGCTATCTGATCGGTTGTCAATCGACACAAAAATAATTCACTTTCTTAGTCAACAAAATATGAATGAAGTATAAAGTAAGGAAGAGTTCGTATCCACAGAGAGGCGATTGTAGTTATCAATTTCTAGTTTCTTAGTAACCAAGATGGGGGATTTTTGATTCTTGTAAAATAAAAGCAAAGTAAATAGTTGGAGGTAATCAATAGAGAAAGATATTGGTCAAGGAATTCATCTTCAATCTTAAACATGTGCTTGCATATATGATTAGAATTACAATTTAATCTCTTTTATTATCAAAAGCCTAGAAAATCAAGAGAGCAAGATAATCTAAAAATTTCCCAAGTTAATCAACACACACATTAGAGCTGCGTATGTGAATTCTACCTAAAGAATAACCTAACGCCTTGCGCTAATCAAGTTCAATTCCCAGGAGCATTAAGTTTTGGAAATAGGCTAATCAATGCAATTGTCATACATTGCGCATAACAATTCGGACAATGGTCAAACTCTACATATGATTATAAGAGTGTATCACTACAAACTATAATCATATCATGCTACTTGTATTTGGGTTATCGCTTGATGAAAAACCCTAAAATAGCTATGGACAAGATGCAAGTTCAATTAATTGGCCACTTAACTAAACAAACATCAAAATCCTATCACAATACATCAATCATGTGATTATTAAAAGCAGTAGAGATTTGAACGAAAACAAAGAGAGAAAACTAATGCATTAATCAAGCACAAGTTATAGATATAAGACTACATCCTTAACCAATAATATTAAGTTTAGATACACATATTCATGGAGTTCATCATAATCAATAATCAAATAAAGGAGATGAATATTAAATACGAAAGCAAACCCTGGTTGTAGTTCTCTTCTCTGCTCCAAGGATAGAATAAAAATGTGATATCCCAAAAGTTGTAGAAGTTTCCATTTTTGTAGCTTTTCTTCCTTCCAAAACTAGGTCTAGTCTTCAAAGTCCACCACCAAAAAGATCACCAATCCCATTAAACCCATGTGTGAAAATAACCCAATAAAAATCTCTGCCAAAATTAGTCACCGGAAAACTGGTGCTATGGCCGGAATACAACCGGAAAAGTATCACCAGTGACCGGAAAAGTCAAACCGGTCACCGGTCAACTGGGTCAACTCAATAATGTCAACTGAGTAAGATTCTAACTCAGCTGATACTGGCCTAAGATAAAACAATTGCATGGCCATCTTGGCTGTATTCTGCAACTCCATTTGATGCCATTCAAATCCCTATTGCAATAATCATCACCTCAAGCACACTCCAACTGCTCAACATTACCAAAACTTTAATCTTGTAGTTCACCAACACAGGGCTATATCAACTTATTTTCCCTGCACCCACCAATTCACAGCTCAAGACCATCTAAACTCAGCCGCAATTTCCACAGAGCTGCTGCATTTCCTTGACCCAGATCCTGCACCTGAATCTCCACATTTGAACAGCATCAACAGCATCATAGCCTCACTGTCAAGTTCAGAACCCATTGTTGTTCTTTCCCACCAGCTCAACTGAAGCCCTAACATACATCTAAATGATCATTCTCCACATTCAAACCACAATCACCACTGCATCACCATACCTCCTTGCTCAGTTCCAAGTCCCACCAAAGATCAACAACACTCAACCCCATTGCAGCTGAAACCAAGTTCCACCTTCTCGCAATCCTAGCACAGCCAACTTTGTCTCAAAATCCAACACTACCATTTCACTTCAGTTCCTGCATCTTCCACCAACTTCATACTCCCAGCCATCTATATTTCATGCCTCGCTGCCCTGCTACTTCCTTGTTCACTGCAACACCAACACCACCAATAACCAGCTCAGTTGCTCATCCCACTACAAAACACCTCCAACACTGCTACTGCCGCTATTCATCCCAGGCCACCTGCAATTTCCAGCTGCACAACAACAGCTCATTCAACTTCAGTAGGAACACAAGACACCACCACTGGGAACTTATCTCCTAGCCCAGACTTGACCTGCAATACTCTCATTACTTCAACATTTATACCAGCAACCCCTTGAACAGCAACCAGATTGCTTTTCTCATGAACCCAGCAACTAACCTCCTCATTCACAACCCACTGAGCCATGGCTAACCAGCAAACCACTAGTACCAACAACATTAATACAAACTCCTATTTTGACCTGCAATCATCTACAACATCAATTCACAACAACCATCAGTTCATGGCGCCTGCAACACAATTCCAAGTCCACCACAGACCAACATCACTCAACCCCACTAGCTCCACCAACACAAGTTATCAGTTCAACTCAGGACACCATTCACCAGAATCAAAACCCATTTGCTCAAAACCCTTCAATTTCAAACCCAAATCCAAATTTCAGATTTCTCTCAAACTGTATCTCATCTACATCCATCTATCCATGTCTAACAACTTAGCAACATCAACACCAGTTACACATATCTCATTTCAGCTTCTACTCCCAATGGCAGCAACAGTTTCATCTCTATAATCAGCATATCCCTTTGGAACCTATTCTTGATTCTTCTTCGTTCTAAAATGAACAGAAACAACTTCAATCTCTTAATCTCTTCTTATAATCTCGGCTAGCAAAACCCCCAAATTTCTGTTTCACAAACCCTAAATTCAGAGCCCTCAACTCTCAAATTCTTCCACCTAGAACACACAATTATCTCAATCCCTGACACGTACTGGGTTCAAACTAAAATCCAGTAAAACCCATCTTCTCAGAAATCGATCTAATCAACCATCTTCACTGATTTCGGAAAACCTCGATAAACCATCTTATGACCCAGTTGAATTAAATTCAAACCCTAATTTTTCAATCATCTCTTCTACTTAGTTGAACTTCTTCATCATCTCAATTCACAGATTCCTTTGACAATTTCTGCCACCATGCTTTCTTGATTTCAGACAGAGGGCACAAAAAGATATTGAGAAGATATTTTCTCAATTTTAGGTTTAGGTAATGATGAGAGTTGCTATATGACACCCATAGTCCTGGATATGGGATAACCATTTTATAAGTGACTTGTCGGTTCTAGAAAACTGACGACTCATTCTTCCACTCCTCCTGGTACAGCCTAGCATGCTCCAAGAATCTTTCGCATGTGAATTGACCACTTTGCCCTTTACGCTCCAAATGAAAACTTTCTTTTTCTCCGAATTCTCCACCACAGCAACCGTCCTTTATTTCTCGTATTCACTTATACTCTTCAATGAGAATCATCACTAAAGTTGTCGTGATTTTCAGACAGAATTTGCTTCACTAAAGCCGACAAACTTTTCAGACAGAGATGAAGAAATAAAAGCAAATAATGAGACACAATCCGCCTCCAACGATTTTGCCATGTTTCCTCTTCTTTTGATCCAAATGACTCCAAAGTACCTAAATACTCAAAAACAAAACATAAGATACATATTTTACAAGAAAACTAGACGATAAAGCATAAACAATAGATAAATAATACGGTGTTTTAGACACCTATCACTATTTACGCAGAACCATGGAAGGCACTAAATAATTTCCTTGGTTGACATACTTATTGATTACAGGAGGAAATACCCTGATACGAAATTTCAATTGTTGTACACGAGTTTGCACTCAAGCATACTAAAATTCATATATAAGTGAAAGAGCTCTACTCAGATAGTCGCACTATGGACATCAATATCCTAAGTCAACAAATCACATGGATAGATTAAGAAGATGGATATAGAGAAAAACTTAGATGGTTTTGATGTTTTCTAGGTGAACGGTGTTTCCCATATCTGTCTGAAGGTCACTACCAAAATGAACCTATCCTAATTTACTGAGATACTGGTCTGACTAATATCAATACAACTGGCATATACAAGGGAACCACTAGTCGATAATCCTAATACTAGATCAACTCGTCTGGCATATACAAGGGAACCAACGGTCGATTTTATGCACTGAACATTAACAATTTTTTATTTTTTTTAACTGCATGATTAGATCTTTTGGATCTAAGCGCATGCTTCTTGTCATCAGATTACATGATAGTTCCCATGGATCCTGCATTCCATGCTTGTTTAGGCGACGGAGACAGGGAAAACACACACATATTGCTATTCCCAAGTGTTAAAATTTTAATTTTTAATTTTTTTTTTTAAATTATTCCATTGGGTCTAATTGGCCTAGTCTTTTTTTTTTCTTAGTAACTCAATCACTCTATTTCATCCTAGCAGTGGTAACAACTTGAATCGTGGGACCCACCTAATCACTTAGATAAACATATTTTCATAAAGAAAACAAAATAAAAACAGAACTGAAAAGGACTCAACGAGATATGGAGAAACTACCATGTTATTTATAACACCTGAGCTCTGTGATTTTATGAATATACTCTTATAGATGTTTCCATCTACTCAGATTGGTTCCTCAACTCCTATAACCAAAATGCTTCCATCCACTTAGATTGGTTAGTGCCATCCTTAATAAGCATAAATTTCCAGGCTCTGGAGTTTAACAATGCAACTAAAAAGTTTCTCCCATACCCCCAAACTTAAATCTAACATTGTCCTCAATGTTCTAAAGATAAAATTAAAAGCATTAACAAGGAGAAACTGTTACCATTTGAAGCAAAAGAGTTAAGGAAAGATATTATTGTGTTGCATGAGCATGAGCATGGGTTACCTACCAATAAGTGCTAAATTTAAAGTCTTCAACCAGACGTCAAATACCACAAAATTGATAATTACCTTTCGAATCATATAACAATATCCGGAACAACTGTGGATCAACAAAACCAAATAAAACTGCCACAATTATAAGACAAATGCATCAGATTAGATAAATAAGAAAATATAGCACAATCTGATTTAAAAATTCTTCCAAGACAACTGGATTTATCTGCGGCGCCCACTTGGGCTTCATATGGGTGTCTTGATAAATATATTTATCCGAACAACATGTCTCTAATAGTTGGATTTCCTCCTGGACAGTATCAGGAGGATCAGGTTGTGGAGTCGGAAGTGACTCAAGTAATACCTCATGTACACTAGTCTCGAGTCCCGAGTTAGGGACTTTTAATGGAGATACTTGACCATCACTACCCCCAAACTTAGGGTAGTCAGTATTCTCAGACAAACCTCTAACTATTGCTTGAATTTTCGGATCCTCGGAGTCTTTAAAATACTCAAGAGCTTCTTCTAGATCATTACCCCCAAACTTAGGGTCAACATTACTCTCCGTAAGGCCTAGCACTATGGCTTGAATTTTAGGGTCTGTAGAGTCTTTAAAGTACTCGAGAGATTTTTGTAGTCCAACATTTTGTTCACCTATCTGACTTAAGAGAATCTCATCAAATTCATCCAAAGAATCATCCAATAAAGTGTCGTCCCAATTATCCTGAACTAGATCCTGAACTAAAGTGCTAATCATATTCAGTTCCTCTAAACCATCAGAAGGTTGTCTAGTAACATTAAATACATTTAGCTCAGTACTCATATAACCAAAGGATATGTTCATAAGCCTGGTCCTACAGTTGATGATAGCATTAGATGTGGCTAAAAATGGGCGACCTAAAATCACCGGTATTTGAGCACTAGGGTCATGAACAGGTTGAGTGTCTAGAACAACAAAATCCACTGGATAAATAAATTTATCAACCTCAATCAGAACATCCTCTATGACACCACGAGGTACTTTTACAGACCTATCAGCTAACTGTAGGGTCATTTTAGTCGGTTTCAACTCACCAAGACCTAGTTGGGTGTACACATGGTACGGGAGTAAGTTAACACTAGCTCTTAAGTCAAGTAATGCTTTATAAACCAGGTGACTACCAATCGTACAAGATATGGTGGGGCATCCAGGGTCTTTATACTTAGGGGATGTTTGGTTCATAAGGATTTAACTTACCTGACCAGCTAAAAAGGCTTTCTTATGGACATTAATCTTACACTTTCGAGTACAAATATCCTTAAGAAATTTGACATACACAGGCATTT
Source organism: Papaver bracteatum (assembly GCA_023529315.1). Classification (NCBI taxonomy): domain Eukaryota; kingdom Viridiplantae; phylum Streptophyta; class Magnoliopsida; order Ranunculales; family Papaveraceae; genus Papaver; species Papaver bracteatum. The sequence goes on along the minus strand of JAJJWX010005377.1, from coordinate 765,434 downwards.
GCCTAATTTCTTCTAGTAAAGGGATGTTAATGTTTACCTGCTTAAAAATCTCTATTATTTCGTTGAAAGTCGACTCTCTCTTTGTTGGAGCTAACAACTATGGGTACGGGGCTCTAGGAACAAAGTGAGACCTATCGGGAACCACGTGGGAATCACTAGAATTTTTATCAGTCTCTTCAGCTAGTGGATCCTTCTGGGGCTGATCTTGGGAACTAGAATGGGAACTAGAGGGTGGATCTACATTATGTCCACTATTAGGCATGACTACCTTATTGTCTACCGTTTTACCACTCCTAAGGGTTGTTACAGAATTCACATGATTGAACTCTTTCTCTCTAGAGGATACTTCATGAATTGCTCTAGTATTGGGTAGTGGTTGATTGGGTGACTTTTCCTTTTCTTTTTCGCTCAAAAATTCTACAATTATACTAACCTGATTTTTTAGCTCTGAAATAGCCCGAGAGTTTTCCTGTAAACCTTTCTCAGCCGTTTGCTTAAACTCTGCAGTGTTATGAGATAAGATAGTGAGGGACTCTTCTAAACTCATGATCTTCTTATCCGATAGGTTCTGGTACTGATCTGGCCCTAAATGGTTCTTAGTATACCCAAAACTCGGGAGAGTCTAAGAACTACTAGGCTGACTTTGACTCTGACCCTTAGACCAAGAGAAATTCAGGTGGTTTCTCCAACCAGGGTTATAGATGTCTGAATATGGATCAAATCTATGACGGTTTTCAAACCTAGAGTAATTATAAAGAGCATTGGATTGCTCTTCGTATCTAGCATGGTGTGACCCTTGATTCATTTCTAGGGCTTCTAGACGCCTAAGAATATCTGACCCATAATCAACTCTATCGATCCTATGGATAGAATTTCTAGGTATTTATGGTTCTCTCATTGAAGCCTATTGCCTAGTTTTCTCAACTAACTCGATGAACTCATCAAAACAATCATCTGGGTCTTGATGGGTAAATTATCCACCACTAATTGTTTCTACATGCATACGGGTTTCACTATCAAGGCCCTCATATAAAATTTGGGCCATGTGGGCTTTTTCAAAGCCGTGATGTGGACACTGGTATAACAATTCACTAAACCTTTCTACATAATCATGAAGTTTTTCACCTAATTTCTGCTTAAAGGTTTGGATAGACTGTCTAACAGCAGTAATCTTATGATGTGGGTAGAATTTCTTAACAAATGCCTCTACAAGACCATCCCAGGTGGTAATTGTTTTAGAGGGGATAAAATGATACCACTCTTTAGCTTTATCGTAGAGAGAGAAGTGAAACAAACGTAACCTAAGCACATCTTTGGAGACATTCGGATAGTTCATTGTGTCACAAATCATTTCAAAGTCTCTTACGTGAGTATACGGGTTCTCATTATCTAATCCCCTAAACTTACGAAGCATGCCAATAGTCTCAGGTCTAATATCAAACTGGACCTTATAAGCTGGTAGAACTACACCTGGCTCACGCAATATTTTAGACGGGTTCAAACGATCCCTAAGGGTTTTTACCGGGACCTCATCATCATTTTCCTTAACCATTTCGGCAAAAATAGAAGTATTAAGGATATTTTCCTTACCGTGAGAAGAACGCCCAAAAATAGAACTTTCTAGATTAAGGTAGTCAAAATTCTTGTTTCCTAAAATATCACTTCTAGGTTTTTCACGCATAAACCGTCCTAGAGCGTCCCTCTTACGTTCTGGCATACAATAATTCAACAAAATGTGCACATGCAAATGCTTGGCTAACTAATTTAGGTAATCTTGGGTTACCTACAGAAAAAATATACCTACAGTCAAAGACTGGTCACAGGTACTGAGCTGAGGTTTGTGGTGTTTCGGATGATAACGCCTAGAGGGTTCATCGTACTAAACCACGTGTTTTCCTAAAATCGGTGCCGGACGAAAATGCAATTGGTGTGTGCTTGTGTTTTTTTTTTTTTTTTTATAAATAAAATACTAAAATTAAACACAAACAAATAAAATAAAATTACAAGTCCAAAATAAGAAATAAAGAAATTACTAAAATAAAAGTCCAAAAATAATATCTTCGGTTTTCTCCCTTTTTTGGCAAATTTGACTTTCCACTTTTAGCTTTGAGTCAATCCTGCACAACAAAAATAAAAATACCAAAGACGTAAAATAGAACAAAAAATATAAATAAATAATAATATATATAATATATACAAAACCTTAAAAAAAATGCAAAACCTAAACCTAAATACAAGTCCGCGTCGACGGCGCCAAAAACTAATGTAGTTTTACAAGTGGTAAGAAAGGGTTTGATTCTCAGACTTGGGAAGTTGTTGATTTTAGGACTTACTTAAATAAAATACTAAAATTAGAAAATAAAACAAAGGATGATAACAATATTGAGAGACTACTGGGAATCAGGATTCCACCAAACTCATGTTCTTATGGTTCAATTATTAATTTTTTGACAATTATAGCTCCAAAAATAATAATTATTGACTCTAAATCTTTGCCAAGGTAGATTTCATAAAACATTAATTGTAAATGGTAAGCATGGATTATCAAAACACCTAAGCTAAGCATAACCCATCAAACTAAATCACAACTAATTAATTTAAAATCATAATTCAAATTATATTAATGCAAAAGTCGTGAAAAGAATTTAATAAAGGGATATTTAGACTTCGGGTCTCAAAAAAGTGACCAAAGTAGTGTTTGGGTCCTAGAAATATTCAAATTAGAGTTTGGGTCCCAGGACTTGAGTTGACCGCTTTGACAGTTAGAAAATCAGGTTAAATATGGAAATGACCAACTTAATACTAGGTTTTAATTAATTTACTAACATTGCCACCTCATTTCTGTTAAAAACGTGTATGGTTCATGAATCATGATTAAAGATTACAAGCGCAAAACAGTTAAAACTATCTCTACCATCGTTCTTCTTAATTACTTCTTTTCTTTCTCACGACCAGCCACTGAACTAAGACTTTCTGACGGTTTTCCATGAGTAAAAGAGGTGTTTTCGAAAAATTAAAACATAATTAAAGGTTAAGACAAAGAATGAGGTGGGTAAAAGTTAGAGTTTTGGGTTTCTTTGAACGAGTAAAATTAGTTAAACAACCGATCTTGCTGCCATATTTTGAGGTGATCCAAGATGGAGTTTTAAGAGTTTTCCCCTAGATTAGAACATTGGTTTGTCTCGAATTGAGTTTTCGTAGACCGTAAAGATATGGAAGATTAAAGCTTGATGTCCTTAACATGGAGTTGAATGGATGAGATTAAATGAGTTTTTTTATTTATGTAAGGTTTAAAATTGATGGGTGTTTGTTAAAACGTGTTTTGCAGAGAAGAAATTAATATGTGAAGTCCAAAGTGCAACCAGTGTCTCTGCCTTCATCAGTTTGCAAGTCGCACATCAAATGTTTGACAAAACATCTGAACCATCAGACGTTCAGAAATGATGAACCAGTTAAGAAAATTTGTTGGTGTTGTTGATCAAGGTGATGAAAGATGGCTAGTTACGGACATAACTTATAGGTAATGAAGAATTAAAAATTGGGTTTATAGTGGATTTGAATTCAAAAAAAAAATGAAGCTTTGATCGAAGAGATGGGAAGCTACAACAAGCTCGAGAGAAATCACCACAGAGCTCCTCTCCAAAATTTTGTTCTTGATATAGTATTCAGTATTTCACGACCACCTTCCTCCAAAATCTTGATATAGTATTCGGTATTGTGTTTCTGTGACTGATACTCGACACAGGAAAGAGTAGGCGATTACGTTTTAGGGGAAATATGTGAGACTCACATGCTAACATCACTGGCGGCGTTAAATAAATACAAATTAATTAAAAATATATAATTACATAACTGTCAAGACGGTCAACTCAAGTCTTGGGACCCAAACTCTAATTTGAAACTTTCTAGGACCCAAACGCTACTCTGGTCACATTTTTGGGACCCAAAGTCTAAATATCCCTATAATAAAATTACCATAGTGTTGATATTTGGCTTCCTCCATCATCCCAGTGATGGGGTTTAGCTACTCAGGTAGAAAACACACCCAAAAGATAGAAAGATGGCTCAAAAGGTGTTTTTATCGGAAAATAATATAACACAGCGAGTTTGTAACAGAGATAATTGTCACAAAACTCACTGTTACAGAAAAACCTTGGCAGAGGTGTTGCGAATTCAAACTTAATTGTTACAAAACTATTACAAAGCACACTGTTCAACAACGACAGTTATCTTCTGTTTGTTCTCCGTGTTCTACAGAACGACAGTTCTGAAGCGTCAGTTCTTCGTCTTCTTCACCTGCTGCTGTTATCTTCTCTTCAGCTTCGTTCCAAAGCCTCTGCAACCTATAAAACCTCCCCAAACTCTCGACTCCCCCTCTATGACTTCTCCTCACTCTTTATATACACGGCAGGGTGATTGTATCTCCACGAAATCTCCAGAAATACTCCCTTTTCTTTCATGCCACTCCACGGGATTTCTTCCCTCTTTTGTCTCTCTTACGCGTATGTGGGTTGTAAGAATCACTCAATGATGGAAATTAATCGAATCCCAGCGTATAAATTCTATGTATTTGCATGTATCTTCCAAATATACCACCCAAAAGAACCCGAGAAACTCTTTTCTTCCCTGTTTTACCGTGAACAATGATTTTCTTGCCCTTTTTCGCTAACCAATTCTATTACCAACCCTGGTTTACGTTAACAGGCCCAAACCGAAGCATATATGTGAGAAAATTCTTGTAAACTCAAATGAAATAAAATCCAAACTCATCTTTGGTCCTGGTTATTCTTCCCGCAAAATCTGTTTTAACGTGTGGAAGAAGGAGGTGCCCCTTATCCACTGCTGGGGTCCCTTTAGCAGGTTGGGTGGAAATTGTAACTTCTTGGGTACGTATAGTAAATTTCCGGGGTGCCTTTAGCAAATCTTCAGGTGCCTTTAGTAATTCCTCCAGGGTGCAAAAACCACCTTTCGAGCAACTTTCTCCACAAACACCTACAAAGACATAAAAAACCATAATAAATACAAAATCGAGTATTAACAATATAGATACTCGAGATCAAAATAGACACATAAATGCGTCTATCAATAATCTGGTTGTGTGTTCGATTAAATTAATCATGGGTTCTCTTGTGATTAGTTTAATTGAGAATTTTGGATACAAAATCATTTTTGTGGTTCTTGGTGTCCAAATAAATCCTTCTTTTCTTGTAATAGTAAGGTCGTTCTTGTTGTTTTTTCGGGAATGAGATATAATGGGGGAGAGTTCTTTTGAACTTGCGCTTAATTTCCATATCTTTGTGGGGAGTGCGGCTGTGGAATTTTTAGGGGTTATCTTGTATCTTTATAAACTCCTTGATGAATGCATTTAGCTTCGGCTTTATGATTGCATCTAAACAAAGTTGATATGTCCTTTTCTTTGGTCTTGAAGCGTCTTCGTGAAAATTTCATTAGGATCCCGTTTTCGTACCTTTGCCAATTTTATTGACAAAAAGGGGGAGAATTAATATGTAGTTCACACTACAAATACATATGGTTTTCAGATCATTATGTAAGAGGGAGTGGTTTTCGTGTTGAGAAAAAGTATTGACTAAGGGGGAGTGATACATATCACCATACTATTATTGTCGAAGTTGTGATATAAGAACTTTGATGCTGTGTAATAATACTATGACACTGTATAACAATGATCGAGAGCTTTTGTTTTCTCGTTGTTATGGCTACGGGACTTCAACAACTATGATACTGAACTGAACATCTATGGAATCATGGGAGTACTTGGAAAAGATGAAGTTTTCGAATAATGTTGAAGCACCAAGGAGATCAAGCATTTGGACGACAAGCTACAAAGTGTTATCTATTTTTTAATCCATATGTATTGATAGTTTTGTCACAAAAATTGACAAAGGGGGAGATTGTTAGAGCATTTCTCGGTCGAACTCGTATGCGTTGCTATCTCAAGCATGTTTTTCAATATTAGTGATCAAAACTATATGTCTTGATTTCTAGTTTACTCATGACTAAGTCTCGGTCTAGGATAGTTAAGTATAGTTGAGCTCCAGACCCCATGGCGATTATCTTACGAAGGCGAAGAACTACTCAAGGAACCAGTGGAACTTCATCCGACCAAAATGGTATGTGGAGACTTGAACTTATCTAGCACTCAAAAGTCTATCTATTTCCTATTCTTGAGACAACGGTCGTATAAGTATGATATTTTCATACATACACATTTGCTATTTCGAGTCGAGTTTACTCGCCTATCTATTTATCGAAATATGTGTTGGTAAGCTTTCGCTTTAACCACCTTTTATATTTACCCATGATGAAAGTCATGATGACGTTTCAATCTTGAAAATAACTTTGATGACGATAGTCGATTCTTATGTCTAACGACTATTATAACATTATAGAAGAATGTTTCAATGATTGAAATGTAGAGTTGAGATTACGTAACCACCTATGGATATAAGCATATATAGTGTGTTCGCACATTAGTGTATAAGTCCATGTACCGGAAAATAAGTGCGTGCATAATGTGCATGCGGTATTGGTGAAGGAGACAGGCTGGGTACGCGTACCCGTACACATACTGGCGGAAGTTCTTGAACTGAGATTTTCTGCTGAGTTTATAGTTTTCAAACTAGTAAATTAGTCACCTTAGGTATGCATACCCATACGTGTACCCACGGAAGTTTTCGAACCGAATTTTTTTGCTGAGTTTGTAAACTCAGATACGGTATCTAAGGTACGCATACCCGTACGAGTACCCAAGCTAGTTATATTTCTCAAAACTGTTAGCTCATGAACTTAAACAATAAATCAATAAGGAATGCAATCTTTGCAAACCGTGGATATATTGTTCATGACTTGATTCGAGTGAATCAAACTTATTTTGTTTCAATTGTGTCTATGTATAAAGATTTAAGCAATTGAACAACTCTTCAACTAGTTCTTTTGAGTCATTTGAACTAGTTGTGAAGAAGATGAATATGGTTGATATGAAAGTGGTCATATGGCTAACCATTGGTTAACTATTTGTGAACCAACTAAGTTTACACGTTTAGGTACGGTTACTCAAACCTAAATGAACACATTTCATTTGTGTGTGTGATAAGATAAGTTTCGATCTAACGGTTGAAAGATATTAGCTTGGATAAATCAGGTTTTTTATCTAACGGTGAATATTGAATGCTTTGTTACCAAGGTAACTTAGATTGCAAACCCTGATTTGAAAACTATATAAAGGAGACGTCTAGCAACTGGAAAAACTAATCCCCACACCTCATGTGTGATACTAGTTGGTTTGCTAGAGTCAATTCTCTTTTAACCGTAGGTTTCTTCTCGAGACCCTGTCGGTTAACGACTTAAATACTTCATTGGGATTGTGAAGCCAGACGAAACTACTTCTCTTGTAGCTGAGTGATCTGATCTTGCCATTTTCTATCGTACGAGTTCAATTGAATAATTGGATTGAGATTATACTTCGATGGGGCGAGATAAAAAGAAATCACAAACATCATCGTCTCATCATTTGTGATTCCGCAATATCTAGTTTCGCTACCATACAATTTATATTATTGTGAGGTGATTAATAATTCTAGGTTGTTCTTCGAGAATATAAGTTCGGGTTATTGATTAGTTCATGTTCACCTTGATTTTATCAAAATACAGAACAAAACTCGTAGGTTTATCCGTGGGAGACAGATTTATCTATTATCGTAGACTTTTCTGTGTGATAAAGATTTGTTTATTAAAGTCTTCGACTTTGGGTCGTAGCAACTATTGGTTGTGGGTGAGATCAACTAAGGGAATCAAGTGCATAGTATCCTACTGGGATCAGAGATGTAAGAAGCGAAATTGTACCTTGAATCAGTGTGATATTGATTAGGGTTCAACTATAATCCAGACCGAAGTTAGTTTGTAGTAGGCTAGTGTCTGTAGCGGCTTAATACAGTGTGGTGTTCAATCTGGACTAGGTCCCGAGGTTTTTTTGCATTTGCGGTTTCCTCGTTAACAAAATTTCTGGTGTCTGTGTTATTTCTATTCTGTATTATATTTTGTTATATAATTGAAATATCACAGGTTGTGCATTGTATCGATCAATTGTGAAATCCAACCTTTGGTTGTTGATTGGAAATTGATTGATCCTTGGATATTGGTCTTTGGTACCATCCAAGTTTATATCTCTTGTATTTGATAAAGACTCGTGGATTTTTACTTGCTTGAGTATAAATCAAATCGAGAAATAGAGATATTAACTCCCTGATATACTTTTTATTTAAGATTGTGTCTAGTTGATTCTCTTAAAAGTATATTCGAGTTAGTCCATATAGATTTCTAATCGAAATATTGGGTGAGGTTGTTAGACCCCCGTTTTTTCACAAGGTGCTAGACACATAGTAGATCCTGAAAAATTAGACAGAGAGTTTCCAAAGGAAATGTCAACTTTTTCTTCCATATTGGTTGAGTTTTCTTCTGAAAGAATATCAAGATTCATGTATGTATTGCTACAATCATCAAAATCAATATTTTCACAATATCATAGCTGTCAGACATTTCATCAAGAGTTGCAGCAAGACCTTTGTTCCCATTGTATTTCTTACAATTTGGACACTCATTTACAAAATGACCAAAACCTTTACACTTAAAGCACCGAGGTCCTCATCATTAGTTTTATCAATATCCTTGTTTTTAATAGGAACACGATTATGAGTTTATCTGATGACTTGGATTTTTCTCTGGAGAACCATTTACTTATCTTCAAAAGAAAGTTCCTAAACTGTCTTGTGATCAATGCGACTGACTTGTCAAGATCTTCATCTGATAAATCAGCCTCAGAAAGATCATCTTCAGAGATGCAAACACTTTTACTTTTATCAAGTAATTTAGTGTTCTTTTGTGCTTTGAAAGCAACATCCTTTTCAGATTTGGATGTATGCTCGTGATCAAAGATCTTTAACTTCCCAACCAGAGTATTTCTGGAAAGCGTTGTGAGATTATTTACTTCAACGATAGCATGCTTCTTAGAATCGTATCTAGATGGCAGGGATCTGAGAATCTTCATCAAAATGTCCTTTTCAGGAATAGTCTTACCCAATGCAAACGATGCATTAACAATTTCAAACACTTTGTGATTAAATTCATCAAATGAATCTTCATCTGCCACACTAAGATTTTCTAATCTGAATTTAGGTTTTGAAGCCTAGCTTTTTTTTCACAGGTATTCCCTTCAAATACAGTTTCTAAGATATCCCAGACATCTTTAGACTTCATGCAAGTAGTCACATGATGCTGAAGGTCTGGGTAATGGCATGTATGATAACATTTAAGCCGTCGGAATTTTACTTTGCAACAAGGATTTCTTCTGGATTATATCTACCAATATCCTAAGGTATAGATACATCGCCTTATGTATTAACCGGAGGATCATAGCCGTTAACAACACATACCTATGTTTGAAAATCGCGAGCCTGAAGAAAAGCACGCATAGAGATTTTCCATCATAAGTAGTTTGAGCCATCGAAGACTGGTGGTACGTTTATGGAGATATAATTTTTGTCCATAGAGTCAGATCGCTACAAACACAGACTTATTAGGTCTTAAACGTGTTTGTATGCTCTGATACCAATTGCAAAAGTCAGGGTACGACAACCTCACCTAATAATTCTCTTAGAAATCTCTATGGACTAACTCCAATATACTTTTAAGAGAATCAACTAGACAGCCAGACTCAGTCTTAATAAAAGTATATCAAAGAGTTATATCTCACTTTCTCGATTCAATCCACACTTAAACAAATAGGAATTTTCTAGCCTGATTGAATACAAGAGAAATAACTTGGACGGTACCAAAGACCAATGTTCAAGGATCAATCAACAACCAAATGTTGGATTTACCAATTAATCGATTTAACACGCAACCTGTGATATTTCAATTATATAAAAAAAATATAATACGGAAAAGAAATAACACAGACACCAGAAGTTTTGTTAACGAGGAAACCGCAAATGTAGAAAAACCCAGGGACCTAGTCCAGATTGAACACACACAGTTTTAAGCCGCAACAGACACTAGCATACTACAAACTAACTTTGGTCTGGATTGTAGTTGAACCCCAATCAAACTCACACTGATCCAAGGTACAGTTATGCTTCTTACGTCTCTGACCCAGCAGGATACTAGGCATTTTATTCCCTTAGCTGATCTCACCTACAACTAAGAGTTGCTATAACCCAAAGTCGAAGACTTTAATAAACAAATTTGTATCACACAGAAAAGTATACAAGAATAGATAAATCTATCTCCCACATAAATACCTACAAGTTTTATTCCATCTTTTCATAAATCAAGATGATTAGGAACCAATCGATAACCCGGACTTATATTCCCGAAGAACAGCCTAGAATTATCAATCACCTCACAATAATCTTAATCAACTAGCGAAACAAGATATTGCGGAATCACAAACGATGAGACGAAGATATTTGTGACTACTTTTCTATCTTGCCTATCGGAGAAATTAATCTCAAGACAATCTTACGAATTATACTCAAACACGATAAAAACAGCAATATCAGATCACGCAACTACAAATAGAATAGTTGGGTATGGCTTCACAATCCCAACGAAGTCTTTAAGTCGTTAACTTACATGGTCTTGGTAGAAACCTAAGGTTAAAGGAGAATCGACTCTAGCTTATACAACTAGTATCACACAGGAGGTGTGGGTATTAGGTTTCCCAGTTGTTAGAGTTCTCCTTTATATAGTTTCCAAATCGGTGTTTGCAATCTAAGTTACCTTGGTAACAAAGCATTTAATATTCACCGTTAGATGGAAACCTGATTATATTCAAGCTAATATCTTTCAACCGTTAGATCGAACTTAGCTTGTTATACACAAATGAAATGCACGTTCATTTAGGTTTGTGTTACCGTACCTAAACGTGTACACCTAGTTGGTTCAATAGTAGTTAACCAAAGGTTAGCCGTATGAGCACTTTCATATCAATCTTATTCATCTTCACCATAACTAGTTCAAATGACTCAAAAGAACTAGTTAGAGAGTTGTTCAATTGCTTAGATATCATAGAAGTATACAAGACACAATTGAAGCAATAACGATTTTGGTTCACTAGAATCGATTCATGAACTTTATAGCCACAGTTTGCAAATATGCATTCCTTAGTTTATATAAGTTTAAGTTCACGAATAAACCGTTTTTAGAAAATAACCCACCCAAGTACGCATACCGGTACGCATACTTAAGTACCCGGATTGAGTTTGTTTTCAGTTCACAAACTCCAGCAGAAATTCATGGGACGTGAACTTCCGGAAGTATGCAGACTTTAGTTCCGGTTATCCTGAGCAGCAAAGTACGCATACTTTGGTTCAAGGATTTTGGACTTACACAAGTGTGAGTTCACATACAATGTTTATATCCATTCAAGGTTATATATTCAAAATTCTCATTTCAATCATTGAAACATTCTTAGAGGATGTTAAATAGAGGTTATTCACACACTATTTTTCACCAAAGCAATTTTCAAGATATTGAAACAATCAACATGACTTTCGTCACTTGTAAAGATGAACTTGTTCAAAACGAAAGCTTACCAACACATATTTTGAGAAATAGATAAACGAGATAAACTCGGCTCAAAATAGCAAATATGTATAATCGAAGTCTATATATCAATACGACTTTTGTCTCAATATAGGAGATAGAGTACATAGACTTTTGAGTGATAGATAAGTTCAAGTCTCCACATACCTTTTTGTCAATGAAGTTCCACCAGTTCCTTGAGTAGTTCTTTGTCTTTGTATGATGAACGTCGTGGATTCTATAGCTCAACTACACTTGCTATCCTAGTATGATATTTGGCTATAATAGACTAGAAATCAATACTTATAGTTTTGGAAACTAAACTTGACAAACAAGCTTGAGATAGAAACGCTTGCGAGTTTGACCGAGCAGTGCTCTAACAGATTTCAGAAAGGAATCATGTACCGAGATTACCCCAACGTGTTAGAATCATTTCTCTCCTCAAGATTCACGGCTGAGACAAACTAGGGTTTTCGGTGGGTCATAAAGAGTTTGTGGCTTATTTTTGCTCAAACCGCCTCATACTTCATCCAGCCAACTCGAAAAACTAGGACAAATGGGTTGAGAATTCGACAACGCGCGCTTGATAAAAAATATTTGTCTGCGTCTCTTCTACCATGTGCTAAAAGGAAATGATGTTTCAATACACGGTCCAATAGATATCATCAAAACACTTGAAGAAATTGTTGTTAAATAGATCTGGATTCCGAGTTCAATTTCATATGGTCATATCACCGAAAAAACAAGCTTCAAATCCTAATTTTTCTCTAATTGATGAAGTTTGGGTATTTACTGCTCAATAGTTGGGGCCAACTACTGAAATCGGACGTCAAACGAAGTTTATATAGCATCTGGAGTCAAGATCGCGCAAGGAAGGACTTTCAATTACGAATTTAACTTCGAGTTTTCACCTACTCGCATATGCAACAGATCAAGATAGGTTTTGCACAAATTAAAACTCATGATGGTCCCCTTCATTTACCAAATGCATACATAAAAGGTATAGAGGGGAAATTACTAACATTTAAGGAAATCATCTGGCAGCAGTGGCCTCTACCTCTCGGGAAGAAAACTGTCTCTTATTTTTAAGGCCTTCATATCCTTTACTCCACGTTTCCTTAGCTACCGGTATCTCTTACATAAGGGCTTCTCTAAGAAACGAAGAACGTAGTTTAACTTGTTCAAGACAGTTCCAAAAGAATCCAACGACTCTCGGGACTACCTCACATTGAAAGCAAAGATTTTCATGGGTTATCATCAAGTTTCTCATATTTACAAGATCCTTAAAAGCAAGTACGTTCAGAGTTATCATTCTTATGACACTAAATCCTCCAACAAGTGTCTCTTATAAAGTCAAAGAAGATATAAGTCCAGTGAAATTACCCTCAGGTCGGTCGGCCGGTTGTCTCTCTGCATCCTAAACCTCTTTCTGAAGGCTTTCTAAAATTATTGAAGACTGCTTCATCCTCAAAGTTAAATTCTTTCTCGCCATGAGGAATACTTATCTCCATAAATGTCTTGTTTTCCATGCAACTCTACAAACGAGAGAGAAATTAGAAGAAGTACACTAAGAGAGTGAAGACACATGGAATATACATAGGGTATGTAATTAGGGTTTGTCTGTGTTGTAAAGTTTCAAGCCTCATGAGCGAAATCTGAAACTTTCTCCCATGCTTATATAACTATCCTTATTTAAATCTCAAGAAACCAATTCTATATCTCCAAGGATACTCACGGATTCATTCAGGTCCATAATTTCACAAGGGATCAAGCAAAATACGTTTTCTGAATAACAAAGAGTAAAAACGAATAATCATACGACGTATCTCTGTCCTAAGGATACAAAATTCACGACCTAAACCAAGATAAGTAAGGGTGGTGAAGTTATAATACTCCAAGGGGTTGTGCTTGAAGTAAGAGAACGCTTTGAGAGTCCAACTGAAACAAGGATTCCTTTGGTAATTCGGATGATGAACATTTCAGCACGGAGACTTGAAAACTGATAACAAACCATAAGGAATTTCGGGGTACTTTCTGAAGAAAATATGTTCCTCTATATCTTACCAGAAACATACCAAAAAGGGGCCTCAAGCGTACAAACGAGCTAGAAGATGTGGGCCCAACACCAAAAGTAAGTGCAATCTGAAAAACTCCTTAAATTTTATACGGGATTTCTGAAGTCAAAAGTATACACGGATTTGATTGGCCAAACGAATTCGGAATCAAGTCATTCTTTTTGCATTAGAAAGCCTATTCTCTTTTATTTTAAATTTGGGTCTGGGGACTCAAATCAGAATCTTTATGAATATTTTATATCTATTCTCCCTAAGTGTCAAAAATATGAAGTTTTATGACAAACACCTAAACAAAAAGAATCCTTGAAAAATACGACTACTTTAATTTATTCGATAGTCGAAGAAGTATGCATCAGAGATTATTAAAGAGAAATAAAGTTCAATACTTAATGGGGATGCATCAATGAAGAACGAACGATGGGTATCTACATCATCAAGTCCAAGTTCACTACATCATCAGATTGAAGACTAGTATTGATCGTTTTGAAAGACGAATGGCATTATCACCTAAACAATGGAAGATGTTATAGCAATATTCGTTCCACGATTATAATTCAAGGGCAAAGAATTAAATTCAAGCATTAAGAATAATAGATGTGTTTCTTGCAATATTAATTCTACTTCAAATAGAAAGAGAAATTTGACTGGAAAGCCGAGCATTTATTTCCCTAAAATCATGCTAAGAAATGCCCAAAGATTTTCCATTCACACATGACCAGATGTGGATGACGCTCAAGCATTCCCCTTCTTCTCAAAAGCAGGGCTCATTAGGGTTTTTGATGAAAAAGACAAGTTCTCATCTATAATTTTATCTCAAGAAGGATTTTCTCAAGAAAAAGGAAAATGAATTAGAGCTAAACGAGGAAATTAAAGGAATTTGGACCAAATAAGAAAAGCGGTCTTTTCTCCTTCCAAGATGTGACCAAGCCCTTCCAATGTGTGAGAAAGCTCTCATATTCCAGTGGGACGTCACTTATTCTCTAGGAATTTTTTCAGAGGGACCAAAGTCAAAGAGAATTAGGGTTTTGACGGAAAATAACCCTAATTTCAAGAATTTGGCGAAAAAGGGATTTACTCTAAAAAGAGAAGGGGTCGAGCCTATCCCCATTCTCTTGGAAGGTTCTCCACACCTCTCTCATGCCCTTTTATCTCATCACTCTTCAACAAAAACGAGCTCATAAGGGATTTTAACCAAAATACCTTTATTTCAAAGAAGAAGGCCCTAATATGGCCAGAGACCGACCAAGCCCTCATATACTCATTACCAAGGCCTCATAAATGTGAACATTAAGTTCTCTAACAGGGTGTTAGTCCTCAAGGGAGTTGGGTGTAGTTGGGTTTTTTCCCGTTAGTCGTGGGGGAGTTCGAATGAGTCTCTCAAAATCCCCGTTAATCGTGGGAGAGTTTAGAAGAGTCTCCCAAACTCCCTAGAAAACACCGTTAGTCATGGGGGAGTTTGAAAGAAACTCTTAAACTCCCTGTTAATGGTAAAAAAACTAGAATTCTAGGGAGTTGGTTTTTTTTTGGGAGTTCTTGGGAGTTTTAGAGATTTTACAATGTATTTTTGCCTCACTCCAAATCTCTCAAAAGAGTAGTGATTTTGGGAGAGTCTCTCAAACTCCCTACACTCAAAACACCAAACTCTCTCAGACTCCCTATACTCTCTTACACTCCCTCAAAATCCCCAAGATCCAAAATACATTAAACTCCCCCCAACTCACTTGTGGACTAACCCCCTATAAGTGTTCAAAGTAGAATGGGATTGAAAAGAAATCCAAAAGCAGGACCAGACACTGCCTCTCTCCCTCTCTCAAGCCATGACCATGCATAGGCAATCTCATGGTCTCTCTCATTCCAAATAAAATCAAGCTCATAATGGTTTTTGATGAAAATACCTTTAAGTTTCAAAGATGGGTATTTTCTCTAAAAAAAAGAAGTGTTTGATTGGTACAAGGAATTAACCATGCTCTCATCACAAAAGGTGCCAACTCAGAAAGATATATGCACATATTCCAAGCCTTGTCAAGCCTCTCCAGAGTGTCTAAAGGAGTCAGACGCAAACAATAGAGAAATTAAAGGTTTAGGTAGAGTACAAGCCTGAATTCATTATTTACATGGGATAGGGACTCCGTAACTTCAAAAGTAAGTTCCTATCTTTTCTTACGGATATTTACCAACATCAAGGCCATCCAGGAAGCCGTTCAAAAAATCATCTATTCCACAAATAATCGCGTGTACAAACTCGAAATCTCAAGGATGCACAAAGAGAGAAGATTAGGATTTTGGCCAAGTAAACCCTAATTGACAAATTCTATTCACACAAGATGGAAATTTTGTCTCATCAAGACTTCATTTCATGTCATTAACGTCTAATACAAAATCCCAGGAAGTTATAAAGTCCATAATCGATTCCAAGATCAGAGTCATAATAATCGAAGACTAAACATCAATTCGGGGACTCCTTAAGTCTAGAAGACCGAGTGGATTTTAATTTCGTATCTGAATGATTTGTCACCATCTGTATACTCATTATAGAACAATCAAGGTTCTACTCTGAGTAGGGGACTTAATGTAGATGGTGAAATTTGGATAAGGGGAAAAAATGTCATTTCAAGACCATAGACAAAACTCAACTCTCACGGAAGAGATTAAGCCATTGGTCCTCAAGGCACCCATAGCCACGATTTCTAGTAACATCCTCGCGAGACACTAATGGTCGTGATGTCGTAATTCCTAGCGCACATCCTCGACGAGATATTGATGAACACGTAGGTTCTATAAAGCGTAAAATGTCCCCGACATACTTATGAACCAGAACATCCACAATTCCATCATGTCTTCGCGAGACACAGATGATTGTGATGCCATGATTTATAGTATATATCCTCGCGAGATACTGCTGGTCATGTAGGCTCTGTAGATGCGTAAAAATGCCCCCAACAGACTTATGACCCAGAGCGGAGACATATGTGTCTCCCGTAAGCACGACTCACCCTATTTGAGATCAAGGACTGATTTCTAGTACATCATCGGGATATACATTGGTCATGTCTGCTGTAGGATCTGAATCGACTTACTGAGGTTTTCGAATAATTTCTAAGAATCCTCGCAAGATACGCTGGTTATTCTACCTCCGGACCGACCCTTTCTACAGACTCCTAAAACATCCTTTCGATATGCACTGGTCTTGTTGGCCTCATTATATGGAAACATAATTGATTCCTAGCACATCTCTGCAAGATACGTTGGTCAAAGACAAGTGAGCCAAAGTCTCACAGAGATATTAGTCGGGCGTACAAAGCCCTTTCTCTCTCTTCAGGATGAGTCCCAGATGATCACATAGAGATTCAGATCCGTTAAGAAAATCTTTGTAGAGATTTTGATCCGTCCTTCAAATCTCAGAGATATTCATATCTCTCTGCAAAATCTCGGAGAGATTCAAATCTCTCTGTAAAATCTCAGAAAAATTCATATCTCTCTACAAAATCTCAGAGAGATTCAAATCTCTCTGCAAAATCTCGTACAGATTCAAATCTATCTGCAAAATATCAGAGAGATATCGGAGTGATTTACATCTCTCCTCAAAATATCAGAGAAATTCACATCTCTCTGCAAAATCTCGGAAAGATTCAAATCTCTCTGCAAAATCTCTGAGAGATTCATATCTCTCCACAGATTCTTAAAGAAATTTAAAAATCTCTCGGGAAATCTCAGACAAGGCTAAATATTCCCCATGATAGGCATGAGCCTCATGTAGGAATAAAGTCTCTCTTTTCAGACTCTCCACATGAATTCTAAGGCATCGCATGCCTTTTCACGTGACTCATCCTTATCATTCTCACAGATCGGAGAATATCTCTCTATCTTGGACAACTCGTCTAAAGAGAATATTTCTCTCTCTCAACACATCATCATAAAGGCTGGATTAGCTTCACACAAATTGGGGATAACAATTAGTGTTTTTTTCTAGCGGTCTACGACACGTGTGAGAAATACCCGTCGTATTTATCACCACAGAAGAGAGTAAAGAGGGTGGAATAATGAGATAAAATCAACCTAGTTTATCTCTATTTATTCCTGAAGAGACGGGAGAATTGCTCTGTACGGTACGGAAAGCGATCCTTATCTTCATCGACCTGAGATTAGAGAATTCAGATATAAATAGGTCTTATATATCTCCAAGCTATCACAATCTTTTTCATAACCTATCAGAGCAATTTTTCTTCAAACCCTAGAATTATATGATCTCTCTCTTTGTCTGCTTCCCTCCCTAAGACCAGCCCTAAACTTCTATCTTGTGACTAAAGCAGCCTTTGAACTCTACTGTGCGTGGTTTAGGCAGAGACTGTTCGAGCTCAACCTCCCGTAACTCACTTTCAGAAAACGTAGAATCCCACTTATAACCTCTCTCATATTTTAGGTGACTACATCTAAATACACCACTTATTTTCCCAAAGTCTAACTATATCCCCCTTACCCGTCTTGAGACAATGCTTGAAAAATTCTCATGCTCCTCCATAGACTAACTCCATCTTTAGGTTGTTTCGTTCTCCATCCAAGATCAGAAACATAATATTTGTCCTTAATAACCCGAGATCGTAGAGCTTTTGGTTCATTGCCAAGCCTCCAACACCAATTACAGCGCAAATCAAATGCACAAAATAAAAGTAATAACAAGTGGCCCGTACCGAGAAGAAAACTTGTTGATCGCACATTGATTACTTGAACACGTAGCTCCTTCACCATTTAATAATTCATATATGACATCATCATATTATGGACTTAACCACATTTATTTTGCGGTATCTTTCTAGATATTATCTTAGTTCAAATACCTAATATGCACTTATTCTCTTCATATTTTTGGGCGGGAAGAATAACATATATGTTCTATAAAATTACTCTAGGATCTAGATTTTATAAAATTTCGATATAAAAAATCATGCAACAGGTGATCATGGCTCATATTATATTAGAGTCACAAAAACAAAACTTCTGAAAACATCTCTTATTTTATTTTATTTATTTTTGGATAGAACTTTTGAAGACATCTCACTAATACATTAGGTGATTATGGCTCTTAATGAAAACCGTTTTATTCATGAAGATGATGTTTCAATTGGCGATGGTTCGGAGCTTTTTAAGCAGGATAGTTATAGAATCAACCAAACTTAGAGAAAGTTGTCCAATTTCGACATATTTTATTAGAGTACATAGGCATTCTTGTTCTTGCTCATCAAAACTTTGGATGTAATTGTGATATTGTCTAATTTCGGAGAAAAAAAAATAGTGTAGGTGTAAAAAAGTCGTTAGTCACGAACTTATATGCCCAAATTTAGCAAGAATATTATGAGTTTTCTAAAAAGTTAAAGACTACTTTTTTTTTTTTTTTTGAAAACAGGTCGCAACTATAGTTAATTTCATATTTTGATGATATCGTATCTTAGTTATCTTATGGTAATGAAGATGCTCATTTAAGAAGAGAAAACATAATCTAATTACTTATCAACATAAAAATTTAGAAATATAATTCTTTAGTTGAGTAGGTACTGCATTTATATAGACAAATTTTAACAAACATAATCTGATAAAATTGTAAAAGTATAATCAATAGATTTTATAAAATAAATAGTAAGAATTAATGTTCCAAAAAACTAATTCACCATTTTAATGAAAAGAAAAATCCTTAGGTGAAAAGATTGGCAACTATAAAGTAATCCTCACAAGCCAAATTTTTGGTTCAAATCTTCATAAGCCTTAACTAAAAAAAATAATAAATAAATAAATAAATCTTTTGAGCAACCAAAATACAAACCCAATAGTATAATATCTTGCAGATAATTAAATTTTAAGGCACTTTTATATCATAGTACATTAGCTAATATAAAAAAAAATGGATGCGACTCAAGTATCCCTGGTCAACGTTTCATCTAATGTTTCCAAACAACAATTGTATAGTGAAGTATGAACAATTATGGCCGCTTAAAGAAATATTAGCAACTACGGCCGCTTCTGAAGAGAACCGTGAACACCCTTAATGATATCTTTAGGAAATTTCTTTGGTATGGGATTGAACTTAATCATAAACAATCCTCGATCAAGTGGATTGTTGTTTGCTTACCGTATAAATAAGGAGGCTTGGGTATTCATTGTATTGAGACTACTTGTACATGGTGAAATTTGGATAAGGGAAAAAAACGTCATTTCAAGACCATAGAAAAAACAACTCTTATGGGAGAGATTAATCCTTTGGTCTTCAAGGTACCCATAGCCACGATTTCTAGTATACGTCCCCGCGAGATACTGCTGGTCGTGATGTCGTGATTCCTAGCGCACATCCTCGATGAGATACCGCTGGTTACTTAGGTTCTGTAGAGCGTAAAATTTCCCCTGCGGACTTATGAACCAGAACAGCCACAATTCCAGCATGTCTTCGCGAGATGCAGCTGATTGTGATGCCATGATTTTTAGTATACATCCCCGCGAGATACTACTGGTCATGTAGGATCTGTAGATGCGTAAAAACATCTCCGACGGACTTATGACCCAGAACGGAGACATATGTGTCTCTCTCGTAAGCAAGACTCACCCTATTTGAGATCAAGGAATGATTCCTAGCACATCACCGCGAGATACACTGGTCATGTATGCTCTAGGATCTGACTTAACTTGCTGAGGTTTCCGAATAATTCATAGGACATCCCCACGAGATATGTTGGTTATTCTTCCTCCGGGGCCGGCCCTTTCGACAAACTCCTAGAACATCCTTTCGAGATACACTGGTATTTTTGTCCCCATCATATGGACACACGGTTAATTCCTAGCATACGCTGGTCAAAGACAAGTGAGCCAAAGTCTCGCAGAGATATTAATAGGGCGTACAAATCCCTTTCTCTCTCTCTTCAGGATGAGTCCTAGCTGACCACAAAGAGATTCAGATCAGTTAATAAAATGTTCGTAGAGATTTTGATCCTGAAAAAGTTGTGGTATAACAACTACACCCGATAATTCGTTCGGAAATCTGTATGGACTAACTCCAATATTATTCCGAGAGAACCAGCTTATAAAGTGAGCTCAACCAAAAAATATATCAAAGGGTTATATCTATTTTTCTCAATTCAATCAGCAAATCAAACAGATAGAAATCTAGGATACTGATTGATATGAGAAATACTTGGACGGTACCAAAGACTAGTGCCCAAGTGTCAATTAATTTATATCCAAAAAACAAAGGTCGGATTTACCGATTGATTGAACTACGCACAACCTATGATATTTCAATTATAAAAACAAATATAATGCGGAAAATAAATAACACATACACCATAAATTTTGTTAACGAGGAAACTGCAAATGCAGAAAAACCCGGGGACCTAATCCATATTTGAACACCACACTGTATTAAGCCGCTACAGAAACTAGCATATTACTAGTTAACTTCGGACTGGAATATAGTTGAGCCCTAACCAAGTCTCACACCGATTAAGGTACAGTCGCGTTCCTTACGCCTCTAGAACCACGCCGGATTCTGCGCACTTGATTCCCTTAGCTGATCTCACCCACAACTAAGAGTTGCTACAACCCAAATTCGAAGACTTATAAACAAATTAGTCTCCCACAGATAAGTCTGTTCTGATAGATAAATATGTCTCCCACAGAAATACCTACGAAGTTTTTGTTCCATCTTTTGATAAATCAAGGTAAACAAGAACCAATTGATAATCCGGTCTTATACTCTCGAAGATCATCCTAAAAATATCAATCACCTCACAATAACTTAATTATATGGTAGTAGAATAAGTTATTAATTGTGGAATCACAAAGAATGAGACGAAGATCTTTTTGATTACTTTTTATATCTTACCTATCGGAGATAAATCTTGAGCAAATATTAGAGAAGATAGTACCCAATACGATAAAACAAGTATAATCAGAATACGTAACTACAAAGAAAATAGTTGGATCTGGCTTCACGAATCCCAAATTTAGTCTTCAAGTCGTTAACCTACAATGGTTTTGGGAAAACCTAGGTTAAAGGAGAATCGACTCTAGTCGCAACTAGGACACAGTAAAATGTCAGGATTAGGTTTTCCATTTGCTATAGTTTTTTCTTATATAGTCTTTCAAATCAGGGTTTGCTTACTGTCAAAGCTAAGATATATTAGTAACAAAGCATTCAATATTCACCGTTAGATGAAATCCTGATTTAAGATTCAAGCTAAGTTTTCTTAAAACCAAAGAAATATCTCTCCAATGTTAGATGGTCTTAGCATGTTACACACAAATAAAATATACATTCATTTAGATTTGGTTAACCATACCTAAACGTATATATTGAATTGGGTCAATGACAGTTAAGCTAAGTAAGCCATATGAACACTTTTGTCTTAACCACGTTCATCTAACACCTATAGATAAAATATGATGATCAATCAATCATGAAAGATAATCAAATAAATCTAATTGTGTTTAACATATAATTATTCAATTTTTCACTATCTCATAGAAATATATATGAACAAATTGAATCAAAATTGGATTGACTCATAATCGTAGAAAGTACTTACATAAGAATCAATTCATGAAAATTAAGCCACTGTTTGCAAAGATTGCATTCCTTAACCGATTTTAGAACTTAAACCACTAAGTTTGCAAACAGGTACGCAAGATATAGTTTCGGACTTTGGTATTGTCCTAGCGTTTGCAAACGGGTATGCAAGTAGCCTTCTCGGACCTAACTCGGGTAGAACTGTTCGCATACTGGTATGCAAACAAGGTTCCCGGATTTTAACAGTTAAAACCGTTTGCATACTAGGTTCCCGGACCTGAATCATACCAAAACAGTTTGCATACTATGTATCTTTTTTTCTCAATTCAATCAGCAAATCAAACCGATAGAAATCTATGAGCCTGATTGATATGAGAAATACTTCGATGGTATCAAAGACAAATGCCTAAGTGTTGATCAATTTATATCCAACAATCAAAGGTCGGATTTACCAATTGATTGAACTGCGCACAACCTATGATATTTCAATTATATAAACAAATATAATGCGGAAAATAAATAACACAGACACCGAAAATTTTGTCAACTAGGAAACCGCAAATACAGAAAAACTCTGGGACCTAGTCCATTTTGAGCACCACATGGTATTAAGCCGCTAAAAACATTAGCCTACTACAAGCTAACTTCAGACTGGAATGTAGTTAAGCCTTAACCAAGTCTCACACCAGTTAAGGTACAGTCGCGTTCCTTATGCCTCTAGAACCACACCGGATTTTGCGCACTTGATTCCCTTAGGTGATCTCACCCACAACTAAGAGTTGCTACGACCCAAAGTCAAAGAGTTATAAACAAATATGTCTCCCATAGATAAGTCTATTCTGATAGATAAATCTGTCTCCCAAAGAAATACCTTCAAAGTTTTGTTTCGTCTTTTTATAAATCAAGGTGAACATGAACCAATTGATAATCCGGTCTTATACTCTCCCGAAGAGCAGCCTAGAATTATCAATCACCTCACAATAACTTAACTATATGGTAGTAGAATAAATTACTACGGAACCACAAATTATGAGACGAATAAATTTATGATTACTTTTTATATCTTACCTATCGGAGATAAAGCTCGAGCAAATCTTAGAGAAGATAGTACTCAATATGATAGAACAAGTAAGATCCGAATACGCAACTACAAATAAATTAGTTGGATCTGGCTTCTCGAGTCCCAAGTGAAGTCTTCAAGTCGTTAACTTAATATGGTTTTGGAAAAACCTAGGTTAAAGGAGAATCGACTCTAGTACGCAACTAGGACACATGAAAGTTCCGGGATTAGGTTTTCCAGTTGCTAGAGTTCTACCTTATATAGTCTTTCAAATCAAAGTTTCTTACAATCAAAGCTAAGATAGCTTAGTAACAAAGCATTCAATATTCACCGTTAGATAAAAACCTGATTTAAGATTCAAGCTAAGTTTGCTTAATAATAAAGCAATTAATCTCCACAATTAAATGGTCTTAGGTTGTTACACACAAATGAAATATACCTTTATTTAGATATGGGTAACCGTACCTAAAAGAGTATATTGAGTTGGATTAATAACAGTGAACCAAAGTTAGCCATATGAACACTTTTGTCTTAACCACATTTATCTCACACTTCTAGATCAAATATGATGATCAATTAATCATGGGATAATTAAATGAATCTAATTTTGTTTCACATAGAGTTGTTCAATTGTTCACTATCTCATAGAAATATATATATATATGAATAAATTGAAATAAAATCGTATTGATTCGTAATCGTACAAAGTACCTATATAAGAATCAATTCATGAACATTAAGTCGCGGTTTGCAAAGATTGCATTCCTTAATTCATATAAATGTATTTGTTCATGAGTATGAAAAACAAACTTAACCGATTTTAGAACTTAAACCACTGTGTTCGCAAACTAGGTACGTGAACAACAGCTCCATACCTTGGCCTTGTCCATCCGTTCACATACTAGGTACGCGACCAGCAGTCCCGGACCCAACTGATCAGGTAGAACCGTTCGCATACTAGCTAGGTACGCAAACAAGGTTCCGGGACCTGAATCACTACAAAACAGTTTGCATACTAGGTAATGCATACCGTGTTGTATCCAGACATGGCTAATTATTCTAAAATCTCATTTCAATCATTGAAACATCCTTAGAAGACGACAATAGCTATCTCACACAAACTATTAGCTTCAAGTAATTTTTAAGTGATCGAATGATCAATACAAAACTTTCCAAGTCGACATCAAATGATTGTCTCACACAAATCATGTAGGATGTTTCAAGGAAATTTCCACATGAACATCTTTTGACTCAATATTTAGTTTCCAACAAATGAATTATTTCCAACTTAAAAGTTAAAGCAAAAAGCTTCCAACACATATTTCGATAAATAGATAAGCGAGATAAACTCAGCTCGAAATATCAATTGGTATAATGTAAAAGTCTATATATTTATACGACTTAGTCTTATTAGGAGATAGAATTGAATAGACTTCGAAGTGGTAGATAAGTTTTAGTCTTCACATACCTTTTATTGATGAAGTACCTCCAAGTTCTCCTCAGTAGATCTTCGTCTTCAATCGATGAATGTTGTGAAGTCTAAACCTCAACTACACATTCTATCCTAATCCGAGACATACCTATAAGTAAACTAAAAATCAAGACTATATTTTTGATCAACTAAACTTGACAAAAAATCTTGAGGTAGAAACGCTTGCGAGTTCGACCGAGCAGTGGTCTAACAGATCTGTCCTTAAAATCTCGGAGAGATTCACATCTCTCTGCAAAATCTCGTAGGATTCAAATATTTCTGGAAAATCTCAGAGAGATTCACATTTATAGGAAAAATCTCGAAGAGATTCACATCTCTCTGCAAATTGAATCTCTCCTCAAAATCTCGGAGTGATTCACATCACTCGGCAAAATCTCGGAGAGATTCACATCTCTCCACAAACTCTCAGAGAAATTCAAATCTCTCGGATAAATATTCCTGATGATAGTCACGAGCCTCATAAAGGAATAGAGTCTCTTTTTCAGACTCTCCACGCGAATTCTAAGGAATCTCATGCCTTTCACATGACTCATCCTAGTCATTTTTACATATCGGAGAATATCTCTCGTTCTTAGCCAACTCGGCTAAAGATACTCTCAACACGTCATCACAAAGGCTGACTCAGCTTCACACAAATGGGGGAATAACAATTAGGGTTTTGGTCTGGCGGTCTACGACACGTGTGAGAAATACCCGGCTTATTTATCACCGCAGAAAAGAGTAAAGAAGGTGGAATAAAGAGATAAACTCAACCTAGTTTATCTCTATCTATTCCTGAAAAGACGGTTGCTCCGTACGGCAAAAAAAGCAATCCTTATCTTCACCTACCTTAGATTAGAGAATTCAGATGTAAATAGGTCCTCTATTTCTCCAAGCTATCACAATCTTTCTCATAACCTCTTAGAGAAATTCTTCTTCAAACCCTAGAATTATATGATCTCTCTCTTTGTCTACTTTCCTCCCTAAGACCAGCCCTAAACCTCTTCCATGTGACTGAAGCACCCTTTGAACGACCAATGTATGTGTTTTAGGCAGAGACTATTTGTGCTCAACCTCCCATAACTCACTTTCAGAAACGCTAGAATCTCACTTCTAACTTCTCTCAGATTTTAGGTAACTACATTTTGGCGACCACAGTGGGAGATTGTCCATTTAGTTACAGATTTTAATCATGGTCTCTTAGGAAGGAAGACGATTCCACCAATCCAAACACAAAAATGTTCCATTGATTAAGTTTATATAAATCCATTATAGACTTAGCCGATAGAGTTATCCTTACTTGCGCTTTCTCTCTCTTTTGAGTTTGACTTTAGTGAATAGGTTAATGCGTCCCGGGTCACATGGATCTCTTCCTGCATAACAAAAATCCCTAGTAACCTATTTTCAAAAAAAATTACTGCTAATCCTTGAAAATATTGGATAAGAACCGAGAACTCCCGGAGACTAAACATAATCTTGCAAAATCTCATATCGACATCCAGATTTATCTGAAAATGCCTTTAGGATTACCAGTAGTGTGGATACCAATATTTTGTGGAGAACGTGTCACGATCTTAGTGGCCGCACATAAATCCAATTGTATAACCTTCGCTGGACAAGGAAACCTAAGCATCAAAGGATACCTTCACATATCTACTTTATCTCGCCCCAAGAAAGAGAACTCAACGGTGGAGATAAGAAGAGTAAAAGCCTAGTCTACAAGAAGGCAGTTGGCAAGGGGAAAGAGGTAGATGACGTATATAATCAGCATTAAATGCACAAATCTCTTATATACACGCATGAATCAAGGAACGTGGAGAGAATAAGCGTGGCAGAACCCGATTGGTAGAAGCTGGCGGTGAACGAAGGTACAACCTACACTAAGGTTGGGTAGTTCCCGAAGGAACGTGGGTCAGCTGAGATGGAAGAATTCTACTGGAGAAGGTACGTGGTGTATGAAGGTACCATTAGTACGAAAGGTATATCAGCAGGCGATAGACCCAGAGGCAGCAAAGATATATCAGGAGCAGAAGGGGATATAAATACAAAGCCTCACCAACAAACTAAAGGAATTCAATACCTAGAAGGAGAAGATCTAGTCTTAAGCTTATACCTCTTTAATGTTTAGAACTTAAGTATTTATTTCAACTTGAGTTCTCTCTATTACTTTGGGAAGCATTTAAGATCTTTGTAACCCACTCAAGATCTTTTTAACCACCACAACTTAATACAAAAATAATCACTCATTACCCCGTGGACGTAGATAAATGTCGAACTATGTAAATCACTTGTGTCTCATGCTAACTTAGAAGCTTTTACATTATATTTGTGTTCTTCATTATTATTGTGATCTTGCATATGTTTTACTACTTAGCATCGTTAGTTCAACAGAGGTATCGATACTACTTAGCATTTGATCCTCTGACTGTATACATCACGTAGGCTACGGGATAACGAGTAGTCATAGTTTGGTGCCCACCGTGTTCTTTCTCACGACATTGAGTTTAGGCATAGTTTTACTTTTAACTTCTGCATCTCCAGAAACGAAGGGATATGTGTTCTGACGTTGAATCTCACTTTCTAGTGATTTGTTCATTCGTTATTTGTGTATGTTTTTGAGTTCATAGCCTCTAAAAACACACCTTGTTACAGATCTACAAAGTTTTTCACAAAAAGCGTATCCACAAAACTCCAAAATCTTTGTTTTATACTAAAACTGCCCATTTTAATAAAGCATATTCTAGATCTGATAACCTTTGACTGATAGAGGAATCTTAGGGAGATTTTAAGGAAAAAAGATCTTCTAAAGCATTTAATAACCTCGTTTTTGGCGAGATCTGGCACCCCTATTTTGGTTTCCAAAATTTTAAGGTTGTTTTCTCCAAGGGTGTCATAAGCATTTAATATCTGTCTATCAAAGATATTATTTCAGTCCTTTTCCGGAAAAAGCTGCTTAGCCGTCTTCTATGTCAGAGCATTAATTGTTTCTTTTAACGAAGGTACTCAAGTAGCAGATTTCTTTGCTTTTCAGTGACCGCAGGATATCAAAATCCGAAGGCATGCAGAAACCAAATGATGTCCCAACAAGCACATGACCAACACTCACAAGAGGAAGATCCTAAAAGCCGTCTCAAGCAAATCAAAGGAACGAAGCAGAGGGCGGACAAACTGAGATAGCAAGAAGAACAGTTGCTACCAAAATACATATTCTTACTGAGGGGATAGGTCAGACATCAGGAGCTCAACCAATCAATGACATGCCGTTACAGGAGCGTCCTAACGTTGCAAATCTACCTGCGGCCAAAGCAGGGTTACCCGGAACCTTAGCTCCTACGGGACGAGGGTTGGGAAAACCTAACACTAATTCAGATAGATCCAGATGCACCAATTATAGATGAAGAGGTGGAGAACTTTGCATATCCAGCCGACAACACTCTGCAAGGAGGTGGATCCGACAACGAAGACCAAATGGCGGCACAGGTAGCAGACTTGATACTCCGAAATAAGGAAAATGAAGATGCATTGCAGGAGATGGCCCATCATAACCAAAATCTCAAAGGTATGCTGGACACACAAATCGAAGGTTCCCAAGTTTTCCCTCTGCAAAAGTGGCATGACAACGGAGCTATCTCAGGACGACGAAGGTTGGATCTCAACCCACCGAAGACCAATCAACCTAAGGGAGACGGAAAAGCGCACCACGACGGATGAAGTAGACTCAACATACAAACCCTCTCAATCCTACTACGACAAAGCATTTTCCAAAGACGCTTACAATGTGAACATGATTATGGAATAAATGGAGAAAATATGGAGGAAGATACGAGGACTAAAAATTGGTCACGCGGGTGCAAAACTAGAAGAAGCATTACAAGAGGCAACTACATCACCGCTGTCTTTTCGCATTTTAGGGGAACCCATCCCCCCGAAATGACCGGTACCTACGTTCCAAGCATACAATGGTACCTCAGATCCCGCAGCCCATCTACGGTATTACACTCGTGTCCTTGACCATTGGGAAAGAGATGAGGTAGTACTTTATATGTACTTTCCGGCCAGCTTAACGGGATCAACACTAGCCTGGTATGACAATTTACCATCAAACTCAATTGTCTCCTTCGAGCAATTGTCTACGGTCTTTTTGGAGACGTACATGTACAACAACGGCAGAGTTAGATAGGCTATTTTATTTAGCTATCGGACCCCGGGAAACACTGATGCAGTACACAGACAGGTGGAAAAATACATTCCAAGCAATTGGGAAAGTCAATCCATAAATTAGCATTAACTTCTATAAGTACGGACTTGATAGAACCTCATCCATCTTCGTGGAACTCCACCACAGAGCCCTCGATTATGAAGGCGAGCTCAGGGTCGTCCAAGACCGGTACAACAGACTCGAGGAGATCCAGAAGGACAACCCAAGGGTACAAGCAAAGGAAACAACAACTCCGTAGAGAACCAACTCTTTGGAACGAATTCCGGAGATACCTAAGCGACAAAATAAAGTCGGGGGAAGAACCAGCTATCGAGACAAACGATCCAAATACGGAGATGGCAAAAGAGGCAAAGGAAGAGAAGAATTCATTGACAAATTATACACGAAGATAAACATAACTTTCTCTCACATCCTAAGCAAGGAAGGAGCAAAGCCCGGCTTTCCTTACCCTAATACTAGGGGAAAGCATCCGGATAAAACGAAGGAGGATAAGGAGTACTGTACGTACCACCAATACTACAGACATACCGCAAATACTTGTTACCACTTACGAAGTGTGATCCAAAGATTCATCGACGAAGGTGAGTTCATGGAGTACGTACATCTATAGCCAGCGAAAACCGAGGAGGCCCCAAAGAAAAGGGTGGAACTACATCAGGACGGCAAATACATCAACATGATTACCTTCTCCAGCGGAAGTCAAGAAGAAATGCTCGAAGATATACTTAAGTTAGCTCGAAACAGAAAGAAGATTGAATCCCACGAGGTGTTCAAGCTAAGTGGACCACCTACTAGCACTTGGGAGGAATGAATGGCCACGCCATTAACATTCTCAACAAAGGACATTGTTTGTACCATAAGTAAAAATGCCACATAATGAGCCCAATTGGTACTTGAATCATCTTTTGGACCTCATCCAAGCCATCTAACCAGTCAACCGAACCAGCTCACCAGCCTGCCCAGTATTACAATGATCGATCAATGGTAAAATTCAATACTCGGTCAATGGTCAAAGTCAACACTCAGTCAGTAAAAGTCAACTGTTGGTCAACTGTCAAAGTCAGGTTGCACGTCGCACCTCCAGCCAATCTTTTTGCCAACAATACTGCTAACTGATTTCCAGCCAAATACTCTTCCGCACCGCCAACCAATTCCCATCAAAGTACTCAATCACACTGCCAGCCAGTCTCTACTAGTGGAGCCAATCCAGTCTGCCAACCAGCATCCATCCATACTGTCAGCCATTATGCCTGTCAACCATCAATCCAGTCTGCCAGCATGCAGAATTTACCATGGAAGCATGAATATGCAGTTTCATGCCGAAATCATCATGGAGGCATAAATGTGCAGTTTTAAGCAGAAATCATCATGGAGGCATAAATGTGCAGTTTCATGCAGAATTTATCATGGAGGCATAAATGTTCAGTCCATCATGCAGAATTAACACATGGAGGCATCCAAGGACAGTTTCATGCGGATTAATGCCAGGAGGCATTCAAAGCCAGCAAGTGCAGAATTAAAACTTGAGGGTAGTTTCATGCAGTTTCAGGCAGAATTGATTCCAGCATGCATGCAAGCAGTTTCATGCATAATTGATTGCAGTGCATATTAAAGCCATTGAATCCATCTCGAAATTAGGTGTAAAAGTTGTATAAATAGGGATACCCATGTAGAGGATAGGGGTTGCCAATACAGGAAAAGAGCAATGTAATTCTATTATCAATAAAATCACTCCCCAAGGGGATTTTCCCGTGGACGTAGGCAAACCATGAAAAAGTGAGGGTCTAACAACCTCACCCAATATTTCGATTAGCAATCTGTATGGACAACTCCGAGTTGTTTTCTAGAGAATCAACTAGACTCAATCAATAGAAAATACTCAAGTAGTTATTATCTCAATCTCACGATTTGATTTACTCAAGCAAATATGATTTGCGAGTCTAATCAAAGAGAGATAACTTGGATGGTACCAAAGACCAATATCCAAGTGTCAATCGATTTAAATCAACAACCAATAGGTCGGATATTCTAATCGATTGAACAACGCACAACCTGTATTATTTAAATTATATAAAAATATAATGCGGAAAAAAAATAACACAGACCCCAGAATTTTGTGAACGAGGAAACCGCAAATGCAGAAAAACCTCGGGACCTAGTCCAGATTAAACATATACTGTATTAAGCCGCTACAGTCACTAGCCTACTCCAAATTAACTTCGGTCTGGACTGTAGTTGAACCCCAACCAATCTCATACTGATCCAAGGTACAGTTATGCTCCTACGCATTTGATCCCAGTAGGATACTGCGCACTTGATTCCCTTAGTTGATCTCACCCACAACCAAGAGTTGCTATGACCCAAAGTCGAAGACTTTAGCAAATAAATCTGTTTCACACAAAAAAGTATACAAGATAGGTAAATTCGTCTCCCACGAATAAACCTATGAGTTTTGTTCTGTCTTTTGATAAATCAAGGTGAACAAGAACCAATCAATAAAACCAGACTTATATTCCCTAAGAACAGCTCAGTTTTATCAATCACCTCACAATAGTCTTAATCGACGCAGCGAAAAAAATTATTGTGGAATCACAAACGATGAGACGAAGATGTTTGTGATTACTTTTATATATTGCCTATTGGAGATAGAAATCTCAAGCTAATTATTACAATTATACTCTTACTATAGAAACAACAAGATCAGATCACATAACTACAAGAAAAGAAGTATCGGTCTGGCTTCATAATACGAATGAAGTCTTTAAGTCGTTAACCTGGTTTTAGAAGAAGAAAACCAAAGGTTAAAGTAGAATCGACTCTAGATTAGCAAACTAGTATCACACATAATGTGTGGGGACTAGGTTTCCCAGTTACTAGAGTTCTCCCTTATATAGTCTTTCAAATCAGGGTTTGCAATCAATGTTAGATTAGTAACAAAGCATTTAATATTCACCGTTAGATGAAAACCTGATTAGATACAAGCTAATATATCTCAACCGTTAGATCGAAAACTTAGCTTGCCATACAAACATGTACTTGAAGATTTTGGGTTTGTGTAACCATACCCAAACTTGTACAATAGTTGTTTCAAGATTAGTCAGCCAAATGATAAATTTCATATCAACCATATCCCTCTTCACCATAACTAGTCCAAATGACTCAAATGAACTAGTTAGAGAGTTGTTCAATTGCTATGAGATCTTATGTACTACACAAGACACAATTGAATAAAAAATGATGTGATTCACTCGAATCGATTCATGAACTATAAATCCACGGTTTGCAATAGCATTCCTTAGATAATTTAAATAACTTCACGAACATCGTTTTTTGACATAACCACTCAAGTTCGTGGACTGGGTTCACAGACTTAAGTAACCGGTTGGAGTTCACAAACTCCAGCAGAAATTCTCGGTTTTGAGAACTTCCATCAGTTCGTGGACTGAAACCAAGCTTCAATTCCAGCAGAAATTCTCGGGTTCGAGAACTACGCTCGTTCGCGGACTGGGTTGACTGCTCAAGTTCCGGTTTTCACTTGATCAACAAAGTTTGCAAGCTTCGGTTCAAGTGCATAAGGACTTATACGTATATGTGCTACCACAACAATGTTTATATCCCCCAATGGTTATATTATCTAAACTATCATTTCAATCATTGAAACATTCTCGGAGGACGTCATATAGTTGTTATTCACGAACTATTTTTCGTCAGAGCAATTTCCAAAGTGATTGAAACATGACTTTCGTCACTAGGCAAAGATGAATTCGACTAAAGCGAAAGCTTTACCAACACATATTTCGAGAAATAGATAAGCGAGGTATACTCAGCTCGAAATGTCACATGTGTATATCTTTAGTCTATATAGTAAAACGACTTTTGTCTCAAGATAGGAGATAGAGTAGATAAACTTTTGAGTGATAGATAAGTTCAAGTGTCCGCATACCTTTTAGTCGATGAAGATCCACCGGTTCCATGAGTAGTTCTTCGTCTTGTATGAAGATTTCCATGGAGTTCTTGAGCTCAAATACACTTTCTATCATAGTCCGAGACCTTAGCTATAGTAGACTAGAAATCAAGACTTTATAGTTTTGATCACTAACATTGACAAACATGCTTGATATAGAAACGCATGCGAGTTCGACCGAGCAGTGCTCTAACAAACCATGACGAACCACGTTAAACCTGTGTCTCTTTATTCGTTCTTCAATTATTCTCCTAACCCTAAATTCATACTAAATAATCAATTCAATCGTGTTTCGTTCCCAAAAGTAATTTCGGGTACAAAGACCACCTTGCTTGCATGGCATTGCTGACGTGGACCAGTTTCTGACACAACAACTTCTGACTGTACCATCTTGCTGAAGTTTGATGTAGCCTAGAGCATCGAAGTTTGATGTACTACAGAGCATCAATGGTTGATATACGCAGACTATTGAAGTTTGATATGACTTGAAGCATCGAAGTTTTCCTGAGAATTGAATTTTGATGTACGACAAAGCATCGAAGTTTGTTGTACTAAAGATCATCCACGGTTGATATATGCGGCACATCGACCACTAACAAGTGAAAAATACATATCATATTCAATGTTTGGGAATTCTATTGCGTCGAGTTTCTACCTACAAAATGCCCGTGTGCAAGTTGTGAGTGCTGGTTCGATTCATAAACCTCAATGCGCACATATTCAGTGCTAGTTAAAACTGCTACAATCCAATTGATCGAGATGTTGAATTCCAGTGCCTCGGCAAGTACTGCAGTCCAGTTGATCGAACTGCTGCAGTCCTTTTCCATATAACCACTACAGTCAGTTGATCGAACTACTGTAATCCAGATTTTGACAACATCTCTTTGGCCATTTGATCAAGCTAAATTCCTATAGTCCAGTTGGTCGAACTGTTGTAGTCTGATTTTCCCCAAATATGTTTCAGTACATTTTTCCTCACAACCGCTTCAATCCAGTTTTATGTATAACTATTACAGTATAGCTGATCGCAACTGCTGAAATACAGTTCCGTGGCAACCGTCTTCAATCCAGTTTTGATTCAACTAGTGCATTCTAGTCCCACAGACAAATCTAGTTACTAAGTCGAGACGATACGCTAACTAGTCGTCCTCGCTGGAAAATATCAACATAGCTAGTGGTCATCCAAATCACATCATAAACGAAGTCACAATAACACTTTCAATACAGTACGCATACAATTTACATCTTTTCGCATCTTTTCATATATTCATGCATACTTTTGTTCAATGAGACACCTATAATGTGGCGAGCATTTTCTCACGAGGATATGCACACATTTCAATTATGCGCGCATTTGGAATAGTGGTATTGGCCCCCCGCACGAATTCCAGATAGCAGACATCTCCAAAATCTCATGCGCGAGCAAAATGCAGCAAGGCAGTGCACCCTTGTGCGAGCATTTAACAGCATGACAATCACTATCTTCTGGGGACGAGTTACATATCACTTCAACGTGACTGATTATCGCTTGGGGGCGACATATGTAACACCTCATGGTCTGAAATAACTCTTTTGGGGCGAGCTGCGTTACACTCCATACGCTTGGGGGCGAGTTACACAACACCTAATTGCAATGAGGGATTCAACTTCTGAAAATCGAAACTTCAGGTAACCCAAAACTTCTTAATCCTCCAACGAGTTACAAGATTAAGAGGGGGCGAGCATACACCCTAATATTTTGACACAATTATTACAATTAGTAATGTTTAACTGCTACAGTTAAGTTGATCGAATTGTTGTACTCCAGTTCAAAAGCAACTGCTGCACTCAGTGGGACGCAACTGAAGCAGTCCAGTTTTGCTCCTGAATTCTGTACTCAGTTGGCCGCAACTAATGCAGTCCAGTTTTGCTCATCAATTATGTACTCAGTTGGACGCAACTGATGCAGTCTAGTTTTATTTATAACTGTTACACTCAGGTTTATCGAACTATTTTAGCTCAGTTCCTCAGCAACTGCTGCAGTCCAGCTGAACGAAAATACTGCAGTCCAGTATAGTTCACCTCTCCTGCAGTCCAGCTTATCGAAGCTACTGCAGTCCAGCATAGTTCACCTCTCCTACAGTCCAACTTATCGCAGTTGCTCCAGTTCAACGTTGTTCACTCCTCATACAGTCCAGCTGACTGCAGTGAGGCTCGTCGTTCCTGCAGTCCAGATGATCGCAGCTGCTGCAGTGAGGATCGTCGTTCTTGTAGTTCAGCTGATCGCAGCTGCTGCAGTGCTGATGAACTGCTCGTCATTCCTGCGGTCAGTTATCGCGAGGCTGCCGCGGTGAGGCTCGTCGTTCTGCAGATCCAGTTGACTTGCGGCTCTCTTCAGCGCAGTCTTGCTCGTCTCTGCTGCATTCCAGCTGATCGAAGCTGCTGCAGTTCAGCTATGTTTGCAACCCCTGCAGTCCAGCTGATCGCAGCTACTGCAGTGCATCTCTGCTCGTTTCTGATGCAGTCCAGCTGATCGAAGCTGCTGCAGTTCAACTATGCTCGTAATCCTGCAGTCCAGCTGATCGCAGCTGCTACAATGCATTTTTGCTCGTTGCTGATTGCAGTCCAGATGATCGAAGTTGCTGAAATCCAACTTTGTTCGCATCTCTTGCAGTCCATCTGATCACAGCTGGTGCAGTGAAGGTCTGCTCGTCGCTCTTGCAGTTCAGCTGATCGCAGCTGTTGTAGTCCAGCTATGTTCACAGCTCCTGCAGTCCAGCTGATCGCAGCTGCTGCAGTGCAGCTTTGCTCGATGTTGTTGCAGTCCATCTCTGTTCGCAACTACTGCATTCCATCTCTGTTCGCAGCTACTGCAGTCCAGCTGATCGCAGCTGCTGCAGACCAGCTTCACTCAATGCTGTTACCGCTCATTTCCAACATCACTCTGCTCCATTATTACGCTTCCATTGCAGTCTAGTTTAACCTTCAGTCTTGTTTTTGCATCACTTTGGGGAGAATTGGTAGGCTCGGAAAGATACCTACTATTGTGTATACTACAAGTGCACAGTGTCGACAAGCAACACAGGGCAAGCACAGGTCGAACCACAGAGACTTGGAGAGTGTAAAAGTTGATTCTAAATCCTTACTTAGAACTGATTCAGAGAGTAACCAAAAGGGGTTTGCTTTTGTCGATACGACGAGATATTGGCAAAGACTTAAACAGAAATTAATTTGAATTAAAATATACAATTAAATCTAGGTGTAAATATTGAGAATATGGATACTATGGTATTCAAATCCACCACTAACCTATGATATGCATTCAACTTGTAATATTATTCTTGTCCTTACAGCAGATTCAAGTCTACCGTATATCTAAGGTGTTTCTCCAATGAATAATTTAATCACAACTAAAGTATTTCTCCAAAGCATTAACTGTCTAATTAAAGCACAACTAATCTGAGGATCAATATTTGGTTAAGCATGAGTTGTAGCATAATAAATATAGAGATATTCTAACTACAATGGATACATGGCATACATTGTGAGAGCAAGATGTTGACAAACTTGGATTAAATTATATCTTTAAACAATTCTAAACTTTCAAGAACAATATACAAGATATGAATACATACCAATGAGTTACGGCTTCATTTAAACCCTAGAAAATGAAACTAGAACATGAAGAACATTACAACAAAACTTAAATTTGATAAACTAACATGAACAAGCTATTCTTGGATGAGTTTTCAACACAAAAACCCTCTCTATTTATACACAAAAACTCTCTCACACTTTGGATTCGAATTTTACTGTAGCAACCACTCAACAATTAAACAAAACATGTTTTCTTAATTGATGGATAGAATGGAATACAATGGGGGTGAGGTGGATGTTTTGGAAAGAATCCAATGGGAGTGAGGTGGATGTTTTGGAAAGAATCCAATGGGAGTGAGGTGGATGTTTTGGAAAGAATCCAATGGGGGTGAGGTGGAAATGGATTTGGATCTTGGGTTTTGGATCATGGGTTTTTTTAATCCCATGAATTTGTAAACAGGATTCCACTGATGCGCGAGCGGGTTGCAATGCTTCCAACTTTCTTCTCTTTTGTCTTCTCAATTCTTCCAAGCTTTATTTAGTACTTAAAAAACACAAAATTAATTAATACAAATATTTATTCTTGAAGATGGTAAGAATGCAGAATTTGGGATAATATATGACTTTAAAGCGCGAAAGATGAGTTAAGTGCCAATGAAAAGGTGTATGAATATGCAATATTTGGCACTCATCACGAATTGATTACGATATCCACACTCAAAGAAGGCAGTTTTCTTTACACTTCAGCAACAAAAATTTACTCTTGGGGGCGTCTTGACTTCCGCAAACAGCAAGAGAAGGCTTCCAATCACCTCAACATCAATAATCTACACTTGGGGGCGAGTTTTGTCATTGACTAAGGAAAACAAAAATGTCTTAACCCCCAACAAGTTGGAGGTTAAGAGGGGGAGATGTTTGTACCATAAGCAAAAATGCCACAAAATGATCCTAATTGGTACTTGAATCATCTTTTGTCCCTCATCCAAGCCATCTAACCAGTCAACCGAAGCAGCTCACCATCCTGCCCAGTATTACAATGATCGATCAATGGTCAAAGTCAATACTCGATCAATGGTCAAAGTCAACACTCAGTCAGTAAAAGTCATTTGTTGGTCAACTGTCAAAGTCAGGTTGCACGTTGCACCTCCAACCAGTTTTCAATCTTTTTGCCAGCAATGCTGCTAACTGATTTCCATCCAAATACTCTTCCGCACTGCCAACCAATTCCCAACTAAGTACTCAATCGCACTGCCAGCCAGTCTCTACCCGTGCAGCCAATTAAGTCTGCAAGCCAGCATCCATCCATACTGTCATCCATTATGCATGTCAACCATCAATCCAGTCTGCCAGCATGCATAATTTACCATGGAAGCATGAATATGCAGTTTCATGCCGAAATCATCATGGAGGTATAAATGTGCAGTTTTATGCAGAAATCATCATGGAGGCATAAATGTGCAGTTTCATGCAGAATTTATCATGGAGGCATAAATGTTCAGTCCATCATGCAGAATTAACACAAGGAGGAATGCAAGGACAGTTTCATGCGGATTAATGCCAGGAGGCATTCAAAGCCAGCAAGTGCAGAATTAAAACTTGAGGGAAGTTTCATGCAGTTTCAGGCAGAATTGATTCCAGCATGCATGCAAGCAGTTTTATGCATAATTTATTGCAGTGCATATTAAAGCCATTTAAGTCCATCTCGAAATTAGGTGTAAAAGATGTATAAATAGGGATGCTCAAGTAGAGGAGAGGGGTAGCAAATACAGGAAAATAGCAATGTAATTCTATTATCAATAAAATCACTCCCCAAGGGGATTCCCCCGTGGACGTAGACAAACCATGCCGAACCATGTTAAACCTGTGTCTCTTTATTCGTTTTTCAATTCGTCTCCTAACCCTAAATTCACACCAAATAATCAATTCAATCGTGTTTCGTTCCCAAAAGTAATTTCGGGTACAAACAGACATCAACCAGGAGGTTGAAATGCACAACGATCCGTTGGTCATCACTCTTCCAATACATGGATGGAATATTACGAAGGTCCTTGTGGATAGGGGCAGTTCGTTAAATGTACTATTCTACGAACCCTACCTACGCATGGGTCTGACAGCAGAGCAGATGGATGCTTCCACTAGCACAATATACGGATTTAATGGAGCAGTCTCTAGACCAAAATGAGAAATTGTCTTGCAGGTACACGCAGGACCCTTAGTAACCAACACACGCTTCTGTGTGGTAGAGGCACCTTCGCCTTACAATGTCATCATGGGAAGACTATGGGTCCATAAACTGCGAGGAACAACTTCGACATATCACCAATACCTACGCTTCCCTACACCTATAGGTAAAATGGAAATCAAAGGCGACCAACAAGATGCAAGGCTATGCAACCTAGCAGAAATCAGACTAAAAGAAGAGAGAATTGCGTCTCAGCAGCAAGATAGAAAGAGACGCAAAGCAAGCGACAAGAAAGTGCAGGACATAGCCTCCTTGGTACCCTAAGCCATCTCAACACCAGAATTAGGTACCTCAGCCACTCCAACCATGGATATCTCCGCCAAATGATAATTATAGAAAACCACTCCTTAACGGCCTCAGCAACAAATCTGCTCACCAGTAAAACCAATGAAGAGGATCAACATCGGGATGAAGGAAGAACCAAAGATGCTCAACATCAGAACTTACTTGAAGAGGAAGAGGAGGTGCAACTACAAAAATTTCTAAAAGAGTACGCAGACGTCTTTATATGGTCAATGGAGGACATGTCAGGAATTGACCCGAATTTGGTCTCACACCACCTTCGGCTCATACCGGAGATACCACCGTTCAAACAGTGCATACGTAAAGTGGCGGACATCTACCACGAAGGGGTAGAAAAGGAGTTGCAAAAGATACTTACAGCAGTATTCATACGAGAAGTCAAATATCCCACATGGATATACAACATGGTCATTGTTCCTAAAAATAACGGAGGCGTGCGCATTTGCATCGACTTTAGAAATCTCAACAAAGCGTGCCTCAAAGATAGCTACCCACTGACAAACATTGACCAACTGGTCAACGCAATCGAAGGCCATCAAAGACTGTCCTTCATGGATGGATACTCAGGCTACAACCAAATAGCTCTTGCGGAAGAAGACCAGGAGCATATTGCGTTCTTTACCCCACGAGGCCTGTATTGATATACAAGGATGCCTTTTGGACTAAAGAACGCGGGGAAACATACCAGTGATTAGTAGACAAAATCTTCAAACTTTGGATATGCAAAATACTGGAGGTCTACATAGATTACATGCTCGTCAAAAGCAAAGAAGCAAAAGACCATCTCTCACACCTAAGGGAGATATTCGAAGTCATGATGAGCTTTCACATGAAGGTGAACCTGGAGAAATGCACGTTCGGAGTTACCTCAGGAAAATTCCTGGGATACCTAGTAACTCAGCGAGGAATTGAAGTAGACCCCGAAAGGGTCAGACCAATAATGGAGATGCCATCTCCACAAACTGTAAAAGGAGTGCCAAAGTTAAATGGAATTTTAGCTTCCATGGGAAGATTCATAGCAAGATCATCAGATAAATGCAAAGCATTTTTTGATACACTGAGGAAAGGAAACAGGTTCACATGGACCACAGAGTGCGAACAAGCCTTCTACAAAATCAAAGATTACTTAGCATCCGTACTTATTCTACAGAAGCCGGAGCCAGGTGAGATACTCACCCTATATCTAGCAGCAACAATCTACGTTGTGAGCGCAGTATTGGTACGAGACCAAGGGAAGAGAGAACATCCCGTGTACTACATCAACAAGACACTCAGTTCAGTGGAGCGTAATTACACCAAGGTGGAACAACTCATATATGCCTTAGTAGTGGCAACACAAAAGCGAAGTATATATTTCGACGCACACACCATCCGAGTTTTTACAAAGGCTCAGATAAGTTAGATCCTCGATAACACGGAGAAAATTAGAAAAGTGGCAAATGGAATGCCATGATCAAGCAGTTTCACATAATCTTTGAAACCAGGAAAACGAAGAAGTCACAGATCTTAGCAGACTTCTTAGCGGACCTACCTATAAATGACTAAGCAGAGATAGACGACATACCAAGAATGGAGGAAGAAAAACCGGA
Source organism: Papaver bracteatum (assembly GCA_023529315.1). Classification (NCBI taxonomy): domain Eukaryota; kingdom Viridiplantae; phylum Streptophyta; class Magnoliopsida; order Ranunculales; family Papaveraceae; genus Papaver; species Papaver bracteatum. The sequence goes on along the minus strand of JAJJWX010005377.1, from coordinate 724,786 downwards.
CCCATGAGACCTCTTGGAACTGCAAAACTCATGAAGGTGGGAAATATTCGTAGACGGCTCCTCCAACGGAGAAGGAGCAGGCATGGGTATTGTGATAACAACCCCCACCAGAGATAGACTCATCTATGCATTTAGGTTAGAATTCAAACAATACACTAACAACATCACGGAGTATGAGGCAGTCATACACGGCCTATACCTAGCTCAAGAACTGGGCCTATCAGACGTTCATTTGACTAGTGAATCACAATTTGTTATTAGACAAATAGAGCTCAAATACCAAACTATGGATCCAATACTATCTTAGTACCTAAAGCTTGTACAAGAGCATGTATCAAAGATCAACAAGGTCACATTCATACATGTCTATCGGAAAGACAACAGACACGTAGATTCCTTAGCATTTATATCATCAATGATGAGGGACAGAAACACCACCTCTGTCCAAATTGGGAGAATTTATGAACCTTCGATAGAAGGACTGACCTCAGTAGAGGAAACCCTGGCCGTCCAGACTAGGGGCATGAAAGAAGCTGAGAAATCAAAGGAAGATGAGGGAACGAAAGACCGGATAACAAAGCCGACGAGTCTGAAGAAGATCAATCCATGTCAGACGGAAGCAACGAAAGCAAAACAGAATACGATTGGAGAATTCTAATCCACTGGTACCTCGACAAAGGTACCCTATCCACAGATGTCAAAAAGCTCGAAAATTCGAATCAAAGGCGGAAATGTACAGTCTATGGGATGTAATACTGTATAGAAGGTCATTTCTCGGACCTCTGATGCGGTGCCTCTCACAAACCGAAGGTAGAATAATTCTACATGATATACACAGCGGAGAAGATGGCAATCACAGCGGAAGAATATCTCTGGAAATCAAAGCCAAAATGCAAGGATAATATTGGCTAAGCATGAACGAAGATGCAAAGAACGTAACAAGGCATTGCGAAAGATGCCAACACTTTGCCAGGAGGATTAAAGCACCAGCAACGGAGCTTAACTCACTCATCATCCCATGACCATTTTCCAAGTAGGGAGTTGACATTGTTGGACCCTTGATAGAGGGGACATCGAAAAAAATACACCTCATAGTAGGTACAGACTATTTCACCAAATGGGTGGAAGCAAGGGCTTTGGCAAGAATTAGGGACATAGATGTCTTTAAATTCTTGTTTGAGCAAATCATTTGCAGGTTCGGGATACCGTCCGCCATAGTCTCTGACAATGGCAAGCAGCTGGAAGGAAAGAACATAAATATGTTGTTTAATGCTTTCAACATTCAGAAAAACAAGTCTACTCCAATATGCCTTAAGAGCAATGGGCAAGCGGAGGCCACTAGCAAGACGAGAGCAATGAACTTGAAAAATAACCTGGGGGCATACAAGAAAACATGGTGCGATCAGATGCACAATGTCCTATGGTACTATCGTACCACGCGAAGGGCGGCCACGGGAGAAACTCCGTTCTTATTAACCTACAGAGCCGAAGCAGTCATCCCAACGGAGATAATGCTGCCAACGACAAAAACAGAGGCCTGGGAAAAGAACCTAACAACGGATCTTATGCTAGAAAAGCTAGATAACCTCGAAGAAAGGCGAGAAGTGTCATTGCAAAGGATGGTAAACTACCAACGAAGGCTGGCTCGTGAATACAACAAACGGGTAATTCCTAGAAACTTTGTGGTTGAAGAATATGTACCACGTCAAATACCACCATATCAAAAGAACAAAGAGTGGGGAAAACTAGCTCCAACATGGGACGGACCCTATATCATACACGATATTGCCGGAAAGGGTTCATACTACCCGAGGAACCTCAAAGGAGAAATATTGCAACACCCTTGGAATGCAATGTACCTAAAGAAGTACTACCCGTAAGTGAATGGTTATCACTCAGGAGAAGAAGAGAAGGGGTGATGGCCCACCATGTTTTATCCCTAATCAAAGGTATTACAAACCTTACTAATCAATGAAAGAAACTTTTTTCTAAGAAAAAGTATATGTTGATTACATACAAATTGGGTTAGAAATTATACCCTCCATCAGAATTAACGATGAGGCAAGGCACGACATAACTGCGCATATGTAAATCTCGGATCTTAAGGGCGAATGAATCTCTCTAAAAGGCAGATAGTAAGAAATATATCCAATAAAGAGATACCTCGTCGAAAGTAAAGCAGCCATCGCTAAACACGTAGGGTTACAGGAAAATTATTGCCCACGTAGGGACCCTCGTCGCCACGGTACCTTCTGGCCAAAGGATACCCTGGTAGGACGTTGAATGTTCCACCAAGGTTAAACATACCTTAGCACCTTGTGATGACAAGAATGTGTGAATAATTAGACACAATATGTCTACTTACGATCATATAAAAGGTACCATGATGGTGTTACCAAAATACGACTAATATGTCTTAAAAGTTGCAGATGACAAAGGTTCAGAATGTAACAAAGAGTGATTTAAAGGAAGAAGACATCAAAGGCCCCTCATCTGGGGGCATAATACAACAAAGGAGTTCAGTTGCAAATGAAGCAAAAATAACACAATCATGGGTAAGGAAAACGGGGAAAGACGACTCCCTCAACCTGAAGCTCAGCCTCAGCAAAATAATTATTGATATAATCAATGGCGAAACACTCAAATTGCGCCTTCATCCGAGAATCTTGAACCTCCAAGTCCGAAGCTGACTTCTAACGAAGCTCCATGACCTGAGCACTAAGCTGATCATTAGCTTGCTGAAGTGACTCAGCCTTGAGCTCAGCTGCAGCATCAAACTGGCGAGATATTTCCAACGCAAATATTTAGCCCTCAAGGCTGCTAACCATGGCATTTTCACCTACCAACTGCTCCTGGAGACCTGCGGATACAAAGGGTATCAGCAACAAGAAAAGGAGAATAAAGACGCAAAGGATGCTACGGAAAAATAAACATCCTAAGCTACCTCCGGCATGGCTAAGGGATTCTTCTAGACTATGCTGAGCTTCAGCAAGATCTACCTCAGCTGCTTCAAGATCTTCCACAAGGGTATCCTTTTTGGTCCGAAGATCAACAACATCTATCCGGAGTGAAGCATTCTCAGAGGACAAAGCTTGGTACACACTTTCTAACTCTTCAAACCTTTTTACTAAGGATGCATGAGACATGGAAGAAGACGTGGAGCCAGCATCGACGAGTTTGTTCTTAAGAGAACGAACCTCAGAAGCCAATACATTACGTTCCGCAATAACCTTAGCTAAGGAAGCACAAGTGTTGGTGCAAAAATAATCACGCCAACTATCTTAGAGATGCGGGAAGTTTGATCCAATCGCTACCGTTGATGAAGAATTGATCAAAAAAGGTGGGGGTACCTGCAAAAAAACTCCGATGCTAAAATCAACGGATGTTCTATGCAAGTAGGTTGTTATGAAAAGGAATAGAAATTGTCTACCTTTTGTGTTGAGATTTAGCCTCTATATATAGGCATAAATAGATGTAGCTTTAGGGTTTTGATAGTTATCCTAATAACTTGCCTCATCTGTATAAATCCCAAATAACATCCAGATTCATGATAAACCCTAATATTTATCATAATCCTTATTTATCTTTCATAATAATTATCTTGAATAATTATTAATATTTAAGATAATTATGCCCTTTATTTAGGATCCTGTATTTATCTCAAACAATATTAATAATTATAAATAAATAAATATTCAAGATTCTTGGGCTTCAATAATAAGCCTAATGGGTTTCCACAATAAACCCATTGGTTTCCCTAACAACCCAAATCCAGACTTCCACAATAAGCCATGTGGGTCTCCACAATAGACCCACCTGTTTCCACAATAAACCATACCAGGCTTCCACAATAAGCCATGTGGGTCTCCATAATAGACCCACCAGTTTCCACAATAAACCGTACTAGGCTTCCACAATAAGCCATGTGGGTCTCCACAATAGACCCACCGGTTTCCACAATAAACCGTACTCTTCTCATTCCAAATAGCTTGTGCGGCACGCACGTAAACTATTTATATAGGGTACAAACATGGCCCCCTCTTAATTCTCAACTTGTTGATGGATTAAGAAAATCGAAAGAAGAACTAACCTTCGTGGCTTGTTCCAATTCTCTATATGCTTCTTATCCGATAACCTTTCGTGGCCTTGACCAGCTTGTTGTGTGGATTTTCCCCAAAGTCGACCATATTCCAAACAAATCGGCATGTTATGTCCTCTTGCTCTTCATTTAGCTAATAATTGACCGACGTGTTGGTGTGACATCGACGATACGCTTCGCACCCAGTCAAACAGACTCTAGCGATGTGTTAGGCTTCCATAATAAGCCATGTGGGTTTCTAAAATAAACCCACCAGTTTCCCCAATAAACCGAATTAGGCTACCATAATAAGCTGTGCGGGTTTATACAATAAACGGAATAGGCTTCCATAATAAGCCATGTGGGTTTCCACAATAAACCCACCGGTTTCCACAAAAAACCCGGAATAGGCTTCCATAATAATCCATGTGGTTCTCCACAATAGACCCACAGGTTTCCACAATAAACCGCACTAGTCTTCCACAATAAGCCATGTAGGTCTCCACAATAGACCCACCGGTTTCCATAATAAACCGGAATAGGCTTCCATAATAAGCCATATGGGTTTCCACAATAAACCCACCAGTTTCCACAATAAACCGGAATAGGCTTCCATAATAAGCCATGTGGGTTTCCACAATAAACCCACCGGTTTCCAAAAAAACCCGGAATAGGCTTCCATAATAAGCCATGTGGTTCTCCACAATAGACCCACAGGTTTGCACAATAAACCATACTAGGCTTCCACAATAAGCCATGTGGTTCTCCAAAATAGACCCACAGGTTTCCACAATAAACCGTACTAGGATTCCACAATAAGCCATGTGGGTCTCCACAATAGACCCACCGGTTTCCACAATAAACCGAAATATGCTTCCACAATAAGCCATGTGGGTCTCCATAATAGACCCATCGGTTTCCACAATAAACCGGAATAGGCTTCCACAATAAGCCATGTGGGTCTCCACAATAGACCCGTCGGTTTCCACAATAAACCGTACCAGGCTTCCACAATAACCCATGTGGGTCTCCACAATAGACCCACCGGTTTCCACAATAAACCGGAATATGCTTCCACAATAAGCCATGTGGGTCTCCATAATAGACCCTTCGGTTTCCACAATAAACCGGAATAGGCTTCCACAATAAGCCATGTGGGTCTCCACAATAGACCCATCGGTTTCCACAATAAACCGTATTAGGCTTCCGCAATAAGCCAGATGAGTTCTTTCATATTTCTCCTTTGCTCCTTTCGCTCCATTTTAGCTTCAGCTTAACTATGTTAAAACACCTTGTTCTTGCCTTTCTCTTTACTAGAAAGACATCGCAACAATTTCCTTTATAACCAAAATACTTTGCCATTGTCTTTTTCTTTTAAAGAAAAGTCACTGCAAGTATTTCCTTCATCTTAGTCACCCCAATACGTCCAATGATATTGAGATGCATCCAGGCTTGCATCAACATTTCAAGTACTCAGATGTACTCCAAAAATTCCTTGTACAAAATACTCACGTACTAGCTTGCCAAGCGGGGCAATGATAACTAGAGATGGAAAACGGGCGAGCCGGGGCGAGCCCGTTGCGGGTTACACGGGTCAAAACCCGCGGGTTTGAATTCTTCACGGGTGGTCATTTCTTCAACCCGTGCCCGTAACGGGTTAAGCTTGCGGGTTCACGGGTTTGCCCGCCCATTTAATTAATGTTGAAATTAAAACTTAATTAAGTTAATTTGTGGTCCTGTTTAAGCTTTGACCATCTTCAAATCTCTAATCAACACAAAAACCAAACACAGATGCATTCAATTCAATTTCAACATACAAAATCAAAGACATATCACATATCCATTGATTCCATTCAACACAAATAAAAATCCATCTTCTGCTTGTGCTCCTCCCCCCTTCGATTAATTTAGCAGGCAACAATCCACCATTACTCACCAACAACATTGTCATATGTTTTGGAAACTGAAATTGGGGTTTTGTTCTCTGCAATTGATTGAACAAGGAATCAGAGATGATACAGGAAAACCATCCAGTAACCAAAAAAACAAGGTGGGTTATTATTTTTTATTTTTTTTGATCTGTGAGATAGATAATCAAAAGTCAATTCAATTCAATTCAAGTAAGAGAACAAAATACCCAATTCATATTTTCGTAAAAGAACATGATTTTCATAAAAACACCCAAAGTTCATGAAGAACCCTAATTTTCAATTTCTCAAATCAAGCATCAAAACTTGAAATCGTTATTGTTTATTTATTACTCATGGTTCTAAAATCAAAGGAAGAACACGAGAATCACTACTCAGTTAAATCCAAACAACTCAAACCATAATTAGGAGAAAATTTGAGTAAGATTAATGAAAGGGAATTGAATTCTCCTACCTTACATGCGCAACTCTAGAGATAATAAGCAATATCATCCTCACGTAAATCCAAACTCAACTCTTCCATATTTCGAACAGATCTCTAGCAACACTGTGAAAGAAAGATGGAGGTGTTGAGGAGGCGCAGTGAAAAGGAAGAGACAGTGGAGAAGAAAGAGAAGAAGAAGAAGAAAAAAAAATGAAATATTCTCTAGGGTTTTTGGATTTTATATCCTAAACGAACGGTACTGATTAATCCTAGATAATATGACGGTCGAATATAAACATAACCTATTACTGTGGACGGGTTACGGGTTATACCCGCGGTTTTGTGGGACGGGACGGGTTAGCCCGTTTTCCCACGGGCCACCATTTCTCTAACCCTAACCCGGCTTGTTTAGATACCAGCCGAGCCGGGTGCAGGTTTTTGACGGTCCGGGCCGGGAAAACCCGCGGGTTTTGCTTGTTTGCCAGCTCTAATGATAACCCATTTTCCAGCAAAAAGGCCCACGCGATACTCCTGCATAGCTTTATGCCATGTTGATCCGATTATTCCTTTGTGAATATCACAATAGCTTTATTTCTTGGTTCGGTCTTCTTACTGGTGCCACATGTCATAGTGTTCAGTTAGCTGATACTAGTTGACACATCAATGTTATTGACGCGTCAATATTATGTTGGAGGGAGGAACTATAAAAAATATCGCCTCGAACTCCTCCACACTTTTATCTTGTACGGCAGTAAATCTTCCCTTAAAAAAATGGTGCTCCATTCACCATATTCTTCACAAACGACGATCATCATCTTTATTCTTCTTCTCAAGTAAATACTCTGTCTTCAATATTTTTATTACTGAAGTTTCGTTTCCTCAGAAAGAAACTAACTTTCATTTTTCTATATCTTGAATCACACAGATCAAAACTCAAAGCTTACCGTAACTTTGGTACGAGGTGCTTTTATTAATGCCAAATACCTCTTTTGAAGTATGTCATCTTGCGCCTCCAATTCCAACGACATTACGAAGAAACAAACTGCTAGATAAGGATTGGGGGTTACCCATATGGTATAGGTCGCCAGTTTGCTTTACGCAGCTTCCTGTCTTCATTTTCTAGACGCGAGGGTGTTCACACGCAGGTGTCACTCGCCTTTGTTTTCTTTATTCACTTTCCCATGTAGAAAAGATTCCCCCACGTGAAGCAGGAACTAGATCTATTATATCCGTTCCTCACTTGCTAGATGTATTTGGGCTTATGATCAGGTATCCTTTCCGTCGCCATCTTATTTCGGGTTCTATCGTGATTTTTCCTTTTGGAATCGCTCAAGTGTGACATTATAAAGATTCCCCCAACTGTAATAACATGCAATAAATTCTACTTACGTGATAGATGAGACTTTTTTCCACGTGGTGGGCTTGTGATGCTCAAGAGCTAGTCGAGCCTTGAAAGGAATGCAATGTGTGCTTGCGGCTGGGGCAAGGCTTTTTTATCGCAACGTAAAAAGGCTAAAGCGCTTACTGATCGGGCAGGCTGGCATATGCTTGTGTTGAGTATGAGTCTTTGGACCCATATCGGGCATTGGGCTCGTGGTTCGACGAGACTTTGTGCTTGCAAAGGTACAAGTCTTTCATACTTGCGTGCAAGACCAGATTTTATGTTTGCGATAAGAGAAAGACTTATGTACTCACGTGGAAGGTGAGGCTTAGGTGCTTGCGATGTGATGCAAGGCTAAATATTGAAGGGTCTAATCAATCCTAACCTCGAACTCGATCATGTCGCTATCAACGAACCTCGAACTCGATCATGTTGCTGCCCCATGTTCACATAAAAGTTTCTCGAACACTGGATTTTTTGCTTCCATGTTGTAGGAAATTCAAAGAGGATTCCAACGAGCCAAAAATTACTCAATTCGGACTTAAAACGAAGAATTTATTGACGAAACAAGTTTCCAATGAAGTGCGCGTGTTGTTGGTGATGTGGCAGTGATGACTGGGCAGAATCGCTGACATGTCACTGCTGAATGCGCATAATTGCTGACGTGTCACTACTGACTGGGACGACACCGCTGACGTGGCAACATAATGGTGTTGATGTGGCACCCGAAAATGCTGACGTGTTATCACCACTGTCCACCTTTGCTGATGTGGCATATGTGCTGGTCGATGACGTGGCAGCTAAGATGATGATGTGGTAGCTGACGTGGCACGCCAATAAATTGTCTACTGACTGGAAGATGACGTGGACGCCGATGTGGCGTGCTGACTTGACCAGATCTGCTGACGTGGTGCTGCTGACTGTGCAAGCAGTGCTGATGTGTCGCTGATTGGGCGAAAATATCCGCACGTGTTAAGAATTGGGGGTGTAAACATCCAACTTTCATAGCGGCTCGACTTGGCTTGCTAATACAGCTCGAACAACTCGGCTTGACACGACGGCTTGACTTGTACCGCTTGGCCGATCTCCGAGCGTCTCGAACAACTCGGCTCGGCTTGGAGCTGCTTAGCTTGGGAGTAGGTGTTTTGTCAAGTCTGCAACACCTATTTCTATTGCTTTCAGAAACTGTTTCTGCTGCTGCTTTCACGATAGTTTCTACAACTGTTATCGCCACGGTTTATTCAACTCCTGCAACGCTTTCTTTAACAGCTTGTCACGGTTTTTTCAAGATTCGCAGCAGCTCTTTTAATTTTGCAACGGTTCTAGTTCTTCCGCAACGCTTACGAAAAAACCCTAACTTTTATTTTTTTCCCTTTTCACAGCTGATTTTCCGTGACCAGTACTTACGCGAACAATGAACAGTATATGAACAGTGCATTTGCGCGAACAATGAACGGTACTTTCGTTGAACAACAACTTCAGGTGAACAGTATCATCCGCGCACAGTAACTTCTGGCGAATAGTACCTTCTTTGCACAATACTTTCGGTGAACAGTACCCTTTCTGCGAACAGTGACTTTCGGTGAACAATACCCTTCCTGTGAGCAGTATCATCCGCGCACAGTAACTTTCGATGAACAGTACCTTCCGTGCACAGTGAATGTTCGTGAACAGTAACTTTCGGTGAAACCCTAGTTTCGAAAATACTCAAAGAACACGATCCCTTTCTTATGTTCCCCTTAGTCAGCGCCAAAAGATGTTGGTGCAAAAATAATCATACCAACTATCTTCGAGATGCGGGAAGGTTTATCCAATCGCTACCGTTGATGAAGAATCTCCAAAGAATTGATCAAAAAAGGTGGGGGTACCTGCAAAAACACTCCGATGCTAAAATCAGCGGATGTTTTATGCAAGTAGGTTGTTAGGAAAAGGAATAGAAATTGTCTACCTTTTGTGTTGAGATTTAGCCTCTATATATAGGCAGAAATAGATGTAGATTTAGAGTTTTGATAGTTATCCTAATAACTTCCCTCATCTGTATAAATCCCAAATAACATCCAGATTCATGATAAACCCTAATATTTATCATAATCCTTATTTATCTTTCATAATAATTATCTTGAATAATTATTAATATTTAAGATAATTGTGCCCTTTATTTAGGATCCTGTATTTATCTCAAACAATATTAATAATTATAAATAAATAAATATTCAAGATTCTTGGGCTTCAATAATAAGCCTAGTGGGTTTCCACAATAAACCCACTGGTTTCCCTAACAACCCAAATCCAGACTTCCACAATAAGCCATGTGGGTCTCCACAATAGACCCACCTGTTTCCACAATAAACCATACCAAGCTTCCACAATAAGCCATGTGGGTCTCCACAATAGACCCACCGGTTTCCACAATAAACCGTACTAGGTCTCCACAATAGACCCACCGGTTTCCACAAATAAACCGTACTCTTCTCATTCCAAATAGCTTGTGTGACACGCACGTACACTATTTATATAGGGTACAAACAACAAGAATCTTTAAAATCGGCATGATATTTCTTTCGAATAATATCTTGGGATGTGAGACATTTCTCGACTAAAGAAATATCCTCCTTTTGCTTTAAAATGAAACTCTCCTTCCAACTAAGGGCTTTGTCATGCTCCTTATGAAGCAAAGCCATCTGCTACACTAAATCAGCATTATGAACAGACTCAAGGGAAAGCTGAGCCTCATTATGAACAGTTACATTCATCAGCCTATCAGACTTCTTTTGGTCATACCAAACATCAGAAGTTAACTTGGCCACTCGATCTTGGAGATATCTAAGTTCACTAGAGCCACCAGATGGCAGACGAAGGTTGTCTCAGGACTACGAAACCAACAAAATAAAAGAAGAATCTAAGGAGAAGAATGAACAAACCTATGGGTTTGGAGGACTCAACGGCTAAAGCAGCATCAGCATCTTTGCGACCATCCTCAGCAACCTTGGCAGCGTTATTAGCCCTACAAAGATCCAACAAACAAGCTTCCAAAGACCTCTGAGTCTTCCTCAGGTTGTCCTCCAATGAAGATATCCTAGCAACAGAATATGCATCACTTGATGAAGGATGATGTGCAAAAGCAAGTGCATACTCTTGACGAGCACACTCCAGTGAGGCACTCAAATGAGTACACTTAGCTCTATAAACCTCAAATGAGGTGTAACCAACATCAATCTTCTTGCAAACATGCAAACAAAGGAGCATAAGAGCAGATGAAGGATTAAATTAAGGAAGAAGACACTCAGGTAAGAATCACTTACTGCTAATGCTGAAAGACGAGGAAGGAAAGTGGCGCACGTATCCATGAAAGTCTCCATCTCTTGGATGCTACCTCTGTGGATCTCACCAAAGCTCTAACTAAAGCGTAGACAATCTGGGTCAAAGAACAAGTCTTTAGCTGCATGGTACTGCGCATATAGCACATCCAACTGCGAAGCTACCTCGATTGAACTATCAAGATGATGATGATCAACTCCGACAGAAAAAAGACCCTTGGAATCCCGCAGGACGGCTTCGAGAATAGCATCATCAGAACTAGCTAAGCTCAAACTCTCCAACAGCTTACCTTGGCTTGATTCAGCACCAACATGGGGTACGACTGCCGAACCCTCACCACGAAGAAGGGATGGCATGGTGGATGAGCTAGGAACAAAAGGAATGCCTCGAGAACCGCCAAGATCCATGTCACCAGCAAAATAAATATTACCCAGTACGGTCCAGTCTGGTGACGAAGGGGGAGGTCCAACAACTTTGCTAACAGGGGCAGTAGAAACAGACTGAGCACTCCCTAGTGAAGCAGGAGCAACTTTGAAGGATGAGCTATCTAGTGAAATCACAGCCTTTTTCTTCGACTGCGAACCGGAGCTACCAGCCCTCACCGTAGGGATGACAGCCTTTGAAAATGAACTAATTGATTGAAAAGAGGTGGCAGGAGACGAAGAAAGACTCTTAGAAGCCACGACATCAGCTTTAGCAGTGGAAGAAACAGCAGGCAAAGCTACGCTAGGAGCAGAAAACGAAGGCATCTTTAAAGATAATGAAGGAGCAGGGGCTTGAACACTAACATGCTCGACCAACTGGGCACCAGAACCAGCAATAAGGTTCTCACCCTCAACAGAGATAGCTCGAACGGGGCTAGGACTATCCTTAGAAAAATCCTCCTCAATATCATTCAAAGGAGGGCTGATGCCATTATCCTCGATATCCTCCATGTCCTCGTCACATGGTACTTCACCAGCAGCCTTAGGATCCTCATCCAAAGCATCAAGATCGATAACAGTCTTTAATTTGCCCTTCCTCTGGGAAGACTATAAAGAAATACATGCGTCAGCTAAGAATCAGGGGCAAGGCACTAAGTAACTTACAAACACAAAGGTATGATAATGATCTTTACCTCCGCAGGTTTTTCGACCAAAGCTTTCCTCTTCCTAGTCCTTGTAGCTATGGAGTTACCAGAAGAACCCGAAGCAGTCCCAGCAGAAGAAGCACGAGCAGGCTGCGAAACGAAATCATAAGAAAAACACACACAGATATCAAAGCAGATATAGATATCAAAACAGACAAAGATGTCAAAGCAGACAAAGATATCAGAGAAATACAAAGATGTCAAAGCAGACAAAGATGTCAAAGCAAATGAAGATATTAAAAGCAAAGGTAAGCAGCAGGATTAAATATCCAAGGTCGATACTCATCATACTTCTCGGGCAAAGAACGAGCTGAACGAGGGATAGAGGGGTCTGCAGTGGTGAAACCATAGGCCCAAGGACCAACCACACGAACAGGAGTAGAGCCCAACGGTCATCATGATCAAGACGGATGCGGTCATTCTTCGGCAAAGGCAGCCTAGTAGAATAAGGGATGGTAGTCAAACTAGTTTTATAAATATCCTCCAAAAAACGAAGGCTATTACCCTCCCTGATTTGCCGAGAAGTAACATGGATACGACGAGGACCAACACTCCAAGGAAGAAGATTAGTCTTCTGAATAGCATCAACATACGTAACATTGAAGTTGGCAGGGGTATAATCATTCCGCTTAGATCTTCCTTAAGCAAAGGGGTCATAAGACTCCAAAGTTGTTTTTCCCTTGCTACGATACCAGCTCTCACGAAGGGAACGCCAGAAATTACCAGTATATTGCATAACTCCTCTAACTTGAGTCTTGTTTGTTGGATCATCCCTCGAAGACAAAACATCATAGTAGAAGGGATCATTTATACTAAACAAAGGGAGGATCATACCTACGGCCAATTAGACAACGCTAATAAGAAGGTTATTCTCATCATAAGGAAAATCTCGGATGAGAGACTCAGTAATAACGTCAGGATCATTGACGAAGGAAACCTCGAATTTGTGAAGACGAAAATACTTAGTAATCTCATCAATGGACAAATGAGCATAGATGTCTTTGTCACGAAGTTGGAGCCTATGAAGCTCATAGTGAGTAGGATGAGGTGGAAGGTCTCCAACAACAACCTATTCAACCTCACATTCCGCAACCACCTCATGTACCATATCCATCTCAATCCCAGTAGGCACCTCAGAGTCCTCAGAATGAGGAGAAGGCGTAGCATCAAGATGATCCATTCGCAGAGGAGGATCAATCAACGAAGATGTCTTCAGACCTTTACTCGTAGGCTTCTTCGGGAGCCTTATAATGCCTGACATCAGCAGGAAGAATTTCTCCATCAACAATGGAAGAAGAAAATTATAGTTCGTTCAAAAACAAAATAGGGGCAAAAACCGAGACACTTTGGGCATGGGTTTCACTAAACCAACCAAGGGGAGCGGTTTGATTAAGCCATAGCGGAAAGCAAGTATCATACATCACGAAAAGAAAAATTGCAGGCAAGTATTGATCATGGAAAAATCGACATCGAAGATCAAAATGGAGCGAAACCCAAGTTCCCATACAATGCAAGCAAGTAAAAAAGAATAAAAGTTCTCACATGCAAGAGCAAACATCAACAACAGTAAATCTCCTGGTCTAATAAGAAGACACATGGCCCAAGCATGAGAAAAATCAAAACTAAAATGAGTATCACTTACTTGTATGATCAACTGTGGAGCCAAAGCACTCGAAGAGTCAAGAGAAGCAGTTGGCAGCGAAAGAAGAATCTCAATGAAAGAGATGGAGAGCGACAGTTCGAAGAAGAAGAAAGGGGAATTAATGAAAATTCATTCTCTTTATTCCCCTCTTATAGGCGGCTAGGAGAATCCAAAAATTTGGAAGTCCCAAAATCCAAGGGGAAGTTATTGCATGAAAGGACATGTAGGGACCAACCAATTGGTACGTGCAGAAATAGCGGCGTAAAGGAAATTTTGTTCCACATCTACCAAGCGGTAGAATATGAAAGAAAAGGGGCAAACTGTGAATACTAATATTTTGTGGAGCACGTGTCACGATCTTAGTGATCGCACATAAATCCAACTGTTTAACCTTCGCTGGAAAATTAAACCTAAGCAGCAAAGGATACCTCCGCAGTTCTACTTTATCTCGCGCCAAGAAAGGAGACCTTGACGGTGGAGATGAGAAGAATAAAACCCTAGTCTACAAGAAGGCAGCTGGCAAGGGGACATAGGTAGATGACGCATCTAATCAGTATTAAATTCACAAATCTCTTTTCTACACGTATGAATCAAGGCACGTGGGGAGAGGAAGTGTGGCAGAACCCGATTGGAAGAAGCTGGAAGTGAACGAAGGTTGGGTAGTTCCCGAAGGACCGTGGGTCAGCTGAGATGGCAGAATTCTACTGGAGAAGGTACGCAATGGACGAAGGTACCATTGGTACGAAATGTATATCAGCAGGCGATGGACCCAGAGGCAGCAAAGATATACCAGGAGCATAAGGGGATATAAATACCAAGCCTCACAAACAAACTAAAGGCATTCAATACCTAGAAGGAGAAGATCTAGTCTTAAGCTTATACCTCTTTAATGTTTAGAACTTAAGTATTTACTTCAACTTGAGTTCTCTCTATTACTTTGGGAAGCATTTAAGATCTTTGTAACCCACTCAAGATCTTTGTAACTACCACAAATTAATACAAAAACAATCACTCATTACCCCGTGGATGTAGACAAATGTCGAACCACGTAAATCGCTTGTGTCTCATGACTTAGAAGCTTTTACATTATATTTGTGTTCTTCGTTATTATTGTGATCTTGCATATCTTTTACTACTTAGCATCGTCAGTTCAACAAAGGTATCGATACTACTTAGCATCTGATCCTCCGAACTGTATACATCACGTAGGCTATGAGAAAACGAGTAGTCACAAGTAGGGAGAGATCCAACAAATCTAGATCGAGTACACGTTTCTTAAAGTAGGAGTACTAAAACTGCTGAGAACAACACTGACGGGATCCTTCCTACAATCGACCTCACCGAAGAAGATAAAGTTCATTACTAACGAGCAAAGGAGTAACCATCCAGCCGACCTTATCACTCTCAAGGGCTAGATGACGCTCTAAACTTGAAGTTTCTGACGAATATTTACTTCAAAATTCGTTTAGGATAAACTTAGCGAAAACTTGGGAAGGCTAAAAAAAATCGTAACCTAATCAAAAGCATTGCAGTACCACATAGGGTCATAAACCACCAAAAAAATACATCTTGTCGCCTTTCCTGCTTCAGAGAATAACGACAAGAACATGGCAAAGTATGAAGAAAAACTAGATCCCAAGACGAGGCTCAACTGAAACTCAGCCTTATCCGAAGACGCAAAGATGCTAGTCGATATGCTACCCCAACACCCGTTCTGTCAGAAAAAAGAGTAACTAAACCTTAGAGTTACTGGCTTGGATCTACGGTCTCGATATGCTACCCCAATACCCGTTCTGTCAGAAAAAAGAGTAACTAAACCTTAGCTTGCAGTTCTGTCAGTAAAAGCCTCCTTTATCAAAAATATATGATCGGCAGGCTATCCCATAAGTTAGAGTCATTCGCGATGAGAAAATGACAAGATATGACTGCAAATGCGGGGGTCTAACAACCTCACCCAATATTTCGATTAGAAATCTGTATGGACAACTCCGAGTTGTTTTCTAGAGAATCAACTAGACAGTTAGACTCAATCAATAGAAAATACTCAAGGAGTTATTATCTCAATCTCTCGATTTGATTTACTCAAGCAAATATGATTCGCGAGTCTAATCAAAGATAGATAACTTGGATGGTGCCAAAGACCAATATCCAAGTGTCAATCAATTTAAATCAACAACCAATAAGGTCGGATATTGTAATCGATTGAACAACACACAACCTGTATTATTTCAATTATATAACAAAATATAATGCGGAACAGAAATAACACAGACACCATAATTTTGTTAACGAGGAAACCGCAAATGCATAAAAACCTCGGGACCTAGTCCAAATTAAACATACACTGTATTAAGCCGCTACAGACACTAGCCTACTCCAAATTAACTTTGGTCTGGACTGTAGTTGAACCCAAACCAATCTCACATTGATCCAAGGTACAATTATGCTCCTACGCCCCTGATCCCAGCAGGATACTGCGCACTTGATTCCCTTAGCTGATCTCACCCACAACCAAGAGTTGCTACGACCCAAAGTCGAAGACTTTAATAAACAAATTTGTCTCACACAGAAAAGTCTACAGGTAATAGATAAATTCGTCTCCCACGAATAAACCTACAAGTTTTGTTCAGTCTTTTGATAAATCAAGGTGAACAGGAACCAATCGATAAAACCAGACTTATATTCCCGAAGAATAGCTCAGTTTCATCAATCACCTCATAATAAACTTAATCGACGCAGCGAAGAAGATTATTGAGGAATCACAAACAATGAGACGAAGATATTTGTGACTACTTTTATCTTGCCTATCGGAGATATAAATCTCAAGCCAATTATTACAATTGTACTCGTAGGATAGAAACAACAAGATCGGATCACACGACTACAAGAAAAGTAGTATCGGTCTGGCTTCACAATCCCAATAAAGTCTTTAAGTCGTTAACCTGGTTTTAGAATAAGAAAACCAAAGGTTAAAGGAGAATTGACTCTATCTTTAGCAAACTAGTATCACACAGAATATGTGGGGATTAGGTTTCCCAGTTGCTAGAGTTCTCCCTTATATAGTCTTTCAAATCAGGGTATGCAATCAATGTTAGCTTGCTAACAAAGCATTCAATATTCATCGTTAGATGAAAACCTGATTAGAGACAAGTTAATATCTCTCAACTGTTAGATCGAAAACTTAGCTTGTCGTACACACATGTACTTGACGTTTTGAGTTCTTGTAACCGTACCCAAACGTGTACAATGGTTGGTTCAATATTAGTCAACCAAATGGTTATCCAAATGATAACTTTCATATCAACCATATTCTTCTTCACCATAACTAGTCCAAATGACTCAAATGAACTAGTTAGAGAGTTGTTCAATTGCTATGAGATCTCAAGTATTACAAGAGACACAATTGAATCAAAAATGATGTGATTCACTCGAATCATTTCATGAAATATAAATCCACGGTTTGCAAAAGCATTCCTTAGTAATTCAAGATAAGTTCACGAACAACATTTTCAGACATAACCTCTTGAGTTCACGGACTCAAACTAACCGGTTGAAGTTAAGAAACTCCAGCAGAATTTCTCGGGATGAGAACTTCCGTCAGTTCGCGGACTGCACCTGAGCTTTAACTTCAGGAGATATTATCGGGTTCGAGAACTTATGCCAGTTCGCGGACTGAGTTGCTGCTCACGTTCCGGTTCAACTTGATCAACAAAGTTTGCAAACTTCGGTTCAAGTGTTAAGGACTTATACATATATGTGTTGCCACAATAATGTTTATATCCCACAATGGTTATATAGTCTAAACTCTCATTTCAATCATTAAAACATTCTCAGAGGGCGTTATATAGTTGTTATTCACAAACTATTTTTCGTCAGAGCGATTTACAAAGTGATTGAAACTTAACATGACTTTCGTCACTAGGCAAAGATGAACTTATCTAAATCAAAAGCTTTACCAACACCCATTTCGAGAAATAGATAAGCGAGATATACTCAGCTCGAAATGTCACATGTGCATATTCTTAGTCTATATAGTAAAACAACTTTTGTCTCAAGATAGGAGATAGATTAGATAGACTTTTGAGTGATAGATAAGTTCAAGTCTCCACATACCTTTTAGTCGATGAAGATCCACTGGTTCCTTGAGTAGTCCTTAGTCTTGTATGATAATCGCCATGGAGTTCTTGAGCTCAACTAAACTTTCTATCCTAGTCTGAGACCTTAGCTATATTAGACTAGAAATCAAGAATTTATAGTTTGATCACTAAGATTGACAATGCTTGAGATAGCAACGCATACGAGTTTGACCGAGCAGTGCTCTAACGATGACGATCACTTACAACTTCCCCAGGTCAAAACACGATTCTACCACGTGAAGAAATTCCTAGAAGATTTCTAGAAAACTATCATATCAACAAAGTCGCCATAAATTGATTGCTCAGACACATTCATAGTTCTGCTATTCCTAGAAGGCGTACACTGTTCTTAATTTTGGTTACCATCTCCCAGAAGAAAGACAGATCTAGATAGATGATTCGTCTACCCAAGTTCGCATGAATCCTTGTCAAGACACTTATTAGAGTCCGAACAACATCTTTATCTTGTGCAGGAAGACACATGCGGCCAGTACCTCGATATGATTCTCTACGGACTTCTCCAACTCATAGAGTATTGCTTTCCCACCTTGAAGACTCAATCTCATGGGTCTTATTTCATTTTCAAGCATCGTGAGTGAATGAAAATCCCTATTCATATAAAAAACTTGGGACTGACGAAGAACTATGTATCTTTGTGACTAACATGAGGGGGCTCAAACATCCAACTCCTAGATGAAGACTCTTACACCATTAACTCAGAGATACCGGGTGCAAAACAAATTGGTAGAATTCAAAACACTTCAAGTAAGAGACTTGTCGGTAGAGGTGTATGAACGAGAATCAGATATCATGTTCGATCCTCAGCTCCCACGGCCGACCCTCGGGCACAAGCACTCAAACCCTTGATATCAAACAAATAATTACAGGATGATATCACATGGGAATGAACTCAATCCCATGACAGAGATACCAAAATACTTCTACAAGTCAAAATCAGGTTTTATCGCATCCAGAGAAGGACTCACTCATCTAGGATTTCCATCACGATCAAGCAAGCTGGGTTTTACAAAACCCCATATAAGGATTTTAAAAAGGAAGCATGTATCGGGATTACCCCAATGCGTTATAATTGTTTCTCTCCTCGAGATTCACGGCTGAGACAAACTAGGGTTCGCGGTGGGCCAAAAAGAGTTTATGGCTTATTTTCGCTCAAACGGCCATATACTTCATCTAGCCAACTCGAAAAACTGGGAAAAATGGGTTGAGGATTCGAGAACGTGCCCTTGATAAAAAAAACTATTCGTCTATGTATCTCCTACCATGTGTTAAAAAGGGCATGATGTTTCAATACACGATCCAAGAGATATCATCTAAACACTTGAAGGAATTGTTGCTAAATAGATTTAGATTCCGAGTTCAACTTCATACAAACATATCACTGGAAAAACAACCTCCAAATCCTAATTTTTCTCCAATAGATGAAGGTTGTGTCTTTACTTTTTGATAGTTTGGATTAACCAAACTAAGGAAATTATAGACAAAATAACTCTCACTGGAGAGATTAAGCCCTTGGTCCTCAAGGTACCCATAACCAAGATTTCTAGTATACGCCCCCGCGAGACACCGCTGGTTGTGATACCATGATTCCTAGCACATATCCTCGACGAGATACTGCTGGTCACGTAGGTTCGATAGAGCATAAAATTCCCCGACAGACTTATGAACCAGAACAATCACAATTCCAGTATGTCTCCGCGAGATGCGGCTGATTGTGATGCCATGATTTTTAGTATACATCCTCGCGAGATACTTCTGGTCATGTAGGCTTTTTAGATGCGTAAAAACGTCTCCGGTGGACTTATGACCCAGAGCGAAAACATATGTGTCTCCCGTAAGTACGACTCACCCTATTTGAGATCAATAACTAATTCCTAGTACATTATCGCGAGATACACTGGTCATGTCTTCTCTAGGATCTGACTCGACTTAATGAGGTTTTCAAATAATTCCTAAGACATCCCCATGAGAAACGCTGGTTATTCTGCCTCAGGGTCGGCCCTTTCAACGGACTCCTAGAATATCCTTTCGAGAAACACTGGTCTTGTTGGCCCCATCGTATGGACACATAGTTGATTCCTAGCACATCTCTGCAAGATATGTTGGCCAAAGACAAGTGAGCCAAATTCTCGCAGAGATATTAATCGGGCGTACAAAGCCCTTTCTCTCTCTTCAAGAAGAGTTCCAGCTGACCACAGAGAGATTCGTATCCGTCAAGAAAATCTTCATAGAGATACATCTGTCCTTAAAATCTTGGAGAGATTCACATCTATGTGCAAAATCTCAGAGAGATTCACATCTCTCCACAGACTCTCAGAGAAATTCAAATCTCTCGGGAAATCTCAGACAAGGATAAATATTCTCCATGATAGGAATGAGCCTCATGAAGGAATCGAGTCTCTTTTTCAGACTCTCCACACAAATTCTGAGGCATCTCATTCCTTTTCACGTGACTCATCCTAGTCATTCTTACAGATCATATAAATATCTCTCGTTCTTGGCCAACACAGCTAAAGAGACTCTCAACACATCATCACAAAGGCTGACTCAGCTTCACATAAATGGGGGATAACAATTAGGGTTTTGTTCTGGAGGTCTAAGACACGTGTGAGAAATACCCTACTTATTTCTCACCGCAGAAGAGGGTAAAGGCGGTGGAATAATGAGATAAACTTACCCTAGTTTATCTCTAACTATTCATGAAGAGACGGGAGAATTGCTCTGTACGGCATGGAAAACAATCCTTATCTTTACCGACCTGAGATTAGACAATTCATCTATAAATAGGTCCTCTATTTTTCCAAGCTATCACAATCTTTCTCATAACCTCTCATAGCGATTCTTTTTCAAATTCTAGAATTCTCTGATCACTCTCTTCATTTGCTTCCCTCCATAAGACCAGCCCTAAACCTCTTCCCCGCGACTAAATAAGCCTTTGAACGGCCATTGTGCGCGGTTTAGGCAGAGACTATTCGTGCTCAACCTCCCATAACTCACTTTCAAATACCCTAGAATCCCACTTTTAACCTCTCTCATATTTTAGGTTACTACACTACCAATACTGCTTCTAACTGTAGACATATATTGACATTGTTATCAATAAGGATATGTTATGGGTTAAGTGGGTTCAGGAAAATCTAAATAAAGGCAAGGGTTTTTAGCATCTTAAGATCTCTGTGGATGATTTTTGGTATTGGCGACGTATTCTGGATCATCGGAAAGCGGGTACTAAATTTGTTATGCACTTAATTGGTAATGGGAAGAGCACAGAGCTAAAGGATCGATGTATTCCACAAGGTAGCCTCCTTAGTCTGTTTCCCCCTCATTTTGTATATGACACCGACCACCAACTTGATGCTACTGTTGGTAGTTATTTATGAAATAATGCATACATTCCTAGGAATTGCTTCATTTCATGGGAGGATCTTCATAAAGGTCTTAAGACTAGTTTTAAACTTTTTTTCTTGGGGCGTGGGTGAAGACCATGTCTGTTTGTTCTGAAATTTAATGGTTGAAGATGATTTACACCTATTGTTTAAATGTTATTATGTTGTTACTATTTGGAGCAAATTGATATGGCTTGTAGGTCTGATACGTGTGTCTCATTCTGACAGGGAGAGTCAACTTCAGTGGTGTGCATAAGTTTAGAGGGGACATCTCTATTTGAATCATTCGTAAGTTAGCCTTCAATGTTTATATCTACCGCATTTGGGGTTAGAGAAACCGAAAGATATTCACCAATAAAGCGATGCCAACTACTGTTCTTTTACAGATAATTAAGGAGGATGTGAGGCTAAAGTTGGACTTTGTTGATACTTTAATGTAAGATAATATGCAGAATAGAGTCATCTCCTAGATTCTACCATCCTAATAATAAGATAAATATTTCTTGGGTTAAACCAATGACTGGTGAGTTTGTTATTAATATTTATGGTGCTTTTAAGGGTGATGGTACCTAGTTTGGATCCATCGCAAGGGTTGATAAAGGTGAGCCAATTGGTGCTATGACTGGCAACTCAGAGCCAGTATTTGTTATTGTTCATTAGTTTTAAGGAGCTGAAGCTGGTCTCAAGATAGCTTGTTATTATGAAGGGGGATTTGAAGGTTTCTTTGCGTATGAACTCTAAGTTGGATGTGTCGTTCTTATCTAAACCTAATGTTGTGCCACCTTGAACCTGCCATCATATTTGGGCATCCTCTAAGGACCCGAGAATAGTTTTCATGCATATTTTTTTGCTTGTTATTCCTTCAGTGAAGCCAATAGAACAGTTGATGTCTTGGCCAATGCTTCCCATTCTGACAGCTTTCAAGAAATTGATCCAAGTGACTTTTCTTATGACTTGAAAAATATTGTACAGGAAGACGAAATGAGGAAAATCTACATGAGAAACTCTATCAGTAAAGGATAGTTTTGTTGGTGTCTTATGCCTTGGTCTTTGTGGTTTTGTAGTGAGTTGGTTTGGCTTTCTTTTCCTTTATTTTTTATATTGCTTGTAATGGTTGGGGTTCCCTTAACCACCTTTATTTTCCAAAAAAAATTAAAAAAATTACGAATCCAAATCATTACAGAAAATGGGCTGAACCAAGTTCACAAAATTGTCATACCTTAAATTTAGTTTTAAGCAAACATGTGATAATTTCATCACAGTACTGTAAATAATCATTATACAAAAAAATATCTGGGAAAAAAATAAAGGCAGTGACTAAATACAACCCACTCTAGTGATAAATACAATTATGTTGGTCTATTAGAAACCTTATTTGATATGGGTAAACAATATCTATCTTCTTCGTCTGCCCCACAATATTTGCAGACACGAACCATGTTTTTTTTTTCCTGATCGGTCATGTTTTTTCCATCACAGTTGTCTATTTATCATATTAGCTTAAACATCAGGCGATTCAACCTTGTTTAAATCCCATGAACATACTTGCTAGCTTTGATTGATTCAATTGGATCCTTCAGTTGCAGCCTTTTCTCAAGAACTTTTTTGAATTTGATTTGATTTTTTAAATAGTTTTGATTTTTTCTCATGAAGGTTCTGATCTTGAAGGGGGAAATCGAAATCTACAGTGGCAACAATCGCATGTCTTATGGTGGCGAAGAATCTTTGTTTACTTATAAATTATATATATACAACACACTTTGTTAAAGAATCTTTGTTTACACGATTTGATCGAGTTGGAGTACTGATAAGATTTTGGGGATTATGAATTATTTAGGACAAAACTAAAACCTACTAAATATGAGAAGATAAAGTTAAGTTTTGTGCACTTACTTCAATGAGGTTTATAACGTTTTAAAAGGGTTGCATTTAGTATTGTGTGGGTTGTATTTAGTCACTGCCAAAAGAAAATATAAGATTTGGATTTACAATGGACAAGTGAGATAGCAAAAGTAAGAAATATTATGTTATGAGCTACAAAATAGAGGGGTGTTTATGATTGCTTAATAATTTGTTCATTAATCGATGCTTATTATCTTTCTCCCTCTCTTCTTTTTTCTCTTCCCTTTCTAGAAAAACTCTAGAGCCGTTAAATCTTTCTTGCTTAGATTTGGTCCTTTTAGACTAGATCTGAGCAAGGATTTTTTTTTCTTCTTTCTTTTTAAGTTTTAGGTGATGATAATATCCTTCAGTACTTCAAATTCCGTGGTTTCAGACATGTGTAAAAAAATATCCTAATAAGGATTATTATCAAGGAAATAATGCCTTTATTGTTTCCCTTGAGGACATGCCTGGTGAACATGTCTTTGAAGACTACATGGAAAGTTCAGTTTTTATAGCAGAAATATATATGGATTCTAGTCTTGATTCAGATGATGAGTCGGACGAGGTGATTCTTGATATCTTTAGAAAGAGTGAAGAACTTCACCAAGAAAATCTTCAACTGAAGAAAAACTGACAAACACATGTGATAAATCAAGTGAAAAATCAAGAGCTTGGCAAACTCAATGAGAATTTCATTAAGACCATATCTCTTAAGAAAAAATATATTGATACACTAAAGAACAAAGGCTCTCCGAAAGTTCTGATAAGATCTCGGTTATGCTCTTTGTTCAAAATTTCTTTGGAAATACTAGCTTTATCGAGTTTAATGGTAACACCTTTTATACTAAAAATAATACCTTTATTCTTGCAGAATCTAATAAGGATGATGAGAAAAATCTTAGTGGTAGTAAAAGAACCGAACCCCAAGGAGAAAGCCTCACTATATATTGTTCCTTCTATGGAAGTAATGGACATGTTCAAAAGAAATATTAGAGATTCAAAAAAAATAACATTGATTTCCAGTCTATTAAAGTCAAGTCTCAGACTAGGATATAGTATGGTAGTTGAGTATCAGACATCACTAAATAACCCTTGAAGATTGAAGACTGGAGAAAAAACGAAGATATTTGGAGAACTTGATCAGTGATCGGGAAGAATCTGGTATGTCAGGTAGGTCAGCTGGATAAACCGGTACTGAGGATATAGCTTCAAGACTAGGTGCATTTGTTAGTCGAGAAATTGAGGTTTTTTTTGTTAATACAAATTGTTTTCATAGATTTCAACAGATTTAGCTTCAAGACTATGTCATATGATTTTAATAGATTTAATATTAAAAAGATTTTTTTTTGAGTCAAGCTTGTCTCGATAAATTTCTCGAAATATGATTCAAGCAAGGATGTTCTTAGATCCTTAACAATATTGGTTAAAACCAATTTATTGTTCATGAATTATTTTCGTCTCAAGTTGATCATTTGAAAATTTCCCAAGCAGTGATATTTATTATCTATAGCCATTGGAAATTCTTTTCGGATTAAAAAAAAAGTATGGCCATTGGGAATGTTCTGAATTGTATAAAAAGAGTTTTCTGAACATACTGAATTATGGACACATGGTAGGTATACATACCTGCTACACGTACCCTAGTGATATGAGTTCTGGAATTGGAAAAAAAGGACGCATACCGAGTACGCGTACCCCATGGTTCTGAGTTCGGGAATGCGGGACGTATGTTTACCCTGTATGCGTACCCCTGGGATATGAGTTTGTGAACGGACAATTTATGCATATCCGATATGCGTACCCTTACAGTATGAGTTCGTCGGATTTCCATGGTTATGTATATTAGGTACGCATACCTACCCAGTTTTGAATAAGCAGAAGCTCGGAAACTGTTTTAACAAACATGTTTAGCTTTACTACAACTCTCATAAACACTTCCAAGACAACTCTGTTCATTAAATCACTCTGTGTTTGTGAATCATAATTTAACTCTTGAGTGTTAATGAACACCACTTATGCTTGTAAATTCATTAGGTATACTTGCCAACATGAACTATCATTTCACATGGTCCCGGAACCCTGGACCATAATGTATATTCTTCTGTATAATAAGA
The DNA here is from genome assembly GCA_023529315.1 of Papaver bracteatum. Lineage (NCBI taxonomy): Eukaryota > Viridiplantae > Streptophyta > Magnoliopsida > Ranunculales > Papaveraceae > Papaver > Papaver bracteatum. The sequence continues at coordinate 699,348 of JAJJWX010005377.1, read as the reverse complement.
ATTTTATCTAAACTAACAAAGTGTTTGCTTGGATCTCAAGTTATCTTAGCTTGAAGAGCTTAGAAAATCTACAAATAGTGAGACTCTTACAACAATATTTTTCAATCCTAGCACTTTTGTGTCCTAGTTGCTAAGCTAGAGTCGTCCTCTACAACCCGGGTTCTTCGTGAATTATATTCTAGGTTTCGACTTTGAAAACTTCATTTAGGGAATCATGAAGTTCGGTCAGGCTATCTTTTACCTGATAGTTCTTATATCCAGATCTTGTTTTTATTGATATTGAGGTTTTTGTAATCCAATATTAGGAACAAGATAGATAGAAATCACAAAGTTCTCTTCGTCCCAAACTTTGTGATTCCTCAAGATAGATATCTAAACTCTTCTTTGATTTGTTTATATTGTTCTTGAGAGGTGGTTAGTAATCCAGGCTTCTCAGCTAACTGAGTGTAAGTGTTCTGGATTCGTGAGGTTTGCTGGACTTTATCTATTACAAACAAATTTCCAAACCTAGATGGAAAAATCAAAAGAGCAATCAAATAGGGTTATCTATTAGAGGCAGATTGGTATCAAAAGTCTTCATTGAGGTTGAAATAACTCTTAGATCGTAAAGGACACCAGTTAAGGAAATCAAATATACAGAATCTTGCGAAGTTCAAAAGGCGTAAGAAATGTTGGAATTTTTAGTTAAAATTATTAATTGAGTGAAAATTTATTTTGAAAGTTTAAACTCCAAGATATGTGTTTGGGTTATGCTTTTTCACCATAAGGTACCTATTCATGAATAGGTGTTATGGAGAGTCACCATTGGCCATGGAGAGTCACCTATTAGTGAATAGACACCTTGTAGAGTCACCATTGACTCTATATAAACCCATCTCTTAGTTTTGTTTTATATGAGTTTTTTCACAAGTTTTTGAGAAGCAGAAAACAAGTCTTTATGTCAAAGATTCAGAGTCATTTAAGAGCACAGTAATTGTCAACATTCGCTGGCCTAAAAGTATTGTAGTGCTACTTACTATAAGGCGTGATCATTGTATCTTGGAAGGAAACATCCGTAAAACCGTGAGCACCGTATGCGGGGATGAATTGTCTTTTAGGAAAGAGGATTACCTCGCCTCGATCAACCAATTCGATAAGTATTTCTAACTCTCTTCTTTTTAGTATTTTGTTTATAGCATGAAAGTGATTCCCGAGAAACCGAAACCGCATATTATTTCCAACAATCTTAAAGACAATTCTTTCTTTGTAGTTTCGGTTTGATAGAATCATTGTGTGGTATACGCCTCTTGATGTGATAACGTGATTAGTGATGCATATTCATTCACTATGAAGTATTGGGTTGACATCCTCTTGTTTCCATGCACTAATTATTTTTGACTGTTATAATTGCATGCATGAAATGTTGGTTTGTATCTTTCCCATTAAACTTTCTGTTCTCGATGGATGTTGATAATGGTTATTGTTGGTACACTAATCATTTTCGCCATCACCAATAGATGCATGAATTTCCTTCTCTTGATTATGATAGGCTTGATAGCACAATAATATATAGGATTTATTGTGAGTGCAAGGCAGACATAAATAATTGCGCTACTTCATTGTTCGTCAGTTCGATTAGTAACAGAACAAACATGTCTCTTGGTAATTCAGTTTTATAAGTATTTATGTGTGCATGCCTTTAATTTATTGTAACCGTTTACAATATTTTTCAGAAGATTAGTTATAGAGAGACATCTCTCCTCAAGAGACACGTCCCTGGATCCATCTCACATGCAGGTTTGATTCTGTTTAGAAGATGGGGATACTTATCGTCTCGGATTTCCTTTTCTCGGCAATTAGGAATACAACAACAGTACCCTTCCTTTGATTAAATCACGAAAACTATTTTTTCTGTGTGTCGAAAAAACTTTGTATGATGATGTCGCTTACCAGAAACAGGATTCATTAATGCATTCCATTGTCTAGATTTGGATATAAAAATTATTGATCACTAAAGATGGCGAAAAACTATCAGTAACATATCCAAAATTGAACCATCGGTAATGAGGTTCACATGGGCAGGAATTTGACGGTGTACACTCGGAGGAGTGATATACTAATTCTTGTAACTAGTAATAATTTCATGATTTAATGGTCATGAAATATTGGGAGAAGGAATGCATCCGTGAGTTTTAATGGAAATCCAAATTAATTGGGTTTGTAAAAAGCATGGTTGTACATGAGTCGTTCATGTATGAACTTTCCTCGGTGTATAGTGAAGTTTTGGTTTGCAAAACAAGAATATCTTTCCAGTTTCATGACATTTAAGAATAACCATGAAATGTGGGGAAAGTGTGTGGTTATGCTTTTTCTCATCCGTCTGTACTCATGGAGTCATGATCAACGGTTGGTTGATTAGTAATCAAGAGTTATTCTTTTAATTAACTAGTATGGTTTTGAATTTCGTTGGGATTGGGATTAACCTTTCAGTCAATGGAGATTCAATAAAAAAAATAAAACGATCCATACATGCATGTGGAAATTAAAGATACCCACTGTGAATTCCCATGGACGTATGAATAATTAAAGTCTGATTATGTTAATCGGCTACGGTGGTATGCCTAGTACTTCCTTGGCATTGGCTTGGGCTAATAGTAGTTTAATCAGGCCGGATATAATGGAAACCGCTGACTATTTAGAATATTCAATTAGTTTTGAATCTGGTTTCCAAGTTCGGATTTTGATTTTGGCACCAATTTTGCTAAGAAAAAAAAAAAGAAAAAAGGCGAAGTGATTGATGGATTTTTAAAACCAGTAAGCCACAAGACTGTGGGGGTGGTTTTCGTATAACGAGAGTGTTATGATGATAAATTCCAAAATGTGGGGTGTCTATAATGGTGTTATGGTAAGTTTCTTTGAATACAAGGTCAACGTAATACCATAAAGCAATTGTTCTCAAATGCGCGCATCTAAAAGAAATAATGTTTGAGAATTGTATCAAGCCGGCAAATGATACAAATTCTAGAGAGAGCTTATAATTGCATCATCGAGGGGAATGGGCTTATAGCCTTACTAAAGAGTGAGTTGCAGCGGTAACCCAACCTAAGCGATTGGAGATCCCATGGTCTAGGTTCAAAAGGGCAAACTAAGTTGTGACGAACTCGCCAGATAACACTGAAAGAGATTTTCTCTTTCCCATTCCTATGATAAGAGTCAGTGTTGCCCGTCACGTAAGAGGTTGAGATTTTCTCTTAATGATTCCTATAGCTTAGTCTAACTAAGAAAAGTATGGAAGGATACTTTCAAATAGGATATCACCTATATGAGTGAAAAGTGGGGCTGCTTCTATGATAACTTTAAAGGCTAGGTTAATCTAGAGCACTCATAGAATTCCAAGAACGTTCAGGGCCGAAATGACCACAACCGAGAATTTGACGATTATAAGAAGATGTAATGTGTGAGATTTATTATATCGATTTACATCAACGGCTGACATTTCAATTACATCGCGTCCACTGATTGGCTAGTAAATCCAGTAGATTTTCACTAGGTTTGGTTCAAAGCCAAAAGCTACCATTTACCGATGCATTATATTTTCTGCTTGTGCTCTTAAAAGTTTGTAAGTTTTGTTGAGTTAGTATTTTCACTCATGTGGGGGATTGTTGGAGTTTTTAGTTAAAATTATTAATTGAGTGAAAATTGATTTTGAAAGTTTAAACTCCAAGAGATGTGTTTGGGTTATGCCTTTTCACCATAAGGCACCTAGTCATGAATAGGTGTTATGGAGAGTCGCCATTGGCCATGGAGAGTCACCTATTAGTGAAAAAACACCTTGTAGAGTCACCATTGACTCTATATAAACCCATCTCTTAGTTTTGTTTTATATGAGTTTTTTCACAAGTTTTTGAGAAGCAGAAAACAAGTCTTTATGTCAAGAGTCAGAGTCATTTAAGAGCACAGTAATTGTCAACATTCGCTGGCCTAAAAGTATTGTAGTGCTACTTACTATAAGGCGTGATCGTTGTATCTTGGAAGGCAACATCCGTAAAACCGTGAACACCGTATGCGGGGATGAATTGTCTTTAAGGAAAAAGGATTACCTCGCCTCGATCAACCAATTCGATAAGTCTTTCTAACTCTCTTCTTTTTAGTATTTTGTTTATAACATGAAAGTGATTCCCGAGAAACCGAAACCGCATATTATTTCCAACAAGAAATACAACTGCAGTTGAATTATCATCCACTTCTAAATTGGGCGGCCATAAGCAGGTCTGCTGGGCGGAGGCAGGCCCTGGTAGTAGTCCTAAAAATCTAAAATTACCCATCTGTTTGCTCCCGGACCTAGCCGGCTTAAATTTCTTTGCACGTCGCAATTTAACTTTTCGATTGACTTTTGAATCTGTTACCAAAGCAAAACCGGTATTTTGATAAAAAGATCGAGTAATTTTTACGAAACGGGACGACTCCAAATATTATTTCCCCCAATATTGTAGAAAACTCAGAATAGCTCAGAATCAAACCTGAGCTCAAACATCACACACTTCAGTGAATAGTCGTACCAGATCTAAGGTAACCCCTCTATTGTTCATTCAATTTGACAATCTCGATTTCGATTTCATTTAATTGTTGATTAAGGTTGTTATTAACTGTTCTAATGTTTTGTGTAAACTGTTCCAATTCGTTGATCCTAATTAGGGTAGATCTAAATTTTTGTCTCAAAAGTTCTCCCTGTCTCTTCAGCTTAGAAACTCCATTATCTCCCACGAAAACCACAATTCAATCTGGATTTTTTGCGAATTAATCTTCTTTGTATGTATAGACAAACTCTAAAATCTGTAACAGCATTACCTTAAATTTTATATTTTGGGTTTGTACAGAGATGGGAGGTGAACTGAAGTACGAGATTGGACAGAATGCATACATCAAACTTGTTCTGCATGCATTGAAACACAAGACATCATCTGTTAATGGTATTCTCATTGGTCGTATCGGTAAAGACGATGTTATTGAGATCTCTGACTCCATACCTCTTTCTCACTCTCAGATTGGTCTTTTACCAGCTCTTGAACTTGCTCTAATTCAGGTATTTTAAAAATAACAAAAACAACTTGATTATATCCTTGTTTTTGTCATCTAGGGTTTGAAACTTATCGATTAATTTATTTGATTAGATAGAAGAGCATTATGGATCTCAAGGTATGAGTGTTGTTGGTTATTATCATGGAAATGAGAGGTACGATGATGTTGAGCTGGGAAATGTTGCAAAGAGAATTGGGGATCAAATTCATAAATACTTTCCTCAAGCTGTTGTGATTTTGGTAGGTTTCATGTGGATTGATTATATCATGCGTTTCGTTGATTATGCTAATTTATAAGTGAAGTGCAGTGTGTTATTATGATTCTTTTCAAATGCTTCTAGATGATATGTTGAGTTTGTATACGATTTCAGTTGGATAATAAGAAGCTGGAAGCTCTTCCAAAAGGGAAAGGCTTGAGCCCAGTTGTCGAGGTTAGTCTTTTTTCAAATATCTGAACTTATCTATTGTCTATATAGTATGTGCCAGTTAGTATCAGCATAGAGATAACTTCTAGAGTCATATGCCATTTTCCTTCTCTGGTTTATAGAATTTAATGAACCAGCATCTGATTTTTCTTCAAGTTTTCATGTTTTGAATTTCTCTGTTTGTATACAATACTGTATTCCTTTTTAAAAAAAATAATAATAATATTGGTACGTGGTAGTTGTCGTATAAGATGAGTGAGTGCCATACTCAAGGATGAACTTTCTAGATATTGATAACAATTACCAAAGCATGCACAAGTCTGTGTATGTTGTGTTGTTGTGTTTGCAGTTGGATAGGTCTATCTAAATCATCTATTACTTGCTTAAATACATTGGCTATGATATAACTGAGCTGTGGATATTTTTCTTGGAGCAGTTCTACACAAAGGATGCATCTAAAACTTGGAGGCAGGGTGGTGGATCTGATGGAGGTGGTCGACTGACCATCAGGGAGCCGTCATCAAACATAGTCTTGCTAGACTATATTTCATCTGAGAAATGGCAGGAAGTTGTTGATTTTGATGATCACCTTGATGACATAAGCAAGTAAGAAAGAATGAATCCAGCAATCTGTTACCTTTCATATTGTGCCACAGGTTGTTCTTTTGTATCTAATTGTTGATGATGAATTATATTGTGTTGCAGGGACTGGTTGAATCCTGGTCTGTTCAAGTAATTTGCAGTTGGTACTTTAAGCAGCAGTAGTCTTTGCGTATTTTCTAGTTGATCTACACAACTTTGTTTTCTATCTTTGTTCTGATTGCATTTAGAACTTAGAATAGCTCAACTAGGCTACTTCCAATTTTATATACCGTGTCTTGTTGTTTCTTATTGTGAAGTAAGAAACTTCCTTAAGGAAACTCCTTAATGTGTTTCCAGATGATCTTGAAAGCTTTTAGGAGTGGTTTGCAATTTTATTGATTTTAATTTATGGTCTGTTTTCGATATTTGAGATAGTGATTACCCTGAGCTTGAATTGGAAGTTTTCAGTTTAAATTTAATGCCTCTTATTGAGTTGCATCCGCGGTCAAGTTTGAATCTTACGTTTTGACAAGTTAACATAATGAAGTTCAGTAGAAGTATGCAATTCAAGAAGAGGTTGTATAATTTGCCAAGTTTTTTTTTTTTTATTGAAAAATTTAATTTATTTAAAATCAAATAGTGTTTACATAGTGTAGACATTTTACTACAACCTACATCCAAAGGATAGAAATCTTCTACTCATGCAAATGAAAGTATGGACATGACGATAGACACAAGGATATACGTGGTTCGGTATGATTACCTACGTCCACGGGGGTAAAAGGATGAATCTTATTACTTCAAGGTGTTACAATGGTGTTGCTCTCTCAAGTGATCTCACTTACAAAGTGAACTAGCTCTCAACTTTACTTTTTTTTTTTTTTGATTCCAGGTCTTTCTCCTCCCAATATATCCTAACTTCTTTTGGATACAAGTTCTTCTATTTATAGGGGAGGCTACATACAACCAAACTAGGGTGTTGGACACAACATATCTAACTTGAAGTCCTGTCATTGGGCCCGCCTGCGTCGTCCCTTCTTCCGTCGCTATGGCCGATGTGCTTTGATCCCTTTGTAGTCCCTTGTCCGAGGCGATCCGTTCGGGTGTTCTCTTGGTGCGATGTCGCCCTTCCAACCTGTCGCCCTTGCATCTGGCCGATATGACACGTATCTTTTTATCCCTTTGACTACCACTCCTTGGTTGACCCAATACATCTCGTCTGCCAGCTTTGTCAAAGGCATGAGGTCGAGTCTTGTCCGACAGCTGTAGAGTGATCACGCCCGATTCACGTGGCTCCTTAAATTTCGCGCCTTCCAGCCTCTATCATGTGCTTCTCGTCTCTTCATGTTTGGGTACCTCATAGCTTGAGATGTTGCCACCTAGCCCTGGGGATAATTTACACCTACATTTATGCCCCTTCTTTCGCTCGTGTGGCAGACACGAGTGGAAGAAAGTCGTCCCCGCTTCCCACGTCCTCGTTCATGCCGAGATTTCCGCCATGCAGTCCCCCATTAACTCCACTTTATTACACCAACCGGCGCCGGTTACAACTTCTCTTCTTTAAATAGTCCAACTCATATTCTCTTTCTTCTTCTTCACCATTTCTTTTTAGCCTCCAGACGCTGCAACTTTTTCTTCGAGATTCTTCATCATCTTCTACCTCAGTAAATCCTTGTCTTCTCGATTTTCTTCCTTCATCTCTTCATCTCCGAGTGCTACAGTGGCTGCAGTTACATTTTCGTCGTCCCAACCTCCTTTATCGATTTCCGAGTTCTGTACTATTCTCGTTCATGGCTTCTTCTCCCTCGATGACTGAGAAAAGGTGCGTGGATGATGTTTTTTCTGAGAATGATGTTTTTTCTGAGAATGATGCTTTTTCCCTTGCTTCCCTGTTTTCGTTTGATAGTCCCTCTAAGTACGATGATCGCGCCATGAAATCTATCTTTCCTGATGATTCCCCTTCTATTTCGTGCAGGTCCGAGAAAAGGGTGAAAGATCTCTCTGATGAAGAGTTCATTGAGCAGTTGAAAGAGAAGCACGATCTTCAAAGTTACGAAGTTACCCTGATCTCGGGCCAAAACAGCCTCTTGAAGAAATCTGACATGGATAAGTATGAGCAGTCGGCTGATTGCGTGGTCATTACTCAGGGTCAGCTAGAGCTAGGACTTCGTCTCCCTTTGTACAACCCTGACAGCCCTTTTTATTATGAGGTTCTCTCCCAGCTCAAGCCTTATCGCGCCCTGGCTCAATGGACTGACAACACTTTTCGCATTATGGATGAATGGAGAGCTCGCCGAGATGGTCACGGTTTTACCTCCGAGTGGTCGATCTACAAGCCCGAGCACGCTCCAGAGTATACTGTTGCCAATTTCCTTGCCAACTATCGAGCTGGTACTTCAACCAATGGTGATCTTTCCGGTTTTGCTGCCAGTCCCCATCGTCAGAGAACCATGCCCAAGGGTGTTAAGAGGATGATGCTGGATGCTGATCCCATGGGCCAAGGTTCTAACAGGCGACCCTGTCACACCAATGATCCAATCTATCCCCGAGTTCCGCTCCTTGTCCGAGGTCCTATTTTACATGGTAGCTTTCTGTCGCCTTCATTTCCGGCCAAGCCCTATCATTTCTGGGTAGTTAACGACGACAGGGCCGATAAGGTATGTGTCTCCTTCTACTTTCCTCAATTTATAACTTGTTGGTTCTTACACGGGTTGGTTATTTGTTGTCGTTAAAGCCTCGGGGCGACTCTACCAAGGCTTCCGCATCGTTGAGGAAAAAAGGTACTAGCACAAGGGTTGAGAAGACCAGGGGAAGGTAACAAACAAAGTGTTTTTATTATAAGTACATGTACTTGCCCATGTTTTTTTGCCTTCACATGTTCTGACGAGAATCCTTGTGCAGAAATTCCCTAGGCGTGATGATGATGAAGACGATGTGGAGGAGATTGACCCTTAACCTCTTAGACGTAATCCTCATAGGGGAAAGCATGTTGTTGTTAAGCCACAGCAAAGGCAGAAACCAATCTTCAATATCCCCGATGAAGATGACATATTCGGCGAGGATTTCTCGGATGACAAGAGCGATGGGAAGGAGATGGGCGAGAATGTTGGTCCTGAGGTGGTCGTTAATCCTGAATTATCCGACAAACAAAAACCCCTGAAGGCGCCCGAGCTAGGAAATACTGTTAATGCTGAATCGGAAGTACTTCATCGTCTGCCCCAGATTACTGGTGGGTCCTCGTCCGGTGTTGAAACCTCTTTTACTGTCTCTGGCCCTATCATGAATTCTATTGGAGCGCTGACTTCGGTGCGTATACTGATAAGCAAATGCTTGCTGCCGTGCCCTTGTATGGAGATATAGCTCAGACTCTTAATACAGTGGTGAGTGACTCTGCCTGTTTGGGTGAAGCCTTGCCCTTGGTTTATTCCTTGTCGTCGCCTACTATTCTAACTTGTTTACTTGTATCATATTCTTAATCGGGTACGGTTGGATGCCGCCAATCGTCTTAGGGAAAGGCAGCTGGTGGAATCTCTCCAGCTTCAATTGCATATCGAAAAAAGTCGCGCGCGCGAGCTAGAAATCAAACTCGCCGATGCCCAAGGTATGCTATAATTCCATAGTCTTAGCTTAAGTTGATTGAGTTTATCGTGCCAGTATCCTGAGTCGGGTATCCTTCTTCTAGCCGAGATAGCTAGTATAGGTTTAGATGCTTCTTCGGAGTTTAGGATTATGAAGAGGAAGTGGGATATCGAAAAGGATTTAGTGGAGAATCTTTATCGGCGAATTGCGAATAAGGATGGTAAGATAGATCGCCAGGCCGGTGAGATCGAAGAGCTTCAGGATGAATTAGATCGCTATCGTCAGTTTGAGTATGCCCATGAAGAAATAGACAATTTACGGGCTCACTTGGGTTCTTCCCAACGCCTAGATGCTGAAAGACCTCTTTGGTCACGAACTTATAGCAACGGGTAGATGCTTTACAATTGCAGAACCGAGACCATCATGAAGATCGCCGACGAATACTGAGGGATAAAGATGTAATGGCATCGACATTGCTTGTTGCTGCTCGCCCCAGCTGAATCTGCCTGAGACACTCCTGCTCTCTTTCTAAGGCTTCCTGGTACTCAGCTTGTTGCCTTGTTCTTTGTCTCTGGGCCTGGGCTTCAATTGCTTCCTCATCGTCCTCTGTATCGGAATCTATGAGGCCATTAATTTGGTCAACTCTCCTCTGGGTCAAGATGACCTGGTCCAAAGGTAGGGTGTCATCATCTCGCCCGAGATCCACTCCCTCATTAACAGTTGGCATGCCTCGTGCTGCTGCCCTAGATTCCTCGAGTGGTGGTTGTCGACTGCCTTCTTTCCTCGGCCCTGTTACCCCTGTATGCATGTTTCTGCTAGTCACTGTACGATTCCTTAACATCCTTCCTGTCCCTGATGTGCTAGCCATCGGGTGTGGCGCGCGGTGAGCCGAGTGTCGTCCCTACCTACGTCAGCAAATACAAAGAACACCTTACTTTGACCTAATATTTGGGAAATAAACATTCAAAAAGGTGAAACAAATTCGACTGTCACAAAAACTGTCATTACGCCACAGCTCGCAGATATAAAGCCTTCTCCGGTTATCAAATGGGCTCTGCCTATCTACCATATTTTGACTTTATGCTGACTTCAGTACGCTACGTCGCTATCACTTCGTACGACGTCGCCTTCAGTACTTGACCTCCGTATTTAACCTACTTTGTCCTTCCTTCTATATGCTCCAAATCATTAAACTCATGCACATGATGATTGAACAGTACGGCGCATAAATCCAAAACTTAAGTTAAATTCCTATTGTTGTTATTCTCCTAAGATCTTACTATGGTTGTCTTCCCTAGATCTTCTCCAAAAACTTTCTGATGACTAGTTAACATCGTCGGGCAAGACACCTCAAGATCGTCATCTTGTTATGCAAAAAGACACCTTAGCTTTGACCTTTTGTCACTCCAAACACTCAAGCTCTATAGCATCGCAAGAAAACAGCTTATCAACCGCTAAAACTCGATCAATCATCAAAAACAAGTAGTCATCATATCAGCAGACTTTCAACCTAGCTCCGGAACTCCGTGTTGTTAGTCACGGTGAGCTTATGAAGACTTTTTGCTGATCAAACTGTTGGTGGGCGAAGAAATGATAACTTTACCATGCCTTGTGAGGACGCTGCTACTGCTGTAACTATGCATGTAAACTAAATGACTCGACATAACAACGATTCGGCCATCAGAGTTCATCCTAGCTTCAACTACAACACTTGAACGTGTATATAAGAGCTTTGGATCGTCTTTGAAGGTCTCCAAGGCAAGGTATCCGGAGATCTTAGTCGGGTCCCCTTAGTCGGCGCCAGAATGTAGATGCATTTTACTACAACCTACATCCAAAGGATAGAAATCTTCTACTCATGCAAATGCAAGTATGGACATGACGATAGACACAAGGATATACGTGGTTCGGTATGATTACCTACGTCCACGGGGGGTGAAAGTATGAATCTTATTACTTCAAGGTGTTACAATGGTGTTTCTCTCTCAAGTGATCTCACTTACAAAGTGAACTAGCTCTCAACTTTACTTCTTTCTTTTTTGATTACAGGTCTCTCTCCTCCCAATATATCCTAACTTCTTTTGGATACAAGTTCTTCTATTTATAGGGGAGGCTACATACAACCAAACTAGGGTGTTGGTCACAACATATCTAACTTGAAGTCCTGTCATCGGGCCCGCCTATGTCGTCCCTTCTTTCGTCACTATGGCCGATGTGCTTTGATCCTTTTGTAGTTCCTTGTCCGAGGCGATCCTTTCAGGTGTTCTCTTGGTGAGATGTCGCCCTTCCAACCTGTCTCCCTTGCATCTGGCCGATATGACACGTATCTTTTTATCCCTTTGACTACCACTCCTTGGTTGACCCAATACGTCTCGTCTGCCAGCTTTGTCAAAGTCCTGAGGTCGAGTCTTGTCCGACAACTATAGAGTGATCACGCCCGATCCACGTGGCTCCTTAAATTTCGCTCCTTCCAGCCTCTATCCCGTGCTTCTCGTCTCTTCATGTTTGGGTACCTCATAGCTTGAGATGTTGCCACCTAGCCCTGGGGATAATTTACACCTACACATAGTTTGCATCCTCATGAAGTTGATTAATAATTTCATCTGGATGAGCTAAAAGCCAAACACCGCTAATAAATTGAGTTCTAGCTAACTTAGAAAGAGAGTCTGCTACTTTATTTTTTATATCTAAGATTAAGTTGTGTACTCTCCAATCAATTTTGAGTGAAGCTCCCAAGACTGCGTCCACTACAAGCTTTGCATCCAGCTCAAAAATCACTTTCTCCATCTTTTTCTCTAATGTCCATTGCATTGCCTCCCATAAAGCTTTACTCTCAGCTTTCACTGGACTACTTTGATCCATGGTGCGTACCTGCAAAATCTCGACAAATTAGTCCAATGCCTCCAGTATTATTTTCTACAAGAAATGATCCATCAGAATTAATTTTAAAATAACCAGATAAAGGTGGCTGCCAATGAAGATTAATCATGTTTTGAGGAACAAGAAGTCTATGGTTTGTAGCTGGTTTGTAATCTAACAATACAAATTCTCTTATGTATCCCAGGATGATGCTTTCAGGGGTTAAGGTGACTCTTTTGAAGACCTTGTCACACCTAGCATTCCATATACACCAAGCTACAATTCTTATCTTATAAACTTCAGCTTCCTGGATCTGCATGTCTATGAGCTTATCAAACCATCCACATATCCAATCTGCTAGAATACTACTTTGCACAATATGCAGTCCCAGAACTGCAAACCAAACTGCCTTAGTTAAAGGACAGTCTAAAATAATATGATTAGCAGGTTCAATTTCATGAGAACATAAGGGACATCTGAAATCATCATCCTGAATCACTTCTAGCATTTTATCTCTTGTTGGCAGAATCTGCTTTACACATTTCCACATGAATTGTTTAGTTCTTGGAAGTATAGCTAATCTCCACAGTTTCTTTAAAATTCCCTGCATCCTTGTAACAACTGAGTAATCTCCATTTCTTTCTTTGAGCATTTTATTATAGGCTGACTTAACTGTAAATTTATCAGTTTTTTAAGAGTCCATACTAGCTTATCTTGTTGGGAACTGTGAGTAGAGATATTCAGAATTAAGGCAGCAGTGTGTGAATCAAATAGAGATATGATTAGACTTGAATTCCAACCATCATTATTTGCAGAGAATAAGTGATGGACATAAGTATAATCTTGAAAGTGGGAAGCATCATATTTAGGCTTTGGAGGAAGGTCCAGCTCAGGAATCCATCTATGATGTCATATCATGATTTTTTGCCCATTGCATACACTCCAGCAGCTATATATTTTGATGAAAAGTAGTTCAGAGATGATACTTTTCCATGCCTAGGTTGAATTATCATTATTTGTAGCATTGAAAATATTTCCATCTTGAAAGTATTTGGCTTGCAGAGAGGCAGAACATATAGAAGTAGTGTCAGGGCATAATTTCCATGCAGATTTTGCAAGGAGAGCTATACTGAATAAATATAAATCTCTGAAACCAAGACCTCCTTCTTCTTTTGGATTATTAACACTTCTCCAGCTTATGAAATGCTTACCTCTATTAGACTTCTTGTTTCTCAAAAAAAATTGTTGAATTGAGTTTAGTTGATCAATTGTATTATCTGGTAGCTTGAAACTAGGCGTATGGTGAACTTGGAATGCATTAGTTACATTCTTAATCATAACTGATTTACCAGCTTCAGACATATTTGAACCATTCCATCTTGAGAGTCTTTTTTCCATCTTAATAATGAGACTGGAGAAAGGGATCTTCTTGTTTCTTCCTACAAAGAAAGGAAGCCCTAAATATTTTTCTTCTTCAATGTTTAGTTGCCTAACTTGAAGTATTATACTAATGAGATGACAAGAATATGGACTCATGTTTCTGCTGAAGTAAACTGCAGATTTGTGAAAATTTATGAGTTGTCCTGAGCATGCACTAAAGTCTTCAATCTGCTGAAAAAGCTTGTTGGTTTGCATCTTATTAGCATTACAAAAAATTAGGCAGTCATCTGCAAACAACAAGTGATTAATTTTTGGAGCATTTCTTGATATCTTCATACCTGTTAACATATTCATGTTTTCACAATGATTCATTTTTCTTGAAAAAGATTCTATTGCAAGAATAAATTGATAATAAGATAAGGGATCTCCTTGTCTAATTCCTCTTGTAGGTTTGAAGGATTTAGAGGGAGATCCATTAACCACAATTTCCACCTGATAAGTACTGATACACTGCATATTGAGATGACAAAATTTACCACAAAAACCAAATTTTCTAAGCAAATCCATGAGGAAATACCATTCTAGTCTGTCAAATGCCTTTGATATGTCCATTTTAAGTGCAAGATGACCTGTTCTTCCTATTTTCCTCTTCATTTCCTTCACAATCTCTTGAACCAAACAAGAAATAATGTTTACCATGTGTTTTTTAAATCTTAGAGAAATTATCTTATAAATAAGCTTGTAGATTGTGTTGCAGAGAGCAATGGGCCTGAAATCTTCTGGATTATGAGCTGCATAACTGAAGAAGGATTGAACTGTTTTGCATACATCATCTTGAACTAGCTGCCACTGAGATTGATAAAATCCTGGTGGAAATCCATCAGGTCTTGGGGAGGTCCAGGGATCCATTAACTTTAAATCTTGGTGAATTTCTTGGTTTGAAGGAATGGAAATTAAAGATGCATTTTCTTCCTATGAGATGCAAGAAGGTATATGTTGCAGAAAATTTTCACTATCAGCTAGATTTGAAGGTGTGCTTATCTTCTTGAAATGAGAGACTAGAAGATCTTCTATACTGTTTTTATCTTGGCACCATGTACCATCTGGAGCTTGCAAGGAGTCTATTATGTTTCTAACTCTTCTTTGGTTTGCTCTAATGTGAATTTTTTTGGAGTTCTTGTCCATATCATTGTAATAATGATCTTTTGACTTCTGCCTATTAGAGGAAGCTTGTATTTCATTTAAAGAATCAATTTCCTTCTCAAGATTCAAAACCTCATCAGTGTTGTTGCCTTGTATATCTGCATGCTAAAGTTGAGCTAATTGTTGTTGGAGAGCTGTAATTCTGCCTTGAATATTCACATAGATGTTTTTGCTCCATTTAGATAAAATATGTCTAGTGTTAGACAATTTATCATTCATAATGAATGCTGAGGAACCTGGAGTATTAGATACCCAAGCATTCTTGATTTCATTCAAGCAAGTGTCATTTTGAAGCCAATGCTCAAAGAACTTCCAAGTTCTTGTAGAACCTAAAAAGTTAGTATACAAAGACAACATGATAGGGGCGTGATCTGAACCTTTTATAAGGAGATGAAGAAGTTTGGAGTCCGGGAAAGTAATAAGCCAATCATTATTAACTAAAGATCTATCTAATCTAGATTTAGTTCTTCCAGTTCCATGACTATTACTAGTCCAAGTATAAGGATTACCACCAAAGCCTAAATCATGAAGTTCAACTTCTTTAATGAGATCAATGACCTCATCAGATGTAGGGTTTGTATTAGTGTTTCTTTCAGACAGATCAAAAGTGATATTCAAATCTCCTAAAATGACCCAGGGGATCTTTACTACTTTGCTAAAATTTTATATATTCCCATTGTGATGGTTGATCATCTCTATAAGGTGAGCCATAGACACAAGAGAGAAACCATTCACCTCTAGCAGGGTCATTATTTTCTAGAGCATGTAACATATTAGTAGAGGAGTTAACAATTTCTAAACAAAAACCATCTTTCCACAAAAGAACAATCCCTCCAGCTTGACCAATGGAATGAACATAGGATCTGTCGGCATCTTAAGATAGCTTGTGAGGTTTAAAATCCCGTCATCATTTATTTTAGTTTCGCACAAAAATATTATATTTGGAGAATGTAAAGTATTAAGATTTAAGAGATGTTCTCTAGTTTCTTATCCTAAGAAACCCTGATAGTTCCAACTCATAACTTTCATGATGAAATAAATGAAAGAATTACTAAACTTGATACTCAAGTTGTTATACATAAACAAAACATGCAAATTAAGAAGAAAGTTTGTTATGCAATTAATCTTACTGCCTAAATAATGACAAATATAAGAATGATTAAGAAAAGTAGTGTAAGGAAACGAGATATGAATTACCAATTCTGGAGAGGCCTCGTTCATCTCATGAGAAGTCTCCTCTCTTTCCTTAGCTCCCTCCTCAACCAGATCATGTTCCATTTCATCAGCCTCTGTTGCAAGAGGATTGTTACCTGTATTATTTTCCATGTTGTTTTCATCCATGTTAACTGAGTCAGTATCATCAGTTCTAGACCTTTTATTGCTCTTGTTCTTCTCTTCTTCTTTGGCTTCTTCCTTTATTTGGTTGCGACTAGCTTCAACAATTCTTTGTACCAACAAATCCAGATCTTCAATGATTTATACCCCATACACTGCAGCCAATTCATAGATATAGGCAGTGTATTCCTCATTAGTGCATCTCCTTATCTTGAGCTCATAAGCTACCATGTCATATTCTTCATCTTTGTGATCAATTGTGAAACACTTCGGGCATAGAGAATGCGGTTGTTTTTCCCAGTGAAAATGAATCCAAGTTACTCCTCCAGCTGCATTGTTCCACCATCCTCCCCTGTGGAGAGGTTTGGTTAAATCAATTTTGATCCTTGTTGTAATAGTGCTTCCATAAACTTGAGTACAATCTTCTAGTTCGGTCCAAACTTTTATTCCCAATTCTTCAATAGCTTCCTCAACAATTTCCTTTGAGTGATGCTCCAGTAAGAGATTTTTGAATTGAACATTCCATTCTTGGTGAGAGAATACCCATTTTTCATCTGCAATAGTCGCATCATATTTGAGGAGATTCAAGTGACTTTTTTTTTGCATTCCAAGGACCTTTGTTGAGAACAGAATTCATAACTTCAGCAGTGTGAAACGTGAAGAGATATATATTTATGCCAATGACTCTCACCTATTTTTTTCTGTATTTGTTCCATAATTGTTGAACTTCTTTCCTTATAACATCAGTATCAAAAGTATCTTTTGAGAAAAGCTTCCCAATAAGAGTGGTACTATAATCTTCTAAGACTTTGACAAAAGATGATTTAGTACCAACTGCTCTTCTCATCTTCCTAGCACAGATGTCTCTTATTTGAGTGTTTTGTATTTTGCCAGTTATTGCCGAGATCTGATTGTTTGTCGACGAAGCTATAAAGTCTTCAAGATATGTGTTTCTGTGAGGTTTTGCTATGAGGAATAGTGGATAAAAGTTGTTTACTAGGGTTGAAGAGGTGCTGATATAAAGGATAAGTTGACAGCTAAAATAACTATAATTAGTTATACAAGAACTATTTTTTCCTTTAAAGCAGTAAAAGAAGATAATTCTATCGAGATACATGGTATATCTTATAAAAGGAAAGTTGACTATCCTTTGAGTAGATTGTGGTTGAGTAATAGAGATCCTTTCATTATGAAGAGTAATAGGGGGAAGTTGAACTTTTTGAAATTCAAATGTTCCAAATGCATGGACTGAGTTGTTGTGACCGATTTGATCAATGTTAGATAAAAAACAACATTTAAATCATAAACATGATAAAGAAAATAATATTGATTCATACTGGTAAGGTCCTCTTCAACATTTGAGGCTTGCAATACTGCTGAAAAACTTGGTGAAATGATGATACTTGGTTGTAACAACAAAGTTCTAAGGAGGAGACCATTGAATAAAAAAAAAAAAGGTCTAAAACTAAATGCATCCCATAATCTGATGAACCGCGAGGCCTGAAATTAGAAAAGCATTATCATGTTATAGAAGCAATATCTAGAGTTAATTAGTATTTGGGTCCTAAATTTTGGTATGTCTTTGAGTTTGGGTCCTAAATTTGTCCATTTTAGTGTTTGGGTCGTTGACCCGTTAGTCAACTAGTCAATCCGTTATAATATTAACGTCTGTTAGTGAAATTAAATTTATCCATCAAAAAAAGCATCACGGCTTTAATCATCATTTTTGTTTTTAATCATAGTTAGTTGCGGACAGGTGATACCCAATCTGAAAACTCAAAATTAATTTGTTAGCTAGCTTTGCGTGTTTGGTTTTAACAAGTTGATTACTGCTCTCAAACTCGATTTGGGGGTCTTCTCGAACTTAGATGATGGCGGCTGGGATGATGAGATATTGGTAATGGAGTTGACGGTGGTGGCAGCGATGAAGGGGGTCTTCTCCATTCTTTCAACTTGTATTATTACCTTGCTATTGAGTATCTTGTAATTGTAAGAAACCCATGAATCGAATCTTGCTTCTAACCCAAAGATATTCGAAGAAGATACAGACATAATGAAATCGATAAATCAATCTTAATTTGTATTGAACATTTTTTTTAAATGAAGCTTTATATCAAAGACATCAGATCCCTTATACTCTTGTGTTTGTAATAGTGTTACTTATTCAAGACCTCTTCCCAAACAGATTATAAAGACACAAAGTGTTGAGGCTTTTACCCAAACAGTTGGTGTGCAGTCTTGGTTGTGTTGAGAAGTTTTGGGTGTGGATGTTTGGCTTCTGTTATAGCTTTTCTTCCCCTACAATTTCGAATTGGACTAATACCCAATGTTCCTAACACCACCAAGACGTCTTAGTTTTCAACATTATCAACAGAAATCGATTACATTGACATCAACAGTTCCATCTTCTCGCTGCTTTCTCGTCCAAATCTTTACTAAATCTCCCAAAATTCTAAAACACATTCTTCTTACAGCTTTTGTGTGTTCCTTGTTTATCTCAAATACGAAACCCCCTCTTAAATCCTCAAGTTTTGAATATATTGTTGTTCAGAGTTCTTAGAATTTTAAGGAAGGAGAAGGCATTAAAACTTTAATGGAGAGCTGATGCGATGGTTAACTTGTATAACATAACTGCCGTTAACTATTATAACAGTTTGAAGGTAAGACCTAGTTGACTAACGGGTCAACGACCCAAACACTAAAACGGACAAACTTAGGACCCAAACTCAAAGACATACTAAAATCTAAGACCCAAATACTAATTAACTCCAATATCTATTAGAAAACATAATCATAAATAAAGAATGACACAAAAAAGAAAGTAAAAACGAGATTTTTTAAAAACAAACTTAAGAAAAATTAAACAGATGAATAGATTTCAGAGTAAGAGAAAGTGAAAAGGAATCCAGAGATTAAGATTGGAAGAAGGAATAATAGAGGTAGAGAGATCATAGAATTAGATGATAAAATAATGAGAATGAAAATTATCTCCGAGTTGACTCATTTTTGCCCGATTTGCAGAGCCGATTCGGTAGTCATCTCTCATCTTATTTTTTTCGGCAATGAAGGCCCTTGGTTTGATAATTTTCCAAGCTTTGTCATGATGATTCAGAAGCTGAAGGGGAGGAGAGTTCTCAGAACCCGCCTAAACAAGACTAATTAGACTTGTGATGGAGTCATGGTATGGAAGTCCAGGAACATAGCCAAGAAACAAGGGAAACCAGAAAATAAGTACTTCAGATACCTCGGATATTGAAGTAAGGAGCACCACACTACCACTAGATAACAATAAGAAAGCTCTAAACAAACGGACGAAATTATAACAACTGAAACAGGAACATAATTAGATCAGAAAGCTGTGAAAATGAGTGTGTAATTATTTACCGCAAAAAACTATTAACATAGAAATCGCATAAAATGCACTCAGCAAAAAAATAAAATAAAATAAAATAAAAAACATAAAATGGTCAATGACACTTGCGCAAGGCAGCCTATGCTACCGGAACTGAAACCTCTGACCATCAACACCTATCAAAACAAACATTATTATATTGTTGCACTTGGTGATAACAGGAAGGAACCCAAGGATTGGCAACCAAAAGTGGAAGTGCTTATGCTTCTCCCAAGTCAAAAGCAAAGGCGAAAAGCTGTTATTTCTTCTTATTATGTGATATTTGTAGATACCTGGAAAATACCAAGGGAGAAATGACCCAAATGTGATAATAATATGGCTTAAGGAAAATCTTAAGAGATAATTTGGGCTCAAAGGAGAGGAGTCCTAATGACCTATTAAGGGAAGTCAAGACAATAAGTCCAAGAGGAAAGACTAAAGAGTCAAACTTAGAAAGGAAGAAAGGGTATGCTTGTAAATACTTCTAAAAGGATGGGTATTAGATAAGGCCAAGGAGATACATGGCTATAAAAGGGGGTTGATATCCACTAAGAAATCAGAGCTAACTTCTTGTGGCTAACCATGTACTACTTTCTAGAGTAGGCTTCCAACTCTACTATGATATTTGTACCATTACAGTATCCAAACACCTATTTTCACTGATTCCTCAATTTGAGTCATTCACAATCATTTAATGTAATCATTATCCAATTTTTATATTATTTTATTAATCATTCCAACGTCTTCTTCAAATTCTTTAAGTATCAGTTCTGTAAAACCAAAAACGAAGTCAAGTTTCTCCACTAACCTGGTTTCCACGTAAGGAAATCAGTGTTACAATAATTCTTCATTTCCAGTATATTCCCATGATCTCCATTATCCCAGTTTTATCTTCATCATCAACCCACTTACACGACGGTTACTGAAACTCATCTCTCATGTAACCACCAATAAACTTCTCCTCAACTGCTTTTGATCGGTTTTACTCAAACCTATTATATTGTCTATCTAGACTTTTCACTCTCATCTCATAAACCAATACCAATATGAATTCTCATCAATACAATCCAGATAATGACTTTCTGCAACACTTCTCCAATTTATTATCTCAGGAAAAATCAGCGTCAACCATTAACCTTAATACTAATTTTCCGGGTGCTAAATTGAACCACCATAATTGTCTAGTCCTAAAAAACGTTAAAGCAAAACCTCCACAGATCAGCACTATAAGAGAGATATTGCAAAAATTCTGGAAAACTAATCATCCATACTACATCTCAGCCTTCACCAATGATTCCTTTTTAATCAAATTTGAATCCCATGCAGACTCGATAATGATTATGGAGGGCACTCCATGGATTATCAAAGAAGAATTGTATGCGTTGGAGAAATGCTTACCTGAAAAACTCCCATCAGACTATAAGTTTGAAACTGTGGAATTTGGATTACAAATACATGGTCTTCCTGTGGAAAACTTATCCGCCATGTTTGTTTTCGAGTATATCTCTCAACTAGGAACTACAAGACCTATTCGGAGTTATGAAGCTACATCTTGGGGAAAATTTTCCAGAACAAAAACTCATATCAACATCAACCAACCTCTCACTCAAGCTCTTGCTTTTCCGCTACCAAACAATCCCGAATATGTGGTTACCATCAAATATGATAGATTTCCTAAATTCTGCTTATTATGTGGTCGCATTGGTCACTCGATGAAAATCTTCCCAAAAGTTTGTATTCTAAAGGATTACATCTTTACCAACTACCCGGAAGAATTGCATGCCGAAGCAATGGAGATGATACAACCGAATTTTTCTCCAACCATTAATGCTTCTAGTAAAACTAATGCATCTGAAAATCCAACATTCAAAGATATCTATGCAGTTGATGAGTATGCAAATGAAGCACTACCGTCAAACCATTCTTCGCCGAGATCTACTTCAATCCCTGCAATACCTACTAATACTTCTGCATTTCAATATTCTAATTGGCAAAGATTTGAGAACATTTCTTCTTCAGGGCCAGGCAATATATCATCCAACAGACTAAGATCAGAAATAGTAATTCCAGCTAATTTTAGAGTTGAACGGAGATCCATGGAATTCTTCAATTTTGAACGTAGGTCTTCTGGTGTAGATTTCTTCCCAAACACGGTAGACAATCCTAATGTACAAGTACACTTGGGTATGCAAAATTTGCAGAGAGGAGAATCATCATCTCATTCTTTGACAAGGATAAATCAACAGTGGTCTTCTAACATTAATCCGAAGGCCGTTCTCTCGGTCTCTGAAAACCGGGATTGTCTTAATCCATTTTTGGGTTACCCATATTTCTACGATGTTGAAAGGGGTACAAAGTCAAGTATCATGTATAATGGTGACTCTTATAGTAAAGAACAAATAATGCTGGGATCTTCACAAAGCCATAAGTCCGGTGTTGGTAATGCTCTGATAATTAGATCTTCTCATTCTGATGCCACAAGAAATGCCAGTTTGGATAAGGGAAAGAAAGTTGTGGAAAAACATCCATCCAAACTATATCGCTCTTCTGAAGTCATAACTCCTAAGAGAAGACAAGAATATGATTATGTTCGGTATAACTCTCCATACCCCAAAGCTCAGAGAAAATTGGTTCATGGATCTTCCTCTAATGATGGTAATGCGGCAAACCCTAAAAAACCGCACGATAAATGTTAATTTTATCATGAAACTGTCGGGGTTTGGGAAATCCTCCAACAATTCGAGCTTTGAAAAATTTCCTCAGAGGTACTAATCCATCAATACTTTTTCTATCTGAAACAAAGATGTCCGAAAGTATGTCTGCTTTAAGAGTTAATCAATTTGGCTTCCAAAAATACTTGTTTGGTCTCTTCTGTGGGAAGAAGTGGCGGTTTATGGCTTCTTTGAAGGAGGAGATTCATCTGGAAATCGTATCATAATCACTCAATCTTATTCACGTTCAAATTGATTAGCAAGGAATGAGAATCCCATGGCACCTTTTTTGCATTTATGGTCCTCCTGTAACATCTCATAGAACTAGATTCTGGGAAAATATGACAAATTATGTGGAAAATTTCGATGGATGTAAATGTTTCATCGGTGATTTTAATGCCATATGTTCTAATAATGAAAAATTTGGAGGTTTACCGGTGTTAAATTCAAATATTTCTTATTTTAACAATTTTATCCAGCAGAATCACTTGATTGATTTGGGTTATAAGGGGCCAGCATACACTTGGACTAATGGTCGTTCTATTGAAGGGTTGATTAGACAACGGTTGGATAGGGTATTGGCCAATCCAGAATGGTGTATAGCTTTTCATAATGCTGATGTCTTACATCTACCGAGAATTGCTAGTGATCATTCTCCAATTTTGTTAAATACTTGCAGAAATATTGCCACTACTTCACATGAATACAAATTTGAAGCATTATGGTTGTCGCACCCTGAATTCATGAATAAAGTGTCAGAATGTTGGTCAGATGATGAAACCGAAGGCATTCAATCAAAACTTCGGAAGCTTGGATCTTTTCTCTCTGCTTGGAGTAAAGGAAGAATTAGCTGTATCAAAAACAGAATAACAGTTCGTAAAACAAAATTATTGAGAGTTCAGGGATGGAGACCCACTGCTGCTAATATCCAAAGAGAAAAACTAATTATTGCTGAACTCAATGATTATATTATTATGGAAGCGACATACTGGGATCAGCGTATGAAACAACAATGGGCGAAAGATGGTGATCGCAACACTAGATTATTTCATCTATCTGTTCAACAAAGACGACGCAAAAATACAATCAGCCATTTATTGGTTGATATTCAGGGTTGGATTTCAGATCAAGAAGAAATTGCTCGTGTCCTTATACATCACTTTCAATCATTATTTCAGCAACCAAGTATGCCTAATCTCCCTCAATTTTCCTTTCAATATCAATATAATTTTGAGATGGATAATGAAGCTTTATGTAGAGTGCCTTCTATGGAAGATATCAAAGCTGTGGTTAGTAAAAAGGGTTCATATACTTCTCCCGGTCCAGATGGGTATTCACCTATTTTTTATAAGAAATGTTGGGATATAGTTGGTTCGGATGTCTGCAAATTAATTCAACATATCTTCCAATCTTCTTCTTTACCAGAGTCATTGAACCATACAAACATAACTTTGGTCCCGAAGATTAAGAATCCTTCAAAGCCTTCTGATTTCCGTCCAATATCTTTATGCAATGTGCTATACAAGATTGTCACCAAGATATTGTCAGATAGAATTAAACCCTACTTAGAAGATTTCATCTGCTGGTCTCAAAATGCTTTCGACCCTGGTCGACAAATCCTTGATAATATTATCATCGCAAAGGAGTTTTTACACTCAGTGAACAATTCTCGAGCTGTTAATGGTTACTTTGCTCTAAAGGTTGACATAGCGAAGGCTTATGACAGGGTTAGTTGGAGATTTTTAGGTGATATGTTGCATATTATGGGTATTTCTGGAGCATCTTACTCTCTGATAATGGCGTGTGTCTCAACATCATATTTTTCAATTAACATCAATGGTTCACCTAAAAGTAAATTCTATAGTGAACGTGGAATTCGTCAGGGTTGTCCTTTATCCCCAACCCTTTTTATAATCTGTTTACAAGGATTATCATTGCTGATGCAACAGTATGAACTTCAAGGCCTCTACCAGGGATACAAAATAAATCTCCGTGCACCAACAATCTCACATCTGATGTTTGCAGATGATTTATTTTTCTTTGGAGAAAATTCTAGAGTCAATATTCATAATTTGAAGAAGTTACTCAGGGAATATGCAGATATCTCAGGCCAGCTTATGAATTATGATAAATCATCAATCCACTTTAGCAAAGGAATTCCTGAATGGATGTAACAAGTTACTATCCAAGATCTGGGGGTTAGGCAGATGACAAAGGAGGATAAATATTTAGGTATATATCCCTTAAAATCGGATTATATAATTTCTATCTTTGATTTTCTAGTGGATAAGGTAACTTCTAGGTTACCAGGATGGAGAGTTCACTTTTCCAACTCAGCAGGGAGAACTGTTTTGTCTAAGTCAACCATTGCATCTATTCATGTTTATTTCATGGGATTTTGTTTATTGCCTCAAGGTGTTATTCACAAAATTGAAAAAATTCAAAGATCTTTTTGGTGGGGACACTCAACTGAAGAAAGGAAGATCCACTTTATAAATTGGTCGAAGATGGAGCTAAGAAAAGAATCGGGTGGCCTAGGGATCAAGAATATAGAAATGATGAATATTGCTCTAATCTGCAAACTGGTCTAGAGGTTTTTAGAGAGTGATGATGCTATGTGGGTACAACTATTGAGTGCAAAATATCTTCAACATTCCTCCTTTTGGCTGGCTGAAAAACCAAATAATTGTTCTGCGACTTGGAGCAGTTTACTTGAAGTTCGTCATATCTTGGAGAATAGAATATTCTGGAAAATCAATGATGGGAAATCAGTGCATATATGAAATGATCAGTGGCTGTATCAGAGTATGGACCACCTTATCAGTAAGCCTATAACTCTACCATCCAACATTAACAAGGTCTCTGACTTGCTGATCCCTAACACAAGGTATTAGAATGTCACCCTTTTAAATAGATTATTCTCTCCAGACATTGTTCAACTCATAACATCCATCTATCTAAGCGAGGAATCTGATTTGAAAGATACAATGATTTGGTCTTGTGCTCCTTCTAGAAGATTCTCGACTAAATCATGTTATCATCTTCTGTCAAACAATTTTCCTTCTTCATCAACTTTGAGTGTTTTTCCATGGAAGAAATTTTGGTCCTTCACCAAGCTTCAACCGAAAATTCATATATTTGTGTGGAAAGTACTTCACAGTGGCATTGCAGTTAAGGCAAATATTGGCAGGTTTGTCTCTTTTATTGATGTTACCTGCTCTTTCTATGGTATCGAAGATGAATCAATTGCATATCTCCTTTTTGATTGCCCAAAAGTAAAGTCTGTTTTCGATAAGGCCAACTTAAACATATCTTATCCATCACCGGTGCTTAACATTCAACAACTTCTAATAGACTGGATGGAAAATGTCAACAATTCTTTCATATTGAAAATGTGCATTATCTGGAATTTGTGGAAGATGAGAAACGACATTGTTTTCTCACAAGTTGCTTTCTCAGAAGATCGGATTCTCAGCAATGCTACACAAGACTTTAATATGTGCTTTTTTGGGTGTGCAGAAGCTTCAAATGTCTCTCCTCAGGATTTTCGATCTCCACATTGGTCTCCTCATTCTATCCCTTATATTAAAATAAATGTTGATGCAACTTTTATTCCTAACAATGGTGCAGCTGGAGCAATTGCAAGGGATCATAATGGAATATTTTTAGGAGGCGGCACATGTACCTTTGATTCCACTTCATCATTACTAGCAGAATCGTTAGCATGTAAAGTGGGAATGGAATTAGGGTTAAGATTTGGTTTCAAAGAGGTTATTATTGAAGGGGACGCTACGAACGTTACAACTGTTGTGCTTGGAGATGTTTCTCAAATCCCTTGGAGCATTAGATCAACGATCATAGAAATCAGAACTTTGGCTTCTTCCTTTGACAATGTAATTTTCGTTTCTATTCCGAAACAAGCTAATAGTCTGGCACATATATTATGCCAACATGCTATGCATGACATAAATAGAGTAATGTAAATATGTGGTGGAATGATGATGCTCCACATCTATGTATCCTTTCAAACCTCTCTTGGTCCTTAAATAAAGTGGAACTCTTCCTCTTCAAAAAAAATAAAAAAAATAAAAAAATAAATAAGGCGGGTATTGGTTCCCCACACTGGAACTATCGATTTTTCGATCGCTCTGATTAACTAATCTTCAATTAGGGTTACAAGTAAATCCAGAATTTCCTTTTCCTCATTTAATTCAATGGAAACAATAAGATCTCCAATTTTGAATGATGAAGATCGA
The DNA here is from genome assembly GCA_023529315.1 of Papaver bracteatum. NCBI lineage: Eukaryota > Viridiplantae > Streptophyta > Magnoliopsida > Ranunculales > Papaveraceae > Papaver > Papaver bracteatum. The sequence continues at coordinate 672,570 of JAJJWX010005377.1, read as the reverse complement.
TTAAGTAAACTCCCAGAATCCCTTATTCATCACATACTTTCATTTCTGGACATGAAATATGTGATTCATACCAGTCTTTTATCAAGAACATGGAGATATATCTGGAAATCAGTGCTTACCCTTAACTTCGACTCTGATATATACGACGAATCAGGTGATGAATTCAATTCATTTATTCATTTTATAGACAGGGTATTCGTTTTTCGCGATAGAACCAATGTAATGAGGTTTAATCTTGTTTGTGCTGATGAAATTGAAGGCGATTTAGAAAATTCTCTTTTAACATGGACTCTTGCTCTTGTAAATTGTAATGTTAGAGAATTATCTGTTGATATTGCCGATGTTTCTATGGAAGTTAAGGTACCTACTTGCTTGTTTACATGTAAATCGTTGACGAAGTTGGAATGGAGAATGGGTGGAACGTATTACGGAGATATTGAATTACCTAATGTCATGTATTTACCCAGACTTCAATTTCTAAAGCTGGATGGAGTCAATTTTAATGACGATAAATTGACTGATAGGTTTTTCTCAAACTGTCCACTTCTTGAATCGTTAACAGTTCTAGATTCCAGCATTAGACTTAATATACATTCTGTTAAACTTAAGTATCTAAAGTTAGATTATTCTCGGCCTTGTTTTCGTAATGGGGCTAGGATTGTGAAGTTATATGCACCAAACCTTGTAACCTTCATCTGCAAAGATTTCATTTTGAAAGATTATACTTTAGAGAATCTTTCTTCTCTACTTACTGCTGATATTAACATGAGGTTGAAAGTAGACAAATACGGTTATGGAGATAAGAATGAGTATGAGTATGATGACGACGAAGAGAGTGAAGATGAGGATGAGGATGAGAGTGAAGATGAAATTGAGGATGAAGAGGAAGCGGATGAGGATGAAGATGAGGATGAGGATGAAAATCAGGATGACCAGGATGGAGATGAAGTTTCTGATGATTATTATGAGGACGACTGGAGCGAAGACGAAGATGAGGATGGAGATGGTGACGAAGATGAGGTTGAAGACATCAAATACTTTACAGCTCTTTCAGCAGAGAAGAAAGAACCATATGCTAAGGGTATGATGAGCCTTTTAGGTGCGTTGCGCAACGTGATATGTCTGAAACTTTCATCTAGCTTTCTTGAGGTATGATCGCTTATTATATTTGCAACTATACATGCTTAAATTTCTTTATTTTACTTTTATATAAAACCTAATAAGGTAGGGTTTTAGAATGTCCACCCTCAGACTCAAAGTGATGGATGGTTTTACTATCTGTTCATTACTGTTTCAATTGAATTCAACATGCTTTTCAGTGTATTACCAATTAATAATTTGACAAGTGGTTTGCCATATGAAGGAAAACGATTAAGTCATGATCACATCCACTGAGGCATTACCTATTGAATTCCCATATCATTGGATGACAGTTCTTCTCTTTCATCCCCACCAACACTAAAACATTCTCCTTGCTCAACAATTATATTTTTGTGGTTTGAACCCTGGCCTTTTTTGTGTTTAAAGGTTCTTTCGGAAGCGCCTGGCTTATTAGATAGTCATCCTCATATGTTTCTTAACGTTCAACATTTGAAGCTGAAAACATGCCTTTCAAGAAACTGCCTTCATTCAATAACATACTTACTGAGGAACTCTCCACTTGTGCAATCTCTTTGCATCGTATTGAAACGGGTAATAACCAAACTCTTTCCCTTTATATTTATTCTGTCTTTAGAAAGGGTGATTTTGTTCACAATCTTAGTTTTACCAGTTACCATGTGTTTACAACCTTCGCTATGAGATCTGTATAGTAAAGACCTGATTTTGTCTGTAAAAATTGACAGTAGCTAGTTATCAGAAACAACATTTAGATGATTGTATACAAGTGTAAGAATAAAATTGTCGAGGGAGCTAGTCTCGTATGCGAATTACTACAAATTGTCTCGGATGAATGTTCCTTCTTTCATTACATTGTTTAGAAGAAACCCTTACATGAGCCTACTCTATCAATGTAGTAATCAGGTGTCCATCATTCTTCTTTCTGATTTTTGTAAATGAAGTGTCTGCAAAGAGTTTTCGTGCGTAAGAACTCTTTTGTGGTTAATATGATTTCCTTTACTTTTTGTATAGAAAGCATTCAGTTCAGAAAGTGATAGAGAAGATTGGGATGCAGAGTCATCACCGTCATGCAAGCTGCAAAATCTCAAGTTAGTTGACATTCAATGCATCCAAGGGCAAGAAAATGAGCTCAATTTTCTGAAATTTCTATTGAAGAATGGCGTGGTTTTGGAGAAAGTTGTTCTTAGCAGTTCTGCTTCAAAAGAAGGAAAACTCGTGGAAATCAATGAGAAACTAGTGACATTTCCAAGAGCCTCTTTAGGTGTTCAGGTCTTGCCTACAAATCTGAGTAGGGAACTACCATGAGGGTTATCCGCTTTTAGTGCTCTTTAAGTCCCTATTGTTTGTGTATAACATTTTTATTCTTTATTGTGCATCACAAATTTTGAAGGTTTTTCGGGTAATTTAGTGACTGTTGGTATTTTCATATTTTGAACTGTCAACATAATGGTGAGAGGTTGACAGCCAACTATCAGATTTAAGATTTATGTTTGTCGACTGTGATTGTAAAAAATTTACACGGCGACGAGTAAGCGTTATTATGATTACCATAGATGAAGTTGCTGCAGCCTTGCAGTGGTGTTTAAGGAGTCTAGTTACAGGCACATGTTTGTAAGAGCAGATTTTGGAATATGTGCTTATGGATTTTCCATAATGTCTATGTTTCATTCCGTTTCAGGTTCATATTTATTTAAATGAAATATTCAGAAAGAGAATGCAAGGTTAAACTTCTTCTTCCGGTGAACCGTGAGACCTTATTCTTAACAGCTGCTTCATATCTGTCGGTTTTTGAACTACACATTTCACAAAGTTGAATTAGTACAGTGGAGCAGTTGTGGACATAATTAGATGGAAGTGAAAAAATGACAAAGGGATGCCCTCTATGTTTCAGGACCTTGAAAAATCCCCGTAAAAACTTGAGTTTTGAGGTCTAGGTTTTGGTTCACATGAACATCACATTAAATCAATTCTGATTTCACATAACTTCAAACATTGCTAACAATTACTTTTACAACTCAGCAAAGGCATAACTCTTCTTGTTTTCTTCATTGAAGAGGTTCTTGGAAATGTCAGTAGATGTGGAATGCTCATCAATCTGGTTAATGCGCATGGATCCTTTCAGATAAACTGCACCAATATCGTGTATCATATTTCATCATTGTAGCTACATGGAAATATCCTATCCACACGTTTGAACTGTGTCACTCGGAATGAGCCTCATATTTACAGTTGGATCATTTTCTTCTGACATTTCTGGTTCGTGACCAGGCACATGTTAACAGTTAAGCTTTCTGCTCGGCATGTTAACAGTACATTCCCCATTTCCATTTGTTATACATTATGGGATGTTTCTTGCAAAAATATAAAATTCGAAGGAACATAAAAATAAAACAAAAAATTGTCAAAAATGACAACTGAAAAATTCCATTTTAATGTAAAGAATAATCACTATCCCAAAAAAGAAGAAAAATACAGAATCATAAATTAAAATCAAGTAAATTACAAACCACCACCCCTAAAAAGCTTTCAAATTCATATGAAAACATATAAAGAATCTATAAATGAAGGTTTCTTACATGCCAATATAAGAAACAATAAGCAAGCCCCGAATTAACTAACAAACACAGGGAATGATAACAACCAGAAATAACCTAGTTTATTCTAAGTTCTAAGGGCTTGATCAGAATAATAGAGAATAATGAGCAGAAAAACTAACTGATGAAGATGAAAAACGGTGGAAGCCTTGTGGTAGGATATAGGCAATATAACTACCCCCTACAAAGTACAAACTAATACAAAATGCAGACACATCCATAGATCCCTGAGATATCAAGCAGATGTTTTCTTGTTGGGTTCAAAAACATACTTGATCAGAGAGTCCTTGATTGACAACAACTCAGGGAACTCATTCTTCAATTTAGACGCATCCATCTCGTTGTTGCTTCTAGCAGCAACAATTACCTTAGCCTGTTCTTCAAGTGTGAAGTTACTCCACTTAAAGTCTTGGTTGATATATTCCTTGTACATCTCTAAGATCTCGTTGTGGCTCACAACACCAGGGTTTGTAAAGTTATAAATACCTCTCAAATTCCTCTTGGCCATCTCTACTGCAATTGGAAGAAGTTCATCTAAGACTGTCATACTGTTTGGAATATTAACAACCTTGTTGTAACGGCTGATCTTTGTAATGAAGTTACGTGGGTTACTAAGGTCTGAGGAAATGGGCATGCGGACTCTGAGAGTGCAAACATTGTCATATTCCTTCAACAGCTCTTCAACCTGGTTCATTAAACAAATTCATGTTTTCAGTTACAAAAAAAATAAATATCAGCATATGAAACAAGAAATCAACAAGGTGACAGAAGTTACCATGGCCTTGGTCTTTGAATAGAATGAACCAGCGAAATTGGGCGTGTCTTCCTCCTTGAATCCGATACCGGATCCTTCTGGGTGTTCAGCATCATATTCAAATATACAGCCAGTAGCAAAGTTCATCATCAGCAATCCATTCTGTCTACAAACATCTGCCAAGGTCAAGGTACCAGTAACATTGGTTTTTATGGTCTCAGTTCTGTGATCTTCGCACCAGTCAACATTGGGTCGACCAGTCACACCTGCAGCATTGAAAACATGAGTAGGCTTGACCTTCTGAATATCGGCCACCAGAGTGGACCTTTCCTCCAGACGCCCGCTTCCATACTCATATGTTATACCCTGTTTCTCACAGATCTTGCCAAGGAGACCTCCAATCCACCCTGTTCTACCATATATCAAGAACTTCAAAGATGGTTCTGCAGTGGTGGGATTGGTGGTCTTTTGAACTGGATCCACCATTTTGTTCTGAACAAGGCTGTCTGCATTGGAGGAGACGCCATTGCTATCTTCAGACCCATCACAAAATCTCTCAATCCCGGGCATCATCAACATCCTTGGATGAGGCAATAATGCTCCAGAAACATCACCCCACCAATCAGGATTCTTCAAGTACCAATCCATAGTCTTTTTCAAACCTTCTTCCCATGAAGTTCGTTCTGACCAACCCAAATTCTTCAACTTCTGATCATCCAAGAAGTACCTTTGGTCATTGAATGGCCTATTCTCCACAAATTTGATAACTGCCTCTGGATCAAGAGAGAACAGCTGGCAAACATCCTTGACAACATCAATCACTCTTCTTTCCTTCTTTGTGCCGATGTTGTAGACATGGCCAATTTCTCCTTTATGAAGAACAACCTCAAAAGCCTCAGCAACATCTTCACAGTAAAGATAACTGCGCACGTTGGATCCATCCCCATGAATTGGAAGTGGTTTGCCTTTCATCGCCAAGAGGATGAGCTTTGGAATCAATTTCTCAGGGAACTGATTTGGCCCATACACATTGTTTCCTCTGGTGGTTATGACAGGTAAACCATATGACCTCCCGTAAGCCATCACAAGCATTTCTGCTCCAGCCTTAGTTGCAGAGTATGGGTTAGTTGGGAGAAGCTGAGAAGCCTCATGGTTTCCCACGACCGCATCTTCGTCTGTTTCTCCATAAACCTCATCTGTGCTCACATGGATGAACCTTCTGATCTGACCAGTAACCTTACAAGCTTCTAGAAGAACATGGGTTCCGTAGATGTTGTTCTTGGTGAACTCAAAGCTGTTCCCGAAAGAATTGTCAACATGAGTCTGGGCAGCGAAGTGCATAATTGTATCAATAGACTCAGTAATAAGAAGGAAGTTGACCAGATCAGCACTTCCAATGTCTCCCTTAACAAACTTAAAGTTAGGTGACGACCGAGAAGGAAGTAAGTTCTTGAGATTGGAACAGTAATCAAGTTTGTCAAGGACAACAATCTTATAATCAGGATAATTCCTGATTAGCCTATTGGCAACATGTGATGCAATGAAACCAGCAGCACCAGTAATGAGGATGTTTTTCGGTGTGTAATTCGCCATATTTATCAGTCAGTCTCTGCAGATTGAAACACAGAAATATGTCTCAGAACAACAAATTATTGAATTAACAACCAAGATCAAAGTTAGCAGCTTTAAACCAAACATTACATAATAAAAATAGTATTACTCTAATTGTTCATAAAAAGGTCACATCCATATCAGGATATTTGCTCAATTTTGGAAAGCGTGTTTTCAAAAAGAAAATTTCACTACCTAACCAATGTATCTCGATTTTCCACACCTCACTGACACACAAAAAAGAGCTCAAAATTCACAAGAGTACAACTTTTACATTAACATCCAAGAGATCATATGCAATTCAACATTATTTTCCTAATTAAACTTTCCTAATTACATTTTCTAAATTCCCCAACCAAATTAAAATAATCACTACCGACCCAAAAAAAAACAAACACGATTTTCGCAAACAAATCAAATCTCTTTAGAACCCTATTTTCAGCAACACGATGGAATTAAACAAACAGAATTAGATCCATATATCCGATCCAAAATCAAATTAATGTACAGAGCTAAAAAAGTTATACCGATCACAAAAACAAAAACAAAATTGTGAACAAACGGATCAATCCTACCACGAACAAGATACAATGATAAAACAAGAGAAAAAAGCATTTTAATACTTACAATACAACAAGGAGATATATAGATTAAATCTAGAGAAGAAAAATATAGAGATCTAATTGAGAATGAGAAGAAACGGAATTGACTTACAATGTTTTGGGATCCAGATCTACGAGGAGAGTGACAAACAAGGAGGAGGTGAGAAATTTATATATATGTTTGAGACAATTAAGGAAAGAGATATTATATATCTCCGAAATATAAAGAGACTCTGAGAGAGAAGAGAAGATGATGACCAGAGAGAGATTTGCGAAGAACTGATGGTGGCTGGGTAAGATGGGTTTCTTAAAAAGAGGGACGGACTCACTATTTTCGTATTTGAGTTTCTATTTTTATAATGCACCAAAATAATTACCACTACCGTGTTCTTAAAACCGTACGTTACCGTCTAACAATCGAAATTAAAAAAATTACTTTCAAATTGCATGCTGCTGCTGCTAAAAGAAATGGGGTGGAGAAGTATTGGAAATTGGAATTGATTTAGGGATAAAAAACTTTTTCAAGCTGAAGAGAGATCGTAAATATCACTGTGGTACAATGGTAAAATTTTGAGCTAATGATATTAGCGACCGGAATTTAAAGTCGTCTAAGTTCGAAACTCGACTTGTAGGTACTCAGTCGTGAGCATCAGAATGGAGAAATTTTTCTTTCTATCTTTACCTAGCTTGTCTGGACTTGTAGGTAGTAAATATAAAAGATGGTAATTAAACGTCGAGGTTTAAAGTTTAATCTTTAAGGATTTTTCTTTCTTTTCCGGGCTATTTGGGCTTGTAAGTAGTAAATAGGTAGTAAAAACAGTATTTTAAGCCTTTGTAAAATAAATAAAATTTTTTTTGAAGAGAGGCTAGTTTAAGCTGTTAGTAAACTTCTCTTGAAATTTAAACTTTAATTTTTAAGCCTTGGTAAAGTCATTTGGTGATAATAATACGACTTGAGTTTGAAGTCGTCTGAGTTCGAAACTCGACTTGTACAGTAAAACATTTTTAAAATAATACTCGATAATATAATAGTCTCGCTAAAATAATAAAAAAATTCAGTCCCGACTCGGATTTTTAATGTTAAAATAATAAAATCGATAAAAATATAATATAATACATTTCAAAAGTTCTCTTTAAACTTTAATAGGTCCCAAATATTATATAAAATAATAATTCTATTAGAAAATAAAAATAATTTCCATACACATTAAATTTTCTCAAAATATGATTCAACGTTGGTTTGTTTTTCTCTGAAGTTTAAATCAAGTTTTATTCCATCCTTAATAGTTCGTAGTGTACATTAAAAATAAATGCATGTCATTCTAAAAAAATAGTCCGTTAACATTTTTTATCTTTTTCTATATTTTCTACTTTTAAAAATCTATTTTGTATTCATCCTAAATACTTTATTTTTACTTTTTTAATGTGGAAATTCTCGTTTATCCCAAATAAATTTTTTAAACTAAGAATTATTCTGTAAAATAATATATTATTATTATACATATAAAATAATAAATTATTATTTTATCGATTATGTAATATCTCTTTAAAATAATAAGATTTGGGTGGTCCCGAGCCTATTATTTTATAGATGTTTTAATGTAGGTACCAAAAATGAACATAACCTGAAACTTATAAGACCACCACCTAACAATTTGAAAATCAACCTTGGTGAGGTTTGGTATATCGAATTGTGCCCATTTCTGTTAGGAATCTAGAGTTCATCAAAATATTTGGTTCAAATTCATTGTCATTTGAATTGTAAAGAAAAATTAGTTCAATCTTATATGGATATTGTCCATATAAAATTGTTCATGGATCCTTCAAAAGCTAATAGTGCAGCTAACATCCTTGCTAAAGGTACCGCTAATAAAAGTTACGTGGCTTACTAATCTACCCCAAGTTATCTGGAATACCATATTTTTGAACGCGTAATTGGGGGATATGGAAACTAATTGGGGGATATGAATTACTTCCCCCAACCAAAGGTGGCTGTTAAGGGGTGTTTTTTGGGTGCGAAAATACTAAAACACCCTTAGATTAATTAAAATCATTATGAAAAGACTGTTATACCCTTTCCTCTAAAACATAAAAATCAAATAACCAAATTCATATATCCCCTAATTCCCATTTGTACCGGCATAGTTAGGGTTAGGTTTTGAAGAAAAAAAAAATCTTCATCTTCTTCCTCATCGTTCATTCTTCATCGACGATTAATCGTTGAATCATAAATTTCTTCGTTGATTAACCTACCATAACCATGCCTCCGAGAACCAAATCGAAAGCAAAACCGAGAACCAAATCGACAGCACAACCGAGAACCAAATCGATTGCTCAACAAACACATGAACAAAGAATCGAGAACATTGCTCAACAACTAGAAGAGGACGAAGAATCGGATGATCAAACACTCGCAATCATGGCTTCTCTGAGAAGGTAAGTGATTTTTGAACTCGTTTATGATTGTTTTAATCGATTTGTAGCCATGGGTTTAGGTTAGAATCGCCAACAATAGCTGAAACTGTCGAGTTACAGAGAATACCGGCATTGGATCTGTTTTGAATACCAATCCGGTTTAGGTACCGGTATAAAATTTTGGTTGAATACCATACCTAAGCTTGAATTCTAAATCAATTTTTTATACCGGCATAGAAGTTGGGTTGAATGCCATACCGGTTTGAATTACTGAAACTTAATTTTTTTTACCGGCATACGAATTGGGTTGAAGGCTATTCCGGTAGTCAACTAAAAACACACAGGAATAATTTATCAAAACCGGCGTTCTATCTAGGTTTCGTGGATGCTGGTACTTAAAAACCGGCATGGGTTAGTTCAATTCGAAAATGCTGGTAGTACACTTAAAACATACAGGAACATCACTGAAATTGTGCTCCATACCGGCACACAATTAAGGTTCCATTGGATGCCGGTACAACGATACCGACATACTCGATATTTAAGATTGTATGCCGGTTATGATGACCGGCATTGGTTTGTTTAAGAGTTTCCATGCCGGTTCCTAAACTCCTTCAACTTTTTTTATGTTTGTTTTGTTTGCTTATGTTATAGGTCAAAAGCCAAAGAAGCGGAGAAAAATAAAGGTCATATTCTCACTAAGCGAAGGAGGAAGGACGGTCTTGATACTCTTCAGTCCCTGCCTCTACGAGGGAAAGACGAAGGTCGCAAGAAGCGTTTGGGGTTTGAAACAAGAGGGGAAATTTGGGAGAGTGGTGGTGACCGTAGTGCACTTGTAATCCGTGAAGGTACTGGAACAGTTGACGACGGTGAGCATGATGAAGGTGAAAGTGAGGAGGAAGATGTTGAGGTTCATCCAAGTCAATTAGCAAGCCAAGGCGAAGTTGGTGGGACGAGTAAACAACCAACACAAGGCAAGGGCAAGGCGCAACCCAAAGTTAAAGTTAAAGTTAAAGGTTGTCATATTCCTCACATTGATGACATGATACCCGACCGCGATGATGGTAAAATTTGGGGTCAAGCTCCGCAACCGAAAGTACTATTTGGATACAAGCACTCTTGGGCTCGTATTATCTTTCAAACCTATGTAAGCATTTATTATTTTGTGCATGTGCATTGTTTTATCTTTTACATCATCTCTTAATCGTATTATCTCTTATTTGTAGGATCATACTAAGGCTGTGCGTGTTTTCCGAAACCAAGCCGCGGCTGAGTGGAAATTGTCGTTGGAGCATGAAGATGTCCAAACATTAGTAAACAACTCTGGTCTGTATTCTTTGGTTGAAAATTACGTGAATCCAGATATTGTGACCATCAATTGCTTCGTCGAAAGGTATCATGGTGAAACTGATACAATGCACTTCCTGTTTGGAGAGATGACCTTGATTCCTGAAGATGGTCATGACATTCTAGGCTTGAATGTTATCGGCAAATCAATTTCAGAAGGAGTTTAGTCTCGGGACCTAGATTGGACGAAGTTGCACGATTTGACTAAAAAGTTGTTTGGTTGGGACTTCAAAACTTCTTCGGACAGCTTTTACGTAGCATCGAACGGAACTAAGACGAAGACATTCAAGCTGACGATGCTTAAGAAGATGTTTGAAAATACAAAGTCTAGAAGTTTGAAGGATGGATGGGACCCTGCACAAATTCGTTATACAGACGCTGCGTACCTGTTATACATCTTGGGCACTAGGGAATTCCCTGACACTAATGGAAACAGGGTAAGTGCAAACTTTCTCCAGTACCTTAACCCGTTGGAAGGTGTTTATGGCTATTCTTGGGGCACCGCGGTAATGGCACATTTGATGGCGGAGATGAGAAGGGCTTCATTGGATAAAACAAACCAATTTGTCGGGAATTTCACTCTACTCCAGGTACAAATTTCTTTAATCTATGTTCACATGTATATTTATAACTTATGTTCACATGTATATTGTTCACATTGGATTAGGTGTGGTGTTATGAACACTTCCCAACTTTGTTCAAGGACTGCCAATTCTTGAAGATCAAAGACCTTCCTGAACCCGATACCCCTAGAGGTTCGAGTTTAACAGTAATCCGAAGCCCGGTAACAAAGGTCGAGTCATCGATATGAGATTGGCTCTGGATGCTATAAGGAAGGAAGATGTTGTGTTCGACACTTATAAGGAGATTAGAGGATACCGTCAAATTCCAAGAGATGTTGCATTTTACAAAGGGCCGTTGTACCACCCAAAAGGATACATCATGGCCGATCCATGCCGTGTGATGCGCCAACATGGATTTAAGCAATTATCCTATTTTTGGTCGGCCTCTGTTGATAATTATCGTCTTCACTTTTCTCGGTGCAATTCAACTCCCAACAAGTTGCATGTAGTGTATGATCCAGAACCGGAACCAACACATTGGAGGGAAAGAGAGCCACGTCGTTTGGTAGATATTAGTAAGTGGGAGATTGCGGAAAATGGTTATGAATTTGATGACAGCTACATGAGGGATTACCTGGAATGGTCACATCCTTATGTCGTGCGCCCTCCCTCCGTCGAAGCTCCACACCAAGAAAACCCTCCTATTGAAATTCCTCCACCTCCACAACCTACGTTGGCCCAACTTCTTAAGACTTTCGGAATGGTGGTAAGTTTTATTAATTTATTATAGTCATTAAATGTAAACCTAATCATATATTAACATATATACTGATTATGTGTTTGATGTATTAAACTAGCGACGTCGGCTTGGCAAGGTTACGAAGATGTTAGGTTGCAAGCACAAGGACGGAGTGGTGCTATCTCTTCAAGAAATCAAGAACTCGAGGAAAAGCTTCATAGAATTGAAGAAACCGACCCTACTGTCAAATCTATGTTTGGGGAAACAAGGAAGGCGCCGACCCAAAAGAAACAAAAGACCAATTTAGTGGAAGAGAATTGATGACAATTAGTGACGGTTAACTCTTTAGTTCTTTGGTTACGTCAAAAACAATTTCAAACTTGTTTTGGTTTGTACCGTGGGTTAACTCTTTAGTTCTTTGGTTTATGTTGAACATGTTTAGATTTCTAGTTTGAAAGTTAAAATGTTCCGGCATAGTAGAGCTCAGTTTTAGAAATACCGGTGCACATACCGGCATATACGGAATGTCAAAACACTGCCGGTACTTTGTCCCGGCATAGCAATTTATATGCCGGGTCAATTAGTTTAAATTATTTGGTTCATGTATAGAAACTGACATGTACCAGCATTGTGTTGTTTGCTAAGGTCCATGCCGGTATATCAAAATTCCAAGTACTCTTAAATATGTGACATAAAACCGACATAGTAAGATTCATTTTGAGAATGCCGGTATTCAAACTATCCAAATACTATTACAGAGTTGACATAAAACCGGCATAGTTGTATTGATTTCCAAAATTCCGGCACTCTGCTTAATTCATTTCAAATTCTCTTTTATTTCGGTCCGAAGTAATCGATTACATTGGATTGGAAACTTTAATTTTAAAAAACAGTGAACGGATTGCACTTAGTTAGAGATAATCTATTTCCATCCCTTTTCAACAATTGCGGAGCCTTTGAGAATTTCCCTAATTTGTTCAAAGACATCGTCCGGGATGGGGGTGTCAAGGATCATCCTCATTGGCTCTTCTTCTTTTTCAACATATTCATTTCCCTTCATATAACACCCATCACACCCATCGATAGGCTTGCAATGGCCCTTGTGGTTTTCTCTTGACTCTGCTAGTTCAACAGCTTTGTCAAACCATTGAAACTCATCGCACTTTGGGTGATTCAAACACCTTAGAAACATTCTTCCATTTTCAGCAACATCAGATTTTGCAATCCAAAACCGGCGTGTCCTATCACAGCTTCCACACTTTGAATAAATAAATGGACAGTCCATGACTAGGTGAGAAGGTGCCTTTCAAATTTGACACTTGCAATGATGACTCTGTAAGACAAAATTATATTAGTTATCCGTCATAGTATTGAAGAGTATGTTGTTAGTAAATCTACTTAATTTGCAAATAGAGGTAGATGATGAATCCCCCATTCTTTGAACCGTGCTTGCTTTCTTGAGAGAATGATTTTTTTTTATTTGGTGCTTGGTTTGTGTAGTTTTTTCCAAAGGAATGGGGGATGTTATATAGAAATGAAGCTCCAACGGTCATATTTTTCAAAAAACTAGCCGTTTTTTTTCTTCGAATTTTACCCGTTCCGGCATAGAGGTTATTATACATTATATGCCGGTATTGTAGGCATATTTGGGTCGTTTCCTGTAAAGAAACTCCGCATTACCGGCATGATCGTTTTATAACATTAAGTGCCGGAAAATAATACCGGCATAGTTTTACTTCCTCCTACATATGCCGGTGCCAGAAATTGAATGCCTAACGGCTAGTTTTTTAAACCATACACTAGAAAACATTAGTTCCGGCATGGGATCTAAGTTACTTAGAGTGCCGTCACTAAAGTGGAAAAGAGCCGTTATGTTCACATCTATTTAAAGGAATGGATACACCCATTGCACTTGATACCTCAAAGATATATCTCCGATGGATTATCAATCACCAGCTGCCAAGTTCATCAATTCCCTCGAAAAAGAAAAACGTATGAGGAACATATTGTCCACTCCAACAGGAAATCAATCATCAACCACGAGCAACTCCGTTGCCACAATACTAGATAAACTAAGAAGGAAGGAAGAAACCACCAAGTCAATTTCCGCAATGGAAGAAGAGATAATTAAGAGGAAAAGAGAAGAAAAAGAGCAAGCAAAGCTTGAACGTTATCGTCAAAAATTAGATAAGATAAAAGTGGAATCTGAGGAAGCGGTTAAACGTCAAAAAGAAGCTAAGATAGAAGCAGATGTTGAGGAGGAAACAGAGTGGATTAGATATTACTACATAGTATCGGATTTGCCGGAGGATCAACGCCCTTCAGATGTTTTTTGGGGCCTTGTGAGGACTGGTTCTTACAAGTATAACATGTTTGACGGTAAGAAACGCAAAATTGAATACGCTGATCAAATAGTACGCATTCGAACAACTGCACACATCAAATCATGTCTCAAATACAACGAATTTGTTGCAAGATACAGTGGTGATAGGTATGAGAATCACTCTTGGTTTGATACATGCTTTGGTCATCATCTTGACATCCTCGAATTGATCAGGTTTTAGCTTCGCAACTAGGTAGTGACCTTCAAAATCTTTCGGATCGGGGTGGTTGTGACGGCCAAACCACACCTTACATTCCCATTCTTTTTCTTTTTCTTTTTCTTTTTCTTTTTCTTTTTTCTTTTTCTCCTCTTAGGTAGAATACAAGCTTAAAGGGGCACTCATCCTTCCTCGTAACTGTATTGTATACCCTCTTAGTCTTCTTTTCATATACATAACCCTTTCTCTTATGGCTATTTATCTCATTGTATTTTCCACTTCTCTCGCAAAACATCTCAAAACGAACATCTGAACGTTGGCTATTCCTCACTAAGACACACATGTTCTTAAGAGCCGTCGCTTTTTCTTAAGCAATTGCTTCCTTTTCAGATTTTATCCCCTACATAAGGACAACAATGGGAGATTACAAGCAAATCCCAACATAAAATTGTAAAAACTAGGTGAAAGTATTGTTTGGTATGTTACCCGAGGCATTTTATAGTATTTCGACGTATCTCGATGGAGCGGTTTGGAGATTGGTTTATCGTTGTATGTCACAATCTAAGGAATGAATGAAAAGAAAATTGGATAAGTTCAAAACCGGCATTGTCGATAAGTTAAGTAAACTATCGGGATTAATAACCGGCATACATAGTAATTGACTCTCTATGCCATTATTAAAACCGGCATTCAAAGAATTTTAGTTTCCATTTCTGGATAAGGTTCCGGCATAATAAGTTCAAAGAAAGGAATGCAGGTTTTTAAGTTCAAAATATCATTAACTTCTGTATGTTTTTAATGTACAACCGGCATCCTCGACATTTAAGTTTCTATGCCGGTATCATAAACCGGCATTGTATGTCATGTACTCATACTGCCGGTTTGAATATTCCATAGAATATTCGGTGGTGGGTAAAAAGTATAAATGTGTACCGGCATGCAATCTTGGTTTGAATACCGCGCCGGTTTGTTCTTGAACAGTTGGGGAATTTTTTCCCAGCATATAAATTTGTATGAATACATTGCCGGTTATAGAGGTTCCGGCGTAGTATTCATACAACGAGCATGCAGGTACTAAGGTTTTTCAGACAGAAATGGCGATTTCAAAAAAAAAAAAAATCAAATTTTCGACCTCTTTAAAGCATTACATGTGTGTTGGGGTTGCTTGTATGTTGAACATGTTTACTTTCTAGAGTTGGTTCTTCACAAAACCCTTCATGGTCATGAAAATCATGATTCAAAGGTGTTGGTTCATCATACAACAATTGTGAGTTGTTATCATTAACCGAAGATTGTTGTTGTAATTGAGTTAAAGATTCAGCGGCTGCAAGTCTCTCATCAGCATCATCTTCCATTTTCAAAAAAAAAAAAATCTACTCAATTTTTTTCCCTCCTTCTACTCTCAACTAACCCACAAACATTCAAATAAACATAAATACACAAATTATATCCCCAAATCATTAATATTTTGCTAATCATAATTAGTTACTAATCCTAATTAGTGAGGGTTTTCAGAAACAATTAAAGAACATTCGTTTCAGTCCTGCAAACAGAACCAAACTATTGGCACACCTCTCTTGAACAAAATCATAATGTCAGTATATTTCAATTTCACAACTTACAATGCCGTTGGCTAGTGACCTACATGTGTCTAACCTAACTAAAATTATATTCAAACTGCAAACAACATATCATCGGAACATTGCACAATCAATGAGAATATCAAAACATGTAATCACGGAAATATATAATGAAATCAGATATAGCAATGTTACCTTGTTCTTTCCCGCATCGAGGTTCAAGCTTCAACTCTGAACGACACTCTTGCTCTCAAGATCCCAAATCTTAACACCTTCCTCGGTAGCAAAGACAGAGCCAATATCTATTTGGACTAAAACACAAAGAATGGATAATACCACCAAAGATCAAGTGAATACAATTTCTTACCCTCAGCCAAATCCCACAACAAGGTAACACCATCTTTACCACCACTTGCACATAGTGAACCATCAGGTGAAACAGAAACAGTGTTGACATACCCACCATGTCCAGCTAAAGTATTCCTCAACTTACAGTTAGTCAAATTCCAAACCTTGACAGTCTTATCCCATGAAGCAGAAACAATAGTTGGTTGAAATGTATTAGGACTAAACCTAACACAACTCACCCAGTTGGTATGTGAATCATTAGGAATTAATAATTTAATTATATAAGGGGTAACCCAGCTAGGATATTTGGATCCCTATTTTGTCATTTAGCTATATCCCCCAATTAGTTTCCATATCCCCCAATTACGCGTTCATATTTTTGGGTATGCATCTTGTAAAGGGGTTTGGTACAACAAAATTATGTACACAAACATTTCTATATATAAATTTATTTACCGATAAAAAAAAAAAAAAAAACCATATTTTTGGAATCCTATTATTGGGGCTATAGGGGGAGAGGTTTTGGGGGCTAAAATACTATGTGTAGCCAAAAAAAGGATAGGGGGACTCAAGGGTATATGAAAAAGTCAAAAATACCCTTGCCTAAATTTCACTATTCATTAAAAAAAACTAAATCTATAATCTTCTCCTTCTAGTCTCATTTACAAATCATGATAACCCAAAATTAAAAAAACTAAATATATTATCTTCTCCCCATCCTTCTCTTCTCATTCATAAATTGTGATAAAGATGATGATCATGGTTCCATCATGATGAGAATGATGATCATAAAGATAACCCAAAATTATCATCTTCTCTTTCTCCTTTTCATTCATAGACCATAATAAAGATGGTGATCATCATAAAAAGAAAAACTAAGAAAACCCATCATTTATTTTTTACTTTTAAATGGTTAAAAAATATGATTTTATGAATTTCGGGTTAAAAAAAAATTGAATGTGTTTACCGCTGGCAGTTCTTAGATTCCCATCCGAAAGTATATGTTTCGGCTTGGTTTTCCAACCGAAATTAGTTTTCTGATATATTTTTTTGGTTTCGAAATCGATTCGACTAGGAAAACCCGATCGAATCGTAGTTACTACTGGAAAACCCAAACTTTAATCGGTTCTAAAAACAAAAATATGATTTCGGCTAGGAGTTCTTTATTTCCCCGCCTTAAATAAAAAATACTTCTTGGAACACTATCATTTCCCAACCTTTTTTGCGTTTTACGGTTGGCTCGACAAATTATCTCAGCCGTTAAGTGTCGGTTGCGGCTGGGATTTGATGTTTTCCCAGCCGAAACTGCAAAGAACCCAGATTTTTAATTGATATTTTCCGATTTGAATCAACAAAATCCTCTACATAGAAGGTTATCATGAATAATTTAAGGATATGCTTTATCATATTAGATGGTTGATTTTCAAAAATGTAAAAAAAAAAAAAAAACTCAGAACTCTCCTACTTAATCAAAAAAAAAAAAATTGATGATTTTTTTTTTTTGATTTTCATAAAATTAGTGCAATAATTAATCCTAATTCATACTCTAATCATAATTAAATTACTTAATCACCCTAATTAACACTAATTCATTCAAGGGTATATTAGGCATTAGAAAATATAGGATAAGGGACTATTGGATTTGCTATTTTATGACCCAAAATAGCCCAAAAGACCATTGACTTCACAGCCCTAAAAATAGGATTCTATTTTTTGGCAGTGGTGCATTACACAAAAGCATTCATCGATCAAAAAAAAAAATTACATTCATGCATTCACGACTGTATCGCTACTACTTTTTTCTTTCTTTTATTTTGGTAGGCATATGTTGGTACTACTGAATTAGGGTAGTTGTACCACATAACTATTGTGCAAGTGACATGCTGCCGAGCACCGTTGAAACATGTCTGACCTAAAAATAAAACAGTTCGGGTACTGTCAATTTATATCGACCGTTTATATATGCAAAAGCAGTACTGGACCTACTGGTTAGGTACGAGTTGCTTGACGATATAAATAAATTTACATACGGAAAATGAATTTTGTTTTGAAAATAAATGGAGAGTAACCGACACCAAGAAAAAGGTAGATATCATATCAATGGAATGAAGTATCTTGGTTGGTAAAGGTTACGGACTTACGGTAGACATCGACAGAAGGAAGTATCTGGGTTGGTATATCTTGCCGTGGTGAGTGAGTTTCCATTGAATTTCAACAATATATCCCAGGGACTGCTGTGGTAGTTAGTCAAAAGAGAATTTTCGTTTGTTTTGTCTAAAAAAATCATTTTCCGTTGAAATGTTTTTTAATTCTGATTTGATTTAACAAAAGTAAACACGAAGAAGAAAGCCAGATCTTGGACAGAACATGAAAAAGAGATCCAAGCCTTTGTTACGTAACGCGTGTACTACTCGAGCATGTGTAAGAGATCTGTTTTGGTATCTTTCGTAATGACAATAATAGACACTCACAAGTTTTACTGCTGCCCACCGTCATGAGTTTCTCTCCTTGTCAGGAGTAATTATTAAGGTCCTTGAGGAACGCATGAGGGTAAATTTGGAACACAAATAAAAGTGTCGGCAGCAATCACGTTCTTTGTCGTAGAAGTTTCCACTTTCCAGGGATGGAAGGAGGACTTGGAGTCATCACTGGCGTCCAAATTTTACAACGTACTCGTTTTCGTTCGTTTTGAAATCCGAAACTGACTTTTGTTTTGGTTTTTATATCAGCTATACCAGTAACTTTTTTTTTTTACTCAAAAGGGCAATATATATTAGAAAAAGACAATAGCACCATTAAGGATATGGTGAATTGTCAGAGATGAAAAACGGAATACAGAGCTCAATTTTAGTAGAGCTAGTGTTACAAAATGCCAAGCACTCCTTCCCAATTGCTCAGGACTTGACTAATAGAAATGTCTTCAAAAATATTACAATTGATAGACCAGTCGTAAATAAGAATTTTGATACTGTCTAAAATCTCATCTAGCATCTTGTATTTCCCATTGAAATGTCTGTTATTTCTCTCCATCCAGACCGCCCACCACATTGCAAACGGGATTAAATCCTAAATTCTTGTTCTTCTACCCAGGTTTGAACCTTTTTTTCTATTCCATTCCCAAAGTGTTTTACTAACTGATTGTTGGAAGACCCACTGAAGATTATAACCTTTCAAAAAGTATAGCCATACCTTCCTTGTAGTGTTACATTGCAGAAAAATGTGATTGTTGGATTCTGCATCTTTTTTTAGAAGCAGTGACCATTCACCACGATCCTTCCCTTCAGTTTATCACAAGTAGGAGCCGCCTCATAACACAAGCACCACACAAAAAATATGACTTTTTGTGGTATTTTTGGATTCCACAAACTCCTATGAGGGAAAGAAATGAGACCATCATCTTCTAAAGCCTTGTAGCAACCTGCAACAGGGAAAGAGTTACCCGATTGCCAAATTATTTGATCGTCTCCCCCATCTGAATTAATTGGTGGTAAAAGAGGAATTAGCTGAGACACCTCCTCTACTTCCTCCTCTTTTAAATCCCTGCAAAATTTCAAGTCCCAACCTTCATTTGAGCACAGATCTTTAATAGTAGCATCTTTTGATCTACTGATTTTAAACAATGCAGGGAATAAATCCTTCATTGCATGACCATTCACCCAATTGTCCTTCCAAAACACACATTTGTTTCCACTGTTGACTCTGATTCTTAAACATGCCTCCACCTGTTGTTTACTTTTTAGAATCCCTGTCCATAGACTTTTCCCTATTGGTTTCTTTGTGAGATTAGGATAGAAGGAATTAGCATTGCATCCAAATTTCTGATTAACCATTTTCCTCCACAGTGCATTGTCATCCACACCATATCTCCATATCCACTTTGCGTGCATAGCCTTGTTCATTAGTCTTAGCCTCTTTATGCCCACACCTCCCCCCTCCTTTGACAGCGTAACATTCATCCAACCTACCCAGCTTTTCTTAGGTTTTGAGACAGACGATCCCCACAGAAAATGTCTCATTATCTTCTCTATCTTTTTTTCTACAGAAGATGGTAATTGAAACAGGGACAGGAAATATACAGACAAACTAGATAGAACACTTTGAATAAGCATCAACCTACCACCTTTAGATAAGTATTTTCTTTGCCACGAGTTTAGCTTCTTCTGAAATTTCTGAAGTATCACCTCCCAGACCCTTGCCGCTTTCGATTTACTCCCTAAAGGAATGCCAAGATAGTTGATCGGGAAGGAAGCTATGTGACAACCCAACACAGCAGCACAATCTGAAGCAGAATGAGCCTCTCCCACCGGAACTATTGCACTTTTGCTGTAGTTAACTTTCAGACCTGAAATAAGCTCAAAAGCGAGTAAGATATTTTTAAGATTCTCAACCTTCTCTAGGTTATCATCCAAAAATACTATCAAATCATCTACAAATTGCAGATGATGAATTGCTTCGGCATCAGCAACTGGCCTAAAACCCTGAATTAGCTGAAGTGAAGCAGCCTTTTTGATCAGAATAGACAGAATTTCGACAACAATTATAAACAGAAAAGGAGATAATGGATCTCCATGTTTAATTCCCTTGGTACTTCTGAATAAAGATGAAGCACCCCCATTAATACACATTTCAAATCTTGTTTCCGAGCAAATCCATTTAATCCAGTCACCCCAAAACCAAATCTTGACAACGTATAGTCCAAACAACTCCAGCTAATGCTATCAAAATCTTTGTGGATATCAACCTTCACTAGTAAACCCGGAATTTTATCCCTTTCCCTAGAATTAATTAATTTCGAAGCAATTAGAATACCATCCGTGATTTGTCTACTGTCCACAAATGCTCCTTGAGATTCAGAAATAATTGTTGCCATTACCCCTTTTATCCTATTCGCCAATAACTTAGTTATGATCTTGTAAACTCCACCTATTAAGCTTATAGGTCTGAACTTATTCATAGTCACAGCCCCCTCACATTTAGGAATCAAGATAATGTTAGTGCAATTAAGCCTCCAGTACAAAGCACCATTTTGTTGAAATTCCTTCATTACAGCCATAAGATCCATCTTGATTATATCCCAACCCGCCTTATAAAACTCCATTGTGTACCCATCAGGGCCCGGCGATTTGTTTGAACCAAAACCCCATATTATCTTCTTTACTTCTTCCATCTCAAAAGGCTTCTCCAACAAAATAGCATTCTGGACCGAAATAGATGGAACATGTAGTCCTTCAAACTTTGGTCTGTTAATAGTCTCCTCACTGAAAAAATTCTTGTAGAAAATTTTAGCTTCTTCACTTATCTTCTGCTTATCATGCGACATTTCACCATCAATGATCAAAGAGTTAATGGAGTTTACTCTCTGATTATACGAAGAATTTTTATGAAAGAACTTTGAATTCCTCTCCCCATCAACATCGGTGCTTGTTGAGAGGATTGACCACTTTTCCAGTACCTCTGTGATTCAAGGAAAGCTGGACTACACGGATTCAAGAAAACTTGGTCCAGCTACCTGCCATGGCTGCAACCTATCTATTTCGAAATGGACCATCGGATAAAATTATATGGCCACGTATTAAATTCCAAAATGCACCACCAGTTGTGGATTTTTTTTTTTTTTTTTTTTGAAGCATGTATTTTATTAAACAAAGATTAGGTTATAACTTGGCGTGAGCAAGTGGTACCCATGGAGTCATGATGTACAATTTGAGTAATAAAATTGGAATTTCCTGGTCCCAAATTTTGGTTGAAAAATTCTCCATTTGGCTTTCATCGGCCGCATGATTGGCCAATCCATCTGCTGCTTAATTTTCTTCTCAATAGTTGTGTCGTATAGCAGCCTGCGGAATCTGATGTATCATATTCTTTATTTCCTCAATCATCACTGAGATATGCCAAGGTGGGGGAGTAAGGGAAGTAATAAAGCGTAGTAGGTTCTCTAAGTCTGTCTCGAAGATAACTTTTGGCCATTATCTTTCAGCTGTTGTTCTTGGAGCCAAAAGAAGAGCCCAAGTTTTTGCAGTTAAGGCAGTCGTAATTCCCAAAGGTTTAGCTAGAGCCATTAATGTTCGTGCATTAGAGTCCCTGCAAATGAAACTTGCACTCGCAAAACCTGGATGACCTCTGGCCGCTCCATCAGTGTTAATCTTAATCTAGTTCATGTTCAGAGTGGACCATCCTACTAAGATTGTTGAGATCCTTTTGGTGCTTCTTGAGTGGTTGAGTATCGGTGAATCCCCCGGTAGGGCCGGAGGTAGGGACTGTAGAGCCGCCGAATATTCCTTTTGGTGCTAAGATTTATGTTGTTGTTGTTTGTTTTTGACGGTATACTAGTTCATTCCTAACTATCCATAAGGTCCATAATAGAAAACAGAAAGTGGAGATGACAAATGTTGGAGCTGGTTGTTGTAGGATTTGGGAGATAGTTGTATGTGGTGTTAAAACAATTGCTGGGGCATTGTTGGAGTTTGGTGCAGTTGAGGGTTGAGAGATTAATGTGTTCCAAGATGTAGTTTCCGTTGGATAGTGAATTAGCATGTGAGTTGTTGATTCCGGATAAGTATTGCATCTAGGGCAAATGTCTGAGTTGGTTAAATAGATGTGATGAAGAAGAAAGAATGTTGGTAACTCTTCATTGATTGCTTTCCACAAGAAAATCTGAAATTTTGGTGGACACGGTAAGGTCCGCTGGAATTTGGTGGGCGGTAGTGGGGTATGGTTAGTTTGATTATGTGTTAGATATTTGTATCCCGATGAAGTGGTTTATTTTCCTGATTTTGAATGTGCCAGATAATTTGGTCTTGGGGGCTATCTTGGGGGAGGTGGATGTTTATGATTTTTTGGGATACATGATTGGGTAGAGTGTTTAATTTATCCTGGTTCCAATTATGAGAGATTGGATCAATGAGATCTGCTACATTTTAGATTGGGTAACATTGAGTTGGGTCTAGGTTTGGTGAGTGTGGAATTCAGTTGGCTTCTATTAGGGTTGATATCCTATTTCCAATACGATGAAATATCAGTTGTTGCTGATGGGCACCTAATATTGCATACATTTTTTATCATTTTGTAGGTGTTTATGATATTTTGCTGCACTAATTGCTTGTAATTAGGCCAAACTATATATTTTGTACTTCTTATTCGTTGCGAGTAAAATGTGTGACAATTGTCCTGAATTTTGTTTTGTATTGCTAGCGGAATTAAAAGAATGGTCTGAAAATGTGTTGTGAAGGAAGTGGAGCTGCAATGCCCTGTCAAGCTAGATACCAAGTCTGTTACGCAGTCGCGTGTAGTGGAGAAGGCAGCCAGGGTGCCAACAGACTTGTGAAGCTAATGGATCTACTAGTAGATGAGAAGCTCAAGATGAAGAATTGTCTGATCATGAGATGAAGTAATGGGCCAAAATCCAAGTGGTACCCATGTTGGGAGTTAAAGAAAAGAAGCCGGGTCTAAGTTCCACCCTCATATACCAAAAACAGGTATTCATGAACAACACCAAAATAGACCCTAAATCCATCTTTCATTTCACTTTCTCTTACACAGCCGACAACACCCTCTCTATCATCTGAGAACCAGACAACCCTAACTCTGTCAGTCTTATCTCTCTATCCCTATTTTTAATTTCAAATCAATCTCTCCATCATTTTTTCTCGATAATTTCAACTCTCTCTATTGCGAATCACCCTTTCTCTCATCATTCACCATCCATTTTAGTCATAACCCTAGGTTTTGACTCCTACAAGAATATGTCAGCTATTTGGTTTTCAAAAGAGATGTAATTGACAAGCTAGGGATTTGATTTTGTTACTCTCTGAAAACATCAGCAGCAGCAGCGCGCAGTTGACAGAAATAGGGTGGCTGTGATGATTAAGCAAATGGCAATCAGGTCTGAATTCAAACAGCAACAACATCAGTCAAATGGATGAGGATAAGTGAAGTGGCAGTACATGAATGAAGATTACTACATAGTGGTGAGTTTCGAGAAACAAGTCCCAAATTTTTTATATTGTATCTGTTGGTTGTAGGGATTAAAATTGGGGGAGAAATCTGTGTATAAATAGGGGTTGTTATGTTATAATTGGGGAGAGGAGTGAGGGGAGAAATTATAACTTAGTTTTCATTTCTTACTTGTGTTGTGACGGACTTAGTAGAATTTAGTTGAAAAGAGAAGAGTCTGCACAATAAGTTTATCAATATCAAAACTTCATATTTCATCTGTTTCTATCAAACCCATGTTCTAACTTTCTTAGATAGGGCTTTGATGAAGCCCTTAGCTTACTGCTGGTTGTTTATGTTCATGAAAATTTTCTTGTAGAGCTTAATTGTTTAGAATTCAGTTTAGTTTTCATGCTGCAATCTATAACTTTCACCTAGTATGTCTTGCATCCTAGGTTGTTAGATTAATTATTTGTTGTTGCATAAACTCACGCTTCACTGGGTGTTTTTAATTTGTGATTAGTTGTGCTATAATAAGACAACTAATACTAGGGATTGAAACTTTAGTTGTGACTAAACTATTCATCTTTGAAACCCCTTTGGAAAGGTGACAGACTCGTGTCTTCACCGCTGATCCGTTATAAGGGAATATAACAATTTCTGTAACTAAATTTTCTAGTAGAAGTTAAGTGGTGAATTCAACTGCCTTAGTATCTTTCACTTGATTGTTTTCAACTCTCATTGTATCCATATTTTTGTTTTGTTTCTAGTTTATACTTCAACCGTTTCGTCGTATCGACAACAACATCTTAATCTGAATTAGTAAAGTAAGGCTTTGAATTTAACTTTGCACCAACCAAGTCCATGTTGGAACGATCCGTACTTGATGTGTTTTACATTGTAGACACCGTATACTTGCAGTTTAGTATAATATTATAGGCATCTTCTATTCCTACCAAGTTTTTGGCGCCGCTGCTGGGGACTCGGTAGCGGTGTGGTTGAATTTTCTATCTTTATTTTACTGGTTTCAGTTAATGCATGTACATATATGTTAGACTATTATTTTTCTGCTATTGTGGTGTAATCTAGTGTAATCCATCTGTTACAACATATTTTGCATCCTGTAGTTGTTTGTAAATTTTCAGTAGTTTTTCTTTCACTTTCTTATCTTACAATATTACTTAACTTCTGTTCACTTTTGTTTTAGCATAGTTCATTTGTTTCATAATTTGCATCATGTTGATAAGTGTTAGCTGTATTTTTAATCTTTCAGTCATCTGTATCTTCCATTTTTAGTTTAGTTGCATTATGTTTTAGTGCATTATCATACCAGTATCCTTGTTTTTGTAAGATAATCTTATTCCTGTACTTTGTTCAGCATATCAGATCTTTTGTAGTTGTTCAGTTTGTAGTCCAATAGCATTCTGTAGTTGGTTTTTCTTTTTCTTTTTCTTTCTTATTTCATTAGTTACTGCAATCTGTAACCTAAATATTGCATTCTGTAGCTTGCCATTGTAGTTTAACTGTTAAGCATTAATCCATCTGTTAATACAGTCAGCATATTTTCTTTTTCTTTCAAGCTAGTTCACGTGCATCCTGCATTATACGATATCTTGTAGCACTTTGTATCTTAGCTGTAATTTTAATTTCAATCGCATACCTGTATTCTTTCAGTCCTCTTTGTTAGTTAGTAAAGTTTTGCATCTTGTAGTTGTAGATTAGTTCTGTAAGCAATTTAGTGTAGTGGTAACTGTAGTTTTAGTCACTTCATTAACTACATCTGTAAGTTGTTAGTATAATCCATCTGCTATATATATTGTGCATTGTGTGTCTTTAAAGCTGTTTTTTATTGCAGTCTGTAGTGGTATAATAACTCTGCAATACAGTGTCTCATGATAGCCGCATCATTTAGCTGTATTTTGCATTCCATTTCCATTCATGGTTACCATCTCTCTGTATATCACCATCTTAACGTTAATCATATAGTATTCCATAAATACTCTGAAGTTTTTAGCTATGTATTGCATCTTTTCATAATTTATTTCAATTAGCTCACTTCTCATCATAATCTGCATTGTGGTACCATTCTGAAATTGCTGAAATTTTCCACTGTGGTAGCTAATTCCTGAGTAGTGTTTGTTGTTACTCTGTATTGTGTCCTTGTTGAGGATTATAGTTTCTGTGAAAAAAATTCTTTCTTGGTACTATGTTAGCGTAACTCAGAAAATCTGTAATTTAGCTCCACATTTGCATCTTAGGTTTGTAATCTTAGCTGTAATTATGTAGCATCTCTTTTACTATTTCAGCAGTTGTGAATATTCTAGTGTAACTTTTTATCATTTTAGTTGTAGTTTTAGTTTTCCAGTTCTCAGCATTGTAATTCTGTGAGTTTCCTTGGCATATTTTGTTAGTTTTCCCTTTGTTTTCTTTCTCAGTTCATTGGTTTGTACATGATTTTGCTTATTAATTTACCATAATCCTGTAACTTAGATAGTAAATCTGGTAGTTTTTGCATCAGTGTACATCTAGTCATAATACCATTCCAATCTGTAGTTGTTGTTGTAACTTGAAATTTCATTCATAATTCAGGTTGTAAATTTCATTCATTGGATCATTGTCATATAGCGTACTTAGTTTGAGTTATTTGCATCTGTATCTTGTAGTGTTATGTAGCCTTTATAACGTTGTTATTGCAGCCTAGGTCTTGATAGTTTATATAAAGTTGCATCTTAGCCCTGTATTGTTAGCTGTGCACCAATCTATTTTTCAGCAGTTTTTAGATTTCTTAGTTCATAGTATAATACCATCAGTAGATCATTATTTTCCAGCTATTTGAATATAACTAAGCACTAATTCATATGTGATATAACCTGCATTCTGTAGTTAGTTGTATCTCATAATATTCTGCATCTGTAACTTTTTGTAAGAGAACTTAGATTTCGAAGTTTTTTTTCTTGTAATCTGCGTCATCAGTTCCTGCATCCTTGTATTTCATATTGCCGAATCATTTTTTTGAAAGTTTCAGTATTAGTATTTTTGTATCCTTGCTTCAATTGTTCAAATCTGGAAACTGAAAGTTTGTGTTGAGCTGTCAGGTGCCTGCAATATTATCACGCAAATCAAAGGCTAGGGGAAAGAGGAGTGAGACAACATGTTGGTTGTGCCTAAACCTGGTCTTATACTGGCAGTATAGTGCCTCAACTTTAATATTCTTGTCTTGAATGATTGTAGATGGTGGATTTTCAACAAAGGCTAAAATCATAAACTCATGATTGTACGGACAGCTGGTTCAGCAATCGCATGTGAGTATTGAGACACGGATCTCTCATCGAATTCTCAACGGAGAGTGCTTTCTCTCAGAGTACATGTAGATGTGCAGTCAACGTCTAGACAACGGCATAATCTCATGAATACTGAATACTTTCAATCATTTTTATATAGTATCACGGGATGGATGGCTCTACGGGGCAATATCGTCTTCAGGAACAAACAACGAGTTTAACCTGACTATATAAAGGATATGGCTTAACGGCAAGTCATGTCAGGATAATTAATGCTCCTATCGTAGTCAGTTTATTCTACTAGGCATAGACCCATGAGGTTAATTATCCCTTCATTGCTCCGATTCCGTGGTCGAATCAACGACGATCTCACGGAATGGCAATAAGATTGCTCTGATTCCGTGGTCGAATCAACGACGATCCCACGGAATGGCAATATCATTGCTCCGATTCCGTGGTCGAATCAACGACGATCCCACGGAATGGCAATAAGATTGCTCCGATTCCGTGGTCGAATCAACGACGATCCCACGGAATGGCAATAAGATTGCTCCGACTCCGTGGTCGAATCAACGACGATCCCACGGAATGGCAATATCATTGCTCCGATTCCGTGGTCGAATCAACAACGATCCCACGGAATGGCAATAGCATTGCTCCGATTCCGTGGTCGAATCAATGACGATCCCACGGAATGGCAATATCATTGCTCCGATTCCGTGGTCGAATCAACGACGATCCCACGGAATGGAAATATCATTGCTCCGATTTCGTGGTCGAATCAACGACGATCCCACGGAATGGAAATATCATTGCTCCGATTCCGTGGTCGAATAAACGACGATCCCACGGAATGGAAATATCATTGCTCCGATTCCGTGGTCGAATCAACGACGATCCCACGGAATGGAAATATCATTACTCCGATTCCGTGGTCAAATCAACGTCGATCCCATGTAATGGCAACGATCGCATTGTTCTGAGTTCGTAGTCGAATCTTTAGCTGATCCTATGAATTAACAGTGAACATCTATCCGTTTTATTACTCATTTCATGGATTATTCTCCATTGAATTAGTAATAAATAATTAACGATCGGGCGTCTGAGCTACCTCTGAGTAAGCCCCGATTTAAATGGTGAAAGTGTACTCAACGATGATGCACTGACGGTCACCGCATTTAACGAGTATTTCAAAATACAACGAAACGATGAACCTATGCAAAATAGGGAAGAAAATAATAAATAATTAAAATATTTGACCAAGGTGCTGGGACACTGACACACGATCAATTCATCGTGTCGTGGTCAGTTCCACGCCAATCCTATATTTTAATACACTTTTATTATTTTTTCATGATTTGATAAAATTCTCTCGTTTGATCGAATCTCCTTCTTAAGAAAATTCCTTGGATTCATGGTATTTACATGAGTCCGTCAAAATAATATAAAATTAGGAGAGTGTGTGGGGCGTGACCATTGGCTGACCGGCCATGCCTTGGTCTCACCCGGCCCACACCTCACAGTTCCTCATTATTTTTATTATTATTATTTTTCTCTAATTTCATGAAAAAATTCCTTGATTTCGTGGTATTTTTCCTCAAAAAATTCCTTAAATCATCAAAAATAATAATAAAATAAAATGAATTATGAAAACTTGTGGGACCGGGCCTTGGACGGCCGGCCATGCCCTAGCCGGTCCCACACGCCCTGTTTTATTTATTTTATTATTAATTATCTTATTTTTCCTTGATTTCATGGTATTTTTCTCAAAATTCCTTCAAATCATCAAAAATACCCAAAAAATTATTTAAAAATTATTAAAATTCGTGGGATTGGGCCATGACCGGTCGGTCACGCCTCCGTGGTCCCACACGACCAAATTTTATTGTTTAATATTTTTCAAAGACCATGAACTCATGGAAGCTCCTTCAATTCATGAAAAACTCTCTAAATTTATCAAATTTCTCAAAATTCATGAATCCTTCATAAAATCATCAAAATATATAAAACTAAGGAAGAGACACCACGGGACCGTGGTCATGACTGGCCGACCGTGCCTTGACCACCGGTGTCCCAGTCTCACAATTCCTTATTTTATAAATATTTTCCATCGTCTCATGGTGTTTCCTTCGTCTCATGGAAACTCCTTGATTTTAATAAAACTCCTTCGTTTTATCGTGGGACCGGCTCCTTAAATCTTTCCTGAATTTTACTTTCGGGGTGTTTTCACCTCCCGAATGAACTCAAAACCTAAAACCCCCCGCGCTGGGAGATAGGAAATTCTTTTCCGTATGGAATGAAGGGGCAGACCATCAAAATCCGAGTCCGTATGAGAATTATACATCAATTCTAGTAAAGGACGTTAATTAGGGCAACTTTTGTTTGGAGAGACTGCTCAAAAGATGGAAGAGGTTTATTATTTTATTCTCTCGCGACCAACAATTGGTCACGTGATCACCCATGAAATGTGACCGGTCCACACTTCATAATTCCTTCACTTTTATTATTTTCCTTCGTTCGATGAAGTTTTGACGGTTTTTATCGATATAAAATTTGAAAATTCCCTAATTTTGTCATATTTTCTCAAATGGTCGCTCAAACGTGCACCAGAAAAATATCAAAATTCTCAAGACCGAGACGCGACACCTTAGGGACACGAGCATGTTATCTTGACCGACCAAGATTAGCTCTTTGTCTCACGGTCATATTTTCTCAAATGGTCGATCCCTCATCGGTTTTCACAGTTTTGACCTAATTTGCACAATTGCTCGTATTAGGTCCAAAACTTCCAAACACTTTGGATTTTTCATGAAGTGACCATCAGGCGGTCACGTGATAACCCAGGGCCGGCTCCATGACTCTATGGTCGGTCCATCACTCTCTCATAATTAATTAGGTTTTGACACCTAAGTCTCGACAGCATTTTTGAATAATGATTGAACCAGCATTTAATCATTCTTTCACCAATAATTCATGAACTCTTCGTGAATTCATCATATTTGCTCACATGAGCACATGGACACTACATGGTTGATCCACGGTCCCATGTAGCCGCTCCTCTTTCGTCCCAAGGTTAAAACTACTGACCATGAATTGATCATCAATCGATCAAATTAGGGTTTCTGAGTTCAAGGATCATGCTTCCAGACTCTAACCTTAATAATTCTACGATGACCTCATGGTCATGAATTAATATTAATAATTCTACGACGACCTCATGGTCATGAATTAATATTAATAATTCCACGATGATCTCATGGTCATGAATCTTATTAATTATGCTAGGTTCAACGACCAGCATTTTAATTAATATTATTGGCACACTGCCAATCATTCATGAGAAACACATGCTCAGGCGGTCAAATATTCAACAAGTCATCACGAGAGTAACACTTGCTCAAATGATCAATATTTGCCCGAGTTAAGGAATATCGGTTCAACAATCCACCAATATTCAACAATCCATCGAATGAGCAATACTTGCTCACTTCATCATAAGAATTATACCTCTGTCTCATGACACGTTCAATTCATGGGTGGTTCCATAACATCTTGTTCGACTCAGCAACCACGTGGAATCATTGTCCCATCAAACCACGAAGTCATAAATTGACTAACAAACCACGAGACGATCAATCGTGTCACTTGGGGGGATATCACTTAGGGTTTTGGTCTGGCGGTCTACGGCACGTGTGTTCAAACACACGATGGAATGTGAGCAAGTCGTTCAATCAGTTGAAGGAATTCACGAGGTAGTGGGTGGAAAGTCGACCAAGTCTTTACACGTTGGACAACTGGTTTCGAACACGATTTCCACTTCTCCACTCCTTGATTCCATCAACTGTCACACTTCATGGGATCATGGTGTCTATAATTCCAGCAATATAAATAAGTTCCTGAATCAAGATTGAGGATAATTGAACAACCATCAAATCAGAAAAACAGAAGGACACAAAATACTCAGAGTAAGAATCTCACGTCTCTTCGACAACACGAGATCATCAAACTCATCAATTGAGCAATTTCTTCATAATCGTTCAACTTCAATCATTCAGAACTTATCATATTCAGAATTCACACACCCACAACCCTTGAATCACCATCGATTCCACACATTTCTCAAGCCTCCCTCCTACAGATCAACCCATCCTCTCTTGTGACCGAATTTACTCTAAAACAGTCGTTTTCTCGATTTAGGCCGGAGTACTACAGATTGATCTCTCGAATCTAAGCACCCCCTTTGCAGTGGTGCATCTGTGTGAGGATTAGCATTTTGCCTGGTTCGAGGAACCTCTTCCGTCCTGTCATCTCCTCAATCCCTTAAAAACCAGCAGATCGTTTTTCCCCATCCACAATGATACACCATCTTGCATGAAAACTGAACTAGTTTCTAAGCATTGTCAAACCCCTGCCACTTATAACATCTTTGTGTATAATCATGTGACATTTGGGTAATTTTATTGCTAGATAAATTGCAATTTCACTATGCTTCTTTGAATTTCTAAACTAATGATGTCTGTATGTATGTTTGCATAGTCTAGGCATTCATTCACATAAACCCTGAGTTGAGATTCAGAATTGTGTTGTGTTTGGTTTCTGAATTGTGTTGAATTTCTGCCTGGTTAACTGGGTGTTTAACATATTGAATGGTACGTTTGTTAGGCTATGATTGTGACTTTTCGAGACCAGACCAATCATCTAGTTAGAATTCAGCGAGAGGACATAGTTGAAATCCCTGTCGAAGAAAGGCCTGACCAACCTGAGATAATAGATGACGAGTTAATCCAACCCCGCAGTCTCAAGGACTACATGTACCCCACGAGGGCAATCCATCCCTCTTGCATTGTTTTACCAAAAACTGCTGGTCAGTTTGAATTGAAAGCGAGCACGATACATATGCTCCCTGTGTTTTGAGGGGTTGAGGCTGAAAACCCAGACCACCATGTGAGAGAGTTTGAAAAGATTTGTGGGACTCTGCGTTTCACTCAAATGTCGAAAGAGTCCCTGAAATTGAGATTATTTCCTTTCTCTTTGAAGGAAAAGGCTATGTCTTGGCTATATGGCCTGCAGCCACAATCAATTAGGACTTGGGATGATCTTACGAAAGAATTTTTCAAAAAGTTCTTCCCAAATCACAAGACTGCGACCATTCGTCAAAGTCTGAATAACTTTGTACAATTAGAGGGTGATAACTTAGCTAAATACCTGTAGAGATTCAATGACTTATTGCTTTAGTGTCCTCACCATAGTTTCGAAAAATGGAGACTTGTGCAAATTTTGTATGAAGGTATAGATGTTGTCACCCGAAAAACAGTTGAGTCAATGTGCAATGGTTTATTTATTTACAAAAGTGCCGATGAGTCGTGGACATTCTAACATGAAGTTACCAAGAAAACTCAGCAATGGAAGTCTATTAGAGAACCTAGGAACTCGATCCACAGGGGTAGTGTTCATAAGATAAAGTCTGACTTTGAGGGTAATGCGAAAATTGCATCTCTAGCTAGGAGAGTTGAGGCTTTAGAACTGGAGAAAAATATAAAATCTTCCGCTTCTACTTCTTGTAACCAAGTTGAGGTTTTTATTTGTGCTGCATGTAATAGTTCTGACCATCTAGTGGACAGTTTCCCAGAAATACTTGCATTTCAGGAATCTAGACTTGAACAGGCCCATGTTTTGTATCAAAAGCAAAAACATAACCCTTATTCACAGACCTACAACCCAGGGTGGAGGAACCACCCTAATTTTTCATGGTCTAAGGGTCCTGTACAAGGGGGTGCATCAGGAAACGCACAAGGATATTCATATCCTAGAAACCCATAGGTACAATCGTACACACAACACTCTTCTGAGAAAAAATTATATAGCATTGAAGAAAGTGTCGGTCTGTTGACCCAAAATCTTTTACAAATTCAGAAGACCATTGACCAATGTTTTACTAGAACTTAAAATGGGTCAGATATGTGATGCACTTAATGAAAGGGAAAAGGTAAGTTCCCAAGTCAACCTCAACAAAATCCAAAAGGTGCATTTCAGGCAAGTACTTCTACTTGCAATGAGTCGTCATATGTGAATGTTGTTACTACTCTTCGTAGTGGTAAAGTAATTGATAACAATGTAAGCATGCCTGAAAAGACTGAATTTGTGTCTAATTCACAATTGCAAGATACACCAGTTGTGGAAAATGACTCCAAGCATCTCCCTAGAACTGAAAATTCTGCTGATGTTAATGTTTTTATGCCATCAAATGTACCTGTAGATCCTTTCCCTCAAAGGTTGGAGCAGCAAAAGAAGGGATCGCAGTATCACGAGATATTGGAATTATTTAGGCGAGTCAATATTACATTCTATTTCTCGAAGCAATTAAGCAGATTCCAGCTTATGCGAAATTCCTTAAGGACCTGTGCACACAAAAGCGAAAGCTTAATGTGCACAAGCGCGCCTTTCTCGCTGAACAAGTAAGTTCTATCATTCAAAATAAGACTCCACCTAAGTTTAGAGACCCAGGTTATCCAACAATATCATGCAAGATAGGTGACCATACGGTCAATAAGGCGTTACTAGACTTAGGGGAAAGTGTGAACTTACTGCCATATTCTGTATATGTGCAGTTAGGTCTAGGAGAGTTGAAAGCAACACCTATAACTCTCCAATTGGCGGACAGATCCGTAAAAATTCCACGTGGTGTGGTAGAAGATATTTTGATTAAGGTTGATAAGTTCTATTTTCCCATGGACTTTATTGTATTAGATACCCAGCCTGTGCAAAACCCAGACTGTCACATTCCAGTCATTTTAGGACATCCCTTCTTGGTGACATCCAATGCAATTATTAATTATCGTAATGGAGTGTTAAAGTTGTCATTTGGTAACATGACTGTGAAGTTAAATGTTTTTAATGCTAGCCAGCAACATTAAGATCTTGATGATGATGATAACGTGCAAGAGATTAACATGATTGAGAGTTTAATTCAAGACAGATTATCGAATAACATGTTTATTGATCCTTTGCATGCTTGTTTGAACAATTTTAACTTGGATCTTTGATGATGAATACATAAGTAAAGTGAATTCTTTGCTTGAATCTGCACCTCTCATGGACACTACTAAATGAAAAGCTATAGTGGAGCCACTCTTGGAATCCAAGTCCGTCCCGTCTCTTGTTGAGCCACCAAAGCTTGAACTGAAACCATTGCCTGATACTCTTAAATATATATTTTTGGGATCTTCTAATACTTTGCCTGTAATTATTTCATCTTCCTTAGATATAGAATAGGAAAGTAAGCTTTTAGAAGTAAGGAGCATAAAGAAGCACTAGGATGGACAATATCAGATATTAAGGGTATTAGTCCCACAGTTTGTATGCATCACAAAAATCTTGAAGATAATGCTAAAACATCTAGGGAAATGCAGAGGCGACTAAATCCTAACATGATAGAAGTTGTTAGAGGTGAGATCCTTAAGCTTCTTGATGCGGGTATCATATACCCAATTTCAGAGAAGCAAATGGGTTAGTCCCATTCAGGTTGTGCCGAAAAAGTCAGGAGTTACTGTAGTTCAAAATAATAAAGATGAGTTGGTTCCCACTCGAGTAACCACATGGTGGCGAGTTTGCATTGATTATAGGAAGTTGAATGTAGTTACAAGGAAAGATCATTTCCATCTCCCTTTCATAGATCAAATGTTAGAAAAGTTATATGGACATAGTTATTATTGTTTCTTAGACGGCTATTCTGGTTACAACCAGATTCACATAGCACCCGAGGACCAGGAAAAGACTACATTTACATGTCCTTATGGTACATTTTATTTTCGTCGCATGCCCTTTGGGTTGTGTAATGCACCCGCCATATTTCAACGTTATATGATGAACATTTTTTCTGACATGATAGATAATTTCCTTGAGATCTTTATGGATGATTTCTCTGTGTTTGGATCTTCTTTTGATGAATGTTTGAACCATATCACTCTTGTGCTGATTAGATGTAAATAAAAAAATTGGTTTTGAACTGGGAAAAGTGTCATTTTATGGTGAACTCAAGCATAGTTCTAGGACATATCATCCCTGAAAAAGGCATTGAAGTAGATAAAGCTAAAGTTGACCTCATTCAACACTTGTCGTAACCTCGCTCTGTGAGGGAGGTTAGATCATTTTTAGGACATGCTGGTTTCTACCGTAGATTCATTAAAGATTTCAGTAAGATCTCAAGGCTACTGTGTAATCTACTTGATAAAGATGTTGCTTTTGTGTTTGATGATGCTTGTGTGCGTGCATGGGAAGAACTCAAAACTCTTCTAATTTCAGCCCCTATAGTCCGCCTACCTGACTGGAAATTGCCATTTGAAATCATGTGTAACACGTCTGATTTTGCTGTTGGTGTTATTTTAGGACAACGCATCGATAGACTTCCATATGTGATATACTATGCTAGAAAAACTCTTAATGATGCTCAACTTAACTAATCAACTACTGAGAAGGAATTTCTTGTTGTTGTTTTTGCATTGGACAAGTTTAGGTCATACTTGATAGGGTCTAAGGTCATCATATACACTGATCATGCTGCTCTGAAATTCCTTCTTTCTAAGAAGGATGCAAAAGCTCATCTCATCCGATGGATATTGTTATTGCAGGAATTTGATCTCTAAATTCGAGATAAGAAAGGGTCTAAAAATGTGGTTGTTGATCACTTGTCTAGATTAAATGTTAAGTCTTTTGATGATTCCTTGCTTATTAGATAGTATTTTCCTGATGAATAATTTATGCTTGTATCAGAGTTTTCGTGGTTTGCTGACACTGTGAACTACCTTATTATAGGAGGAATGCCTTTACATTGGTCTAGGAAAGATCGTTCTAAGTTCTTGGCTGAAGTTAAATACTTCTTTTGGGATGACCCGTACCTGTTTAAGTACTTCCCGGACCAAATTATTAGGAAATATGTCCCCAACAGTGAACAGAAAGATGTGATATCTTTTTGTCATGACCAAGCATGTGGAGTCCATTTCAGTGCCAAGAAGACTGCTGCAAAAGTCTTTCAATGTGGGTTTTATTGGCCATCGTTGTTCAAAGACTGTCATTCTTATTGTATTGCTTGCAAACG
The DNA here is from genome assembly GCA_023529315.1 of Papaver bracteatum. Taxonomy (NCBI): domain Eukaryota; kingdom Viridiplantae; phylum Streptophyta; class Magnoliopsida; order Ranunculales; family Papaveraceae; genus Papaver; species Papaver bracteatum. The sequence goes on along the minus strand of JAJJWX010005377.1, from coordinate 636,051 downwards.
TTGTCAGAAACTAAGAAGTATTTCCAAGAGAAACATGATGCCATTGCACCCTATTTTGATTGTTGAACTATTTGATGTGTGGAGAATCGATTTCATGAGTCTGTTTCCTAATTCTGAAGGTAAGCTTTACATCCTTGTTGTTGTTGTTTATGTTTTTAAGTAGCTAGAGGAAATTGCGACCAAAACAAATGACCACAAGGTGATACTTTCGTTCTTAAAGGAAAATATGTTTTCTCGTTTTGGCACACCTAGAGCTATAATCAGTGATGGTGGTTCACACTTTTGCTATACATCTTTTGAGTCATTAGTTCGTAAGTATGGCATAACTCATAAAGTCATAACCCCATACCATCCACAGACCAGTGGCCAAGTAGAGGTTTCCAATAGGGAGGTTAAGCATATTCTTGAAAAGACGGTTAATCCATCTAGAAAAGATTGGTCATTAAGATTGAATGATGCTTTATGGGCTTATAGAATATCATATAAAACACATATTGGCATGTCTACTTACAGACTTGTGTATGGCAAGCCTTGTCATTTACCTGTTGAATTAGAACATCGTGCATATTGGGCTATCAAAAAGCTTAACTTTTCTCTTGATAAGGCAGGTACTCAACGGAAGCTTCAGCTCAATGAATTGGAAGAGCTGAGAAATGATGCTTATGATAGTGCTAAGTTGTACAAAAGTCGAATGAAAGTGTTTCATGACAAACGCATTTTGCGCAAGTCTTTCACACCTGGTCCCAGGTAAATTGCATTCTAGATGGACAGGCCCGTTCTTGGTTCGCACAATATTCCCTCATTGAGCTATAGAACTCGAATATATATCAACTAAGAACGTCTTCAAGGTCAATGTACAAAGATTGAAGCCGTTCCTTTAACCAATTCCACCTAAAATTGAAACAACCGATCTGGAAGACCCCATCTATGTGGACTGAACTGGTTCACCCCTTGTACATACCACAGGTTTAGATTTCCATTAGCTCTCCTTGATTTCTTTTGGTTTTAGTTTGCTAGATTAGCTTTTGATGTATATAATCTTTGTTGTTGTGATATCTACCCTGCTATTTGCTTTGGACATACTCTACTGTCTCTGGTTTGGCAACACTTTTTGGATCTGGTACTCTCTAACCTTTCTTTATCTTCATGAACTTCATGGCATGTTATAATTTGTGAACCCTTAGAAACATTGAGGACACTGTTTAACATAGGTTTGGGGGTACAAGTAGATATCACATGAACTTTGTAGCTATTTGGTATGTTTGAATCTTGTGAATAGATAACATCTTAGACCAAAAAACCAAAAAATTAAAAATGAAAAATAGAGCTCATTTACCTTGAATTGTGATACCTGTGCATGTATGAAATCTTAGGATTCTTAGTCTAGATGATAAGGCACCCCTGATTCTAGCACAATTCACATGTTGATAAGAAATTTGCACATGCACGATCAACCAAGCGTGTATAGCGTCGGTGTTTCGTAGGTTAAGTAGGCTGCTAATCATCTAGAATATTGAATGAGACTTGACTAGCTTGTTCTTTGGTTGGATGGGATAGAAGTTGGAGGATACGTTAAGAAAAGCAACCATTGAATTTGACCGGGTGCATCGAAAAGGGCTGCCTATTGCTAAAAAGTGTCATGTTATCTGTTTTTTCTATTTTTGTGTAAAGTTTGTTGTATTTGTTGTATCTTTCATTACTCCAAAATCAGTTGAAAAATTCATCAGAAAAATGAAAAGAAAAATTCAGAAAGAAAAGAAAATTCAATTCAAAAGGGAAAAAAATCAGAAAAAGAAAAGAAAAGAAAAAGTACTCATTGTCTGTTATTATGCTCTACTTCAGTAAAAATGTTAAAGTGTCTCTTTTGCCTCAAAATGAGAATAGTCGATGTAAATATTGCAGTCAATGTTCTTTGTTGTTATAAATAGTCTCGCAAACCATTCTCTATACATGTCTAAGGCATATACACTTTACACTCTTATCATATTTCCTAAGTTTTTTCAGTGCTAAAATTGTGCCTTTGAAAGCCCAATTATTGTGAGATAAAACTGAAATGCATGTATCACTTTCATGGAATCAGAGCTTCTATTTTGTCTTAGAACCTTGTGTGTAGATATGAATTTTCTATTGGTTTTGTGTCTTATTTGAGGACGAGAAAAAGGTTGGTTTGGGGGCATTTGATGGGCACTTAATATTGCATACATTCTTATCATTTTGTAGGTGTTTATGATTGATTCACTAATTGCTTGTAATTATGCCAAACTATATATTTTGTACTTCTTATTCGTTGCGAGTAAAATGTGTGGCAATTATCCTTATTTTTGTTTTGTATTGCTAGGGGAATGAAAAGAATGGTCTGAACATGTGCTATGAATAAAGTTGAGCTGCAATGCCTTGTCAAGCTAGATACCAAGTCTGTTACGCAGTCGCGTGTAGTGGAGAAGACAGCCAGGGTGCCAACAGACTTGTGAAGCTAATGGATCTACTAGTGGATGAGAAGCTCAAGAAGAAGAATTGTTTGATCATGAGATGAAGTAATGGGCCGAAATCCAAGTGATACCCATGTTGGGAGTTAAAGAAAAGAAGCCAGGTCTAATTTCCACCCTCATATACCAAAAACAGGTATTCATGAACAACACCCAAACAGACCCTAAATCCATCTTTCATTTCACTTTCTCTTACACAGCCGACAACACCCTCTCTATCATCTGAGAACCATACAACCCTAACTCTGGCAGTATTATCTCTCTATCCCTATTTTTCATTTCAAATCAATATCTCTATTGTTTGTTCTCGACAATTTCACCTCTCTCTATTGCGAATCACCCTTTCTCTCATCATTCACCATCCATTTTAGTCATAACCCTAGGTTTTGACTCCTACAAGAATAGGTCAGCTGTTTGGTTTTCAAAAGAGATGGAATTGACAAGCTAGGGATTTAATTTTGATACTCTCTGAAAACATCAGCAACAGCAACGCGCAGTCGACGAAAATAGGGTGGTTGTGATGATTAAGCAAATTGTAGTTGCAGAATAACCTACAACTACACCCTCAATAGAATTAGTAAAAACTCAAGAAGTTCTTGATGATGAATGATAACTTTCTTATTAATTCTCTTAGTTGATTACATAGAATTATCAAAATGGAACTAGAATAGTTACAACTTTTTCTATTCTCTTTCCTAAGATAATTTCTTACACTCATTAAAAGAACCTCTCGAATTTTACATTTGAACTCCTATTTATAGTAAAACTTATACAGCTGTATATGAATTGCGAAGTATCGCAATTCATTCTCGCAAAATTATTTCATCCTCGCAAAACTTCATATTTCTCCGCGCTACTTCTATCATCGTATCATTTTATAACTCTTTCCTCCTTTATTTATTACGATACTCGTGAACTATTATCTTGCGATATTCAGTACCTACATCTTGCCTCTTCTCATGTCAATTCTACGAAGAAGAAATGTCATGAGAATCCCTATTCTCGTAAATTTAGTGTAGTTATTTCCACCCATCAAGTTCGCAACACGTCTTTTTACTTTTCCCTTATCTTTTTGACACGTTTCTTCGTAACCGTTCTTTTCAACCGTTCACGCTTACTCGTATTAATGAGTTTCTATCTTCATCAAACTCTCTCTATTTATAAATATTATCCTTTGTTTTTTCTTTTTATTCTCTTATCTTATTCATCTTCTTCACCACTTCTGCCTCTGCAATCTCTTTTATCTTTTTTCCTTTCTATTTTCCCTCTTATATTCAATGGCACCAAAGAAGAAAACTATTGAACAGATTAATGCGGAACTTGCTGATAGGGACCTCATTCTCTCTGAGATTGAAGGTTATGATAATAAATCTTCTCTCTGTGTGAAGCTCTTTACCAACTATATTTGGGATGATCAGAAAATTTTAATCTCACGAGGTAAAATCCTCGCAGGTCTTCCTCTTCCTCTTTATGATGTTAACTTTCCTCTATTCTATGAAATTATTTCCCACCCCAATTTTTCTTGTGCCATTTACCAATTGACTGGTGATTGTATTCGCCTCTTAGTTGAATTCGCAAATCGTGCCGCTTTTGGGAAATCTTTGTATTCAGTTGATCTTAGGAAACCTGGATTTGAAAATATGGAAATTGTTGCTGCGAATTATACAGTTGAGGGTTTCTTCAAAAATTACACACTAATTCCTGCGAGGAAAGAAGATAATCGTTGGGGTGTTCGTCTTCATCGTAAATCTAATATCGCAGCAGATGATCTTCTCATGCACGATATTGATTATGCTTCAGGAAATAATAAGACACCTCGTCGTTCTAATGATGAAGATTGGTATAAGTACCCTTTAATATTATCGGGTTCTTATATTTCTGGGATAGTAGAACTTCCTGCGAACCTTCGTAACCGCCATTATCAACCTTGGGTTTTTAGAAATGTATGTACTTCCATCTCCTTATCTTTTTGTTACCCTTTAATTTCAAATGAGGTAAGAAACACTCTTGTATTTTTCTAAACAATATATTGTTGCCTCTGTTTCTTATCCTTATTTGAATTTGCAGGTTCCACTTCTTCCTGAGATTGCTGTGAGTGAAAATAAGAGTTCTACTTCTTCTAAAAGGTTTACTGCAAGACAACAAACTCTTCGTTCTGCGAAGATTACCCAAGCTTCTGGTAGTCAAGAAGATGCTCTTCGCAAAGGGAAAAGGAAACTTCAAGATGTTGTTTACGAGAGGAGGAAAAAGAAGAAACTCTCATCCAAGTCTCATTCCAATATAATCTCTTCTAATGAGAATATTGAGGAAGATCTTGGTGATGAAGATGATAAATTTCCTGAAAAAGACTTTAGTTCTAATTCCGATACCCTTTCTGACGAAGGAGATGATGATAATGATGTTGATGAAGGTGAAAATGAAGATTTCAGTATCCCAGAAACTTTTGCCTCAAAGAATGGTTAGCATATCTGAGGCTTTCCTCCATTCTTCTCGTGGATTAGGAAATTCTCCTACAGCGAAAGCTCGCAAACTTATTGTGAAGGCTTGTAAAGTTCCTACTGTAATTGATAATAACTCCCTCAAAGGCATTTCAAGATTCGTCTCTCCTACTTCATTATATGCTTTAGGTAGCATGGTAAGTTTCTTCTCTACTCCTTGTTTATTTCCCTTATTTTGTTGATTTCTAACCCCTTTTTTCTTGTTTAGGTTGGAAGAGTTAGTTGTGCAGCTGCTTCTGATTGGGAAAGACGTCATTCTATTGCTGAGAAGAAAACTTTGAATCGTTGTAAGAAGTTAGAGGTTGAAAATTCAAATCTCTGTCAGAAAGTAAAGGATTTAAGTATTGATAACGCAGAATTAACATCCCGTCACGAAGATAATTCACAATCTGCGAGCATCGCAATTGATAATTCTTCTCTTCTTGAGGAGAATAATCAATTAAAGCTTGAAAATTCTTCTCTTCGTAATGATAAGAAGCAATTAGAAGGTAAATTCTTTGCGATGGTAATTATTTTGATTATTTTTCCTTCGTAATTTTCTAACCAATTCCTTAATTTCTCTCCTTGCTGCAGAAAATTATGCGAAGATGAATGACGATCTGGAAACTACCCTTGCTAACCGTAATAAGAAAATTTCTGATTTGAGATCTCAGCTTCTAATTTCCCAGCATAACCATAGTTTATATGTCAAACGTTTTCGAGCTAAGATGACTCGCAAGATTTGCGAAGATAATTAAATTCCTCTCAAGAAGTACCATACGCTCCTTTCCGAAGAAATTCCTGAAGATACTCCATATCTGGAAATCTCTGATAGTGAAGTTGAAGATGATATTGAAGTTGAAGAAGAAGATCATTTTGATGGGAATAGATCGCCTGAAAAATAACTTCACTCTTTTTTGTATATCTGTTATGTAACTTCATTCTTTTTTGTATGTCTGTTCTGTTTCTTTTTAATACAACACTTTCTTCTTGATTGCATTTTTAATCAATCCAAAAATTTCTTTTTCAAAGCTTAATTTGAATTAATCTTTCTTTGATTGATTGTTTCCCTTATTCGCATAACTTGATCATGTGGAGAGAAATAATATATCTTAAATACTTAGCTTAGTATTCCCCTTCCCCTTATTATTGCTCTTCAAATGATCAACTATCACTTGAAGTATTAGAATATCCTTCTCAATTTATCTTACGAAATTTCGTCTTATTGTGATTATGAATAAAAAGTCCTCCCTTTGAAGTATAAGAAATATAATCCTTTTGCGGAATGTTGCGAAGTAAATAATAAATATCCCCTTGAAGTATAGGAAGTATGAAGTATACGAAATATGAAATACCCTTAAGAAGTATAAGAAGTATAAAATATCTTTGAAGAAGTATTAGCAGCATTCAATTCATGAAGAATTGCCCAATATATGAAGAAGTATAAGAATTATTACTCATTGTATGAAGAAGTATAATAAGTACTTAACCTTCGCAAAATTAAATATCCATTGAAGAAGTATAATAAATATGATATATTCTTGAAGAAGTATAAATAGTATTGAATTTGTGGAGAAATATTCAATATATGGAGAAGTATAAGAAGTATTTAATTCTCGTAACATTTTACGAGTATGGACTTATCTATATTTGATTGCTATCAAAATCGCATCTTTTGTTAAGTCTTCGTGAAAATTCTTCAATGATGTTATCTTCTTTGATAGGACTTCTTGTAAAAATTCTTCAATGGTATTGACGAAGCTGTCTTCTCTTCAAAACTTCATGATGTATATTCTTGTAAAATTTCTTCAATGATATCGACGAAGTTGTCTTCTTTTCAGATCTTCATAATGTATATTCTTGTATAATTTCTTCAATGTTTTTGATGTAATGAATTTCATTAATTTCTGTGGTCTTATCATGCCTTCCTAAGTAAAGGTCTTATTTTGCCACCTCTTTTGTAGTAAATTTTTGTATTTGCGATAATATGACAAGCCTGAACATTCTTGCGAACATACAACCTCGTGACATTATCGTCTTGCGATGAAATCGCAGGACGTTTTTACACTTTCATGTAATAACCCATTGATCTCATCTTAACTTCTTTGTTTCATTCTGCGAGTTCTTTTTGTATGTTTTCCTTCTCTCTTTTTTTTTTTTTTTTTGAATGCTCGCAGAACTTCATTTGTTGCACAAATATGACAAGCCTTTATGTTTTCGCAAACAAGAAGCCTCGTGACATTTGCGTCTTATAGCACGTATCAGCTCCCTAATGGAGGGTGATTCCCTTTATCTTCCCCCTGGTTTCCCCTTCAAGGAAGCGTACATCGACCATACAAGGTTAGCTCTTCCCATCCGGTTCTGCCAACAACCAGCTTTTGATCGCAACCTCTTATCCTTTTTGCCTATAGGGCTTATAGTTACGAGGTTGCACCCTATGGGGTATCTTTTGTCCAAGTGCATCATTTGCCAAAACTTGTCAAAAATGGAAGATGTGGTTCAACCTCACCCGGCACTCTTGACTCAACCGTGTACCTCGGCGCCTTGATCGTTTTATGCACTTCTTGGGAAAGACAGTATGCCTTAGTCGCCCAACCTAAATCCTCTTACACCGCATTTTATATTGCGTAATGTCGCTAGATTAGGTGAGAATCCAAGGTGTCTAACCCGGATAGGTACCCCATTATTGGGTTATACCCCTAAATTTTTACCATGTACTAAGGGCCCTTGGTGGTGTTCCGGTTACCCTTAGCCACGTTTATAGGTACCCCCTTAAATGACGTACTTTAGGACTTTGCCTCTTACGAAATATAGCTTCGCGAACTAGGGTGTACGCCACAAAGGTTTGCCTGTATAAAATTTTCTGCGGCTCTCTTTCTTTTTTGGAGGCTGATCACAGATTGCGGTCTTTTATTCGCAAATTAATGAAAGTTTAATCGCAATATAGATTTTGAAATTCGTAACTTTTCCCAATTTCCTGCGAGCAAACAATATTCGTAAAATTTATCACGAAATAAAAAATTTTGTTTTGCCACATACCTCATTTCCACGAGCAAACATACTGATTACCTTCTTGTTTTATTATCTTCCTTCTTCTTTCTTCGCAAATCACAACCCCTTATTATCATCGTAATTTTATTCTCTTTTTTCTTAATCCTCTGCCATTAAATTTTCACTTCTTTTCACAGCCTTTGCTCTTTTTCTCCAATTTTCCTTCTCAATAGTTTTTCCTTCGCAAACTTCTACTTCTGTATCGTAACATTTCTTTCCCTCAGCCCAATCATCCTTGATAATTCCAATACCCTTCATATGAGGAAACTTTATGCACTGATGTAGAGTGGAAGCTACACCTAGAATTCCATGAAGCCATGGTCTTCCTATCAAAGCATTATATGGTGATTCGACATCAACAACGCAGAACAGAATTTCAGTTCGCATTACACTTAATGGAATTCGCATGCTCACTTCTCCTTTGGGCTTGTTGGCAGTTCCATTAAAACCATAAATTCTGTAAGTAGAAGTTATTAAATCTGCATCTTTTCCCCCCGTAGTTTTTTAAGCAGAATAGAAGAGGATATTGACAGAACTTCCCGTATCAATCAAAATCCTATTAAGACCAATTGATTCTTCCTCCATATCATCTTCGTTTTCTTCCATATTCATGTAGATTGCTAATCTTACTACCAATGGATTATCATGTGCTTCACAACCTTCTGGAATTTCAATGGCTTCAAAAGAAATTTCACGTTTCTGCCAATCTTCAAGTCGTGAAATTTTTGCGATGTTCATTACTTCCTTTCCTTCACCATCCCTCGCATATACCCTGCTTAAAACATTATCATGAAAATCCTCTATGGTTTTATATGAATGAACAATGGAATTACAGAAAACATTCCTTGCTTTTGATCCCACTTCTATATGTAGGATTTCTTCTCCCTTTTATTTTGTTGTGTTCTCCCTGCGAGTTATGGCTGGAGCCTGTGGTAATTGTTGCGACTGTGTCTGCTTAAGTAAAAATTGATTTAGTTTTCCTTGATCAATCATTCGCAAGATTATCCTCTTGATATTATGGCAATTATTTGTAGAATGTCCATGAAAATGATGATATGAACAAAATTCATGACTTCTTGGACCCATTGGTGGTTCCTTTCCCATGTTCCATGGAGTTGGTATATGCTCTACCAGGATAATTGCTTGCCATATCTTTTCTACACTTGTATTCAAAGGTGGCAACTTTATCTCTTCCCTTACCATTCTTTGACCTCCTTGACCGTTGTTATAATTTTGTCTCTGGTTCCCTTGTCCAAAATAATTTTGCCTTTGTCCCCCATAATTTTCTTGTTGTTGATCTAATCTTGGAATTTGGTTATTTCCTATTCGATTATAGAAATTCCTCTCTCTATCATACTCTTCTTGATCTCTACTACCCATTGCTACCATTTTTGGCTGGCTATCATTGATTTTCTTCTCTTCTGAAATTTGCGAAGAAGTTTGTGAGGATGTTTGCGAAGTACCTGCTACTACATTGATTATTTTGGGAAGTAAATTTGCTCCTCCCTCTTGATTGATAGTGTTTGCTACTGGATATGACTCCATACTGTTTTGCTTTTCCTCTAGTGTAATGTATTCTTCTTGCAATTCTCGTAACTCTGTCATCATTTTGGAATTCTTTCTTCTGAAGATTTGAACATATAATTGTTCAGTTGCGAACATCGCATTTATGAAGGATAGAATCAAGTATCTCTCATCCACGCGCCCTGCCATATCACTGCACATAGTCTTCCATCGTCTTACCAAATGCTTCAAACTTTCACCCACTCTTTGTTTTAAACAAAATACATCTTAAATACCAAGCCGTGAAGAGTGATTTGTGATATATGCTCCGAGGAAAGTTGCTTGCAAATGACTGAATGACGTAATAGTGTTCTTAGGGAGTCCTTCGAACCACTTTAAAGCTTCCCCTGTTAAACTCGATGCGAAGTACTTGCATAACACAGCATCATGATTCTCCCATTGTAACATGCATCTTATGTATGCTTTAATGTGCTGAATAGCACATGAAGTCCCATCAAAGATACTGGTAAGTGTGGGCAAATTGCATTTTGGTGGAATTCCTCCCAATGGTACTTCTCTAGCAAATGGAGTCCTCGCAGCTTCTTCTATTGCTTCATATAATTGCCTTCTATCTCCTCCTCTTCTATTGTTTATCATCCCTCTCATTTCTGCTAATTCTCGAAAGATCCGTGCATTTGCCTCAGAATTCTCATCCATTGGTCTTTTTAATGCAGCTTCTCTTCTTATACGTTCTTGCGCTTCCTCCCTTGCGATCCTTCGCATTCTATCATATTCTTCATTAATGTTTTCATTTGCATAATTTTGCAAATATCTTCTTTCTAAATTATCATAATTGTTCAGTCGCAGAGAATCTTGGAATTCTTGTTCTTCCCTTTCTATTCTTCTCATGCGAATATCAGGAATTTCTTCTTCTTCATTTCTCCTTCTTCTCTGATTTATTTCTTCTTGATTTGCTTGTACTCTGATTCGAGAGTTTGGTTCATTCCTCTCCACTTCTGTTTGTTGATTTACAATTCTTCTCTTAATTCTTTCATACTCAACATTTTGTTTGTTACGAGCCTCTTCATATCTTCTTACTCCATTCTCGTGATTGTTTTGATGTACTGCTTGTTGTCTCTTAGTTTCTTCCATAAGTTGTTGTTCTTCCTCTCGATTCTGATTGTTTTCTCTAGGATTTGGCCTTGTTCGTAAATTCTCCATGTTTTGTTCGTGGTTTGGTATTAAAATGAAACGATTCTCTTGATTTCTTTCACCTTGATTCTGCGCTTGTTCTTGCATATTATTTTCATTATTGATCATCGGTGAATTTTGTCCTTCTCTTTCTGTTCTAACATTTGATCTTGCAACACTTTGAGATTTCCTTCTTTGTAGCATCTCATTTTCCATCCTCAATTCTTGATTTTGTCTTGTTAAATTGGCACGTTCTTCAGCTTCGATCATTCGTTCTTTTTGGATTCCTTGTCTCAATGTTTCTAACATCTCCCTTTCTCTTTCAAGAATTGTTCCTCCCATCAACCTCCCATTTTCTATGATTTGTGGTTCTCTATCTTCTTCTTCTGGTGTATCAGTTCTCCAAGTGTGTATACTCACTCGATCATGATCTATTATTTGTTGAGCTTGATTCCTTCGATTACTCCTTCTCCTACTAGGTTCTCCTGTTATATTTGCTTCTCCTCCTGCGAGTCTTACACTTCTTCTTACTTGATTAATGGTTCGATGTGTTTCTTCTTCTTGTCATTTTTTCTGGTACAGGAATTCTTCAAATCCCTGTTTCTAGCGCCAATTATGTAGTTGCAGAATAACCTACAACTACACCCTCAATAGAATTAGTAAAAACTCAAGAAGTTCTTGATGATGAATGATAACTTTCTTATTAATTCTCTTAGTTGATTACATAGAATTATCAAAATGGAACTAGAATAATTACAACTTTTTCTATTCTCTTTCCTAAGATAATTTCTTACACTCATTAAAAGAACCTCTCGAATTTTACATTTGAACTCCTATTTATAGTAAAACTTATACAGCTGTATATGAATTGCGAAGTATCGCAATTCATTCTCGCAAAATTATTTCATCCTCGCAAAACTTCATATTTCTCCGCGCTACTTCTATCATCGTATCATTTTATAACTCTTTCCTCCTTGTTTTATTACGATACTCGTGAACTATTATCTTGCGATATTCAGTACCTACAAATGGCAATCAGGTATGAATTCAAATAGAAACAACATCAGTCAAATGGATGAGGATAAGTGAAGTGGCGGTACATGAATGAAGATTACTACATAGTGGTGAGTTTCGAGAAACAAAGTCCTAATTATTTTTTTATTGTATCTGTTGGTTGTAGGTATTGAAAATTGGGGGAGAAATCTATGTATAAATAGGGGTTGTTATGTTATAATTAGGGAGAGGAGTGAGGGGAGAAAGCAGAACTTAGTTTTCATTTCTTGCTTGTGTTGTGACGGACTTAGTAGAATTCAGTTGAAAAGAGAAGAGTCTGCACAATAAGTTTATCAATATCAAAACTTCATATTTCATCTGTTTCTATCAAACCCATGTTCTAACTTTCTTAGCTAGGGCTTTGATGAAGCCCTTAGCTTACTGCTGGTTGTTTATGTTCATGAAAATGTTCTTGTAGAGCTTAATTGTTTATAATTCAGTATAGTTTTCATGCTGCAATCTATAACTTTAACCTAGTATGTCTTGCATCCTAGGTTGTTAGATCAATTATTTGTTGTTGCATCAACTCACGCTTCACTGGATGTTTTTAATTTGTGATTAGTTGTGCTGTAATAAGACAACTAATACTAGGGATTAAAACTTTAGTTGTGACTAAACTATTCATCTTTGAAACCCCTTTGGAAAGGCGACAAACTTGTATCTTCACCGCTGATCCGTTATAAGGGAATATAACAATTTATGTAACTAAATTTTCTAGTATAAGTTAAGTGGTGAATTAAACTTCCTTAGTATCTTTCACTTGACTGTTTTCAACTCTCACCGTATCCATATTTATGTTTTGTTTCTAGTTTATAATTCAACCGTTTCGTTGTATCGACAACAACATCTTAATATGAATTAGTAAAGTAAACCTTTGAATTTAACTTTGCACCAACCAAGTCCCTGTTGGAACGATCCGTACTTGCTGTGTTTTACATTGTAGACACCGTATAATTATGGTTTAGTATAATATTATAGGCATCTTCTATTCCTACCAGTTGCATGCTAGGGACAATTGCTGCCAATTGTCTCCATTGGGGACTGGATGAAGATGGTGTGGTATCAATGCCTTGTAGAATTAGCTGCTGATCGAGATATTTTTCATTAAAAAGACTTCCACAAATGAAATTAGGTTGTTCGTGAAAACTCCAAATTCTTTTCATGAGAATAGCCTTGTTATGATCACTGTTTTTCCTGATGCCTAGTCCTCCTTCAGATATTGGTTTTGTTACCTTGTCCCCAACCTATAAGGTGGAGCTTTTTAACTGTTGAATCATGTCCCCAGAAGAAATTTCTGGTGATACGATCTATTAGTTTGTGAACATTGATGAGAAGGTTTTGCATTTTGATAAGATGATTTGAGGTGGGAACTAGGGATGTTTTAATGAGTACAAGTATTCCAGCTTGATTTAGGTATTTTTTTCATCCATCCTTTAGCTCTGCGAGATAATCTTTGTAGGAGTGGCGCAAAGGTGTGGTTAGATGCTCTTCCTTGCTTGAATTGGACTCCCAGATAGATTGGAGGTTTTGGTTTTGGATGTAAATGCTTAAGCCAAAATCTTAACCAAACACATTAAAATAAAAATTACCCCTCGCCGATTACTGGTGGGCATTCCTTTCCCACCAAAAAAAATAATTTTTCTCGTGTAAATCATCAAATGAAAGTTTGTCCACCCAACCTTTTATTCCATGGAATTCGTATCACCGGTACCTTCCTATGTTCAACATGCCATTTAGCTCCCGAACCAGCAAAGCACCTTTTTATATAATACTAAGTTATATGGTGCCATGGAATATTCTTTTCACCCACCTATCAACCGAATGGTTGTTCACCCACCATGAACATACTCCTTCTCTTAGCCCGACAATTACAATCTTTTAATATTCAGAGAAAAAACATATAACTCACAACATCCTTTTGTTTTCACTACAATTACAACATGAATTCACTTGAGAAAACAATATGCTAGCTCCTCATTGGCCAAATATGGCGCTAGATATAAATACTAATCGTTCACAACGTGCAACAGATATAAATTCAATAGGTTGTTTAGCCCTAAACCAGGAATGATGGATATAAATACATAAAGGACGCCAAAGGGGATTCCAGGTCATACTGGATATGGTTTTATATGTTGAGATCTCACGATCCATTACACCAATGGCACAACAGTTTGGGATCACCAAGGTATTATTACAAGAGGCATGAGCTATGTTAATGGCTTCCACAATGACTACAACTCGATAACTGGCTAAAGTATGCTTTGAAACTTACTCAGCGAGCCTGATATAATTCTTCACCTATTAAACACATACTCGACTTGGTATATATTAGATATGGTTGGGGAAATCAACCACTTGATGCAATTAAATCCATAACACAAACTCCAACACACTTACAGGGAAGGTAACCAAGTGGCGGATGAACTGGCGAACCACACACCAAAATATATTGGATTCTTATTTTCATTCACCACACCATGAGGACCTTTCCATGGACAAAGGTCATTCTCACTAAAGTATTGGACTCAGATATCCTCGAGTGTATACATAAATGCATAATTACCGTCATAGGAATTTTTCTATAGAGTGAGCACTTGTTTCGATAGATAGAGAGGTAGAATAAACAAGAGAATCAAGTATTTGTTACTAACCTTCAATGAAGTTCTCCATAGATATCTTCACGATTCTTCAAGGATAACTTTGATTTTATACTCTACTTCTTAAATTTAATCTAGTTCGAAACTCATATTAGTAAATTAAATCAAAAATGTGTTTTGGCATCTAAATGTGACAACTAACTTAACATACCAACGCCAATGGGTTCAACCAAGTAATTCTCTAACAATATCCCCCTTTGTTAATTTAGTGATAAAACCATTTTACATATGCTTTAGTTACATTATACTTCTTGATTTCTTGAATCTGCAATGCCTTCGATTATGTATATGTTCATTCTCTACTTGTTGAAGATCCGTGGTATATTAACAACTTATAAAAACACTCAAGTTAGAGTAGTTAGAGTGAGTAATCGATCTACTCAAGTTGTTATGCTAATACGCATAGTATTTTACGTTCCTCAATATCCAATAATACCAAAACTTTGAAGCAATGCTTCGGTGATATATACGTTATCCCTCGTAGTCCTTACTTGTCTCTTTTGAATAATATGTAGAAACATACAACTTTAAATTTACTTCCCCTTATATGATACTCCGAGAAGCCATATGTTAAAGTAGAATGATACTAAATAATTCCCCCCCCTTCTTGTTAACAAAACTAGCAAAGGCGAAAGACAAGGGATCATAATGAATTACCCGAAAGAGTTATTGAGACTCCGTGTAATAGCCTATATAATTTATTTCCTTTGATATGTTTACAACTTTTCACTGCAAATCCTTATTTCATATTTACATGGGATTTGCATTCTTGGAATCGGTTATGCCACACTTCCAAACAAGTTTAGAATTGGTTCACATGTTTTTCCAAGACTACTATGTGATTGATCAAATACCAAATCACATACATGTGTTCAATCGGTTCTACCAATCACTAGGATCGGTTATACCTAATTTTGGAAATATTTGTGATTGGTCACACCAGTCACTAGGATTGGTTTCTCCAGTTACAAGGATCAGTTTCATCTACACTTGGTATTACTTGTGATCGGTCACACCAGTTACCAGCTTACACCAATTACAAGGATCGATTACACATACTCATGATCGGTCACACCAATTACTAGGATCGGTCACACCAATTTCAAGGATTGATCATACAATCACATGGTGATTACTTAGGATCGGTTACACCAATTAATAAAACTAGTCATACCAAATCATAAGTCAGACATTTTGATTAATTATACCAAGATACATAACATAAGTTAAGATCGGTTCCACCATCTCACACATATTGGTTATCCAAAGATCTGCAATGGATAGCCAGACCAATAAGCCTAATGATTTCCCTTTCGATTCACGAAACAAGTTCATGAATGTACTTCCTTTAAAAAAATGTAAAACATTGTTTCCCAGGATAAAATCTTCACAATAACCCATTCACATAATCATAACAATATATACAAGATTATGTCGATGTCATATCTACGAAATTCAAAAGATAAACGTTATACTTCATAGTCTAATTCCCTAATACTATGATCATACTATTATAATCATGTCACATCACTAGAGTATTATACAATATGTACAATATATAAAGCTTCGCAGTTATGTTTTCAATATAGCACGACTTGAAAGATACGTTAGGAATGGAACAGTTCATTTCATTATTACTAACCTCAATTGGAAGGATGATTTCGTCATTGTAGTTCATTACTTCTTCACATTATTCTGGTCTTCGGAGTAATACTTGTATGTCTTAACATTCCTATACTTTCTAATCTAACCTAAACGAAGTTGACTCTAGTATTTAATCAAACGACTCTAAATGAGTTTTTATACTAAAATATGACAACCAAACTTGACATACTAACGCATGGTGAGTTCAACCGATCTATGCTCTAACATAAGCCTTGATCTAAACGATCTAAAGGAAATCAAATAGACTTATCTGTTAGAGGCAGATTGGTATCAAAAGTTTTCACTAAGGTTAAAGAAGCTCTTAGGCTGTAAATGACGTTAACTAATGAAATTAATTGTATAGAGCCTTGCGAGGTTCAAGAGACTTAAGGAGAACGACTATAAATGAATTGTTAGAATTATTAATTCGGTCTCATTTAAATTTCAGTCTTAATCCTGATAGTAGGCTAGTGTCTGTAGTGGCTTAATACATTTTGGAGTTCAAAGAAAAGGTCACGAGTTTTTCTGCAGTGTAGTTTTCCTCGTTAACAGAATTTTTGGTGTCTTGTGTTTTTCCTTTTCCGCATTATATTGTTTTATCTTTATAATAGGAATAACACAAGTTATATGTATTCAATCTAGGTAGTTTAAGTCCTTATTAATTGTGATCGATTACGAGGCTCGTTCTTGAAAGATAGATAACAAGTTTCATACTTGACAAAATTCAGATTCTCTTGATTTATATACGACTAGATTGAACTTGGATATTGATTTGTGAGATCGTCCAAGAACTATTTTAGACAATCAGGTTAACGTACTTTGTTGTCTAGACATATTGATTATGGAAAAGATAAGAGAAAATTTTACATACATATTTTTAAAGGATGTTTAATTAGATCCACTTGCAATTGTATTAGGTTTTGTCCATACAAGTTTCCAAATGAAGAAGTTGGTGGTGTATTTGGTACCCTCTCATTTTCATGTACAACCTATGATATTTCAACTATAAAGATAAAACAATACAATGCGGAAAAAAATAACACAGACACTAGAGATTTTTGATAACAAGGAAAATTACCATCCCGTAGAAAAACCACATGACTTAGTCCAGATTGAACACACACTGATTTAAACTGTTGGGTTATTTGGTTTTTGGTACTTAGTTTTTGACCTAAATCTGGGTTTGGTCTAACATTCGTCCAGGCTTTGCGTTTGGTCTAAAGACCAACGTTGACTCGTGTTGACTCAGTTAAATGTGACGTGTCTAACTATTTGACTTAATTTATTTTTGGTGCACCCCTAAAATTATTATGTATTCACTACAGAGGCCCCAAAAAATGATAACTCCCCCTCCCCATTTTCTTCTCTTCTCCTTATTCGTGTCTGCTGTTGCAGCATGAATTGTTGTCATGTTTTTCATTCTGTTTACATTGATGGTTGTTCATAATTCCAGTGAGAGAAGATATTTTCTGTGAGAAGAGGTTGATAGAGGAAGATCTATACCGAATGTTTCAAGAACATGAAAAATTAGGGTTTATGAGTTCACATTATACATGTTTGAATCGAGAAGGAATTGGGTTCATATGGGTGGTATGTGTTTCAATCGAAGATGGGTTTTTGTTGGATTGAATATTGAGACTAGAATTGGTTATATTCTTGAGTTGCAGAGAAGAAATAGACGCGATACTGCATGAGATCGAGGATATGATGTGTACGATCGAGAAATGATGCTGCTGGTGAAGATTAAAGAGGGGATATGCAATTATGAGATGATTCTGCTGCTGGTGAAGAACGATTCAATGATAGAGGAGGAGAATATTGAGATTGATGGGTTTTGTAGTTAGACTCTTAGAATGGGTTTTGGATAGAACTCGAATTGGTTTTCATTTTTGGCAATTTGTGGAGTTTCTTGAGCTGAGAGTGCAGTAGATCTGATGCTGTTACCTAAGGGTTTGAGTTGAATCTGTGTTGATGAGATGTTGCTGCTTGATTGGAGTATATACAATAACACAAAAAAAATACAAACTATATAATGCTGGAACCATGCTCAAATACTGTTATACATCAATTGACAACCCTTGCAAATAAATTAGATTTCTGAAGGATCTTGTAAAAAAAACACATATGAGAGACCCATTTCTTTTATATTTCAATAGCTTACCCACTGAGTTTCATTTGATTATGCTTTGGTTGTCAAAATTTTGTTGTATGCTAGTCACTCACATTCTTCATATTAATAATCACCCCCATCTGATTCTTTTACTACTTTTCGGTTTGATTCACTTGTACAATTTTTATTTTTCGACGATTATTACAGATTAACATCAAGTCTGTTGAAGGCTTCTAGCAATGAGAATTTAAGCAGGTATGGACAGCTACTTCTCATTCTTTTTTCCCTGAAAAAATACGAGAATGAACTCATGAAGTAGTGTAAAGTACTATCAGAAGAAAGAATAATGCTCGAATTGAAATATGCAAGGTAGATCTTAACGTTTACAAACTTGGACTGGCTCAGATTCGGGGCATACCCCAAATCTATAAAATTAAGAGTTTCAGAATTAAGAGAGTTATCCTCGTTACCTCTTTGGAACCATGATTTTCGGGCCCCTAGTAGTGAATACATAATAATTTGAGGGGTGCACCAGAAATAAATTAAGTCAAACAGTTAGACACGTCACATTTAACTGAGTCAACATGGGTCAACGTTGGTCTTTAGACCAAACGCAAAGCCTGGACAAATGTTATACCAAACCTAGATTTAGGTCAAAAAGTAAGTACCAAAAACCAAATAACCATAAACTATTACACCAATTATCTACTATCAGATTTTAGATTGGATGTAATACCTCATTCATTTATATTCGTGCACCTCGCAGAACACCGATTTTCTTTAGAAATTGCTCTTGTAAATCTTCTAGCAGAACGCTAATTCTATTTAGAGGATTCTCTTGAAAATATTCTAGCATAACGTTAATTCTCTTTAGAAGATGCTTTTCAACGATATGGTTTACACGTAACATTACCTAATTGATTCTTTCTCACAAGATCATCCAAAAAATCTAGAGATATCTTGATCTATCAAATCTAGGGTTTATAAAAAACTCCAAGAAACATGTTCCGTAACTATCAAAGAAGATAGCTTGCCTGCGCTTTACGATCCATGAGTAAAATCTTTTAGAATCTCACTCTTGTTCGTGGAAAACAATCTTATACAACGCACACAATTTTCCAAGGGATGGGTTGTGTGGTTACATGAAACCTCTATTTATAGTGAATGATCAAGGCTAGGTATTGAAAACAAATCTTCATTTTCTAGGAAAGGAAACACCGAGTAATAGAAATATTATTCCTTTAGTCACGTATTCACGATTTTAGTCCGAATTGTTGCCAAAAGTTCGTGTACAATTTCTTATTTACGAAACCAACCTTAGCCACACATATAAGTGTTGCTTTAATAAATCTCTCATAAGTTCTTCGTTATAACTAGGAGTTAAGTGATTCTTGGCACGTTGGATTCTAACTTTCATTCACCAAAAAATGAGGATCTTTCCAAGGACAAAGGTTATTCTCACTAAAGTATTGGACTCAAATATCCTCGAGTGTATACATAAATGTATAGTTACCACCATAAGAATTGTTCTATAGAGTGAGCACTTGTTTCGATAAATAGAGAGGTAGAATAAACAAGAGAATCAAGTATTTGTCACTAACCTTCAATGAAGCTCTCCATAGATATATTCATGAGTCTTCAATCTCCAAGGATAACTTTGACATTATTGTAATACCCACGTTCTTTTTATAAAATATTAGGGTGCGAACCCAATCCTTTTCTATTGGAAGATCAGAACTAACGTAATGTGGAGCATTAAATCTAGTGGTTGTGTTTTGGTTGAGAAACACTTGGATTTTTGCGTGAGAAATTTTAATTCTCTTTGCGTGAGCCTGCCCGTAGCATGTACGAATGCTAATAGAGGTATTTATTCTCGAATTTATGACAAAATGACACATGCAAAGGGGTATGTGTCTTGCTTATGTTGAAAGAAGGGTATTTTGGTCTTTTACTTACTTTGATAAGTTTTAATTACTGAATTTTGGTTGAACTAAGAAGGGGGAATTTTATTTTCACTTCTGATTTCTCTTTCTCCTACATAAAACACAAAAAAAAATATTCTATCACAAAACTTGGAATTTCAAGCTTGTTTTATATCAATTGCTCATTTGATTCAAGTAGGAAGCTTTGGATTTGTTTGCTACACAAAAGATAAGGGTAAAACTCTTCTTTAAAACTAATTTGAATTTAATTTCATTAATTTGAATAATCCATGGGTACTCTCAATTTATTGGAGTTGATCTTTACTTTCTCTTGAAATTCAATTTAGAAGCAATTTCTGGGATTTCTGGAAACAGTTTTCTGTCCTGTTTTAGGACATATTTCTCACCCAGTTAGTTTGACTCTTATTTTTGGTTGTAATTTTTATATGAAATAGTATCTTTTAATCTTTAAAACTAGCTAAGAATCAACTGATTCCGATAAGTAATGAAGTCTGGGTGAATTTTTGATTAACATGCTTCCAAAACTGTAATTTCTGAAGAACTTGGTCACGGTCTTGTTTATTTGAGACTTTTTAGATCAGATTAATACCTGATTTCTTCTGGTTATTATTTTTATTTAAAAGTAAAATCTTTCATCTTTTCAACAAGACTAAGTTTGCTAAATTCCATTATGTAATGATTTTTGCACGAATTTTTGATTAACAGACTACCAAAACTTATTTTTCTGAAGAACTGCACATCTGTCCTGTTTGGTTGAGACGTTTAAACATATCTATAAACTTATTTACCTTTGTTTATCATTTTTATGTCAAAGTGAGGTTTATTAGCTTTCTAATGGTACCGAAATCTCTGAATTCCGTTGTGAAATGAATTTTACCCGAATTATTGATTTCAGACTATAAAAAACTGGATTTTCTGTAGGACAGCATCTCTGTCCTGTTTTGTAGAGAGATTTAAACATGCTTATGTACCTCATTAACCTTGTTTATCATTTTTATGTTAAAGTTGGGTTTCTTAGATTTCTAAAGGTACCAAAACTTCTGAAATTATTTGTATAGTGATTTTTATACGAATTTTGTTTATGTACACTGTCGAAACTGCAATTTCTGAAAACGTAAGTTCTGTGCACATTTCTGAGGTACTTTCAAACAGATTTAAAACTCATTGATTTTTACCTAACATTTTTACATGAAAGCTTATCTTTTAATATTTAAAATGAGATAAGAACCAATGTATTTGGTTGAGCAATAAATTTTGTGTGAATTTTTAAGTTTGGACTCTCAAAACTGTAGGTTTTCTGAAGCTATATGCACTGACAGGTTTTACTGAGGTGAATTAGACCAGTTAAGGAATTTATTGTTTTTGGCCATATTTTTTATATAATACCTTATTCTCTCTTCTTTAAAATGAGATAAGAATCACTCATTTTGGTTGTGTAATGAAGTCTACACAATTTCTTTTAACACAAACTATACAATATGAATTTCAGAAATGTTCTAACATTTGTTATATGCCTACATCTCTTGTTATCTAAACTATTTGATTTTCTTCGCTTTGTTAATGATTTTTGTGTGAAAGGAGGTATTCTCCGGTTTCTAAAATGGTAAGATTTATCGCATTTTGTTTTGAAACGAAGCCATGGTAATATCTTTGAGTAAGTGGTTTAAAACGGTATTTTTGTGCAAACTCTTGGTTTGAATGAACGTATTGATTTTGAGCTTATGACAGCTCTAACATTTAATACTTTAATGTATTTATTATTTTGTTTTACTTTGGAAAAGTTAAAGTTAAAGAAAAAGAAAAAATTAAAGGAAAAGAAAAAAAATTTATGTAATGATTATGTTTTATGTAATGATTATGTTTTATTTTAATGATTATGTTTTGTGTAATGATAACTTATTAGTGGTGTTATTGAGGTTAGATACAGATATGCAGAGACAATTAGTACACAGTAAAATAGATGAAAGAAACCTTATAGGGAACATAAAACGTCAATATTAGTCAGCTTTGGATTTTGGTTCCAGCAAAGAGGGAATTGCTAGTTCGTTTGGTATTGTTCTTCCATATAATTACTTGCTTGCGATTGAGGTAGTCGCAACACAATCTAAAACTCTTCTTTTATTTAAGTTTCTTTTAATTAAATTTATGTTTGCAAGTTTTCATTAATATATGAATGATAATCGATGTTGTGAGAATAATTATGAAGGTTGGGCTGCGGTCCATAGAATGTGATTCTTAAAGATTATTTATGAAGGGATACGAGATATCCTTGGAAACGGTTTTTGTTTCCTAAACCCACGTGGGGCTCCCTTGGGCGAGCGGATTGATTGAATTTATTGTTGGGATACGAGATATCCTTGGGGACGGTTTTGTTTCCTAAACCCACGTGGGGCTCCCTTGGGCGAGCGGATTGATTGAATTTAATTATTGTTTATGGATGTGGTGTTTCCATATGTAGGCTCCCTTGGGTGACCGGATTGATTGAATTTAATTATTGTTTATGGATGTGGTGTTTCCATATGTAGGCTCCCTTGGGCGAGCAGATTGATTGAATTTAATTATTGTTTATGGATGTGGTGTTTCCATATGGGGTTCCCTTGGGCGAGCGGATTGATTGAATTTAATTATTGTTTATGGATGTGGTGTTTCCATATGGGGCTCCCTTGGGCGAGCGGATTGATTGAATTTAATTATGGTTTATGGATGTGGTGTTTCCATGTGTTGATTAATTTGGTTCTCTTTTCTTCATTTGATATGGGCTCCCAAAGGAGTAGCAATATTTTTAAATGGGTCGAACAAGTGTCTTGGGTAAGTTTAACCTTAATGATTCGATCATCTTAAAATTGTTGATTGTGTATTTGGTGCATTGTCTGATGAACTACGGTCGTGCTTGATCCTTTTTTAGGTACGTAGGCGGCCGCTTAGCGGTCCAAAGACGTAGAGTCAAAAAAAAAAAAAAGGTTAAATCAACGGTTAGATCTTCCAAAATGAATTTCTAAGTTTTCCGTTGCTGTACAAAATAGTAACATGAACATAAACTAAATAAGCCTGAATAAATTATTTAATGAGCTTGGGCTTAGTAGCCGGGCCTCGGCTATGGTTTCCAAGTGGCACTTCGGGTTTTCGGGCAGGGGATCCGGGCAGGATCCGAGTTTTGAAAACCGGGGCGTTACAATTATACTCTACTTCTTAAACCTAATCTAGTCTAAAACTGACTTTAGTAGACTAAATCAAGAGTTTCGACTTCTAAATTTGACCATTGACTTGACATACCAATGCCAGTGGGTTCAACCAAGCAATTCTCTAACATAAGTTAACATTGATTTTTATGCAAAAATTTAGGAATTTGTAGTATTTACTTATTTTAATCAAAATATACTAGATGACTCCATGTGTCAAACCTATCATCGTGTAACAACGTTTTGGTATTTTACTTAACTATCATTTTATGTTTAAAATTAAAAACCAAGATAACATCAATCACAGTATTGATGCACATAAATTTTTTCCAACCGTAAAATATTTCAGGGTAAAATAGTAAATGACCTGATCCAAATCGCAGCATACAAACACCCAATTACCTATGAAGAGAAAGTTCCCAAAAGGCGTCTTCTCTAGTACCAACGTTTTACTATTTATGACCCTCTCCTTCTTACCTCATAGTATACATTTTACTAAATTGGCGTTTCCTTAACCTTAAGCCATTCTTGAATTTCTTGGTGGTAGAGTGAATGCTTGTCTGAACCTGTTAGAGCATTGCCCGGTCGAACTCGCAAATGTTGCTTTCTTAATCTTGTTGTCAAGTTTAGTTGCCAAAAGTGTAATTCATGATTTCTAGTCTACTTATAGCTAAGTCTCGGACTAGGATAGAAAGTGTCGTTGAGCTCTAGACTCCACGACATTCATCATGCAAAGACGAAGAACTACTCAAGTAACTGGTGGATCTTCATCGACAAAAAGGTATGTGGAGACTTGAACTTATCTATCACTCAAAAGTCTATCTACTTTATCTCCTATCTTGAGACGAAAGTCATATTGCTATATAGACTTCGATTATACACATTTGCTATTTCGAGCCGAGTTTATCTCGCCAATCTATTTCTCAAAATATGTGTTGGTAAGCTTTCGCTTTGGCCAAGTTCATCTTTACAAGTGATGAAAGTCATGTTGATTATTTCAATATCTTGAAAATTGCTTTGATGAAATATAATGTGTGAATAACCTCTATTTAACATCCTCTAAGAATGTTTCAATGATGATTGAAATAAAGAGTTTAGAACATGTAACCATCTTTGGATATAAGCATATAATGTGTTCGCGCATTAGTGTATAAGTCCAAAATCGGGAACCAAATGTAAGCATACTTGTGTGTGTACTAAATGGTTGATGGAGACTGGGTAAGTATGCATACCTGTACGCATACTAGCGGAAGTTCACGACCGTGAATTTCTGCTGAGTTTGGAAATCAAAACCAACTCAATCCGGTTACCTAAGTATGCATACCTGTATGCATACTGACGGAAAGTTCACGTCCTTGAATTTCTGCTGAGTTTGGAAACCAAAACAAACTCAAATCCGGTTACTTAAGTATGCATACTCGTACGCATACTAAGTGTATTACTTTCTAAAATTGGTTTGTTCATGAACTAAAATTTTTATATATTAAGGAATGCAATTTGAAAACCGTGGCTATAATGTTCATGAACCGATTCGAGTGAATCAAAACCTATTTTGCTTCGATTGTGTCATGTATATTTCTATAAGATCTAAGCAATTGAACGACTCTCGAACTAGTTCATTTGAGTCATTTGGACTAGTTATGGTGAAGATGAATAAGGTTGATATGAAAGTTCTCATATGGATAACCATTGGTTAACTACTGTTGAACCAACTTGGCGTACACGTTTAGGTACGGTTACTCAAGCCTAAATATGCGTATAACAAGCTAAGTTAGATCTAACGGTTGAAAGATATTAGCTTGAATCTAATCAGGTTTTCATCTAACAGAGAATATTGAATGATTTGTTACCAAGGTAACTTAGATTGAAAACCCTGATTTAAAGACTATATAAAGGAGAACTCGAACAACTGGGAAACCTAATCCCCACACCTCCTGTGTGATACTAGTTGTATAGATAAAGTCGATTTTCCTTTAACCTTAGGTTTCTACCGAGTCCCTGTAAGTTAACGACTTAAAGACTTCATTGGGATTGTGAAGCCAGACCCAACTATTTTTCTCTATAGTTACGTGATCTGATCTTGCTATTTCTATCGTGATTGAGTGCAATCGTAAGATTGTCTTGAGATTAATTTCTCTAATAGGCAAGATACAAAAGTAGTCACAAACATCTTCGTCTCATCGTTTGTGATTCCGCGATATATTTTTTCGCTAGTCGATTAAAATTATTGTGAGGTGATTGATAATTCTAGGCCGTTCTTGGGGAATATAAGTTCGGGTTATCGATTGGTTCATTTCACCTTGATTTATCAAAAGACGGAACAAAAATCGTAGGTATTTTTGTGGGAGACAGATTTATCTATTACTGTAGACTTTTCTGTGTGATACAGATTTGTTTATTAAAGTCTTCGACTTTGGGTCATAACAACTCTTAGTTGTGGGTGGGATCAGCTAAGGGAATCACGTATGTAGTATCCTGATGGGATCAGAGACGTAAGGAGCGCAACTGTAACTTGAATCAGTATGAGATTGATTGGGGTTCAACTACAGTCCAGACCGAAGTTAGTTTGTAGTAGGCTAGTATCTGTAGCGGCTTAATACAGAACAAAACTTCTGGTGTCTGTGTTATTTCTTTTCCGCATTATATTTTTTTATATAATTGAAATATCACAGGTTGTGCATTTGCATCGATCAATTGGTAAATCCAACCTTTGGTTGTTGATTGAAATTGATTGATCCTTGAACATTGGTCTTTGGTACTGTTCAAGTTTATTTCTCTTGTATTTGATAAAGACTCGCAGATTTCTATTTATTTGAGTTGGGATTGAATCGAGAAATTGAGATATAAATCTTCGATATACTTTTTATTAAGATTGAGTCTGACTGTCTAGTTGATTCTCTTAAAAGTATATTGGAGTTATTCCATACAGATTGCTAAGCGAAATATTGGGTGAGGTTGTTAGACCCCCGCTTTTTCAATTGGTATCAGAGAAGGCAAACACGTTAAAGTCCTTATAAGTTTGTGTTTATATATAACAATCTGACTCTGCGGACAAGAAGTTCATCTCTTGATTTTACCCACATCAGAATATCCTTTAAAGCTGTTAATTATGGCAAATGTCTTGGGATTGCCTCAAAGGATAAATCATTAGCTGATTCTTCCGAATCC
This sequence comes from Papaver bracteatum, assembly GCA_023529315.1. NCBI lineage: Eukaryota > Viridiplantae > Streptophyta > Magnoliopsida > Ranunculales > Papaveraceae > Papaver > Papaver bracteatum. The sequence goes on along the minus strand of JAJJWX010005377.1, from coordinate 609,586 downwards.
CGAGGTAAAAAGGTTGTTTTATCATATTCTGGTAACTTTTTCTCAAGTGAGACATTTTAAAATTTGTCAAAAGCTGAAATGGATCTCACAAGAATCTCAGAAAAAACTACTGAGTTTATTGATTTTCATAATCATACTCAGCTCATTGATGAATTTAAAAGTCCCTTGGTCGAGAACGAGAACTCTACAATATCATTGAGTCATTTTCTAACAATATCGAAAAATTGATTCAAGAAACTACCTTACAACGTGAAAAAATTAGTGTTCTTGAGGATATTGCTAAATAAGACTCAATTAGAGAAAAATGTTTGATCGAGACGCATTCATCTAATCTAAACAGACTTCGTGATGAAAAAGAGAAACTGGGTGCATTCCTTATTCTAGCCCAGGAACAGTGTAAATCCTTAAAAAAGGAAAACTCTATGTTAACGAGAAATTGTTCTGTACCAATCTCTAATTCTCAGACAGAATTACATTACATGAAGAAAAGCTCTCCAAAGGAAGTTCCTGCTAAGAAATGTTTACATTACTTTCAATCTTCTAATAGGGCTATGAATTTGAAACAGGTTCCTTCAAATGTTTCTCTTCCATGAACATGTTCCTTCTGTGGGAAAAAGAATCACTATGTTCAACATTGTTTTGCTAGAAAGAAATAGATTTCTGATCTTTAAAATTTACTTCTTTTAAGTGTCAACCGAGTAAATCGTCTGACGGCATCTACAATGGATTTCATTCCTGCAAAAAACCAGAATTCTCATAAAAGGATTTTCAATGGTCACTCATCTCAAAATCCCCATAGGAATCGTGTGTCTCCATATGGTGCTAGTTTTTACACCACGAAAACACACATTCCCAGTGTTTATGATATTATGTCTGGTAAATCTAAGTCTAGATGGTGGAGACATGTGTTAGAGCATTGCTCGGTCGAACTCGCATGCATTTCTATCTTAACCATGTTTGTCAATATTAGTGATCAAAACTATACGTCTTGATTTGTAGTTTACTTATGACTAAGTCTCTGTCTAGGATAGTTAAGTATAGTTGATATCCAGACTCCATGGCGATTATCTTACAAATGAAGAACTACTCAAGAAACCAATGGAACGTCATCCGACCAAAAAGGTATGTGGAGACTTGAACTTATCTAACACTCAAAATTCTATCTATCTCATACTCTTGAGACAACAGTCGTATAAGTATGATAGTTTTCATACATACACATTTGCTATTTCGAGCCAAGTTTACTAGCCTATCGTTTTCTTGAAATATGTGTTGGTAAGTTTTCGCTTTAACCACTTTTCATCTTTACCCGTGACGAATTCAATCTTGAAAATGGCTTTTATGACGGTAGTCGATTCTTTATGTCTAACAACTATTAACATTATAGAAGAATGTTTCAATGATTGAAATGTAGAGTTGAGATTACGTAACCACCTATGGATATAAGCATATATAGTGTGTTCGCACATTAGTGTATAAGTCCATGTACCGGAAACCAAGTGTGTGCATATGTGTGCATGTGGTATTGGTGAAGGAGACAGGTTGGGTACGTGTACCCATACGCGTACTGGCGGAAGATTCACGTCCGCGAATTTCTGATGAGTTTAGGGTTTACGAACTTACAAACCATCCACCTTAGTACGCGTACTCACGGAAATTTTCATCCGAGAATTTCTGCTGGGTTTTCAAACCCAATTCTGGTAGCTAAGGTACGCATACTAGTACGCGTACCCAAGCTGGTTATTTCTCAAATCGGTTGTTCATGAACTTAAACAATAAAACAATAAGGAATGCAATCTTTGCAAACCGTGGCTAAATTTTTCATGAATTGATTCAAGTGAATCAAACCGATTTTGCTTCAATTGTGTCTTATGTAGTACATAAGATTTCCTTGCAATTGAACAACTCTTGAACTAGTTATTATGAGAAGATGAATACGGTTGATATGAAAGTACTCATATGGCTAACCATTGGTCAACCATTTGTGAACCAACTAATGTACACGTTTAGGTATGGTTACTCAAACCTAAATGAAATACATTTCATTTATGTGTGTGACAAGCTAAGTTTCGATATAACGGTTGAAAGATATTAGCTTGGATAAATCAGGTTTTCATCTAACAGTGAATGTTGAATGCTTTGTTACCAAGGTAACTTGGATTGCAAACCCTGATTTGAAAACTATATAAGGATATGTCTAGCAACTGGAAAATCTAATCCCCACACCTCCTGTGTGATACTAGTTGGTTTTCTAGAGTCGATTCTCCTTTAATCATAGGTTTCTTCTCGAGATCCTGTCGATTAACGACTTAAAGACCTCATTAGGATTGTGAATCCAGACAAAACTACTTCTATTGTAGTTAAGCGATCTGATCTTGCCATTTTCTATCGTACGAGTTCAATTGAATAATTGGCTTGAGATTATATCTCCGATAAGGCAAGATAAAAAGAAATCACAAACATCTCCGTCTCATCGTTTGTGATTCCGCAATATCTAGTTTCTCTACCATACGATTTAGATTATTGTGAGGTGATCAATAATTCTAGGATGTTCTTCGGGAATATAAGTCCGGGTTATTGATTGATTCCTGTTCACCTTGATTTTACCAAAAGACGGAACAAAACTCATAGGTTTATCTATGGGAGACAGATTTATCTATTATCGTAGACTTTTCTGTGTGATACATATTTATTTATTCAAGTCTTCGACTTTGGGTCATAGCAACTCTTGGTTGTGGGTGATATCAGCTAAGGGAATTAAGTGCATAGTATCATGCTGGTATGAGAGATGTAAGGAGCACAACTGTACCTTGAATCAGTGTGATATTAATTAGGGTTCAACTACATTCCAGACCGAACTTAGTTTGTAGTAGGCTAGTGTCTATAGCGGCTTAATACAGTGTGGTGTTCAATCTGGACTAGGTCCCGGTGTTTTTATTCATTTGTGATTTCCTCATTAACAAAATTTCTAGTGTATGTGTTATTTTTTTTCCGCATTATATTTTGTTATATAATTGAAATATCACAGGTTGTGCGTTGTATCGATCAATTGTGAAATCCAACCTTTGGTTGTTGATTGGAAATTGATTGATCCTTGGATGTTAGTTTTTGTTTCCATCCAAGTTTATATCTCTCTTTTATTTGATAAAGACTCACAAATTTCTATTTGCTTGAGTGTAGATCAAATCGAGAGATAAAGATATTAAATCCTTGATATATTTTTTATTAAGATTGAGTCTGACTGTCTAGTTGAATATCTTAAAAGTATATTAGAGTTAGTTTATACAGATTTTCTAATCGAAATATTGGGTGAGGTTGTTAGACCCCCGCTTTTTCAACATGTCTCTTCTAATTCTCTGGAACCAATTTCCATAGGTCCTAGACTTAATCCTCAGAAAAATATTTCTAATGGATCACCTGACAAGGTTATGTTAAATTCTTATGGAATAAAAAATAACCGAAGGAAGGTAAGGAATACCAGGTTCAAACCTTCGGATGGAATTTACAACTCATCTCTCAACACTCATAGTGGGATCACATCTCAGTTGACAACCTAATCATAGGAATTTTTATTTTTGTATCTAACTTGAGAGATGCAAGATTGATTTTTGGGAGATACTCAAGTCTAATGTAGTTTTTCATCTGTGTTGCGTTTGACTATGCTGTTTTCTCTTGATGTAAAAGTAGAAAGTCTCTTTACTCCTTGTTGTATTGAATCTCACTCTTATGCTATGATTAAATTTTTAATTATTGAGTCATGATGATGTAGGATATATGAAAACAGAGGTATTTCTTTTAATCTCTTTAGTTCTGTTATTTTCAACCAGTCCACGAACGTCAGGGTCTCTCTTGGGAATTTAGGGTTTCACAACAAGGGTGTCAATCGCTTACCTGGAAACATATATTTATCTTATATTGTTTTGCCTTCCCTAATAATAATAGTTAAAAAAAAGGGTTGGAAAACTCCTCAAGACCTCAAGAAGTTGTGAATCTTGAGATGGAAGAAGACTCTAAAGGATGCAATTATGTTCAAGATCTTGTCCTGAAAAGGATGATTGAAAAGAAAGAGTATAACTCCTGGGTTGGAGAATCTATCAAGGATTTAATTCTTTTTCAGAATGACTCTAGGGTCAAGTTTGCAAACCTTTAACTACAAATGAATCAGCTGCTTGATGGTCAGGCCAAAATCCTTGTTAATCAAAACATCTCTATCGGGAATCAAAAGAAACTTATCTTGGACTATGCCAAAGCTAGGCATCTTGCCCGAATCGTTGATCAGAAAACTAATGTTCTAACTCATGAACATGTAGTCTCTACGGTCAATAAAATCAAGGATATCAGTGATACCTTTTATGATGGACCCTTTCAAAGTTATGAAGTTGTCAAAGAAACTTGATTTTCTCATTTTGTCTAGGAAAGCTTCTTATGAGAATTTTATTCTTGTGTTTTAAGAAGAATAACTAGAGTTTAGAATAGCCATTATTGTGATTACACAAAGCTATGTCCAACGATTTTCATCTTCAACGTTTTTAGATTTATTTATTTAAATTCTAAAGTTGGTTTGGAAGATGATTTTGCAGTATTAATCTCTATGGTTTGATATATTGCTATTTTTATAGGATACGTGTGTCTGCGTCCATGAACTATGATTGTCCCATACATGGTCAAAAGTTAAGTCTTTAGTACGTCGATATGCAAGTATTTTATAAAAGAATGAATGAACTTTTGACAAAAACAAAAGATAAGCCTTTTATGTCATTATGCAAATATTAATGAAGAAATGATGAGCTTTTGTTTACAAAGATTAAGTCTATTTATGTCATTGTGCAAGTGATGAAAGATAGAATGAATCTTTGTTTCTTCCGTAGTATTGATCTTCCCTGATCCACATTTTTATGTGTAAACTGTGCCGTCTCCGTAAGTTTCCTTATGTTGATCATTTTCCAACTAGATTAATTATGGGTTCTCTTGTGGTTAATTTAGTTGAATATTTCAGTTGAATTAATCATGGGTTCACCTGTGGTTTATTCAATTGAGTATTTTGGATAAAAATTCATATTTTTCTGAGATTTGTTAATGTCCAAAGAAATCCTTCTTTTCTTGTGAAAGTAAGGTCTCTCTTGTTGTTCTTTCGGAAATGACATTATATAGGGAAGAGTTCTTAATTGAACTTGTGCTTAATTGCAAAATCTTTGTGGGGAGTGCGGCTGTGGAATATTATAGGGGTTATCTTGTATCTTTATAAACTCCTTGATGAATGCATTTAGTTTCGGCTATATGATTGCATATAAAAAGTTGATATATGCTTTCTTTTGGTCATGAAGTGTCTCCATGGAAATTTCATGAGGATCCCACTAGTTTTCATACCTTTGCCAATTTTATTGACAAAAAGAGGGAGAATTAATGTGTAGTTCCCACTACAAATACATATGGTTTTCGGATCATTATGTAAGGGGAGTGGTTTTCATGTGAGATGAAGTATTGACTAACGGGGAGTGATACATATCACCATAATATTGTTGTCAAAGTTGTGATACAATTGAACTTTGATGTTGTGTAATAATACTATGACACCGTGTAACAATGATTGAGAGCTTTTGTTTTTTCATTGTTATGGCTACGGATCTTTAACAATGGTGATGCTGATTTGAATATCTTTGGAATATTGGAGTACTTGAAAATGACGAAGATTTCGATTAATGTTGAAGAACCAAGGAGATCACGCATGTGAAAGAGAAGCTGCAAAGTTTGTTTATTTTTGTATTCCATATGTATTGATAATTTTGTCACTAAAATTGAAAAAGGGGGATATTGTTAGAGCATTGCTCGGTCGAACTCGCAAGCATTGCTATCTCAAGCTTGTTGTCAAATTTAGTTGCCAAAACTATAAGTCTTGATTTCTAGTCTACTTATAGGTAAGTCTCGGACTAGGATAGAAAGTGTAGTTGAGCTCTAGACTCCATGTTGTTCATCATGCAAAGACGAAGAACTACTCAAGGAACTGGTGGATATTTATCAACAAAAAGGTATGTGGAGACTTGAAATTATCTATCACTCAAAATTTTATCTACTATATCTCCTATCTTTAGAAAAAAACTCGTATTGTTATATAGACTTCGATTATACACATTTTTTATTTCGATCCAGATTATCTATCCTATCTATTTCTCGAAATATGTGTTGGCAAGATTTTGCTTTAGCCAAGTTCATCTTTACAAGTGACGAAAGTCATGTTGATTATTTCAATATCTTGAAAATTGGTGTTTGAGGGTGAAAACTGTTTCTGCTGATTTTGGAAATTTCGTGTATGTGGGTGAGAAACGAATCTAAACTCTCAACGATGTACTGCACGGGAGTACTTTTGATTCAAAAGATCAATCTATATAATCCTGGCCTAAACCAAGAAATGGCCGTTCCAGGCTTGCTTCATGTAGGACCAGAATATCGCTACAACACTTCCCAGCGAGCATCATCGCAAGATCTTCAACTATACTTTGCGAGTGTCACAAAAGAAGTCAAAAGAGTAACGTAATAACTGACGATTGAAGAAAACATGAGAAAAGCATGTTTGTCCCGCGATGGTTACAAATCTTGCGAGAATGAACATCGTAACTATCGCGGTACAATCGCAGAGTCAGATCCGAAATTAAAGGATAGCTTAGCTATCCTCCTTTTTTTTTTTGCTCGATCAATAATAGATTTTATTAAGCCACAGAACAATTTAAAAAATCACCAAGGAAAACCATCTCAAAAACAACAAAAAATAAGAGAACCCAACACAGCCCACTACAATTCAAAACAAAAGAAATTAAGAAAAAAGTCCCATTTACAATTAAGCCCAAGAATTTTAGCAAGCTCTAAAGTAAGTGACTTCTGGAACCTCCAATTCCTTGATGAACTTTGGCTCCTTTAAGAATTGTTGATTCTCTCCTTTATTCATCCCAGCTCCCCTTATTGCCAATGCATTAGCTGTTGTATTTATTTCTTTATAACTGTGAAGAATAGACAACTGTAGAGAAGTTGCTAATATGCTACTCCATCTGTATTTCAGGAACCAAGGAATGTTACCTTTACTAAAAGTTGCCACTGCTTCTTTGGATCCAGATCTGATAATTAGATTGAGAAAACCTTTCTTGACAACCCATTCAGCAGCATATATTACTGCCATTAACTCAGCTATAAAAGAAGTAGCAATTCCCAAACCTCTTATTTCAGCAAATAAGAAAGCTCCTACTTGATCTCTACTGACAAAGCCAATCCCAGCTTCCCCTGGACTTCCCCTTGCCTTACCCATACAACACACCAATACTTGATTTTCACCAGGAAGTTCAAATTTCAATTGGATAATGCTCTGTCTTCTCAGTGGCCTGTTCTTCAGATTAAATTTTTTAAATACTTGAAAGTCATAGCTGGCTTAGATGTCATCCACTATGTAACTACCCTATAAATATAGACCCAATAGGTCCAGAAAAGGATGATGCATTTTTGAGAGTTGAGAAAGTCTGGAGGAGAGAGAAATTTCAAGAGAATAGTTATAATCTTGAATTCTTAAATTTCCTGTAAACATTTCTGAAAATCAAATGATAAAGTGTCGTTCTTAATCTTCAAATTTGAGTTAGTTATTACAAATTCTTAACAAGGGTGTAGTGTAGGATTTCCTGCAACTAAATTTTGGCGCCCGAAACAGGGAGAATCAAGCTAAGAAATCTCTAATTACAACTTGAAGATTTGAAGAAATTGTTAGAGTTGAAGAAATGGCTATAAGAAGAAGAAATACATCAGAACCACCAAAAATTGTAAGGAGGACTAAAAGACTTGCTGGAGAAAAAACAAATGAATTAGGAGAATCTTCAAGGATAAGAACAGTAAGAAATAGAACAAGGATTGAAGGATAAAATCAAATTCCACAATCGAATCAACAAACACCGATACAAGATAGAAATGTGGATTATGATAGAGTGAGTGTGCATACTTGGAGATCGGATTCGATGGAAGATGTATAAGATCAACAATTAAGAGACGGAAGAAGAGAAGAAAGAAATCAAGGAGTGGTTGAAGGATTAATTCACAGAGAAGGCGAAAATGAAACAACAGATGATCCAAGACAAAGAATACAAGAGGAAAGAAGATTAGAGGCGGAAGAGCGTGCAAATTTAACAAGACAAAATTACGAGTTGAGAATGGAGAATTTGAGATTACAAAGTAGAAGATCAAGAAGTACTGTTAGATAAAATTCAAGATCATTAAGAGAAGAATTAAGGCGAAATTCTCCAATAAGAAATTCTAGAGAAAATACTCGAGAAGAAAGACAAAATCCAAATGAAGAGCAACATCATAGAGAAGAAGAAGTAATTGAAGATCGCCAAGATCCGTGAGGTGAAACTATGGAAGATAGGCGCAATAATAGAAATCAAGAGGATGAAACTATGGAAGGTAGGAGGATATTACATGGGCGAGAGATTCAGAGAAATCGAAGAATAATTGAGGAACAAATTGAGAGACATTATGCTGAACAAGCACGTATAGCTTGCGAGAGAGAAAGATTAAGAGCAGAGGTAGAAGAACAAGAATTCCAAGAAGCAATACGGCAAAATAACCATGAAAATCGAGAAAGGAGACGGACGCAAAATCGCCTTAATAATAATATTCAGGAAGAGTATGATAAAATACAAAGGAGAATAGAAAGACAGCGAAGAGAAACGATGAGAAATGAAGAAGTTCACAGAGAAGAAAACAGACAGTATAATTAGCTGCGATGGCAAGAAGAAGGTAAAGCAGAAGATCGCAGAAGAAGGAATGTGGATATAGATGAAGATACACAAGATCTCGTAAGACAAGAAGTACATGAACGCAGGAGAAGGGAATCAGCATTGAAAAGACCAATGGAACCAAATTCAGGTGTGAATGAGAAAATTTTAAGAGAATTAGCAGAGATGAGGGGAATAATAAATAACAGAAGATAAGGAGGTAGAAGGAAACTTGATGAAGCTATTGAAGAAGCTGCGAGAACTCCATTCACTAAAGAAGTACAGTTAAGAGGAATACCTCCAAAGTGCAACTTACCAGCATTAACCAACATTTTTGATGGAACTACCTGTGCCGTACAACATGTTAAGGCTTATGTTAGGTGTATGCTGCAATGGGAGAATCATGACGCTGTATTGTGCAAGTATTTTGCATCTAGCCTAACTAGTGAGGCGCTAAAATGGTTTGAGGGATTGCCAAAAAATACTATAACTTCATTTGATCATCTGCAAGCTACATTTTTGGGAGCATATATAAGTAACAATTCATCGCGGATAGTTATTGAAGATGTGTTTGGGTTAAAACAGAGAGTAGGCGAGAGTCTGAAACATTTAACCATAAGATGGAAGACAATGTGCAGTGATATGGCAGGAAGAGTATACGAGAGATATCTTATCTTATCTTTTGTCAATGCAATGTTCGCGACCAATCTGCTGTACATACAAATTTTCAGAATCAAGAATACAATCACTATGACAGAGCTGCTGGAATTACAGGAGGAATACATTGCCTTGGAGGAAAAAAAAAATGAGATGGAATCATATCCAATCGCGAATACCAGTTCAGTAGCAACAAATGGGAGTTTACTTCCTAAAATGATTAAAAATGTGGCGAGCAGCTCGCAAACACAACAAGAGAAAATGGAAATTGATAACTAGCAGAAGTTGGTAGCTATGGGCAGTTGAGATCAAGAAGAATATGAAAGGGAGAAGAATTATTACAATCGCGATGGGAATAGTAAGATTCAAAGGCTTGATCAGCCGCAAGAAACTTATGGTGGACAGAGGCAAAACAATTTCAGAAGCCAAGGTAATCAGAAGATAATATGGGAAGAAATTAAGATGCCACCTCTAAATGCTAGTATAGAAAAAATCTGGGAAGCTATCATTTTGATGGAAAATATACCATCACCATGGAATATGGGAAAAGAACCACATCCTAATAATCGTAGTCAAGAATTTTGTCCTTACCATCACTTTCATGGTCACACAGTAAATGATTGCAGGAATGTAAAGAGGATAATTTTAAGGATGATTGACCAAGGAAAGCTAAACCACTTTTTAGTAGGACATCAACAATCTCAGAGATTGCCTCCAGCACCAGAAATTCGCAGGGTAAATATTGTAAAAGGAGCAGAAACATTCGTAATAGAAGTTGGGGCTAAAGCAAAGAATTTGTTTTGCAATTCCATTGTACATTCATCCAGAACAGTTGAGGATTTCCATGATAATGTTCTAAGCAGAGTCTTCGCGAGAGACACAGATGGAAGAGAGATAATGAATATTGTGAGAGCCTCGCCGTTAGAAGAGTGGCAGAATCAAACCATATCTTTCACTGCACAAGAAATACCAGAGCCTGGCGAGCAGCATGATAACCCATTGGTGGTAAGGTTAGAGATAAATCCAAAGCAAATAGAAGAAGAATATGAAGAAAATGATGATGAAACTGAAGACTCTTGGGCGATCAATAGAGTTCTAATAGACACAGGCAGTTCAGTCGACATCTTATTCTATCGTACCTACAAAACCATGGGTGGAAGAGACGAATATCTAACACCATCAACATATAAAATCTATGGTTTAATGGGACAGCTAACAAACCATAATGGGAAATTGTAATGCGGATTCCATTAAAAGGAATATCTTCAAAGATCTTGTTCTGTGTTGTGAACATTGAATCACCTTATAATGCCCTGATTGGTCGACCTTGGCTACATGGTATATTAGGTGTAGCATCTACTTTCCACCAGTGTGTTAAATTTCCCCATCCTAATGGTGTTGGAATTATTAAGGGAGATTGGGGAGAAAGCAAGAAATGTTATGAGATTGATATAAAATTTTGCGAGGAAAGAGCTGAGAAGAATAGCAATTGGAAGTACAACATCAAGCAACGACAGAGATGTGAAAAATTGATGATTGATACAATAGAGCAGCGAGAGGAAGATGATGACGAGTGGCTCGCAGATAAAGAAAAAACAGCAAAACGTAACAGAAAAACAGAACCAGAAGATAGTAAGTAGAAAGGTAAAATGATGAAATTAAAAGAAGCTTATGCATAATTTGTTTGAAGAAAATGCAATTGATAAGAGTACTCTAATTGAAATAATTGCAAAATTTTACAAGAAGATCAAAGAAATGAAATTTTACCAGAGTTACAATACTCGCGAGAAACGCGAATAAAAATTCGCAGAGATTAATAGAATGGGACAAACCTTTATGGCGTGCACCTTAGTTCGCGGATATAATTTCGTAAGAGGCAAATGTAAGACCTAATAGTGTGTCATATAAGGGGGTATCTCTTTACAAGACTCAGGGATAAGGTTATACCGCTGCTGGAACCTGAGTCATGCAGATGTTGGGGTTAAAGAAAACCTATCCAGGAGAGAGATCTCGGATTTCCAACTATATAAGGTTATACCCTGGTTGGACGACTGAGAATCTCTTCTAAGAAGTGCAAAGTATGACCAAGGCACCGAGGTACACGGTTGAGCCAAGGGTGCCCGGGGCGTACGAAACTACCCTGGCCATTCTTGGTAAGTCTTGGTTATGATGCACTTGGCCCGAAGAAAACCCCACTTAGGGTGCAGTCTTGTAACTATAAGCCATATAGGCATAAAGGACAAGAGGCTGCGAAAATAGCTGGTTGTTGGAAAATCTGGATGGGAGGAGCTAGTCTTGTATGGCCGATGTGCCCTCCTTGAAGGGGCAGCCATGGGGAAGATAAGGGCGGCACCCTCCATTATGGAGATGATAAGTGTCTAAAGACGGCAATGTCATGGGGCTTTATGATCGCAAGAAAATTTAGGCCTGTCATATTATCGCGTGACGAAAATTATACAGAGGCAGCAAGCCAAAAGAGAAAAGTTAAGACGAGATCAATGGGTTTTTACATGAAAGTGTAAAGACGTCCTGCGATTTCATCGCAAGACGGCAATGTCATAAGGTTTAATTCTTGCAAAAGAGTTTATACTTATCATATTATCGCAGAGATATGAAAAAATATTGATAAGACAAGGTCAATACATGCAAATGTAAAGACGTCCTGCGATTTTGTCGCAGAAAGAAAAAATATGGCAAAATAATACCTTTAATTAGGAAGGCATAATAAGACCATAAGATTATTGCGATAATGCTCGCAGAATTTATGAAATTGTTGCTAGCGATAGCATCGCCAATATTGAGGCAAATTTAATTTGATTTACAACTAATATCTAATCTCTACTCAATTTTTTTCCATATTGCAGATGAATAATAGAGGCAAGTATGATGCATAGAATGATGAAATTATTATTCATCTACCATATAATAAAATTGAGTAGATATTATTAAATGATACATTTATATAGATAATTAAAGGATAATAATTGTGTTGATTGATTATGTTGCAGAAAAAGAATTATTTTCTAATTCGTACAGATAAAAGCAAAAGAAATTTGCACGTCAAGTTGGAGAAACTCGCAGCAATATTACGAGAAGCAGAAAATAAATGTACAAAATTTACAAGGAAGATAAAAGGAAGAAAAGGAATTATTTGGATCCCTCACTTTCTTCATCAACTTGCTGGTGTTGGCATGTCGCGAACTGCTTGCACTTTCTCTAGATCAACTTGTATTCCATCTTTTGAAATAATGTAGCCTAGAAATTTTCCAGACGCAACCCCAAAAATACACTTCTCTGGATTTACTTTGATGTTAAATTGCCGCATCTGTTCAAAAATTTCCTTCAGATCTTCTTTACTTTTTATTAACATGTCATCTACATATACCTCTAGTGTTTTGTGTATCCACTTTGTGAACACCTTCTCCACCATCCTTTGATATGTTTCTCCAGCATTTCACAAACCAAATGACATTTTTGTATAACAGTATAATCTTTTTGGTGCGAAAAAAGAAGTATGTTCTTGATCTTATTTAGCGAGAGGAATCTGATTGTAACCTTTGTACCCATCTAGAGAAGATATTCTACCATTTCCCGCCGCTGACTCAACCATTTGTAAAATATCTGGTAATGGAAAACTGTCTTTTGGATACGCTTTATTTATATCAGTAAAGTCTATACAAATTCTTATCCCTTTATTTTTCTTTGGGACCACAACCATGTTGGCTATCCACTCCGGATATTTAGCTTGTCTTATAATTCCTGCATCAAGCATCTTCTGTAGTTCTTATTCTATTTGGGGATGATACGTTGTTACAATTTTTATTATTCTTTGTTTAAATGGTCTTACATTTTTGTTAATTTCCAATTTATGACACGCCACAGATGGATCTATTCCAGGCATCTCATCCATGTTCCATGCGAAAATGTCTTTATAATCTCGCAAGAGATTAATAGTTCTTTCTTCTTCGTCTGCCTCCATTTTGGTCCCAATCCTTAGCATTTTGGGTTCTTCTTTAGTTCCAACGTTCACTTCCTTTGTTGGTTCTGCTGCGGTATAACTGGCCTTTGGTTCTCCCATACATGGGTGTTGGTTATTTCATCTCCTTCGCACCCTATGTTTATGTTGTCGTCATTTGTTATGTCATTTTTTCTGTTAGTCTGCGACGGCATCGCAATGTTGTAAATGAAAATTTTGCAGGAGCGTTGTTGGTGCGATATTCTGATCTTACAGAGGAGTGTCAACAACTCTAAACCGAACACAGATGATGAGTTTTTTACGAAGTCTGTTATAATTACAAGGACCCATCCCAAATTCTTGGCAACTCTTCTGACTGATTCAGAGAATGATGGAGAAGTCCAATCAGTCTGCCCAGGGCGTATAATGAGGTTTTTCCTTCAGGAGAAATAATATCTGGTTTCTCCCATAGACTTTAAAATCTGCCTTAGTCCATTGCGCTCTTATGATAAATGGATGAAGTTCATGATGAGTCGCGATCACGTAAAGACCAACTTAACTGAGGCGCAAATCATGCATGTTGTCATGGCGCCTGCGGTACTTCAAATTAGAAAATATGTTGCAGTCTTGATTACTTTCATCTCTATGTGGTTCCCGAAAACTCACACAACTATATGTAGATGGGGTGAGATGACTATTTCTTTGGAAAGCGTAGCTGTTCTGTTGAGTCTCCCGATAATCGGGAATCTTGATTTTTTCTTGTCCGAAGAAAAAGAAAAAATACATGCCACTTTGGTCACAAAAGCAGCTAGATATGTTCGAAAGAATTATGAGGAGAAGTGCTTCTATAACTGGTGGGTGTCTGAGTAGTTCCCCGATGAGACGAAGTTGGATCTAGTGCTAGATGATCTTTTTAGCTTTGTGGTTGTCCAGAGATATTTTCGACGATGGCTCTGGTAAGAAGGAGATAATACAAGAGCTTATCAAATTTTCCATCAAATTGGCGAAAGGCGTTGTTCTTCTCATTGACGGCTTTTTTCTTGGTTCTTTATATACCCATTTGGATCACCTGGTCGCGAACATGTATGCTTCAAATGGTTATATGAAAGTGGACTCATACGTTCACGTCTCTTTTCTTCAAGCGTGGTTGTGGGAGCATTTCAAAAATTACGCTCCTAACCCGAGAACTCTGTTTCCTGATGCATATAGCGGTTCTAGGATACTCCGTTGTTTGGAGAGGCATCCAAGAGCTAGCATAAAGCTCATCTATTTCCTTTCCAATTCACATGCAGTTAATTTTCTTCCTTGGGCCCTGACCCATGCCTCAATAGTTCAGCCAAATACTTTTGCCGCTGCTCCGAACTTGACTTTGTTTCTGCTGGAGAGAATATGAGTGTTGGTGAGATTATATTTCTGCGAAGCTGTACCTCTGGACACGTACCATCCTTCTTCCAGGGGTCTTTCAAGGTGGTCCTTTATAATATTGATATGGCGGCCCTACATATAGGATTTGACCAAGTGGTTCCATTTATTCGTCAGCCGGCCGCTCCGGAAGAATCGTTATCAGCTGCTCTTGACGCCAGTGTTCTTGTGCCTGGTAAAACCCTTCCTTTCTTACTCTCGGAGCGAAGACCTGTGATGACTTTCAAATATAATATCTTCTGGCAAGGTGAGTTCCTCTCCATTCATCAGTTCGTGAAGGATATTGTGACAAATCCGCGTGGTAAACCTTCCTCTGCGGTTCTAGCGAAGCATAAATTGTTGAAAGAGCTTCCTTCGGGTAAATGAAAATCCTCTATCTTGGATGCAGACAGTCTCCAGAAGAATGAGCGAATGTCGAAAAATTGTGCAGGTGGTTTCCAACCAGATTCGGAGGCTCTTGTGACCTTCAGTTCTTTCAACACGCAGGTGTGTATGATTCTCTGACTTGGCTGAATTGCATAAGTTTTCCACTTCGTCACTAACTCTTCCTTTTGACTTAGGGTCTTGGAAACTCGAATATTTTTGCTAGACTTTCCCGTTACCAAAGGAAGACATCTCCTGAGAAAGGAGGCGACGAGACTGAATCCCTCGAAGAAGAATCTGAAGAGGAAAAAAGCTCTAGATCCGATGATGAGAGGAGTACTTCTGAATACAACAGCGAGTCTTCTTCTAGTGGGCCAAAAAATGAGTCAGTGAGTTTCCCAAATCCCTCTTTTCTTTAGGTCATTTATTTATACTGAATAAATGATTAATTTGTGATATTTACAGGAAGGGGCTGCTTCCGAAAATAACTATGAGATGGAGATCCACGGCAATGAAGGTGTAACAATGTCTCCAGTTATGGAAACCATACATGTTAGCAACTTGGAGATGGAAATTAATCGTCGTGAAGACGCTGCTATACTTCAGATGATGGAAAATGCCCCCACGACTGCGGGCACGATTGTATCCAAAGAATCTTTGCTGGTTGCGGAATCGATTGCAGGCGCCACTTTCGACCCTCTGTTCTTGACTCCTCTTGAAGATCACATGTTGATTGGAGGCTTCAGTGTACCAGCTAAGTATGCGGAGTTGTATATCAGGATATGGGAAAAATATGGACACATTTCCACGACCAAAAATCTCACTAGCCGATTTGCGTTGATCAAGTATGTGGAATAAGCTTTATCCTCGATTTACGATATGTGCAATGTGACCGACCATACCGTTTATGGAGATGTGATCTCAAGCTGCAAGTTTTACCAGGACATCTGTGTAAACTTTGAGTTTAATGCCTCCTGGTTCTGTGAGGGATTTTCCGAGATCCAAAGGCTACAGGCTGAAGCGGTGTAGATGGGGAAAAATAGTTTGCTGGTTTTTATGGAAATGAAGAGACAAGCGTATCGTCGAGACTCCTCGACCGAGCAAACTGCTGAACCTCACATAGATGCACTGTAAATGGAGTGCATAGATTCGAGAGATCAATCTGTATGACTCCGGCCTAAACCAAGTCAATGGCTGTTACAGAGTTAATTCGATCATAAAGAGGGAGATTGGTTGATCTGTAAGAGGGAAGCTGAGAATTGTGTGGGATCAATGATGATCAAGGATTATGGATGTGTTGAAGGTTTCTGCAAATTGAAGAACTGTTGAATGTGAGTTATGTGAATAAGTTTTTAATCTAGTTGTTGATGGATGATGATCCCCCTTTTTTGTCCTCGATTTGGACTTATTTATATTGCAAGAATGATGAACCACTGATCCCTGTAAGTGTGACAGTTTCTTGAGTGAAAGAGTGGGAAAATGGGAGATCATGGTAAAGTCAATTTCATGTCGTATGGAGACTTGACTGATCGTGCACCCACTACTTTGCTAACTCCTTCACTGTTTGCATGACTTATGCACATTCCTCGTCGTGGATGAATCCATGTGTCGTAGACCGCCAGACCAAAACCCTAAGTGATATCCCCCCATGTGACGTGATTGATGTCTCACAAATCATGGAGTCTGCATGACAGGCGTGTATTTAGTTTTTCAGTTGTTGACTGATTAGACAATGAGTCTAGGTTTTGTTGGATCGAGCATGTTTGACAAATGCTCAGCAATTAATGAATATTAACGTTGCTTGTCTGAGAAAATATTGTAAATTCGACGAGTTTTTGAATATTGGTGAGTTACTGAATATATGTGGATTATTTGAGCAACTGAGCAGGTATTGCTTAATTCGATGAATCACTGACAAATTACTGAATATTGATAGTTGGATTAATATTCGAACAATTAAGCAAGTATTGCTCAATTCAACGAATTACTGATAAATTACTGAATATTGATAGTTGGATCAATATTAGAGCATCTGAGCAAGTATTTCTCAATTCTATGAATTACTGAGCATTGATAGTTAGATCAATATTCGAGCAATTGAGCAAGTATTGCTCAATTCGACGAATTATTTATTTATTGGTGATATATTAAAAATATTGGTAGATTACCTAATATTATATAATTAATCTGTGTGTTGCTTGATGGATCAACATAAATTTACTTAGTGTTTGAACTTGCTCAGAATAATGATTTGTTGAGCGTTTGTTCGAAAACCCTAATTTTTGATCAATCGCTCATTAATCGATGAATTGCTGAAAATAGGTCATGAGCGAAGGAGGGACCAATCACATGAGACTATGGACGTCCATGTGATGCCCAATTGCTCGAGTGAGCATGCACCAGGGTCATGAGTTGACCAGTTGGTGAAGGAATGACGATTAAATACCGGTTTCATCATTTATTGAAATAGTGCTGGATTGAGCATTAGGTGATAAAACCTAATTATAGAAAAGTGAGAGACCGACCAAGGTAGCATGATACCGGCCCTTGGTGGTCGTGGGACCGATGATGGGCGTTTGCACAAACTCTGAGTTGGTTGTGAAGAGTTTGGACCCAATATGAGCGATTGCGTAAATTAGGTCAAAAGTGTGAAAAAGTGTGGGACCGGCTTTGTGCAAGCCCTAGGGAAGACCTTGGTCAGTCAAGAAGGAATGCACGTGTTACCATGATGTCCATGTTTACGTATTGAGAGTTTCAGTATTTTCTGATGTGCGTTTGAGTGAATTTTCAGAAGAGTTTCATCTTGACTGAAATTCTTGATTTTGTTGGATTGAGCATGTATGCTCAATTGATCAATATTTTGTAAATATTAAAATAAGAGTATTTTAATATTTAAAATTTCCGTGAGAGGCTAGCCGGTTGTGTGACCATGTTGGCTTTTGGATTTTCATGATTTGAGCAAAATTTGAGAAATTATGACGATATCATGATTTTTGCTCAAACCAAGAAGTTTCATGAGTTGAGGAAAATAATACTCCCGCTGTCTTTTTTTATCTGTCCTAATTTCTACTTTGGTTTGTCTCTTTTTATCTGTCCGCCCTGTTTATAGACATGCTTTTCCCTTAAACATCAAATATACCCTTTATTTTTTATAAATATAAAATCATTTTTTATAGAAACTTAATTCCAAATCATAAATATTATCACCATATATAATGAAAAAATCCATTCAATATTTTTTTATATTAATTGTCATTTCTTTTTTAAATGAAAACATTTATGGGTAGTTACAAAATTCCTAAAACTTCTATTTATTATTCCATTACCTTTTTAGCTACCTTTGGTAATAACTTAACATTAAATAGTCTGGTCAAGGGTTAGTCATGACTTTTTGTAGGATTTCCTTATTATTTTGACAAAGTCAATTAGGACTGTTATTTTGAGACGGAGGGAGTAACTATAAAAGACTAAGGATTGCAAGGTATGGGACCGTCCATGGCTAGGGCATGGCCGGCCGGCTATGTTGCCTGGTCCCACAACACTTTCCCTAATTTTATATTATTATTTTTTCATGAATCCATGAAGTTATGGAGAATCCATGAGTTTTTGTTGAAACGGAGGAGTTTCATGAAATTGGGGAAATAATAATTATAAAAGGCTAAGGATTGTAAGGTGTGGGACCGGCCACAGCTTGGGCATGGCCGGCCGGCTAGGTTGCCCGGTCCCACACACCTTTCCCAATTTTCTAATATTATTTTTCATAAATCCATGAAGTTATGGAGAATTCATGAGTTTTGCTCAAACAAGGAAAGTTGATAAATTGAAGGAGTTTTTCATGAGTTCATGAACATAACAAAATAAGGAAAAATAATGGGAGAGGCATGGGACCGGCCACGGCTAGGACATGGCCGTCCGGCGGTGGGCCCGACCCCATGGGCGCCTCCTCATTATTTTAATATTTATTGCTTTTTCTCCTGTTTTGCGTAGGATTCATCATTTATCTATATTTTTGAATGCTCGTTTGTGCATCCGGGTGCTCAGTCGCGCATCATTGTCGAGTACACTTGCACCATTTTATGGGGCTTACTTAGTGATAGTCCAGATGCCCGATTGTTAAGTATTTATTACTAATTTATGAAATTTGGTGGAGAATGATTCATGAAACTGAGTAATAAAAGTGAGTATTTATTTATTATCAATCCATAGGATCAGCCGTGGATTCGACCATAGATTCAGAATAATAAAGCAAGTATTACCATTCTGTGGGATCGTGGATTCGACAACAAAATCGGTGTAATAAAGTTGTGTATTACCATTCCATGAGATCAGCCGTGGATTCGATCATGAAACCAGAGTAATAAGGTTATCCATTACCATTCCATGAGATCAGCCGTGGATTCAATCATGAAATTGGAGTAATTAGATAAAATAGATTATATTCTAGGAATTCAATGGTGAATGTCACGGTAGAACTAATCTATTACAGAAGGGATATTAGCCAGTTAAAGCGTCATACCCGTTCAGCAAGGTGCATAGTCAGAAGATGACTGATATCCTAAAGGCGTTATTGCTCTCGATCTTACGGAGAACCTCCTGGATCTATACACAGACTCTCTACATAGTCAGGAACAGTGAGTGTCACCATCCTGAAGGCGTTATTGCTCTCAATCTTACGGAGAACCGCCCAATCGTTCTTCTATGTAGAGGGGGGTATCTATCCTGTAGTTATGGAACAATCGTGCAGCGTTGTTAATGTCCTGAAGGCATTTAGCCCCCTCAACAAACAATTATTTAGGAGAGCCTCCTGAATCTATACACGGTCTCTCTACATAGTTAGAGAACAATGAGTGTCGCCGATGTCCTGAAGGCGTTAAGCCCTCTCAACAAATAATTATGCAGGAGGACCGCCCAATCATTCTTCTATATAGAGGTGGGTCTCTCTCATGTAGTCAGGGAACAACAAGTATCACCGACTTCCTGAAGGCGTTAAGCCCTCTCAACAAACAATTATGTAGGAGGACCGCCCAATTATGTTATTCTACATAGAGGTTATAATGAAATGCGCAGCTAGTGGGAGGCCTTTCGAGAATCATATTCATCATGGCTTCGTAAAATATGAATCGTCACATGACTGAAGCCGTATAAGAAACATGCAGTATTATGATTTTACGGTTTTGACCTTTGTTGAAAATCCACCATCAAAATTAAGTCCCCTGCTTATTGAGGGACAGTTATGTTCTGTAGTAAGCATTCAATGGTGATTTTCAGTTGACGAGATCGGTGGTTGAACTCAGCCGTACAAAGGTAGTTTTCAGAATCCTCGATTTGTTCCAATGGTGTAATGTACGAGAAAATGCACATATAAGGACCCTGCTAGCAAGGTAAAGTGTCATCTCATGAGTACGGAGAGATGAGACACTGCTGATTCGGGTGCTCGAAGGCTTAGTTCTTGGTCAGTTTTAGGATTTACGGGCCGAGCCCAAAGAGGGAAACCCATGTTTTATTAGGTTTTGGAAATAAAATTAATATAAAAGGGAAGTAACCCTAAAATTTGTTTTTTTTTTTATTGATCGACCAAACACTTGCCTTTCTTCCCGTTTTTATGCAAGCAGCATCAGGAGAAGAAGAAGAAATTCACCGGACTTCAGTCGCCGCCGACAGCCGTCAATCATCGTCCGGCCAAAATCCGGTCGGCGCCGACTAGGTGAGTCCGAGTTTTTTTTTTTTTCTGTTAGTTGGTAATCTTTTCATGAGTTGTTCAAAACAAAATTTCATATGTATGCATGAAGATGTAGGTTTCATGAAAGTTGTTTTATAAAATGTATGCCCGTTCGTTAGTTAGTTTAGGAAACAAGCAATAATCACTAATATGAAAGAGACACGTGAATTCTTAGGTAGATATGGTTTAGTTGCAATAGATGAAATTTTGTTTATGAGGTTTCATGAAAAACAAAATTTATTTTCAAAGCATGAACTTTCACAAATACTTTTGAGAACGTAGGTTCATAGTAAAGGTAACAAATAATGATTCTTAGAGTTAATGGAATTTTTGAAAAGACCTGTAGTTCATGATAAAATTTATTTGAGAGCTTCCAAAATTTTATTTGGAATATGTTGACTTTTACAAACAATATTTTCATGAGTTGATGAGTTCATAATATATGTATGAGTTTGATGATTTTATAGTGTACGTACACGTAAAAAATCAGCAAATGTTCACATGGAAGATTATGCGAATTATTCATGATTTCGTAAAAAAGTCAGTGTCGACTCTTGAATGATAGATTTTGCTCGTTTTTGCAGGTTTGAAGAACGAGCAAGTTTTGGGGTTTTACACTGTTATCTCTAAGTTCGTGAAACTGCAAACAGGTAAGAGTTAAGGATTACCATTTTTGTCGTTAATCCAATATCAGCATATCCGTAATTGTGTGCTTCTGGTTCCAGATAATGACTTCTAGAAGCGATTATGATTATGATTATTCCTCTAGCTCTTCTGACGAGGATTCCAAGACTTCCAAAGCCAAAGGTCGAGCCAAGATGGATCCTGCTACAGAAATGAGACGTGACGTGCCCCTCAACAACCGTAGAGCCAAGATGGATCCTACACAGAAATGAGATGCGACGAATCTGACGATTAATTTTGCTCATGAATTTATTCCGAGATTATTTATTTTTCGTTAAAGTAGATATTTTCTGGTTATTTGAGCAGTTTGGCTGTAGAGACGTTTCTTTAGAGATTATTTTTTAATTGTAATCACTTGTCGTATCTCTTTTCCGAATATTTCTCATATCTCCAGTCGATGGAACAATGTCCACATAGACAATAATTACCCACAGAACGCAATCACATGAACTGTCTAGGAAACACGTGGCCTGCCAGATGATCAATCCGTAGTCGTAATGTTGTTACTCCCGAACTGCCAGTCCCCAGTATTTTTACGCTTCTCCCATCGGTCATGCATCTGATTTGAGATTTAGGGTTTCAGTAGAAACCGCAACAGACTTGTTTACCCGTTATGGTATAAGCATCCACGTTTGAATTACAATGCTTTAGGGTTTTATTTAAACAGTCGACCATCTGCTGCCTTTGTGTATTATCAGAAAAAAATTTGATCACAATCCCACCTCTCGTCGCCATGTCTAGAAGAAGTGTTTCTTCCAGAAGTGAATCTCATCTCGGTGAGTTACAGATTTTCTCTTATCTCTGTTCAGTCAGGATGATTGATCAAGAGAAACATTTTGTCGCATGATAATCAAAAGAATCAACATTCTTCTTGTAGCTTGAGACCCAAATGAACTGTTAAAGCTCCTTCCAGGTACAGGTCGGCTCATGCTGATGCCGAAACGTCTGTAAGTAATTCCATAACTTCTCGACTGAAGTTTTACCATGCTCAATGGTCAATAAAATTAAATACTCCTTCATTTCATCGCAGGTTGATGTTCGTGCTATTGTCAATGCTAGAAAAAGTAAGAACAGGAAATTCGTGGTTATGATTGATGATAGCAGCAACCGTGTTGACGAGAACTCTACTGATTCCGTGAAGACTGGGGTTAGAGTTTATGCTACTGAGTATCCAACATCCGGACTCCCATTTGAGGCTTTCATGATCAACAATTTCCCGAATAATGAAGTGGTTGGTGGATTTGTCATTCCCAAGTGTCACGCGCCCATGTACACCAAAATTTGGAGAAGGTACGGGCATATTTCTATGACCGAAGTATGGAAAGGATTTATACCAACCCTCCTGACTACAGTTGCAGGGTTGTTACCGATCATTGAGGAGATGAATCAGATGTATCTGCCAGACGTCAAGAATCATGAACTGCACAAATGGGACGAGATGATTTCAAACTGTGAAACCCTACATTTCAACATAGGCTGGCTTCGCCATAGGATCGAGATGATCAAAATTCACAAGGCGGCTACTGCTGCTGATGCGATTTTTGCGACCACTGCCATATTGGAGGAGGAGAAGGCACTTGCCTTGGAGTCGGAAAGTGTTGATAAGGCGGTCCAGGACTTGAAAATGAAAACCAAAAATTTCCAGAAGAAGATTGACAGGGTTTTCTATAGAGATTATCCTCCGTTGGATGGTTCTCTCTGAGTGAGCGTTTGAGAGAGATTTCTTATTTTTGTGAGATTGAGACTTGTTTAATAAAACATATGATTGGAAGAATTATGTGAGATTCATGAAAAGTTTGAATTTTGAATGAATGAGCATATTGCATACTCTTTGAAGAAATAAAAATTACATTTTGAAAATTAACATATAATTGTTTACTGATTATTTAAGCATAATATGCCTTGATCCACTTTCCATTGATGATATTCCCTTCCACTCCTTTATGATCACGTAAGGCCCTTCCCATTTCGGAGAGAACTTGGGAGCGTACATGTCTTGTTGGATATGTTTTGCTGTTTTCAAAATCAAATCTCCTACTTGAAATGTTCGAGGTCTTACCATTTTGTTGTATGCCTTGGAAACTCTTTGTTTGTAGGTTTCCACGTATTTTTCCACCTTGGCCCTTCTTAAATCGAGCATGTCGAATTCAGCAACTCTCGAGTTATACACGTCAGCTTTATCCCAT
Source organism: Papaver bracteatum (assembly GCA_023529315.1). Lineage (NCBI taxonomy): Eukaryota > Viridiplantae > Streptophyta > Magnoliopsida > Ranunculales > Papaveraceae > Papaver > Papaver bracteatum. Next base: position 585,853 of record JAJJWX010005377.1, on the reverse strand, counting down.
TGCACCTCACTGGCCGCTGCAATTCTTGCAGAGGGAATCTTGATCTCAGCTAGGAGAATAACATCAGTACCATAGACGAGAGAATATAGTGTAGTCCCAATAGAGCTTCTTGGTACGGTTCGTTAGGCCCACAAATTCATGAGAAATTCTTCATGCCACGTTCGTGGATTATCATGAACTGTTCGACTGAGAATCCAGATCAGGTATTTGTTGGTGCTCTTCGCTTGTACGTTTCCTTGGAGATAGTAGGGTGTGGAGAAAATCTGTTTGATTTTGTATCCTTCGAGCAACTTTGCAACATGTTTTTTGGCAAAAGGAGTTCCATTATCCGTGATGATTTGTTTAGGAACGCCGAATCTGCATATTATGTACTCTTTGATGAAAGTTGCAATTGTGACTCCAATGGTGCTTCGAAGAGGAATAGCCTCGACCCATTTGGTGAAGTACTTTGTTGCTGTAGTGATGTACTCATGCTGTTTTGAAGATGTCAGATTGATTTTCCCAATGATATCCAGTCCCCATCTATAGAAGGGCCATGGACTGCTCACATAATGTAATGGAAGACAAGGAGTGTGAATAAAATTACCATGTACTCGGCATTGATGACATTTCCGAACATAAGCAGCCACATCGTCTTCCATGGTCGGCCAATAATATTTTTCATGGATTTGGAGAAATAATTTCTTCTTTCCTTGGCGTTCACCTTCATGCATCTCTTTCAAGATTGTAGGAATTTCATGCTCAGCCAAGCATCTCAGGAGATTCCCACCAAAGCTTCTGCGATACAAAATCCCTTCCAAGTAGACAAATCGTTTGGCCTTCTGGATGAGTTTGATCGCTACTTTCTTCTCTGACGGGAGATCGTTGTCACGAAGATATTTTATGTAAGGTTCTCTTCAGTCCCCAATATTGTGAATTGTTAGAACTTCCAGATGATGAGGTGGTGTCTGAAAGTTGAGACAAGACTCTTGTAAATTTCTTGACTGAGACTCCATGGAGGGCCAATAGTATCCAAGCCTTTGAAGCCTTCTGTAGAGAGTGACCACTAGGGTTTGCCCACATATTTCCTCATGTATGCGTTTGAGTTGTTCACTGGATTCATCATCTCCAAGGCATCGTGATAGGAATCCATCAGGATTACGATAATATAACGCTTCGTGCAGCAGGAAAAAGTTTTCTTAACTCTTTGAGACTAATTTTCCCCTCCGTAAGAGAATTCCTCAATTCATGAATGATGGGCGCTCACCAGTCGCTCGACTGAGCATCTTCAAATTGAGTAAGCCATGTAGATGATATAGATCTCTTTGTACAGTGATGGATTTCTCGGACCCTTCAAATTTAGTTTGGATGCTAGAGTTGCTAAGAAATCAGCATGCCTATTGTTGGTACGGCCGGTATGGATAGTTGTTGCATCAGAAAAATGAGTTAATAGTCGTTGTTCCTCGATCCTTAATGGAGCAAGTGTTATTTATTTGGGAAAGTATACACCATTCATTTGATTAACTAGCAACTTTGAGTCTCCTATGATTTCTAAGTGCTTTGTTACGGCTTTCTTGGCTAAAGATAACCATAGGAGAAAAGCTTCATATTCTGCTGAATTGTTGGTGCAATGAAAATACAGCTTGAATAAATGTGAGAAGATTTCATCGGATGGAGATACTAGCACAATGCCCGTCTACCAGTATCATTGCTAGGAGTGGCAGATCCATCAAAATATAATACCCATGTTTCTTCACGAATGATTGAAATTTATGGAAACTCACCGGGGACTTCTTCATGCAACATTGTGATGTCTTCTCTAGGAAAAATAACAAGTAAGTCTTCAACTGCTTGTCCTTTGATTGCTTTTGGAGGGACGCACGCTATGTCAAATTCTGACATTTGAAGTATCCATTTTGCTGGTCTCCCGATCAAAGCATTTTTCGACAGTAAGAGCTTTATGAGATCAGCTTTGGACACCAGCACGACCCTGTTTGATAGTAGATAATGTCTGAACCTCTGAATTGCATGAACTAATGCTAAACACGCCCTTTCAGCCTTTGGATATCGGAGTTGAGCATCCCTCATTGTGCGACTGAGGAGTGCTCCAATTACGACATCGTTGGAGGCTGTGTAATGTATCAGCGGTCGTCCTTGCACTGGAGATTTCATGAAAGCAGGTGATAGTAATATTTGCTGTATTTTCTAAAATGCTTCATGTTAAACGGCTGTCCATGAAAAATCTGCTCCTTTCTTCAACAAGGGGGTGAATGAAGCAATGAGTTGAGCAAGTCCATGAATGAAATGACGGATATAGTTGACTTTTCCCATGAAACTCTGGAGTTCTTTCATAGTCCGTGGAGGAGGCATGGTAGTAATCACTTTTGTTTTGTCTGGATCGACCTTGATTCCTTCTGCTGTGACTAAGAATCTAAGAAACTTTCCGGAAGAAACACCAAAAGCACATTTCAGCGGATTCATCTTCAGTTTGTATTCTCTGCATCTTTTGAAAACTTGTCTTTGAATATCTAGGTGGGATGCCCGAGTCTTCGATTTCACCACCACATCGTCAACATAGTCTTCTACTTGCTTGTGCATCATGTCATGAAATATTGCAGGCATGGCCCGCTGATAAGTGGCTCCTACATTCTTCAAGCCGAAAGGCATCACCGTGTAGTAGAAGTTTCCAATGGGAGTCCGAAATGCAACCTTGTTGGCATCATGCTCGTACATCTTGATTTGGTTGTATCCGCTGTAGCTATCCATGAATGAAAGCATGTCATGACCGCTGGTTGCATCGACGAGCATATCAATGTTGGGTAAAGGAAAATCATCCTTCATACAACATTTATTCAGGTTCCTGAAATCTACACATCATCGGATTTGAACATTCATCTTCTTTACTGGGACAATGTTTGCCAGCCATGTTGGATGTTGAATGGGTTTGATGAATCCTGATATCAGTAGTTTCTGGATCTCTACCTTGATTTGTTCCTGAACTTTGTATCTGAATTGTCTGGGCGATTGCTTGACAGGTTTGGAACCGGAAGTGATGTTGAGATAATGCGTGACCAATTTATCATCTAGGCCGGGCATCTCTCCGTACGTCTAGGCGAAGATATCTTTATACTCTTTCAACAGGCGTATCAATCCTTTTTGTTCCTTAGGTGAGAGAGCAGAAATGATTAGAATTGGACTTATGTTTTCATCTGTTCCGATGTTGATAGTCTCAAGGTCATCGGTTGTGGAGTCTGTGCCATTTTGCAGTTGTCGTGCTGCATCTCGAATTTTTTTATCGGATGATTGATCACTCTGGCATGATTCTTCAGGGTGGGGAGACCTTTCATAGACCTCCCATGTTAATTGCTAATCTTTTCGATGGAGATAAATGACTCTCCCTTCCGCATCATAATCAGTAATAAAGTTGGACTTTTTATGAGCCATACCTTGACCTGACAACGCTTGAGCGGTGTGGTGGATGGATTGACGGATTTAACATCCATTGATGATTTGTCAGTTCCCTCAATGGATTTCCAACGTGGGAGCGGAGTACCCTAGATCTTGTTTGGAGGTTCGGGGGTGCTCTTTGGTAATTCCAGGAATTCAACATCACAAACCGGAGCATAAGGAGACACTGAAGCTGAGATGCGGACGATTTTGTTATTGAGAAAAGATTTCATACATTGATGGTACGTCGAAGGAACGAACTTATTATCATGGAGCCATGGTCTTCCGAGTATCATGTGATAAACATGATCTTTCTCGATCACGTGGAACTTTACAGTAGATTGAATTGGTCATACTTTCAGATTCACATAGATGTATCAGTATGTGTGACCGTGGCTTCCTTCAAAACCCGTCATTAATATGGGATGATAAACAACCTTGCTTTTCAGAATCTTAGCTTCCTTGAGAGTCTTCATAGTAATGAGATTTATAGAAGCGCCTGTATCAACGAGGACTCTCCTGAATTCAGAATCCTTGATTGAAGCAATCACGAACAGGAATCGGTTATGTCCTTCTTCCGTTATTCGGTACTACTCAGTGAAGGTGATATTGTTGATCGAAGGTTCCGATGCCATGGACACTTGTTCAACCACCAGAGATGACGGAACTATTCATGTATCAGATGATATTTCATTGAGTGCGGTAAAAATGCTGATACGCTGGTCTCTGGAGAAATGTAAGAGTTCACATAGATTCTCAATTAAGCATGTGACCACCTGTTACACTGTATTTTCATAAGTGGTGAAGCTGTTGGCCCGAGGATGATTATCAATTTATGGATCAACCATTGGAGTCAGGTTTCCTTGAGCAGTAGCGATGTTCAAATTAGATGTCAGTCTGACGAGGAAATTCAATATATTGTTCAGCGTCTCTTTCATCAAGTCCATGTTCCTTGTATGAATCTCTTTTACTCGTGCCAACTCGTTTAGGGTCGGGATTTCCGCGCCGATTGTGTCATTAGATGGAGTGTTGGGAGGAGAGCATTTCCTTTTGAAAGATTTTGACCGAAATTCAGGATAGTTGAGTTAGACCTAAGACCAACCATTTTGTGAAAACGTGAGGTTGCAAATGAGTTATTAATCTCCCACTGTGGTCGCCAATCTGTAGATGGGGGAAAACGGTTTGCTGATTTTTATGGAAATAAAGAGATGAGCGTGTCGTCGAGACTCCTCAACTGAGCAAACTACTGAACCTCACACAGATACACTACAAAGGGAGTGTTTAGATTCGAGAGATCAATCTGTATGACTCCGGCCTAAACCAAGTCAATGGACGATCCAGAGTTAATTCGGTCACAAAGAGGGAGATGGGTTGATCTGTAGGAGGGAAGCTGAGAATTATGTGGGATCAATGATGATCAAGGATTGTGGATGTGTTGAAGGTTTTTGCAAATTGAAGAACTGCTGAATGTGAGTTATGTGAATAAGTTTTTAATTGAGTTGTTGACGGATGATGATCCCCATTTTTTTGTCCTCGATTTGGATTTATTTATATTGCAAGAATGATGAACCAATGATCCCTGTAAGTGTGACGGTTTCTTGAGTGAAAGAGTGGGAAAGTGGGAGATCGTGGTAAAGTCAATTCCATGTCATGTGGGGACTTGACTGATCGTGCACCCACTACTTTGCTAACTCCTTCAACCGTTTGCACGACTTACGCACATTTATCGTCGTGGATGAATCCATGTGCCGTAGACCGCTAGACCAAACCCTAAGTGATATCACCCCCATGTGACGTGATTGATGTATCACGAATCGTGGAGTCTGCATGACAGACGTGTATTTAGTTTGTCAGTTGTTGAATGATTAGACAATGAGTCTAGGTTTTGTTGAATCGAGCATGTTTGACAAATGCTCAGCAATCAATGAATATTAACGTTGTTCGTCTGAGCAAATATTGTAAATTCGACGAGTTGTTGAATATTGGTGAGTTACTGAATATATGTGGATTATTTGAGCAACTGAGCATGTATTGCTTGTTTCGACGAATCACTGACAAATTACTGAATATTGATAGTTGGATCAATATTCGAGCAATTGAGCAAGTATTGCTCAATTCGATTAATTACTGATAAATTACTGAATATTGATAGTTGGATCAATATTCGAGCAACTGAGCAAGTATTGCTCAATTCTATGAATTACTGAATATTGATAGTTGGATCAATATTCGAGTAACTTAGCAAGTATTGCTCTATTCGACAAATTATTTATTTATTGGTGATGTGACCCAATAAAATATTAAAAATATTGGTAGATTACCTAATATTATATAATTAATCCGTGTGTTTCTTGATAAATCAACATATATTTACTTAAGGTTTGAACTTGCTCAGAATAATGATTTGTTGAGCGTTTGTTCGAAAACCCTAATTTTTGACCAATTGCTCATTAGTCGATGAATTGCTGAAAATAGGTCATGAGCGAAGGAGGGACCGACCACATGAGACTATGTATTTCCATGTGATGCCCAATTACTCGAGTGAGCGTGCACCGGGGTCATGAGTTGACCAACTGGTGAAGGAATGACGATTAAATGCCGGTTTCATCATTTATTGAAATAGTGCTGGATTGAGCATTAGGTGATAAAACCTAATTATAGAAAAGTGAGGGACCAACCAAGATGGCATGAGACCGTCCCTAGGTGGTCGCAGGACTGCTGATGGGTGTTTGCACAAACTCTAAGTTGGTTGTGAAGAGTTTGGACCCAATATGAGCGATTGCGCAAATTAGGTCAAAAGTGTGAAAACATGTGGGACCAGCTTTGTGCAAGCCCTAGGGATGACCTTGGTCGGTCAAGAAGGCATACACGTGTTACCATGATGTCCTTGTTTCCGTACTAAGAGTTTCAGTATTTTCTGATGTGCATTTGAGCAACATTGTGAATTTTCAGAAGAGTTTCATCTTGACTGAAATTCTTGATTTTGTTGGATTCAGCATGTATGCTCAATTGATCAATATTTTGTAAATATTAAAATAAGAGTATTTTAAAATTTAAAATTTCCGTGAGAGGCTATCCGGTCGTGTGACCATGTTGGCTTTTGAATTTTCATGATTTGAGCAAAATTTGAGAAATTATAACGATATCATGATTTTTGCTCAAACCAAGGAGTTTCATGAGTTGAGGAAAATAATAATTATAAAAGACTAGGGATTGCAAGGTATGGGACCGGCCACGGCTAAGGAATGGCCGGACGGCTATGTTTCCCGGTCCCACAACACTTTCCCTAATTTTATATTATTATTTTTTCATGAATCCATGAAGTTATGGAGAATCCATGAGTTTTTGTTGAAACGGAGGAGTTTCATGAAATTGGGGAAATAATAATTATAAAAGGCTAAGGATTGTAAGGTGTGGGACCGGCCACAGCTTGGGCATGGCCGGCCGGCTAGGTTGCCCGGTCCCGCACACCTTTCCCAATTTTCTAATATTATTTTTCATAAATCCATGAAGTTATGGAGAATTCATGAGTTTTGCTCAAACAAGGAAAGTTGATAAATTGAAGGAGTTTTTCATGAGTTCATGAACATAACAAAATAAGGAAAAATAATGGGAGAGGCATGGGACCGGCCACGGCTAGGACATGGCCGTCCGGCGGTGGGCCCGACCCCATGGGCGCCTCCTCATTATTTTAATATTTATTGCTTTTTCTCCTGTTTTGCGTAGGATTCATCATTTATCTATATTTTTGAATGCTCGTTTGTGCATCCGGGTGCTCAGTCGCGCATCATTGTCGAGTACACTTGCACCATTTTATGGGGCTTACTTAGTGATAGTCCAGATGCCCGATTGTTGAGTATTTATTACTAATTTATGAAATTTGGTGGAGAATGATTCATGAAACTGAGTAATAAAAGTGAGTATTTATTTATTATCAATCCATAGGATCAGCCGTGGATTCGACCATAGATTCAGAATAATAAAGCAAGTATTACCATTCTGTGGGATCGTGGATTCGACCACAAAATCGGTGTAATAAAGTTGTGTATTACCATTCCATGAGATCAGCCGTGGATTCGATCATGAAACCAGAGTAATAAGGTTATCCATTACCATTCCATGAGATCAGCCGTGGATTCAATCATGAAATTGGAGTAATTAGATAAAATAGATTATATTCTAGGAATTCAATGGTGAATGTCACGGTAGAACTAATCTATTACGAAATATTAGCGAAAGCGTCATACCCGTTAAATGCAAAATGACTTGATTATATTGCTCTCGAATTCGGAGAACCTCCTGGATCTATACACAGACTCTCTACATAGTCAGGAACAGTGAGTGTCACCATCCTGAAGGCGTTATTGCTCTCAATCTTACGGAGAACCGCCCAATCGTTCTTCTATGTGGATTCGATCATGAAATCGGAGTAATGAAGTTATCCATTACCATTCCATGAGATCAGTCGTGGATTCGATCATGAAATCAGAGTAATTAAATAAAATTGATTATATTCTAGGAATTCAGTGGTGAATGTCACGGTAGAACTAATCTATTGCAGAAGGGATATTAGCCAGTTAGAGAGTCATACCCGTTCCGCAAGGTGCATTGTTAGGAGACAACTGATATCCTGAAGGTGTTATTGCTCTCAATCTTAAGGAGATCTATACACCGTCTCTCTGCATAGTCAGGAACAGTGAGTGTCACCATCCTGAAGGCGTTATTGCTCTCAATCTTATGGAGAACCTCCCAATTGTTCTTCTATATAGAGGGGGGTCTCTCTCCTGTAGTCAGGTAACATTGATTATCACCGACATCCTGAAGGCGTTATTGCTCTCAATCTTACGGAGAACCGCCCGATTACGTTATTCTACATAGAGGGCATAATAAAATGCCAGGGATAAAATGTTCATCTAGTGGAGGCTTTTCGAAAGACATATTCATCATGGCTTTGTAAAATATGAATCGACACATGACTGAAGACATATCATAAACATGCAGCATCATGATTTTATGGTTTTGAACTTTGTTGAAACTCCACCATCAACAAGCGGTTGATGGTCTTTCCGCGAATTTGATTAATCAACAAGAGGAAGAAGTCGTCCCAGGAGTTGAAGCTGAAGCAGACGGCTCTTAAAAGCATGAAAAACATTTTCTCTAAGAAGAACGAGCCGTTGTTAGGCAATTTTCCTTGAATACTTTTATTTTTTGAACTTCTTTTCTTAGGTTTCTTTTTGAAAGTCAAAAGAAACTCCCAGTTTATGGGTTGGTTTTCTGGTTTTTGGATTGATAAATGATTGCTTTTTATAAGAGTTTTGGATTATTTTTGGAGTAATGGATTTTTGCTTAATTGATATGTCAAAATTTGAATAGAGAATGTAAGTAGCAAAATCATTCAGGACCGTGAACGTTGCATGAGAAATGAAGAGATATGAAATCTTGGGATTATTGGGTCATCGACTTCCATGATAAATGTGAAAATCCAAACAATAGGTCGTGTAAACATCATCTGGCAAACTTACTCGCTTTAGAGTATTTCATCAGAACTGAGTCTTCAGGTAGTAAATCCGAGTCTTTATGTAATGCCCTTCTTCCCACGAGAAGTTTCCGGTCGTTCTTTATTGTCGGTGGAACATCTTTATGTTGATCCGTAGTAAGATGGAGAATCTCTAGTCCCCAGACGCAATTCTCCTGAAACCCCTCTTTTCTTGGAAGATGCGCTTCAAAGCATGACATTTGCCGGTAGGATAATGGAAATGAGAGTCGGGTTTGTAACCGAGAGATTAATCTCTCACTGTGGTCGCCAATTGTTTGAGAGTGAAAACTGTTTCTGCTGATTTTGGTAATTTCAGGTATGTGGATGAGAAACGAATCTGCACGAGAGTACTTTTGATCCGAGAGATCAATCTGTACAATCCTGGACTAAACCAAGAAATGGACGTTCCAGGCTTGCTTCGGTCACAAAGTGAAGGAGAATGGTTGGTATTAGGGAGGGAAGCGAAGAGAGTGTTGAGACCAGAATAGTAGATTCTGAAAGTGTTGTTTGTTTTATGACTTATACCGGAAGTAGAACTGGTTAGCCGAATGGAAAGCTATAAGGTGATTTTTATATACTGTATTGTTGCCGACCAAAAACTTGTCCTTGGTGGAAATATTTGAGACCTATTTATACAAGTCAAAGTGAAACATACCTTGGTCTCATAGGAAGTGGAAACAATTGAGTGGTGGAAGAAAAGAGTAACGTGTAACTGCCAAACATTATGTTTCCATGATGAAGAAAGTGAATTCGTGTAACCGCCAGTCATTACTCTTCCATGATGAAGGAAATGAATTGTTTACACCGTTACTTTTCACCACCACTAATAATCCTACTTCATGACACTTTCTTGTAACGGGCGCATTGCACGCCGCACGCTGTAAACCTCCAGACCAATACCCTAATGAGCATCCCCCAGTTTGTGACATATTTTGATGTCTCGAGTGTTTTCATGGAAAACATGTAGCACTTTGTTACGTGTGGAAAGTTAAAATTGAGAGGCTAGCCGCAGGTAAATAGCATGTAATTCTAGGCTCATCTTGGCTAGTCGCCTAAAACTTGTCGCGAGCTCATCAGTTCGGTGGCGAACTTGGATGGCTGAGATTGCATCTCATGAAGAAGGATGGCCATTTATTATGGCCACATCTTGTTGTATAGCGAAGTGGCGTCATCCACATGCTAATGGTATGCCAGTGGCGTAGCCATGGCATAACAGCATGCTAGTAGCCGCGGCATAGTGGTATGCCAGTGATGTTGCGGCATGGCCAAAGCTAAAAATTGGCTCCGCAGCCAAAGTTAGGGTTTGGCGTCGTGGAAGGATTTGGGTGGGGGACAAGTCTTGGCGTTGTGGGAAGGATTTGGCGTGGCCAAGTCTTGGCGCCGTTGGAAGGATTTGGCGTGGCCAAAGCTTGGCGCCATGGAATAATTAGGGCTTGGCATGGCCAAGGCGTCGTGGAAGAATTAGGGCTTGGCGTGGCCAAGGCATCGTGGAAGAATTAGGGCTTGGCTTGGCCAAGGCGTCGTGGAAGAATTCTCCGTGGAAGAATTAGGACTTGGCGTGGCCAAGGCATCATGGAGTCAGACCCACATGTGGCGTGGCAACGTTCCCTGTTTCCACGCCAATCCCGTTGCTCTGGGAACGTTATTTGGCTTTGGTAGCAATTTTCTCAAATTAGGGTTTGTCGAATACCCTAATTAGTGAACGTGGCGTGCGGCTGCGGCATGGCGCTACTTTTGTGCAAATGGCGCCATGGCTATGCCAAAGGAACCATGGCAAGGCCATAGTGTGTAAACGACAACAAGAGTAGGAATTGCCGTGTGGTGGCTATTTATGGAAGGTTGCCACGAAGTGGCATGTTTGCGAGGTTGGCATGTTGCGAAGTTGCCGTGGTAGGGTGCGTTTGGCCTTTAATGTATGGTAGAAAGTTTAGACCAACCTGATTGGCCACAAAATAGGGCTGGCCAAACATAAGGCGCGACCACATTTCTAGTGAGAGTGTGGCGCCTATAGGGCTACCTGATTGGTCAATGGGAAGTGGGGCTGACAAGCTATGGCGTGGCCACACTTCCAGTGTGCTGTGATGAATTTAATTAATTTTGACAAGCAAGGTCTGGTGCATTGCGCGAGGCGCGAAACCCTAACTTCTGCAAATTATTCAGGACGATTGACTGAAAACTATATGTCGACACAAAGTTCTTTTAAGTTCGTTGCCAGAGAGCAGCATGCTTTTCTGATTGAATACCTTATGCAAATATCTTATTCTTGATACTTAGAGATTTTTGCTACTCTGATGCGAGTGAACACAAATCGTCATGCCATATCAATATTAAGAGTTCATCCAGAGAACATAGCATATAAGGCATTCAAAGGAACTTATATTAAGTGAATATGCGCGAGGCGCCGAAATTTACATAACATCTGGGATTCTCCAGTTTGGATAAATTTCATGTAAGTATATTAGGCGGCTCAATAAATTTTCCAGTGGAGAGGTTAGCACACGTGGCTCTGTTTCCTTGCAGATTGACGTCACATCATATGCAAGGTTTTACGATTTTAACCTTAAGCTAAAAACCACCATCAACAATTGGTTTGATGAAAAATAGTGTGTCAATAACCTCTATTTAACATCCTCTAAGAATGTTTCAATGATTTAAATATAAAGTTTATAACATGTAACCATCTTTGGATATAAGCATATAATGTATTCACGCATTAGTGTATAAGTCCACGACCGTGAATTTATGCTGACTTTGGAAATCAAAACCAACTCAATCAGGTTACCTAAGTATGCATACCCGTACGCATAATTGGGGAAAGTTCACGTCCGTGAATTTCTCCTGAGTTTGGAAACCAAAACAAACTCAAATCCGGTTACCTAAGTACGCATACCCGTACGCATACTTAAGTGTTACTTTCTAAAATTGGTTTGTTCATGAACTAAAACATTTATATATTAAGGAATGCAAACAGATTTTGCTTCGATTGTGTCTTGTATACTTCTATAAGATCTAAGCAATTGAAAAACTCTCGAACTAGTTCATTTGAGTCATTTGGACTAGTTATGGAGAAGATGAATAATGTTGATATGAAAGTGCTCATATGGCTAACCTAACTACTGTTGAACCAACTAGGTTTACACGTTTAGGTACGGTTACTCAAACCTAAATGATGTATATTTCATTTGTGTATAACAAGCTAAGTTCGATCTAACGGTTGAAAGATATTAGCTTGAATCTAATCAGGTTTTCATCTAACGGTGAATATTGAATGCTTTGTTACCAAGGTAACTTAGATAGCAAACCCTGATTTGGAGACTATATAAAGGAAAACTCTAGCAACTGGTAAACCTAATCCCCACACCTCCTGTGTGATACTAGTTGTATAAGCTAGAGTCGATTCTCTTTTAACCTTAGGTTTCTACCGAGACCCTATAGATTAACGACTTAAAGACTTCATTGGGATTGTGAAGCCAGACCCAACTATTTTCTCTGTAGTTGTGTGATCTGATCTTGCTGTTTCTATCGTGATTGAGTGCAATCGTAAGATTGGCTTGAGATTAATTTCTCCGATAAGCAAGATACAAAGTAGTCACAAACATCTTTGTCTCATCATTTGTGATTTCGCAATATCTTATTTCACTAGTCGATTAAGATTATTGTGAGGTAATTCTAGGCTGTTTTTCGGGAATATAAGTCCGGGTTATCGACTGGTTCATGTTCACCTTGATTTATCAAAAGACGGAAGAAAACTCGTAGGTATTTCTGTGGGAAACAGATTTATCTATTACTGTAGACTTTTCTGTGTGATACAGATTTGTTTATTAAAGTCTTCGACTTTGGGTCGTAGCAAATCTTAGTTGTGGGTGAGATCATCTAAGGAATCAAGTGCGTAGTATCTTGCTGGGATCAGAGATGTAAAGAGCGCAACTGTACCTTGAATCAGTGTGATATTGATTGGGGTTCAACTACAGTCCAGACCGAAGTTAGTTTGTAGTAGGCTAGTGTCTGTAGCGGCTTAATACAGTGTGGTGTTCAATCTGGACTAGGTTCCGGGGTTCTTGTGCATTTGTGGTTTCCTCGTTAACAAAACTTCTGGTGTCTATGTTATTTCTTTTCCGCATTATATTTTGTTATATAATTGAAATATCACAGGTTGTGCATTTGCATCGATCAATTGGTAAATCCAACCTTTGGCTGTTGATTGAAATTAATTGATCCTTGAACATTGGTCTTTGGTACCGTTCAAGTTTATTTCTGTTGTATTCAATCAGACTCGCAGATTTCTATTTGTTTGAGTTGGGATTGAATCGAGAAATTAAGATATAACTCTTTGATATATTTTTTATTAAGATTGAGTCTGACTGTCTAGTTGATTCTCTTAAAAGTATATTGGAGTTTGTTCATACAGATTGTTAAGCGAAATATTGGGTGAGGTTGTTAGACTAAGTCTTATGGGCTAGATTGGAGGTGCTAGATTAGCACATAAGTGTTGCAATTCAAAAAAAAATTGTGACAAAAAAGTTAACACTATTTCTCTTTCCTACCAGTTGCTAGCATGTGAACTAGTATGCTAGATTGATGCGCTGTAGGAGCGGAATATCACAACAAATGATAACTTACGAAATTGTGGAGAGAAAAGACATCTTGCGAGCAAAAGAACATTTTGCGAGCAAAGGAAATCACGAGGAAAGCAAAAGAAGTTCGCGAAATGAAGTTACGAAGGTTCGCGAGATAATTATCAAATCCGAAATGGCGGGACAACACAACTGTCATATTTTGTAAGATCATATAAATAGCCATTTAGGCATGAGAAGTGAGGGAGATATTTTGAGCAAGAGAGGATAATTTTAGGAGGAGAGAGAAAATGTTAGGAGAGATTTATTATCTTTGTCATCTTCTTCCCCAAAAAACTATAGCTCCAAATATTCTTTAATGGAGTCTCAATTGTAAAATCATGTAATTACATACAATCACTAGTGAAGCACCGTGGATGTAGATCACATTGATCGAACCACGTAAAAATCTTTGTGTCTCCTTTATAATTTTAGTACCTTAATTCTTAGTTTCATATCAAATTAATTAGGTTTAGGAATCATTTTAATGGATTCTTATGAGGGTGTAGTTGTGAGATAATCCGCTACTACATAATTGGCGCTAGAAACAGGGAAAGATTAAATGCATTTATCCTTCCTGTAACTTGTTGGATCAAGAAAGTTCAAAGAAATTAGTTACTGTTGGTGATAAATTCAATTGGATCTTCAACAAAAGGAAAACAAGGAGGTTTATATGGAATATACATCTTCAGGAGAGGAGTATCAGTAATTTACAAGATGATGACGCATGAACAGATTCAGGGAAGAAATTAATTACAATAAAATCAACACAAAATCGGGAAATTTTAAGTAAAATTTGGGAAGGCAACAACAGACATTCACAGTGAGCAAAGGAATTTTGCGATATTCTCATGTTTTGCGAAAATTGACGATTCCAGTGAAGAAATGTTATTCCAACAAAATTAAGCAATTTGGGAAGTAACACATGGGTTAACAAATGAAGCAAAAAGAGGCGGAAGACAAGATCGCTTCGTCAACAAAATTGACTTCGTAAATATAAATATATATATATATATATTTACGAAGGTATTTTTTATGCGAAGTTAAGATGAAGAATGTTAACTGTTATATGGTAAACGATGAGGCTAGCTACTTCCTGAAGCATATACTAGTTTTGCGAATATGGTCCCAAATGGTAGTATTTCGTAATGAGGCTATATACTTCGATGGTCCCACAACTACTGGTGGCTTCGCCCAGATTTTAAAGACCACTACGGATAGTATTCCTTAGACATCTTGAAAACGATGGTCCCATTACGATGGTCTCCTCATTTATTATACTCCATTTCATTTTCATTAGCTACTTTTCAATAGCTCGTATTTGATGCTCTTCATTTTCATTTTCTGCGAAGTAGAAGCAAAGAAGTGGGATAGAAAATTTGGTTCTCTTTATATGAGCTGTCAAGGGCAAAAGAATAAGAAGTCCTGCGAAGTTCACTAAGAAATGGATACTTCGTAAAAGAGGAAAGTTCGTATTTGTGGAACATTTCTCTTCACAGGGAGTTAATGAACAGGGAATTAATCAAATTTAGAAGCAGGAAACAAGAAAAGGATATACACGCAATCAAAGGGACGATGGGAAAAATGAACTATTTTTCGAATATAGCAAAATGTTTAAAACCAGGAAAGGAATGAAGAAGAAAGGACGGTGGGAAGAATTATACAAGGCGTAATAACATAAGAATAGGTTTTGCGAACATTACTACACTGACAAAAATGGGAACTTGGACAAATGGTCACAAGTGAAGTTGATAAGTTTAGTAATATGGATTCGAGTCTCCATATTCGCATAGAATTTTTGCTTCGCAAATGAACACTTCAAAAACATTATATCATAAACATTTCCTTCACAAATGTTTAGCTTGCGAACATTCGCAGCATGAATCTCTTCGCATATATTTTATCACAGAAGGTACAAAGATCTCTTGCAAAGATATAATCTAGGAGGAAATAAACAAAAGAAAAAGCAACAGGCATGGACCAAGGAAATAAACAATCTATGTGAAGATAAAAGTGTAGGACGATGCATGAAGACACGGTTATCAACAGCCCAATGAAGCATAACCCTGGACTCTTGGAAAAGAATCGAACAACAAAATTTTGCATTAACAGTTCATCAATCAAGTTATAACAGTAAGAGAATCCAATACGTTCAGTTAACAAATGGGTTCAAAACACATCAATGACAGCTCGGTAATAAATTTTTACAACAACAGGAGGGAAAGCTAACTATAGATGCAGCAAAGTGTTTTATATTTTAAAAAGCAAAGAAATGAAATTATTAATTAAAGGAAGAAATGGGCAGCTCAAACGGTGAAGAAGATTTAACAGACGAAGTAAATGACAAAGGAGCGCAGACCTCATTAGTTGATAGCATGAAGAAGAGCTGCTTTATTTTGCCATCTTCGCAAATAAGTGGATAGTAAGTCCACTTAGCTTTAAGGAAGAATAACATTTCGCAAGTCCACTTCGCAAATTGAGTCTACTTCATTAAATAATGTGGTAAATAGAATAATGTGAAAGAATGCAAGGGAAACCACATGGGCAAGAACAAAAGTACAAAGGAGTTCAGTGACGCAGAATGAATATTTTGCGAACAGTCGCAGAATAAATGAATATTTCGCAGAAACGTTTCTTCTTCAAACCCAGTTTGTCCAAGCCCGCTACAATACACCAAGCTATTTCACATAGGCAATTGAGTAGCAAAGGCAGATCAAGAGTTAATTTCGCAAGACTTCATTTCTCATTTCTTCTCAATTTTCCAGCAAATCATATACTTCACAAGAGATAACAACAAACCGTAAAAAGGTAAGTACCATTTCCTTGAATATTTTATTTATGGAAGACAAAAGATTTTTGATTTTATTTACTAAAACCGATATACTCGCAAAATTTCTACAATTTCTAAGATTTCAAAACATTTCAAAGATTTTTTAGATTGGTGAAAAGTGATACAATCGCAAGATTCAAAAATGAGTTTATCGCAAAAATTTAAAGATCTCAAAATTTTTCAAAGACTTCCAAATTACAAAAAACAGAGAAAATTCAATTCCTATATTTCTATAGAATAATTTTGATTTAAAGATGTGATATGTATACTTCTCATACTTCTTATACTAAACATTTCATGAAAACATTCAACATTTTATATACATGAAAAATTTACGATGAATTTTTAAAAAAGGCGAAAAAATACCGCCAAAAATCAATTGCGATTAAACTTTCATTAATTTGCGAATAAAAGACCGCAATCTGTGATCAGCCTCAAAAAAGAAAGAGAGCCGAGAAAATTTTATACAGGAAAACCTTTGTGGCGTACACCCTAGTTCGCGAAGCTATATTTCGTAAGAGGCAAAGTCCTAAAGTGCGTCATTTAAGGGGGTACCTATAAACGTGGCTAAGGGTAACCGGAACACCACCAAGGACCCTTAGTACATGGTAAAATTTTAGGGGTACAACCCAATAATGGTGTACCTATCCGGGTTAGACACCTTGGATTCTCACCTAATCTAGCGACATTACGCAATATAAAATGCGGTGTAAGAGGATTTAGGTTGGGCGACTAAGGCATACTGTCTTTCCCAAGAAGTGCAGAAAACGATCAAGGCGCAGAGGTACACGGTTGAGTCAAGAGTGCCGGGTGAGGTTGAACCACATCTGCCATTTTTGACAAGTCTTGGAAAATGATGCACTTGGCCCAAAGATACCCCATAGGGTGCAACCTCGTAACTATAAGCCCTATAGGAAAAAAGGATAAGAGGTTGCGATCAAAAGCTGGTTGTTGGCAGAACCAGATAGGAAGAGCTAACCTTGTATGGTCGATGTAAGCTTCCTTGAAGGGGCAACCAGGGGGAAGATAAAGGGCAGCACCCTCCATTAGGGAGCTGATATGTGCTATAAGACGCAAATGTCACGAGGCTTCTTGTTTGCGAAAACATAAAGGCTTGTCATATTTGTGCAACAATTGAACTTCTGCGAGCCTTCTAAAAAAAAAAAAAAAAAGAAAGAGAGAAAGAAAGAAAGAAAAGAAAAGAAAAAAGAACTCGCAGAATATAATAAAGAAGTTAAGATGAGATCAATGGGTCACTACATGAAAGTGTAGAGACGTCCTGCGATTTCATCGCAAGACGGCAATGTCATGGGGCTTTATGTTCGCAAGAATATTTAGACCTGTCATATTGTCGCAACACTTCCTGAAGAGGCTAAAATACTATACAAAAAAGATAAGGCAAGATCAATGGGTTTTTGCATGAAAGTGTAAGAACGTCCTGCGATTTTGTCGCTACAAAAGAGGTGGCAAAATAAGACCTTTACTTAGGAAGGCATGATAAGACCACATCAATTCATGAAATTTATTCCATCAATATCATTAAAGAAGTTTTACAAGAATATATATCATGAAGTCCTAACAAAGAAGACAATTCCATCAAGATCATTGAAGAACTTTGAAGAGAATATATATCAAAGAAGACAATTCCATCAAGATCATTGAAGAATTTTGAAGACAATATATATCAAAGAAGACAATTCCATCAATATCATTGAAGAATTTTTACAAGAATATATATCACGAAGTCATACTACGAAGAAGGCGATTTCATTCGCGAAAATACACAAGTAAACTTGCGAAGATGCTGATATGAATGGAGGCAACTCAAAGATATATCAATTTTACTACGGAAAAATGAGCTAAGTAACAGAAACTTGAAATATAAATTGCAATAGATAAGTATTCGCATCATACAAGCATCATACTCGCATCATACAAGCATCATACTCGCATCATTCAAGCATCATATTCGCATCATAAAAGCATTGCATAAGCATTTCAAGGCATAAGCATCGCATACACATTTCATAACATAATCATTATATAAGTATTATATGCACACAAGTATTTTACAAAATTTTACAGGATAATACCGCGAAAACTCGCAGAAACATTCATAATTCGCAGGACTATTCATAGTTCGCAACAATATATTCGCAACACTATGTTCGCAACACTATATTCGCAACACTATATTCGCAACACTATATTCGCAACACTATATTCGCAGCACTATTCGCAGCATTATTCAGAAGTTTAGAAATTCGCAGAAAACCCCCAGAAATTCACAGAAAAATTCAGAAATTTGTAGAAAAATTCAGAAGTTAGCAGGGTTACCACTTGAGGCAGAGGCAAGATAAGAATAAAGATGCAATTTAGTTATTCAACATTTTCTTAAGGATTCTCCTTCATAGATAAAGAACAGAGGCAACTATGGATACCCAAGAAAATATTTTATGATTCTTTATCTTCTCAGCAAGAATCCTCATCAAAAATGGAGTAATAATTTCACATGAACAGAGGAAATATTTATCACTCTCATTCAAGGACGAATACTTTTTATATATTTCGAGGATTAAGTACTTCTTATACTTCTTAAGGATACTTCATACTTCTTATATATTTCGAGGATTGAGTACTTCTTATACTTCTTCAAGGATATTTTATATTTCTTATACTTCATACTTCTTCAAGATACTTCACATACTTCATACTTCGCAAGATGATACTTCTAATTACTTTTTAAAGCTTCAGAACTTCGCAAAAGAATAGAGGCAAGTATATACTTTTTGAGTTTGATATTCTCTCGCTCGTTCCTTCATCAACAAAGATCAAAGACTACTCCAACAACCACAGCAAGTGATTTTTTCTTGAAGATCACTCTTCAAGCAATATTCAAGAAAAAAGAGGCAAGATGTAGGAGCGGAATATCACAACAAATGATAACTTACGAAATTGTGGAGAGAAAAGACATCTTGCGAGCAAAAGAACATTTTGCGAGCAAAGGAAATCACGAGGAAAGCAAAAGAAGTTCGCGAAATGAAGTTACGAAGGTTCGCGAGATAATTATCAAATCTGAAATGGCGGGACAACACAACTGTCATATTTTGTAAGATCATATAAATAGCCATTTAGGCATGAGAAGTGAGGGAGATCTTTTGAGCAAGAGAGGATAATTTTAGGAGGAGAGAGAAAATGTTAGGAGAGATTTATTATCTTTGTCATCTTCTTCCCCAAAAAACTAGAGCTCCAAATATTCTTTAATGGAGTCTCAATTGTAAAATCATGTAATTACATACAATCACTAGTGAAGCACCGTGGATGTAGATCACATTGATCGAACCACGTAAAAATCTTTGTGTCTCCTTTATAATTTTAGTACCTTAATTCTTAGTTTCATATCAAATTAATTAGGTTTAGGAATCATTTTAATGGATTCTTATGAGGGTGTAGTTGTGAGATAATCCGCTACTACATGCGCAGAATGATTCAGCGTAAAATAAAGTAACTTTCGCGGAACGAAACAACGCAAAGGAGAATATTCCAAGCATCTGCGCGGAATGGTCCAGCGCAAAATTTTTGCGCGGAATGGAAACGCGTAGAAATATTGACACTTTTTCCCATTTTTGATTGATTATCAAATATTAATTTCTAATTACACTTTTTCCCACTTTTTCCGTACAGGATATAATGGAACCCAAGCATAGAAGCTATTCAAGCAACTTTAATTTCTAATATTGACACAGTCAGTCATCAAAGTAGTACACCTCATGTGCCTGCCACTTTAATTGATTTACAAAGTCCACTTTTTCCCACTTTTTTCCTATGTCATTGCGCGGAATGATACAACATAAGACCGACCGTGTTGACCGTCAAGCGCGGACTGCTTCGCGAAAGGAAGTTGCGCGAATGGTTCAACTCTCGTATTGTTTTGTTTCAACGACTAGCATCCTAGACTAGCACTCCCATAAGACTTAGGCGATTTTACTTGGTGCTAATCTAGGTGCTAGACTAGCACCCCATAAGACTTAGTCTTAGACCCCCTGCTATAAACCTAAGTATTGTGTTATGTCTAATAAATCTCACAACGCCCATCCGCATCCTGTTAACTATAAAGCACGGGTTTTGATATAGGAACCCTGATATGAGATACTGATACGAGGATTTATCAAATTTTAAAAAGGGCAGTACATCATCCCATCTATCAATGAACAGTGGTTGGCTGATTGGGTGAGTTTAAATTAGTTGGATACAATACCAACCAACCGAACCCAGTGCTCTAAACTAAAGGCCCAAGCTACACTTAATTCACGAGCTATCGAAGTTCCATTGACACGCACTTTAAACTGCAAAGCGACACTAACAAGTAACGCCTAGAAACAGAAGAACTCCTAAATCTTTGATACGGTATTTTTGGAAATACAATCTTCAATTTTGTTTTACGGTGAGTCCTCTTGCATTTCCATATATTCTTTTCCTTTTGATTTAACCCTTTAATTTCTATTATCTGCTCCGTTGATCTCTTCAGTGTCAATCATTTTTTATCTTTCATAGCTTGCCCTAATTTAGCTTTAAGATCTATGGATGTATTAAAGATTTTGAAAATTGGCTCAATCATGTGCAGTTATGCTGAGAAGTAGAAGTCAACCAGGACAACAATGGAATTCAATGCAACATTACAGGTTTCCTATTGTTTTCACATGTCTGATTATAATCCTTTTGGTATACACTTTCACTGTAAGTAAAGATGAACAAGAACCAACGTCACTGAATGATAAGGGGATTAGTTTACAATCTTTAGTTCAATTGAATCCTACGGTAGAGTTCAGGAATGGGACTAATGTGATATCCCAAATACCCTATTCTCCCAAAGCTGTTCTCTTTCTAGCTCATGGGTGCAATGGTAAAGCAGCGAATTTTTGGGACAAGTCCCCGGGTTGTCCCAATTGCGTTGGTCTCCCTGAAGAAAGGCTTATTGTTCTTCATGCTCTTGCGCGAAAATTTGCTGTAATTGCAGTATCTAGTGTTGGAAGGTGCTGGACATTGGGGGATGAGAAAGTAATTGTTAAAGGGATTATTGAGTGGTGGGTTGAGAAAAATAACTTAGGAAAGGTTCCTCTTGTGGCTTTGGGAGCCTCTTCTGGTGGTTACTTTGTTTCTGCTCTTGCTAATGATGTTAAGTTTAGTAGTATAGTTATTATGATTGCAGAAGGTGTGTTTGAACGAATGGATATTCCGAAAAACTATCCTCCTACCCTTTTCGTGCACATGCCAAAAGATAGAAGAAGGATGCGGCTGATTGGTGAGAATATGGAAGCTCTAAGACAGAAAGGTGTTGATGTTGCAGAAGTAAAATGTATGGAGTTTGCATTGACTCCATACCTTTTGTCCGATAGAATTCCTGGTATCGACGAGGCCATTTCTTTTGAACTGGTTGAGTTGCTTCATAAAGAGGGTTTTGTTGATGAGAATGGATTTATGAGAAAGGATGGGCGTGCAACTCGTTGGAAAGAAGCTCTCAAAGAAAGGAAAAATGTTTCATTGGATAAGAATAAATTGGATCACGTTCAAGAGGAGCTTAATCTTGCTTTTGCATACCATGAGATGACTAGCTTGCAGAATGAGCAAATCTTCAATTGGTTCAAATCTCATATGAAATGATCAGGATTGTAATGCTTGATTATAGGTGCACTTTTCAAATGATACGAGTAGTTTAAAAATAGATATCATACATAATGAACAAAAAACTTCTGACCCGAACAGTTGATCAATTGGATAGCCAAAGAGGATCCCTGGCGCTTGGCTTAAGCAGAACGTGTGGATACAGATTTCATAGGTTGAATTTGATGCAATTTACAAAGTTTCATGCCAGCACACCACAATGTAGCATATTTTATCAATCCAAGAATGTACCGGATGTTATTGAATGCAGAGGGAATGAAGGAACTGGTTGTGTTATTCTATTCCGAAAAGGTTTGGTGTTTCAAATTTACCTATGGCCGCATAAGAATATGCATCGCTCCATCCTTCAGACTTCAAGGTATAATTGTTTCTTTTGTTTCTTCTTTTTCTTGCATTTTTCATTTTAGTCAGTGTCCATTTATCAATATCTGTATCTCTATCAGTAGAATGATATCTGCATCAACCTGTTGCTCTGACTCCTGCCTGTCAATGATGAGATATGGCTTCTTTGATCCTTGTCATGATTCTTAACATGGTATATATTTGTTGCAAAACATGCAAGTGCTCTAATAAAAGTCGAAGGCACTGAAATACAAATAGACCCATAAATTTGTTTTAGATGTTTGAGAAGATGGTGGTTCCATCTTGAGATACCAATGACACAAACCTCAGCCGCGAACTGCAACATCAAAGTGAATCCAGATTCCAGACTATTCAGAGTACTATGGTCAACAAGCTTTGGCCGAGTCATAGTCACTATGGGACCAGATGGTTCAAAAGATGATAACTCATCTGTTGCAAAGTTAATGCTGTATCAGTGACTCTGATCCCGCATAGGAGTAGGACACTCTCGTTTTATCTTATCCTCAAGAGAATTGTAGGTTGATAGATGGCATAACAAAAATACAGAGAACTTAAAATTTACTTTAAATTACCTGGCTTGATTGGGGTATACCAAATGAGACAAAATAGGGTCATTTTGAAGTAAAAGAGGTCACCCCTTAACCAAATATTTTCAAAATGGCAAAAATATCCTTATTTGATTAACACTAAAAAACTGATTAGGTTAATTAATTGAGTTTAGATTAAAAATCTGAAAATGAAAATTCAGTAGGTTAAACCTTTAATCTGTTTTATTTGTTCGATTAAGATCAAAAAAATTGGTTTTCAAAAATGTGATTGGTCGGCAAGGTCGACGTTTGAATAAGGTGCCGACTATATTTCGCCGACATGGTATACGTTTGAATAAGATGCCGACCGGGTTTAGCCGGCATGGTCCTTGGATGAAGAAAACGGCGACCATTTTTTGGCCGGCAAGGTATTTAAATGAAGAACATGCCGACTTTATTTTTTTGACACACATGAGATGGCTATTGAAAAATATTAGTCGGCAAGGTCTACAAAAAAAACCCCGCCGACTGCTGATATTGGCCGGCAAGGTATTTAAAAAAATACCATGCCAGCTGTATTTAGCCGGCAAGGTATTCAAAAAATACCCTGCCGGCTTAAAATAATGACATACCATGTCCCCTTGAAATTGGGTATACCCCAATTAATCTGGGTATACCCCAATCAATCCAGGTTAAATTAGCAAAGTAGTGAAGATCGAAGGAATAAGTTGTTTTTGCATGTAATAAAACCTTGAAAACATAGTAACCACCAAATAGTAAAAATTCCGTCCTAGAAAAGAAAAGACAACACCTTTTAACTAAATACTAATAAAATTCATGCATAATCCATCATCCATAAAAGAAACAATATAAAAGCGATCCAGAACTAGTAATCCTGAGAAGAAGCTGAGCGGTGGCGGGTCAACATGGTTCAAGCCCTATGTTTGTATCGGCCTTCATTAGCTCTCCTGAAGAGTTGAGCTTGATTGTTAGCAGCCTTTTCAGAGGAGGAAAGAGCATGTGCAAACCCTTGTCTGATTTGATCAGTTGTTAATGGGAACCTGTGAGTCACCATTGAGTTCAATAAACTAGCTACTCCTTCTCTGTAGAGTGCCCCAATCCCATCTGTGTGTGTGTTTGACAATGCCTGTTGCAAGGTAATCGTTGGATCCAAAGAGGATGGGATAGAAGCAACACCTCCTAAACCACCGCCGAAAATGCTTCCTACAGACGCCGACCAGCCGAAAAGTCCCCATACCATTGTTGGGTGTGTCCTCCAGAAGCTATAATGCAACAGATCGAGAAAGAACAAATTTGTATTAGCAAAAAGATATGAAAACTCATACAGTAATAATCGAGAAAGAATGCTGCTTGAAAATCTAGGTTATAATCGAGACAGTTTTGGGGATAGAATTGCATCAGGATCACTTTGTTTGAAACACATTACAGACTTAACTACTGCTTTTTCTTTATAATGAATTGAACTCTTAAGAAATGAACTGAATGTAGAAGCTAATTACTTACTCGCAAGTGCCGACAAAGGGTGGTAAATTAGGGTCATCAGGAATAAGAGGGGTTGGTGGTGAAGAAATATCAGGATCGGTAGGTGTTGAAGGAGTGACGATCACAGGAGGTGTAACTATAACTGGTGTTGGAGGTGTAACATAAACTGGTGTTGGAGGTGTAACAATAACTGGCGTTGGAGTGGTTGGAGGAGAGTAGCTGTGACTTGGTGTAGAAGGTGTGCTAGTAGTTGGTGGGCAGCCTCCTCCGCCTCCGTGAGATGGGGTTGATGGGGTACTGTGGGAGGGGGTTGATGGAGTACCATGGGATGGTCTTCCACCGCCTCCATGAGAAGGGCTCCTGGGTGAACCTGCATTTAGTTCATAGATGGTCTCATCAGATCCAAACATTATAAATATATACACACCAGTTGAAGGCATAGTTTAGTAAGCAAGCATTTCAGGAACTTTCTAAATCACTGCAAGTAAAAGCATCTATCATTTTATCCAGTTAAACCCTTTATTTTTTTAAATCTAGTTAAACCCTTGGCATGCACATAAATGTAATCTTATCTAAAAGTTCAAATGGTCCATAAACTGGACCCATTTTAGCCCCAATTTTGTTTTTCATATAAACATGAGAGTGTGAGAGAAAGAGAGTTACCATGATGAGGGTCAGGAGGATAGTAAGTCTTCTGATCTTCAAAGGTTGTACACATCACTCCAGGTAAAACGAAAAGCTGATGAGAAACCAACACTGCTGCTATTACCAACACATAGAACTGCATGTTTCCTTTCCTCTCCATGTTTTTTTCCTAACTCTCAGAGAAGAGAAGAGAAGAGAAGAAAAGATTGAAGAATAAATGAGAGTGAAGAAGTGAGAATGGTGGTGAGGTAGAAGTGATAGCCAGCGATAGTAAATATATAAGAAAATGTCACAGAGAGTGGGTATCTAGTACACAATTGCAGGGGAAGTAAATATTAGCAGGTGGATGAATGAATGAGTTAGTTGGATATGTTACAGACTGCATTTATAATATCAATGCATGCTGCATGGCAAGCAATAACAGTCCCATTTTTTAATCTGTATACAAATAGTAGTGAATCATGATACATTAAATGTTAAAATTGGAAGCAATACACTGTATGTTGATATTTTCTTAGAAGTTAGTTTTTACTTAGAGATTTTGATTATGTTCAGGAGATATAGATTATTGTTCTAGTTCCTGCTTTTCCATCTTATAAATGCACTATGCTTCCTATTTGACTAAGGGGTGTCTTTATACCACCCATGAGATTTAACCATGCATCTAAAGGGTAATGAGTCTTATCATTGGGCGCTAGTTACTTACATCTAATAAATCAAGCTCAATCAGCAAGTACCATTTATGGTGATGGTAATAGGATGTGTCCAGTTAGTCAAAGGACCTTAGCGCTTTGAGTGTTGCTTCCGAGTACAGAGACAGACAACCCTCATGTTTTTATTTATATAGACACACAGTGAGTCACTATTACGTGAAAGATACAGTTGACATGCTCAGTTATGTCCATAGTAATTGCCGTCTCTCATCTATAATCAAAATTCAAGGTTTTTAGATAGCTCTCCCCTTTTTAATTAGATTGGCCATTTCGTTTGGTATGTCCACACGGCACAAGGATCATAGAACGGTAAAATGAGTACCTACAATTAATACATGTACCCTATGAAAATGTAGCCATATGTGGTGCTTTCTGTGAAAATATCTCTTACCAAAGAGAGAGACATAATAATGTTTTGCAAGATCTATGAAGGCTTTTATTGCCACTAACCAGGAGAGGGCTAAATATAGCCCATCCTTTTAAGCCTCAAAAATTTACTGTAAAAATACTAGTATAAGAAAGATTTTCTAGGGCTGCTATGTATTATTTTGGGACTGTTGGATTAGTCCCGGCTAATAAATAAATTGCCTTGATTATGGGGACAGGGTCAGATTCCATTAAATGGAACATTAATAGCTCCGGTGTCTTCTCGGTTAAGTCGTGTTACTCCAAATTAGAAAACAAACAAGCTTCTCCAAACCTTCATTTGAGTATTTGGTCTAGGTCTTGACCTCATAAGATTGTTTATTTTTATTTTTTTTTGCTAGTGTACCAGTACCACAAAAGACTTGCTACAGTGGACAACCTTTATAGGAAAGGCAAACTTGTCGTGAATAGTTGTTTGCTTCGTTGTAAAGATAGCGAAACTGTGGAGCACCTTTTGTTCAATTGCAGCTTCTAGTTTCAAATTTGGAAACATTTCAAGGACACGGTTTGCTTCATCGGTCCATTGTCTAATTGTATAAATCTCATTATCAAGGGGTGGAGATCTCGTTTGCTTCATCCAATTGGGAAGTTGCTCTGGCCGCTTATTCCTGCCTCCATTTGTTGGTCCATTTAGAACTGTAGGAATAAAATAATTTTTGACGATGGGAATGCAGATATTCAAAGGGTTATTGAGCAAGTTAAAATCCAAGTATACCTTTGAAAGAGAAATGCAAATGAATTAAAGGGGTTCAGTCTAGACATTGTGATGGGGAGTTGGGACAGTTTCTTCATAATTTAGTTTGTGTTTATTTTTGTTTTTGGGTTTCCTGTTTCGACTCTTGTCAAGCAGCTGGGTCTGTAAGCTCTTTCTTGCTTATTTCTGGTAAGCCTTTTATAACATTTTCCAAATTTCCAGATAAAAAAAAATAAATGAAATAAGGACTAAGTTATCTTTTTGTTTTCGAATTACCTTACTACTCATTGTAGCATACAAATTCTAATTTACTTGTAGCATGTTTTTTTATTTTTTTATTTTGACAAATTCCGCTGGGTTACTTGTAGCATGTTGCTTTTGTTTCTGCATGTCTTTGCCTACATTAAACCTTGTTCCCCGTAATGTGGGTTCTTTACTTTTATCTATCTCTTTTTTGTGTGTTCGTTATAGTATGTCTCTATGTTGTTAATCCGTCGTCCCAGGCCAAACACGATCAGGAGATTGCCACCACTTTGGTCAGTGGGAAATGTCCCGATTGGATTAATCTTAGAGGTGGACTTAACTTTATTTTTAACCGAATACGCGAGTTCAAGTTACTAGGAGGTACTTTTGTCGTCTACATGCACTATCTTTTTTTGAAATACTACTATATGACAAAAAGTAAACAAACTTGGAAGACTATCATACAAATATTTAGATGGAATG
Source organism: Papaver bracteatum (assembly GCA_023529315.1). Lineage (NCBI taxonomy): Eukaryota > Viridiplantae > Streptophyta > Magnoliopsida > Ranunculales > Papaveraceae > Papaver > Papaver bracteatum. The sequence continues at coordinate 558,169 of JAJJWX010005377.1, read as the reverse complement.
TCAGAAAAGAGTACTGGGATGTAGTGTTGGTTGTTTTTTGTTTGCTCTGTGTTTGGAAACTGTTTTCCATATATTTGTTGAGCTTAAACATTTGTGTATCATCAAGTGTCCTTGAGGTTAAAAGACAAACTAATATATAATCAACAGTCTAAGTTGCAGAATACAAGAAACGACCGGTGTATGTATGTGGTGGCTAGCTAGCTAGTGTCGGGCGATAAAAACATACTACAATTAGTGCAGTGTAGTAAATATATATACGTACAGTGTACACTGCGAATCTTAACTCTTTTCGGTTGGTAATGATGACGATAAAATTAAAATAACGTTGGCAATCAAATGCTCTACACACTACACATATATTTATGATTTCACAGATAAGTAGTTGAAACTTAATGATATTTATGTATTATTATGATCTGGCAAAATCCTGGCTGGCTAGCTCAACTAAAGCTACATCGGTGCAACAAGTTACTGCTACGAACTATTGCAACACATTGATCAAGAAGAGAAACAGTCAAACAGACACACAGAGAGAGAAAGAATGTAACAGTAGTACCAATGGTGTATGTGTGTCTTGGACAGCTTGGCTACACTGCATGGGTTTTCACTACTCTTCACGCGTAATTCTTTTCATAAATATATCACCCAAGTTATTGGTTTTGATTTTGAACGGAATAAATGTATTCAACATCTACTCCTGTCAGGAAAAGTTACTCCCACAAAAATCATCTTATGTCTGTTAGATGGTTAAGGAAATCTTTTTCATCCAACGGCTAATTAAGGAACTGGTATATATAATATGCGTATATGGGCATGACGCTAAGGTTTGACAGTTTGACTGATCGATCTATGTAGCTCGTGAACTGATTCTGATGAAAAAACAAACTATTTAGTATGTAGTCCCATTCTGCAACCCTATATAGTAGGTATTAAGAAGAACATGACAGCTGTATACCTAGCTTTTATTAACTTTCAAAACTTATCAAGCAACTTGGTGGTTTCAATAGTGAAGAGATATTGGAACAGACATGGGATGGGAGCATTATTGGCCAAGATGCTTCCTCTGTACAAAACTTGTACATCAAAAATTTCAAAATCCTTTTGTAAAATAAATAAATTCATTCGGAGATGACCAATCTCACGTGAACATCATGTTAACCAATCAGTGACCGGCCATAGTGGGGGAAAACTTGTGTAAACGTTTCTCATTATTGGTTGGAAGGAGCTGGTGATGCATTGTGGGGAAAACTGAACGGACGCATTCATATCCCACATGCATTGCCGGTTGGATGTCAGGTATTCTCGGTGGCGGTGGCTCAAATATTGTATCTGTTATTAAATTTGGACTTTACATGTTACGGTGCTTGAGATAAGGAGATTGGTGTTAAAAAACTTGGAATCCAGCGGTTTTCCTGCTCCTCCCTCAAGGTTGATTTTTTTTTTTTTTTTTTTGAAAAGGAGGATAAACCTCAATACATTGCTATTAAGTTTCCATGAATTCCATTACTGGAATTACGGACCATCGTTACATATTCATTCCATTCCTGAATGTTTAAATAAGTTAAAATAGCCCCTAGACTATGCTCTACCCAATTATGTTTGATTGCATACTTATTACAAAAATTTGAGAGTTTTGCTGCCCAAATGACATCTACTCTCGTAACTAAACTAAATTGCTGGGCTAAGAAGTTTATATCAAATTTTTTGGAGTTTCCAAAATCTTCGCTAATCAAATATCTTTGTCTACGTGCTTCTGCATACATTCCTACCAGCAACACCAGAGTTGGTTCTGAATCACTCCTGAAAGAAACTCTATGTCCACTCCAACATGTTGCCCTTTGGAAAGCTGCTTCAGCTCCAGTTCTCTCTAGCTCTTCTATGGTTGTACTGTCAACAAAGAGACCTCTAGCTTCTCTAACTGTACCTGTATGATCAGATAACGTTAGACCAATTCCAGCTTTAGATGTAGAATCCATCATAGTCAGAGCAATATTAATATTTAGCACCATATGTCTTTTACCTCCCTCATTAGGGTATTTAACGATCTCGAGAACAACATCATTTTGAGAGTTGTAATATAAATCTTCCATTATATTATGGCCTGAAGTGTTTACTGTGTTATAGTTATTAATGAACCGTATTATACTATTTGCAGTCATAACACTGTTTTTCCTTTTCTTTTTGAAAACAACATCACACCTTGCTTTCCATATGAACCAAATTATTATGCTACATAAGACATGCCAATCTATATAATAATCTCCCCTTTCTGGGTTTGCAAAACAATTGGTTAACCAATCATGAAAGTTAATTGTTCCATTTCTAATGAAATTCATGTCAAAATTAAAATGCATCCATACCTGGGGGGCGTAGTTTCAATGCAGGAACAAATGAGTTAACGTTTCTGGACTATCATTACAAAGTTTACATGTTGTATCAATGTCAGGGATAACAGCTGCCACTCTCATACTATTGGGAAGTATAGAGTGAGCTGCCTTCCAAATGAAATTCTTAACAGCTGGAGTAGTATCCATCCTCCATATTTGATTCCATTTAGTATCAACATCTCCATTAGAGTTTAAATGATTGTAAAGAGATTTCACAGAAAACATACCTTTGGTGTTTAAGGTCCATCTTGGTGTATCCGTCTTGTCTTCTATTGGTATTCTAACTTTCTTTATTTTTTCTATTATTTGATCATCAAAACAAGTGACTAGTTTATCAAGATCCCAGGTTTTATGGTCAGTTATCAGATCACTAACTTTTTGTAGTTTCCCTGAACTAGTGTTAGGTTTCAAAAGAGGTATTTTAGTGTCCGGGATCCAAAAATCATCCCATATGTCAATGTTTCTGCCATTTCCTAATTCCCAATAACAACATTTCTTAATTTGATCGATACCCGATAACATCCCTTTCCATATCCAACTATCATTCCTTTTTGGTTTGCTATCTATATGAAGTATGTCACACATAGGATAGTATTTGGCTTTCATAATAGTGGCACACAGGGATTTAGGGTACTGAGTTAGGTTCCATCCCATTCTGGCTATCATTGCTAGATTAAACTTCTTTATATTTTTTATCCCTAAACCTCCTTCTTCAAGAATTTTACATATAGAATACCAATTTTTTAGACACACTCCTTTTTTCCCATTTTCATTCAAACCTTTTTCATTATTTCCCCACCAATAATCCCTTTGAAGTCTTGTTATCTTGTCACAAATCTTGACTGGAATTTAAAAAAAATTCATTTGGTATACATAAATAGAAGAAGTTACATTTTTTATCATAACAGTTTTACCAGAATTATTTAAATGAATGTCATTCCAACCAATCATCCTACTTCTCAACTTATCAACTAGAGGTTCAAAACAGTCTACCTTAGATCGATTTGTGAAAAGGGGAGCACCTAAGTATTTATCAGTTAAGGGAATAGCTATGACACCTAGAATCTCTTTAACCCTTCTTCGAATACTAGTTTCAGTCTTAGAACTAAAGAAAACTCCTGATTTTGTTAAGTTAATTAATTGCCCCGAAGCAGTTCCAAAATCAGTAAACAATTTGACTAGATTGTGACAAGTTTTTTCGTTAATTTTACAGAAAACTAAACAATCGTTAGCAAAAAGTAATGACTTAAAGAAGGAGCCTGGTGAACTAGTTTGATACCTTTGATCATACCTGAGTTTTCAGCATGTAAGATGGTTCGAGAAAGAGCTTCCATACAAAACAAAAAGAGATACGGTGATATTGGATCTCCATGTCTCAATCCCCTTGTAGGTTTAAAGAACTTCGTGGGAGATCCATTAAGCAAAAAAGATAAAGTTGTCGTCGAAATACATTGGTGTACTAAATTACACCATTTGTTATTGAATCCCATTTTAGTCATAACTTGAATTAAGAACTCTCATTTGACTCTGTCGAATGCTTTAGACATGTCGATTTTAAGGCCCATAAAACCCTTCTTAGAATTTGAATTTTTCATCTTATGAATAATTTCATGAGATAAATTGACGTTCTCAGAAATCTGCCTTCCAGGAATGAAGGCAGATTGATAGGGTGAAATTATTTTTCCAAGAAGGGTTTTCATTCTTCCTACCATAAGTTTAGAGATAACTTTGTAACAAGTATTGGTCAAAGCAATTGGTCTGAACTCCACAGGTGTAACAGGATTTAGAGTCTTGGGAATTAAAGAGATGAAAGAGGTATTCATCTCTTTAGATAAATGACCAGTGTCAAGAAATTTTGGACCATGTTTACTAAGTCAGTTCCGATGGTTTCCCAATTCTGTTGAAAGAATTTAGGAGGGAATCCATCCGGTCCCGGACTTTTATCAGGTTCCATAGAGAACAAAGTCTTCTTAATTTCACATTCTAAAGGTAAGGCACAAAGCATTTCATTTTCAGCATGATTAACACTAATAGGAATAAGATTTATCAAGTTCGGGTCAATATCAGGCTTAACAGTCGTAGCAATTTTATGGAAATGATTAGTTATACAATCAACAATTTCCTCTTTAGTATTTAGCCAGTCATTATCATCATTTTTTATTGTCTCTATTGTATTTCTTCTAAACCTATGTTTAGCTTTGCTATGAAAAAACCTTGTGTTCCTGTATCCTAATGCAATGTTCTGGTCCCTACTTTTATCTTTCCTAAAAATTTCTTTGATAGCATACCACTTAGAAAGTTCATTTCTTAGATTAGCTAATTCAGTTATCTTGTCAGGGTAATTGACCAAAGAGTTGGTCTTTTCCATTTTTTTCTTTATATTTTCTATGTTACTATTTATATTGCCAAAACTGGTTCTATTCCATAATTTCAGAATGTGTTTTACTGTGCCAAGTTTCTTGTTAACTTTATAGGCTGGAGACCCTTTTACATTTGTATTCCAACTGTCTTGAATTAAGGATTTACAATCCCCATGCTTCATCCACTCACCAAAGAATTTAAAGGGAGTAGGACCATCATTCCAATGGTTATAAAAAGTTAGTCTTATAGGCACATGATCAGAAGCAAGGGGCCCTAGATGTTTAATACTAGAGTTAGGATAATTCCTATTCCATTTATCATTCACCAAAGCCCTGTCTAACCTTTGTTCAATATTCTGGTCAGTTTTCCTATGATTATTCCAGGTGTAAGTATAGCCAGTAAAACCTAGGTCCATAAGGTTGCACTTGTTTATTAACTTATTAAAGGTGTTAGCCTCATTTTTCTTAAAAGGATATCGACTTTTGTTTTCTTCCTCATGAAGGACGACATTCAAATCCCCTATGATTACCCAAGGTTTATTTATCTTAGATGCCATCTGTTTTATGATTTTCCAAGATTTCAATTTCTGTTTTCTATAAGGACTCCCATAGAAACAAGTTAAAATCCAACTACTGTCATTTAAATGATTCATAATAGTAGCATTTATATGGTTAAAATCATGGTCTTCTATTTTTATGTTAAAATTATTTTTCCAAATAAGACAACTGCCTCCGGCACTACCTCTAGGAGGGACTAAGAAGAAATTATGGACATTAACAGTTCTCATGATATTTTCCATCTCCTTGTTTTGTTGTTTGGTTTCAGATAAGAATAGAATATCAGGGTTTTCCTTGTTTAGGGTATCTAAAAAACTGTTTCTAGTATCCAATTTTCCAAATCCTTGACAGTTCCAAGCAATCATACTAATAAACTGCCAGAAGTAAGATATTTCCGAGTGCTAAACTCTACAAGCACAATATAACTGACTATATCATGAGTACTACTTAAACAATTTTCAAATTTTTTAACATACAATTGATAATGTAAAACACCATTTAAGCAATTCAAACTAAAAAAATAGTAGTAAATCTTATAATTGGATCCTATTTTATCAACTACAGCAGCATCATAGAGCACAACATATATAAGTGTTTCATATATCAGTGTAGTCTCATCATTCATACAACAAACATTTTTAGTAAAGCAGGAATTTGAATAATTCTCACCTACACAGGTAGTGCATACCCGAATTTTTAGGTTATCATTGAAAAGTTGATATGCAGTTAACATATTCATATTATCATTGTAAGCATAATTTGTCCAATCATCTTTAACCAAATTAAGAAACAACAGCAAAAGAAAATGAGTTTCTAGATTTAGGGGTGCCTTATTTGTGTCCGAAGCAAAGATCTTGATTAAAATAAGAACCAAAGTACTAGGAAAATTGTGATATTCAATTGATTGATATATAAAAAGAACCATCCAAATCCAATATAACCTTACGTCCAAATAATCCCACTGGCTTCAATTTCTTCCAATAGTTATATAAGAAACTAGGGCTCCTGAAATTTTTCCTTTCCAAATCTTTTCTCTTTAAGTCTTGGTTTGAAACCCGAATAACTCCAAATATATGGATGCTGCCAAATATAAGATAGGATTGATTTGGGAAAAGGTAGTCTTGTATGGAATGATTTCGATTTGGGAATTTATTTTCTCGGAAGATAGGGGGTTTTCTTCTTAGATTTGATAAGTGTCGGTGGGTAAAGAGAATGAAGATATAAATCTAATCTTTTGTTACAAAAAATAAAATAGCTTTTGTGTTTTTTTCCCAACACGTGTCCCAACCTTCTTGTGCACACGATGATAGATAAGAAATTGTTGCTAAGAGGAGCCATAAAAATACCGGTGGTCACTCTTCTTCAAGAAAAATGAAAGACCACGATGAGAGAGATGAAGATCAGCTGATATCTGTGTAGGCTTCTTTCAAAATTGAAATTTTGAGTCTTTAGAATCTCGAATATGATGAAAGAAATAATAAAAGTGACTAGGAGGTTTTAGGAACTTGTGTCTTGGTGTCTTATAGAAACAAGGATAGTGTCTTCGAATCAAACAGAGAACATGAGTCTTAGAGAAGCAGTAATCAAGGGTGTCAGAGTAACATGATCTTAAATTTAAAGCATGGGTATTGATTTATAGATAAAAGTTGTAGTTTATAAGAATATCCAGCGATATTCCGTTAATCTCCGTTCATATTCCGGCTGGAATTTTTTCTAACGGGCAAATAACGGTCGAAAAATGTATTTTCAAGGTGGTATCGATACTAGATTTGATGATAGAGAAGCGGTTTTACCACCCAAAGGTGGTAAAAAAAGAGATTGGATATTTTCTTAGGAGAGAGAGAGAGAGAGTCGATATTTTCTTTGGAGAGAGAGAGAGTCTATTAAACTTTCTAATAGCATTTGCTTCAACCTTTAGGTATGACATAAACTTCGAACAGTGTTTTGGGTAATACCCAAAAAAATTCGGTTCTTTGTTTTCGTTTCGGTTCTGTTCTACTGGACAAGTCCACTGATTTTTCATAATGGCAAAACTACACTAATCATCTACTCCTTTAAACTCCCAATCCATGCGAGGCCATGCGTCGCGCAGTGAGAATACCCACTTTTGGGTGAGCGTCACCGCCTCCTTAAAATTTCTTCCTTCCACTTTTCTTAAAATTATATGAATCTAACAGTAAATACCGGGTTTTTTTCTCCAAAAAAACAGTTTCGGAAAACCACACAAAAAAAAAAAAAAACCGCACAAACAAAAAAAATAAAAAATAAAAAATAAAAAAACTTGATCAGGCAGCCTTGAACGGAGGGATGTTTTCAGGCGATTCGTAGGCGATCATACAGTCTGCTTGTTTTCATCTGATCAAACTGATTTTGTATGATCCTTGCTCATCATCTTCGACCATCAGCTCTCTCCCCCCTCCATTACAGTTACACTTTGATACCTTTTTCGACCTAATCAGCATCTCGTGCAGTGATATACCTTCTTTTAGGTTTTCAATCTTTTAGGGTTTTACAGCCTACCTACTCCCGATGCTTGAATCTGTTCCTTGTACAGGTTCATTAGCTCTTACATCTAGTCCCTTTCCTGTAACCCCCTTGATAACCTGGGATTCAATTCTGCTGGATGTGATGATTTTTACCATTGCCCTTTCCTTGGCATGGATGGGTGTAGGAATGGCGTAAGAGGGAGAGGTTTACTGAGACATTCCCTATTTAACCATCTGAGTAATCAGCATTATAAAGGAGAAGAAGGTAAAGGAAGATGCCGTGAGAGGTTACGTTACAATGGAGCTGTCTACAAGGCCTGAGAAACAGTCTTGCTGCAGTTGAAGAGCTAGCTTTGATCTCATTGTATGCATATCAATGCACGGGAAAAGAAATGTAAACTCCATCAGGGGGAGGTGGTGTTAGCGCCTGTTACTGTCGTCGGTATAGAAGCCCCTAGAAGCTCTAATTCCGTCGCCTGCGAAGTGACTGGCACAACCAATGAAGAAACACTCCCTGCTGTGAGTTTGGAGCTGCTGAATATTGTTTTTTAGGCCAATATCCCCACTGTTTCCAGTATTCCTATCAAGTGCAGACTTCACTTCGCGCGTACTTTCAAAACGGTACTCCAGAAAGTCGTTGCTTCACATAAAGAACTGGTTCCCTGGATTCAACTCTTGTTATTTCCTGTGTGCATTCTCCATAGGTACTTTCCACAGAACAACCAAGAAGAGAAAGCTTCTAACAAGAAGAAGCTGCAATTTAGGTCAATTTATATGGCCTTGAGTCAGTGGAATAAACCTGATGGTTGCATGAGACTGATTCAGTTTGCTATGGATGAGCACCGGATTGTACAAGAGCTAAGAAAAAAGAGGAAAAAGACCAAAATTGAAATCTAAGAGACAACTAATCTACTTCTGTGTAGAGGCAAACTTAGAAATGGTCTCTATGCTGCGGCAATTCGTACCCTCACTTCCAGTGGAGTTGCGCCTAATACTAAAGGTACTTTGAAAGTACTTCAGAATAAATATCCATTTGCAGCTCCACCACAGATTTCGTCCACCCCCATTGCACAAGAGGCTATGACAGCTTCTACCGAGCTTGTTTTGGGTCGACTTAAGAGTTTCCCTAAGGGAACTTCCTGTGGGAGAGATGGGTTCAGGGCGCAACACATTTTAGATGCCATTAGTGGATCCACAGCTGCCATTTCGGAAGAGGTACTTACAGCCATCACAGAGGTAGTTAACATACGGCTTTCAGGCTTGTGTCCACCTGTTTTGGGGGAGTGTGTAGCAAGTGCACATCTTACACCCTTGATGAAGCCGGATGGAGGCTTACATCCTATTGTTGTGGGTGAAATTTGGAGAGGAATTATCTCAAAATGCGCCGCAACCCATGTTGGCAAGGAAATCAATGCTTATTTTGGGGATTATCAGTTTGGAGTAGGTGTTAAATATGGTGGAGAGGAGATTCCACATGCTGTTAACCATATGTTAGAGGAGAAAGGCGATTCTGACAATCTCTCAATGTTATTGGTAGATTTCTCGAATTCATTTAACCTCATTGACAAGTCGGCCATGATTTCTGAGGTACGTAAATTGTGCCCTTCGATTTCTCGATGGGTTGAATTCTGTTATGCATCTCCTACACGTTTATATTACATGGATCACGTTCTCGCCTCTTCACAGGGTGTACATCAAGGTGACCCTTTGGGGCCTTTGTTGTTTGCTCTTACCCTTCACCCCTTGGTTAAACAAATTTCCGTGCAATGTGAGCTTGAGTTGCAGGCCTGGTACTTGGATGACGGTACTTTGATTGGAGATACATTAATGGTTGCTTAGTATTTGAAGATTATTCAATATTATGGGAGTGAGAGGGGTTCACATTTGAATATAACCAAGACATAATTATTTTGGCCCTCTCCAGACCCTAGATCTCAGGTTCCAGGTGTTTTCCCTACAAATATCAGTAGGCCAAATAAGGGAGTGAAACTTTTGGGTGGTCCGGTCAGCCTTGATGCTCAATTCAACAAAGATTTAGTTGTTAATAGGGTGCGCAAGACTATGGCTATCATTTATGCTGTGGAAAAATTAGAAGACCCTCAATGTGAATTGCTTTTGTTTCGAAATTGAACTGGTGTATCGAGACTTTATTTCACCTTGAGAACAATAACTAGACATGATTTTTTACAGGATGCTCAAGACTTGTTTGACGCTCGTCTGTTTCAATTTCTTAGACACATCATCACTGGAGATGGCCCTGGCTTCAGGCTCCTTCAAAAAAGGCTTTCCACCTTACCATTTAAATATGGCGGTCTAGGTGTGTATACTATGCAAGATACCAAACAATATTGTTTTCTTGATTCTTGTTTACATACCTAGAGTTGCAGTCCATAATTTTGAGGAATGCCGGTGTCAGTGGTGTTGGCCCTGCTCTTCAGCGAGCTTCAGATTCTTTCAACTCATTGTGTGCTACTGTTTCTCCTCTCTGCTCTAGTAATTTTTCCACCCATTCCATGAACTCTTTGGCGACTATTTACTTTGACGCATTGAAGGAAAACATACCCACCAATTATGATTTGACGGAGCGTGATTCTGCTCTATGGCAATGCAACCAAACTAAACATGCATGGGATTTTTTGATGGCGATTCCAATTGATGGGCTTAATCAACATATTGGAGCTAGGCAGTTCAGTGCAATTCTCCGTTACAGTTTAGGGATCCCTATCTTCGAAGCAGACAGAACTTGTCCCTTTTGCAAAAGAGATATGGATATTTTTGGTGATCATGCTCTGCATTGTGCGAATGAGGTTGGGCTTAAATTCAGACATGATTTGGTGATAGATACTATTGCTGAAATGTGTTACCGCGCGGGTGTGCCGGCTAGAAAGGAAGTTGACTTGGGACTACTTGCGAATAATGGCACTGCTTTGAGACCGACTGACATACTTGTGCATAACTGGGAGAATGGGCGTGATGTGTGCTTGAACGTGACTGGTGTTTCTCCCTTTACTGGTGGTGGAGTTCGTACTTTTTCCTCAGGCCTTGCCATTAAGAATACTGTTACTCGCAAGAATGCTAAATATTTAGAAAAGTGCACATCTCATGGTTATGGTTTTGGGAAACTTGCTTTTACCACCCTAGGTGAGTTAGGTGATGGTACTATAGACTTTCTGAAACGCTTGTGAAATTATATCGCTAGCCATGATGCTAATGTTCGGGTCGGAGAATTTCTTTTTCATAGGTTAGGTGTAGTTATTCAAAAAGGTGTAGGAGCTCAGCTTGTTGCTAGGCTTCTGACCAATTTCTTACCAGAAGATAATCTTTCTGAATTGTAAGTTTGTTCTACAACCAGAAAAAAAAAAAAAAACGGAACTTTTATTCTTATAAAAAAAGAAAAACTTACATAAAAACTAAAACCCTAAAACCAAATCTTTGATTGACCGAACCATCTAAGCATCATCTTCTTCACCAGTGGTAATGTTCTATCATAGGCTACTAATTTTACAAGTTTAACAACAAGGGTTTTTTGATTCGTAGAGAGGGGAGCAGAACGAAGGGTTTTGCTAGGTTTTTTTTATTTCTTCGATCTAAACTCACGAAGAAAAAAAATCCCCAATCTCTTTTCTCTAAAGAAATTAAAAAAAAATATGAGTATCTGGAGGGTCAGTTCTACATGATAACTGACGAGTTACCAATCTTAAAGAAACCCAAAGCCTCTGTGTCGTCACATCTCTTATTCTTCTCGATATTCTCTTTCACCCCCGCAGATTTCACTATTTATTCTTCTTAGGGTTTGGTTATCTCCTTTTCAGATCAATTATTATCCTTTTTTTTTCTTACACTGCAGGGATGCAGATTTGATATTGTTGATGTTTTACATTACTTCTGATTATTATCTCTTTGATGGGTTTTTTTTAAATTATTATTTAGCAGTCTGATTATAAAGATTTGAATGAACCCTAATTATTATCTTGACTCACTGTTTTATTGATTTGTTAACAGGTGCACAAATGAAAATTCCCCATCAGGTACAGTTTTGATTTCTCACTAACATCTTTGCTTTTGATTATGTGTGTGTAATTTTGAGAGTTTGATGATTTGGTTAGGGTTTAATCGGAGGGTTTGTACATAAACTACCTAGATTTAGTCAATACTCATATTTTTTCCCCGCTGTATATGATTTTGGTCTCGCTTTTTTGTTTTGTTCTTTTCAGAAGAAAACAATTGATTCATCTTCATACAATGATGAGGTTTGTATAGATTCATCTGTTTTTTTTTTCAACTTCAATCTGTTTTGTTCTAGATATCTATACAGTTATCAGCGGACGTTCAAACTCCAACAATTTTCCCAAATTTAGTAAGTCAAACCACCATTCAAAAACTCTTATAGGATCAATTTTGATTGGTTCGGGGAAAAATCATTGTCACCTAATATTGTAGTTTTCAATAATTAATTTGAATATTATGCTTCACATGACAATAATTTCGGGGTTGATGCTCTGACAGAGATGATGTTGCTTTCAGGATTTTACACAGGTTGCTAATGAAGTGAAGGTCACAATAGGGCCTAAGGTAAGGAATTTTCCTTCCTAAGTTTTGGCGTCGTTTGTTGTTATATATAAGTTTGAATTCCTCAACTTGATTGAGTAATAGATTAATGTGTTGCATTGTAAAGTTTAAGGTGATAATTTTGACTGTGCATCAAACTAATAAAAAAGGTAATGATAGTTTTATATTGAATAGTGTTAACAGAGATCACTATATCACTATTTTGTAAATGTTATACATTTGGTCCAAGCTGCCTTAAAATTTTAATAGGCAAGGAAACATCTCAAGAGATTGGGGACGTACGTGGTGTTTGTACATGATTTCCGCAAATCTGATTATTGACAGGTTTTAATCATTTTTAGTCTCTTTGGTTCATTAGAGATCATTGTATGTTATGGTAATGTATATTTTTATGTTTTGCTAAAATTTATGCTTAAGATGTTATTATGACTGCAAAAAACAAGGAGAAGATTTCTGATAGGGAAGAAAGCAAAAGTGGTAAAGATGGTTGTGCCGGTAATAATTGGACTAGCAAAAGTTCCACCAGATTTGTATAGTCCTAAAGTGCCGGTATTAGATCAAACTAAGAGGCGGAGTCAAATTAGTACCGAGGAGATGATTTTGTGGTGGGCATCTAAATGCTAAGTTAGAGCAAGTGAGCACTGTAATAATAACATCTAAGTTTGATTGTATATTAGAATATAAATTTTTGTTAATTTATGGACTTAGGACATGACTTGAGAAAGACAAAAGTGATTGTAACATATCAAACAATAATATTTCCCAAGGGAAGAATTAACAATTGGTGTGTTGTTATTTTCCAATAGCCATCAGTTAGCACTTACTAACAACACACCAATTGTTAATTCAAGCCACCAATGGGAAATGAACATTTTACTGACATATTGTACAGCAAAGCACATATTTTGCACCAATGGGAGTGTGGTTTTTTGCTTGATGCAGTTTCATCTTGGTTCATTGCGAGCTCTCTTCAAATGGTGGTGGGCAAAGTAATTTCTACTCATCATTTTTTTTTGTATCTAGCTCATATATTTTGTTCCCTAATCCTGCTGATCTAATTGTTTTTCAGAGAAGACTGAAGTGGTCATTTATTTGTATGTTTTTATCACCACCGTGAATCTTTTTAAGCATTGGTTCAAATTCATTACGGCACCTCTGTCAGCTTGGTCTAAAGGTATGAATGTATACTACAAATATCCCCTTATTCTTCCCGTTCTCTTACATAATTTGATTTATGAAGGTTAGTACACCAGGTTAATTGTGTTTTATAACTTTTCCATGACCTATATCAAGTGGTCAATACAATTTATTGGTTATATTTAAGGTTGCAGGTTTTACTTCCTCATGGATGCTGACAGTCTGATATAAGGTGATGCCAGGTTTGCGATGGATTAATGCAAACAGGTAAAATCATTCAAGTTAACTATCTAATGACAGACATAAGCCAATGCATATGTCTTCAAGCCAATCACCAGTGATCAATAGAGTATAGGATTACAATCTGATCACAAGTTATGGGCTTTAGGACATGTGGGTATGCATGAATCTTCCATTTGTTAGTGAATTGTTAAAATCTAGGAATCACAGATAAATTCAGATATTGTAGAAAAATTGGAAAAGAGAATGGTTCCTTGGCATATATATTCACCGGAGTGAACTACTTCGGGGATACTCACCTAAGTATATGGGTAGTCTCCTAATAAACTTTGATTTGTGTGGTTTAACAAGAGTAGAAAATGTTAATGTTAATTTACCAATTTTCTAATTGACATTCTGGTGATTTTTTTAATTACCGAACAGTCTACACTATCATCAATTTTTTTTCTTACATCACATGACTTCATCTTTTTGAAAGCTGAGAGTGTGTTCATTCAATCAACATATCCACAGGTAAAAATGCATCGTGACAGATAGAGGCGAACCTTTTCGACACCAAATATAAAATGCATTGGGACGGGGCGAGGCGAAGCCGAGCCACATCAAATCGAGACGAGGCGAGGCGGATCCGAGCCACACCAAATCGAGACGGGGTGAGGCGGAGTCGAGCATTAAACCTAGAAAAGAAGATGTTTATATGGGAGTTAAGCTCCATAATGAGGATTATGTAGCTGTTAGTGCTGAAAGGATATGATTGAAAGAAGAGTTGAGTTATGGTCAATGGTTGAGTTGTCTTTGCAGGCATGTTTTATTGCAGCCGGAACATGGAAGAAATTAAGCAACAATAAAGATAAGGCGGTATGTAAATATAAAAATTTATTGATTTGTAATGATTAAAATTTGCTAATCATATAAAACTTTGGAGCATTAAACTTAAAATATGGTGTATGGTTTGCGAATCCGCCCGGTGCGTAACACGTGCCAAAAATCTAGTTTATATTTTAAAAAAATTCTAACGTATTCTTTCATTTTTTTTGAGATTATTTATTTATTTATTTGGTGTTCCTTGTACATAAAGAATACCCAGAGCGGCCGACAAGTTATCAAATGAACCTATTTTTTGAAAAACATATCTAGGTTCGGTTGACAAGTTATCAATCGAGCCTATGGTTTTGCTAGGTTTGGATGACAAGTTATCAACAAAATTATTCATTGTTCTTCATTTTGTAGGTATTGATGAACAGTTCAGTTAATAATGAAACATGAAAATGATAACCGAACTTCACTTTGTGTAAAACAATACTAAGTTCTGGAGTTACAGAGTGAAGTTCTACTAACAATACTAAGTTCTGGAGTTACAGAGTGAAGTTCTACTGATAACTTGTCGATACAGTCAAAACAAGGTATATAATAATAAAAAACTAGACACCACGGAGAAAGATAGGCTAATCAACGGATCCTACCTTTTTTAATTCAATTGATAATGGTTAGAAATCCTTTATTTTTGCAACCCGATCGCTCTTTTGATTTTGGAAATTTTTTATCTTTATCAATATACCCTTAAAATAACCAAGGTTCGGCTTATAGTTTGTTGGACAAATCTCTAGGTATTTTTTGTATACGAAAATTAACGAATAAAAAAAAATTAAAAAATAGAAAAACGTTTTAGAAAAAAAACGCAAAACTAAAATAAATAATTTTTTTTAAAATAAACTAATCAAGGGTAACTAAGTAATTTACCTAACTCTAAGATATCATTTATCACCTTTCTTAGGATATGGTTATCAATTTGTAGAACACAAAAGTTTTGGGCCCCAAAACTTTACGTGTTGCTAAAACCATTTTGAAGAGTTGAGATGGGCTCGCACCGGGTGCTCGTGTTAAGTAAACCCTTAGATAGTTAGTATAGAGATTATATCAATTTTGGGTGATTGGGGATGGGCATTCAACCTACAGTTAGTTACAATTCAGGTATCACTTATGCAACGAGTGTTGTTAAACCCAAAAAAAAAACCATGACATTACCAAAATTAATCTATATACTCTTTCCGGCATGGAAAGTTTGCCTGATAGTTTTTTATGATGCCGTGATAAATCAATATAAGTTTAGCCTCATTGATATGCCAGACTTCACTGAATTGTTGTTACTGAAAATGCGGGTGTACAACAACCACACCCAATATTTCGTTTGCCATCTGAATAGACAAACTCCAATATACTCTCAAGAGAATCAACTAGACGTCAGTTAGACTCAAACTAAATAAAAGTATATCAAAGAGTTTTATATCGCTATCTCTCAATTCAATCTTCAATCAGCAAATAGGAATTTGCGAGCCCGATTGAATATAAGAGAAATAACTTGACCGGTACCAAAAACCAATGTTCAAGGATCAATCAATTTCAATCAACAACCAAATGTTGGATTACCCAATTGATCGATTCAACGAACAACCTGTGATATTTTAATTATATAACAAATATAATGCGGAAAAGAAATAACACAGACACCAGAAGTTTTGTTAACGAGGAAACTGCAAATGCAGAAAAACCCTGGGACCTAGTCCAGATTTGAACACCACACTGTATAAAGCCGCTACAGACACTAGCCTACTATAAAACTAACTTCGGTCTGGACTGTAGTTGAACCCTAATCAATCTCACACTGATTCAAGGTACAGTTGCGTTCCTTACATCTCTGATCCTAGCAGGATACTACGCACTTGATTCCCTTAACTGATCTTACCCACAACTAAGAGTTGCTACGACCCAAAGTTGAAGCCTTGATAAACAAATCTGTCTCACACATAAAAGTTTATTGAATAGATAAATCTGTCTCCCACAGATATACTTACGAGTTTTTATTCCGTCTTTTGATAAATCAAGGTAAACAGGAACCAATTGATAACCCAGACTTATATTCCCAAAGAACATCCTAGTATTATCAATCACTTCACAATAAAATTAATTGATTAACGAAACAAGATATTGTGAATCACAAACGATGAGACGAAGGTGTTTATGACTACTTTTCTATCTTTCCTATCAGATATATAAATCTCAAGCCAATCATACGATTGTACTCAATCACGATAGAAAATAGCAAGATCGGATCACGCAACTATAGAGAAAATAGTTGGGTCTGGCTTCACAATCCCAATGAAGTCTTTAAGTCGTTAACCTACAGGGTTTTATGAAAAAACCTAAGGTTAAAGGAGAATAGACTCTAGCTTATGCAACTAGTATCACATATGAGGTGTGGGGATTAGGTTTCCCAGTTGATAGAGTTCTCCTTTATATAGATTTCAAATCAGGGTTTGGAATCTAAGTTACCTTGGTAACAAAGCATTCAATATTCACCGTTAGATGAAGACCTGATTAGATTCAAGCTAATATCTTTCAACCGTTAGATCGAACTTAGTTTGTTATACACAAATGAAATGCGCCTTTATTTAGGTTTGGGTAACCGTACCTAAACGTGTACACTTAGTTGGTTCAACAATAGTTAACCAATGGTTAGCCATATGAGCACTTTCATATCAACCTTATTCATCTCCACCATTACTAGTTCAAGTGACTCAAATGAACTAGGTAGAGAGTTTTTCAATTGCTTATATCTCATAGAAGTATACAAGACACAATCGAAGCAAAATCGATTTTGATTCACTCGAATTAATTCATGAACATTATAGCCTTTGCAAAGATTGCATTCCTTATTATATAAATGTTTTAGTTCATGAATAAACCGATTTTAGAAAGTAACCTTGTTAGGTATGCAAATGGGTATGCATACTTAAGTGACTGGATTGAGTTTGTTTTCACTTCCAAACTCCAGCAGAAATTCACGGACGTGAACTTTACGCCAGTATGCATACCTGTATTTCCAATAACCGCCAGTACGCGTACGAGTACACATACTTTAGGTTCCCGGTTTTGTACTTTAACACAAATGTGAGAACACACTATGTTTATATCCAAACATGGTTACTTGATCTAAACTATCATTTCAATCATTGAAACTTTCTTAGAGGATGTAATAATAGTTGTTATCCACAAACTATTTTCATCGAAGCGATTTCAAGTTATTGAAATAATCAACATGACTTTCGTCACGATTAAAGATGAACTTGGCTAAAGCGAAAACTTACCAACACATATTTTGAAAAATAGATAAGCGAGATAAACTCGGCTCGAAATAGAAAATGTGTATAATTGAAAAGTCTTAAAAGGCGAGGGTACCCCAAATATACCTCAAGCTATAACTTTTCCTTCCTATAGGTCCTTTCCCCGAAAGTGATTGTCTATGGATGGAGTCGAGACAATACAACAAATCGGTTCACACTTTGTGTGATCGTCTATGGATACGAGATCGAGACAATACGACAACAAAGTGTGTTTACTTGATACAAAGGTTCGGATTTAACCAAACTCAATAAGATTTAGTATCAAGTAAATAGGAATTAACGTTTGTGCAATTTACTTTAATTATAATAAAGACAATTATAATGCGGAAATATAAAGTAAATGACACAACAAGATTTTGTTAACGAGGAAACCTCAAATGCAGAAAAACCCCGGGACCTAGTCCAGAATTGAATAATCTTAGGATTAAGCCGCCATAAAAAATAATACCAACTTCATATAGTTGAGACCAAGCAACTAAACCTATAGTTCACCTAGT
The DNA here is from genome assembly GCA_023529315.1 of Papaver bracteatum. NCBI lineage: Eukaryota > Viridiplantae > Streptophyta > Magnoliopsida > Ranunculales > Papaveraceae > Papaver > Papaver bracteatum. The sequence goes on along the minus strand of JAJJWX010005377.1, from coordinate 539,754 downwards.
TCCGTCGGTATTAACACGCCTCCGACCTGTAAACAAGTCACGTACTTGGACCAATTCCTTTGGTTCGTATTCCAAACAGTAAAGGAGGAACAACAAATATGTTTCGTATCAACTCTCTTCAACCAAGTGATATGAGTTGCGCAAAGGTTCCCTTGTTTATCTTAACATAAACTCATTTGCCAGGTTCCAATATCTATCTTATGTTCAATCACCCAAAGGTAATTGTTAAGATTAAGCCAACAACACTCTTCAACCAATTGATATGTGTTGATTCCGATCTTCCTCAATTAATCAATCCAATCTACCACAAGGATAAACCGATTATTAATTGGATCCTCTTTTTCCCAAACAAGTATTGTGCACACCAAAGATTGTAAAAGCCAAGTTAGAAATCTTCAATATCTTCTTTGTCTTAAATCTTCTTAGATATTCAATAAACACCTGCACACAACTACTTGAATCTCTTGTGATCAATCACACACAGAACGGAGTCTGTTAACAATGGATTATCACAAGATCATCTTTAGATCCCTGTCGAAACCTTGAACTAGTTTGAGCGAATCTTATATCAGAGGGGAAGATTCTCAAGCATAAAAAAACTAGGTGCAATCAAAGTTCAACCACCGTTAGTCAATCAAATCAATATGAAAACTAAAGATAAATCGCAATATCTAGTTTCCCACCAACGGGCCGCGCTAGAGATTCTCAATCCCAAAGAAGACTTTAAATTGAGCAGCCGTAAGAGCTTTCACCTAATTAGATTACTCTCCTCTCCGATAGGCAGCTTCACCAATAACAAAGACAAAATATTAAGTCTATGTCACATAGGATTAGTTTGCTAGAAATGCAAACTCAAAGTATTTATAGACAAGGAAGTTTGGACACCAAGGAATTTCCAAAACCGAAAATATTCTCAAGATATTTTTCATTACTCCACCAAATTCGGTTTTCATAATTCCTGTGAATGCACTGTCCAAAAATAATGATCGAAATCTCCTTGGAAAATATTTAATTAGCAAATGCACATTACTAATTCTTATTTTCCATGTATAATTAAAAACCCTTAATTAAAAAGATTCTTAACTTATTTAAATTCGATCTTGGGATTTACTTATGTATCTTTGAACAAAATAAAATAAGCATTAATGCACCATGTTCAAAGTGTGTCGACATCTTACTCTTGCAAGTCTTTTCCATGCTTGCTCTCTTAAAACTGATTTACCACACTTCCAAACAAGTTTAGAATTGGTTCATCTGACTTTCAAGAACTATGTGATTGATCAAGTACTGCTCAATCATAACTCATGGGTTTACGGTTCTACCAAAACAAGTTTTGGTTCTACCTCCATGTGAGTACTGTGCATAGTTACACTAGCTTACCAAAGATACGGCTGACTAGGTACTAGGATCGGTTCCCCATATATATTTGGTATCTAACTTGTATGCACTGCACATGTTCATAGGATCGGTTCCTCCTTCCCAAAAACGTGTTGCACATGTTTATAGGATCGGTTCCCCTTTATTCCATAAACCTTGATGTACCTCATATAAGGATCGGTTCTCCTTGTGATGCACTGCACCTCTTACTAGGATCGGTTCCCCTCTTCCCAGTAATAAGTTTAGACATACACAACCCGATCATACCCCAGGTGATTACTTAAGATCGGTTTCACTAATAAAATTCATACCAATACATAAGTCGGGCATCATGTGAATAGTTTTACCAAGAACACAAACAAGTCATGAGCGGTTATACTAATCACACATATTGGTCTTTCATAACATATGCAAAGAAGAACAGCCCCAATAACGCCTGGAGATTTCCTTTTCGGTTCACAACACATATCATGAACTTACTTCCTTAGAACACATGTAAACATTATTCCCTAGGATGAAATCCTCACCTCATACCCATACATAATCATAATAGCATTCATATGATTATGTCAATATCTTATATACAAATTTTAATGGTTAAGCAAGAAACTTCATATTGTATTCCTTAATACTATGTCTATCTAGAGTGTTCATGCTTCGCAGTTTTATGTTTTAAATATGCACGACTTGAAAGATACGTTAGGGAATGAAACAGTTTAGGTCAAATATCACTAACCTCAAGTGGAAGGATTATGTTGTCGTTGTAGCTCCACACTTCTTCAAGTCTTCGCAATACTTGTAATGTCTCACCCTAATACTTTCAAGCTAACCTATACGAAGTTGACTCTAGTACATTTAAATCAAGCGACTCTTAAATGAGTTTTGCTTCACTAAAATATGACAACCAAGCTTGACATACCAACGCTTGGTGGGTTTAACCGAGCAATGCTCTAACAATCTCCCCCTTTGTCAATTTTAGTGGCAAAACTCTTACAATCATATGGATAAACAAATTACAAGAATACATTACACATACGCTTGATTACCGAATCCACGACACATAACCTGCATTCATTCAATCCTCAAAAATGCAGTAGCTGCACTATACTAACAAAGCTTATACTCCCCCTAAAGGTGAGCTAGGTAGATTTTAAATCCGCACATCATTGTTATCCCATTCATATGATATGTTACTCCCCCTTAGTCTGTGATTTTCCTCATTCGTTAGATAAACGTTCAAGCACCATTGTACTCTTCCCTAGTGACACCAATCAACCATAAATTGATACCAGCATCACTTGTTTACTCCATATATTTCTCCCCCTTTTTGTCACAAAAATGACAAAGAAACGAAAAAATAATGGACAACACGAAAAGGATCTTACAAATCTCAAAATAGACTTGCAACCTGTTGAGTCAAGCACGAGGGTTTGACACACCATTTTTGATAACCAATATTAAAACCGAAACTACAAGTAATTACGTTTTGATATGTTATCATGGAAATAATTCCCCGAAGCAATTTTCCCAACTAGTTTAGCAAACCAAAAAACAACTAAGCAAGATAGTCCCTTTGCTAAACCGATTGTATAAATACAACCGCTTCATTTGATAAGACCAAAACAAAGATAAACTCAATTTTTCTCATCAGGTTCTAATTATCCATATAACTTAGACCTTTATATTTCAAACAAGCCAAATGCTAGGTTAGTTAACTAGCATTTCCTTGTTTAGGCTTTTGGATAGACTTGAATAACCGAAACCTCCACTTTGATAAGTCTAACTAAGATCAGAATTAACTTAGCTTAGATTATCCGGAATCGAATTGGACTAAACAACTCGTCCCGTCAACATATTCATTCGTTAAGCCATAAATTATTCATACAAACCAATAAATCAACTTGCATAATTATTCACCTCAACCGGATACAATAGAAACAACATATATAAACCAAAGTTTCACTATTGCACCGAAATTTTGTAAGATTAAACAATTGATACCACACAATAAAGCAAAATAACAATTGTTTTACTTAACTGGAAGTAATTGAATTAACATAAACATTAAAGCACCGCAATTGCACCAAATTTCGTAACCTGGCGAGATTGGGGTATACCCAATAAGACAAAATAGGGTCATTTTGAAGTAAATCCAAGCCACCCCTTAACCTTATACTTTCTAAATGGCTAATATGCCCTTGGTTAATTAACACTAAAATTCTGATTAGGTTAATTAATTGAGTTTAGATTAAAAATTCGATTTTATGAATTCAATGGATTAAACCTTTAACCCATCTTATGAGTTTGATTTGGATCAAAAAAAATTAGTTTTGAAAATGTGAAAAGCCGGCAAGGTATTGGTTTGAATAAGGTGCCGGCCGTTCTTCAGCCGGCAATATCCAATTTGAATAATCTGCCGACCACAATGCGCCAACAAGGTGGACTTTGAATAAGCTGCCGACCCTATTTCAGCCGGCATTGTCCTTAGATGAAGAACATGCCGGCTATCTTGATCAGCAAATGCATGATTGGTCGACAAGATTTTAATTTCATAACCTACCGACTGAAATATAGCCGACAAGGTACAAGGATGAATACCATGACGACCCTGTAAAATGTTAATTTCAGAAATGAAAAGTCAGCAAGTTCTCCAAAAAAACACCCTGCCGTCTAAAACTAGCCGGCAAGTTCCACAAACAAATACCATGCCGACGTATGAATCACACATGGTTTGAAATTGGGTATAATTTCATACCCAATCTCAAACTGTTTAAAAAATTTTAAACGGTTTGAGATTGGGTATGAAATCATACCCAATTTCAAATCCCGTGGCCAATTTTTTTTTTTTTGATTGATTTTTGATTGAATGCAACAAAAATGTGTTGATTTGGTTTTGATTGATTTTTTGATTGACTTTTGAAAATCATTTGGTTCATCAGTCAGCCGGCAGGGTATAATAGTAAGGATAATTTGGTATTTTAGCATCTTTTAGACACCCCTTAGCACTCTACTTTGGATGGGAACAAAATTGGTATACCCCAATCAAGCCAGGTTTCGTAAGCCTAAACTAATTATATCACACAACAAAGCAAGATAACAAAATTTTTACTTAACCGGAAACAATTGAATCACACACACATCCATACATATATTGTAGCTACAGGAATTCCTACACTACACCCCTCACAAGATTTCACAATTATCAACACATATTTAAAGATTAAAAACAACACTTTATTGATTAATTCTCAGGAATGTTACAAGAAATGGAAGAAATCAAGAATACAATCGCTCACAAGAACTTTCTCTCTCCTCAGAACTTTCTCCAAACTCCAAAAATGATCCCCCCTTCACTGGGTCTAATAGTTCTATTTATATATGATAGTTACATAGTGGATGACATCTAAGTTATCCATTATTTTCGGATTTGACTCGCGATACTCTAGCAGTAGTTGTAGTGCTTATTCTCGCAGATGTTGTAATCTTCGCAGGATCGTCATGCTCTCCCCGTGTTTCCGACACCGTCATTCTTTGAGTCAGTCTGCGACGCTCGCAGAGTGTCGTTGAAGAACTCAAGGAAACGTTGTTTATAAATTTGGCAAGAACACTGTTGTGGCGATATTCTGATCCTACATCTTGCCTCTTCTCATGTCTTTTCTGCGAAGGGGAAAAGATCATGAGAAATTAAAATCTTTTGAAATGCCTCAGTTGTCTATCTATTCAAGTTCTTTTGTTCTGACACGTATCTGCATCTCTCGCCAGATTTATTACACGTATCTTTTTATCCATTTAACTTCTGACACGTTCTTTTCAACCGCTGCTCTCCAACCGTTCACGTCTTTTTTTTGCATTAATTGCACTTATCTTCTCGAGAATTTTTACCTTCTATATATATCTTCTCCACTCTTCACTTTTCTTCTTTTTACTTTATTCTTCCTTCTCTCTGCAATCTCTCTGCAAATTCACTGTTCTTCCTTAAATTCCTCATCTGCTGCTGTTGCAACTTTTCTTTTGATCTTCTACTCTTTTCTTCATTCCCATACTTTCTAAGAATGGCTCCCGCTGGTCGTAAAAATCTCATCGCCTTTGAGCAACTGCAAAAGAAACTTAAAGACGAAGGTTTTGCTTTATATACCATCCCTGATCAAAACCCTAAAGCCGAACTTTCCATTAAATTATTTTCTGATCATCCGTGTTCTCGAGAGAAGATTATAGTCTCGCTAGGACAGCTTGAAGCTGGTATTCCCATTCCTCTTTATGATCCCGAGCTCCCTTTATTCTATGAAATAATTTCTCATGCGAGATTCTCACATGCCATATATCAGTTGAGTGGGGATTGAATTCGTCTGATGTTGGAGTATGCTACTCGCGGTGCTGGTAAGAAATCTCTTTATCCTGATACAGCGAAGAATCCTAAATTCGTTGATGTTCCAATTATTCCTGCGAAGTATACTGTAGAGAATTTCTTCGCAAATTATGAAATAATCTCCATGAGGAAAAACAACACTTTTTGGGGTGTCCGCTTACAAAAGAAAGATGACATTGCTGGAGATAAAATTCTCATGTTGGATATTGACTGGTATCCGGGTAATAACCAAGGTCCGCGCCATTCTAGTGATGATAAATGGTGTATATTCCCATTATTTCTAGAGGGTCCTTATATCTGCGGTCCTCATGTTTTACCTGCGAATATCGCAGAGTACCAGCCACCGGTGTTCAGCTGGCCTGAAAGGAATAAAGAGGTATGTTCTCTCAATTTTTTGCATAAATTATCATTATCATCTACCTCATGCTTTTATACTCTCGCTGACTACTCCAATTTTTTCCAGATTAATAGACTAAAAACTAGCTATCAGAAGCTTAGGAAACCCAGTACTTTATCAGCTCTTAAGTTACTCACAGATGAAGTAAGAAATATTCTTTTGTGATTTTTAAAAATATATTATTGCCTCTATTTCTTATCTTTATCTGTGTTTGAAGATTATCGAAGAAATAGATCCTGTCAAAGTTGTAAGGACCAAGGGAAAAGACAAAGGTGCTGCTCGTAAGGGGAAATCTGATGCTCCTCACAAGGAGAAGTCTGGTGCTCCTCCTTCAAAGAAAAGATAAGCTCAATCTCCTTCTCCTTCAACTCCTCAATCTATTGAAAGTTCAAGTGATAATACTGATAATGATGATGATGCTGATATCTTTTCTGCGAAGGAATCCTCTCATTCTGAGTCTTCTATGGCTCATCTATCCGGCATTTTTGCTAATACCATGCAAGTAATTGGCGATACCCCTCTGACTGATGCTTGCAAGTCTATAGCTGCCATCTGCGATGCCCTTCTCCTAGATAATAATGAATCTCTTCGCGGGGTATCAAGATATATATCTCCAAATTTCTTGCATTCACTTAAAAACTTGGTAAATTTCCATACTTACATTTTCCTTCCCTTTATTTTCATTTTGAACTTATAATTAATTCTTAAAGCTCACTGTATTATTTCACAGGCTGGGAAAGATTCTTTTGATGTTGTCTCAGACTTGGAAAAGAGGCGTGCGGTTCTCACAAAGAAAAATTCTAATCTTCGCAAAGAGAATAAAGAATTAAAGTATGAATCTGTCAATCTTGGCGAGCAGTTAGAATCTGGATCTGTTGACCTTTATGAGAAGATCAAACAATTAGAAAATGATCTCTCTTCTTTGCAAGATAAGGTTGCTAGTCTCCAAGCTACGAATGATCAACTTTATGGTAAGAAATTTTTCTCTTTTTCTTTTATCCCTGTATTCCTTTGTGTTTTCTTATTTAGTTAGTCCTCTTCGCAGATATTTACGGCCTCTCTGATGAAGCTGTATTCCTCCGTTCTTTTCCAAATCCAATAGATTATGATACTCTCCTCAATCGCCTTAATGATTCTTTGAGCAATTTTTTAAATGATGAAATTAAATCTCTTTCCATAGATGAACTTAGATCCAAACTTCACCTCTTAAAAATCGATCATAGATTCAACTTGGGTTTAACCAATAAATTTAAATGCCTTTATATCGATTCAAAAGAGGAAATTAATAGATTAAGAAGCAAGAATAGTGATATTATTGATGAGAAAGACCTTATTTCCAAAAATGGTGCTCATGTTTTAGCAGATTTCCATAAAACTCTTCTTGATGTTCAAATTGAAAGAGATAGACTTATCTGCGAGAATAGAGCTCTTGTTGAAAGGGAAAACCAAGTTCGCTCCCGCCTTCTCATTATTAATGATGATGAGTTTTCTTGGGTTGTGAAAATTCTTCACAATGCCAGAAATAATTTAGGCGTAATTGTTAGTCTTCAAGCTGATCATTCTGCCCTGATTAAGGATATGATCTTGCAAAGAGAAGGTTGTTATTCTTGTTTTTCCACTAATCTATTTTGTAGATGCATCTTCACTATTTTATTAATATGTTGTCATCTGTTCGCAATATCTAAAGGAAATTTTTTCCAAAGAGTTAAAGAGTTGGATGAAGAAAAGAGAAATCTCGCAAGACTTCTGTCTTCTCGCAACGAGAAATATTCCAAATTCAAGAAGCAACTTCATATTTCTATGGCGAATTTCAGCAATGTTCTTGTTGGTGTTCGCAATGATTCTATTAATATGGTCTGCGATGATCATAAAATTCCTCATACTACTTATCCTTATCTCGCGAACGAAAGAAGAGTCTGAAGAAGATGAAGAGTCTGAAGAAGATGAAGATGAAATTGAAGAAGAAGAAAAATCTGGTGAAGACAATGATGGATCTAAATAGTTTTTTCTTCCTTTTTAATCTTTATGTAATATTTGTACACTTTTCCATTTTTCCTTGCAAAATATTGCTGCAAATTTTTCCAGCTTCTAATGTTCTTTGGTGTATAGATCTGCATACATTAGCAAATATTTTTTTTTTGCAATATGGTTAATCAATTTGCTTATTAATTTTTTAATTATCTGCGTAAATCTGTCATATAAAGATGAATAATAATATTATCATTCTGTTCATTCCCATACTTGCCTCTATTTTTCATCTGCAATATGAAAGATTGAGTTAATTAGTTACGAATAAGACCTGTTTGTAAGTTTTTCCTCAATATCTGCGTAAATATCGCAAGTCATATATGCTTATTCTCATGATCTCTACATAAATATCGAAAATCATATATGCTTATTCTCACGATCTCTGCGCAAGTGTCGCAAATCATATATGCTTATTCTCATGATCTCTGCGTAAGTGTCGCAGGTATTCAATCTTGATCTCTTATGGTCTTATTTTGCCTTCCTAGTTAAAGGTCTTATTTAGCCACATTTTGTTTTGGCGACAAAATCGCAGGACGTCCTTACATTTGCATGTAAAGACCCATTGATCTTGTCTTATCCTTATCTTGTCAATTTATTGCGACAATATGACAGGCCTAAGTGTTCTTGCGAGAACAAAGCCCCATGACATTGCCGTATTGCGATAAAATCGCATGGTGTCTTTACACTTTCATGTAAAAACCCATTGATCTCATCTTATCTTTTCCTCTAGTCTTTTTTGCCTTTGTATGATTGTTGCACAAATATGACAAGCCTAAATATTCTTGCAAATATAAATCCTCATGACATTTGCGTCTTAAGACACTTATCAGCTCCCTAATGGGTCACCTAAATCCTTCATTGCTCACACTTGCTTGTCTTGTCTAACTTACATCTTGTCCACTGAGATAAGTCATGTTTCTCCAGACATTCTCTTGCTTGCATCTTTGTTTCACCTAAATCCTTCATTGCTTGATTATAATCAATTTCATTGTAAGATTTGGCTGCTTTCCAAGCAAGCTTCTCTATCTCAGGACCGGGATGCTTCATCTTCATGTTCTTGTAGTGATGTCTAAAACAGAGCCTGTGAAAATGATTGACATCACCAAACTGTCTTTGAACACCATACTCTATACCTACACATGCCAAACAAACATAAAAATCAGAGGACAAGTATTTCCTGCCAAAATATACTCAATTAGACTAAAGCAAATGTACCTCATATTTGCATTCAACAATACCATATTTTTATAATATACTAGTGTCGAATAATAAAAAAATCAATACCTTTTTGTTTATCACTAATGAAGGTCAGGGGCTTGTCGTGGAGCCACAAACTAGGTGCAACGATCTCCATAAATGCATCCCAAGTCTCCTTACACTCTAACCTTGTGAATGAAATAGAAAACTATAAAACTTAAGTGACTGAATGTTTAAAAGTAATGTGACTTAAGGGACATAATTGAGGTTAAAATAGTTGATACCTTGTGTGCTACCCACTTGCTATTAGCAAGTGCATTTTCCAGCCCTCTTGGTTGACAAGTATGCTTAAACTCACCTCTCTTGAGCCTAAAAGTAACATTGTCACTCATTGAGCTACACTTCACAAACCAACCACATTTATCATCATCGCATACATACTCTTGTCTTACTTTGTTGTTAATAATTTTTCTCATCCCAAATCATTTGATAATACCATAGTCTCTTAAATACTCTCTACACTCCGTAAAAGAACCCCATTCCATCCCAACATATAGTGGTGTAACTTCATATTTTCTAGGATCCTCATCTTTAGCTTCCTCTTCTTCCTTATAGCAATTTGCTGTTAGCCTGATGAATTCAGCGTAATTATCACCCCCATCTGCTTCATCCAAAATCTTATTTCCTATATCATCATCCTCATCGTCTGCATCACTTAGGATTGAATCTTCACTTGAGCTTGAAAAGTATGAATGATACCCATCTTCAGGATCTACATCATTAATGTTGACATGTCTTTTAACATGTTTTATTTCATCTTCCTCTTCTTGCTCAGTTAGCCAATCTTCATTGCTCCTCAAACCAGGGTAGCTGCTCCAATCTACTTCTCCAACACCAGATTTAGTTACATGGCAAGCATCACCTTCTCCAGATTCAACATTCACATCAGTTGCACCAGTTCCTGTATTCTCAAACAGAGAGTAGTCCATACCAACATAATCCCCAAAAACCTCTTCCTTATCAGAATCCTCACGAGCAACACACTTAACATTGCATTTTTCTACTTTATAATTAGGTATATGTACATCTTCACTCTCTGAAGAGTCACCAGAATTAATACTCCCTTTCTTCTTTATACAATTGGTCCCCCCACCCATCCTACAACCAAACAAATTTAATTCATTATGAAATGGATAGCCATGGAACAGGTGAGAACGGTAATGGTTTACATTGTATTCGATTGTTCTGTGTTGGATTACATTGTGTTCAAGTGTTCAATCAACAAGATTACAATCAGACTCTTATATAGACGAAGAGGACAACAAGGCGTGGGAGGAGAAGACAGCAAGCTCGTGGGCAAAAGACATCAGCACATGGAGGTGTGGAGGCGTGGGCGAGGAGACAGCACGTGGAGGCGTGGGCGAGGAGATATGGGCAGAGGATGGGCAGAGGTGAGAAGCTCGAGGGAGAAGCATGGGCGAGGGAGAAGACAACACGTGGGAGGAGGAAACATCAAGTCATGGGAAGAATACAAAGCATGGGACCGTATATTTCAACACATTACACCTATCAATTTCGACAAAGTACTTACTATTTCCTTACACAATCAGACAACTACCATGTGAATCATTAAATAAATACAAAAAAAATGGAATCTACAAAGCTATATACAATCATAAAACACCATTATTTCATTATTAAAACCGACAACTATATAAACACCCAGCCATTCTACGGAACTTCTACAAAGGAGATGGGATCTAAACAAAGAGAATGGAATAATACACATGTCACCAACTAAATTGATCATATCAAGAATCATTTCCACTAATTCATTTTTCAAATCTGATAGCATATTTAATAAATTAACATTATAGAAATCCTATAATTTAAACACAAATCACAGAGGGATGAAATTATTGTATACCTGTTTTTGGTAGAGGGGAAAGTATGAAGTACTGATAATAAATGTAATCCCTAACTATTCTCTTCAATTGGAATATCGATCTTTCAAATATGAATCGCAGTCGCAGTAGCAGCCGTTCTAACAAAGAAGATAAACCAAAACCTAAAACTTTGGGTTCTCTTATAGCTGGAATATATACCCTACAAACCAATTCACGGGAAAAATATGGGTCCGTTTATAAATGGATCGGATCTGTTAGACCCAGTTAGTTTCTTAACGATGTTAGGATATTATGTCCTTAAACAATTTAATAAGGGTATTCTGGTAAAAATGTTAGGCAGTCAAAGTTAGTCTTCGACCCAAACGCATCAACTAAAACTTCTACGACCCAGACCCTAATATAGCCAAAAAGATGCGACCCTTTTACAAATTAACTCTAAGCAATACCACCTCCTTTTCAATCTTTTTCTGATCTGTTTCTTACATGACTGTGTAGCTTGTCCTGATAAGAGGATTGAGTATTCATGAGAATCTCTTGACTTAGATTCATCCGCATTTTTTACTAATTTTCTATTAATCATGATATTCGTGATGTCATTACTACATAACCTGTTTTGTTCAATCCTTTTATCAAGTATCTTAAATGAAACAGATGAATATTCCTCAGAGTCTTCTTTCAGATCGTTTAAAATCTTTAAGAAATTAATTGAATCTATCATAAGATTCATCTTCTTATAGGATGGATCGCACCAAACACATATTGTTAGATCTTTTCGTGTTTTCCTTCTCTGATACCAATTGAAAAGAAAAGGGTACCCCAAATATACCTTAAGCTATAACTTTTCCTTCCTATAAGTCCTTTCCCCGAAAGTGATTGTCTATGGACTGAGTCGAGATAATACAAAAAATCGGTTCACACTTTGTGTGATCGTCTATGGATACGAGATCGAGACAATACGACAACAAAGTGTGTTTACTTGATACAAAGGTTCAGTTAAGACTTAACCAAACTCAATAGGATTCAGTATCAAGTAAATAGGAACTAACGTTTGTGCAATTTACTTTAAATATAATTAAAGACAATTATAATGCGAAAATATAAAGTAAATGACACAACAAGATTTTGTTAACGAGGAAACCGCAAATGCAGAAAACCCCTGGGACCTAGTCCATAATTGAATACTCTCAGGATTAAGACGCAATACAAAATAATACCAACTTCGTATAGTTGAGACCAAGCAACTAATTCTATAGTTAACCTAGTTTCGTCTGTATTCCCACGCCTCCAACCTGTAAACAAGTCAAGTACTTGGACCAATTCCCTTGGTTCGTATTCCAAACAGTAAAGGAGGAACAACAAATCTGTTTCGTATCAACTCTCTTCAACCAAGTGATAAGAGTTGCGCAAAGATTCCCTTGTTTATCTTAACATAAACTCCTTTGCCAGGTTCCAAGATCTATCTTATGTTCAATCACCCAAAGGTAATCGTTAAGATTAAGACAATAACACTCTTCAACCAAGTGATATGTTTTGATGCCGATCTTCCTCAATTAATCAATCCAATCTACCATAAGGATAAACCGATTATTAATTGGATCCTATTTTTCCCAAACAAGTATTGTGCACACCAAAGATTGTAAAAGCCAAGTTAGAAATCTTCAATATCTTCTTTATCTTCAAATCTTCTTAGATCTTCCATAAACACCTGCACACAACTACTTGAATCTATTGTGATCAAGCACACACAGAATGGATCTATTAACAATGGATTATCACAAGATCATCTTTATATCTAACAACAGTATAAAGATCTCTGTCGAAACCTTGAACTAGTTTGAGTGAATCTTATATCAGAAGAGAAGATTCTCAAGCATAAACAAACTAGGTGCAATCAATGTTCAACCACAGTTAGTCAATCAAATCAATACGAAAACTAAAGATAAACTGCAATATCTAGTTTCCCACCAACGGGTCGCGCCAGAGCTTCTCAATCCCAAAGAAGACTTTAAATTGAGCGGCCGTAAAAGATTTCACCTAATTAGATTACTCTGCTCTCCGATAGGCGGCTTCACCAGTAACAAAGACAAAAGAGTTAGTCTATATCACGCAAACTCAAAGTATTTATAGACAAGGAAGTTTGGACACCAAGGAATTTCCAAAACTGAAAATATTCTCAAGATATTTTTTATTACTACACCAAATTCGATTTTCATAATTCCTGTGAATGCACTGTCTAAAAATAATATTCGAAATCTCCTTGGAAAATCTTTAATTAGCAAATGCACATTACTAATTCTTATTTTCCATATATAATTAAAAACCCTTAATTAAAAAGATTCTTAACTTATTTAAATTCGATCTTGGGATTTACTTCCTTCTTAGACTTTAAGGAATATCTTTGAACAAAATAAAATAAGCATTAATGCACCGTGTTCAAAGTGTGTCGACATCTTACTCTTGCAAGTGTTTTCCATGCTTGCTCACTTGAAACCGGTTTACCACACTTTTAAACAAGTTTAGAATTGGTTCATCTGACTTTCAAGAACTATGTGATTGATCAAGTACTACTCAATCACAACTCATGGGTTTACGGTTCTACCAAAACAAGTTTCGGTTCTACCTCCATGTGAGTACTGTGCATAGTTACACTAGCTTACCAAAGATACGGCTGACTAGGTACTAGGATCGGTTCCCCATATATATTTGGTATCTAAATTATTTGCACTGCACATGTTCATAGGATCGGTTCCCCCTTCCCAAAAACGTGTTGCACATGTTCATAGGATCGGTTCATTTCTTCCATAAACCTTGCTGCACCTCATATAAGGATTGGTTCTCCTTGTGATGCATTGCACCTCTTACTAGGATCGGTTCCCCTCTTCCCAGTAATAAGTTCAGACATACATAACCCGATCATACCTCAGGTGATTACTTAAGATCGGTTTCACTAATAAAAGTTATACCAATACATAAGTCAGGCCTCATGTGAATAGTTTTACCAAGAACACAAACAAGTCGTGAGCGGTTATACTAATCACACATATTGGTCGTTCATAAGATATGCAATGAAGAACAGCCCCAATAACGCATGGTGATAGGTTCGGAAAACCCACAATAAATACTGCAAGTGCATAACGTCTAACTAGTAGACAATGGCAAGTACAGGTTGTTCCCACAAGGAGTGTGAAATACTCTACCAACTAATACCAAAATAAATAATCAATAATATAATGTTTTTGACAGTTTTCAGAAATTCGGACAAAATGAAATAACAAATAATTCAAATAATAAGAATGGGTTATTAGGGCTTTCGATTTCCACCAATTCAATCATATAAAACTTTACTAATTTATATTTATTACTCAAGACAAATATCGAAATTAATCTCATGTCTTGGAAGATGGTATGTTATATTCTAAGATATAGTTTCTCCACTGTAACTTCCTTCGCTTCGTATGTAGCGATCCTAAAGCATTACCTATCTATCCTTGCATACCACGTCCAGGGATTTAACCGAAGCACGAAATATCAATTCAAAAGCATAAATAATCAAGATAATCACATAATCAATTCAATGCCAAGCAATATGAATAGAAATTACTAATCAATGAATCATTGTTAGAAATATCATCGTAGAGTTTATATAATCAAATTGGCTTCTATCTAAACCCTAACATGGATTAGCTAGACATGGCTTTCTTAAAAACCAAAAACAAATATGAATAAATCCCTAGCTAATTGAAATCAAATGGGAGAAAATTAAACTCCAAACCCTAATCTTTGTTTCACAGTTCACGGATCTGTAGCCGCTCGCCCCCCTTCTGTTCTCTGATGATATCGATATATAAGTGTTGCCAAGGGAAACAAAGGAAAGACCTAAGTGAAAACTATAGGGAGACCCATTTTTCAGATTTCTTCCACTGTGAAACCCTCGCCCAGAAATCTGAAGGCGCGCACCCATTTTTTGGAGAAAAATTATTCTCTCACCCAAAATTATTGAAATTAAATTTCATCGTGATATTTTATGTGTTGATCGTACTCTTTTTATTTCTTCTTCTTCCCTCTTTCTCCTCCATCTACAGATCCGGTCTGATTTCAATGTATGAGTAAGAAGAACAACAACTTCATTCAATCATTCATAGAAACTTTCCGACAACAAACTTTATCCGAATTTTATGCCAAACCACGGTAGAAAATTCCATCTTCCACAGCTGAATCATGGTCAGAAAACAACTCAAAATTTTAGAATTTATTGGAACATCAAATCCAAGTCAAACCCAATTTCTAATTCATCTCTAGATCCGATTGGACTTCAGTCTATGAGGAAGAAGAACATCAACTTCTCCATTTGAGCATTTTGTAAGGGATCAATGCAAGTCTGGGGAGATTAAAAATCTTGATATTGCAAAGTGTTACTTTGATCAAATGGTTTCAGTGAAGCCTTTGTCATACATTTATAATTTCAATCATCTATTAACTTCAGTTTCAAAGAACAAAAGTTTTTCAGTTGTTGTTCTTATGAGAAAAATGATGAATATGGTCGGAATTCAGCCGGAATTGTTTACATTAAGCATTCTGATCAACTGTTATTGTAAGTTATGTGATGTTGATTATGGTTTTTGTGTGTTTGGTGAAATTATTAAGAGAGGTTATGAGGCTTATATTGTAGTTTATACCACTCTGATTAAGGGATTGTGTATGCAGGGACTGGTAAGGAATGCGGTAGAGGTGTTTCAGAAAATGAATGACATGGGTGTTCGGCCGAATGTTGTTACATGTGGAACTGTTATATATGGGTTTTTAGAATTGGGGAAGTTGATCTTTCTCTATAGTTGCATAGAAATATGGTGAAATAGAAATGCAGTCTTAATTTGATCGCTTATAATTCGTTGATACATGGGTTTTGTAATGTTGGACGGGTAAGTGAAGCAATGAGAGTCTTTGATGAGATGTTGAGTCGAGGAATTTCATCTCATGTTGTCACTTATACGTGTTTAATTTATGCTTTGTGTCAATGGTTTTTTAATGGAAGCGAGAGAGTATTTTGAACAAATGGTGGGTATAGGGATATCACCTGACATAGTAATGTTCACTGTATTAATATATTCTTAGTGTAAAGCAGGGATACAGAGAGGTGAATGTTGGGTCTTTGAGTTTATGAGTAAGTTAGGCATAGAGCCTATTGTAGTAACTTATAATTCGATGATTAATGGGTACTGCATGAATGACGGATTGGATCGATGAAGCTATTCAAGTTTTCCATGAAATGTAAGAAAAGGGTTTGGAACCCAGTGATGGTGTTGATGTTGGTTTGCAATGGGTTGGAACCCAATGATGGTGTTGTTGTTGGTGTGCATAATGGGTGTTTGCAGGTGGATTAGTGGATGAATAACCTGTTATGCAGCTATGAAAATAAATTAATTATTATTCTTCATTATTTTTATAATAAATTTAACAAATTAATAAATTTAACAAATTAATAAATTTAACAAATTAATTCCAAATTAACATTATTTTGGAATGTTATTTTTGCTTAACTGTGTTAGATTTTCTGTTTTCTTTACTGTAATCTACCTCTGGTAGATTTTGTATATTCTTTCTTTTAATAAATTTCTCTTTCAATAAAAAAAAGTATATAGATTTCGTATACACTATACAACATACAGTAGATTTGGCTATGCACACAAACACTCAAATTTAAGTATTGGTATCTCCTCCCCATGATCGCATCTCTAAACAGGAATTTCAGCTTATGTTGCATAACTTGTTATGCAGTCCAGCAAATGGTTGCATAATTTGTTATGCAGTCCAGAAAATGTTTGCATAACACGTTATGCAGCTACTTTTTTCTTAGTATTGAAACCAACAAAAAATAAGACTGCATAACTTGTCATGCACCTACAATAATATCTGCATAACATGTTATGCAGTCGTGAAAATGGATGCATAACCTGTTATGCATCCGAAAATATGATTGCATAATGCATTATGCATCGAGAAAATTGTTGCAAAATCTTTTATGCATCGAGAAAATTGATGTGTAACTTGTTATGCATCCGAAAATATGGTTGCATAATGCATTATGCATCAATTTTTTATGTACGCACTAAAATCAACCAAAAAAATAGCTACGTAACTTGTTATGCAGTCGAAAAAATGGTTGCATAATTTGTTATGCATCTGCATAATGTCTTATGCATCTTTTTTGGAGCCTGCATAATGAATATGCAGTCAGTTTTCGAAAAATTTCCCTAATACGATGATCACCTCCGATATTTTCGTGAAAAACAAAAATTTGATATTATTGTTTGTACTCGTTGTGTAGCTCTTTTAAAAAGATTTCCAACGATATAAAATTTGTAAAATTCCAAGGCGCGGATTATTAGATATGTTATATCCAAGTTGTGTTGCCAATTATATCCCTGAAAAATTAGGATGCATAACGAGTTATCCCTGAAAAAACGGTATGCATAACACGTCATGCGGATGCATAAACCATCATGCAGACATATTTTAATAATTTTGGATAATTATGGGTGTGACAGAAATATTATGGGTGTCACGGTATCCAAAATTAATTATGGGCCCGACAATAAGAATATTTTTTTTTTTTAGGTCTCCCACTCTCCCCTTAATTTTGTAGGCAGTTTTTGGGTATACCAAAAACATTTTGGGCATACCAAGTAAGACAAAATAGGAGTGTAAATAGCAATATTAGAAGCCCCTTAACCAATTTTTTTTGGTAATGGCAAATATGCCCTTTTAGGATTAGTGTTAATAGTAATGATTAGGTAAAATAAATCTGATTAGTGATTAGTTTTAAGATTACTTGCCACTATCCGGGGGGTACGATTTTTTCCTGGTTTTGATCTTCAGAATGTTGATTTTTTTCCAACATATCTTATGTTTAATCTCGCTTTTGTAGGTTAAAATCATCAAAAGTTTGTGTTTTTTCACTAAGGTTCGGCGAGTTTGGATGAACAGTTCGGCCTGCTTAGTTGGAAGTGTTGATTAAGAGCCGAACCTACCTAGTTCGGCTCGTTTTGAATTGTCCAAATAAGCCGAACCCTACACCGAATCGTCTGGAAGAAAAAATGTTTAGGGTTCGAAACTTATATTTAGAAATTGTAAGCCCAACTTGTTGGAAACACATTGTTCGGCTATTTGAATAAGTAGAATATATGTTTCAACCTGATCATGTACATTCCTGGGTTAATAATTTTGTATTGGTTCTAAGACATATTATGATTATCGAATACGCCGAACCCCTACGCATCTCTTTCTGTGACTAGGTTCGGCTTGAAATTGCATGAAATTTCAAGCCGAATTGTTCATATACACTTACAGGAAGATTTTGTGAAGAACAGTTCGGCTAAAAACAAAACTTAATTGTGAGCCGAATCTTATAAATGCACTAGGTTCTATGAGATATTATGATTATCGTATGCTTTCTAACCTAACCATTAATTTTTCTTTAGAGCATCTAAAAATGTTCGGCACATATTATGATTATCGTACAAGCCGAACCTAACCATTAAGGGTAAGGACATATTAGTAATTTAAATTATTTGAGGATATATAAGTAATTACACTACCCCTTATTTTTCCACCCTGGGTGGAAAAAAAAAATTGTATGCCCAAAATGTTTTTGGTATGCCCAAAAACTGCCTTCTTAATTTTCCCAAGACCTAACCATCCCGGCCAAGGCCCAGTCCACTAGTTTGCTTGAGAAAGTGTTTACCCATCTGACCTCCATTCTCTTATTTCCACGAACCAACAACACCTCTCTTCAGTCATCCAGCTCCAAATCCAGTTGTCTAGTGCACCTTCTCAGTCTCGGCCACAACAGCAACTAAGGGCCCACAGTTTGATTCACTGCTTATGTTTCTTCCATGTCCTTCCAATGCACATATCCAATTCAATGATTCTGAATGCCTCACTTCGCTGCTATATTTTTCCATTTGAATTGCTGCTAAGACTAGATGAGACGGAAACTTAAAAGTGAGAACCACTTAGTCTTGTAACATGGACATCAGAGCTTAGGTTGAAGCGGCACAAAACAAGCCAGCAGCATAGCGTACTCAAGACCCTTACAAGAGCCCCTTCCTCGAGATCCAATTCCAGTCACGACAGTTCCTCTCCACATTCCGTAGTGTAGATCCAATGACCACTTTCTATTCCCTGAACCGGCGAAAACAATCAGGAATCCATGAAGCTATGTTGTAAAAGGCTAGCGCCTTTGGCGCTTAAGCGCCAAAGGCTCACTAGGCGCAAGGCTGGTGCCTGGCAAAAAAAGGCTCCCAGGCGCCAAATTATATCTAATTGTGGTTTTTTCTAAATAAAAGGCCCTCGCCTGGGGCGCCTTAGGCGCCAAAGGCGCTAGGCTTGGCGCCTCGCCTAGCGCCTTTTACAAAATAGCCATGAAGAACTGCTGTCGGCCGTCATAAAATACTCTCAATGTCTGTACCAACAACCACCAACGTGCTTTGCTGCAAATACAATCAAATTAATAGTTCCGATTCATTCTCATTCACGTCTTAGCTCTCAAGTCTTCATCGTCGCTGATGCACTAATAATTATCCATAGAATCACTCGAACAACAACAGATCAGCCGAAACATAACTTTCCTTGTCTGCGGAATCATCTCTTAGCCTCTCAATTCAATTTGCCATACAACCACCATCACTTCGGTCAAAGCTTCCCATATCTTCCATTAATCGAACCCCAGACTCTATTGTTGTAAACACTCGAACAATCACCACTGCCTGCAATTCTCTTCTTTCTCACAAACAACTACAGCACCTTCGAGTTCTTGTCAAACTCCATCATATACGTACGGCCCTCAAAACCCATGGAAGTAACCTCCGAATTTAATATGTTGCTACAGAAATCTTCAAATCCATCTCCGCTTTAATGAATGGAACCCATTTCTGCCAGCAACTTCTTCTTCGTCTTCTATCAGTCCAGCTAAAGCACCTTACTGCACTCGAACCAAATCATCCAACAACATACGGTTCATCTCCAATCAACTGCAACCAGAACCACTTCGTTTGTCCTCATGATTTCTACTCCTCAGAGACAGCTTGATTTCTTACTACCGGCAGATGAGGACGGCACCATCACCAGCAACTTATGCATGGACTGCAATGCTTCTAAATCTCGGCACCCCGTTGCTGTGGTTGCTTCCCATCAAACTCCATTTGCATCGCGCTCCTTGCCAGTACAAATACCAGCAGCCTGTTATGGTTGAAGTACTGATACTGGCACTACACCATTTTAAGGAATTAGCAACTCAGATTAGCAACGACTTTAATTCCGTTGCTAATTTTCCGTTGCTAATATTTCGCAACGACGTATTTTTGTTGCTAACTTTGCAACGGCAATTTTTCAGTTGCGAATAGCAACTGCTAGATGTTCATGCATGTGATATTCGCGTGTGGTCCGAAACACTATGACTTGTTTTTACACCCAGGTCAAAGTTTGGTCAAGTATCCTATTTTTTTTTTCCACCCTTCGGACTTATATCTGCCTTATCCTTTCCTCCTTCGATTTTTCTTCTCATTTATAATCCACAAACCAAATTCCATCTCCTCTCTTTCATTTCGGAACTCCATCTATGAAAAGCCAAATCAAATCAATCTAAACCCACTGAAATCAACTAGAATCGTTTCATTTCAGGTTATCGAGGTTTTAGAGATTTTGATATCACGGTTTCATCTGCGGCTCATGTTTTTTCATTTTAGTTTATCGATATTAAAGTTTCATCTGTGAATTTGACTTTTTCGATTTAGGGATTTTGATTTCAGTTTATAGATTTTAGGGTTTCATTTTCATATGTGAATGAAATATTGTTCTCAATCTCTTCATTTACATCATCTTTCTCATCTCCCTGATTCTCTTGTCAAATTTTCCCTAAATCTGAAACCCTAACATTTTCGTCACTCACAAAATTGTAATCGTTCTTTTCAAATTCGTCAAAAAACTCCAGTGGGTTAGGATTTAAACAAATATAACTTCCATTCATTGGTAATTTATCACTTTATAAACTCCAATTTTATCCGATCCTTGCAGTTTCTTAGAAATTGGTTCTTGAACAGAAGCATAAGATTTATGTTATTCAACGTTGGGTACTCTGAGTGATTTTAGAAATTTTTTCTCAATCTTCATTGGGTGATCAACATAATGAGTCCAATAGATAATAATCTGATATTCTGAGCACGTGTTCTATATCTGTAATTTTGTGCTATGAATGGCACATAGTGATTTTAATGGCATATGAGTGAGAATTATTAACTGTGAATTCTATTATGTTGTTGATTCTACATCTCACCCCATTTTTGTGGAGTTATACATCAGTTCTGGAACTATATGTGAGAAACTCGACTGAATGTAGCTATTCTGTTACATTTTTAAAGTGCGTATCCAGTTATACTTCACTAAATACAGGATCTCTCTTTCCTAGAGTTTTCTATGAGGAGAATACCCCTATTTAGTATAGCTATTTTTATGCCTATTGCCTAGAGTGGGGGCATACTTTCATCGAAGGTAGAGCTACCATGCTCATGTTTTGATGCACCTTATACGCACTCCATCTGTTCCTTGGGCATGTTAAATCTTCCATCTGAACCCGCTATCTGGAACTACAACTGTTGATCGCTAAAGCGTTTGAAATATTTTTAAAGTTAAACTCCTATTGTATGATGTTCACATTCTCTATTTTGTTTTATATTTGGACATTACATACCTATCTTGCTACTTATACATTTTTTTATATCTTAACCCAGTATTTGGAATTACAGTTCTTGGTTGTGGAACCTGTGATTTGAATGCATTATGTCGTTGACTTTGATTTTCATTTTTTTTTGGTCATGAAATATTTTATTTTATTGATCAGCGGCTTGACATATCATTTACATACCTTAATATGAGTAGTGGCACTTACTTTTGGTGAGTTTTATGATGTGGTTGTATTCATTAATACGTCTTACTAGATTTTTTTTTTGCTTGCGTAGGTTAGTCAGAGTATCATTATAGAGTTTCATAGTGAAAACTGGATACTTGCTAGTCACTTGAACTAAAACTCCCTGCAGCATAGAGATCCTAACTTGTGAAATTAGAAATGTGGGAGCTTTTACTTTGGGTTAGGATGCTTTAGGGTTTTTTGCATCTAACAATTTTTTAGCTTAAACTTTATGCTCGTCTCCTCGTCTCGTGTCACCCGTTATCCTCATATGATTACTTTCATATTGAAGTTATAGAAATCTTATTGGAGAGAAGACTACATGTTATATCATCTTACTTTCTTTTGTTTCTTCTGTTTTATTCATTCAATTTATTTCATGCCTGATTCTTTAAATTACTGTCTATATACAGAAATAAAATAGATTAGCCTTCATTTTCATACTTTTGTACTCAGATATGACCATCGGCAGTCAGTAGATCCCCTGGATTCGTTAGAGAATGTACAAATAAGAATGTTGAATTCTTGACTACATCTTCTCTGTTTGTTGGGTAATGTAGTATTCACAGACTGCAGTCGTGCCTCGGGCTTCTATTTTGACTACACTTTCTTGAATATGAGTTTACATTCCTATGTTGCTTGAATATGAGTTCTTTGGTGCTTTTCAGAAATAGGTGACGAATGTTGATGCTATTGCATGTCATGTAGCGGCATATGCTGGAATTGGCTCTGATTGTATCACCCATTTTAGGTGACTTTTGTTAATGATTAATACATAATACTGTTGGTTTTTCTTCTAAGAGACTGAAGAGAGAATCCCAATTTGGTTGAGACATGTGGATGACATAGAGGTGTTTCTGTGTTTCCTCATTCTGATGGTTACAGGCTTAGAGTTTATCTATGTTCTCCTGCATCATTGTCTAGTATGACATATTTAAGATGAATTCACGAAGAAACAAAGAGACTTGACCTGGAATGTTTGTTGGAAGGTGAAATAACTTCATCTTTCTTTCATTTTGGGAAATTTTAGTTAAGGTATTAGGTAGGTTTAATCTCTGAATTTTTTACTTGATATAGTTGGCATATTCTCTAACCTCAAGCATTCTCTGAATCTATATGACATCAATCTGAAGGATCTTGTACTTGGTTGCAGGGATTAGCTGAGGTGAATCTAGTTTATAGGCTGGGTAATGGTATGGGCCAAGGAGGATCTAGTTTATCGAATCTTTGAGGTACAAGGTATGGAGTTAATACAGGCTCCTTTAAGTTTTGTTAACTAGCCCCGGGCATACTGTCTTTAGTTCTAAGACTTTTGGAATTTATTGCATGAAAGGATTTACATATTTATTAGTATTTCAGTGATGCAACGTTGATGACAGTTTCCTGTTTGTTGAAAGATGATTAGTGCAAGGTTCTAATTACTAACACTAAGAATTAGTAACTCTAGGAGATTCTTCTTTTCGTAGTTACTTCTCACTGATAAAGCAATGCAATTAATCATGTCATTTTATATTGAAAGATGATTAGTGCATGCGTGATCATATTTAAGTTTGCTACAATGTTAATTCTCTTTCTAATTTTACAGTGATTTGGATTGAATCCAGAAATAGTCGTGAAGGGAGAGATGGATGTACAAGTAAACCAAATTGATGAGGAGGTTCAGCTAGGGAACGATAAAAATTTATTTGTTCAATGAACTTTTCCGGTGAAGCCCCATGATAAGTTGGTTTGGTTCAACCTGCAGTTCTTCTTCTATATTTCATCCTATTCCAGGTAATGAAGATTGTAACTTCAGTGATTGAAATGAAAACACTTAGGTTGTTCCAAGGGTTTATCATATGTTTCCTTACAAATATCGGTTGGCTTTTGTAGAACTCTTGCCAATTGGCATTCATTACTTTGACATGGTAAGCGCTCTGATGAAATCAGATTGGAAGTTATTTACTTGGCATTTTTCAGTTCTTACTACCGAGTTTAGCTTCACAATCTTTTGTGACAGATTTTTCTTCATCTTGGTCGCATTTACGAGATGAGAATCGGGAACCATGACGGTGATCCTTCTCTCAAAGCCACAATTATTTGCAGTATTCTAATTTCTCACTGTAAGAACTTTGTAACATTCCATTTCTATATGCAACCTGTAGAAGCTAATACAAACATAATTGCACCATAATTACAATGTAAGAAACAAAACTAAAATTATAAATTCTTCTAACTCTTGATTTTTTCAGTTGTATTATGTTCTAGTACAATTTTCACCATTTTAGTTTACACCTGCAGGTCTCTTTGTAGAATGTCTTTGTTGTTTAAACCTGTAACATGGAACATGTAACTGCATGAGAGTTTCAGAACATGTCAATGTAAATGCTGAATTATTTAATGTCGGTTACACATTATCGTAGTTGAATTATTAGATTGTGGAAATGTAGAATATGAGAATTATTATATGGATTTTCAGGGTAATTGTAGGGGGAAAAGTTATGGGAAATGGATTTTGACTAGGTCAACAAAGACTTGACCCTTTTTTTTTTGTCTGTTGCAAAATATTAGCAACATCAGTGATCTGTTGCTAAATTAGAACCAGAACCAATAAATTAGAACCAGAACCAGTATATTCTAGTTCCGGGTATGGGTATTCCTGAAATTAGCAACAAGTTAGGAACAGATGAATTCTGTTGCGAATAAAAAATATAGCAACGGCAAGCACCGTTGCGAATGTCCGTTGCTGACCGAGATTCGCAACAAAGCTTATGTCGTTGCTAAAAATTGCGACACCGTGTTTAGCAACAACGAAAGCCTGTTGCGACCATGTTTAGCAACATCTATGGTAGGTTGATAATACCTTAAAATGGTGTATGGGGTTGGTGATAGAACATTAAACACAAGATAATACTTTGGCCGCACTGGACCTAGCTTCTTCTTCTTAAAATTTCTTAAGTTCAGTACAAGGAATAAAGTGAGTATAAATAATCACAGAACCCTAAATAAGATCAT
Source organism: Papaver bracteatum (assembly GCA_023529315.1). Lineage (NCBI taxonomy): Eukaryota > Viridiplantae > Streptophyta > Magnoliopsida > Ranunculales > Papaveraceae > Papaver > Papaver bracteatum. Next base: position 514,528 of record JAJJWX010005377.1, on the reverse strand, counting down.
CAACGGCTCTACAAACTTCACGTGGGCGACAACAAGCCACATGATTCTAACTATCTTACTGACTAAGAAAACAGCTTAACCTAATAATTAAAGCTAGTCATTTCTAATTTAACTAACAACGTATCCCTATTTAGATAAGGGCAGCCCCAACGTACGGATACATGACAATACCCAGATTTTGAAAACATCCTTGTCCTCAAGGATGAAACTTAGGGAAATATGCTTTGACGTGTGCCGTATCTTCCCACTTGGCGTCTGCTGCTGATTGTGTGACCACTGGATTAACATCTGAGGAATGGCAACACGTCCCCTGAGTATTTCTCTGGTGCCCAGTAATGCCACTGGCTTGAGAATGATTTCACCATCAACGTCAGTCTGAGGAAGAGTTGGAGCAGTGATAGCTGTGGAGCCAATACGCTTCTTAAGCTGAGAGACATGGAACACCGGGTGGATCTGAGATGAAGAAGGTAATTCCAGTTTATAAGCTACTTTACCCACTCGTGCGATGACTGGGAAGGGGCCATAATATCGTTGTGAGAGATTAAATTTGCGGCGCAGAGCTATGAAGATTGGCGATAAGGTTGTAGCTTTAAAAACACCAAATCTCCCACTTCAAATTGTCGATACGTTCTCTTTCGATCAGCAAAAACCTTCATACGCTCTTGATCTTTCTGTAAGGAATCCTTTAGGAGCTGCAACATGGTATCTCTCTGATCTAAATAATCCTCAACAGCCGCGACAGAAGTAAGAGTTTCATTCGGGAAGGCCAGATGTGGTGGGGAATAGCCATATAAGGCCTTGAAAGGGGTCATATTTAAGCTGGTATGGTGATTAGTATTGTACCAAAACTCAGCTAACGACAACCATCAAAACCATTGTTTGGGATGGTGGCCTGTCATGCATCTGAGATAATTTTCCAAGCAGGCGTTCACGCGTTCAGTCTGCCCATCTGACTGCGGATGATATGCAGAACTGAGTTGTAAGTTGGTGCCGAGTGCCTTAAATAATTCTTTCTAGAAGGTGCTGGTAAATATCTTGTACCTGTCAGATACAATGGAGGAAGGAAGTCCATGTAACTTGAAGACATGATTAAGGAACTCATGAGCCATAGTGGAAGTTGTAAAAGGATGAGTTAAGCCAATGAAGTGACTATATTTGGTAAACTATCAACCACAACAAGAATGACATCTTTTTTGTTTGAAATTGGAAAGCCTTCTATGAAATCCATGGTGATGTGCTGCCAAGCCTGGGATGGAATAGGAAGAGGCTGTAATAACCCTGCCGGAAGAGTGTGTTCTCCTTTATTTCTTTGGCACACATCACAGTGACTGACCAATAAGAACATCTGTTTCTTTAGACCTTTCCAATAGAAGTGCCTCTTTGCCCTGATGTAGCTGGCCTGCATTACTGAGTGTCCACCCACAGCAGAGGAATGAATGGATTGTAAGATAATATACCTTAGATTATTGGTAGTACCCACATAAATTCTTCCCTTATATCTTAGAATGCCCTCTGTATAAGTGAGGTAAGGGTCAGAGGATGAGGCTACTAATAGTGGAGGAATAATGATTGTGGCCCATTCATCATCAACATAGCTGAGAATAATTTCATGTGCCCAAGTGGGAGTGGAGACAGAGATGGCTGAGTATTGTGAATGAGTAGGAAGCCTGGAAAGGGCATCTTCAACTTTTTTCTCCATACCTTTCTTGTAGTGAATGGTATAATTGAATTCTAACAACTTCATTAGCCACCTTTGTTGTAAAACTGTGTTGATTTTATGACCCATGAAGTATTTGATACTTTGCTGGTCAGTATTGATGATGAAGTGATGTCCAAAGAGGTAGTGTCTCCATTTGGTCACAGCCATGACCACTGCAAGAAGCTCTTTTTCATAAGTAGATAGCCCCAGTGACTTAGGAACAAGAGGTTTGCTATAGAAGCTGATAGGCCTGCCATCTTGCATCAAAACAGCTCCTACACCCACAGAGCATGCATCTGTCTCTAACACAAATGTTTTGGAAAAATCAGGGAGCACCAACACTGGAGTGGTACACATAGCTTGTTTGAGGTTGTTAAAAGCTTCATCATCACTTGGGGACCAGTGAAATGCATTTTTCTTCAGGAGATCTGTAAGGGGTTTGCTGAGGAGTCCATAATGCTTGAAAAACTTCCTGTAATACCCAGTAAGCCCCATGAAACCTCTCAGTTCTTTAAGGAAAGTTGGTACAGGACAATTCTTCATGCAATGAATTTTTGTTGGATCGGCAGCCACACCTTCTGCAGTGATAATATGACCCAAGTACTCTAAGGAGGACTGAGAAAAACAGCATTTAGAGAATTTAGCATAAAGTTTGTGGTGTCTGAGTAAGTCTAGAAAAATTGCAAGGTGTTCATATGCTCTGCCAGTGTGTGGCTATAAATAAGTATATTATCAAAGAAGACTAAAACAAATTTTCTTAAATAAGGCCCAAAAACCGAATTCATAAGGGACTGAAATGTTGCAGGGGCATTAGTTAGTCCAAATGGCATTACTTTGAATTCAAAGTGACCATGGTGTGTCTTGAATGCAGTTTTGTGGGTGTCATCTGCAAATAACCTGATCTGGTGGTAGCCAGATCTCAAGTCAAGCTTGGTGAAAAATTTAGAGCCAAATAGTTCATCTAATAGTTCATCAATGACAGGTATAGGATACTTATCTTTGATTGTAAGGTCATTCAACTTTCTGTAGTCCACACAAAACCTCCAGGAGTTATTTTTCTTTCTGACTAATAGGGTTGGAGAAGCAAAAGGGCTGTGGATGTCTTGGATAATACCAGCATTAAGCATTTCCTCTACCAAGGATTCAACCACTGCTTTGTGAATATGAGGGCATTTATAGGGTCTGAGGTTGATTGGTTGAGCACTAGGTTTGAGGGGTATTTTATGGTCTAGTGTTCTCTGAGGAGGTAATTGGGTTGGTTGAGTAAACACATCTGAGAACTGATCCAGCACTGCTTGTACTGCTGGGGTTGGAGGTGTACTAGGTTGTTCAGCTGAGATGGCAAAAAATTGACCCACAAATGCTGGGGTATTGTTTTTAATGAAACTGTGAATATCTTGACTACTAGCCATCATGAATGTAGGTTTATTTGAAATACCTTGAAGAGTTATGTAGATGCCATTATGACAAAAGGAGATAGTTAAGGTGGAAAAGTTGAACATTACATCACCTAAGGTCTTGAGCTAGTCAGCTCCCAAAACCATGTCACATCCACCCAAAGCAAGGACATGAAAATCGTCCTGGAATTGATGATTTTGCATTTTCCACCCTAATTGTTGACACACTCCAGAGATGGTGATCTTGTCACCATTTGCCACCGTGACTAGTAATTGAGAAGTTGGATTAATGGATCAAGCCAACTTGTTGGCTAAAACAACATCTATAAAGCTGTGAGTGCTGCCTATGTCCACCAATATGGTCACTGGTTGTTTGTTGAGATGCCCCAAAATTTTGATAGTTTCAGTGTTGTGATGTCCATTTAGAGCATGGAGGGAGATTTCCATGTCTGTTTCTACTACAGGAGTAGACGTTTCTTCTACCCAAGAAGGTGGGTTTGTGTCTTGAGGTGGGTCTTCCTCAGCCAACACCATATAGAGTTGTTGGGATTTGCATTTATGTCCATAGACGTATTTCTCATCACAGTTATAACATAAATTTTTGTCTCTCCTCTGAGATAATTGCTCTTGGGTTAAACGTTTAATTGGAGGTATATAAGTAGATTTCTGTGGAGTTATAGGTATTGAAGGTGAAATCAGGGGGGTAGTTTGTGGTTTGGAATTGAAGGATTTTTGAAAATAAGAAGAAGTAGTTGGTTGTTTATTAAGTAGTGGCATTGGGGGAGAAAGAAGTGCTTGTTCCTGAAGTCTGGCTAAGAAGAAAGCCTGTGATAACGTTTGAGGGTTATGCATACGCACTGAATTACTGATTTCTGGTTTCAGAACACTAATAAAACTCAAGGTAAAGTATTCTTCATCTAAGGAAGAGTTTTTGGATATCATTAATTCCTTGAGCTGTTCAAAAGTTTGAAAGTACTCTTCCACCGAATTTTTTTGAGTTAATTTATTAAAACAACCCACATAATTATCGTTAGCTAAATCTTAAAATCGACGGCATAGATGGTTAGAAAATTCATACCAAGGTACAGATTGTTTACCCGAACAGTAATCGAAGAACCAAGAATCGACTCGACCATCCATGTACATAGACGCAAACTCTGTCTTGTTGACGTCATCCATTGGGTGCATCTGAAAAAAATCTGTCACACTTCCGTAACCATGCTCTGGGGTTTTCACCATCAAATCGTGGAAAATCAAGTTTGGCTGGTTTAAGAACATTAGCATGTGACCCTTCTTTAATGTGAGAGTGACCAGTCAGTGGAGTGTGTTGGTCACCACCCTTAGATCTGGGTTGTCCTTGAAGATGCTTTAACGTGTCCTCTGAGATTTGTACGAGACGATTCATTAAGATCTGATGTGCTTTAGCATCTGCTCCACGTTTGAGCTCTGATTGTTTCTGGATTTCTGTGAGATTCGTCATAAGGCGTGACAACTCTTTGGTTATGTGGTCGACATCTTTAATGGTTGGACCGCCTGTCATTTCAGAGTGTAAGGATCAACTGGGTGATACCACTGTTATGGTTGAAGTATTGATACTGGGGTTGGTGATAGAATATTAAACACAAGATAATACTTTGGCCGCACTGGACCTAGCTTCTTCTTCTTAAAATTTCTTAAGTTCAGTACAAGGAAGAAAGTGAGTATAACTACTCACAGAACCCTAAATAAGAGCATCAACGGCTCTACAAACTGCACGTGGGAAACGACAAGCCACACGATTTTAACTATCTTACTGACTAAGAAAATATCTTAACCTAATAATTAAAGCTAATCATTTCTAATTTAACTAACAACGTATCCCTATTTAGATAAGGGCAGCCCTAACGTACGGATACATGACACAGCCCCATCTAGACAAACACCCATCATTCACCACTGCAATCTATAAAACCCACAGTCACATTTACATTTCTTAACATACATCATACCGATTTTAGGCCATGCACCTCCAAAAGAGAACGAATTCAGCATCTCTGTGTGTTCGACAATCACCGCCTGTAATTATTGTCATCACCAAGAAAAATCGACCCTCTAACACAACTTCATAATCAACTCAAGAGCTTCTTCTCCCTGTATGTTTCCATGACACACATTCAGGCCAAGTATGACTCAATCAATTACTCCAGTACAGACCCATCAAACAGAATCCATCTCTTTGTAGTGCGAGATTAATTCCATCTTCAGTCAACAAACTTTAGTTCGTCCCAGACTCATTTCTATTGTCATGGTAACTAGACTGGTTGCTGATACATGGAAATACCAGGCCAGCATATTTGATCATTGTGGTTGCTGATACATGGAGATACCAGGCCAACCACATTTTGCCATTTTCGTCGCAAACATCAATAAGTCTCATATTTTGTTGTTTATTCGTTGGATGATAGGATTCACTTGTACTTTCTACAAAAGCACTAAAATAGTATTAGTAACTAAAATATTGTATCCTAGCTAATATAAATAATGGGTATAAAATGTAGCATTTACATGCTTATCACCTGGCGATTTCCTTTTCGGTTCACAACACATATCATGAACTTACTTCCTTAGAACACATGTAAACATTGTTCCCTATGATGAAATCCTCACCTCATACCCATACATAATCACAATAGCATTCATACGATTATGTCGATGTCTTATATACAAAGTTTAATGGTTAAGCAAGAAACTTCATATTGTATTCCTTAATACTTATGTCTATCTAGAGTGTTCATGCTTCACAGTTTTATGTTTTCAATATGCACGACTTGAAAGTTACGTTAGGGAATGAAGCAGTTCAAGTCAAATATCACTAACCTCAATTGGAAGGATTATGTTATCGTTGTAGCTCCGCACTTCTTCAAGTCTTCGCAATACTTGTAATGTCTCACCATAATACTTTCAAGTTAACCTTTACGAAGTTTACTCTAGTACATTTAAATCAAGCGACTATTAAATGAGTTTTTTTTCACTAAAATATGACAACCAAACTTGACATACCAACGCTTGGTGGGTTCAACCGAGCAATGCTCTAACAAAGTCTATATAACAATATGACTTTTGTCTCAAAATAAGAGATATATAATAGATAGAATTTTGAGTGATAGATAAGTTTAAGTCTTCACATACCTTTTGTTGATGAAGTTCCACAAGTTCCCTTGAGTAGTTCTTCATCTTCATTCGATGAACGCCATGGAGTCTAGAGATCAACTACACTTATTATCCTAGTCCGGGACTTATCTATAAGTAGACTTGAAATCAAGACTTATAGTTTTGGCAACTAAACTTGACAAACAAGCTTGAGATATCAACGCTTGCGAGTTCAACCGAGCAATGCTCTAACAGTTACTCCAATTGAGCTTTATAATGACAGTGTTATTTTTGGTTCAAATCCCGATAATTTTAATGATTATTCACTTACTCAAAAGGACGAAGATTTGGCTAGAGATAACACTTCTTTAGATGATATAGTATTTCTTTTTGATTACGAAGCCAATGATGGTTTAGAAGAATGAGTTTATCCTGAGAGTACTGTTTTATAATCGTACGATTTTGAAACAATAGTATTAGACGAAGAAGATGAACTCGTAGATATTTTAAATATGTGTGAGGATGCATCACCTGAGTATAACCTAAAAGAAGCAATTGACCATTTTCAGGATTCTGATGATCTAGAAATTAGGAAAATTGTAAGTAGTCTATCTAGAGACACTCAAAACTCTAAGTTTGGGGGTGATTGTCATTCTCCTCGTGCCTTACCTTTAGCTCTTAAAAATATCCCTCACTTGGGACTTGATATATGTGCCTTAACCATTGTACCAGATTACTTTCATATTATCTCTCCCGAACCTAATGATGTCCAGGAAGAAGTTCAGTTGTTATAAACCCATCCTCGGGTTGATATGGTTTATCCAGGTTATGATACCCAGTTTGACGTTTTTTTCCCACCAAAAACTTTTCTTCCAAGAGTGGGAATGTATGATTTTCAATTATTAAGTTTTGAGACTAAACCTAAGTGTTTTAGGATATTTGCATGGTCAACTATGTGAGTCAAACATGATTGACTTTAAGGATCCCCAATTATTAAGGTTGTTAATTATTATGTGCTTCTAAGTTCTTAGTTGAGTTTCTCCAGACTTTACAGCCTGATCATATATATCCTGCTTATGAGGAAATCCATCCCATGAAAATATTTTATTTAGAACCTGAACCTGAACCACAACTAGATGTAGTTGTCTTAAACAGGCAACTAGACAAGGGTGTGCTATGTTTGTTCATTTTATTGGCATGTTGCAAATTCCTTTTATTTATGATAACATTTTTTGATGCAGATGACACACAATTGTTCCATTTATTACTTTATGTTATAAGGTGATTAATTTTTTTCTTATGTTTGGCTGAAAGTGTTAAACTTAGCACCAGTGTTTTAAAGCCCAGACCGACCATCGACCCAATAAAATCACCGGGTCAGGGTCAACTTGGTTAACTAGTGGTTCAATCAGGGTTCACCTGGTCTGATAGTTATCACTATTTATAGCATTTTATCTTCACCCTACCGTACTTCTCAACCTTAACCTAGATATTGCACACTCTTTCCCTCTATGCTTCTTCCTTCTTATCCCATCTCTCTCTATTAACCATAACCTTGGAAGCAAAATAAAGATATATTCTTTTAATTTGTTGGAAGATATCTCTTTCTCAATCATGGGTTTTATGTTTCATACTTTCATCATGGGTTTTGTGGATTTCAAATTGATGGGTTATTAAATATTTACAACATGGATAAATTTAAGATTTGTTGCTATAATCATGGGTTTATGTTTTTTTTACCTTTTCTTTTTACGAAGCTTTCTTACGGTCCATTAATGGAAATATGGAATGATCAATGGCTTGATTAAATGTTTGAATAGTTTGATTGAATGTTTGGATGGAAATATGGAATGATTAGTGGCTTATATGAATGTTTGTATAGAAATACATGATGATTATTGGCTTGATTGAATGTTTGGATGGCTTGATTGATGATTCAAAAAAGAAATCAAAAACAAACTTTTTTTTATGTTTTTTCTGGACTTTAGACTTTAATAGTGTTGGGTCAAACCATTTTGGACGGTACTGGGTTGTATGGATCACAGGTTGAATTGCCCGAGTCACTCGTTTCACAAGAAATAAAGCGTTTTTAGAAAAATGCATTGGGTCAGTGTTGAACCAGACCGGAAGAGTGACTGGATCACCGGTCAGACCGCAACACAAAATAGGATTGGAAAGTTCTTTGAAATCGATAAAAAAGGAAGAAATAGGAGATTCTCACCGTTTTGCTCTAAAACAGGGAAGAAAAGTGTATCCACGATATCAAAGTAAGTATCTCAGCTCTGTACGGAAAGTATGTGGGATAAAGGGAAGACATCTGCTTTGAAGGATTTTATTATATCATGAAGAGAGTTTAGGAAATAATTAAACAACCCAGGCACATACAGGGTGAAGAAAAAGAGAAATAAAGTCTGAAACTTTGGGTGAAAGAAAGAAAAGATTTCAAAGAGATTTGGGAGAGATTAAACCGGCATGTTCCTGTATGGACGGTCGTAGGCTCAACAAATTAATAAATATATTTCCCACTAATTAACTGGTAATATAGCGGTAGTAAGAGAGCGTTCCCATGGAGAGCTGTGTAATTGATAGGTTATTTGAAATAGCAAGATAAAGTAAATAACAAAAGGGGGGTTTTGGTTGTAAGATAAATATAAAGACAATAATAAAGAAAAGATATGATTAAGGAATCCTTCGCCATTACCAAGCGTTAACAGGATTAGAATACTTATCTATTATTCGTAAGAACCATTCATCACCAACCTTAAAATAGCAGATAGCTCAGTGCTATCCTCAAAACTCCTTATACCACGGATACAGAAGCTCTCCAATATCAGATTCTATTCAACCGAACCACCAAGTAGTAGATCACTCAAGGTGTAATCCAATCGAATGCTTTAAGCTTTGTGAATTAGGTTAATCCCGGTAGTTAAACTCTTAGCTCAAGGTTTACTTGTTGGCGCTGTTTTTACACACAATTCTCCACATAATCCCTCTGTAAGGTCTCGCGATTTGTACTTGTGTAGAGAGTTATTCGACGATTACTTATCTCATAATCTCCACTAGCAATAGAATGATCAATAGACTAATCTAGTTGCGCACCCAAATCAATGTAATAATTACTCATAAACCCTAGATATGGTAAAAACAAAAAATGATGATAAAAACTCTCAATAGGTTTGTATTATTAATAAAGCTTCACGCTTAGAACATTGAATTCATCCTTAATCAACAAAGGATTTAGCTACTCATATTACAAGGAAGATGAATAATGGTGGTGTCACCCTAAAGGGGTAAACCTTAGGTATGGAAATTGTGATATGAGATTCGATATATTTTACATAACCTAATACCTTTTTATAGGTTTACATTGCTTGGTCTCCAAGTATTTAGTTCGGTTCAATAACCCGACCCGAATACACGAAATATCGACTCCAAACGTGCCTTTAGGCCTTCCAAGGTATTAATACACGTTTTCCACTTGCTAAGTTCGAAAACCCAGTCCGAGAACTTCAAATTCCAGCAGAAATTTTCGGAATTAAAGTATGAAACCCGTTCGCGAACTTTATTGTCTTCGGTATTGATAAAAACTTGTTTTGGCCACAACTTCTTCATCCGAACTCGGAATGACCTCATTCTTTCTGCATTATTTTTATTTTTCAATTATATTCAAGATGATGATGATAAATCCTTAATTTGAATGAGTTAAGATCGGTCTTTGTCTTGTGTCTTGATTTTGAGCGTTTTGATCCTTTTCATCGCACTTCTTCCACTTCTCTTGGACTTGGGCACTTGGATACCTGGAATACTTATCTTCCTATCTATTTTCAGCAATTTTTAGCTCATTTTTGGATGATTCACCTGATAGAGGCAAATAAGAGAAAACAAGAGTAATAATACGAATACATGCAAGAATAATAGCTTAAACAAGTATGGAATGGACACTAAAATCATATTAATTATGCACTTATCAGTTCCATATAAAAGTGGTGGAGGGAGTCATAAAAAGATTATCTAGGGTCAAGGGTAGTTTCAAAGCAACAAAAATCATTGCAGAGCGATTATACAACGGCAGCAGAGAATAAGTAGCGGACGACACCGAAGAAGTGTCGTTCTCAAGAACACAACTGTCGCATGAACTATTGTTTGCAGATGTGGTGGATAAACACTTCCAGTGACTGGAGATTAAATTTTTGCAACTATTCTTTGTAACAGTGGTGTCTGTAACAAATTCCCGTGTTATATAATTTCTTCAATAAATATACCTTTTGAGCTATGTATTGTTATTTTGGGCGTGTTTTTACCATGAAGAGCTAAACCTCATCACTGGGACAACAGAGGAAGTTGTATTTCATCCATGTTGTGATTTAATTATTTTTTTTATCACTTTTGCACAGATTTTCATTGAATTAAGATTTTTATTAATTATCTGTGACTTTGTTTGATGAGCGTGCTTAGTCTTAGGGATTTTTGATGCACCATGCTTATAATATACTAGTAATATTTTATGAATTCTACCTTTGGAAAATAAATAGAGTTGATACTCCCTCCGTCCCACTATTAAGTGACCTAGTTTAAGTTTGCACAATTTTTAAGACAAGCAAGGAAAATAGTACTTTTAAGCATTTTTTACAATTGTACCCTTATTAGGAAATAACTAGTGAAATTTAGAAATGATTTATCTCTCAAACTACTCCACGGATGTTCGAAAACTTCGTACCATTGAAAAACATTTTAAAACACCTACGCAACGAATATAAACATGCCTATCAAATTTCTTATATTTTTTATAATTAACTAAAAGGATAATTTTAGAAATATCTCCTTGTTTAGTGTTATAGGTAACTTATTAGTGGGACAAAATCAAAAATCAAATATGTCACTTAATAGTGGGACGGAGGGAGTATTTATTTTGGTTGAGCTATTATTGTCTAGTATTAATTTCTGAACCACTTGAATATGAAAAACAGTGAATCCTGAGTCTCAGTACCTCTCGATATTATGACAATCTTTTGTATATATTTTCCAATTTTAGTATTTTTATTTTTAAATCTTAAAATCAATCCCAACAAGTCTGAGTGAACGGAAACTTTATTACCACTTCTACAATGACACCATAGAGATTAAAGTTCACCACCTATTTCCTGGTGGTGACACAATCAAGGAAGTAAGTCGATCCCTAAAGAGCATCATACGGAATCCTGTAGCAGTTTATTCACAAAAAGTGTAACCATGAAGATTAAAAACTGTCATTCTCAAAATAGTTTACTCCTCTTTTGCTAGAGTGAAAGAGCTTAACCTATGAGAAAATATGAGATATATGTTCTAATCACCAATAATGATAGCAAAGAACAAATCTCACAAAATATGCAATACATATTTATAACCATGAAGATTAGGTGTTGAAAGTAATCTTCCAGAATAAAATTTAACTATGCAATATGATAATATTTTGGAATAGCTAATTAACACATAAAAACTACTCCACAAACTAGAGTTCCTCCTTAAACAATAAGAACAAAATTCCTACAAGGAGTTAACTTGGGAAAAGATCTTTGAAGAAAGCCTAATCATTCCCGATCTCTTCGTCATGAACACACATTGGAACATAAGGTTTATGAAGAAGAGCATTAGATCCTTCAAACATGGTTGGTTGTTGTTTGACAAGTGCTTCTTAAATATCCAAATACTTCTGCAGTATGTTTTTAAGACCTTGCACTTCCATATTGGTCTTCTTAATCTCTTCAAGAATATTCACAAACCTTTGCTGATTTGAGTAGTTTGCCTTAGGTGTCTTCACGTTCTTCATTTTTCTCTTATAAAGTGAATCTTTCTCCTTAGGAATAGTAATATCAACACCTTTTGTTGTTAAATCAACAACCATAGGTATAAATGGTGCATCAGAAAAGATCATACTTGAGGATACCAAAGCTCAAATTAGAGTATGCAATAAATTATACTCCTTCCGTCCCAAATTAGATGAGCTAGTTGTAGTTTGCACAAATTTTAAGGCAAGGAGGAAATGAGAGTATGTTTAAGTATTTTTTACAATTATACCCTTATGGATAATCACTAGTAAAACTTAGAAATGATTTATCTCTTAAACTATACCACGGTTTTTCGTAAACTTTATACCGTTGAAAAATATTTTAAAACACATACCTAACGAATATAAACATGGCTATAAAATTATACATATTTCTTATAGTAACAATAATCAATTAAAATGGTAGTTTTAGAAAGATTCCCTTGATTAGAGAGATAGCTCATTTATTTTGGGACAAAATCTAAAAACAACTAGCTCATCTAATTTGGGATAGAGGGAGTATAAAACAGAATTATATAGACCTTCAAGTCACCTTAAGTTTTGGAAAATTCCAAAAACTAGTGAAACTTTAAATAAAATGATTAACCAAATAGTTCAGGAACCGACCGACTAGAAGAGGTCCGTTCACGTACCAAAAATCGAACTAAAAAGTAAAATATAATTTTACCCTTTCTTAAGTTTGTGAATGATATTACTTGAAAAATAGTGTAAAGTGAGCGAAAATAATAGTTTCAACATATAAACCACTTTGAATATTCCAGATAATCTCCTTGCGGAAGTGAGAATAAATTTTAACCATTTAGTATTAAAACCAAGTCAAAAATCATAAAACTGGACATAACTCAATGGAGCAAGGCTCAACATGAATTAATGTTATTCTCGTTTTAAGCATGAAATATCAAAGAAGTTTTAACCTCGATTATGTGAGAAAAAAAAATGGAAATTTAAGTAATCAATATCAAGACACAAACAAAAGATTTTTGTCTCAAAGACCTTTGGAGGTACAAATTTCTTGTCTCTTTTAAGGGAACATGAGACAAGAAAACACCATTTATAACACAATTAACTTGCGTTGGGGTGAGCATCAATAAGCTCACCACTTGGTCCCTGTACCGGTTTGCCAATTTCCAATTTTTTCGATCGTTTAGATCATGATCTCTTCTTTCCCTTTGAATTAACCCTTTTCTCAGGAAAAATAACACTTGTAGAAGAAGAAGGAGAAACAGAGTTACATACCTTAGCTGCTTTTGGTTTTGAAAAAATTTAAGCACATTTGTCAAACGACTCGCCCTCCGTTATAGTTTATTGACATACCTCACTTTTTGCTTGTACTTGAAGCATTGTTGAAGTTCATGACCTTCAGTAGTACAGTAAGGACATGATCGGTTGAAAAGAGAATCAGAAACATTTCCAGTTTCAGTTTTCAAGCATATCAGAGATGTTTCTTGAAGATCAGTAATGTGTTTTTCTGAAGTAGAAAAAATCCAGTATATCCTCAAAAGTTATAGATAATGGATCTTCAAACAACTTTTCAAGATTGATATAAGTATCACTACTCTTATGAATATTAGTTATTTCAGCTAGAATTGTTAAACTAGAATAAGCTTCTTCTTCTGAATCATAATGATAATTAGTTTCATCATGAGTTGCATCAAAACCCTTGTTGCTAGTATATTTTCGTCGATTTTGGATACTCATTAGCAAAGTGACCAAAAACTATACACTTGAAGCACTGAGGCATATACTCATCATCACTCTCATCATCATCATTTTTATCAGTAATACGATTATGAGGTTTGGTTGATGATGAAGGATGTTCTCTTGAGAAATGTTTATTCCTCTTTTTTATAAGATCTCTAAACTGTCTTGTAATAAGAGAAACCGAATTTTCAAGATCTTCATCTGAATATTTGTTAACAAGCTCTTTCTCAAAGAGACCAACACTTTCACTTTTAGCAAGTTCATCAGTGTTCTTAAGTACTTTGAATGAAATAACTTTATCAGCTTTAGTTTGTTGTTCATGATCAAGGATCTTTAATTTTCCAACAAGAGTACTTCTGGAAAGCGTAGTAAGATCATTTCCTTCCATTATTGCATGTTTCTTAGACTCGTATCGAGATGGTAAGGATCTCATAATTTTTATCACAATATCCTGTTCAAGTATAGTCTATCCTAGTGAATAACAAGCATTCACAATTTCCGACTATTTGTGACTAAATTCCTTAAACGAATATTCATCAGACATACAGTTTTTTTCCAAGTCAGAAGTTAGGTTTTGAAGACTGGCTTCCTATTATGCAAAATTCCCTTAAAATACAATTTCTAAGATATCCCAAGCATCTTTTGATCTAGTGCACGTAGACAAATGATGTTGAAGATCTTGGATTATGGTGTGAACAATGACGTTTAATTAATCAGAGTTGCATATAGCATCTTTGATTTCTTCATCATCATATTATTCTATGCCTTTAGAGATTGCACTCTTGTCCATAGCACAGACCGCTTCAATCACAAACTTATTAGGTCAACAGTGTTTTCCTGCTCTGATACCAATTGAAAACGCATGGGATACCAAATACACTCAACTTTTTCGTTCGGTAACCTATATAGACAATACTTAATACAATTTCAAGTATACCAACTTAATGATCCTTGACAATATGCATACAAAGTTAATATCTCAACCTCTACTCAATCAGTATGTATATAGACACAAGGTCCATAAACCCGATTGTTAAGCAGAGTACTTGGACGATCTCAAAAATCAATATCCAAGATCAATCTATTTGTATCCAAATAATTCAATCGGAATTCTGCCAAGTGATTAAACTTGTTATCTATCTTTTAAGATACGAATTCTATAAGAAACTAGTCTCGTAATCCATTAAAATTAAGCGGACATATCTACTTAGATTGAATACGAACAAACATGTGTAATTCCAATTATAAAGATAAACAATATAATGCGGAAAAGGAAAAACACAAGATACCAGAAATTTTGTTAACGAGGAAACCACAATAGCAGAAAAACCCTGGGACCTCGTCTAGATTGAACACACAATGTATTAAGCCGCTACATACACTAGCCTACTATCAGACTTCGGACTGGAATGTAGTTGAGACCGAATCCACCCTCCAAAATATTCGGCTACAGTCGCTCTCTTTACATCTCTTGAACCTCGCAAGGTTCTACGCACTTGATTCCCTTAGTTGATTTCCTTTACAGCCTAAGAGTTGCTTCATCCGAGATAAGCCTATTTGATTTCTGTTTAGATCAAAGATCAAGGAGTGGATTTTTGTTTTTGCAATATATAAGATAGCAAACCGCATAAATACGGAACTTACGACTCCCAAAAAGCATCCTAGATTCTTAACCACCTCACAAGAACAATCATCTAAAGATCAACTAAGATCAGTCTTTAGATATCTATTTTGAGGAATCACAAAGCCTAAGACGAAGAGAACTTTGTGATCACTATCTATCTTGCCTAAAAGAGATTACGAGAACCTCGATAACAAAAAAAAAACAAGATCAGGATTCACGAACTATCAAGGTAAAGATAGTTGGACATGGCTTCACGAATCCCCCAGCGCAGGTTTTTTAGTCGTAGACCTAAAAGGTCAATAAAGGCGACTCTAGAATCAACTATGACACAAAGTGTCAGGGATTTATTTTCCCAGTTGACAAAGTTGCTCAATTTATATTTTTTAAAGACCAGGGTTAGCTTAGAATTCAAGCTAAGATAATTTAAGAATCAAGCGAACAAATTAGGTCTTCAAACTACAATAGAAGACTATACACACATGTTCGGTTACTGAACCGTGTATAATGACTGTTCGGTTTGGCAAGTTAACCAAAGAACTAAAATCTATTTGATGTTCATTTAAACACCTAAGAAGTTAATCATGATTCACACACATAAGTTTTTAAATGAAGTCTTAGAAGTGTTTAAGAGAGTTGTAGCAATGCTAAATATTAAAATAATGGGTCTTTAAGTATCTGATAAACATTATCGGGACAGTTGATACAACAGTTTTCCAACCGTAGGGCTTGTTCACGAGTCAGGGTGCTACATTTCGTGAACCGATTTCTCCAACCCTACTAGACCACCTGACTCATTTAACCACGATTCGTGAACCGGTTTCGCCAACTTCTAGCCAATTTATTCAACTTATAAAATTCAGTTCACTACGGTTCGCCAACCAGGTTCATGATTTGTTCCCAACTGAACTTGCATTTGCGAAATGGTTCGCTAACCTACCCTGAGTAAAAATTCTTGTAAGTTCATATTTATCTCTTATGATGTTTGGAACATTCCAAAGTAATATAATCATTTATATGGGCAATTTTCAATTGATACACAAA
The DNA here is from genome assembly GCA_023529315.1 of Papaver bracteatum. Classification (NCBI taxonomy): domain Eukaryota; kingdom Viridiplantae; phylum Streptophyta; class Magnoliopsida; order Ranunculales; family Papaveraceae; genus Papaver; species Papaver bracteatum. The sequence goes on along the minus strand of JAJJWX010005377.1, from coordinate 498,113 downwards.
TTAATTCATAGAGCTAATATTGTTAAAGACCTTTGAACATCTAATCACTAAATCATATTTCGAGATTTTTTACATGACAAGCTTGACTCGAAACATCTTCTTTGTAAATATACTATAAGTCATACTACACAGTCTTAATAAATAGAATGATGGTATAGTGAGTGAAATAGAATGGTTCAGTCTTCACATACCTGATATAGAAGTTCTCCAAATTCTTTCGTCGATCTTCAGTCTTCAAGTGTGATCTCTGATACTCAACTACAATTCTAACCTATCTTAAACTTGACTTAGTAGACTAGAAATCAAGATATAGTTTTGATCACCTAACATTGACGACAAGCTTGATATATGAAAACTTGTGGGTTCAACCGAGCAATGCTCTAACACACATTACTACATATTATAAATGTTAGAGCATAGCTCGGTTGAACCCACCAAGCGTTGGTATGTCAAGTTTGGTTGTCATATTTTAGTGAATCAAAACTCATTTAAAGAGTCGCTTGATTATATACTAGAGTCAACTTCGTATAGGTTAGCTTGAATGTATTAGGATATGAGACTTACAAGTATTACATGAAGACTTGAAGAATGTGAAGAAGTATGGAGCTACAACGACAATATCATCCTTTCTCTTGAGGTTAGTAATATTTGACTTGAACTGTTTCATTTCCTAACAAGTCGTGCATATTGAAAACATAACTGCGAAGCTGTGTATGATACTATAGTTAGACATAGTATTAAGGAATACAATACGAGGTTTATTGCTTAACCATTAAACTTTGTATATAATACATCGACATGATTATATGAATCCTATTGTGATTATGTATGGGTATGAGTGAAGATTTCATCCTAGGAAACAATGTTTTACATTTTTTTAAAGGAACTAAGTTCATAAACTTGTTTTGTGAATCGAAAGGGAAATCTCTAGGCTTATTAATATTGTTATTCATTGCAAATCTATTTTGAATTACCAATATGTGTGTTTAGTATAACCGCTCATAAACTTGTTTATGTATCTTGGTAAAACTATTTACAAGGGCTGACTTATGTATTGGTATGACTTTTATTAGTGAAACCGATCTTAAGTAATCACTCAAGATGGTATGATCGATGCCTTGTCAATATCAACTTTTATCTAGTCATTGGGGAACCGATCCTATTAAGAGGTGCAAAAAAATTACAAGAGGGCAATCGATCCTTGTAAGAGATGCAACACGGTTTTAGTAGATGGGGGAACCGATCCTATGAACATGTGCAACAAGTTTGTAGTTTTGGGGGAATCGATCCTATGGACATGTTCAACCGAATACAGTAGTTACCATAAGTTGTGGGGAACCGATCCTAGTACCTAGTCAACTGAATTTTGGTAACTAGCGTGACTATGCACAGTACTCACATGGTGGTAGAACCGAAACTTGTTTTGGTAGAACCATCAAACCCATGATTGGTGATTTGATAGGATAATCAATTACATAGTTCTTGGAAGTCAAACCCAATTCTAAATTCATTTGGAAGTGTGGGAAATCGTTTCCAAGATTGTAAGTATGAAAAAAGACTTGCAAAGTAAAGATGTCGACATACTTTGAACATGTGCGGTAACTCTTATCATTAATTGTTCAACGATATTTATTAATAGCTAAAGGAGAATCCCAAGATCAAAATAAATTGAGAATCTTTTATTTAAGGTTTCTTAGTTTTTATATGCTATTTCTTTTCCAGCAAATAAATGCATATCATTAGAAAATAATAATTAGTAATTTGCATTTACTGATTATATATTTTTCTATTAGGATTTCGGTCAGTATTTGGACAGTGTATTTCCAGGAATTATGAAAATCGATTTTGTGTTTGTTGCATATCTTTGAGAATATTCGGTTTTGGTAATTCCTTGGTGTCCAAACTTCCTCGTCTATAAATATTGAAGTTTTCATTTCAAGCAAACTAATCCTCAGATCCAGCAAAACTACCTAGTTGTGTTGTTACTGGTGGAGCCGCCTATTCGGAGAGGAATGTAACCTAGTTAGGAGAAATCTCTTACGGCCGCTCAGTTTAAAGAATTCTTTGGGATTGAGAAGCTCTATTAGTACCGTTGGTGGGAAACTAGATAATTGTGGTTTATTATTAGTTTTTAATTGATTTGATTGACTAACGGTTGTTGAACTTTGATTGCGCCTAGTTTGTTTATGCTTGAGAATCTTCACTTTTGATATAAGATTCACTCAAAATACATCAAAGTTTCGACGGGGATCTTTAGATTGTTTATAGATTTAAAGACGTCTTGTGATAATCCAACGTTAACAGACTCCATTCTGTGTGTGATCGATCACAAGAGATTCAAGTTGATTGTGTGCAAGTGTTGATTGAAGATTAAAGAATATTTTAAGACAAGAAGACTTTTTGGGTTCATAATCTTTGGTGTGCACAATACTTGTTTCGGTTAGAAAGGGATCCAACTATAATCGGTTTATCTTTGTGATAGATTGGATTGATTAGTTTAGTAGATCAGAATCAATACACTTCTTTGTAATTAATAGTATTGATTGCATAGTCTAACAATTACTTCGGTAGTTGTTGAGAGAATTATTTAATGGCCCAACAAAGGAGTTTATTGTCTAAACGGAAGAGCCTTTGTCAAACTCATATCACGTTGTTTGAAAAGAGTTGTTACCGAATAGATTTTTTGTTCCTTTACTGTTTGGAATACGAACCAAAGGAATTGTTATAAGTACGTAACTTATTACAAGTTGGAGGCGAGGAATACTGAGGGAACTAGGTGAAATATAGGTTTAGTTGCTTTGTATCAACTATACGAAGTTGGTTTGATTTTGTATAGCGGCTTAATTATGAGAGTATTCAATTCTGGACTAGGTCCCGGGGTTTTTCTGTATTTGTGGCTTCCTCATTAACAAAATCTTGCTGTGTCTTTTACTTTTCTATTTCCGTAATTATAATTGTATTATTATAATTAGAAGTAAAATACACAAACGTTAATTCCTATTTTACTTGATAGACAATCACTAGTGTTTGGTTAAGTCCGAACCTATTATCAAGTAAACATACTTCGTTGTTGTATTGTCTCGATCTTGAATCCATAGACGATCACACGAAGTGTGAACCAATTAGTTGTATTGTCTCGACTCAGTCCATAGACAATCAATTTCGGAAAAGGAATTATAGGTGGAAAAGTTTTAGATTGAGGTATATTTGTGTACCCTCATCTTTTCAATTGGTATCAGAGCAGGCAAACACGAAAAAGATCTAACAATCTATTTTTGGTGCGATCCAACCTATAAGAATGAATCTAATGAATGATTCAGTTAACGTATGTCAAGATAATGAGAATAATATCTCAGCTAAGGTCAATGGAAATTGGTCTCGTAAGTATTTTCGAAGATCAAAGTAAAAGTCTATGACTAATAACTTGATTGCGAATCAGGTTCCTGATCAGAAAAGAATGAATCTGAAACTCAATAAACATGTTTTGGATCAGAGTTCTATCTCTAATGAAAAATCTTCTGGTTCCAAGTGTGAAAATAGATTAAATTCACTTGCCTGCCCAAGTTCTGAATTTCAAAAAATGTTGGAAAGATTTTTCAAACATGTTGAAAACTTTTCAGAAAAGGGAAAAACCATTGAAAGTCTAGACGATGTCGTAGAACTTATTGTTCAAATGAATGTAAGAATTTGTGAAGGAAAGCGAGATACACTCCTTCTTCAAAATAATGTGATAGATTATCAGGAACAAAAATTGTCTTTATGTAACAAAGTTCATCAGCAGACTACAGAGTGTGAAATTCTTACTCATTCGCTGGAGCATTCAAAAATAAGAAATAAAATCCTTACTGAATATCTTCTTACTGAGACGTGTCGAAAGGTATATCCAGACAATTGTTTAGAAAAAAAATTTCAACAAGGAATGGATACCTTAATAGGACATATAAGATGTCTTGAACTAAAAATATCAGCACTCTATCGTATGGCAGATCTAGACCACACGGGGTCAAGTTCAAAGAACATTCCATCCTGAGCATAGGATATAATTGAAGATATTGCATCTTGCAATATTTCTAATGAATAGGATGGGTTCAAAACCCACACAACGGATCATGATAATGTACCTATAATTAGGAAGGAAGAAATTCCTCAAAAGGTGTTTAGTGAGGAGGATCCTCACCCCAACGCTTAACTGTGTTGGAATGTTCATCCTTACAATGCCTAATATTCTGATATAAGGAAGCACACATATCAGGGTTATTTGTATCCTGTCAATAATATCTTATTCAACATAGAGAGTTTACACAATCTACATATAGATACAATTTTTTGGCTCTATGTGTAGAAAATTTGTATTGCAAACAACTTGTGTAAAACAAGATAAGTTTCCGAGCTAAATGTATCTCTTGATACTGATCTAGAAAGATAATTTCTTTTCGAAGAAAGTTATGAATCTGTAACACATTAGATGCGAAAATCCTTTCAAATCTTGTCAGAATTATTTATTTAAGGCTGATATCTCTGTTTGGTATGTGTTAAAGGTATTTCAAGTATATGTACTCAACATGTCTGAGAAACTATGCTAAAGGATGTATTCTCAAACCAGATCTCAAGCAAATTTTCTGAAATCCTTGAGTGGAATGACTTCTAAGAAAACTGTTCATCTTGATGATACCTTCAAGAAATCTGGTTGTGAAGATATAGAAAATGAAAAGGAAGATGTGACTCATCTCCTTGTCCAAAACAGTTTGGATGCTAAGATTGATATTATCAATCTCTGACAAGTCCTCCTCAGTACCATCGATATTCATCATAGACAGGCAGCACTACTACGAACTGTTATCAGTAACCAAAGAAAGCTGATTAAACTTGGAATCAGTTATAGGGAGTATGCTCGGAATATTAATCGAAAGGTTAATGCTTTAGCCTGTGAACATAATCAAGGTATTGTGTGTAGAATTCGAGATATCAATCGATATGTTATTGATGAAGATCCTGAAAAATTTGAGGAAATTGAAGATGATCTTTGAGAAAATATGTTGAAAAGGATAATAAACATTAGTTTTTGAATTATTTCAATAAAATCTATTATGAATAAAACTATCTCATTATTATGAATAAAAATATTATTCTATAATTTTTCTTGTGATAGTTTTTTGTTACATAGCCTGTGTTTGAATACTTTATTTTATTGTTATGTATGTTTATGAGATGTTTGATTTTGATTTTATTACCTTGATATTCAATCTCATAATGTGTGAACCCTTATGGTTTGGGTGACTTTTTGAGTTAGCGGGATTAAGTTCTAGCCCATGTTGGTAGGCTTTGAATATGTTGAGGGTTCTGGTAGAGACAATATGTGAAAAAGTCACACAATATGTTGAATCTTTTGGTTTAGCATAAATGCATATGTGTTTTGAGGTTTCAACTTTTGCATCGCAATAGTTAAAATCGGTTTTCAACCTTTCTCTGGTAAAGGTTGCTCTTTGTTGTTGTTCTTTTGTTTTGGCGGGAGGATGACAACTTCAATGGGGGATCGTTTTAAGTGAACTTGCGCTTAATGACATATCTTAAGGGGAGAAGAGGATGCGGAATTTGAGGTAAAAATCTTGTTAGTTAATTGTTTTCCTGTTTAAGAAAAGCATGATTTTATTTCATATCCTTATTGCTTTTGCTTAACAAAATTTCGGTGCAATTGATATTGATTCCATTATTTGTGTACGAATGTTTATGATTCAATTGTTTCTGGTTAATAAAAATTATTGTTATCTTTCGTTATTGTTTTGTAATAATTGTTTAGGCTTACAAAATTTCGGTGCAATTGCAGCGCTATAATGTCTATGTTTGTTTCAATTGCTTCTGGTTAAGATAAATAATTATGCAAGTTGATTTATTTTGTTTGTATGTATTGTTTATATCTTAAGAAAAGTGTTTCGGGATCATTTGTTTAGTCCAAGTGATTTCCGGATAAGAGAAACTAAGTTTTTCGGATCTTAGTTAGACTTATCAAATGTTGAGGCTTCGGTTATTCTAGTCTAACCGAATGCCTTAACAAGAATTACTAGTTAACTAACCTAGTATTTGTCTTGTTTAAAAGTGAAAGGTATAAGTTATTTTGAGAATAATTAGAGCCTGATGAGAAAAATAAAGTTAATTTTGATCTTTATTTTGGTCTTATCGAACAAATACAATCGGTTTAGCAAAAGAACTAAGGTGCTTAGTCGATTTTTGATGTGCTAAACTATTAGGGAAAATTGCTTCGGTCAATTGTTTCCCAGATAACATGTTAAAACCAAATTACCTGTAGTTTCGGTTTTGATATTGGTTATCTAAAATGGTATGTAAAACCCTCGTGCTCAACTCTTATAGGTTTGCAATTTATCTTCGTGAGATTTGTAAGATCCTTTCGGTTTGTCCTTTGTTTTTTCGTTTCTTTGTCATTTTGTGACAAAAAGGGGGAGAAATATAGGGAGTAAACAAGTGATATTGACTTTTTGTGAGTAGTTATCACTAAGGTAAAGGACATTTGTGCTAAAACGTTTATTCTAACGAATAGAGTGAAAGCATAGACTAAGGGGGAGTCACATACCATATGATATGTAGTTATGAGGAACTACATGAAAATAACAAAGACGTACAGTTTGAACATTTACATATCTTACCTTTAGGGGGAGTATTAGCTTTGTTATTATAATGTCAGCAACGATATTTAAGGATTGAATTTAATGCAGGTTTTGTGATGTTGAACTTGGAATCAAGCGTATGTGTATAATGAATTTTTATAATTTGTTTACAAAATTGACAAAGGGGGAGATTCTTAGAGCATAGATCGGTTGAACCCACCAAGCATTGGTATGTCAAGTTTGGTTGTCATATTTTAGTGAATCAAAACTCATTTAAAGAGTCGCTAGATTATATACTAGAGTCAACTTCGTATAGGTTAGATTGAAAGTATTAGAATATGAGACTTACAAGTATTACAAGAAGACTTGCAGAATGTGAAGAAGTATGGAGCTACAACAACAACATCATCCTTCCCCTTGAGGTTAGTAATATTTGACTTGAACTGTTTCATTCCCTAACATATCTTTCAAGTCGTTCATATTGAAAACATAACTGCGAAGCTGTGTATGATACTCTAGTTAGACATAGTATTAAGGAATACAATACTATGTTTATTGCTTAACCATTAAACTTTGTATACAAGACATCGACATGATCATATGAATGCTATTGTGATTATGTATGGGTATGAGTGAATATTTCATCCTAGGAAACAATGTTTTACATTCATTTAAAGGAAGTAATTTCATAAAATTGTTTTGTGAATCAAAAGGGAAATCGCTAGGCTTATTGATATTGTTATTCATTGCAAATCTATTTTGACTTACTAATATGTGTGTTTAGTATAACCACTCATAAACTTGTTTATGTATCTTGGTAAAACTATTCACAAGGCATGACTTATGTATTGGTATGACTTTTATTAGTGAAACTAATCTTAATTAATCACTCAAGATGGTATGATCGATGCCTTGTAAATAGAAACTTTTATCTAGTCATTAGGGAACCGATCCTAGTAAGAGGTGCAACAAATTTACAAGAGGGGAATCGATCCTTGTAAGAGGTGCAACACGTTTTTAATATATGGGGGAACCGATCCTATGGACGTGTGCAACCGAATACAGGTAGTTACCATAAGTTATGGGGAACCGATCCTAGTACCTAGTCAACCAAATTTTGGTAACTAGCGTGACTATGCACAGTACTCACATGGTGGTAGAACCGATTTTTTTTTTGGTAGAACCATGAAACCCATGATTAGTGATTTGATAGGATAATTAATCACATAGTTCTTGGAAGTCAGATGAACCAATTCTAAATTCGTTTGGAAGTGTGGCAAATCATTTCCAATATTATAAGTATGAAAAAGGACTTTCAAAGTAAAGATGTCGACATACTTTAAACATGTGCAGTAACTCTTATCATTAATTGTTCAAAGATATTCCTTAATAGCTAAAGGAGAATCCCATGATCGAAATAAATTGAGAATCTTTTATTTAAGGTTTCTTAGTTTTTATATGCTATTTATTCTCCAGCAAATAAATGCATATCTTTAGAAAATAATAATTAGTAATATGCATTTATTGATTATAGATTTTTCTATTGGGATTTAGGTCAATATTTGGACAGTGCATTTCCAAGAATTATGAAAACCGATTTTGTGTTTATTGCATATATTTGAGAATATTCGTTTTTGGAAATTCCTTGGTGTCCAAACTTCCTTGTCTATAAATATTGAAGTTTGCATTTTGAGAAAACTAATCCTCAGATCCAGCAAAATTACCTAGTTGTGTTGTTACTGGTGGAGGAGCCTATTCGGAGAGGAAAGTAACCTAATTAAGCGAAATCTCTTACGGCCGCTCAGTTTAAATACTTCTTTGGGATTGAGAAGCTCTATTAGTACCGTTGGTGGGAAACTAGATAATTACGGTTTATTATTAGTTTTCGATTGATTTTATTGACTAGCGGTTGTTGAACTTTGATTGCACCTAGTTTGTTTATGCTTGAGAATCTTCTTTTCTTATATAAGATTCACTCAAAAAGAGGGGGTCTAACAACCACATCCAATAATTCGTTCGGCGATCTGTATGGACTAACTCCAATATAATTCCACGAGAATCAACTAGACAGTCAGACTCAATCAAGTAAATATATCCAAGAGTTATATCTTTGTTTCCCAATGTAATTAGAAAATCAAACAGATAGAAATCCGTGAGCCTGATTGATATGAGAAATAACATGAACGGTACCAAAAACCAATGTTCAAGTATCAATCAATTTCAATCAACAACCAAAGGTTGGATTTACCAATTTGATTGAAATACACACAACCTATGATTTTTTAATTATATAAAAAAATATAATGTGGAAAAGAAATAACACAGACACCAGAAGTTTTGTTAACGAGGAAACCACAAATGCAGAAAAACCACGGGACCTAGTCCATATTTGAACACCATATTGTATTAAGCCGCTATAGACACTAGACTACTACAAGTTAACTTTGGGCTGGAATGTAGTTGAGCCCTAACCAAGTCTCACATCGATTAAGGTACAGTCGCGTTCCTCATATCTCTGAATCCAAGCAGGATTCTACGCACTTGATTCCCTTAGCTGAGCTCACCCACAACTAAAAGTTTCTACGACCAAAAGTCGAAGACTTTATAAACAAATCTATCTCCCACAGAAAAGTCCATTCTGATAGATAAATCTGTCTCCCATAGAATACGTACGAAGTTTTTATTTCATATTTTGATAAATCAAGGTGAACAAGAACCAATTGATAATCCGGTCTCATATTCCCAAAGAACATCATAGAAATATCAATCACCTCACAATAACTTAATTATATGGTAGTAGAACAAGTTATTGTCGAATCACAAAGAATGAGACGAAGAGCTTTGTGATTAATTTTTATATCTTACCTATCGGAGATAAATCTCGGGAAAATATTAGAGAAGATAGTACTCAATACAATAGAACAAGTAAGATCAGAACACGCAATTACAGAGAAAATAGTTGGGTGTGGCTTCATAATCCCAATGAAGTCTTTAAGTCGTTAACCTATAATAATGGTTTTAGTCGCAACTAGTATCACACATGAGGTGTGGGGATTAGATTTTCCAGTTGCTAGAGTTCTCCATTATGTAGTCTTCAATCGATGAACGTCGTGAAGTCTAAAGATCAAATACACATTCTATCCTAATACGAGACAAATCTATAAGTAGACTAGAAATCAAGACTTATAGCTTTGATCACTTAAAATTGACAAACAAAATTGAGATAGCAATGCTTGCGAGTTCGACCGAGAAGTGCTCTAACAGCTCTTTTATCTTCTCAATTGACACACGCACTCCATCCTCTATGCATCCAGTAATTTTCTAGAGAAAAACGTGAACCTATTTACCTGTTCTTATACATAACATCAAACTGTTATTACCTAAAATATTGAGCCGTAATATTAAACGAAAAAAACATAACAATACGCACCAGTCTTTCATAACCACTTGGTTTATCTTTGATGATACAATTATAAACGGCCGCCACCAAGGTAGTCTTTGTTTTGAGTTCATGGATTACAAAAAGAATAGAATGCTCTTGGTATCATTCCTTAAAGCTTGGAGAAACTTCAAAACCTTGGTTCACAAGTTTCACAATATTAACCAAATGGCACATCCTGGTATTTTTAATGTTTAACGGATGGTTTATCAGAGTAAACTACCGTGAAAGAGTCATTATTAGATACACAATGTTCCACCTCCAATTTGAACATGCCCCGGATATGCTACCATGGTATTTCTTGTACATAACCATATTGTCGCATCACCCTTGAGCCATTGTACATCACATATCCTGTAGGGTGCCACAATGGTCCATAATAACGCGACAACTCGGACCGACCCGTTATATGTCCACTAAATCATACCTCTGAGGCCTTCATTGAGTCCAATTTCTACCTCAAACGAATCAATTGCTGCTCCTTTGTCCTAAAACTGTTGTTATCGAACTTGTGCTTTGTTCCTCTGGTGATCCTTTCTCCTAATCAGTGTTCTCTATGGCCAATTTCTGTGTAGGGTAGTGGTCATAGATCTATGTCTATATAGATATCAAACAAATTATTACAAATTGATAATTAAATTAGAAAATAAACATAACGATCAACGGATTAATAGAGTTAAGAAAATACCTGGAATAGACTCGCGTTCCCAGAAATTTGTCTAATTTTGAGCCTCGATACCTTTCTCAACTCTTTCATCAAGAATACATGGCATGCCATGCCATAAGAGTACTTACGGACTCTATTGAGAGGATGCAATAGTTTTAAAAGGTTAGCGTCAACCCAGTTACCACTAGAAATGGGAAAAATGACACATCCAAATAAACATAGGAGATTTGCAGTGGAAGCGGCATCCACTTCGGCATCAGTTAACGTTCCTTTCTTTTATTTCTCCAAGGTTCCTTTGAACATTTTCATCAACTGACCAATGTTGAATTGTCTATCTCTGTAAGCAGCGCACCTCTTGAACTCATTTTATGATGTTGTTTTACCCCAACTAAAACACGTACGAGTATAATCATAAAATTATTCTCAAATTAACTACTTTGTGTAATTATACTTCACAATCGTGCCATGGTCAGTGAGACTAAGAATCTGGACAACATCATATGGGTTTATCGTTATCTCCCTAAACGACATATGGAAGGTATCCGTCTCAGAATACATTTTCTCCACGAATGCTGATATCGCCACCCGGTCATGTTCCAACATTGAATTCTCGGTAGATAACCCTGAGTTCTTAATAATTTCCTTGAACTTTTCACATTTACCGTCTTAAGGCAAATCCTTCATTTTTGTTGGTGCGGTTATGGGTTTGGGTAGACGAACCGCATCAGAATGATCCTATTAAACACACGACACATTACAAAATAATCAGAATAACTTTTAAAACTATTACGAATAAAAAAACAATACGTTAATAAAAAAAAGTATGATTATTACCTCGGTTTCATAGAATTTTATGTCCCATGAATCTTTGTATCCAAATAACAATGCTCCTCCATATCTCGGTAGCCCAGGGTTTCGCCATCTTTAATACCCTTCATCTTCAAATAGGAGGGGACAAGGTGTCTTGCTTTCTTCTTGATCGGCTTCTTTGAACCTTCTCCTTGTGTACCACTTGGTTGTCCTTTTTCTTGGTTTCTAGCTTATGGAGCAGTTGATTCAATTTCTCTTATAGAACTTGGCGGTAAACTTGATTGGATCGGTACTTCATGAGTTCCATCTTTGCTTGAATTTCCTTTATGACTCCTTTCTCTTTGTGCACTAGCTATTACTTTCTTACCCCCTTCGCGACGGGGCCCTAAGACAACTGTATCTTGGGCTTTCTTACCTCGCTTATCACTAAATAACTAAATAAAGAATAATTGGTTCGTAAGAATCTGTTTACTAATTACATGATCAGGATACAAAGCACACAAACAACATCCAATTGTAAACAGTTGGGACACAAATTAATAAAATAACAAACGGCTATTCATAATCGGTAGCACGGGTTCAAGATTATCTACTGATTATGCATCAATTTTGGAACAAAAACTCCAACATTATGAAGATACACATAATCGGTAGTTGAATAAACAAACAAATAAACGATTATAAGACAATTGGAAGTTAAACTAAAAACATTTTTTATCGACTATGCTGCATTTTTTGGTACAGTAAGATTCTAAGATGTTAAGGCAAATATAATCGGAAGACAATAATCATACATATCTACTAATTATAAATGTCGCACAAAACTTTTTTAATATAAAAATACTATAATCGGGAGCTTAATACTACAACTAATCTCCCGATTATATCGAATATATGTTTCTCTTATTTTTCTAATCCTCTATTATATTCGGAAGGAAAACAAAACTGCCGATTATGTCCATTTTAGGGATCAGTGAGGAATAACCCGTTATCATCGGAAGTTAACTATGAAATATATCACCAGATTATGGTCAAAGTTCTTGAGAAATGAAGAACACGAGCATAATCAGGAGATTAAAACTTTAACTAAAATCCCGATTCTAAGAAAGTAACTGAAAACCCTAGATTTTTTTTCATCGATTCATCAAATTAAAGCAATAGAAACCCAAACAATTATGGTAGAATCTTACCTGATTGGGGTCATTTGAAGTTCACGGATAATTTGATTATCAGAATCACCAGCAGAACCTATATCAACGACTTCATCTTCTTCGCGTTATTCGCTTTCTTCATTATTTCCAGCAACAATCTCTTTGTTTTTTTATCTTTCTCCTGCTTTTGGATCAGTTTTTTGACGGCATACGTTTTTCACTCGAGCTCGATGAGATTCTTTAGTGATAGTCACCGTTTTATAGAAGAATTGATGATGACTTAATTCAACGATTAATAACGACGACGAATTAAATTCGAGTTGAACGGTGATTTTTTTTCCCTCTCCCACAATCGGTAGAGAGGATGAAGAAGAGAAGAGGAATAGATAAAAGTCAAATGAAATGATACTACCTCCGTCTCACTATTAGTTGACCTAGTATAATTTAAAAATGATTTATCTCTCAAATTATACCACGGATATTCGTAAATTTTATATCATTGAAAAGCATTTCAAAACACATACATAACTAATATAAACATGAGTATCAAATGATATAAACTCAACTATTAATGAGACAAAATCTAAAAACAAATAGGTCAACTAATAATGGGACAAAAGGAGTATTAGATTATGTTTTGGTTGGTTTTATTAGTGAAAGGGTATATAGGTAAACTTTACATACCTTTAGGGTATCCCATAACCACTGCCCTTAGATAGGTAAAAATAAATCGCTCCTAAAAATTCCAGGTTTTAAATCCTTGCTTGATTGGGGTATACCCAGATTAATTGGGGTATACCCAATAAGACAAAATAGGGTGATTTTACTTCAATACCATTGAACTAATTAACTTAAAATTAAACCCTAAAATTAAAAATTAAAAAACTCTTAATCTTCCATAATCTCTCTTCTCTAATCTTTCTGCTCTTCCCCTTCATCTTCTTCCATTTCTTACATCAAACGAAAATCTTGAAATTTGATTTTCCAAAAAAATCGTTGATTCTACCGGCGAAAAGAAGACTATAAATGATGTTTAAACTCAAACCCATCATTGTGTTGTGTGATTTGATTGTTATATTAGGTTAGAAATTGAAAATTATGATTTCTATGTTTTTGGCCGGCAAGGTCGTAACGACTTTTCATAACAGCCATGGCGACGACTGTAAATTCTTTCAACAGCCGGAAGGGTATTTTTTGAATACCTTGCCGGCCAAATACAGTCGGCGGGGTATTTTCAAAATACCTTTCCGTCTAAAAAATAATCGGAAGGGTATTTCTAAAATACCTTGCCGACCAATATTTTTTCAACAGCCGGCGGGGTATTTTTTGAATACCTTGCCGGCTAATAAATTTTTTTTGTCGTCTCCTGTGTGTCCAAAAAAAAAGTCGAAAAAGTCGACAAATGAAGATCATGCCGGCCAAAGTTTGGCCGTCATGATCTTCATTCGTCGACCTTGCCGACCTTTTATACTTTCAGAACTGAAAGTGTTGATTTTTGATCTAATTTTGAGTATGATTTCATACAACTGCTTTGCAATCCCCTTTTTAGAAGTGTTTGGGTTGTGTGCTTTCATTTTCGTTGCAAAAGATTTTCTCAAAACAATTTTTTTTCATAAAAATCTTCCCAAATAAGTTCAATCAAAAACAAAATTTCAATTCATAAGTTTTAATCCACTCAATAAATCAATCTAAACTCAATTAATTAAGCTAATCAATTTTTTTAGTGTTAATTAAACAAGGGTATATTAGCCATTTAGAAAAATATATTGCTAAGGGGTGGTTTCTTTTACTTCAAAATGACCCTATTTTGTCTTAGGGGTATACCCTAGTCAAGCTAGGTTTTAAATATCAAATGTTTTCTTTTTCTTTTTATTTTTTTTGAATCAGTCGGATAGCTTCTAGCCGAGTTCAAATTGTTTTTCAAAACGAACAATGTTCGCTGAATGGGTTCCTCAGAAATGAAGAACATTTTATTAGACGCTGCGAGTTGAATTTAAAGTAACAACTAAACCGAATCTTGTCATGTTCTTCTTTTCAGACAAACATCTTTAAGATTTGTGAACACGTAAATTACAATGGTATCTGCGTGTTCACAAACAATGTTCGCACATACTGAAATTCATAGATTAAATATAACGTGTGTGTTAGCGCAGTGACTATACCGATTCATCGACTCTGAGTCTTTGGACTCGTCCTTGTCTTATCGCATAGTTATTACTAACAATGTATAATAGTACGAATGGTAATCCGCGGATTGATACAAAGGAAATCTCGGATTAAACGGAACATAAAGTGCGGAATGTAAAGTACATAATATAAATGCGGAAGGAAAAGTGCATGATGTAAGTGCGTAATGTAAATGAGACAAGTAATTACGTGGTTCAGCACTGAGGCCTACATCCACGGGGTAAAAGAGGTGTTTCATTAAGTGTAAATTGGTTACAAGAGTATTTAAAGGACTTTGGGTGTGCTAACTTAGTCTGCGGGATTAGGGTACTACTTACTCTTCCTAATTCTCTCTCTCATTTTCCTCTCCAAATCGACCTGCCCCTTTCTCTTAGGGAGGAGGGGTATTTATAGGAGTTCTATTGTGGGGTCCAAGGAATGAGCCATTGAAACCTTATCGTCTTGTGCTTTGTGTCATTACGCGGACCTCTTAGGTTGCTACGGTGTCCCTTCGTTGCTTCCGAAGAGGTAAGGTCTTCTCTTCTGCTGGTTGATTGACACGCGTTTCAGGTGTTTAATGCGGTGGTTGGACGTTCTACACGTGTCAGACCACGGTCTTCTGTTCCTGTCACGTATGTGTCAGCTGGTTGATCCCTGACCGTGGATCCAAGATTACTCTCGATATGGGATAAAGCAGATACAAGGGTGTATTGGGTCCGTCGCAGTGGTGCTTTGTTCCCGCGATCCTTCATTTGTAGCCGTTGGATCTTCTAGATGAGAGGCCCTTCCTGCTAGTGCACGTCTCTTGGTTGTATCTAAGTGGCATCGTTTTTCGATGCCCCTCGTCGTGCGCTCTCCACGTGTTTATCCGAGAACACGTGGCGAGTGGCGGAATTATGTACTTATAATTTTCCCCTTTTCTTCTGACTTTAAGTCATCATTTGAAGTGAGAGGAAAACCGTCACATATTTCCCACTCGCCCAATAACTTCCCCTTGATTTTAGGGCGCGTTTCCCACTAAGCAATAACTTCATGCAATAACTCCCCCTTGGGAGAAGGAACAGTTTCATATTTCTTGGGTATTTAAGGGGGAAGAGAATGTGAAATAAATTTCATTCTCTGTTTAATCTTCTTTTATCCTGAAAATTCTTCCATCTTGTTTGGACGCATTAACTGCTGCTGCTACTGCTCTGTCTTAAAGGCGACCACTTCTGCTATTGTTCCATCTTGAATACGACCCGTCCTTGATCTCATGTGCTTGTTCTTCGCTGTTGTAGGTAAGTGTTTAACTTCTGGTCTTTGTTTCTCTGTTATCTGTTCCTTCTCTGCTGCTGTCTCGTTACCCTTGCGATGAAGAACACATATACAAAGTATATATACTTTCCCCTGTTCTTCATTTGCAAGGGTTACGAGTTTTCGGTTGGAGAGTTCCTTCTCGTTTTATAAGTTAGCTAGGGTTTTCGTATTCCTTCGAATTTTCGATTTTTTGATCTGTATTTGTGGTTCTGCGGAATCTGATATTTGTTTATGTATCCGCGGACATGGTTGAACGTCCGCGGGTCATTACCAAACTCCGCCGCCTAGTCCTCCCCGATCTCCTCCTCGTAGAGACTTGGATATATCTCCGCCTGGAGGTTCTAGGGCTTCGCACGTGGATCTTCGTTCTCAGAGGGCTCCGTCCTCTTCCGGCCATATGCATTCTTCGAGGAGGGGAGACACTCCGAGGGATCCCCCTGGCTCTAGATACGCTGCTACCCGCGCTTCTTCCCGTGCGCGTGACGAGCCCAGGAATACGCAGGGTGTTCCTCGTGACGAAGCTTTGGATGTCCGTCCCCTTCGTTCTTTGGTTCCGCCGGTGTTACAGGAGAATCCTCTTCCTCCTCCTCCGGTGATCCCCTCGAAATGAAAATCTATTAAGGCTAGGTCTTCGAAGGTTGAACCACCTAAAAGTGTGCCTTCGAAAAGGAAGGCCCTGGAAACGAGCCCTTCAAAAGACTTCGTGCAGGATCCTCTTGATGAGGAAGATGTTGCGTTGGTTATTCGAAGCGTCCCGGTTGGGAAGAAAAGAGTTACCTTCAAACATATTGATCTGGAAATGTTTAAGGAGAAACATAAGCTCCAAGCTTTTGACGTCCGCTTCTATGCCCCTGAAGATGACATTACTTATGATCTCATCTCGAGATACCAGTTCGACGAGTTTCACTTGTTGACTACTGTTGGTGCCTTCGAAGCGTGTCTTATGCTGCCTTTGTATAAGTCAGGTGATTCTTTTTACTACGATGCATTGGCTGGTCACGAGGGTTCCTCGACAAATACCCATAGTCGTTCTGTATCCCAGTTGACTGGGAATTATCTCCGGGCCCTGAAGGAGTGCTATCTCCGCAGCAAGGGAGAGACGATGATTACTTGTTATACCCCTGATCCTGCTGAGAGGGAATGGTATACCCATCAGAACTTCAACAATTCTTTCGGGGATTACGTCAATAGCAGGAACCGGAAGCCGTGGAGTGTGAGCCTTTGTAATATTGCTGCCTCCCGCGGCGAGATTCATCTTTTAAACGAGGTTAGCGATGCTGAGTTAAAATATGTTCCTGGTACCGAAGGGTCTGCTAATAAGAAGCTTTTTCCTGCTCGTGAGAGGATAAAGCGCGATCATGATTATGAGTGGCATGCCACCGTTATCGAGGTTGTTGGTCCGTGGGATTGGGGTTGGATTCCAGGTCCCGACGGGTGGCGTCCTACTGTTGGTAGCGTTCCTCGTGAGGTTCCCCCTCTTCGCTATGGAAATTACTTCCCTTGGCAATTGAACTTCGAAGGTATGAATTTTCCATATGACTTCGATGTTGTTTTTTCTGACGACGAGATTTTCGGTGCTGCCCCTTCCTCGAAGAGTGATGCGGGTGTGAAGGTGCGGATCTTTTACTCCTTTAGTTTCTCCTTCTTTCTTTATTCAAAGGATATCTTTGAGTTAAGGAAAGAATGTTGACTTGATTCCCTTATTACTCCGCAGGTGACGAAGAAACGGAGGATCGGTCCCAAGCGCTCTTCTACCGATGTTGTTGATGAGGCGGAGATCCAAGAAGAGGTTACTAGTCCTGCGAATGATGATTTCGAGGAAGACGAAGAGATTTCCGATGGAGAGGAATGTACTGAAACTTCTCCCCCTCTTCGTGAGGAATCTGATATTGGTGGTGCAAAGGATCCTTCCTCTGTCGGGAAGGCTACGGATGTTACCGTGGCTGGTGGTTGTACGTAGGGTTCCCCTGTTAATGCTGGTGTCGAGGGTACTCCCGTTGCTAGTGGTATTGGTGGGGACCCTGTTGGTCCAGAATTTTATTTTGGTCGGGTCCAATCTGCGGGTCCGTCCTTTGATGTGAATGTTACCATGGGTCTTGCAGATGAGTTCTCTCTGCTTTCTCCCAATGATGATTGGGACGTACTGGATACATCTTGTAAAGGGAAAGCTACGGCGTAGACTTCCGCGCCTATTGGGACCTCTGAGAAGGCTCCCTCTGTCGGGGAACCTTCCACTCGGTCCCCTTCGCCGCCTTTGATGCTGGAAGGTGATGATGCTATCCTTGATTGGATGAAGAGAAAAAACTTGATGTTCGTTCCGAACCCTGCACCCGTGGTTTCTGGGGAGAAAGATTCCGACGCCTATACCCGAAAGATGATGCAGTTATCCGCTGAAGATCGAGTCGCGGAGGTATGGGACAGGAATCTGAGGTCACTGGAGGCTACCTTAGTAGTCGACCCTCCAGCCACCGTTGCTGATATGATGGCCATAGCTGATGGTTATCAGTACGGTTATCCCCACCAGCGGATGTTAGAGGTGTGTAGTGTTTTATTTATTTGTATTTTGTGGACACTCTGCGATATTCTGACATGCAACTCTTCGTAGGTGATGCGGAGTGAATACTGCAACCATAATTTGTACCAGTTCTTTAAGGCCAAGTCTCTCAAGTTGGAGGGTAAGCTTCGTCACCGAGAGGAAGAGCTGGCTATGGCAGAGACTGCTATCTCTGCCATAGATAAGGAGATAAGTGAGCTGAGGGATCGTCTTAAGGGGAAAGAGCATCTGGGCAGCGAAGAAGAGAGGCTTCGTTTGGAGCTTTCTATGGTGCGTAGCGAGCTGGAGGACGTTCGGAAAAATGCCTCTTCTTTTTCAGGTTTGTTAATTGCTCATGTTTATCGTTTTATTTTTGGGAATTCTTGTTCCGTCTTGAGTATCCCGCCCTATCTTCAGTGGGTGGAGTCCCTGAGCTGATATGGCTTCGAAATGAGAGAGAGCGGCAGAAGACTCGTATTGCCGAACTAGTGGAACCAATTAAGAGTGAGGCCCATAAGTGGGATGCCAAGGCCGAAGCATGGCGTCTAAAGCATACCCAGATGGTGGGTATGCAAAATAAGTATAACGCGGATCGTCGCCTCTTTGATGGTACTTTAATGTGGAAGCGCGATAATCTTCGCGAAGACCGAGAGATTGTTTCGTCTTTGTTGGCTAAGGCGAATCTCCTGGAAGAAGAGGTACGTCAGGCTCGTTCCTATCAAGATTCCGATGTGCGGGAGTATACTCAGCGTCTTGTCAAAGAAAGAGATGATGCTCGTGCCGAGGCCTCTGCGCTTGGCAAGGCCTTAGTCGCGTCTCGGGCCGACGTAGATCGTCAAGCCGAGTCTGAGAGAAACCTTGAAGTTAGTATGTACATACTTAGTAAAGGAATGGAGAAGCTAAATAACGAAGTCAATCATCTTCGTCATTTGGATTCAATGAAGCAGGTAGAGTTAGACGCTAGTCAATTTACTCTTTCCCTTCTTCAAAAGGATTATAAGAAAATATCCGACGAATATGAATTTCTTGACGATGCTCGGGATGCGGTTGTTAACGAGTATGAAATAGATTCCGCTAGAGTCGAAGGTATATATTTGCTTTGTCGGGTGTGATTTTCATGCTTCGCGGATCTAACCCTTCGTTTTTATTTTTCAGAGCTCGAGGGACAGCTTCTCGCTTTAAATGAAAGATTTAACAAGGCTCAATCTGAGCTAGAGCAGTCTCATGATGCCTTGGTGCAATAGGAGGGCCAGGCCTCGTATTTCAAAGGCTTGGCTTCGACTAATGATCACGCGGCTCAGTTGGCCTCTTTGGAAGTGAACCGTCTGTCTACCTTGTTGTCTCAGGCTGAGATGCGTAACATTGCAATTATGTACAAAGATCGCTGCCAGCTAACCGAGGAGACGAACAAGGTGTTGGCCAAGATAGAGCATGAACTTCTGACCGAGCATGGTCTGGAAAAGCACTATCCTCGTCGTCCTAATCCTTCGGTCCCGACTGGCTCTTCGGGTCCTTCTTCGGGTAGGAGCGTTCCTTCACTACAGAGGGAGAGTCCTACTGGTGGCGCGAAGTCGTCCAAGTAGATTCTTCTTTTTAGTTGTAGAGAGTTGATCCTTGTTGATTATGTAGTTCTTGTCACGTTTGTCAAACTTCTTTTGCTTAATTTGTGTTTCTTTTGCTTATGTTGTCAAGCTTGTAATCAACTTTTCTGGAATGGATCATCGTTTGTTGGTTAGTCTTGTTAATTATCTTGACATTTGTTACCCTGTTGGTTAACCCTCTGCAAGAGCATTCTTCGATGGTGCGTGTTGGTGGAGCGTTCTAGGATGTGGGGGTGTTATTATGTACATGTCCCTACTTTCGTTGTCCCGCTGACCTTATTTTTGAGTATGATGCCAAAGGTATGTACCTTTGTGAATATCATGAGGCCAGCTACCCTGCTGGATAATCCTTGGCCAGAGTATTCCCAGATAGTGGTGGTGGTGCAACGTTCTAGGATATGGGGTGTCACTATGTACATGTCCCTCATTCCGTCGACCCGTTGACCTAACTTTTAGAGTGCGATGCCGAAGGTGTGTACCTTCGTGAACATCTTGAGACCCGTTGCCCCGCTGGCTAATCCTTGATCAGAGGATTCCCAGACGGTGGGGGTCGATGCAGCATTCTAGGATATGGGGTGTCACTATGTACATGTCCCTCATTCCGTCGACCCGCTGACTTAGGATAGTTGGAGATTTTCTTCTACTGGATGTCTTCCCCTTGTATTACCCTGAGCTGATTGTTTTTCACGGATTTCCAAAAAAATTTATTTCATTAATTTACTGGGGCCTGCTATTCCTCGTCCAGAGATAGAAACATATCGACAAGCATCGTCTTCTTCTTTTGGTATTCTTTACGCAGTTGCAAAGCTTCGTTGTGATTTAAGGATGGTATGGCTTGAGATATTTGGCGTTCCATGGATGGCGGAGGACTTCCCCTTTTAGGTTGCGCATGTAGTAGGATCCGTTCTCTGCTACATCTTGTATGACATAAGGTCCTCCCCCATGTAAGTGCCAGCTTGCCCCACTTCTTCTCTCTTTGGTATTGGGGTATGGTTCTCAGCACATACTGTCCTTCCACGAAATTCCTAAGTTTAACCTTTTTATTGTATTCCCTTGCTAATGTTCTTTGGTAATTCTCCATCTTTTGTAGTGATGATTATCTTCTTTCTTCGAGATCGTCGAGTCTTTCCAGCATCATGTCTGTTGAGAGGTTCTTTTCCCACGCTTTTGTCTTTGTGGTTGGCATGATGATTTCTGTGGGGATGATGGCTTCTGCTCCGTAGGTCAGCAAAAAAGGGGATTCCCCTATAGCTGACCTTCGGGTTGTTCAGTATGCCCACAAGACATTGTGCAATTGTTCACACCATCGCCCTTTGTGCTCGTCTAATTGTTTTTTGAGAATAAGAGCGATTGTTTTGTTTGTAGCCTCTGCTTGGCCATTGCTTTGAGGGTATATTGGTGTAGATTTATTTGTTCGGATTTTGAAAGTGTCAAATAGTAGATCGATGTTTTTACCTTGTAATTTTTTACCATTGTCAGAGACAATCTCCGCTGGGATTCCAAACCGGCAAATTATGTTCTGAAAGATGAATGTGAAGACATCTGAGTTGCGTATTCTGTCCAAAGCTTTGGCTTCTACCCATTTACTGAAATAGTCTGTGGCCACTATCAAGAATCTTCTTTTTCCTGATCCTTCGATCAGGGGTCCTACGATGTCTATGCCCCAATCTTAAAAATGGCCAAGGACTATCTACTGAGTTTAGCGTTGTTGCTGGTGCGTGGCCGCTGACATTCTTCGCACCTTTTTGACATCCTTACAACATATCGTATCATTATTGGCCAATAATACCCTTGTGTTTTTGCCTTGTCGGCTAGGGATCTCATCCCACTGTGATTTCCCGCGTCTCCACGATGGATGTCTTTTAGCACTAGGTGTCCTTCTGATCTGGATAAGCATCGTAATAAAGGTCCGAGGAAAGATTTTTTGTATAAAATCTCTCCCATTAAATCGTACCTTCCTGCTTTTGACTGAATCTTCCTAGCCTGTTTTAGGTCTCTGGGTAAAATTCCTCTTTCTAGAAATTGGTGGATACCCAATCTCCAGTCTTCTTCTCTGCTGAAGTCCTCGTCTTCATCTGCTCTTGTCATGATGTCATCTTCTTGGAAATCGTCTGTGATGTTTTCTCCTACATCATTGTATGTCATGTCTCTCTCCGCATTATGTTTCCTGCTTGCCGCGCAGAGTTCTCGCGGAGGGATTGATGACTCGTAAACTCTGGTGATTTTGATTGCTTCGATATCTTTGTTTTTCAACATAGATGAGATGTATGCCAAAGCATCCGCATGCCTGAGCTATTTTCTGCTTAAGTGTCGGAATATGATGTTTGGTATTTGATGTGCCAGTGTCTGGACTAACGTCATGTATGCCGACAAGGTCTCGTCATACACATTATACTCTATCTCTATTTGCCTGATGACCAGTTGTGAGTCACTGGTTAAGAGTACATTTGGTATCCCCATTTCTATTATCAAACGCAGAGCATGTACCATAGCTTCGTACTCGACGATATTGTTGGTGTGTTCTTTGAACTCTAGCCTGAATGCATGGATGATTCGATCTCCCGTGGGGGTAGTGATTACGATACCTATGCCCGCTCCTTATTTGTTCCTCGAGCCATCAACAAAGATTTCCCATTGTCTTGGGTTTGCCGGCTCGAGGACATCGACGGGATCTTTGCTTCTGTTGCCCTTTGGTAATCCCGGTGTATTGAGCCCTTAAATGTGGATTTCTTCATCGTTCTCCAGTGGTAGGTCGGCAAGGAAGTCTGCTAAAACTTGGGACTTCTGGGAATGTTGGAGCTCGTGTATGATGTTGTACTGGTCGAGATGAGTATTCCATTTTGCAATTCTCCCCGTCTTTCCTGAACTTTTGAGGATTGCTTCTAGCGGGGCTTTGCAGGGGACGCGGATGTAGTGTGTTAGGAAGTAGGTCCTTAGGTTTTTGGTAGCCCACACTAATTCCAAGATGAGTTGTTCGATTTTTGTGTAGTTTCTTTCCGCCGTGTTGAGAGTTTTGCTGACGTAGTAGATGGGCTGCTCTATCTTCGTGTTGGTTTTTACCAACACCGCGCTGACTGCATTCTCTGTTGCTGCTATGTATATGGACAGAACTTCCTCGGGGTCTGGCTTTTGCAAGATGGGTATCCCCGCAAGGTAGTCTTTTATTTCTTTGAATGATTCTTCGCATTCCGCCGTCCATTCAAATTTGGTCCCTTTTTTAAGGATGTTGAAGAAAAGCTTACATTTGTCTGAGGACCTGGATATGAACCTTCTTAGTGCTGCTAGGGAACCGTTGAGCCTTTGGACTTCTTTCAGGATTCTTGGAGAGGGCATTTCTATTATAGCCTGTATCTTGGCAGGGTCTACTTCAATTCCTCGTTTTGTTACCAAATACCCAAGGAATTTCCCCGAGGTAACACCGAATGTGCATTTTTCCGGGTTTACTTTCATGTTATGTTTCCTCATTTCCCGAAAGATATCTTTTAGATATTGATGATGATCTTTTCGAAGCTTACTCTTGACCAGCATATCGTCCACGTAGACTTCCAAGGTATTTTCGATCCATGGCTTAAAAATAACGTCAACCATCCTCTGGTATGTTGCCCCTGCGTTTCGAAGTCCGAAGGGCATGCTTACGTAGAAGTATAGTCCATGCGGTGTGTAGAATGCTGTGTGTTGTTGGTCTTCTTCTGATAAGAACACCTGGTTGTAAACGGAGTATCCGTCCATAAAGGACATCTCTTCGTACCCTTCGACTGCTTCGACCAGTTGGTCGATGCTTGGCAAAGGATAGCTGTCCTTGGGACAAGCTTTGTTGAGGTTGGTGAAATCTATGCATATCCTCACTCCACCATTCTTTTTAGGTACGATGACCATGTTGGAGACCCGTGTTGGGTATTTGACCTCCTTAATAAATCCGGCTTCTAGTAATTTACAAAGTTCCGTCTCGACGGCTTTGTGGTATTCTGAGGCCACTTTTCGCACTTTTTGCCTGAAAGGCGGTGTGCCCTATTTTATGCGAAGTTCATGCTGGATTATTTTAGGGTCAATTCCGGGCATGTACCCTAGTTTCCATGCGAAGATATCCGCGTGCTCCGTGAGCAGCTTTATTAAGGATGCCTCGAGCTCCTTGTCCATCAGCGTTCCGATCTTAATCATTCTTGGTTCTTCTTCTGATCCTACGTTTACCTCTTTTACTGCTTCTACAGGAGTAAATGTGGGCTTTGATTCCCCTAGGAGGGGAACCTTCTTTGATTGATATTTGACGGGTTCCTCGTTTTCTTTCGTGGCTGCGGTGCCTGCCTCCGTGTTTCCGCTACGAGTCCCTTTGGAAGGATTTTTCCCGAGATTTCTTCTAGGTAAGCATTGATTGCTTTTTCCTTTTTATTTTCCTTGTTTCGGGATCTTCGGTTCTTCCTTTGCTTCTCTTGTTCGTTGTTGAGCTCCTTTTGTAGATTTTTACATTCTCGTACCACAGCTTGGTCTCCTTTTATTTCCATTACCCCCTGGGGTGTTGGAAACCTGAGGTACTGGTGATAGGTAGCGGCGACCCCTTTGAGTTTATGCACCCATCTTCGGACGATTATAGCATTGTATGGTGAAGGCGCATTCACCACGCTGAATCGTGTGTCGACCTTCATTGGTCCTGCATCAACTTGTAAGATAATGTCCCCTAAGGGTTTGGTGGCTGCTCCATTGAATCCATAGATGGTGTAGTACGAGGATAGTAGTTGTTCATCCTTGAGTTCCATCCGTTTGAATGTATCATAGAATAGAACATTGACGGAGCTTCCCCCATCGATGAGGATTTTCTTGATATTGCATCCTGCAATTGGTAGTGTGAGAACAAGGGGATCGTTATGATCTTCCATGTCTTCACCTACATCGTCTGTGTCGAAAGTTAGGGGCGCGTCCATCCATTGTTCGTGGCTGTCCACTTCTTCCCCGTCGATTTTATAAAGCTCGCAGTAGTCTTAAAATTGCTTCCTCAACCTCTTACCTATCTGAGCCGTTAGGGAAGGTCCTACAGACTCAGAACAAGAGATGGTGTTAAGGGTGTGATTACCTTCAGGAATTTGGACTGGCTTTCTTCGTTTGGCTTTATCTTCCTCGCTTGTCTTGTGTACAAATTGCTTGAGGTCACCCGCGTCTACTAGCTTTTGAATCATTATTTTTAGATCCATGCACTTCTCTGTCCAATGACCATTGAAACAATGGTATTCACAGTATTCTTTGGCATGTTCGGACCTAGGGTTTGCTTCCCCTTGGACCATGGCCACTACAGTTTCTCGCGGCCCTTGATTTCTTTCAGGATGCGCGAGTAGCTGGCATTCATTTTCGTGAAGACTCGATCTTCGAATTTTCGAGTCTCTCCTCGTCGACTATCCCTACGTTCTCTGCTATCTTCGTTAGGCTTTCCACCCAAGTCACCCCCCATAGGCCTGCTAGATTGTTGCGCAGAGTTTTTCCGCGGAGGGCGCTGGGTCTGATCTCTTGGGTTCTCCCGTTGTATTTCTTCTAACCTGGCATGCTTTTCTATGATTACTCGATGATCTCCTTCTGTTGCAGGGAAAACTCCGTGGATCTCGAAAAATAGTGGGCTCATTCTGTCGAGCCCCCACTTATAGCAGTTGATTCTGACCACAGGATCTACGTTTCCGATGGCTTGGCAGATCTTGTGCCACCGGTCTGTGTATTCTCCGATTGTTTCTTTGTACTGGACTGCTAGTGAGAAGAGCTTATCCATCCCAGTGTTTACCACCTTGTTGTACATGTAAGTTTTTAAGAACTTTTCAGTAAGTTGATCGTATGAGTTGATGGAATTTAGTGGCAAGTTATCGAACCAGGAGAGCGCCGTTCCCTTCAAACTTGAAGGGAAGTATCTGCATAATATGGCCTCGTCATAATTCCATCGTGCCATCATTCGATTATAATATCGAAGATGGGCTGCGGGGTCGCTAGATCCGTCATAGAATTCGAAGGATGGAACTGAGCACTTCTGCGGGATGAGAGCCTTGGCTAGGTGCGGTGTTAGGGGGGTTGTGCTTGCTTCCTTCATTATATGTTCCAGTCTTCCCCCCCTTTCCTTGCTTTCAGTTGTTTGATCTCCGCCATCATATCTGCGCGGAGATCCTCCATTGCGCGTTGATGTTCTTCCTGGGCAGAATGCGTCCCCGTGCGTGGGTGACCGCTATCGTAGTAGTCCGCGTTGAGTGGGTTGTCCTCCGGGTCAGATCTTCATCTTCTAGTCGCATCTCTTGGTTTTGTAGGGTCTGGGTTGTCGGCAAGTACCATCCTACGATCCTGATTTGGTCTTGGTGCCATTGAACTGGCTTTATCGCGCTGGATTTCCGTGTCCCTTATACGGGTAGCTATGAGTTGCTGATTTTCCTGCGCCAACAGAGCTACCGCCTCCACGTATGTCTTTTGATCTCTCCTTAATTCTTCTAATTCTGCCCTTATTTGGGCAGATTGGTTCAACTCCTGATTAGGAGTTCCTTCCGGCAATTGCTCTTCTGCGACTATCGTTTGATCTTCGTCCACGATTTGAATCAAGGGCTCAAGGGGATCTGCCTGCGGGTGTAGCTACTCCGCTGGCTGTGGTGCGTGTATGCTTTCTATCAGAAGTGGTTGGTTCACTTGTAGGGGTGCATTCTGTTTGTCAGTGTGGGGCATCCAGTGGAAAGGATGTTGCAACCCTGACTCTGCCACCCCTTCACTCGGTTCGCGTGTTCGGGTGGTAGCGGTTGCTTTTGGGGCCACTCCTTAGGATGCCCCGGCCTTTGATGCTGCGGCTTTGGCGGCCGCGGCCTTTAGGGCTTCCACTGCAATAGTGGTTGCATCCAAAAGCCTTGAGCTCTCCGCCCCATTTTGCGTTTTGTCTGTGGTTTTGAGCTTTTCGCCCTTCTGCTTGCTCCTAGTCATTACCGGAGTTTTCCTTGGTGTTTCCTTTGATGATGCTCTCGCTTTTCCTGTATCTTTGTTCTTCTTCATTTTTGATATTTTTCTGAAAATGATTATGATGTACACACGAAGAAGATTGGTCCAAAAGGGATTCCATTAATGATGTGAGATAAGATTACCATTAGGTGTATATTTTCTAAAAAAGAAAATTCGTAAATCGTTTTGAAGATGTAGATCTACTGAAAAATCCGTGGATATGTCCACTCATCTGATTTTCTAAAAGAAAACGCGGAAATTGTTTCGAAGATGTAGATCTACTGAAAAATCCGTGGATATGTCCACTCGTCTTATTTTCTAAAATAAAACGCGGAAATTGTTTCGAAGATGTAGATCTACTGAAAAATCCGTGGATATGTCCACTCGTCTGATTTTCTAAAAGAAAACGCGGAAATCGTTTCGAAGATGTAGATCTACTGAAAAATCCGTGGATATGTCCACACGCCTGATTTTCTAAAAGAAAATCGGAAATCGTTTCGAAGATGTAGATCTACTGAAAAATCCGTGGATATGTCCACACGCCTGATTTTCTAAAAGAAAACACGGAAATCATTTCGACGATGTAGATAGGTGTAAAAAAAACCCAAGACTGCTCCAAACACTGCTATTTTCAGAGAGCGGCGCTCGGAGAAGCCATAATGTTTAAATCACAGGATAAGATAAATCTTTTACCGGTAAAGATTCCCTGTTTCTAGCGCCAAATTGTGAACACGTAAATTACAATGGTATCTGCGTGTTCACAAACAATGTTCGCACATACTGAAATTCATAGATTAAATATAACGTGTGTGTTAGCGCAGTGACTATACCGATTCATCGACTCTGAGTCTTTGGACTCATCCTTGTCTTATCGCATAGTTATCACTAACAATGTATAATAGTACGAATGGTAATCCGCGGATTGATACAAAGGAAATCTCGGATTAAACGGAACATAAAGTGCGGAATATAACGCGCGGAATGTAAAGTACATAATATAAATGCGGAAGGAAAAGTGCATGATGTAAGTGCGTAATGTAAATGAGACAAGTAATTATGTGGTTCAGCACTGAGGACTACATACACGGGGTAAAAGAGGTGTTTCATTAAGTGTAAATTGGTTACAAGAGTAGTCAAAGGACTTTGGGTGTGCTAACTTAGTCTGCGGGATTAGGGTGCTACTTACTCTTCTTAATTCTCTCTCTCCTTCTCCTCTCCAAATCGACCTGCCCCTTTCTCTTAGGGAGGAGGGGTATTTATAGGAGTTCTATTGTGGGGTCCAAGGAAGGAGCCGTTGAAACCTTATCGTCTTGTTCTTTATGCCGTTACGCGGACCTCTTTGGTTGATACGGTTTCCCCTCGTTCCCTTCGTTTCTTCCGAAGAGGTAAGGTCTTCTCTTCTGCTAGTTGATTGACACGCGTTTCAGGTGTTTAATGCGGTGGTTGGACGTTCTGAACGTGTCAGACCACGGTCTTCTGTTCCTGTCACATCTGTGTAAGCTGGTTGATCCCTGACTGTGGATCCAAGAGTCCTCTCGAGATGGGATAAAGCAGATCCGAGGGTGTATTGGGTCCGTCGCAGTGGTTCTTTGTTCCCGTGCTCCTTCATTTGTAGCCGTTGGATCTGCTAGATGAGAGGCCCTTCCTGCTAGTGCACGTCTCTTGATTGTATCTAAGTGGCATCGTTTATCGATTCCCCTCGTCGTGCTCTCTCCACGTGTTTATCCGAGGACACGTGGCGAGTGGCGGAATTATGTACTTACAAGATTCACCAAGTTGGTTTCAAGACAACCTAGCCCAGTCTAGAATCTTCATTTCCACATGTATTTTTTTTTAAAATGAATGTAACAGAACTCGAGGTTTGAAACGGAAGAGATTATTGCATATAAAGGGTAACTTAGCATGTTCCTACCACTGGGCTAGTTAGATGTTCCATGCGGAACCATACAAATGTCTACCACTAAAAATATACTATCAAGATGTATACTGACTAGTTTTGGATTTCCGCCCCGATTTCTGCTTTGGAGCTGAGGGCATAGTCCTTTGATTTTCCTGTACACAAAATTTACCAAAGACATTATAGATTTTTTGTAGCTCTTTGTCAGTAACAATGAAATCTGATCCAGAGCCGCGCCTTAAAGTAATCATTCTGGTAGGGTATGTATGTAATCCATATACTTGGACTAATAACAGAGAGGGTCAGGACCGTATCTTAGAAAGGTTAGATAGATACTATGTAACTAATCTTGATTGGCTGAATAATTTTCCGCTTGCAGCGGTGTACCACCTAATTCTCATGGCCAGCGATCACTGCCAGATTCTTTTAACCACTGCTATAAATGAGGCTAGATCTCATAAACCCATTCGTCTTAACATAATATGGTTTATGGACCCTAGTTGTAAAGAGCTGATAGTTTTTTTTTATTTTGATAGAAAAACGATAATATATTAATTAAGCAATATAATACAGAAGGTCTACAATTTCATTTTTTCCAAAAATATTAGAAAGAATACTTTCTTTTTACACTTGATGATGCAAATGTTTCGACATGTGTTGTAGTCTTCTAATTCTTGCTTCTTTTGCCACTAAATTCGCTGCTGCATTGTGATCTCTATTTATAAATTTTACCTTAGCTTGTGGTAGTCTTCCAAGAATAGAAGTTGTTGCTGCATTGTGACCATCCGGGAAGTTTCTGCTGGATTAATGCATCGATGCCCATTGAAAACCCCCACACTGCCGGATATCCGCTGTGGCTAAGTGGAGATAGTATCGGTGGAGGGACGGGTCATTACAAATGGTATCAGAGTCGACGATGGGTCACCTGCCGAGGGTGGGAAGGTACGCTGGACGGGGTTGGTCCATGTGCTTCTCATGAGGGGCGGGGAACGTCGGAGATCTGGGCTTGCGAATATATTTAGGAGCCGAGGACGGCTCCAATTTAAGGTGGTGGTATTGTAATACCTCGATATTCGGCAGTGGTTGGCTGAATGGAATATAAGTAATGATTGGTCCTTTCCTAATGCCGAGGCCTGATGGGTTCACTTGACTGAGTTGTGGGGAAAAACTTCTCAGTTAAGCGTGCTAGTCCGGGAGTAGTCACAGGATGGGTGACCTCTCGGGAAGCTGTTGCTGGATGACCGCAGTAGTGTCGTAAAAATCCCACACTGCTGGATAAGCAGTGGGTAAGTGGGAACAATGTCGGTGTTAGTTGGGATACAACTAGGGGTCGTTCGCTTGTGCTCAGGTGGGGGAGTATGCTAGGCTATTATGCCAGATACTTCTCTCACAGGAGATAAGAAACGTCTACATTATACTGAGGCCTTTTCAGCACAATTGGCTCCAGAGTTGGCAGAAAACTCTGCAGTTAAGCGTACTTGGGCGGGATTAATCCAGGGATCGGTGACTGGTAGGATCGGAAAGATACCTAATATTGCGTATACTGCAAGTGCACAGTGTCGACGAGCAACACAGGGCAAGCACAGGTCGAACCACAGAGACTTGGAGAGTGTAGAAGTTTGTTCTAAATCCTTACTAAGAACTGATTCAGAGAGTAACCAAAGGGGGTTTGTTTTTGTCGATACGACGAGATATTGGCAAAGACTTAAACAGAAAGTAATTTGAATTAAAATATGCAATTAAATCAAGGTGTAAATATTGAGAATATGGATACTAGGGTATTCAAATCCACCACTAACCTATGATATGCATTCAACTTGTAATATTATTCTTGTCCTTACAGCAGATTCAAGTCTACCGTATATCTAAGGTGTTTCTCCAATGGATAATTTAATCACAACTAAAGTATTTCTCCAAAGCATTAACTGTCTAATTAAAGCACAACTAATCTGAGGATCAATATTTGGTTAAGCATGAGTTGTAGCATAATCAACATAGAGATATTCTAACTACAATGGATACATGGCATACATTGTGAGAGAAAGATGTTGACAAACTTGGATTAAATTATATCTTTAAACAATTCTAAACTTTCAAGAACAAGATACAAGATATGAATACATACCAATGAGTTACGTCTTCATTTAAACCCTAGCAAATGAAACTAGAACATGAAGAACATTACAACAAAACTTAAATTTGATAAACTAACATGAACAAGCTATTCTTGGATGAGTTTTCAACACAACAACCCTCTTTATTTATACACAAAAATTATCTCACACTTGGGATTCGAATTTTACTGTAGCAACCACTCAACAATTAAACAAAACATGTTTTCTTTAATTGATGGATGAAATGGAATACAATGGGGGTGAGGTGGATGTTTTGGAAAGAATCCAATGGGGGTGAGGTGTAAATGGATTTGGGTCTTGGGTTTTGGATCATGGGTTGTTTAATCCCATGAATTTGTAAACAAAGTTTCCACCGATGCTTGTGAGCGGGTTGCAACGCTTCCAACTTTCTTCTCTTTTGTCTTCTCAATTCTTCCAAGCTTTATTTAGTACTTAAAAACACAAAATTAATTAATACAAATATTTATTCTTGAAAATGGTAAAAATGCAGAATTTGGGATAATATATGACTTTGAAGCGCGAAAGATGAGTTAAGTGCCAATGAAAAGGTGTATAAATATGCAATATTTGGCACTCATCAAATACCCCCAAACCTGAATTTTACTTGTCCTCAAGTGAAACAGAAATCCATAAATCCTAACTATACCACTGTCGCTGGTCTCTCGAATGCATTTAGCGTATGCACTAAGCCTTTAAACCCCTAGGTGTCCCTAGTGGACGAGTTGTAGTCTCGTGAGGGCCTACTAAAGATGTACCCACAAAACCTTCTCCAATTTCAGAGAATCCATAGAAACGTCTTCGTCTTCGGTATTCAACTGTAGATGATGAACTTCGGAATTTCGTAGAACCTTGACAATTTCTAACCAATTTTTTTTTTTTTAAAGACCCGCTACACAGCTGATCATCATTTTTTTGTTTTTTTTTTAGTGACCCGCTACACAGCTGGTCATCAGATAACATACACAAGATCCGAGATAATAAAAAAAATTTAGGGACCCGCTACACAGCTGGTCATCATTTTTTTTAGAGACCCGCTACACAGCTGGTCATAGAAAACAACAACACAAAAATGCAAAAGACTACAAAAGATCCTACAAAAGACCCGCTCCACAGATGGTCATAAAAAATAACAACAAAAGACTCACAACGCCATATGCAAATACTCCCCTAAACCTAAATCTAACATTGTCCTCAATGTTTCAAAAGATGACAGAAATAACAACAAACCATGAGAACAAAACAGATTCAAAGGAAAGAGATTACCAAATGCAAAAAGGTTGGTGCTAACCATAGAAGGATGAATGCTTTGAAAGCAAACAATAAGAGTGATAAGACAAAAATTTGGTTAGCACAAAATATATACAAAATACAACTTAACCGGTTCATGAAACAAGATTTAACAATATCTACTGGATTATATACAAAGATTCACCATACACTAGCAATCTAAAGAGTTGAGGATCAACCCAAAAGATGAAGTGCAGAAATATTAACAATCTCACATAATTATGATATGATAGAAATGCAAGTGAGAAAGTAAAACAAAATGAGATACCCCCAAACCTAGATTTTTCAATAGTAATACTTTTGGGCACGAAATCTAACAATTTTAGGGGTTCATCACGCAGAAGGTCTAGCTCAAAATTGGCTTTGCTCGGGATGGGAAGAGAAACATAAATGCATTCCAGATATGACTTCTCAATAACAGGATATTTAGTGGACAACAAGTCCAAAATAATTTGAGATGTACATAACTCTAACCCTAGGTTTGGAACTATCAACCACATCGATTCATCACACTTCAAAGGAACAATTCTTAGGTCCACTGCAAGACCATCAGTTGGTGACTTAATCAGGAGAGTAGGCATGTCTAAGTTGCTCATATGGATGAGATCAAGAGTACCATTATCATTAGTTACATTAACATATCCTAAGTCATATACAAGTGCTACATCATGCTCACATTCATAGAACAATTCAGAAAGACCCAAATCAGTTTCATGATCATCCAAAGTTTTATTCTCATGCATAGACAAATCGAAAGAGACATCATGTTGTGACATAGGTATAGAATCAGACACGTCAATTATATTTTCATGCATAAGATCATTAGTGTCGACAGGTTATTTAACATTTTCTAAGTCAGACACAAGAAATGTGTCATGCTCTTGTTCACAGGAAAATTGCACAGGCTCAAGATCAGTATCAACATCCCATGTATATGGAACATTAGAAGAAACATCACTCATTAAGGTCGAGGCAGAGAAGCCTATTGTCTCTGAACCCAAAGGTTCGACAATATTTTTTGTAAAAACATGTTCTTCTAACATAACATCATCATCATTATCATCACAGAAATGCTTTTCCCTATTCAAAATCGTAGTATTTCTAGTCCCTTCATTTAAAACAGGTTCATATGCAATATCAGTTGCACGAGTAAGACTAGGCATACTATTTTCACATTTTATTTCATTAGGACAAACAAACATTTCATCCTGAAATTCCTCCCTTCCTACATTTTGTAAACGAATCAAATTCATTTTTAATAATGCATTAAGTTGTTCGATGGAAGGAGAGTCTTCAACAGTAGGAAATTCATAATCAATGCTATATGGTTTATCATGCAATACACTCATAGCATTATTTTTTTCGATGAGTCTGAGATTTTCCTCCACAGATTGAGAAGTACAAAATTGTTCAACTTCCCACTGTGGTGGATGATACATATGTGCAGGGTCATTAGGGTCTATAAAATACTGATCGCAACCTTCGAAAGGTTGCTTATGGTCCCAATGACTATCAACTTTGTAATCTGTTGGCATTTCATATTTTGGATTTTCATGATATTCTCTAGATTGCCTAAAATCATGCAAAATATAGCAATTCTTAGCAGGATGGCCTAAGCCTCCACATAAGGTACAAGCATAGATTTCAGATTGCCTAGAAGAATTATATGCAACAGATTCATGCATTTGCATTTCTAAAGCTGCAGTTACAGCTTCTAACTGGTCCAAAAGTGATGATTGTGAGAGTTGGCCACTGTAAAGATGTTCATTTTCACCCTGTGGTGGATGATACATGTGTGAGTAGTTACTAGGGTTCATGTATTGATGCTCAGGACTGTGAAAATGTCCATAATAATCCCTATAACTAGTGACATCATGGTCTGTTGGAGTTTCATAATGTGAAGCATGCCCGTAAGCAAGCTCTCTGATAGATTTGTTTCCATCCCCACCTGCAGACCAGAATCCTGACATGATCTCTAACTAGCACTAGGCTTGTTGCAGAGATTGGGATGTACACACTGAAAACAGACCAATATATTATTTTTTTATTATTGGTTTTTTTTTTTTCAAGCGCGTTCTCTAATTACCTCGGGCATACATTAGAAAAACAAAATAAAAGAAGAAAATCATAAACGGAAGGGAAATTCTATGCAATCGCAAACAAGGATGACTCTACCACAGAAAACCTATTGATTTCTAGCAAACAAAAAGCATGATGGTTCCACTTAGATTGTTTTCTAGACCAGCTTCTAATCCTTCGAAATGGAATTCGTTACAATCTGAGCAAACTCCTCTGGAATCAATCCGAGTTTAAGTAAATTGAATAGAGGTGACGGAAGCTGCTAGAGCTTTGATACCCAAGGCCTCACCGTATTATAAGGCGGCGCAGTCACGCATTCAATTTACATAAACCGTCCTGAACTTCGAAATATGCTTAAAGAGTAACCAATATTTTTCGAACGACTCTCCTACTAAGCTCGTTACCTTATAGGTCTTGTTCTATTTCAAATTTTAAAGCTTAGGTTCGTGTATGTATCGTTTTCCTAAGGCGGGCAAGAAGAGAACGGTGATGAAATCCGAACCCTTATCTTGTATGGCCAGTCCTTGCCCTTTACTAGGAAAATAAAACAGCCGTATTCAAATCCTCAACATATATGCAACCGAAGAAATACAGTAACTCGCTAACAGGGGATTCACGAGTGTTTCGACAAACTTACCTCCCGTACCAGACGGGGGATGAACCGTTGTTGTTGACTCGGGCCACGACTCCTATGTCATGAACGAACCCGAGGGGCCGAGGTGATATTGTAATCACCATCCTTCTCTACAAACAGTTTGATATTTAATACTATCCTTCCGTAGGGTTTAAAAATAAAAATAAAAATAGAATGTCCAAGTCCAAAGTCCAAAATAAGGTGCAAAAGAAAAAGAAAATTACAAGAGTAAAGGAATCCTAATACAAACTAAATATAGATAAATAAAATAAACTCTCTTTTTTTTTTTATTAAAATAAAAACTTCTTCCGCTTTCTTTCGCTTCCTTTCCTTCGACTTTACAACAGCTACTCAGGCACCTGTTGAGCTCAAAAGAGGTAGTTAGGGTTTCGAAGTTTTAAAGCAAAAGAAAAATAATAAAAAAATATCAAAAATAAGTGTAAAATTGACTGTGAATAGTTACGCTGCTACAGTAATTTGAATATGTACAGTGAAATACCTATTGTACAGTGATTGTGGTACAGTAAATATGTACATTGGAATATGAACAGTTCCAGGAGATGAAATATGAACAGTGACAGGAGATAGAAACTTGAACTACACCGCAACCGAGTCCCCGGCAATGGCGCCAAAAACTTGGTAGGCTCAGAAAGATACCTACTATTATGTATACTGCAAGTGCACAGTGTCGACAAGCAACACAGGGCAAGCACAGGTCGAACCATAAAGACTTGGAGAGTGTAGAAGTTTGTTCTAAATCCTTACTAAGAACTGATTCAGAGAGTAACCAAAGGGGGTTTGTTTTTGTCGATACGAAGAGATATTGGCAAAGACTTAAACAGAAAGTAATTTGAATTAAAATATGCAATTAAATCAAGGTGTAAATATTGATAAAATGGATACTAGGGTATTCAAATCCACCACTAACCTATGATATGCATTCAACTTGTAATATTATTCTTGTCCTTACAGCAGATTCAAGTCTACCGTATATCTAAGGTGTTTCTCCAATGGATAATTTAATCACAACTAAAGTATTTCTCCAAAGCATTAACTGTCTAATTAAAGCACAACTAATCTGAGGATCAATATTTGGTTAAGCATGAGTTGTAGCATAATCAACATAGAGATATTCTAACTACAATGGATACATGGCATACATTGTGAGAGCAAGATGTTGACAAACTTGGATTAAATTATATCTTTAAATAATTCTAAACTTTCAAGAACAAGATACAAGATATGAATACATACCAATGAGTTACGTCTTCATTTAAACCCTAGAAAATGAAACTAGAACATGAAGAACATTACAACAAAACTTAAATTTGATAAACTAACATGAACAAGCTATTCTTGGATGAGTTTTCAACACAACAACCCTCTCTATTTATACACAAAAATTCTCTCACACTTGGGATTCGAATTTTACTGTAGCAACCACTCAACAATTAAACAAAACATGTTTTCTTTAATTGATGGATGAAATGGAATACAATGGGGGTGAGGTGGATGTTTTGGAAAGAATCCAATGGGGGTGAGGTGGATGTTTTGGAAAGAATCCAATGGGGGTGAGGTGGAAATGGATTTGGGTCTTGGGTTTTGGATCATGGGTTGTTTAATCCCATGAATTTGTAAATAGGTTGCCACTGATGCGCGAGCGGGTTGCAACTCTTCCAAATTTTTTCTCTTTTGTCTTCTCAATTCTTCCAAGCTTTATTTAGTACTTAAAAATACAAAATTAATTAATACAAATATTTATTCTTGAAAATGGTAAAAATGCAGAATTTGGGATAATATATGACTTTGAAGCGCGAAATATAAGTTAAGTGCCAATGAAAAGGTGTATGAATATGCAATATTTGGCACTCATCAGTGACCATACGGGAAGTTTCTGCTGGATTACCGCAGTGATGCCCGTTGAAAACCCCACACTGCTGGATATCCGCAGTGGCTAATTGGGGATAGTATCGATGAAGGGACGGGTCATTACAAAATACCCGTACATGCTACTCTTTGACAAAGAGAATTTCGAGTCGATGCACTCCCAGCTCGATCGAATGCATTTAATTTCCTTATGGAAAATCTGGATTGTCCGAATCAGTCTCAGAAACGAACACGGCCACACAAGTTGGCCGCGCAATTTAACAAGCCTAGCCGAACCCTGGCAAGAGTATGCAATCTTCGTGATGACCATTGGCCGGCCCGTTTATGCCCTAGCCGTTCGAACATCACACGAACTCCTAACAGCATGTCAAACGCCAGCCCTTAAATAGGGTGGTTGCGCTACTTTGAAAGAAGCTCGATGAGCTTAGACTGTTCAAGGCAGTCTTAAAATCATCACGACTGTCCAACTTCACCAGCCTGGTTGGACGTCCTAGACCATCCCACGAATGATCAATGAAGCGCTA
Source organism: Papaver bracteatum (assembly GCA_023529315.1). Taxonomy (NCBI): domain Eukaryota; kingdom Viridiplantae; phylum Streptophyta; class Magnoliopsida; order Ranunculales; family Papaveraceae; genus Papaver; species Papaver bracteatum. The sequence continues at coordinate 460,448 of JAJJWX010005377.1, read as the reverse complement.
ATACACACATTGGTGGGACCACTCTTTCCCTACCTGATCGGCTTGCTCACGACATGGCCATAGAGCCATGAACGTTTGCCCAAACATTATGGGCGTGAGGCTTTTCAAAGGTCGTGAAAATTTCATTAGCGTCTTAAATCGATCACAGCCATCCAACTTCGCCGGCATGTTTGAATGGATTAGATCGCGCCTAGAACCATCGGGTAGGTACACATATGTTCACCGTCGGCCCAACATGGGCCCCACATGGTCGGTCTCCCAAAAATAGGATCATAGCCTTCCAAACCGCTTAGTTAAAGTCACGCACGCGTAACCGGCCCAAAACCCTAATTAGGGTTTGCGGCATGGTATATGTGTCGCAGTTTGATCATGACCATACATCTTCGCCAGCTAGGATGGAGGGTGTATATATAGACTGAGGAGGTACCAAGAGTGTCAACGTGATCACTGTGGGCCCACCTATGCGTGTGATCAATCGTCTTAGGCCAACCATGGCCGAGCGCCTCGAAACGCACGCCCAAAGGAGGCATGTCACGTGGTTCCCAAATCCTTTATGGCAAAGGATTTCTATCGCAAATCGATCACGGCCACTCATCTTTGCCAGTCAACTTGAGTGGCCTAGATCAAGACTTCATGGGACAGAGAGGTATAGATGTGCACGACAGTGGGCCATAGGAATGGTTCCTAATCGGTCCCACCAAAATTGGCGCTTATGCTTGATTTCGGTCAAGCTAAAGAGTGATGCTTGCTCACCTCTTTAAAACCCTAAAATCCATCAACGGTCGCAAACATGTGCCACAGATCATCTTGTCCGTCCAATTTTGCCAGCTTGGTCGGATATCCTAGGATAAGAGTTAAACAGCCAATGAAGCACCTTTATGATCATCGTCTGTCACTCTACCGCAAGGAATGATCGGCCAAGGGATGGCCCGCCCATGCGGCCTCCAAACGATCACTTGAAGATGGTTGGGCATGCAGCTATTTTAAGACGCTTAATCCGTGACTTACTCCATTAATCTTTGAAACAACGATGCTTCATATATATATTAATTGTATTCGATGCATTACATGCATAAAGTTGTTTATAGGTGAAAACTATTTATGCCGGTTATGGTAATTTGGGGTGTGTGGATGAGAAATGAGTCTAAGATTTAAATAAATGCACTACACGGGAATGCTTGTAGATTCAAGAAATCAATCTGTGAAAATCCGGCCTAAACCAAGAAATGGCCGTTCCAGACTTGTTTCGGTCATAAAGTGAATGAGATGGGGTTGATCTTAGGGAGGGAAGCAAAGAAGGTGTTGGGATTGTGAAGGTGTTGGCTATGTATGACTTGTATCAGAAAGCTGAACTAGCTTGCAGGATGTAAGCTATCAATTCCGGTGTTTGAATACGATTGTATCAACACTTGCCTCTGTTGTCTTGACTTGCCTTGTTCATGTTTGAAAAATAGGGAGGAGAACCTATTTATACAAATCTTTAAGCCTAACCCTCGTATCTCGTGGGAAGTGGAGAAAGTGGAGTGATTGAGTAGTGGAGTTGTGTGTTAGTGTCACACGACCAGTCTTGCCCACTTCTTCCATCATCACTAACCGTCCATGACTTCCTGACACGTTCTTGTGTTGGCGTGTTGTGCGCTGCATGCTGTAAACAGCCAGACCAATACCCTAGTATGTATCCCCCAGTTTGTGACATGATTGATGTCTTGAGTGTGTGGATCGTGGGACCCACAGAAAGTAGCATGTAATGCTAGATTAAATAACTAAATTATTTAGGAATTCGATACTTGTGAAGTATCATGTGTATTCTATGCAGGTACTGCATCGAGTATACTCAACATGTATGAAGCATCATTGTTTGAGCGACTCAAAATAGCCTCATGTCCAGCCTACTTCATGTGATGGTTTGGAGGTTGCGCAAGCAAGTCCTCCCTTGGCCGACCACATGGTGTGGTAGAGTGACGGGTGGTTGTCACCTTGACGCCTCAATGACAAATTAACTCCTGACCAGGGCTGTATAACCAAGTCGGTGAAGTTGGACGGACGAGATGATCTTTGAGACACTCATCTGCGACCGTTGGTGGAATAAGGGTTTTAGAAAAGGTGCGCAAGCACCACTTTTCAGCTTGGTCAAATCCAAGATTGGGACACGATTTTTGCATGGTCGATCGGGCATGCGTGTAGACGGCATGCCAGTATACATTCCCATACCTCACTGTCCCGTGAAAGTGTGATATGGGCCGCTCAATTTTTCCGGCGAAGTTGAGTGGCCGAGATAAATTTGCGACAGAAATCTGGTGCCGCAAAAGTCACGCATCATGCCAACTTCGGGCGCGCGTTTCAAGACAACCAGGCTTGGTCGGTCCCGGCCGATTGATTCGGCGTGTGGGTGGTAGGATGGTGTTCACGCCTATACTTTATTGCCTCATATAAATGTGATCTAAGCCACTCAATTTTTCCGGAGAAGTTGAGTGGTCGAGATCAGTTTACAATTAAGAGGTGCCATCACGCCAGTTTTGGGCACGCGAATCGAGGTGTATAGCCAAGTTCGGTCTTGGCCGATTGGGTGTGGAGATAGATAGGTCTGTAGTGATTGTGTTGATACTTACCGGACCTGCTTATTCTATTCCTCGACCCTTCATCCGAGCAGGAGAAGATGAACGCTCGTGGTCGCGACACAAACCCTAGTCAGGGTTTTTCCGGCCGTGTGTAACACCCAGTTTGGGGCGCACGAATAGGACGACCAACTATAGTTGGTCTTGACCGATCAGTCAGGTATGTAAGTGGGCCCATGATGATTGTGTTGACATGTTCCGGGCCCTTTGAATCTACATCTACACCCTCCATCTATGCCTGCGAAGATGGATAGTTGAGACTGTTTTGCGACACATGTAATGTGCCGCAAACCCTAATTTAGGGTTTTTTCGTCCATACTGCTTTGGCTTGGGCGGTTTGGAAAGCTATGACATCCTTTAGGGGAGGCCGACCATGCGAGGCCCGCGTTGGGTCGGTAGTGAATATTCCAATACCTGCTTGGGGTCATGGATTCGATCTAAGTTATCCAATTATGCTTGTGAAGTTGGATGGTCATGATCGTTTCTAAGACTGATATGGACAGTCCAGATTCGAATATGCTCAATCAGGCTAGTATAACACACCGAGAGTTGTATGCTTTATCGGGCTAGTATAACACACCGAGAGTTGCAGCCTGTACAGGTATTTCGTACATGCTTCATTATTAATGCTTGGAGTTTCGTGTTGCTCTGCTGAGAATAACACACAGTCTTCATGCCGCACCGATAATGAGTACAAGAAATACAAGGCTGGTCATGCATTAATTAATAATGTTGTAAATTCACAGGGTATATGGGATTGTTTCCACATGCTCCAACCTGGATGAATTTCGTGTATTTAATTAACAGAATACTGGGATTGTTGCCACATGCTCCATTCTAGGTGAATTAGTAAAGTGAAGAAGTATTCATCACTTATTAATGGCTTTATCTTTTGCAAGATGTTAGCGCATAATTTTGGCTTTTACAATTTTAGCCTTAAATGAAAATCCACTATCAACAAAAGTATACAAGATATTTCATGAATATCGATTTCCCAAATAACTTAGTTATTTAACCTAATAGCATCACGTGCTATTTCCTACGGGTCCCATGACTCAAGACATCAAACAAGTCACAAACTGGGGGATACTCACTGGGGTATGGTCTGGAGGTTTACAGTGTGCAGTGTGCAACGCGCCATTATAAGAACGTGTCAGGAGGCATGGACGGTTAAGCTGATGAGGGAAGTGGGATAGGACATGATCGTGAAATCACCTACACGACCCCACTACTTCATCACTCAACTTCCTCCACTTCCTACGAGATGAGGGTTTGCGCTCAATGACTTGTATAAATAGGTCCTTTGCCTTTTTCCAAACAACACAGACAAAACACAGAAAAAACCAAGTGTTGTCATCAGTATCCAGAAATCACCATTCTGATACAAGTCATAAATAGCCAACACCTTCATAATCTCAAAACCTTCTCCGCTTCCCTCCCTAAGGTCGACCCCATCTCCTTCACTTTGTGACCGAAGCAAGTCTGGAACGGCCATTTCTTGGTTTAGGCCAGAATTGTACATATTGATCTCTCAAATCAAAAGAACTCCCGTGCAGTGCATTTGTTTAGGGTTCATATTCATTTCTCATCCACACACCCAAAATTACCAAAACCAGCAAAAATAGTTTTTACCCATAAACAATTGGCGACCACAGTGGGAGATTAATCTCTCGGTTGCAATATCAATTTCCAAATTCCCAATTTCATTTTTCAATCCCGATTTTAAGATGGTAGATCTTAGGTCAGGATCAGAAATCAATTCCGATGGAACTAGCGCTGACAACACTCTTGGAGTCAATGTCAGTGGAGCTTCCGTGCAGAATGTGACCAATACATCTCGTGGAATCGTCTCCTCTATCACCAACACTATCGGGGCAGGATATATTCCGGTAGGCGTGACACATCCCATCACCAGAGCCAGAGCAGCCGCAAATCCAGATATTTCTTCAAGTGTAACGCCTCCAGTCGTCACCAGGGCAACTGATAATCCTCCGTCAGGAAGAGAGGCTGGAGGAACAAGAGGAGGACAACCCCTTATTACCATTGTATATTTGATGGAAAGGCATGAATTTCTTGCCATAGCCCAAACGGATATGGCTGCAACTCATAAGGAGGTACTCAATTTTCTCAAAACTTTAACCGAACGATTGCCACAAGGGTCACGACAGCCCCTGGAGCCAACAAGGAACGTTTTCAATACACCTGGAGCAGGCACTTCAACGGAGCGGGCCCACATGGATGAAGAAGCTCGTGACAGTCCTGAACGTCCAAGAGAAAGGGACCAGTCATCCAACTTCATTACGCGTGAGGACCTGGAGCGATTCCTCCAAAACTGGGGCAAAGGAAATCCAGCGGACATGCACCAGCATTGGTAGGCTCGGAAAGATACCTACTTCTATGTATAAACTGCAAGTGCACAGTGTCGACAAGCAACACAGGGCAAGCACAGGTCGAACCACAGAGACTTGGAGAGTGTAGAAGTTGATTCTAAATCCTGATTCAGAGAGTAACCAAAAGGGGTTTGATTTTGTCGATACGACGATATGATTTTCAAGTGACTGAAATAATAAAAGTAAAATATGCAAATAACAAGATATGTAAACAATGATAATATGGATACTAGGGTATTCAAATCCACCAATAACCTATGATATGCATTCAACTTGTAATATTATTCTTGTCCTTATAGTAGATTCAAGTCTACCGTATAACTTAGGTGTTTCTCCAATGGATAATTTAATCACAACTAAAGTATTTCTCCAAAGCATTAATTGTCTAATTAAGCACAACTAATCTAAAGATCAATATTTGGTTAAGCATGAGTTGTAGCATAATCAACATAGAGATATTCTAACTACAATGGATACATGGCATACATTGTGAGAGCAAGATGTTGAAAAACTTGGATTAAATTATATCTTTAAACAATTCTAAACTTTCAAGAACAAGATACAAGATATGAATACATACCAATGAGATTAGGGCTTCATTTAAACCCTAGCAAATGAAACTAGAACATGAAGAACATTACAACAAAACTTAAATTTGATAAACTAACATGAACAAGCTATTCTTGGATGAGTTTTCAACACAACAACCCTCTCTATTTATACACAAAAATTCTCTCACACTTGGGATCCGAATTTCACTGTAGCAACCACTCAACAATTAAACAAAACATGTTTTCTTAATTGATGGATATAATGGAATACAATGGGGGTGAGGTGGATGTTTTGGAAAGAATCCAATGGGGGTGAGGTGGATGTTTTGGAAAGAATCCAATGGGGGTGAGGTGGAAATGGATTTGGGTCTTGGGTTTTGGATCATGGGTTGTTTAATCCCATGAATTTGTAAACAAAGTTGCCACTGATGCGCGAGCGGGTTGCAACGCTTCCAACTTTCTTCTCTTTTGTCTTCTCAATTCTTCCAAGCTTTATTTAGTACTTAAAAACACAAAATTAATTAATACAAATATTTATTCTTGAAGATGGTAAGAATGCAGAATTTGGGATAATATATGAATTTGAAGCGCGAAAGATGAGTTAAGTGCCAATGAAAAGGTGTATGAATATGCAATATTTGGCACTCATCAAATACCCCCAAACCTGAATTTTACTTGTCCTCAAGCGAAACAGAAATCCAAAAATCCTAACTATACCACTGTCGCTGGTCTCTCGAATGCATTTAGCGTATGCACTAAGCCTTTAAACCCCTAGGTGTCCCTAGTGGACGAGTTGTAGTCTCGTGAGGGCCTACAAAAGATGTACCCACAAAACCTTCTCCAATTTCAGAGCATCATAGAAATGTCTTCGTCTTCGGTCTTCAACTGTAGATGATGAACTTCGGAATTTCGTATAACCTTGACAAATTTTTTTATATTTTTTTTAGATCCGCTACACAGCTGATCATAATTTGTTTTTTTTGTTTTTTTTTTAGAGACCCGCTACACAGCTGGTCATAGTAAACACACTACAAAAGACCCGCTCCACAGCTGGTCATAAAAGATAACAACAAAAGACTCAAAAAAAATAAATGCAAAAGACTACAAAGGATCCTACAAAAGACCCGCTCCACAGCTGGTCATAAAAAAATAACAACAAAAGACTCAAAACGCCATATGCAAATACTCCCCCAAACCTAAATCTAACAGTGTCCTCAATGTTTCAAAAGATGACAGAAATAACAACAAACCATGAGAACAAAACAGATTCAAAGGAAAGAGATTACCAAATGCAAAAAGGTTGGTGCTAACCATAGAAGGATGAATGCTTTGAAAGCAAACAATAAGAGTGATAAGACAAAAATTTGGTTAGCACAAAATATATACAAAATACAACTTAGCCGGTTCATGAAACAAGATTTTACAATATCTACTGGATTATATACAAAGATTCACCATACACTAGCAATCTAAAGAGTTGAGGATCAACCCAAAAGATGAAGTGCAGAAATTTTAACAATCTCACATAATTATGATATGTTAGAAATGCAAGTGAGAAAGTAAAACAAAATGAGATACCCCCAAACCTAGATTTTTCAATAGTAATACTTTTGGGCACGAAATCTAACAATTTTAGGGGTTCATCACGCAGAAGGTCTAGCTCAAAATTGGCTTTGTTCGGGATGGGAAGAGAAACATCAATGCATTCCAGATATGACTTCTCAATAACAGGATATTTAGTGGACAACAAGTCCAAAATAATTTGAGATGTACATAACTCTAACCCTAGGTTTGGAACTATCAACCACATCGATTCATCACACTTCAAAGGAACAATTCTTAGGTCCACTGCAAGACCATCAGTTGGTGACTTAATCAGGAGAGTAGGCATGTCTAAGTTGCTCATATGGATGAGATCAAGAGTACCATTATCATTAGTTACATTAACATATCCTAAGTCATATACAAGTGCTACATCATGCTCACATTCATAGAACAATTCAGAAAGACCCAAATCAGTTTCATGATCATCCAAAGTTTTATTCTCATGCATAGACAAATCGAAAGAGACATCATGTTGTGACATAGGTATAGAATCAGACACGTCAATTATATTTTCATGCATAAGATCATTAGTGTCGACAGGTTATTCAACATTTTCTAAGTCAGACACAAGAAATGTATCATGCTCTTGTTCACAGGAAAATTGCACAGGCTCAAGATCAGTATCAACATCCCATGTATATGGAACATTAGAAGAAACATCACTCATTAAGGTCGAGGCAGAGAAGCCTATTGTCTCTGAACCCAAAGGTTCGACAATATTTTCAGTAAAAACATGTTCTTCTAACATAACATCATCATCATCATCATCATCACAGAAATGCATTTCATTATTCAAAATCGTTGTATTTCTAGTCCCTTCATTTAAAATAGGTTCATATGCAATATCTGCTGCACGAGTAAGACTAGGCATACTATTTTCACATTTTATTTCATTAGGACAAACAAACATTTCATCCTGAAATTCCTCCCTTCCTACATTTTGTAAACGAATCAAATTCATTTTTAATAATGCATTAAGTTGTTCGATGGAAGGAGAGTCTTCAACAATAGGAAATTCATAATCAATGCTATATGGTTTATCATGCAATACACTCCTAGCATTATTTTGTTCGATGAGTCTGAGATTTTCCTCCACAGATTGAGAAGTACAAAATTGTTCAACTTCCCACTGTGGTGGATGATACATATGTGCAGGGTCATTAGGGTCTATAAAATACTGATCGCAACCTTCGAAAGGTTGGTTATGGTCCCAATGACTATCAGCTTTGTAATCTGTTGGCATTTCATATTTTGGATTTTCATGATATTCTCTAGATTGCCTAAAATCATGCAAAATATAGCAATTCTCAGCAGGATGGCCTAAGCCTCCACATAAGGTACAAGCATAGATTTCCGATTGCCTAGAAGAATTATATATGACAGATTCATGCATTTGCATTTCTAAAGCTGCAGTTCTAGCTTCTAACTGGTCCAAAAGTGATGATTGTGAGAGTTGGGCACTGTAAAGATGTTCATTTTCACCCTGTGGTGGATGATACATGTGTGAGTAGTTATTAGGGTCCATGTATTGATGCTCGGATCGTGAAAATGTCCATAAAACTCCATATAACTATTGACATCATGGTCTCTGTTGAGGCTCATAATATGAAGCATGCCCGTAAGCAAGCTCTCTGATGGATTTGTTTCCATCCCCACCTGCAGACCAGAATCCTGACATGATCTCTAACTAGCACTAGGCTTGTTGCAGAGATTGGGATGTACACACTGAAAACAGACCAAATTTTTTTTTTCATTATTGGTTTTTTTTTTTTTTTTTTTTTTTTTGACAAGCCCGTTCTCTAATTACCTCGGGCATACATTAGACAAACAAAATAAAAGAAGAAAAATCATAAACGGAAGGGAAGTTCTATGCAATCACAAACAAGGCTGACTCCACCATAGTAAACTTACTGATTTCTAGCAAACAAAAAGCATGATGGATCCACTTAGATTGTTTTCTAGACCAGCTTCTAATCCTTCGAAAGGGAATTCGTTACAATCTGAGCAAACCCTTCTGGAATCAATCTGAGTTTAAGTAAATTGAATAGAGGCGAGGGAAGCTGCTAGAGCTTTGATACCCAATGCCTCACCGTATTACAAGGCGGCGCAGTCACGCATTCAACTTACAGAAACTATCATGAACTTCGAAGTATGCTTAAAGGGTAACCAATATTTTTCGAACGACTTTCCTACTAAGCTCGTTACCTTATAGGTCTCGTTCTATTCCAAATTTTAAAGCTTAGGTTCACGTTAGGTATCGTTTTCCTAAGGCGGGCAAGAAGAGAACGGTGATGAAATCCGAACTCTTATCTTGTATGGCCAGTCCTTGCCCTTTACTAGGAAAATAAAACAGCCGTATTCAATTCCTCAACATATATGCAAACGAAGGAATACAGTAACTCGCTAACAAGGGATTCGCGAGTGTTTCGACAAACTTACCTCCCGTTCCAGACGGGGGATGAACAGTTTTTGTCGACTCGGGCCACGACTCTTATGTCATGAACGAACCCGAGGGGCCGAGGTGATATTGTAATCACCGTCCTTCTCTGCAAACAGTTGATATTTAATAATACCCTTCCGTAGGGTTTAAAAATAAAAATAGAATGTCCAAAGTCCAAAGTCCAAAATAAAGTGCAAAAGAAAAAGAAAATTACAAGAGTAAAGGAATCCTAATACAAACTAAAAATAGATAAATAAAATAAACTCTCTCTTCTTTTTTTTTATTAAAATAAAAATTTCTTCTGCTTTCTTTCGCTTCCTTTCCTTCGCCTTTACAACAGCTACTTAGGCACCTGTTGAGCTCAAAAGAGGTAGTTAAGGTTTCGAAGTTTTAAAGCAAAAGCAAAATAAATAAATAAAATATCAAAAATAAGTGTAAAATTGACTGTGAATAGTTACGCTACTACAGTAAAATACCTGTTGTACAGTGATTATGAACAGTGAAATACCTATTGTACAGTGCAATATGAACAGTTCCGGGAGATGAAATATGAACAGTGACATGATATAGAAACTTCAACTACACCGCTACCGAGTCCCCGGCAACGGAGCCAAAAACTTGGTAGGCTCGGAAAGATACCTACTTCTATGTATAAACTGTAAGTGCACAGTGTCGACAAGCAACACAGGGCAAGCACAGGTCGAACCACAGAGACTTGGAGAGTGTATAAGTTGATTCTAAATCCTGATTCAGAGAGTAACCAAAAGGGGTTTGATTTTGTCGATACGACGATATGATTTTCAAGTGACTGAAATAATAAAAGTAAAAGATGCAAATAACAAGATATGTAAACAATGATAATATGGATACTAGGGTATTCAAATCCACCAATAACCTATGATATGCATTCAACTTGTAATATTATTCTTGTCCTTATAGTAGATTCAAGTCTACCGTATAACTAAGGTGTTTCTCCAATGGATAATTTAATCACAACTAAAGTATTTCTCCAAAGCATTAATTGTCTAATTAAGCACAACTAATCTAAAGATCAATATTTGGTTAAGCATGAGTTGTAGCATAATCAACATAGAGATATTCTAACTACAATGGATACATGGCATACATTGTGAGAGCAAGATGTTGACAAACTTGGATTAAATTATATCTTTAAACAATTCTAAACTTTCAAGAACAAGATACAAGATATGAATACATACCAATGAGTTACGTCTTCATTTAAACCCTAGCAAATGAAACTAGAACATGAAGAACATTACAACAAAACTTAAATTTGATAAACTAACATGAACAAGCTATTCTTGGATGAGTTTTCAACACAACAACCCTCTCTATTTATACACAAAAATTCTCTCACACTTGGGATTCGAATTTTACTGTAGCAACCGCTCAACAATTAAACAAAACATGTTTTCTTTAATTGATGGATGAAATGGAATACAATGGGGGTGAGGTGGATGTTTTGGAAAGAATCCAATGGGGGTGAGGTGGAAATGGATTTGGGTCTTGGGTTTTGGATCATGGGTTGTTTAATCCCATGAATTTGTAAACAGGTTGCCACTGATGTGCGAGCGGGTTGCAACGCTTCCAACTTTATTCTCTTTTGTCTTCTCAATTCTTCCAAGCTTTATTTAGTACTTAAAAACACAAAATTAATTAATACAAATATTTATTCTTGAAGATGGTAAGAATGCAGAATTTGGGATAATATATGACTTTGAAGCGCGAAAGATGAGTTAAGTGCCAATGAAAAGGTGTATGAATATGCAATATTTGGCACTCATCAAGCATCAACCACCATACCCTCATGATGTACAACGGATTCCCCTACCAAGAGGATACACCTCTCCTTAGTTTACCCTTTATGATGGTACTAGTAACGCTCGTGAACACATCTCCCGACTTTTGGAATCTTTAGGAGAACACGAGTATAATCATGTTCTCCGCCTGAAAGAGTTCTCAAAGACACTTACTGGAAGAGCGTACTCCTGGTACAACAATATCGCACCTAACATCATATCCAATTGGAGCGAGATGGTCAGTACCTTCTACAGGAAGTATTTCTTCGTGTCTGAGCAGATCACCTTTTCATACTTGGGAAGAATCTTTCAACGGAGCAACGAACATCCGAACGACTTCGTTAAGAGGTTCAGGATTCAAGCGTTGGATTGTCAAGATCGTAATGCATTAACGGAATGGTTCCCATATACCGTGCTTTGTTAGAGAATCTAGGCTTTCAAACATTTTCTGAGCTCCATGAAGCCGCTAAGCGATTGACCACAACATCCACAATATAGTTGGAAAGAACCAGAGTTGTTCGAAATAAAGATGCACATGAGAGTCGAGGAAGCATGTGTCTCATCAATAAGCAATATAACACTATCCCTTCCATGAGCGTGGTAGGCAAATGAGGAAAAAGGAAAGCTTCAGCAACAGAGCATCAACCCAAGCGTGCAACTCCAACGCATACAACTTTATCTCGAAAGGGGGCGGGCAAAACCCATGTGAAAGACGCTAGAGATACCATCCCAGACTTCCCGTTTCCCATGAATGAAGTCATAGAACTCTTAAAAGCATGGGTTCAAGATAACGCGATCAAGCTACCTCCTATTAGACGTCCGCCGACCAAGGAAGAGATGGAAAATCCCAAATATTGTCGTTACCATAGGTTCGTCCATCACCCGACTAAGGATTGCAAAAAATTAAAACACATTGTCAGAGAAAAGGTGGAGGTAGGAGAGCTTCAGTTAGGAAACGAAGGAGTTCATAGGGATCCTATTCCTATTAGGAGCTGCATGATCTCCGGGAATTCTATTCACAATACTGTACAGTCTATGATAGAACATTTGTGTGAAATCTTGTATTTCTCCAAGGTACAGCGTCAAGACATATTTGCAGCCCTCAACCGCATTGTGTCAGGTAGGCGCTTATATCCAGAAAAGGAAACAATGAAAACTCAGTCTTTCCTGGAAGATGCAACCAGCAAGGGGAACTGGGGACTCTTGGATGTCACTCGTTTGAAGGATATCGAGTTCGACAACACATTGATTGATGCAGCCTCCAAATTCAACATTATCACCATCAAGACTCTGAGAGCCGCAAAGATTTCAAAACAGGAAGTTATTCGCAACCCAACCGTGATCAGGGGCCCAGAAGGAGAATTCAGGGACGCCTATGGATGCATTGACCTTGAAGTTAAAATCGGTGATGCTCTAACATAGGCTAAATTTTATATAATAAAAGAGTATCTGAATTACGACATGGTCCCGGGACGCCCGTAGATACACGACAACAAAGCAGCACTAGGAGTGTGTCCTTTGCCGATTTTAATACCTGAAAGAATCTCCAATGAACCGTAAAATCCTGAAGATTATTTGTTGCCATATCGACACCTTGCAAATATGACGCAACTTCCTGGAGAAATCCCGAATTCATACCTTAAAAGGTTCCGAGCCTAAGTAAGTCTCATTGAACAACCTTTTTTTACAAATAGTAAAACCTCTTCCTGCTGAGGCTCGGGGACTTGTTTCGATCAACAACCTAACTGCCACTAAGAGATGTGAGTGGGGTGCCGGTCCTTTCAAGCGTTTTTCCAAGAGCTTGAAAGCAGTCAGAGACAACGCGTCACAGAATCAAGGAGTTATACCAAGTCCAAACCCATTTCGAATCGGAGATATGGTAGTGAAGGTGGCCACATTTCAAGTTGGAAACGTAGCAGTGAAGATGACCGCTCAACCTATTTCGCCAACAGAAAAGGAGGATAAACCATACCTAGTGGCAGATGTCATCCTAGGCGGCTATTGCAAGATCATCAACGCCGACAAGCTTGAGGGCGTGATGATTCACTCACTATGGCTCAAGCCCTACAATACCTAAAAACTCCGTGCTACCCTTTTTCTCCAGCGTTCTCCGTGATGGTTCCTCCAACAATTTCCCTTTCCATGAAATTTTTGTAATTCCTCCAAAATGATTGCACCACTTGCATTCATAATTATTAGGGTTCCAATTTTTTAATTAATCAAAGTATTATTTTATTTTACAAATCTCTTTACCCCCTGGGAATGACACAAAATTCGGAATCAAGCTTGAGTCATCATTATTACCCACCAGATTAAACCAGAGAACCCTAAAAATAAATATTTCACACCTTTCGGGAAACGTTGGAGGAATAGAATATATGCATAGAAAAAAGGGAAAGCGTCTTGAGAAGTCTAATTCAATAGGAAGGAATCACGCGGACTTCATATCAGGAAGACAGGAAGGTTCGTGGTGTCTCATTAGATCATTAATTTTTTATCACAAAAATAACATGCAATCACATGAAGAAGCATCACTGCCTATACGCACATAGAAGATTCTAATATAGTCTTGCCTCAAAACTATGTAAATTAAAAAAAACCTTATTTAAGCGAGCAAACGAAAACGAAGAAGACCTTAAACTCAGCCACCACTTAGTATAAGGAGAAAGTGTTCACAAGCTACGAGAAAATACTCGTCCAAAAAAAGGGAAGAAAACGGGGAGATCTAGTCGTCAAGGGGATCAATCGCGCCTTCACCACCGTCAGAGCCTACTTCAACATCATCGTGATAGGCTACTACTTATTTTTCCTTCGGGTCTTCCTCAACCTCTCTTTCAGATATCTCTGCATTAGCAACGTTCTCCGCTTCAACATCCTCAGTAAGAACGGCTTCCATATCTTCCTCAAGAGCCACTGCAACATTGGAGATCGTGCTGACAACCTTTGGGGGATCGGGCTCGTACGTATCATAATCGAGGATTATCACACCATCGTGGATCGTATAATCACACTTATCTCCATTCATAGGTCGTTTATGCTCAACCCTTCGCCTTTTCAGCCGTGCAGCGAATCTTTCAGCTCTTGCGCTTACTGGTGGTTGTGACGCTTCATCATGCCTCCATTTTTCCTCCATGTCGATTAAAGCCAAAAGATCCTGAATATGTCCTTGAGAAATGCGCATATGCAGAATGGACATGCCTTGTATAGCATGACCGGCCTCGCGAAGTGGAAGATCGATTTTAGACATCACCTCCTCGAACGCATCACTCTCGGGCTTGTTGACTTAAAAACTTCTTTCCGGTGAGGTTAGAGAGTGGTCATCACCAGCAGCTTCCATGATGTACTGCAAGAAGGAGTTATGATTGCATCAACAAAATAAAAAATATCATCATCAATCAATCAGGAGATTAATAAACATGGAGCAATACCTGGAATAGAGAAGAAAACAATTCTGTGATGGGAGGAAAACTCTCAGTGTCCTCCTTATATTGCACAAGCTAACAGGAACCCAAGAAGAAAATGAGTCTTCACTCGCCGCTTATAAAGGCTTCGGATACGGGATTACAATCAACGTATTCTTATCAATCCGAATATTTGAGGGCAACTGTCGTACAATAGGAAGAAACGCATATCACCCAAGGATCGAGCCAGACTTCATCCTGGTAACATGCGCCGAAACCTTTCCCGTGAATTTATTTTTATTTGTCATCATCTAATGCCTACCCCGCAATAGTGTAACTATTATGTGCTAGGCGGGGACTTAATGTTGATGGTGGATTTTAGTTGTGGAAATTATATAAATACCCCTCCTTTTCATGGATTTCACAAATACCCTTATCCATCAATAATTATACTCCTCATCTTCTAAAATGTAATCCATTTAATTTCAAATCATATAAATACCCTTTCAATATTAATAAAAAATTAGATGAAAATCATTTCATTTATTATCTCACATTCTGGAAGTGGTGGTGGTGGTGATGCTGGCGATGGAGGTGGTGGTGCCACCAGATTTGGGATCAACTTTTGTTGTTGATACCAGATTTTTGTGTCAACTTGGGTTGTTGGAACGTAATCTTGACCTAACTAATTTCCGAGTTTTCAATTTTTATAAAAACTTGGGTTGTTGACACCAGATATGATATAAACTTCGGTTGTTGACACCAAAATTTAGTATCAACTTCGGTTGTTGATACGAAAATCCGGATCAACTTTTGTTGTTGATACAAAAATCTGGACCTAACTTATTTCTAAATATTCGATTTTGTTATCAACTTGGCAGCAACGGTGGTGGATTTGGAGGAGATGGTGGTCGCAATTGCGATGGCGGTGGTGACGATGAGTTGTGGTGGAGTTGTGATGGTGGAATGTTGGTGATGGTTGTGAAGTGGTGGTGGTGGTGATGGTTGTGGAATGGTGGTGGTGGTGATGGTTGTGGAATGGTGGTGATGGTGAATTGTCGTCGGTGGAGTTGGAGGCGGTGGTGGAGTGATTGAGAAAGAAACTTATTGCTCTTTGAAGAAAAAAAGTTATGTATAATAGATTACTAAAATAATTTATTTTTAAGAGGATAAGCTTTATATATAAGATACTAGGTATCACCCCGGCCGTAGGCCGGGTCTCAACCTTTTTTTGTTATTGTTGTTTGGTCGGCTGGTCAGTATTCTCCTATAAAATTTTAGTTACTAACAAAGCTAATTAGATTAGAACTGTCAAATTACCCGGGGCTTAGCGTGGCCTCTTAAGCATGCTTTAGTGTCTTGTTCACCGTATCAAATTAGCCGAGGATTACATCCCCAGCCGTGGCCCCTTAAGCATGCCCTAATTTTTTGGTTTTCATATCCCGGTCATGGTCTCTTGAACATGCCTTAATGTTTTGTTGGTCGTGTCAAATTAGCCAGGACTTACAACCAAGTTCTTAGTTTTCCTCACGGATTGCGATGTTCTCCCAAATAAGTTTTTCCACCCAAAGAAACTTATTATTAGGAGCACGCAAGAATACAACATTCACTACATTGGGGATATAAGGGGCATTGTAGCTTAACGTACAATCAAGGCCTTAATGTCACGGTATAAAAGGCTAAACAAAAGTTGGTTTATGAGCCTGCAATATTTTTCCATTTGGTAGGATATATCGTGCAATTTAAACGTGGCATATATATTTACCACAATTTCAAGTTTCTTTCAGATCCATACTTTTTAGTGACCTTGACTATATATGTGCGAGATATGGCAACGGAGAAACGTCCTTTTCATCTATATGCACCATATTCAAGTGTTACCACTATAAAATTATTATAAAGTCATCATCTCCAAAAACTGGCTATGGGTTGAATAGGCGACAACCTTGGTTATAAGAACTCCTAATAATCGGTTCAGACAGTTTGGTCTTACTCCTTACTCGAGAACAACGATGACGTTGATATTTCTTACAATGGAAATATTGGAAAGGATTCATGAAAAAATGAATCAGTAAGACTCGGAGAAACTGGCATCTGTCTTAATTTAGGCATAAGAAAAATATTTCCGATCAGTGGGATTAAAATAGACATCTCGGATAATTGCATGAGAGAAATCTATAATGGGAATAAAATCACAAAGGAAAACATTAGGAAACCGAAATCTCTTTTGTTAGTTAGGAAACTGAAAACAAATTAACAAACTGTTAATCTAATGCACTGAGATCGTGTAAAATCAAATAAATCTAATGCACTAGAATACTTATGAACATGAAAAGTCTCTTATTGGTGTTATAAGAAGAAACGGAGAGTTATAAGAAGAACATTCTTATTGGTGTTTTGTTCAATATTAATTTACGGAAACAGAAAGTTATAAGAAGAAACATTTTATACACGATTAGTGCTGGCATTAAGAAACCGCATTATTAACAGGACCAAACTATATAAGGAAACCAGCGATCTGACGGACGTCCGCGCCTTTTTCGGGTATTTTATAAGGGAAGTAAGTTTTGGTGGGATCAGGGTTAGTGAAACTAAAAAATTGGTCACGGTAAGGTTAGGGAATTTTGGTTGGCCAGGGCATAATCTCTGTCGTCCAAAATAAATAATTAGAAAAATATCATCTTATGAATAGAGGGATGTAAGTATTTCTCCAAAACTATATGTCTACACGGACGGACGAATAGAAATATCGCCTACTATCAATCCCAGCCGTCGGATGGCCTTGTCTATTACCCAAGACAAACATCACTTCTTTTTATAATATAGATATAAGAGGAAGGGTATATTTATAATGTGATAGGGGTATTTTTGAAGGGTTCAAAAACTAAGGGTATTTAATTAATATACCCATTTTAGTTCAGGGCTAGAATTGTAAAACCAATTTTAATATGCTGACATCCTGCAAAGGATAAAGCCATTTGATAAGCGATGAGCACAGAAAATATCTCGCTTTATTTATTTGAAGCAATTCGATAAATATACAAAATTCACCTAGAATGGTGCATGTAGCAACAATTAATCCCAAATATCTGTGAATTTATAGCATTATAAATTAATGCATGATTTTACTAGTGTTTCCTATGCTATTCCTAACCGAGCTCTTGTTATTAGCATGACATGACGACCGAGTGTTCACTCTCAGCAGAGTAACATGAATCTCCAAGTTCCAATTTTGAGACATGCACGAAATACCCGTACAGGCTACTCTCTGACAAAGAGAATTTCGAGTCGATGCACTCCCAGCTCGATCGAACGCATTTAATTTCCTTAAGGAAAATCTGGACTGTCCGAATCAGTCTCAGAAACGAACACGGCCACACAAGTTGGCCGCGCAATTTAACAAGCCTAGCCGAACCCTGCAAGAGTAGGCGATTTTCGTGATGACCATCGGCGGGCTCGTTTATGCCCTAGCCATTCGAACATCACACGAACTCCTCCCAGCACGTCAAATTCCAGCCCTTAAATAGGGTGGTTGCATTGCTTTGGAAGAAGCTCGACGAGCTTAGACTGTTCAAGGCAGTCTTAAAATCATCACGACCGTCCAAATTCACCAGCCTGGTTTGACGGCCTAGATCATCCCGCGAATGATCAGTGAAGCGCTAATACACATATTGGTGGGCCCATTCTATCCCTACCTGATCGGCTTGCTCACGACATGGCTATAGATCCATGAACGTTTTCCCAAACATGATGGGCGTGAGGCTTTTCAAGGGTCGCGGAAATTCCACTAGCGTCTTAAATCGATCACAACCATCCAACTTCGTCGGCATGTTAGGATGGATTAGATCGCATCTATAACCATCGGACAGGTACACATATATTCACCGCCGGCCCAACATGGGCCCCACATGGTCGGTCTCCTCAAAGGAGAAGCATATCCTTCCAAACCTCTTAGTTAAAGTCACGCACGCGTGACCAACCCAAAACCCTAATTAGGGTTTACGGCATGGCATATGTGTCGCAGTTTGATCACGACCATCCATCTTCGCCAGCTTGGATGGAGGGTGTAGATATAGACTGATGAGGTACCAAGAGTATCACCGTGATCATCGTGGGCCCACCTATGTGTGTGATCGACCGGCCTAGGCCAACCATGTCTGAGCACCTCGAAACGCACGCCCAAAGGAGGCATGTCACGCGGTTCCCAAATCCTTTGGGCAAAGGATTTCTATCGCAAATCGATCACGACCAATCATCTTTACCAGTCAACTTGAGTGGCCTAGATCAAGCCTTCATGGGACAGAGAGGTACAGACGTGCACAACAACGGGCCGTCTTCATGCATGACCAATCGGTCCCTCCAAAATTGGCGCCCATGCTTGATTTCGGTCAAGCTAAAGAGTGATGTTGCGTACCTCTTTAAAACCCTAAAATCCATCAACTGTCGCAAACATGTGCCGCAGATCATCTTGTCCGTCCAACTTTGCCATCTTGGTCGGACAGCCTAGGCTAAGAGTTAAACGGCCAATGAATCACCTCGGTGATCACCGTCCGCCACTCTACCGCAAGGAGTGATCGGCCAAAGGATGGCTCGCCCATGCGGCCTCCAAACGATCACTTGAAGATGGTTGGGCATGTAGATATTTTAAGACGCTTCATCCGTGACTTAATCCGTTAAGCTTTAAAACAACGATGCTTCATACATATTAATTGTATTCGATGCATTACATGCATTGTAGTAGCAGGAAACCCCACACTACACCCCTCACAAGAATTCATACAATTAAATCATTTTAAGATGAACAATCACAAACTTTATTGATGAATCTTCTAAATTTTACAAGAAAGGAAATAAATGAAACTCAGAAATTAACAACTGCTCTGGACTTTCTCTCTCCTAATGACTTGCTCAACACTCGAAAAATATCTCCCTCTCCTTATGCCTATTCGTATTCGTATATAGGATAATTACATAGTGGATGACATCTAAGTTGTCCTTTAATTTCGGATCTGACTTGTGGTGTTCTCGCAAGAGTTCTAATATTAATCTTCGCAAATACTCCAAATTTTGCAGTATCATCACGATTTTTGTCATGTTTCTACCATCGTCATCTTTAAGTCATTCTTCAAATCATCCTGCGACATTATGTTGTTGGTCAAACTTCACAAATGTGTCTTTCTTGCGATATTATGGTCCTACATGCATAAAGTATACACGATATTTCATGAATATCGATTTCCCAAATAACTTAGTTATTTAACCTAATAGTATCACCTGCTATTTCCTACGGGTCCCACGACTCGACCCACTCACTCGAGACATCAAACATGTCACAAACTGGGGGATACTCACTGGGGTATGGTCTGGCGGTTTACAGCGTGCAGCGTGCAACGCACCATTATAAGAACGTGTCGGGAGGCATGGACGGTTAAGATGATGAGGGAAGTAGGCTAGGACGTGATTGTGCAATCACCTACACGACCCCACTACTCCGTCACTCAACTTCCTCCACTTTCTACGAGATGAGGGTTTGCGCTCAATGACTTGTATAAATAGGTCCTTTGCATATTTCCAAACAACATAGACAAACACAGAAAAAACTAAGTGTTGTCATCAGTATCCAGAAATCACCATTCTGATACAAGTCATAAACATCCAACACCTTCACAATCTCAATACCTTCTTCGCTTCCCTCCCTAAGATCGACCACATCTCCTTCACTTTGTGACTGAAGCAAGTCTGGTACGACCATTTTTTGGTTTAGGCCAGAATTTTACAGATTGATCTCTCGAATCAAAAGCACTCCCGTGCAGTGCATTTGTTTAGGGTTTAGGTTCATTTCTCATCGACACACCCAAAATTACCAAAACCAGTAGAAATAGTATTTACCCATAAACACTAATATTCAAATTGAATTAAGAGACTGCACCTGAAGAGAATTAATCTGAGAGCAAGCAGAAGAAAAAGAGAAAAATAAAAATGCTAAGCAAGGGAATGAAAAAGGAGAAAGTGATAATCGAACACAAGAAAAAGAGCACATGCCAAGGAAAGATAATAAATGGAAGCAAGCTTAAGTCCCAGGCTAACTAAAGAATAGAGTATTAATCAACTAGAAGAAAATATTACAAACTAGGAACAAAACTACTTAACTACAGAAGAGAAAAAAGAAGATACAACTGAACAACTAAGAGAACAATAACAATGGAATTAAACCTAACTAAACAGCTGAAAGCTTAAAAAAAAAAAAAGACAAGCCAGCTAGAAAAATACAGATAAAAAACAAGATAGGAGAGCTCACAGTCTCTAATGGCTTTGTACATGTATAATATTGATGTTAAGTTCAGCTGCTATCAATAAGATTTGTGTCAATTTGAAATGTATTCTCCGTTGCTTCCTTGTTGTTATTCACAAGGGCCAGAAACCAAGTTGGAGGAGGATTCTCCATTGAACCATTGATGAGGGAACTCCTTGACTGATCTAATAGGTTCAATAACCTCCCTTTCTTTGGTTTCTTCTTGACTGCCAATACTTAGTGCAAAGTTCAAATTAATCAATGTTCAAGTCAATTTCTTCTAGTCTTGGTTTCTTATGGGTTGGTAAAGGATCATCCCATTAGAAAAAATTCTGCATCAAACCCCAGTTTTGAACGTATGCAGACTTGTTCATGGTGTTATCTTGTTGAGATGTTGATGCTTCACCCCTCATGCCATTATCACAAACAAATGGGTTACCAGGTCAATCTCTTTTATGAATGATCTTCCACATATAAGTGTCCTTTAGGACATTATTAGAACCTAAACTATGATTCCCAGAACTATTAATCCAAGGAGTATCAAATGTTTCTGCAGAATCAAATAGATGGTGGTGCATAATATCAGGTGGACAATCATTTTCTGTATCAAGTTGAGTAAGGTAATCATTGTAGGTTACCTCAGAAGCTACTTGATCTGCTGCCGTGTATGGAAGGCTGTCCTCAGAATCCATGCCCTCCTGTACCATCATTGTTTGCATCTGCTCTTGCTAAATTACCACTTCTTATTGCATAACTATCAGAGATGCATTAGCTAGCGCCTATTGAACCTCAGCTTGGTGTTGAGCCATGTGGTAGTGCATGCAGTCTTGTGTCTTGTGGCCAATAAGTTCACAAAAATCACAAAAATTGAAGGGAAAGTTATGAAATTCAAAGAAAACAGTATTCACATAAAGAGCTGATAGTAAATAATTGGAGGAATGATATAAGAGGTTCCTCGGATTTTACGCTTACAAGATCTCTGTTTTTTTACCAAACAGGACTTACAGAATTGGAATTATAATTATTTTGGAAATATTACTATTCAAATATCTAAACTTGAATCACAAATTCAGAATTTGTTAGTTTCTAATTATTCTATGAGCTCTACTAGTGTTGTTGAATTGCATAACAGGTTGAGTCAATGGTATGATATAGAAGAAGATTTTTGGAGACAACGGGGAAAATAAGAATCCTTCAAATTTGGTGAGAAAAATACAGCATATTTCCACCATAAATCCAATTTTAGACAAAGAAGAACACAGATAGACACATTGCAGAATGAGATGGGTCTTTGGCTCACTGAAAGGGAGGAGATTGCTGCTAATCTAAAGGATCATTTCTTCAAAATGAGCAGATCTACTAGGCCACCTGATATGGAAAAGTATCTAGAGCATATCTGTGGAAGGACAATAGTCCCACATCGCTTATATCCCCTTAATTAACTTAAAAATAATATGGAAGGGACTCTCCACTCATTGCCAATTGGTTTTGAGTTGGATGCCCGCATACTTTACCAATATCAGTCCTTGCATTACAGAAGATGATAATAATTTTCTCATTAGAAGTCCTTCTCATGAAGAAATTAAAAGTGGTGTCTTTAGTATGCATCCATGGACAACTCCAGGGCCTGACGGGTTTCCTCCCGAATTATATCAAGAAATGTGGGAAACAGTAGGTGACGACACTGTGAGTATGGTCCAATCGTTTTTTGCTAGTAGACATATGATTAAACAGTTAAATCACAATTTTACGAGTCTTATTCCTAAGACCAATAACCCAAAGATTGTTGTTGAGTTTCGATCAATTAGTCTTTGCAATGTAGCATATAAAATTATTTCAAAACTGCTGGCTACTAGACTTAAAACTCTTCTTGACAGGATCATTACCCCTTTTCAGACTGTGTTCCTATCTGGTAGGTTGATTACGGACAATATAGTGATATCACATGAGTTAATTGACTCAATGAGGAAGTGTATGTCAGAAAATGGTTGGATGGCCATTAAGTTAGACATGGCAAAGGAGTTTGATCATATAGAATAAAGCTTTCTCATTTCCACACTAAAAATATTAGGATTTTGCGAAGCCTGGTGTGAGATGATAAATCAGTGTATTTCGACAGTAACAACCTCCATAATGCTTAGTGGAGTCCAGGGAGTGTGTATAGTCCTCAAAGTGGCCTTAGACAAGGGGATCCTTTATCCCCATATATTTTCATTATCTATATGGACTCGTTTTCCCGTGCTCTCATTGCTGCTGAACAAGGTAACCAAATTCATGGATTTAAAGTTAACTGTAATGCACCTTTCATCTCACACCTATTTTTCCCAGATGAATGTTTAGTTTTTACTAAATCCAATGCTAGAGAATCTAGAAAACTTGCTCAGATCATAAACCAGTTTAGTATTCACTCTGGTAAGTCTGTTAACTTTTTTAAATCTGGAATAGCTTTTAGTCCAAAAGTACCGAACTCGGTTTAAAATGATATTTCTAATATTCTCCAGATTAGTAGATTGGAAGTGAATGATAAATATCTTGGTGTTCCACTTATGCTTCAGAAAAATAAAATGGAATCTTTTACTGGTCTTCTTGATAACTTCAGTGGGAGGTTAGCAGGTTGGATAGGTAAAAATTTTAACCAAGTTGAGTGAATTGTTTTAGCACAATATGTTCTTGGATCACTAGATACGCATCAGATGACAGTCTTTCCGATGCCAAAGAAATTAACGGATCAGCTAGATGCTATTCAGATGCGGTTTTGGTGGAACAAAAATCAAGGTGAGAAAGGTCAATATTTTAAAAAATGGAAGAATGTGTCATGTACCCGGTATGGTAAGGGATTGCCCGTATCCTACACGTGTCTGTCTTTAATAATAATGGTAGTATTTAGTATAGTTAGGAGTGGTAATTAGTAGTAAGTGTATTGGTTGGTTGAGATGTAACCACCCGGTGAATTAGTGATCGTTGGATGGTAAGGGAAGAAATGCCTATCCTTTTAAGACAGAGTCTGTAATGAAAATGTTATCCAATTTATGAATTAAGGAAATAGATTTAGTTTATCCTTCTTCCTCCTCTTAGGCTGGTTCTCTTAATCAGATTTCTCTAAAGTCTCGGTCCAACCTTGTCTTTGTACAATCAGGTACACGACAGAATGTAGCACAGTATAAGCATGTGGGAGGTATGGGAACCAAATAGTCTGATATCCTTAACAAAGCGCTTATTACAAAACTAGCTTGGAGGATGGTAACTTCTCAGGACGCTCTTTGGGTCAAGTTATTGGAAGGTAAGTATTTCGCAAACTCTAATCCTTTACATGATTCTATAAGCACGTCAGGGTTTTGGGTCTGGAGAGGGATAAGGGAAGGTCTTGATATTCTTAAGAGTAATGTTTTTATGGAAGTTGGAGATGGTTCTACCATAAGCATTTGGAAGGATGTGTGGATTCCAAGTATTCCAGGGTATGTGAACAGCAACTTCATGTCTTCCAACATGAAAACTGTGAATCAACTCATTGACCTTGACATTAAACAATGGGACAGGAACATCTTGTCTGCATTATTTGATGTGAACACGATAAATGAAATTCTGAAAACCAGAATTCCTTATCATGGAAAAGATAGATCGGGATGGAAACATACTCAAGACGGAAATTTCTCGGTTAAATCAGCATACAAAGTTATTCTTGATCAGTCTGGAGGCTCTATTACTAGTAATCTAAACTGGAAGAGCTTTTGGAAAGTTAAAATTCCTCCTAGGATTACCCATTTTCTTTGGAAATGCGTGCAAAATTTCCTTCCAACCAGGGATAGGCTTTTCAGGTTTGCTCCTAATATAGATAACATTTGTCCTATTTGTCTTGTTGTTGTAGAGTCTATGCAGCACCCATTCTGTGATTGTACGGTCACAAAAGGTATATAGAGAGCTTTAGATAATGAATTTGTTGATGTTGTTAATGGGATGTCTTTTGTTGATTGGATTATTGAAAAGAAAAATTAACTGCCAACAGCTCTTCTTCGATTAGTGTTCAACTTAGAGATAAAATGGTATTTGGTTTATGGATGATTTGGAAAGCTCATTGTTCGCTAATTTTGAGAATGTGCAGGTGAATGCATCTGTGTATTGCAAGGAAGAGTATTCAATTCTATACTGATTGGAATAATATTGTACAAAAATCTCATGGTTTACAATTTTCTGACCGAATTCCACCTAAATGGTCTTGTCCTGAGGGAGAAGATATGAAAATTAATTTCGATGCCGCATTTTATAAGATTACAGGGTTATCAGGGATTGGTCTAATATGTAGAAATTCTGCAGGTACATGCTATGGAGCTAGATGCATCTTCACAAGCAATGTTTGAGGCAATAAAATGGGCAAAAGAATTGAGCATCCATAGAATTCATTTGGAGGGAGACTGGAAGAATGTTGTTTCAACGTTAAATGGAAGCAGGGGAGCGGTGAAGTGGATTCACAATAACATCATAGAAGATGGTATTTAAAGGATTTTGACTCTTGGAAATGTTCTTTTTTGCCAAGGGAGGCCAATAATACGGCTCATGTAATAGCCAAACATGCGGTAGACAATTCTTGTTGTACAGACTGGAATACTACCTTGCCTCGGTGGCTTAGGGGTTGTATACAATCAGACCTATATTTTCTTTATTTTTTTTATTTTTTATTTTTTTTGAAGCAAAAGAGATGTATTGATTAGATTTCAGAGGTAACAATTTTTGCATCTTCCTGAAGTTGGTACTGAATGTTCTCAGGAGATGTAATAACCAAACACTACTTTATTTTTCTCCTTGGGAACAAAAATATTTTTAATGTCTAAGAGCTTATTGCGAATCCTCCGGTCTATATTTCATCTTTGTTTGTTTACTGTGTCAGCCACTAGTTGCGAATCCAGCTCGGGAAAAAAAAAAGTAATTGTTATGAAAACGTGATTCATGTGGGTAGCCCACCATTCACTAAGCCAAGAAGTCTTGAGTAGAAATCTAGATAATTCCCACCTCCACAACTAATACTACTTAGTCCTTTAGGTTTCCAAATTGTACAAGTAATGTCCTACCTACTATATTGGCTATAAATAGCCATTAATCTCCACTTTGGAATAAGAGAGATAGAGAATATAATAAGGAAGAAACTTGGAGATAGAACTCCTACATTATTTTCATTTTCTTTCATTCTTCTTTTATTTGCTTACATTATCAATCCTAGTAAGATTACAGATAATAATATAACACGTTGTCAGCACGAATTGCTCGATAACTACGGTCGATTCCTTTGGCCGTCCAATGGAAGAACGACGATGATAATTACCAGAGACTATTATCTTTCTTTTCTGGCTCTCTTCTCTATTTCATTTATGATTAATATTGTTTAGCCTTGTACCTGTTTAACTTTGTACAAGTTTGCTAATAGTATGTTTCTCTTTGTTACGAACAATGAACTAATTCCATCCCAAGCACCTAAGAGCATCTTGTGGGAAGTGATTTAGCGGAGAACGATAACTACCGGACCTGTATTCTTGTTGAATAAACAAGAACGAAAATAACATGCTTCACTAAGTATTGTCATGCTGCAATTCAAGCATATGACGGGCTAAGATTTTCCTTTTCCCAAACTTTACATATACACTTATTTTATTGTATGTAAAGCCTTTACTAATTGAAATTTTATATGAGCAGGATATCAATGGATTAAAACATGTTGCCACTTTGGGTGACTAATCAAATGTTTTACCGCTTTTAAAGCTCATATTTGTGGTGATGTTTCCGAATTCAGCCAAGTATTTGAGTTTTGCAGCGTTTTATTATTTTCCTATTTAGCCAACCAACAGAAGGTTTTCTGCGTCCTTTTGGATAATGTATAGAATAAAATTACCTTTGTTGGTACACCAATGATTTTTGGTGTTAACGGTTTTAATATCGACGAAGCAAGGAATTATTGCATCCTTGGGGATAGCAAAATTTTAATATTCCTTTGCCATAATAATCTCCAGAATTCAAAGTCGTTCCACTTGACGCCGGAATGCGATAAGAAAATGGACATTGGGCTAACACGGTTAGCCAGTCTCTATCTGCGGTCTTTGAAATGAGCTGCAATTGATATTGAGACAATTTCTTTTTAAGAAATAAAGAATGTGTTCATATTTCAACTTTAAATTAATATTTCGTCAAGCCCAATGGACGAAATTGGAGATTTATAGGTATTATGTTAGAACCGTTTCACCATTTATATTTGTGGAAAATATTTAGGCTTGATTTTAGAGAAGATATATGCACCATATATAATATAGTGGTGAGCAATAAGGAGAGCATCATATTTTGCACCCTTATGTGTTCCTACTAGTTTTACGGCGTACATTATATGCGCCTATTATATGCATCGACGAGCTTAAAAGAGCTAGTGCTTAATTTGCACTTTGTATATGTTGTGTCAACAACATCGAGTGCTGCAAATGTTAACTGCGCCTTGTAGATATACAAACGTCGAGCGATAATGAGTGTTGCAAATGGTATTTAGAGTTAATATAATGTCTTCTCGTCGCCTGAGCTATTACCTAAAATCTTGAATTTGGTGAATTAAATTTGCAACAGTACCTATGCAAATAAGTTTATCTTTGGCAAAGAAAGAAAATAAAATTGCGGTAGGCATATTTTTGACTATGGGAACCACAATAGTTCTCGGGTTTAAGAACCTGATGAGCACCGTACCACCAGAAGTGGAGAAATACGGGATGGTAGCATAATGATTGGTTTGAATAAAGCCATCTTTGAGCCTGGTAAAGCTCTGTTATCATTGTGACATAAAAGACGCATTACGTGCACCTGAAGTGCCACTCATTGTTGTTGATCTCTATTGGTCGTCTTGGCAGGACTGGACTGATATTAAGATAGTGTCTAAGGTCACAAAATTCGTTTACAGTTTACTATTGATTTTACATGAAATGTAAATAATTTAATTTATTCCAGCTGGACAGTAAACGAGAGAGGAAACCTGATCAGTCACCTCTCCTGGGCTGCATGTTGTTGTTATTTTCTGCACCCAGTTGCTCCCTTGATAGGTTGAGTTATGCGGAACTGGATGTTCTGTTGATAAGACATTCCCGCCTGAGGATCAGGGGGAGAATCGTCGACGATATTGGTTAATTCCTATTGTGTCTCATCTAAATTCTCACACCGAGAAGTGCATGAGGTGTTGGAGATTACTCTGTTACTAGATTTTGCAAGAGTACGCTTGCTTGATTCGGCATATATTAAAGTCCTTGCAAGGCTTGCCATATAATCGCAGCGATTATTTCGTCTGGAAATATGCTTGGAAGCATAGACGAAAACCTCTAGTTTGAGGTATACCAATCTAATCAGATAACGCCCATATTCTCTTTTGAGTTATGACTTGATATCTCTCCTGACGAGGAGCACATCCATAAAAGATGTGTTGATATCTCATGGTGAGGAATATCCGCATGTTGAAACTTGGTACTAATGGATTATGATATCATCATACTCTGGGGAATGATGTAAGATCGTTTATTAACTGATTAATAACTTGGTTGTCGATAATGTTCAGAGTAGCTACTGAAATCGTTGTGGATAGATATCCCCTTTGCAAACAAATTATCGATAAAGTTCATATGATTGACAAATATGGATCTTAGTCCATATTGATTTGTTCTCTCACTTGTATTTGTTTTTAAAGACCTCAGTCCTAGCATCCACGAACTTTAGTTCGAAATTTGATGCTTATGAGAAAGTGTAATGAGAGAATTAAGGTCGCTTGTTATATAGCAATAACCTTAACAACGAGTTTCCACGGACACTAACCAGGTTCATGGGAGTATGGTCTGGTAGTCATAAATGACTCGACATCTCACATGGTGATAACCGTGTATCTATACTCGTATAGATTTTAAAAGAAACTCGTGTTAGTCAATCATTGATGTTGTATCATCCTAGTGATGCTTTGGGCATTGATGGTTTGATGTTCTTGTGCATTTTGAACTTATTACTCATGAAACCATTGCCATATTTTCTGTTTAAGACGTGCTATATTCCACTATTGTTACTATTCTACTACAAGATTTGCAAACTTGATGAGAAAGTCTTCCCACCATTTGGGGGAGGAAAGGCTGTCACCTGAAAAACGGCGTGAAGTATCTTGGTTTGTACAAAGAAGAACTAAGATGTATCTCATCTTGATGTTTTCAGCAATGAAAGACATGCAGAAATTTGGTATCTTCAGAAATTGAAAATCAAGTTTCTATATGAGAAGTTGTGTATGTAGTAGTAAGTGTGTCATTTAAAACACACCTTGAGCGTGGATGACTAGTTGATTTAAAATATTCTGCACCTCCTGAAAGGAAGAGCCAGTCACAATCATTCAAAGATAGTGCTCTCAAAGAGACTATTAGTGAAAGATCTAAATTCTATAAGTATAGTTCTCTTAATAAGAGAATGTCTCTGCAAAGGCCGTGAAACCTCAAAATGAGAGGATTTCCTTAAGGCATGCATGAAATAGAGAAATTTGTGATCATAATCCAATGATTGTTGATGATATAGTCAAAGTATCCACTGATACTTCCATAGATGATGTTGGTGTTGAACCACTCTCTATAAGATTATCATCAAAGGAATGATTGGTTAAACGGGAAAGGAGAGATTCAGGCAGAATAATAATTTCTCATAAAATGCATAGTTATGGTACTGCGACCAGAACACTCGATAATGTGAGCTACACTTGGCCACAGACAGGTGTTTGCAGTTCCGACATCCGATAATGTAACCACTAGTGCCTACAGGTGGGTGTATGTGCATAGTGAGAAAAATAAAGTCAACTAATGGCACAAAGTTTTTTACAGGAACCTGAGATGGATTTCTTTGTAACATATTCCCTATTATGGATACAACTACCTCTTTGGTATTTGTCTGGAAGTCTTTTAAGGACTCGACATGTATCTAGTAGGCGTGGTCACTACAAATCCGTATGAAAGACATGATACAGATAACCGCATACAAATTCCAGAAGGTTTTCACCTATCAGTAGAATTACCATGTCATATGCATTTTCCCTATAAAGACGAACATGGTCAATCGTCTAAGTGAATGCTTATTATCCAGGGATACTGTGCATTTACTAGATTTAATGTATACAACATCTACCTTATTGGAACTTCTGAAGAATTCTCCAAAGCACAAAAATGCTTAAAGTAGGAGTTCGAGACAAGACTCTCGGTACAAAGGTCTCAATCTGTTGGTTGAGCATTGTAAATGGAAGTACATTAATTTCGTCAACCTTAAGGGTTTAGACATGTTTAAATGGACAAGCTGACATGGTTTCAGTCATTCGATCTCGTACAAGATTGATCGATTTGCATCTCAATAATAGAGATGTATCACTCTGTGGTTTGTATTACACAAAGATGTGTAAATGGTATATTAGCTGAAATACATGATATTGGTGTTGACACCCCATTTCCGCACCTTCCATAGAAAATATCATTCTTGTACTTCGAAGCCGGATACAAGAGAAATTTCTTTGTGGAGCCATTAAGGATTTTCATATCCTTTAAATCAAGCCCATAAGTTCAACCAATCAAGCCCACAAGCTCTCAAGCCCACAAGCCCACAAACTTTACCAATCAAGCCCACAAGCTCTACCAATCAAGCCCACAAGCTCTCAAGCCCACAAGCACAGCTCCTACCCATTTTGTTATCCTTCCAAACCTGGGAATTCTCACTATCATGATAGAGAGGAAGAAAATACGAATCCAATGGCGAAAGAATGGAATCATTCTGAGTTTGTATGAAGAAGTTATGAGCAAAACAAAATCTCATAAGACTAAAAGTCAAAGCAGTCAAGTTCCAGGGAAATACTAAAGGCACCCGATTTTTTACTAAGGGAACCTCTCTTTCTTCCTCATGAAGAACATGAAGAACATGGGGGTTCTTAATGGTGGTCATCATGATGATCACGATGATGATGGATTTTGATCAACAATGATTTTGGATTTTGAATTCATCACTAGGTTCTTAAGGATGATATGGAGCTTGGGTAGGAGACTAATTTCACATCAATCATGTTCTTGAATCAACCGCAAAGGTTCAAAAATCAAGAAAATGGAGCTGACAAGCTTAACTGCAGCAAACTCGGCCAACGTCAAAATTTCTTCATCAACCTATTCAACTATTTCAATCGGCTCGAACAAAGGGCAATCCAACTGAATCAACCACAAAGGTTCAAAAATCAAGAAAATGGAGCTGACAAGCTTAACTGCAAAGAAACCCGACCAACGTCAGACTTTCTTCATCAACCCATCAAAATCACCTCTTGGAAAAGATAAGGTGCGAAAGGGTGTTCAGGGCTTTGTTCGTTAACCGAAAACGGTTACTCTCAAAGAGGGGCAACTGTTGACACCCCATTTCCGCACCTTCCATAGAAAATATCATTCTTATACTTCGAAGCCGGATACAAGAGAAATTTCTTTTTGGAGCCATTAAGGATTTTCATATCCTTTAAATCAAGCCCATAAGTTCAACCAATAAAGCCCACAAGCTCTCAAGCCCACAAGCTCTACCAATCAAGCCCATAAGCTCAACCAATCAAGCCCACAAGCTCTCAAGCCCACAAGCACAGCTCCTACCCATTTTGTTATCCTTCCAAACCTGGGAATTCTCGCTATCATGATAGAGAGGAAGAAAATACGAATCCAATGGCGAAAGAATGGAATCATTCTGAGTTTGTATGAAGAAGTTATGAGCAAAACAAAATCTCATAAGACTAAAAGTCAAAGCAGTCAAGTTCCAGGGAAATACTAAAGGCACCCGATTTTTTACTAAGGGAACCTCTCTTTCTTCCTCATGAAGAACATGAAGAACATGGGGGTTCTTAATGGTGGTCATCATGATGATCACGATGATGATGGATTTTGATCAACAATGATTTTGGATTTTGAATTCATCACTAGGTTCTTAAGGATGATATGGATCTTGGGTAGGAGACTAATTTCACATCAATCATGTTCTTGATGTGGTGAACAGTAACCCGTATGAACAGTAACATCGGTGAACAGTGACAATACTTTTGAATAGTAACAGTACCGTGAACAGTACCCAACGGACCCACATGTCATAATCAGATTTTTAATTGTCGCATACAATTGAAAAGCAACGAAGAAAAATTTGCGAAGAAAAAAAGGACGATTTACGGCCTTTTTTTTCAACAAAGCAGCCCGAAATTGACGGAGAATTGAGATTTTTTTCCCTATAAATAGAGATCGAATTTCTCATTCAAAAACAACGAAAAACACTCTAGAGACTTCATTTTAGACTGGAAAACACTTCGAGCAGAGACTCAATAATAATTTCTCGCATTCAAACACTTTCTCCTTTATTTTTCCTTCGCTTAGTAATATCAAATCAAGTATTGTCTTTAAGTTTTTAAAGGATTAGCATTAAATTGCTGGTACTTTAATTACTTTCTGCATACTTGACGAAAGCAACAAATCATCCTAAGAATCCTTCAAGTTTCAATATCATAGTTCAGGTATATTAATTTACTATCTCTTCGGTAATCATGTAGTCATACGGGAACGGAATGGTTTTCCATTTCGTAGTAACACCGCAACTACTCTTTACATTACATAAAAATAATTATGCTTTATTATTAATTTTCCAAGTGGGATAAGTCAAAGTGTGGGTTTAAAGCGGAATTCCCTCCCACATTAGACCCATAATAAATATGTTCATTATATATATATATATATAATATTAAAGTTTGCATTAATTCTATATTCTAAATAATTGATGCATAAGAATCTTTTCTCAATTTCTAATAAATTTCGGTATTAAAATCCTGCACATAAGCATTGATAAAAGTAAATTATAAACTTTTCCCCTTTAATCATGAAGTAGAGGCCAATCTTACGATTGGGCGGCCGATGGGTGCCTAACACCTTCCCATCCCGTACTAGAATCTCCTTGCCCAGACTCTCTGATAGCAGACCATAAATATGCAAGTCATGACTAGGTTTTGTTTTCCTCAAAATAATTCAAACTAGTTAAAAGGGTCATGACTCCCTTTAGTCAGGTGGCGACTTCAAAACATCTCTTTTCCTTGCAGAGTTGGCCCCCCCTTTACTAATGAACTAGTAAGAAATTATCTCTGCCAGAACCATGTGTACATTAAACATCCACGAACGGATGAGAACATGGACCTCGCCCCATAACAATTATGGACAAAGGAAATAGACCGGCACTCGACTCGTGCTAGGCGACCCCCGATTTCTACAATTGGGTTCGTAGTAAACATGTAAGTCTGGCTCGCCCAACACCAATATCGAGATATTGGTCCGAAGAAAACTCATTTATCTTCGTGATACCGTTAAGCTTGATCTTTTGCATAAAAGATCGCTAGATGTCTCCCACAGAGAAAAGCTAATCGGGATCGCTTAAGTTTTGATTTTGGCAGGTTTGTTAAAGCAACTAAAATATTTTCCTAGCTGAAGTCTGGTTGTAGAGGATACTCGTTTATCCTCCAATCAATTATGATTGTTCATACAAAGCTAGTGGAGAATATATAAAAGCTGGCACAATCAAATGATCATTAAGAAATTGCACAAAGGAAAATCAGACTGGTTTTCTCAACTAAAGGAAGTTGGAGCTGCTGAAGACTTTAAAGGGTGGTTCGGAACTCTAAGCAGTACTACCGGGCATAATGATCAACCGAGAAGGCTTCCCATCAGGGGGAGTAAAGCTATGGAAGACTATGGATATGAGCATATTGGACATTACGTCGTGTACTCTTTTCCTTAGTCAAGGTTTTGTCCCACTGGGTTTTCCTTGTCAAGGTTTTTAATGAGGCATGCGAGTCCAATGATATCCGCAGTTCGACATATTGTACTCTTTTTCCTTCGTCTTGTTTTTTATCCCTCTGGGTTTTTCCATGCAAGGTTTTAACGAGGCAACATCTGCGGGTTTATCATAGTTCTGAGAACTCATGTTTTCCTACGTTCAGGTTTTGTCCCTCTGGATTTTCCTGACGAGGTTTTTAATGAGATAACAATCTTAGAACGGTGATCACCATCTAACGAGATGCATATCCATAGAGGTTCTTGAGATGTGGCGCTCAGGTTCTTGTTCCAAGTGTTTTCCCTGGCGCAGGAACTCAGTTGGATTTTTCCGGGCAAGGTTTTAACAAGGCAACATCTGCGGACTTTGAATGGTGGTCTAAGGGGGAGTGTTATGAAAACGTGATTCATGTGGGTAGCCCACCATTCACTAAGCCAAGAAGTCTTGAGTAGAAATCTAGATAATTCCCACCTCCACAACTAATACTACTTAGTCCTTTAGGTTTCCAAATTGTACAAGTAATGTCCTACCTACTATATTGGCTATAAATAGCCATTAATCTCCACTTTGGAATAAGAGAGAGAGAGAATATAATAAGGAAGAAACTTGGAGATAGAACTCCTACATTTTCTTTCATTCTTCTTTTATTTGCTTACATTAGCAATCCTAGTAAGTTTACGGATAATAATATAACAGTAATCATTCTGGATCATAAATTGTTTGCTAGGAAGGCCACAAGAAAAAAAGACTAGAAAACGTAGACAGAATTAAGATGCAGTTCTATTAATTTGCAAAGATACATTTCAGGTATAAGGTTTCACAAAGGAGAAACAACAAACCAAAGATGAACAAAATGTACAACTCAGCTTACAAGGATCATCTGAACAGGTCAAATCCATTAACCACTCCAAAATTGTGAAGTTCCTGATACATAGCAATTCAAGTTTCTCAGAATCGAGAGAAAAAAAAACAATACAGTACTATAAAAGAAAACAGCTTAGAAGTTAAATATTGCAACTTACCTCCACGAAAACAAGGGAGCTTTTGCTACCTGTTTAAGCTGTGTAAAGAATATTTTGCTGACTATCATACAACTACTTAGCTATGGTGCTCAAACTTAGTCTGTAGAGACACACGAGCAATCTTCTTATTCTTGGGTACATAAGCAAATTCGTCTATATCTTTCAGAGAAATGCTTGACCTATCAAAGGACGTATTCAGAAACCATCAGCTGATGGACTCAGTGCAGCAAAAACCAAGAGAATATACACATTAAGGAACAATGAAATGTACCTCGCCGCTAATGTGTTTCTCACATCTTTTAGAGGGGCGCGGAGACCACTGGCTCGAGAACCAGATGAGGTATATTTGAATGAAGAGATAACTGACATAAATCGCTCCATTGATTTCTCTGCTACATCAGAAAAGTGACTAATATGGGAAATGTTGCAACCAAAACTTCCTTTATCATTGTCCTCCATAGATTTTGAGTTGAGATCAGGAATCTCATCACCTGTACAATGAAAATCTATTAACTTCACATATTTTTCTATGAGATGTGGATGGTATAAATGTAACAGCAGTGTTGTTTAGGATTCAATAGCTGCAGGCCCTAGGCAATATATAGAAGTATGACAATGAAAAACTCAAAGAAATGAAATTTCATTGTGCAGCATAGTAAGGAAACAATGCATGCTACAGATAATATTTAACCTAACTTAATTAGTTCAAACTGCAACGGCCCTAATTTTCGGTCAGAAACACCTAAAGTGCAGTACTGGCATTCAGCACATTACTGCTTCCACTAAAGATTTCTTGGTACCTTTGTCCTAAACCATAAGTTCATCACTCTTTTCAGAAATGCCTACCATTAAAGAGAACGTTTTGGTATTATTGCCGTTAGAAGTGAAGCAAATAGAATACAACGATGCATGGTTCTCTACTGAGGATGTGTTCTTGAGGACTGAATTTAGGTAGGAAAACTGGAAACTGGTCATTAAAATAAATAAAACTAGCTCAGGTGTTTGCTTTATTCCCTATTTAAGATATTGCCACGAGAGTTTAAGATAAATGAGAACAGATGTAAAAAGAGAAAATCAGCGATGAACACATCAATGAAACTCTCAAGAGTAAGCTCGGTAATGTGTACAAGCTCGCACGCCCGCTCGGGAAGAACATGCAGATTGTAGCTATAACATAGCAATAGAATCATTGCGAAGTATAGAGAAAGATTGGAGAAATAAGACACAGGAATGAAGAAGATAGATAAGGAAAGAAATCAGTGGAAGAACAAGGTTCACTAGACCAAGTCCAAAACCAGAATAATTGACCAGAAAGTAACCACATAAAAAAAAAACGTCACCTGATATTTATTTGGTTATTGATTTCTAAAGTGGACTGTTAAATCCTTAGCAATGATGGCAATCATGCCAGCAAAAAAGGAGCAAAATCTAAGTTAGAATACATACTTTCAGAGGAAAGAAATGCGCCATTCCGAGCACGCTTCATGTCTAGATTATCCTGTTAAGTAAAAGAGAAAGAAATCAGCAAGAAGAAATTTGGAATAAAAATGAATATTCACTACAGAAGAAACACGTACAATTTGGGTCCTCTCAGTCGATATTGATGACCTCTTCTTACAGGAACTCTCAGGAAAATTGATCCCATTTGATCCACTTTCAGAAACATTTTTGTCACAAGAAACATAATTGGCCTCATCGTCCAAAAAAACAGGTTTTCCATTGTCAACAGCATCATCTTTTGGTGACTTGTGCTGAAAATAGGAACTCCTCACAATGACCTTGCGGCTGGCTTGTCTAGTTTTCTCTCCAACTTGATCTAAATCAATCTTGCATTGCGGCTCCTTGTGCAACGTCGTACAAGGTCTGTACAGTGATTGCTTCTGTTGATGAAATGACAGAGAATGTTCTGAAGAATCTGAACTGTTATTAATGATGTTTAACTCTGCTGGTATAGTAAGTGGAGTTTTACTATAACAAGGAGAGTCCAAAAACTGAGCTGTTTCGGTGGGAAAAGTAACTTCCAACTAATACAAGGGAAAACGAAAAATTGTTAATATACAACAGAAATATTGAAGGCTTACAAGATCGTCAAATTGAACTTGGTTTAAGTGCAGTAAGATCAAAAGGGGAACTTGGGCGGTTAGACTCACATAATCTTTGGGACTAGAGGAACCAAATATGTCGGACTGCGAGGAGTTCATGCTTAAAGAAGTAGGTTCCTGAGAAGCATTTTCTTCAGAGCTAGGAGAAGTAGATTCTTCTGATAAACCCAAATTCGTAGATATAATTCGAGGCACCTTAAATCCCCTTTTTGCTTCAGCGGATGCTGAGCCTTTTAACGTTAAGAGGAAACAACAACACAAGCAGTTACTCTGAAATCCTAAAAGCTTCATAAATAAGCAAGCACTATCATTTGGATAACTAAACAAAAACACTCAGAAAATATTATCCACATATAATAGAACTAATTTGGTTCTCGTAAGCTACACCTGATTGAAAGTAAACTGGAGTGGCATGGTCATCAAAGATCTGAAAATTGCCTGCTTATTTAAACGTAACAGCTACAGACTATAATACCAAGAGAAAAAAAATGCATATGGATACAAAAATAGTTAGTAAGGACATTCTTCTGTATGGGCAACTCTATTTTTTTCCTTTCTCTTTC
Source organism: Papaver bracteatum (assembly GCA_023529315.1). Lineage (NCBI taxonomy): Eukaryota > Viridiplantae > Streptophyta > Magnoliopsida > Ranunculales > Papaveraceae > Papaver > Papaver bracteatum. The sequence continues at coordinate 422,804 of JAJJWX010005377.1, read as the reverse complement.
AGATTTAGAACCTTTGGGTTTGTAATTCCTATCAACCGCGAGTCCATTAAGAGCAATTCCCTATTAGCACAGGAAAATAAAAAAAATGAAACAAATGAAAATTAAGAAGCCAAAGCGATAGTCAGGTTCAAATAGAAAATTGAAGCAAAGAACAAAAAAAATCTTCTACTTTTATGGATTACAGAAGTTGACGACAAACATTAATTTAAAACAAAAAGCCACCTATCACAGAGGTAAGGTCAAACTAAAGACACTTGAAAAACAACTGCTAAAAATAAAATTTGAAACAAAGATTCCTAAACAGCAGATAGAGAAATCTAAAATCAAATAAAACCAGATCAGTCATTCGGGTACCAAATTTACTGATTTCACAACACAGAATATATTTGCTTTGGTCAAACAGTATTAACGAGTGTGTGCAGAAAGGAACAGATACTTTGACTCACTTAATAAAAAAAAAAAAAAAATATGTAGAAGAAAAAAAAATGCATTTCATAGAAGCTCACTTCTACCTCTACCTACTAGATAAAGTTTACCTGGAATGGCATTTTAGTGATTGCATCAAGATCACCTCTTGCTATGCCTTTAGCTGTATCTTGGGGTAACATTGTATCTCTCAGTTAAGCAATGACATAAAAAGTTTAAACAATGAACTGCTGTTTCCAAAAACATACATAAAACGCAAAAACAATTATATTTCAAGGATATGGGCCTAAAAATTCTAAATCTTCGCCAAGATCCTGGCAAATTTCTGACAGGTGTACAATATCTTCAACTCTAGGATCATAAACTCTTTGGTGCTGGAAAGTCCACAGCGCTTTCTTGAATGATTCTTCATAAAGAGGAGGAACTGCAACAGTACTATACTTCAAATGCTTAATCACCTGCACAGAGTAGCAGTTCCCAAACAATTCAGGAAAAAAATTAACTTCATGCATATTAGTTTTATTTGTGCTCTATAGGCTTGCATGACAACAAGAACATTTTGAACAGCTCTTGATGCAGACACGGAGCTTTGAATTCTCAATTGCAGATTAAGTTGTTATGCAAGCCAACAGAAAATCATGATATGCTACCTTCTTTTTAACCATTTGATTTGCAACCTTTATGTTCAGATGAATTTAATCAAGAAAAGTATAATTTTTTTGAAATGGTCCAGTACTCATTGTATATATTTGCACAGTCAGATACTCTTATTGCTCTTCTGAGCCTGAATTGGCCATTGTACCCTGTGTATGTAAGCCTACCCTTCGAAGGGCGTCTTTTACTGCTGCGAAACATGCCTAAACCTTCGAAGGAGAAACATGATATGGATTTGGACAACAATTCAAAGGGATTGTGAGTCCTAGTGCATAGTTTCCAAAAACAAGACCAACTAGTCTCACCTTTTCATAGCTTTTGAACTTCCAAATAAGTGCATGAGCCTTCATTAGACCCATTCCTGGCAATGACGGCAGATAGTCACAACCACTTAAGATGCACATCTCAAGAACCATCTGCTGCGTAAATCCACTCAAATTCAGCTCCTTACTCTTTTGTAGCAGGGAAGATTGATACTGCACACCTTGCCCAAATTTATCCATTTTGAAGATAATCTAATAGTAAACATAGCAAAACATATAAATCACAACATAAATCAAAACGCAGGATACAGAAAAATTGGCAAAAGGGAATTATTTCAATTAAGTAGTATGGGGTAGAGCTCAAGGTCACTAGTACACCTACTCTGGGACACCCAAATGGAATCAGATCAGAATCTTCAGTAATGACTGCATCCACTTGTTTACTAAGAGCCAAGAAGGCCATCTGAGCATCAGCCTCATAAGGAGCGACAACAAAATCAATATTTTCCTGCTTTAATACCTTTCGCATGAAAGAAGAGGAACGTAATAAGATATACAAATGAAAAGCTCAAAACACAAGGGCAGATGCCAGCCCATACTGAGAAATAGACAAAAAAAGGAAACCCTTGTGACGTTACCAACAAATATGTCAGTTAAAATTCCATAAGGTTGTGAAAGCCAGATGTTGTCTTATTCTACCTGGATGAGTTCATTTGCAATCGCGGGGGAGATGTCGACTGCTTTTTGGTAGCATTCATAAGCAGCAGCAGAGTTTCCCATTGACTCATGCTCCATAGCCCGCTCAAGGTTTTCCTTCCTAGATCTGCATCATTACAAAAACAACTTCACCAGACATACTTTACAAACTAAAGCATCTTGAGATCCAATCCCAAATTCATCCTCCTTGGTAGTTTGAGAATAAGATGGTGTCTGGTAGGTAAACCATAACCATCAGGATAAAAGCAATAGAAAGCAAATGGAAGTGGGCAGAGAGATATCTTCTCGGCAGTAAACAGAATAAAAGTGCAACTTTTCAAGTTACATTCCTCAAATGACAAGAACGTAAAGTAGCATTAATACCTAGAACGCTTGGCCTCTTCTTCACACTTCATAGGTAGATTTCCTCCATCAAAGACAAGTATAGGTTTGACACCATAATGCCGAAGCAAGTTCACTCTATGCATGCAGTAAGCGATATGCCTACACAATCAACAGTATTTTGCAATTTAGAAACAACTCCAATTCTATTCGTATATCTAAAGATGTAATTTTTCCAATCAAAAATAAAACTTTTACTACATTATAATATAATATAATTTCTCAATTAACTAGAAAATGCCCAAAGTTGCAACCTTTAATCCATATGGTAGTGCATATAAATCATCAAATTGGAAATGCCTAGTCTATCATCCAACACAATCAGCTCAAAACCCTACTTTCTTTTAATAATCAAATGAAATCAACCCAAAAATTCAACGTTGGGCCAAATCAAGATAAACCCATCTCAAAAAATAACATTTCTTGGGAATATAATAGGGAACTAACAATACCTGGAAGTGGGTTCTGATTTACAAAGCTCTTTGCTGCAAGATAATGCCCCTTTGTGAAGCCAAGAATATGTATCTACGGCTACAGAACAGCCACGCAAGTCTTTTATATGGATGGGAATCATGATTGATTTGAGTCGAGGTAGAAGACCTGTAATCCCCATTTTGATTCCTCCTCCTCTTTCTCTCCCGGTGCCTCTTTGCTATCGAGATGAGCTTAGTGTAATACCAAAATGAAAACCCTAATTTAACTTGCTTGGAAGAGAGAGAGAGAAGGGGTAAAGGGCGGGAAAGGCGAAACTCGAATAGTCTTAATCCCGCGTCTAGCGTTTTAATTTTACTGAATTATAATTACGGTTTTTTTTGTTTTTTGGAAAGTTAACACATTTTTTACCACCTAGAAATTACAGAATAGCTTATCTGAAATGATTTCAAGTGGCTGATTCTCCAAAAGTTTAGTTACAAACTGTTTGCTAGCTATCTAAATCGTCTGCCAGTTAAATTTCTTATTTACAAATTTACAAAGTTTAACTAATATATTGTAGCAACATTATTGAGTGCATTGATCAGGGACAAATTGTCAGAAATAAAACTTAGCTTGTCCATTCCAAACTCTGGAGTCTGGAGCTCTTTCGAAAGATATTTAGGGCAAGTCTTATGGCGAATCCAAGTTATTCCAAGCTTGGAAAAGTGTGGCATGTCAAGTCTAATGTTTTCCATGTTGGGGTCATCCGCATCTTTTTCAAGGCATGTTCCAAGGTTTCATGGAAGATACCTTGGAATAAAAAAAAGTGGCAATCTGAATCGCGCTCAATCTTGTGGCAGGTTTTATTTCAAAATTTAATGGTCTCTTTCTGACCGACGATCTTGTGGGCCAAGATTAAACGCAATTAAGAATCGCGTTTTGGAATTTAGTTTACCTTCCACCATTAAACTTGAACTTACATGATCAATTCCAAGTGCTTAGGTATCATGGAATTTGGAAGATGAAATTCTTCCACCATAAGACTTGCTATAATATGGCCTTAGCTTCTGCTCCAATCATTGTTGTTGTTGTAGTCCAGCACTGAGCTGCTGCAGAACTTCCATCTGATCTGTACAAGATGACTCCACGTCCTGTAATATTGGATTTTGAACCCATAGGAGCATATATGAACACTAAAGTACAATTTGAATCCATAAATAACGAATCAGAAGATAACATATGCTTATTATAAGAATTTGCAACATAAATATAGGTTTTCTGCATATACTTGTAAAATATTGGGTTTGCGCCAAAAAATCCAGTTATAAATGAATATTCTTTAAAGTAGAGACAAGGCATTGTTTCTAATTCTACATGCTAGCTGCCCCTCAGATTCCCATATCTGCCAAAATATAATAATATATTATGTTTGAACTTGCATCAATTCAGAGCTTGGCTTTTTAGCAAACCAATTGGAAATTCAATCCAAAACATGTTAAAAATGGTACATGAGAGCTAAAATGGACATGAGAAAAACAAATGCCAAAGGTTTCAGTATCCATTTTGCACAAAGGACGTAAGTCATCTGAGACTATAGCTAACCTACAAAAATAATCTTCTAGAAGTAAACTTTTTTGCAAATAATTCCAGATGAATAATCGAAATTTAAGAGGTATGTCCATAGGCCAAACACTTAGCCATTGGCGTTATTCTTGAGGTTAAGCTTTACAATTAGATTCCAATTGAGTTATATAAGAGTGAAATTTCCAAAAACTGTAAGAGACCATCTTAGACAATCTTGTCCAGGTGAGGGATTCTAATCTATCTGATTTTAGCAATTTGATTTTGTTCAAATAACTTAGCAAGAGTTGATTCATCCTACACATGAGTATAGTGGTTAATGAGTTAAGAGACTGGAAACAGTCCTCTAAGAAGTAATCCGCAGGCCTTTACGACAAACGTTCATTTTTATTAGCCCATCCATCTTGCCAAATACTGAATTCATCTCCACTAACCGCTCCCCAAATATGAAATTCATGAACAATTTCAAGACCTCTAGTCAATTCATTCTAAATTTAAGTGCCTTGTTTCTTATGTAAAGGATGAAGAGGTTGTTGATTGGGAAAATATTTCGACTTCAGCATCTTAATCTATAGCTGAGTAGATTGAGTGAATAACCTCAAACCATTTTAGCAAGCACTGCCAAATCAAACTTAGTAAGCTTCCTGAAACCTATTCCACCATATTTTTCGGGGAAGGCACAAGCTAGATCAAATTATAGTTGTGCTTATTATTATGGTATCGACTTATGAGAGTCATCGTCCAATATATTTTGAATCACACCAAGATATTTCCATATATTTTCATCAATGTAGTTTGATCCTTAGAATCTATCCCAATATCGTCATGATTAAGTCTTCCAATTGCAAAAGATTTTTTCAGAAAGGTAATTTAGGAAACTTCCCAAATTTTGAGCGCATTTTTAGTTTATTTAAAATTTTGAATATTATCCTTCTGTTTGGGAGTAAAAATTGATTCTGCAGTTTTTGCTAAATTTGGGTGTGTTTATGAGCAACGAATTCAACCCCAAAACAAATATACTGCACAGGAGTACTTTTAGATTCGAGAGATCAATCTGTAAGACTCTGGCCTAAACCAAGAAATGACCGTTCCAGATTCAATTTGGACACAAAGTGAAGGACAAGGGTTGATCTTAAGGAGGGAAGTGAAGAAGGTGTTTGAGATCAGAATGTTGAATTATGAAGGTGTGACTATTTTATGACTTGTATCAGAATGTGGAACTGGCTTGCAGAACGTAAGTTATCAGTTCTTGGTATTTTCTGGATACCTGTGTTGATAACACTTGTATTATATTTAAAATAGGTTGAAATCATATTTATACAAGTCATGTTCAAGCACCCCTGATCTCGTAGGAAGTGGAGGTGATTAAGAAGTGGAAGGGTGGGGTTGTGTAAAAAGTGGTGATTACCACTTTTCCATTATGAGGGAAAACTGGTCACACTTTCACGCACTACTCTCATAGATGTTAACCGTCCGTTCTCTCCTGACACTTTCTCGTAATGGGCGCGTTGCACGCCGCACGATGTAAACCTCCAGACCAATACCCCAGTAAGCATCCCCCAGTTTGTGACATGTTTGTTGTCTCGGGTAAATGGGTCAAGTCGTGAGACTCGCCGCTAAAAGTAGCACATAGTGCTTTTAGGTCAAATAATAAAAATATTTGTGAAATCAATATTTATAAAACATCGCTTATAATCGATGTTTATAAATCATCGCTTTTAAACAAGCATCTAAAAATAACCGATGTGCAGGAAGCATCGTTGTTTTAGTGCTCGTCCAAATTAGTCGCGAGTTGAATGTCTTAAAAGGAGTGTGACCACCCTCTTTCAGGGAGTTGGTAGGAGCTACGCCTGCATCCCATGGAGTGGATGATCAATCCTTATAGGAGAGTTGCGACTGGTATCCATTCTAAAATTCTATCGGTCGATCTAGGTTTGATCTGGACCGTTAAAATCGACTAGCCAAGTCGAGTGGTTGAGATGATTTACGCCATTTAATGACTGTTGTTGAATCATATAAGTAGCGTGAATGGCCACCTTTGAGTGATCGTTTGGGGATAATATGAACGAGTCATGACTTGGACGATCGTTCCATGTGGAGGAGGGGTGTCCAATGATCACGGCGTCACCCTATTGGTCATCTAGAATCCGATCTAAACCGTCCGACCAAGCTATCAAAGTTGGACGAACAAGATGATTTGTGGCAGTTATATGATGTCATTGATTGTATTTTAATGTTTTAAGCCATGTGTCCACCCTACCATTGGGCTAAACGATTTGTGGCGTTTGCCACTCATTTGGAAAGGTCAATTAGGTATATCCACAGATGGGTTGCTGGTGACTGTGCAAGCATCTCGTTGGCCTCCTGAAATTAGATCTAGGCTGTCCGACTAGGCTGGCGAAGATAGACGGTCGTGATCAATTTGCGGCAGTTGCGTAACGCCGCTTATTCAATTTAGTATTTTATAAGCGCGCGATCGCCCTACTTTGGGCAAGCGGTTAGACGTGCTTCTAGATTGCCGCATGTAGTTCGATCAGCTGGGGATGGAAATGAGCCTCCAATGATCATATTGGCGCCTCTTCAATCGTCTGAAACACAATCTAAGTTGTCCAACTTGGTTGGCTAAGTTTGACGGACGTGATGATTTTTAGACCGTTATGGTTGATCTAGCTCGTTTGACCTTTTCTTTCGCAGCACGATCACCCTGGTTTTGGTTAGCGATCAAGGTATTGTGGGTGAACTAAAGGGATCCGATCAGATGAGATGCTAGTGGGTTCATCGATGGTCATCATGATGCTCGCCTAGTTCCGTTAGGAATAGGCTAGACTTGTTGAAATGTGCGGCCAAATCGTGTGGCCGTGATCATTTTTTAAGACTGACATGGACATTCTAGATTTTCCTTAAGGAATTTAAATGTGTCGATCGTGCTAGCTTTTAATTAAAAAGTGTGTCAACATGCCGATCTCTTCATCAGAGAGTAATGTAGCCTATATGAGTGTTTTCATGCAGGTCTCAATACTGACACTTCGCGAGATTCATGCTACTCCGCTGCGAGTGAACATTAATCGTCATGTTATGCCAATATTGAGAGTTCGACTGGGAATATTGCATAGGAAAATACTAGGCAGGTCAATGCATCAGTAAATAATGCAGTAGTCAAAATTTATAGAATATCTGGGATTGTTGCTTCATGCACCATTCTGGATAAATTTCATAAATATGTTGAATTGCTCAATACATATGTAAGTAAAGTGGTATGGACACTCATTACTTTTGGATGGCTCAGTTTCTTTGCAGAATGACGACGCATTAAATACAGGGTTTTACGATTTTAGCCTTGAACTAAAAAACAACCATTAACATTAAGTCCCCTGCTTAGCACGTAATAGTGATGCTATTGCGGGGTAAGCACCAGACAGTGATAGTCAAAGAAGTTTACGAGAGAAGTTTGGCGTACATTACCAGGATAGGGGCTGGCTTGGCTCTTGAGCAAGATATGTTTTCTTTTAGCACACGTCAGTTGTCCTCAGGTAGATAAGTATCCATTCGATTGTTATCCCGCATCTGAAGCCCCTATACACGGTAAGTAGAGACTCCTTTTCTCCCTGAGACCTTGCTGATTTGTGAAATATAAAGAGAAACGTTCGAGCCTTTCTCCCCACGCCGATCATCACAGAATTGCATTCTTCTTTGTTCCAGGTATTGCTCCATATGTCTGATGTAGTTTGATTTTTGATTGATTTATTTTTATGTCGATTGTTGAGATAATCATGATGCCTCTTTGTAGTATATGATGAGAACTGCTGGTGATGATTATCCTTCAACTTCTCCTGAGAAGATATTTGAAGTCAACAAACCCGGGGCTAATGCGTTCGAGGAGGTGATGGCCAAAATAGATTTTCCATTTCACGAAGCTAGTCGTGCCATACAGGGTATGTCTCTTGTGCACTTATGCGTCGTTCGAGAGGTGTTCAAGCTTTTCTGGCTTCAGTTAGTATGGAGGAGAAGTGGATATGTGATGAAGCGTCTCAGCCACCGAGTGCCAGGGATGAAATATTCGTGGCTCGATTGAAACAGCGGAGGATTGAGCATAAGCAATCTTCAGGTGGGAATAAGTATGATTACCCTATTCATAATGGGATCATAATTCTTTATTCTGATGTAGACAAACCGGAGCATCCTCAAAAGGTTGTTGGGGCAATTTTTGAAAAGGATGTCGTTAAGGATTCCCAGGAAGAGGTCGAAGTAGCTTCTGTAGAGAATATTGAAGGGACTACTGGAGGGAATTCTGAAGTGGCTGCTGAGGAGAACATAGGAGCGGAATCTGTAGAAGATGTTGAAGCGGATTCCGAAGTTGATGTTGGCCTGGCTTCCAAAGAAGATGTCGGAGTGTCCCCTGGGGGGATATTGGAACTAAGAGAGGTGTTGAAGCGGCGTTCAAATGGGAGGTCAAGACGTCTTCTGGAGTGGATGTGGGGGCGCCTTGTGAAAAAGATGTTGAAGTCGCTTCCAATGAGGACTTCAATGAGGGCGTTGTTGATCTCTGTGTTAACACCAACAACTAGATTTCCCACTTCGCTATTTTTTGTCAGCATCTATTCCTAACTTGTGGACATTTTTGGTATTCAGTGGTTTTTTATCTATGTGATTGGAGCCTAAACCTTATCAAATAATAGTTCTTCTATTCATCTTATCTTGATGCTCTAGTTGTAGCACTCTCCAGTAAGGTTTCGATAGAACCTCCCAATTCCACTGAGGTGCGGTCGATGGGAACGCGACACTCATAAGTGGTGATGTGTTCCCATTTTATGTGACCGGATACCGCATCCATGATAATTGTATGTAACCCTATTAATAATAGCTTGAAGTAGGGAATGTAACGATGAAAATTAAGGATTGGCCACGAACCTGTAGCTTCCCTTTAACATTATCCTCGTACATCACATATATTGCGTTTCCCTGAACAAGAAACTCAAGAGTCATCTGCGTGGTGATTGATAGGTCATTTCGACATTGAAGCAGGCTGCACTCCAGGGTACCGAAGACGCTTTCCCTAAATATCACATATTGGCCGCTTAACCATTTCTTTGCCCTTTCTCTTCCTTTATGAATTCCCTTCTTCAGTGCTTTCAGAAAGATATGAGGTGTTTCTTTCATGGTTTTTTTTTTTTTTTTTTGTTTTGAATCGATGGGTAATAATTTTATGAGGGTTTGGGTTTACTTGAGACTTTTCCTTGAGATGAATCAGGAGTAAGAATTTTAAAAGAAATGATGCTTCAATTAACTGATAAATTAAAACCCTAATTATGAATGCAATTAGTGCAATCATTTTGGAAGAATTACAAATATTGCATGAAAAGGGAAATTGCTAAAGTAAATACAAAAAGGAATCTTAGAGGAGAGGACGGCGTGACATCTTAGGTATTGAAGGGTTTGAGCCAGCGGGCGTGTATTACTACACATTTTGGCTTGTCAGTATTGATGAGCTTGTAGTAACCCCCCTAAATAATTTCCGCCACTAGGTACAGCTCGTGTTTCCCTTATGTGGAATCAGACGGAGCAGGTTGAGCCACAACTCTTACTACCATATCTCCAACTTGGAATGGATTTAGGCGTCGCGCCATTACTTTCCCAGATTCCTTATCTTTAACTGTGACAGCTTCTAAACTCTTGATAAAATACTTTAAAGGACCAGCATCTCATTCACATCTCCTAGTAGCGGCTGGGTTGATAATCGGATCGAGTCCCCGAGTTTTGATGGGAGGAGAAGTGACTGGTTGCAAAAAGGGTTGTTCGATGAGACTTACTTGAGCCCGGAATCTGTGAACGAATTCTGAAGGGCTCTCTTCGGTAAGTTGTGTCATTTGCGATTTGTTGATACGGCAACAAGTAGGCCCCAAGATTGGATGGCTTGTTGGAGATCCATTCAGGTATAGACACCGGCAAAGGACATACTCCTAGCTTCGCCTTGTTGTCATGTATCCATGAGCTCCCCAGTACCATATCATAATTTGGGTACTCTTTAAATATATGAAATTTAGCATGTGTTAGAGCATCTCCCACCTTGATTTTAAGATTAATGTACCCGTAAGCATCTCTACTTTCTCCTTATGAATTTTTGATCATGGTTGGGTAGTGAACAACTTCCTGCTTTGAAATCTTTGCATCTCTCAGTTTCTTGATGGTGACAACGTTGAAATCAGAGTCCGAGTCAATCAGTGTGCTATCGAAATCGATATCCTTCAAGTGAGCGATGGTTAGGAGTCCCCAGTTGCATCTATCAGTCGCGCTTTCCAGGAAAGATTGGGGTTTGGAAGCGACTTCCTTGACTGGAAACAAGTGCTTGCTTGATACAATATGGTTGAGGGCTGTAAATATGTCTTGACGCTGCGCCTTGGGGAAATATAGGATTTCACATAAATGCCTCATCATAGACTATACGGTTTTGTGGACGGAGTCCCCAGAAATCATGCAGCTCCTGACAAGAAGGGGATCTCTGTAAACACCTTTATTTCCTAATTGGAGTTCTCTTACATCCACATTTTCTTTGAAAATGCACTATAACTTGTTCCAGTCACGGGTTGGGTGATTGACAAACCTATAGTAACGACAATATTTGGGATTTTTCATTTCTTCCTCGGTTGGTGGACGTCTGAGGGGAGGTAGCTTGATGGCGTCATCTTGAATCCATGCTTCCATGAGTTCAATGACTTCATCCATTGGAAATGGGAAGTCTGGAGTAGCACCTTCAGTTTCTTGTTATTGCGCAGGGTCTTGGCCGCGGCTTTCTGGGTTGGAGTTATCTGCACTGGTGCTGCATGCTTAGGTTTTTGTTCCGCTGCTGGATCTTTAATTTTCCCTCCATCACCTACTACACTTACAGAAGGACAGGTGTTATATTGATTGTTGATTAGGCGCCTGTTTCCTCGAGTTTCGCATGCATCCTCACCCCTGGCCGGCCTGGTTCTTTCTAACAGCGCTGGTGCGGTGGTAGCCGACCGCTTAGCGGCTTCATGGAGTTCAGAGAACGTTTGGAAACATAAGTTTTCCTGAAAAGCATGATAGATGGGAACAATACCATTAATACATGACTCCACCAATTGTTGTTCGGTCACATTTGGGTCGTGACAGTCCAAAGCTTGAATTATGAATCTCTTGACATAATCATTTGGATGCTCGTTGTTTCGTTGAAATATTCTTCCTAAGTCTGAGAAATTGATTTGCTCAGACACGAAGAAATACTTCTTGTAGAAAGCGGTGACCATATCACACCAGTTAGATATGTTGTTTGGTGAGATGTTGTTGTACCAGGTATACGCTCTTCCGGTAAGCGACTTTGAAAATTCTTTCAGGCGAAGGACATGATTGTATTCGTGTTCTCACAAGGATTCCAAAAAACGAGAAATGTGTTCGCGAGCATTACCTGTACCATCATAGAGGGAAAACTGTGGAGAAGAGTATCCTCTCGGGAGAGGGACTCTTTGCACATAAGGAGGATACGAAGGTTGATGCTGGTGCATGTCTAACGGGCTTTATTTGCCTCGATTTTGGAGGAGACGCTCCAGATCCTCACGTGTGATGAAGTTGGACAGTTGATTCCTTTTTCGTGAGCATTCAGGAGCAACATGAACTGCCTCATCTATGAAGGCACGCTCTGTTGAAGCGCTCGCGCCAGGAGTGTTAAAAGTACTCCTTGTTGGCTCCGGTTAATGCACCTCTTGTGATAGTCGCTCTGTTAGCGTCTAGAGGAAAGTGAGTACCTCTTTCTGAGTTTTAGCCATGTTCGGATGAGTCTTAGCGAGAACTTCTTGTCTTTTCATAAAATCAACAATGGTGATAGGGGGTTGGCTTCCTCTGGCTCCTCCAGTCTCTCGTCCCGATGAATAAATGGTGGCAGCCCTCGTGATGATTTGAGGTGTCATGGTCGGAGAAATATTAGTAGTAGCAGTGGCTCTGGATCTGGTAATAGGAGGCGTAACTCCAGAGGGGATGCTTCCAGGGTTACTGATGTTGGTGCTAAAGAATATAACATATGTTGATTGTACTGGAAGGAGGTACATTGGTGTTTACGATAGGAATATTGGCACCAGGAGTGTTATCAGCGCCCGCATCATCTCGGTTGGTAACTGACCCGGACCTAAGATCTATCATCTTGAATTTGAGAAAATTGAAATGCAATTGAAAATTGATCTTGCAACTGAGAGATTAATCTCCCACTGTGGTCGCCAGTTGTTTTGGGGTAAAAACTGATTCTGTTGTTTTTGGTAAATTTGGGTGTGTTGATGAGAAACGAATTCAAACTCTAAACAAATGTAATACACATGAGTACTTTTAGATTCGATAGATCAATTTGTAAGACTCTGGCCTAAACCAAGAAATGGTCGTTCCAGATTCAATTCGGTCACAAAGTGAAGGAGAGGGGTTGATCTTAGGGAGGGAAGCGAAGAAGGTGTTTGAGATTAGAATGTTGAATTATGAAGGTTTGGATGTTTTATGACTTGTATCAGAATGTGGAACTGTCTTGAAGAACATAAGATATTAGTTTTTGGTGTTTTCTGGATACCTATTGTTGATGGTGGTTTTTATTATAGGGCAATAAATGTAAAAATCTGCCTACCTGACCCAGCATCAGAAGTTGTAGACCTTGATATGTCTATATTCCGCAAGGAATTTGAAGAATATACCAAAATATGATGAGTGCCTATGTCTCTCTTCATATTATATTGAAACTCAAGCTCCTATATTAATTGCCCACTAGTATAGAGCCTCATGAGTATTTAAGCTCCTAGTTGCATTAATCACTAATGTCGGATCCTGTATTTAATGCTCTGTCATCCTGCAAAGGAATAAAGGCCATTTAAAAGTGATGAGTTCATAAACCTCTTCGCTCATAAATGTATTGAACAATTCAATATATTTGTATATATATGTTTGTGGGAGAAAACTACTTCTGCCGGTTTAGGTAATTTGGGTGTGTTTGGATGAGAAGTGAGTTTAAACCTTCAACAAATGTGTTGCACGATGAGCACTTTGATTCGAGAGATAATCTATACAATTATGGCCTAAACCGAAGACACGGCCGTTCCAGATTTGTTTCGGTCACAGGTGAAGGATGTGAGGTTGATCTTAGGGAGGGAAGCGAAGAAGGTGTTGAGAGTATAAAGATGAAGGCTATTTGATGACTTGTTAACATAAGGTTGAGCAGGCGAGCAAATGTTGCAGGCAGGCTCTGGGTGTTGAATACGATGGTATTAACACTTGGTGTTCTGTGTTGTTCGAACTTCTGTTCTTGGAAATAGGGAGGAGAACCTATTTATACAAGTCAATAAGCCTTCATTACGTCTCTCGTGGGAAAGTGGAGGAAGTGGAGTGATGGAGGAAGTGGAGTTGTGTGTTAGTGCCACACGGTTGCTTGCCCACTTCTCCTATCATCGCTAACCGCCCATGTTTCCCTGACACGATCTTGTGATGGCGTGTTGCACGCTGTAAACCGCCAGACCAATACCCCAGTTTGTATCCCCCAGTTTTGACGTGATTAATGTCTCGAGTGTTTGGATCGCGGGACCCACAGGAAATAGTGCAGGGTGAACCGTGAACTTGGTATAACATCGCATGCAGCCATCTTCAGGTGACCGTTTGGAGGCTGTATAGACAAGCCATGCCTTGGTCGGTTACCCTATGAAGAAGAGTGACGGATGGTGATCATGGTGATACCTTGTTTGCTGGTTGATTCGTACCCTAAGTCATTCGTCCAAGCTTGCAAAGTTGGACGGACGAGATGGTTTGCAACCCTACCTGCGATCGTTGGATGAGAGGCGCGCATGCTGCCTCTTTCGGCCCAAACGTTTGCATGCTTAGAGAGTTCCAATGGAGGAACCGATCAGCCCTGCATGGAGGCGGTACAATGGTGTTCACGCCCATGCCTGCTTGACTCGTAAATATTTAATCTGAGCCACTCGACTCAGGTGGCAAAGATGAGTGGTCGAGATTAGAACTTATGGAGGGGCCGTGATATACCACATTTGGGCGCGCGTACCGAGGAGCTTGATCACTGCCGGTCTTGGCTGATCAGCTAGACGTGAAGGCGGTCCCACGGCGGTCATGCTAGCATGCTCGGTTCCTTCTAAGTCTCCATCTTTGCCTTTCATCCAAGCCTGCGAAGATGGACGCTCGAGATGTTTCTGCGCCGCAAACCCTAATTAGGGTTTTGGACCGGCCACTTTAGGCGATCGGTTTTGGGTTACGTGCGCCTCCTTTGGGGAGACCGACCATGTATGCAACATCTTGGGTCGACAGTGAGCATGTACATGCTTGCTCTATGACCCTGGGCGCAATCTAAGCCATCCAACTATGCCTGCGAAGTCGGATGGTCGTGATCGTTTTGGATCTTCTCAACCTGCATAAGGCGTTAATCTAGCCTTGTTTGGGCAACCTTTTCTTGCACCACGGCTTGCCTATGAGGTAGTCGGTCATGTAGGTAGAAAGTGGGCCCGCCAATGGTGTACCATCACTTCACTACTTGTTTTAGGGAACAATCTATGCCGTCCAACTACGCCTGCGAAGTTGGACGTTCACGATTAAAAGGAACCCTAGCCGTGCGTCATGCTCACTTTGAGCGCACGTTTTGGAAGGACCAACTGTAGTTGGTCTTGACCTTTCGGTCATGTGTGAAGGTGGGTCCGAGGTGATCATGGTAGCATGCTCAGGACCCCCTGAATCTATATCTACACCCTCCATCTATGCATGCGAAATTGGACGGATGAGATATATTTCTGAGTTTGTTTTCAGCAAGTGAGACTAACACGGGTAGTCTTGCATGCGTTCGACGGGGCTAGTATAACCTGCCGTCAGGTAGCCTACTGGTGTTTGCATGTCGAACACAAGGCTTTAATTAAAGCATTAATAGTAATGTTGTATACCTACAGAAAACCGGGATGGTTGCCACATGCTCCGTCGGGATGGTTGCCACATGCTCCGTTCTGGGTAGGTTTTAATTCTCAGGGATGGTTGCACATGCTCCAATGAATTAATATGGCGAGAAGTATTCATCGCCTGAAGGCTTTATCCTTTGCAGGACGTCAACTTACAAGAATTGGCTTTTTTACAATTTTAGCCTTGAATAGAATTCCACCATCAACAATATATATATAATTCACTCAGAATGGTGCAATCCCAAATATTCTATGAATTTTATTTTCCACCAGCATTATTTATGCATTGTCCGCCTAGTATTTTTCTATGCTATGTTCCCCAGCTAAACTCTCAATATTGGCATGACATGAAGATTAATGTTCACTCGCAGTGGAGTAACACAAATCTCCCAAAGTGTCAGTATTGAGATCTGCATGAAAACACTCACACATGCTGCACCACTCTCAGATAAAGAGATTTTCGTGTCAACGCGCTTTTAATTAAAAGTTAGCACGATCGACGTGCTTAAATTCCTTAAGGAAAACCTAGACTGTCCATGTCATCCTTAAAGAGCAATCACGGCCACACTATTTGGCCACACGATTCAACAAGCTTAGCCTCTTCCCAGCAGAACTATGAAACCTCCATGATAACCACCGGTGGGCCTACTAGCATCCCAGCCTATTGGAATCCCTTTAGTTCACCCGCAATACCCCTAAACGTTAGCCAGAACGTGGGTGATCGCGCTGTTGAAAAGGGAGCTCAAACGAGCTAAGACCGACTCTAACGGTCTCAAATTCATCACAACCGCCCAACTTAGCTAGCCTAGTTGGAAGGTTTAGATCTTCCTTCGAATGATCAAAAGGATACTGGCGTGTTCACAAGCGACCCAACTTCGTCCCTGGTCGATCGACTTGCTCATGGCAAGCCAAGAGCGCATCAAATCTCTTGATCAAACTAGGGTGAATGCGCTATTTTGGAAACCCTAGTTTACATTGCGGTAACACTCTATTGTCGCAAATCGATCACATCCGTTCATCTTCGCCAGCCAAATTGAATGGCTTAGATCCAATTTCAGGCGGCCCAGAAAACGTCAGCAAGCTCACCGGCAACCTGCCTTTGCACTTGACCGATCGGCATGTTCAAACCAATGTCCAGTGCTTTGAATCGATAGCCCAAAATAGGGTGGGCCGCACGGCTTCTAAAACCCTAACTTGCATCAATGGCAGTTGCGCAGTATGTAACTGCCGCAAGTTATCTCTTCCATCCAACTTAGATAGACTAGTCGGATGGTATAGCTTTATTTTTAGGAGGCCAACAGGGTAACGATGTGATCACCGGCCACCCCTCCTCCATAGGTAATGATCGACCAAGTGGTAGCTCACCCATAGGGTTCTAAAACGAGCGCCCAAAGGTGGTCGGTCGCGCTACTTTTTAAGACCGTTCAATTCGCGACTAATTTGAACGAGCTCTAAAACAACGATGCTTCCTGCGCATCGATTATTTTTCAGTAGTTTGTTTAAAAGCGATGCTTGCTTTATGAATACTGACTCCACAAATAATTTTGACCTAAAAGCACTATATGATACTTCAAACGGCTAGTCTCGTGACTTGACTCATTCAGCATCTTGTTGTATATATTTTCCTACAAAATACTCGAGATATCAAACGTGTCACAAACTGGGGGATGTTCACTGGGGTATTGGTCTAGTGGTTTAAGGCGTGCAGCATGCAACGCGCTCATTACGAGAAAGTGTCAGGAAAGGACATATAATTAAAAGAGAGAGTAGTGGGTGAAAGGGTGACCAGTCTTCCCTCATAATGGAAACATGATAATCACCACCTTTCGCACAACCCCACTTCTTGACTTATTCCACTTCCTATGAGATCAGGGTACGCTCGATGACTTGTATAAATAGGTTTTCAATCTATTTCAACAAAAAAAAAAACAAGTGTTATCAACACAAGTATCCAGAAAACACCAAGGACTGATAAGCTTACATTCTGCAAGCCAGAACCACATTCTGATACAAGTCATAAAACATCCACACCTTCATAATTCAACATTTTGATCTCAAACACTTTCTTCGCTTCCCTCCCTAAGATCAACCTTTCTCCTTCACTTTGTGGCCTGATTGAATATAGAACGACCATTTCTTGGTTGGCCAGAGTCTTACAGATTGATCTCTCGAATCTAAAAGTACTCTTATGCAGTATATTTGTTTAGGGTTTAAATTCATTTCTCATCAAGACACCCAAATTTACCAAAAACAGCAGAATCAGTTTTTACCCCAAAACAACTGGCGACCACAGTGGGAGATTAATCTCTCGGTTGCAAAAAAAACATTTTCCCTATCCCATTTTTAATTTCCTAAATTTCTCAAGATGGTTGATCTTAGGAATGCTTCAGTAACCCTCGATCCCAATTTTACTTCTCCTAGCACTGATAATACTTCACATGTTATTCCTGAATCCGTTCTTTCATTCAAAACCCTTATCGAGGCTATGAAGTCTCAATATTTAGCAACTATTCACGATTTGATGAAAATTCTGAATGATATTGTCAAGAATCAAGCTATTATTGTCAAGACGTAGGACGAAGTATTTACGCTTTTGAAAGTCCTCACGGATCAACTATCAAAGGAACCAACACGTATTCATTCTGAAGGAAATGCTGTCGACAATTCATTTAGGATCAATACTGATGGTAGTAGTCCTTCTTCCAAGATTCACATTCTTGTTCCTGGTGAAGAAGATGAAGCCTATGGTCACGTTGAATGGAAGGGTAGCCACCAACCTAACTTGTCTGCTCATGAAGATCAAGAGATATTTCCTCATAAAGAAGACTTGTGGGATTCATCGCGTTCTCATCAGAGTCCTTGCAATGAAAAGGTGATTTCATTATATAAATCCTTCTTAGAAAATATGAATTCCCATATTGCATCAGCAGCTGCTAAGAGATCCACTTCTGTTTTACTCAATCGATTTGAACCGTCCCAAAATGAAAAATCTCG
This sequence comes from Papaver bracteatum, assembly GCA_023529315.1. Lineage (NCBI taxonomy): Eukaryota > Viridiplantae > Streptophyta > Magnoliopsida > Ranunculales > Papaveraceae > Papaver > Papaver bracteatum. Next base: position 404,443 of record JAJJWX010005377.1, on the reverse strand, counting down.
CAAAGATGTTCAGGAAAGCAGGCGTCCTTCCAATAAAAGATCCAATCTCCAGTCAATCACTAGTGAGAGTGGAAAGAGAAGGCATCTGGGGAACAGCTATAAACAACCCAAACATGTGGCACCAGCGCGGCAGACAACTCAAACCCGAAAAGCTGCGACTAAGATGCCTGCACAACAACAAGAAACTGAAGAGGCTGCTCTAATCTTCCTAGATCCAATTGAGGAGATAATCGAACTCCTAAAAGCGTGGATTCAAGATGGAGTCATCGAGCTACCTCTTACCAGATGTCCTCCAACCGAAGAAGAAATGGAAAATCCCAAATGTTGTCGTTACCATAGGTTCGTCAATCACCCCACCAGCGATTGCAACAAATTGAAACGCATTTTCAAAGAAAAGGTGGATGCAGGAGAACTTCAACTAAGCACTGAGGGATTCCACAGAAATCCTCTTCCCGTTAGGAGTTGCATGATTGCTGGGGACTCCGTCCACAAAACTGTACAGTCCACGATGGAGCATTTATGTGAGATTCTGTATTTCTCCAAAGCGCAGCGTCAAGACATATTTGCATCCCTCAACCGTGTCGTATCAGGAAAGCAACAATAGGCAAGCTTTCTCCAGGGAATCGGAGGGGAAATGCTTCACCGAAAATAAAAGAAGGAAAGTAATAAAAGTATAAACGAAACTCACGTATGTAATTTATATGAAAGGAAAAAACTCATCCTCTGGGTCATAACGGCCGATCAAAGCCTTTTAATTTTCGTGGTCGTGGCTAGCATCACCGCCCATGGTCGCCTAAAACTCGTGGACGTAGCTACCATTACTTATGATTCTTCGCTCATCCAAGATTCATGGTCATGGTTACCAAAGCCTATGACCACTACCATCATGCCTCTCCCTGTCGTGGTTGTAGCCACCACTCATCTCTGCCCGTAGTCACCGCTCCTCACCGGCAACTTGCCTTTGCACTTGATCGATTGGCCTGTTCAAACCAATGTCTAGTGATTTGAATCAATAGCCCAAAATAGGGTTGGTCACACGGATTTTAAAACCCTAACTTGCATCAACGGCAGTATGCAACTGTCGCAAGTCATCTCGTCCATCCAACTTCGCTAGACTAGTCGGATGGTCTAGATTTATTTTCAGGAGGCCAACAGGGTAACGTTGTGATCACCGGCCACCCCTCATCTACAGGGAATGATCGACCAAGTGGTATCTCACCCATAGTGTTCTCAAATGATCGCCCAAAGGTGGTCGGTCGTGCTACTTTCTAAGACCGTTCAACTCGCGACTAATTTGAACGAGCTATAAAACAACGATGCTTCCTGCACATCGATTATTTTTCAGCAGTTTGTTTGAAAGCGATGCTTCATATTGCATTAATTATAAACGATGTTTTATGAATACTGGCTCCACAAATAATTTTGACCTAAAACCACTATACGATGCTTTATGAATACTGGTACGCATACTTACCCGGATTTCCAACAACCGCCAGTACTCGAACGGGTACGCATACTTTGGGTTCCTGGTTTTGGACTTTTACACAAATGTGAAAATACACCATGTTTATATCCAAATATGTTTACATGTTCTATACCCACATACCAATCATTAAAACTTTCTTAGAGGATGTTATATAGTTGTTATTCACAAACTATTTTTCATCAAAGAGATTTTCAAGTTATTGAAATAATCAACATGACTTTTGTCACGAGTAAAGATGAACTTGGCCAAAGCGAAAGCTTACCAACACATATTTTGAGAAACAGATAAGCGAGATAAACTCGGCTCGAAATAGCAAATGTGTATAATCGAAGTCTATATAGCAATACGAATTTGGTCTCAATATAGGAGATGGAATGAATAGACTTTTGAGTGATAGATAAGTTCAAGTCTCCACATATTTTTTTGTCGATGAAGTTCCACAAAAGTTCCACAAGTGAGAAGTTCTTCGTCTTTGCATGATGAACGTCGTGGAGTCTACAGCTCAACTACACTTACTATCCTAGTCCGAGACTAAGATACAAGTAGACTAGAAATCAAGACTTATAGTTTTGGCAACTAAACTTGACAAACAATCTTGAGATAGCAACGCTTGTGAGTTCGACCGAGCGGTGCTCTAACAATCTCCCCCTTTGTGAATTTTAGTGACAAAACTATCAATATATATGGAATACAAAATAAATAAACTTTGTAGCTTCTCATCCAAATGCTTGATCTCCTTGGTTATTCAACATTACTCAAAATTTTCGTCACTTCCAAGTACTCCAATGATTCTAAAGATGTTCAGTTCAGCATCATCATCGTTGAAGATTCGTAGCCATAACAATGAGAAAACAATAGCTCTCAATCATTGTTATACAGTGTCATAGTATTATTGCGCAACATCAAAGTTCAATTGTATCACAACTTTGACAACAATACTATGGTGATATGTATCAGTCCCCCTAGTCAATATATACTTCATCTCACACGAAAACCACTCCCCCTTACATAATGATCTGAAAACCATATGTATTTATAGTGTGAACTACACATTAATTCTCCCCATTTTTGTCAATAAAATTGGCAAAGGAACGAAAATTAGTGGGATCCTAATGAAATTTCCATAGAGATACTTCATGACCAAAAGAAAGCACATATCAACTTTTTAGATGCAATCACATAGTCGAAACTAAATGCATTCATCAAGGAGTTTATAAATATATAAGATAACCCCTATAATATTCCATAGCCGTACTCCCCACAAAGATTTGGAAATTAAGCGCAAGTTCGATTAAGAACTCTCCCCCATAAAATGACATTCCCGAAAGAACAACAAGAGCGACCTTACTTTCACAAGAAAATAAGGATTTCTTTGGACATTAACAAATGACATAAGAAAATGAATTTGTATCCAAAAATCTCAATTAAATTAATCACTATAGAACCCATGATTAATTTAATCGGAAATGCTCACATAAGAGAAATTACGGAGCCACACAGTATATACATAAAAAATATGGATCAGGAAGATCAATACTGCGGAATAAACAAAGATTCATTTTATTCTTTATCACTGTTTGTACAATGACATATAATAGACTTTAATCTTTGTAAACAAAAGTTAATCCTTTCTTCCATCAATATTTGCATAATGACATAAAAGGCTTTACTTTTGTTTGTCGAAAGTTCATTCAATCTTTTATCAATACTTGCATACTGACATATGAAAGACTTAACTTTTGACCACGTATGGGACAATCACAGTTCACGGACGCAAACACATATATCCCATAACAAGTTGCAATATATAAAACCATAAAGATTAATACTGCAAAATCAACTTTAGAATTTAAGCAAATAAACCTAAAAACATTGCAAGATGAAAATCGTTGGAAATAGCTATGTGTACTCACAATAATGGTTATTCCAAACCCTAGTTATCCTTCATAAAACATAAGAATAAATTCACATAAGAAGTTTCCTAGACAAAATAAGAAATCAGCAAGTTCTAAAACCAAAAACTGATAAAGGACGGAAAACTAATCGGAGACCATAAGAGTGGCTTGAATCTTATCCATGTCATCCTTGATTTCTAAAAACTTTGTAGCAGTCACTAATAATTGTTCTTGCACACATCTTACCTTGGCATTAATCTTACAAACACCTTTAAGAATTTGATGAAGAAGATTCATGGAGGAAGTATCACATGAGCCATAAAGGGTGTCGGATCTTTGTCTCTTGCAAGCATTCTCCTTCATACATTTGAAATTACATGGGAGAACAAGATTGGGAGTTCCAATAGAGTTTCCAATCGGAGCAATAGAGAAGTTGCGACAAATTTGCTCAATCAAGCATGGATAACCTAACTTCTTATTGGGAGTCGCCATTGACAACATTTGATAAACGATAAACCAACAAATGTCGAGAATTTGAGTTCCCAACTCAAGGAAATAGACCAACTCCGCAAACTCACGACTCCAACGAGAATTATCAATCGTGGAGGGACAAAGATTAGATATACCAAGTTTACCAAAAGACATCAAGGGAAGACTAAGACTATCTGTAGGAAATTTTCCCATATTCCAATCAACACTCTTACCACAAAGACCAATAGAAATGGTTTCATAAGAAGGTATTTCATGACTAGGTCTTGGTAGGCGAAAACTCCCTAGGGGAATTTTGGTAATCTTTGAAATGAACTCTCTATTTACATGAATCATTTATCTATTTATCATGGTTTTTAATTCCATGTCATCACAATTAACGTCATAGATGTTAGCATAGAAGATTCTTGTAAGAGTGTCAAAACCTTCACCAAGACCATCAAAGATATTACCAAGATTAAATTTTTCAAAACAAATCAAATCCTCTTTATGCCCACCAGAAAAATCCAACTTCTTTTCTAGAATAAACCCATTTGATGAAAACATTTCCACAAGAATCATTGACAAATCTAATTCTAATGGAACTTTAATCTATTGGTAAATTCAAGCTAGAAGAAGATGAAGAACCCAAAGTTTTTGAACCTTCTTTTGAAACCTTGAAATTCTTCATGAGATCTAGAAATTTAGAGATTAGAGGAAGAGATGACTTACTTGATATGTTTCTTGAAAACCCCTTTTCACCTTTTGATCTCCAAGGATGATTAAAGGAGGAAACATATGGACCCTAGAGCGTTCACGTACGCTGACAAAATGGGAGGAAGAAGAAGGTATGCGTATGCTTCTTTTATATACCCACAAATGGGCTTGGACCCGTTTCTGAACCGAAACCCACAAAGGAAATGTAAGATTTATTAAGTGATCAGACACCAAGGTTATGCAACTCGCGAAAGCACAAAATTGTGTGAAAAGATGATGTAGTAGAAAGATATTACATAATTATCCCGAGGAGGACAAAATAAAACAATAACCCAAATACAAACACATCAACTCGTTTCTTGCCCCATCTCAAGATATATACTAATGGGGTAGCGCCAAACAAGTTACCAAATGGAAAGATGTGCAGAGAGACCCTCATACACCATTTCCGGTTGATATTTGTGAACTGTTACAACTGTACTAATGATATAATCATAGAAATGATAATAATCAGGGTTAATAGAGCTTTTTAACTTTCTTTTCATCTGACCAGAAATGATATTTTTCCGATATCTTAAACTTGTATCAACAACATGAGAGCTCGTTTTATTGAACTCACTTGAGTTGACAACATGTTTAGTTCGTACATCATGATTGCATGATTTTACATGTACCGAACTTTTATCAGAGCGATTCTTATCCTTAACAATGTTAAGCTTTTCTAAGAATCTAAATGTAGTTGTGGGAAATCCCACACTACACCCCTCACAAGAATTCATACAATCAAATCATTTTTGGATGAACAATCACAATCTTTATTGATTAATCTCACAAATTTTACAAGAAAGGAAATAAATGAAGCTAAGAAATTAACAACTGCTCTGGACTTTCTCTATCCTAATGAGTTACTCAACGCTCGAAAAAGATCTCCTCCCTTAAACTTGTTCGGCTCTTTATATAGGGAATTACATAGTGAATGATAGCTAGTTCGTCCTTTATTTTAGGATCTGGCTTGCGATACTCTCGCAAGCTTACAAATATTAATTTCGCAAACACTATAATTTTCACAGGATCATCACACTTCTCCCATGTTTGAGTTGATGTCACTTGTTATGTCATCTTTGTTGTTTATCTGCGACAGTTTCGCAACGTTGTAGATGAAGGTTTCGTAGGAACGTTGTTGTTGCAATATTCTGATCCTACATCTTGCCTCTTCTCATATATTCTCTGCGAAGAGGAGAATGTCATGAGAAATTGTGCTTCAGAACGCCGCAGTTGCTCATCCTTTCAATACTTTTCCTTATCGGCCAGATTCCTTAAATTTAGCGTAACTGTCTACACGTGTCATCATTCCTTTATTTACCGGTTAAATTGGTCATCTTATTTCGTCTATTTAAAGAAGGATCTGATGAAGAAATAATTTTCTTCTTTTGCTTCTTCTTTTACTTCGTCTTCATATTTCATATTCTTTGTAAATCTTCATCGTTTGCAACTTTCTTCATCCTCCCTATCTTCCTGTTATTGCTTCTTTTTGCTCCCATGGAATCAACAAGGTTAGTTTTCTTCCTTTTTTTTATTTTGATTTTGCCGAAACTGATCTTATTTTACTAGAATCATCTTGTTTATTTTGTATTTTGTGTAATTCCCATACTGTTTTTGTTTCAGCAAAGATAATGTTAATGTTGAATCTACAACTCAAAACCCTAGTTCACCCAAAAAATCGCGTCCCAAAGTTGTTGCGAGAAAAAGAAAGTCTGTGAATAATAAGGTAGTAAGAAACATTATTCTTTTAATAACAATATTGTTGCCTCTGTTTCTTATCTAGATTGTTATTCGCAAGGTGATAAAGATGCCAACAAACCTTCCAAAAAATCTCGTGGTAGGTTTAAGAAAGTTACCTTCAATTAAACTGCAAGTGCACAGTATTGGTTTGCAATACAGGGCAAGCACAGGTCGAAGCCACAGAGACTTGGAGAGTGCTAGGTTGATTCTTTGGTCTAACTAAACTGATTCAAAGCATAAGTAACACAAAGGTGGTTTGTTTGGTGTCTATACAACAAGATATAGTTGTTGAACAAGTAAAAATGCAATAACAGGTTGTAAATACTGATTGAGAAGCACTAGGGGATTGAATTCACCTCCTAATCATATGCTAAGGCAAAACAAACTCACATTATGCTCATGTCCCTTCTCTTGAAGGTCTCAGGTGTATAAATTCTTCAACCAACTCTCCTAACTCACCCCTAAAATAAGTTGTCTTCTTACAGTACAACTTATTACAGGCTTATTTGGGAAATTAGCTAATTAATCAATCCTAAAGCAATGAAGTGCAACAAAGAGCAATATTATGAACTAAAATTATCTTAACAGATGATTAAGGGTTTCATCTACACCCTAGCAGATGAATTTAGAACATGATAACAATGATTAAACACAATTAAATTTAAGAAACTATTATGAACAAGCTAGCCTTGGATATTTTTCTTTACACAGGGAATAAAACTATTTATACCAAAAATTCTCTTCTTACATTCAAAGACGAAATTAAATGCAAACCCTATTCACCAAAGCGTCTGAAATGGTTGTCCCCTCTTCCAATTTCTTCTGCAAGCCATTAAAGAGATGTTGGGAGAAACCCTAACTCCATCTATCTCAAGCTCAGTTTCTAGGGTTTTGGGAGAAGCTAAGATGGAGATACATAGAGCTAGGGGATGATGAAGGTGGTTGTGCTGGTGATGGTGGGGGAGAAGAAGGTGATGTTGGTGCTGTTGGAGATGCAGAATTGGTCGGGTGGGGTGGGGGTGGGGAAGAACTGAGATTTCTGCAGAAGGGGAAGAAAATGAGTACGATGGAAAGGGGGTGTTTGGTTTGGTCGATTAGGTGAAGGGGACAAGAGGCTAGGGTGTGAGGCGAGAGCTTCAGATGTTGATACATTGATTGAAAAAGCCGTTGGATGCTCAGCTACATCAAATCTAACGGCTCATGATGGAGGCGGGTTTGGATTCGGGTCTTGGGTAGTTTAAGCCCATGTATTTGTAAACGGGTTGCAACTGATGCGCAAGCGAGATGCAACTTCTCTTCCATAGTTGATAGTCTCCAATTTTCTGCTCTTTTGGCTCCTTAATTCCTCCAAGCTTTATTTACTACCTAAAAACACAAAATTAATTAGTACAAGCATTTATTCTTGAAAACAAAGAAAATTCAGAATTTGGGATAATATATAATTTTAAAGCGCAAAAGATGAGTTAAATGCCAATAAAAAGGTGTAGAAATATGCAATATTTGACACTCATCAGCTTGCCTTCTTAAGATTGTTGAAACTTTTGTTCCATTTTCTTCACTTATCCCTTTAAAATCTCCCGCGGTACCTTCGCAATCTGAACCTTTACTTCTTATTCGCGAAAATGTTGCCTCAGACGTTTCCCCTTCAACTGGTCTTCTTACAAACGAAACTCATCTTATTAACTCTTCTGCGAATGAATCCCCTTATTTTCCTGTTGTTAATGCTTCTCAAATCGACTCTTCCGTAATCCCAATTACTAATTTTCCCCAAACTTCACCTTCAAATGACACAGTTATTGCGAAAAATGATTCAGTTCCTCAATCTTCTAATATCACCACTTCTTCATCTGAATTTTCTTCCTTTTACAAAGATGTTTTAAATGGGATAGATATTGTGTTCCAAACTTTATCTGATGCTTTGGATGGTGTCAAAAAATCTTCCACTAACCCTATCACATTGGATGCTTGGGAAATTTTAAATAAGTATGTTGGCTCTGAGAGAATAGTTTCGCAAACATCATTGGAAATTTTGAACAAAAATCTTCAAACGATGACCTTGGAACGTGTTGCTCTTTGCCTGGAAAATCAAAAATTCCAAAACATCTAGCTGGATTGTGAACTTCTTCGCAAGAAGAATAATGAACTGAAAGGTATGATTTTCTGATCTTCGCTTTTGATTTATCTTATAAGTAATTCTGTCTTTTTCTCATGCAATTCCCTTAAAGTCTTTTATTTGTACGCTAAGTTTTAAACCAGAAACGAATAATAGAGAGATATCAATTTGAATCTGCCGCTGAAGAAGCTCGTGTTGATAGAGATATTTGGATGGATCAGTATAATCGATTAGATAACCTTCATACATATTATGTTGATCAAATAGATAATCTTACCAAAGAAAATACTCAATTAGTTCAGAAGCAAAACTTATTAAATAATGAAATATCTCGCCTCTCTTATTCTTTGACTAAAGCTAATTTAGAGGTGGAAACTTTATCAGATGAAAACAAAACTTTATCTCAGGAAAAGAAAACTCTCTTAAATAAGGTGGCGACCTCTTCGCAGCAACTAAACATTCTTCAAAAGGTGTGTGATAACCAAGAACAATCTCTCTGTTCACTGAAAAATAAACTTAAGGAGGTAACCGAATCATATATTGCTGAGAAAAATACACTCATCCAAGGTAGGATAGATTTAAGTATAAAGGCAAGTCAACTCAAGGAACATTATTCCAAATTAGAAGAATCTTACTCTTCACTTGCGAAGCAGAACACTTTTCTCATCTCTAAAGAAAAGAAATTAAAGTCTCGCCTGAAGGGTTTAGTTGGAGATAAATTTGATGACGCAATGAATCATTGGGAGAGTACTTTCTTGACACTAATTCAAAACATAATTTTGCAAAAGGAAGGTAGTCATTTTGACTGCCTCAGCCATTCTTTCTTTGCTAAATCTGTTTATAACATGCTGCTTGCTAATTCTTTATTTTAATAATTTTTTTGTATTCTTTCACTTCGCAGAATCTTAAAGAAATCTTCGTTCTTCCTTTTCTGATTTGGATTTGAAGTATTCTAATATTCGCAAGGAAAATGCACTTCTCGCTGCTCACCTTGCTCTTTCTCGCGATCGATCAGAAAGGAGACTTGATTATCTTGCCTATTTCAAGGATATCCAAGATAGGAATCACCAAATATCATTCCTTCGCCAAGTCCACCTTAAAGCTGAAGTTCTTGTGAATGGAATTTTGTTGTCCAATTATCTTCCTCATGTATCAATTGCACCTTTAGAAGTAAATGATGATGAAGTTCCTCATGCTGATGATGTTGATTTTGATTATGAAAGTGATATGGAAACTATTTCTCAAGAAGAATATGAGGTAGAAGAACATCCTACTAAATAAGCATATGATGGTGATGACCAAGACGAAAATGAAAAAGAAATCCCTCTTAAAGAAACTATCACTGGCGAACATCAAGGTGGAGATGAAGCTAGAATTAATCAAGTCCTTGAAGAAAATATTGTTTAGAGTGAGAAAAATAACGAAGAACACCCTTCAACTCCTTCTGGCGAAGTCAACATTGAGGATTGAGTTTCTTATTTAATTCTGTCTTCTTGAGTTGTTTCATGCTATTTACTTTTTGTGAATAATGCACCTCAATTAACTTTGAAATTTACTTTTTAAATACTTTGCGGCGAGAAAGATAATGCCTCTTGTTTATTAATTCCCATACTTGCCTCTCATTATCTTTCTTGCGATGAATGATCTGCATAAAGAATAGTTAGTATTTATAAAAAAAAATTGTTCTGTTTTGTGGTCTTATTTTTCCTTCCTAATTAAAGGTCTTATTTTGCCACTTTTTGTCACTGCGACAAAATCGCAGGACGTCTCTGCACTTTCATGCAGAAACCCATTGATCTTGCCTTAACCTTTTATGCTTTTGTCATTTTTGATGCGGCAATATGACAGGCCTAAATTTTCTTGTGAAATTAAAGCCCCATAACATTGTCGTGTTGTGACGAAATCGCAAGACGTTTTCACACTTGCATGTAATGACCCATTGATATCGTCTTATCTTCTCTTTTGTATTATTGCCTCTTTAGGATTGTCGCACAAATATGACAAGCCTTGATACTCTCGTGAGTAAAAAGTCCCATGACATTTGCGTCTTAAGACACTTATCAGCTCCCTAATGGAGGGTGCCGCCCTTAGCTTACCCCTGGTTGCCCCTTCAAGAAGACGTACTTCTGCCATACAAGACTAGCTCCTCCTATCCAGTCTTGACAACAACTAGTTTTTTTCGCAGCCTCTTATCCCTTTTGCATATATGGCTTATGGTTACGATACTGCACCCTAATAATGGCCAAGGTAGTTTCATACGCCCCGAGCACTCTTGGCTCAACTGTGTACCTCGACGCCTTGATAATACTCTGCACTCCTTAGGAGAGTCCTTATTACCTTAGTCGCCCAACTTAAGTCATATGCTCAAGTTGAGAATCCAAGGTGCCTCTCCTAGATGGGATTTCATTACCCCAACTCTCCATGACTCAGGTTCCAGCAGCGGTATGACCTTATCCCTGAGCCATGCAACAGATACCCCCTTTTATGACGCACTTTAGGTCTTACATTTGCCTTTTGTGAAATTTTATCCGTGAACTAGGGTGTACGTCATAAAGGTTCGTCCCATTCTAATATGTCATTAATTTATGATTTTCTCTTGCGAAATTTCCGCATATTCTCGTTTTGTTTTGATCTTGAATAATCTCGCAACAGCTTTTCCATAAAATTTATTGTTCATATTCATTTTGTTGCATCATACATTACTTCATTATCTAAGATTTCTCAAAGTCCTTCATGGGTAATATCTCTTTAAATATAATCTATTCCATGGTCTATCAAGTCTTTGACCAACATCTCTACCCTATGGATCCATCAATTTGTATGCCCCCGTTCCAATTACCTCTTTTATAATGTAGGGTCCATCCCATTTTTTCTCTAGTTTCCCACCACCTTCTCGCTGGTAAATTGGCGTCTCACGAAGAACTAAATCACCTGGTTGAAATTCACGTATCTTGACACGCTTATTGTATTCTCGGGCTAATCTTCGCTGATAATTCTCCATATGATGTAAAGCTCTTTCTCTCTTATCTTCTAGCTCATCAAGTTTGTTTAGGATCATGCCAGCACTAAGATTATTCTCCCAAGCCTCTCTTTTTGTTGTGGGAATAACAACTCATGTTGGTAACACCGCCTCAAATCCATATGTCAGACAAAAAGGTGACATTCTTGTAGCTTCTCGCCTAGTTGTGTTGTAAGCTCAAACTGCATTATGTACCTGTTCACACCATGCTCTATGATGTCCTTCTAACTTTTTCTTCAATATATCTGTGATTGTTTTATTTGTTGCTTCAGCTTGTCCATTGGCCTGTGAATATAGAGGGGTGGATTTTCCACACTTTATCTTGAATGCATTGAGTAACATTTTTATATTCTGCCCTTCAAATTGCTTCCCATTGTCAGATACCAATTGTGCTGGAATTCCAAATCTGCAAATGATATTTTCAAATATGAATGTAAAGATATATTTGTCGCGAATATGTTGTACTGCCTTTACTTCTGCCCATTTCGTGAAATAGTCTGTTGCGACAATTAGTTATCTTTTTTGTCCAGATCCTGGCATAAATGGTCCCACAATATCTAAGCCCCACTTTCCAAAAGGCCATACACTTGTTGAAGATGATAATGGTACTCCAGGTGCATGTATTTTATTTCTGTGCCGCTGAAAATCTTCGCAACGTCTTGATATTTGCTTTGCATCTTCATGCATATATGTCCAATAATAACCTTGCATTTTTGTTCAGTATGCCAAAGATCTTCCTCCACTGTGACTGCCAGCGCCTCCACTATGTAACATTTTTGACACCTTTTCTCCTTCTTATCGTGTCAAACATCTAAGTGATGGTCCATTAAATGATTTACAATATCCCATATCTTAATTCATAATTTGTTGCACGACTCTTTAATTTGTGTGCCTCCAATATGTTTCTTGGTGTTTCCCCTCTTGATAAATATGCATGAAGTTTTGTTCTCCAATCTGCGATATTGTCTCTTCGTTCTCCTTCACCCCCTTCTATTATCATTACGTATACCTCTTCTTCCTCTTCTTTATTGATTGATGGTGCTATAAGTGTCTGGATTTTTATGCATCTCGCATTTGGATCTGTCATCATACTTGAAATGAAAGCATAAGCATCTGCGAGTCTATTATCCTTCCTTGATATATTCCTCCATTTTATTTTTGGGATTTTCGCTGACAATTCTTCGACAAGTTTCTTGTATTTCTTCAAAGATGGTTCATTTGTTGTGTATTCTCCTTTTATTTGACGAATAACTAGTTGCGAATCGCTAGTAATTCTAGCATTTTCCAATTTAATTTCTATTGCGAATTTTAGGGCATGTATCACAACTTCATATTATGTTTCATTATTAGTGGATGCAAACTCCAATCTAAATGAAAAATCCATCTTCATTCCCTCTGGCGAAATTAAGACAATTCCAATTCCATTACCTTCCCCATTCGAGGATCCATCCACCAATATTTCCCATCTATTTGGTTATGTTAACAAGTCTTTTGGGTCTCCACACTCTTCTTCTATATCCATCATTTCCTCTACAGCTTCATCATCTTCTAAAGGAAATTCTGCCAAAAAGTCTGCGATGACTTTGGTGAAGATAACACTTCATATTTAATTTCAAAATGTCCTGCTTGTGCATTCTACCTCTCAACTCTGCCTGACCTCTTTGAGTTCTTCATTACCGATTCAATTGGTACCTTTGTCAATACTTTGATTTTATGTGCCTGAAAATATATGCGAAGTTTAAATGTGGCGTATACCAATGCTAGAATTAGCTTTTCAATCTTTGAGTAATTTCTTTCAGCGGCATTGAATGTTTTGCTGATGTAATAAATTGTTTTTTCAACTCCCGCGTCCATTCACAATAGCACAACGCTTAATGCATGCGAAGTTGTCGCAAGGTAAATCAATAATTCTTCTCCTGGTTCCGCTTTTTGTAAAATAAATATATTCATCAGATGTTCTTTTATTCCTTGGAAAACTTTCTCACATTCATCTGTCCATCTGAATTTTGTCCCCTTTTTGAGTATGTTGAAGAAATGTTTACATTTATCCGATGATCGCGAAATAAATCTTCCCAGCGAAGCTAAGAGTTCGTTTAACTTTTGTACATCCTTCACTGTCGCTGGTGTTGGCATGTCACGAACTGCTTGCACTTTCTCAGGATTAACTTGTATTCCTTCCTTGGATACAATGTAACCTAAAAAAATTCCTGACGCAACTCCAAAAACGCATTTTTCAGGATTCACCTTGATATTAAATTGCCGCATCTGTTCAAAAAATTTCTTCAGATCTTGTACATGATCTTTAGCTTCTTTACTTTTTACTAACATGTCATCTACATACACTTCTAACGTTTTGTGTATCCACCTCGCGAACACTTTCTCCACCATTCTTTGATATGTTGCTCCAGCATTTCGCAGATCAAATGGCATTTTTGTATAACAGTATAATCATCTTGGTGCGAAAAAGGTAGTATGCTCTTGATTTTCCTCAGCGAGAGGAATCTGATTGTAACCTTTGTACCCATCAAGAGAGGATATTCTATCATTTCCCGCCACTGACTCAACCATTTGTGGGATATCTGGTAAAGGAAAACTATATTTTGGACAGGCTTTGTTTAGATCAGTGAAGTCTATACAAATTCTTATCCCCTTATTCTTCTTTGGGACTACAACCATGTTTGCTATCCACTCCGGATATTTGGCTTGTCTTATAATTCCTGCCTCAAGCATCTTTTGCAGCTCTTCTTCTATTTGGGAATGATATGTCGTTACGATTTTTCTTATTCTTTGCATAAATGGTCTTGCACCTTTGTCGATTTACAACTTATGACACACCACAGACGGATCTATTCCAGGTATTTCATCCATGTTCCATGCGAAAATATCTATATACTCTCGCAAAAGATTAATAGTCCATCTGCCTCCATCTTGGTCCCAATTCTTAGTATTTTGGGTTCTTCTTTAGTTCCAATATTCACTTCCTTTGTTGGTTCTACTGTGGTGTAACTGGCCTTAGGTTCTTCCATAGGTGTTGGTTCTTTTATCACTTTCGCAAGTTTGTTTCCTTCTTCTGAAATTTCGCTGGGTATTCTTTTCCCTTCTTTTGCTCTAATCATGTAAATCTTAAACTCTTCTTCTTTCTTTGCCTCTTTCGCCATCTTTCTGCGAAGTTATTTCACCAATTCCACTTGGTATTGAAAATTTGATGCATTGATGTAATGTTGATGCTACGGATTTAATTGCATGTATCCATGGCCTTCCTAACAGCATGTTATAAGGCGATTCCATGTCCATCACACATAGCGTCACTTGTGTTTCGTTTTCTCCCAGCGAAATTCTCACTACTATTTCCCCTTTTGGTTTAGTCGTAGATTTGCCAAAACCATGAATATGATATGTTGAATGAGACATTTCTTCATCTTTGTATCCCATTCCTTTGTATGCATGATAAAACATTATGTCCACTGAACTTCTTGTATCCAATAAAGTTCTATTCACCACCCATTCTTCCATGGATTTTGCTAAAAAAAAATTCTTTTTCGTGCAACCGTTATCGTGATTACCAAAGGAGATGTGTGGCTCAAATTTTCTTTTGGTATCTCTGTTGCTATGAATGTAATTTTCTGATTTTC
Organism: Papaver bracteatum; assembly: GCA_023529315.1. Lineage (NCBI taxonomy): Eukaryota > Viridiplantae > Streptophyta > Magnoliopsida > Ranunculales > Papaveraceae > Papaver > Papaver bracteatum. The sequence continues at coordinate 389,331 of JAJJWX010005377.1, read as the reverse complement.
CCAATCTCTTAAGGGTGATGTTTTCTCTACCATCATAATTTTCTTTCCTTCGAAGTCTCGTTTATGAATCCTCCCTCTAATGTTCTCATGGAATTCATTAACCATCGTTTTTGTGATTATGTTACACTCCAACCTTCTTTTATTCTCATTTATCTTGATTATATTTTCTTCAACTGGTTCGTTGTTTTCTTTGATCATTTTCTTAACTTTGACAATCTTCACAACAATCTCCATAATCTTCAATATTCAGTCCCTGTTTATAGCACCATTATGTAGTTACGGGAAATCCCACACTACTAGATGTAGGATCAGAATATCGCAATAACAACGTTCCTGCGAAACCTTCATCTACAACGTTGCGAAACTGTCGTAAATAAACAACAAAGATGACATAACAAGTGTCATCAGCTCAAACATGGGAAAAGTGTGATGATCCTGCGAAAATTATAGTGTTTGCAAAATTAATATTTGTAAGCTTGCGAGAGTATCGCAAGCCAGATCCTAAAATAAAGGACGAACTAGCTGTCATCCATTATGTAATTCCCTATATGAAGAGCCGAACAAGTTTAAGGGAGGAGATCTTTTTCGAGCGTTGAGTAAGTCATTAGGAGAGAGAAAGTCCAGAGCAGTTGTTAATTTCTTAGCTTCATTTCTTTCATTTCTTGTAAAATTTGTGAGATTAATCAATAAAGATTGTGATTGTTCATCCAAAAATTGATTTGACTATATGAATTCTTACGAGGGGTGTAGTGTGGGATTTCCCGCAACTACATTTAGATTCTTAGAAAAACTTAACATTGTTAAGGATAAGAATTGCTCTGATAAAAGTTCGGTACATGTAAAATCATGCAATCATGATGTACGAACTAAACATGTTGTCAACTCAAGTGAGTTCAATAAAACGAGCTCTCATGTTGTTGATACAAGTTTAAGATATCGAAAAAATATCCTTTCTAGTCAGATGAAAAGAAAGTTAAAAAGCTCTATTAACCCTGATTATTATCATTTCTATGATTATATCATTGGTACAGTTGTAACAGTTCACAAATATCAACCGGAAATGGTGCGTGAGGGTCTCTCTGCACATCTTGCCATTTGGTAACTTGTTTGGCACTACCCCATTCGTATATATCTTGAGATGGGGCAAGAAACAGGTTGATGTGTTTGTATTTGGGTTATTGTTTTATTTTGTCCTCCTCAGGATAATTGCGTAATAGCTTTCTACTACATTATCTTTTCACACAATTTTGTGCTTTCGCGAGTTGCATAACCTTGGTGTTTGATCACTTAAGAAATCTTACATTTCCTTTGTGGGTTGCGGTTCAGAAACGGATCCAAGCCCATTTGTGGGTATATAAAAGAAGCGTACGCGTACCTTCTTCTTCCTCCCATCTTGTCAGCGTACGTGAATGCTCTAGGTTTTATATGTTTCCTACTTTAATCATCCTTGGAGACCAAAAGGTGAAAAGGGGTTTTCAAGAAACATATCAAGTAAGTCATCTCTTCCTCTAATCTCTTAATTTCTAGATCTCATGAAGAATTTCAAGGTTTCAAAAGAAGGTTCAAAAACTTTGGGTTCTTCATCTTTTTATAGTGTTTGCGAAATTAATATTTGTAAGCTTGCCAGAGTATCGCAAGCCAGATCCTAAAATAAAGGACGAACTAGCTGTCATCTACTATGTAATTCCCTATATAAAGAGCCGAACATGTTTAAGGGATGGAGATCTTTTTCGAGCGTTGAGTAAGTCATTAGGAGAGAGAAAGTCCAGGGCAGTTGTTAATTTCTTATCTTCATTTCTTTCCTTTCTTGTAAAATTTGTGAGATTAATCAATAAAGATTGTGATTGCTCATCCAAAAATGACTTGATTGTATGAATTCTTATGAGGGGTGTAGTGTGGGATTTCCCGCAACTACACTAAAGATGTTTTCAAATGCTCTAAAAAGATCTTTGTCAATTGATCAATCACGATAGTATTCCTCAAAAATATTGAGAGTTAATCTAGTGAGATTCCATATCTTTGAGCGTAAAAAACGTTTTCTCAACCTTCCTTTCTTAGAAGACCTTTTAATTTTTCGTCAAGATTGTTTCTCATCATCTAAGTTTTCCACAGTCTTAGATGGAATGAGATTATCATGAGAATCCAAATGACTGGTCCATAATAATCTCTAAACAATCTTCAAGGAATTCCGGCGTACGTTACAGATGCCGAGATCAAGTTTCCCAACGAAATTTCCCATGAGGACAGACTTTAGGGATCATCAGTCAAACACAAACTTATTAGGTTTATAGTGTTTTCCTGCTCTGATACCAATTGAAAAAGCGGGGGTCTAAAAACCTCACCCAATATTTTTCTTAGCAATCTGTATGGACTAACTCCAATATACTTACAAGACTCAATCTTATAAAAAGTATATCAAAGAGTTATATCCCAATCTCTCAATTCAATCCGCAATCAAACAAATAATAATTTGCGAGACCGATTGAATATAAGAGAGATTACTTGAACGGTACCAAAGACCAATATTCAAGGATCAATCAATTTCAATTAACAACCAAAGGTTGGATTTACCAATTGAACGATTCAACGCATAACCTGTGATATTTTAATTATATAACAAAATATAATACGAAAAAAAAGTAACACAGACACCAGAAGTTTTGTTAATGAGGAAACCGCAAATGCTAAAAAAACCTGGGACCTAGTCCATATTGAACACCACACTGTATTAAGCCGATACAGACACTAGCCTACTACAAATTAACTTCGGCCTGGATTGTAGTTGAACCCAAATAAATCTCACACTGATTCAAGGTACAATTACACTCCTTACATCTCTGATCCCAGCAGGATACTACGCACTTGATTCCCTTAGCTGATCTCACCCACAACTAAGAGTTTCTACGACCTAAAGTTGAAGACTTGATAAACAAATCGGTATCACACATAAAAGTCTATATGAATAGATAAATCTGTCTCACACAGAAATACCTAAGGGTTTTGTTCCGTCTTTTGATAAATCAAGGTGAACATGAACCAATAGATAACATACTTATATTCCCGAAGAATAGCCTAGAAATATCAATCACCTCACAATAATCGTAATCGACTATCGAAACAAGATACCGTGGAATCACAAACGATGAGACTAAGGTGTTTGTGACTACTTTTATATCTTGCCTATTGGAGATATAAATCTCAAGCCAATCTTACGATTGTACTCAATCACGATAGAAATATCTAGATCAGATCACGCAACTACAGAGAAAATAGTTGGGTCTGGCTTTATAATCCCAATGAAGTCTTCAAGTCGTTAACCTATAGGGTTTCATGAAAAACCTAAGGTTAAAGGAGAATCGACTCTAGCTTATACAACTAGTATCACACAAGAGGTGTGGGGATTAAGTTTCCCAGTTGCTAGATTTCTCCTTTATATATCCTCCAAATCAGGGTTTGCAATCTAAGTTACCTTGGTAACAAAGCATTCAATATTCACCGTTAGATAAAAATCTGATTAGATTCAAGCTAATATCTTTCAACCGTTAGATCGAACTTAGCTTGTTACACACAAATGAAATGTAACTTCATTTAGGTTTGAGTAACCGTACCCAAACATGTACACTTAGTTGGTTCAATAATAGTTAGCCAATGGTTAGCCATATGAGAATTTTCATATCAACTTTATTCATCTTCACCATAACTAGTTCAAATAACTCAAATGAACTAGTTAGAGAGTTGTTCAATTGCTTAGATCTTATACAAGTGGATGCAAAATTTGCGGTAACAATCTTGTTAGTTAATTATTTTCCTATTTAAGAAAAGCATAATTTTATTTCATATCCTTATTGTTTTTGCTTAACAAAATTTCGATACAGTTGATGTTGATTCCATTATTTGTGTATGGATGTTTGATTGTGATTCAATTATTTCCGGTTAAGAAAAACTATTGTTATCTTTCGTTGTTGTTTGGTATCAATTGTTTAGGCTTACAAAATTTCTGTGCAATTACGGTGCTATAATGTCTATGTTTGTTTCAATTGCTTCCGGTTAAAATAAATGATTATTCAAGTTGATTTATTTGGTTTGTATGGATTGTTTATGGCTTAACAAAAGTGTTTCGGGAACATTTGTTTAGTCCAAGTGATTTCCAGATAAGAGAAACTAAGTTTTTCGGATCTTAGTTAGAATTATCAAATGTGAAGGTTTCGGTTATTCAAGTCTAACCGAATGCCTTAACAAGAATTACTAGTTAACTAACCTAGTATTTTTCTTGTTTAAAAGTGAAAGGTCTAAGTTATTTTTGAGAATAATTAGAGCCTGATGAGAAAAATAAAGTTAATTCTGATCTTTATTTTGGTCTTATCGAACAAGCGATTGTATTTGTACAATCGGTGTAGCAAAAGAACTAAGGTGCTTAGTCGATTTTTGATGTGCTAAACTATTAGGGAAAATTACTTCGGGCAATTGTTTCCTACATAACATGTTAAAACCAAATTACTTGTAGTTTCGGTTTTGATATTGGTTATCTAAAATGGTGTGTAAAACCCTCGTGCTCAACTCTTATAGGTTTGCAATTTCTCTTTGTAAGATTTGTAAGATCCTTTCGGGTTGTCCTTTATTTTTTCATTTCTTTGTCATTTTGTGACAAAAAGGGGGAGAAATATATGGAGTAAACAAGCGATATTAACTTGTTGTGAGTTGGTATCACTAAGGTAAAGGACATTTGTGCTAAAACGTTTATTCTAACGAATAGAGGGAAAGCATAAACTAAGGGGGAGTCACATACCAAATGATATGTAGTTATGAGGAACTACATGGAAATAACTAAGACGTGCGGATTGAAAATCTACCTATCTTACCTTTAGGGGGGAGTATTAGCTTTGTTATTATAATGTCAGCAGCGACATTTAAGAATTAAAATTAATGCAAGTTTTGTGCTGTTGAACTTGGAATCAAGCGTATGTGTATAATGAATTTTTGTAATTTTTTTATCCATATGATGTAAGATTTTTGTCACTAAAATTGACAAATGGGGATATTGTTAGAGCATAGATCGGTTGAACCCACCAAGCGTTGGTATGTCAAGTTTGGTTGTCATATTTTAGGGAATCAAAACTCATTTAAAGAGTCGCTTGATTATATACTAGAGTCAACTTCGTATAGGTTAGCTTGAAAGTGTTAGGATATGATACTTACAAGTATTACATGAAGACTTGAAGAATGTGAAGAATTATGGAGCTACAACGACAATATCACCCTTCCTCTTGAGGTTAATAATATTTGACTTGAACTGTTTCATTCCCTAACATATCTTTCAAGTCGTGCATATTGAAAACATAACTGCGAAGCTGTGTATGATACTCTAGTTAGACAAAGTATTAAGGAATACAATACGAGGTTTATTACTTAACCATTAAACTTTGTATATAACACATCGACATGATCATACGAATGCTATTGTGATTATGTATGGGTATGAGTGAAGATTTCATCATAGGAAAGAATGTTTTACATTCTTTCAAAGGAAGTAAGTTTATAAACTTGTTTTGTGAATCGAAAGGGAAAATCACTAGGATTATTGGTATTGTTATTCATTGCAAGACTATTTTGAATTACCAATATGTGTGTTTAGTATAACCGCTCATAAACTTGTTTATCTATCTTGATAAAACTATTCACAAGGCCTGACTTATGTATTGGTATGACTTTTATTAGTAAAACTGATCTTAAGTAATCACTCAAGATGGTATGATTGATGCCTTGTAAATAGCAACTTTTATCTAGTAATTGGGGAATCGATCCTAGTAATAGGTGCAACAAATTTACAAGAGGAAATCGATCCCTGTAAGAGGTGAAACACGTTTTTAGTAGACAGGGGAACCGATCCTATGAACATGTGCAACAAATTTGTAGTTTTGGGGGAACTGGTCCTATGGACATGTGAAACCGAATACAGGTAGTTACCATAAGTTTTGGGGAACCGATCCTAGTACCTAGTCAACCGAATTTTGGTAACTAGCGTGACTATACAAAATACTCACATGGAGGTAGAACCGAACTTGTTTTGGTAGACTCGTGAAACCCATGATTGGTGATTTGATAGGATAATCAATCACATAGTTCTTGGAATTCAGACGAACCAATTATAAACTTGTTTGGAAGTGTGCCAAATCATTTCCAAGATTGTAAGTATGAAAAAGGACTTGCAAAGTAAAGATGTCGACATACTTTGAACATGTGCAGTAACTCTTATCATTAATTGTTCAAAGATATTCCTTAATATCTAAAGGAGAATCCCAAGATAGAAATAAATTGAGAATCTTTTATTTAAGGTTTCTTAGTTTTTATATGCTATTTATTTTCCAACAAATAAATGCATATCTTTAGAAAATAATAAATAGTAATGTGCATTTACAGATTATATATTTTTCTATTGGTATTTCGATCAATATTTGGACCATGCATTTCCAGGAGTAATGAAAACCAATTTTGTGTTTATTGCATATCTTTGAGAATATTCGGTTTTGGAAATTCCTTGGTGTCCAAACTTCCTTTTCTATAAATATTGAAGTTTGCATTTCGAGCAAACTAATCCTCAGAGCCATCAAAACTACCTAGTTGTGTTATTTCTGGTGGAGCCTCCTATTCAAAGAGAAAAGTAACCTAATTAGGCAAAATCTATTACGGCCGCTCAGTTTAATAACTTCTTTGGGATTGAGAAGCTACCATTGGTGGGAAAATAAATAATTACGGTTTATTATTAGTTTCCGATTGATTTGATTGACTAACAGTTGTTGAAATTTGATTGCACCTAGTTTGTTTATGCTTGAGAATCTTCTCTTGTGATATAAGATTCACTCAAACTAGATCGAAGTTTCGACGAGGATCTTTAGATTCTTTGTAGATATAAAGACGTCTTGTGATAATCCAACATTAACAGACTCCGTTCTATGTGTGATTGATCACAAGAGATTCAAGTTGATTGTGTGCAGGTGATGATTGAAGATTAAAGAAGATTTGAAGACAAGAAGAATTTTTGGGTTCATAATCTTTTGTGTGCACAATACTTGTTTCGTCTGGAAAGCGAACCAACTATAATCGGTTTATCTTTGTGATAGATTGGATTGATTAGTTGAGTAGATCGGCATCAATACACTTCTTTGTGATTAATAGTATTGATTTCGTAGTCTAACAATTACTTAGGTAGTTGTTGAGATATTGATCTAAGGACCCGACAAAGGAGTTTATTGGTTAAACGGAAGAGCCTTTGTCAAACTCATATCACATTGTTTGAATAGAGTTGTTACCGAACAAATTTTTTGTTCCTTTACTGTTTGGAATATGAACCAAAGGAATTGTTCCAAGTACGTGACTTATTACAAGTTGGAAGCATGGGAATAATGAGGGAACTAGGTGAACTATAAGTTTAGTTGCTTGGTCTCAACTATACGAAGTTGGTTTGATTTTTTATAGCGGCTTAATTCTGAGAGTATTCAATTCTGGACTAGGTCCCCGGGTTTTTCTGCTTTTGCGGTTTCCTCATTAACAAAATCTTGACGTGTCTTTTACTTTTCTATTTCCGTAATTATAATTGTTTTATTATAATTAGAAGTAAGATACACAAATGTTAATTCCTATTTTACTTGATAGACAATCCCTAGAGTTTGGTTAAGTATGAACCTATTATTCTTCGTTGTTGTATTGTCTCGATCTCTTATCCATAGATGATCACACGAAGTGTGAACCGATTAGTTGTATTATCTCGACTCAATCTATAGACAATTACTTTCGGAAAAGGACTTATAGGTGGAATTTTTTTAGATTGAGGTATATTTGGGTACCCTCGTCTTTTCACTTTGGGTTCTCGGTTTTGGACTTTTACACAAATGTGAAAACACACCATGTTTATATCCAAAGATGGTTATATGTTCTAAACTCTCATTTCAATCATTGAAACTTTCTTAAAGGATGTTATATAGTTGTTATTCACAAACTATTTTTATCAAAACGATTTTCAAGTTATTAAAATAATCAACTTGACTTTCTTCACGAGTAAATATGAACTTGGCCAGGAGAAAGCTTACCAACACATATTTCGAGAAATAGATAAGCAAGATAAACTCGACTCGAAACAGAAAATGTGTATAATCGAAATCTATATAGCAATATGACTTTTGTCTCAAGATAAGAGATATAATAGATAGATTTTTGAGTGATAGATAAGTTCAAGTCTCCACATACCTTTTTGTTGATGAAGTTCCACAAGTGAGTAGTTCTTCGTCTTCGCATGATGAACGCCGTGGAGTCTAGAGCTCAACTACACTTACTATCCTAGTCCGAGACTTAGCTATAAGTAGACTAAAAATCAAGACTTATAGTTTTGGCAACTAAACTTGACAAGTAAGCTTGAGATAGCAACGCTTGCGAGTTCGACCGAGCAGTGCTCTAACACATACTTTAATGTCCTGCTTATATGGTGCTCATCATGATGTTGCTAGCGATAGACAATAGGATCTCCTTTAAGCTGCTGCTAGTAACCATAATGATAGCTGGTCAGTTAGGTGACTATAATTTTATCTTGAGTAAGGATGAAAAACTTGGTGGTTTTGATATCATCCTGTTGATGGTGGTTTATAGCTTAGGGTTAAAATCGTAAAACCTTGCATCCGATGTGACGTCACTCTGCAAGGAAACATAGCCACATGTGCTAACCTCTCCACTGACAAATTTATTAAGCCGTTCAATATACTTACATGAAATTTATCCAGACTGGCGAATCCCAGATGTTCTGTAAATTTCGGCGCCTCACGTGATAGACACATTTTTGTGTCTGAATTGTCCTCAGTATCTCTATTGTTAGTGCTTGATTTTGTACTTATTATGGTGTTTTTTATGTTTGTGTAGGTGTTTTTGGAGAGATACACTTGTGTGGAAAATATTGCTCAAAAATTGCTATTTGGACCCCCAGAGAAAAGTACTAAAGGCACTCTCACTTTGGATAAGGGAAACCCAAGGGGCACCCTTGGTTATTAGCACCCCGCGACTTTGGTTAAGGGGCACCTTCTTCTTTATCGGCTTGAAGCTGTTTTGGGCGGGAAATTGCAGTTTGAATTTTCAAGTTCTGCAGAATATTCCGGATCGAATTTTGAAGAGTTTTCATCGGATTTCTTTCCCTGTTTGGAATGCTTTGGACCTGTTTTATCTAAACAGGGAAGGTACATACCTTGGATTTGAGAATAAAGAAGATTTCCACGAGTTTAAGAAAATTAGAGGAAGATACATATCGTGAGGATTCTCGGGTATTTATGTTACCGCCACAAATTAGTTGAATTGTTTTCATGTGCTTCAGCGAGTTTTGCTCATTGTTATACTCGTATCACACGAGTTTGGAGTGTTTAGATCTTGAACAGACACGTGAACGAGGTAAAGAAGAAAATAATTACGTAACTTTGGTAAAAAAAATATTCCGAGGATGAAAGGCATTAATGGAGATTTCTTGGAGTTATTGTGAAGATTTGAAGGCACCGAAGAGTATAAAAGGGGCATTGGGATTTTGTAGTGGGGGGGGCGGAGAGTTTGGGAGACGTATAGGATATCACAGAGCCGAAAAATCAAGTTACAAAATAGCTTCCTGCTGCTGCATGAGCTGAAGAACACGAAGAACATCGACCCCTATAGACAGTCGTTATTGATACAGTGACAACGACATAGATAGTAGGGTCGTAGAACTACAGTAACGGTGTCATTTCATTTGTAACAGTTTTATTTGTAACAACAATAAGTGTTACAAACCCGGGTTTATCATTTTTCTCCCATTTCATCATTTGTAAACCACTTTTGAGCATAAATAAAATCAACTTTTTAGTGTGTTTCCAACATGATGTGCTAGACCCATCCTCTGGGGCGACGGAGGAAGCTATCTTGCCAATGAAAAAGTGGTAATTCTTAATTATTTAATTTTTGCAATTTTTAATTATGATTATTTGCTTAGATTGAAAATAGATTTTATGATTTTTGTTAAACAATTGTATTTTCTATTGATGGAATATGCTTGGCCAATGGTTTTTGATATCCCATGCTTTGGATTAACATTTGTTGTTTCTAAAAATCTACTTTTGCAATAGTTGAGAATCAAATTGAACGTGTGAAATTGCATGATTGTAATTAGTATCACTTTGGAATTGGTAAATAGTGGAATCCTAGCCCCATTCTCTCCATAATTCTCACAACACTTTTAATTTTGAGTTTGTTATATTTTTTCTTTAAAATTAAGTCTAAAAATCTGCTTTCACAAGTCTTGAACGAATCTTCTTACTACTACATCATTGAAAATAACCATCATCGCGCATATTCACTTAATATAAGTTCCTCCGAATGCCTTCTATGTTATGTTCTCCGGATGAACTCTTAAAGAGAAAAAAAGAAAAAAGAAAAAGAGAAGAGAGATTATTTATTTTTATTTTTTTAGATTGTATTAGGATTTCTCTATTCTTGTAATTTTCTTTTTCTTTTGCACTTTTGTTTTTGGACTTTGGACTTGGACATTTGGAAATTCTTTTATTTTTAAACCCTACGGAAGGGTAGTATTAAATATTAAACTGTTTGCAGAGAAGGACGGTGATTACGATATCACCTCGGCCCCTCGGGTTCGTACATGACATAGGAGTCGTGGCCCGAGTCGACTACAACGGTTCATCCCCCGTATGGAAGGGGAGGTAAGTTTGTCGAAACACTCGCGAATCCCCTATTAGCGAGTTACTGTATTCCTTCGTTTGCATATATGTTGAGGAACTTAATACGGCTGTTTTAAATTCCTAGTAAAGGGCAAGGACTGGCCATATAAGATAAGGGTTCGGATTTCATCATTGTTCTCTTCTTGCCCTCCTTAGGAAAACGATAGTTAATGCGAACCTAAGCATTAAAATTTGGAATAGAACGAAACCGATAGGGTAACGAGCTTAATAGGAAAGTCGTTCGAAAAATATTGGTTACTCTTTTGAGCATGCTTTGAAGTTCATAATGGTTTCTGTAAGTTGAATACGTGACTGCGCCGCCTTGTAATGCAGTGAGGCCTTGGGTATCAAATCTCCACGCAACTTCCCTTACCTCTATTCAACTTTCTTAAACTCGGATTGATCCAGAGGGGTTTGATCAGATTGTAACAAATTCCCTTTCGAAGGATTAGAAGCTGGTCTAGAAAACAATCTAAGTGGAGCCATCATGATTTTTGTTTGCTAGAAATCTCTAGGTTTTCTTTGGTGGAGTCAGCCTTGTTTGTGTTTGCATAGAACTTCCCTTTCTTTTAGGATTTTTCTTTTTCTTTTGTTTTTATATTGTATGCCCGAGGTCATTAGAGAACGGGCTTGGAAAAGAAATACTCTAGGTCGTTTGATTAGTGACAAACCTAGTAGTTCTTCTTGTGAAGATAGGGAGCTCGAAGACTCTTCTTTTGAGAGCCCTGTTTTTGGAAATTTCAGCTTTGAAAACTTGACAATAGTGAAGAAAGCACTCCTAGTCTTTTGGTAGTGCCAGAAATGGAAACTTTGAAAGCTTTGTTAAATCCAACTAGGACCTCTCGTCCGTCATGTATCAAGTTAGCTGAAACCGAGGCAAATTATGAACTGAAACCTGGGACCCTACAGAATCTCCCAATCTTTTTAGGGAAAGAAAGTGAAAACCCCTATTTTCATATTAGGGAATTCGAGGAAGTTTGTAGTACTCTGAAAATTAAAAACCTAAATGATGATGCTTTGAAACTTAGGTTATTCCCCTTTTCCCTGAAAGATAAAGCCAAAGCTTGGCTATATATTTTTCCTTCTGAGTCAATTGAAACCTATGACAAACTCACAGCTGCCTTTTTATAGAAGTTTTTCCCTAGGCATAAAATATCATCTATTAGGACGCAGATCTGTACTTTTTCTCAACAAGAGGGAGAATCTCTATATAGGTATTTGGAAATGTTCAATGACTTAATATCTCAATGTCCTCACCATGGTTTAGAGAAGGTTAGGCTAGTTCAAATTGATAGGTGTAGAATACACCTAATTTACTATCTAGTAGTTTATGCTTTCTTTGTTATTTTTTCTTGTAAATTATGTATTTTACGTGTGTTTTTGAGTTATTAGGTACTCTGGAGTCGCACGGAGGAAAAGGAGAAGAAATCGTCCAATTTGAGCTAAAAGGGCAAAAAGGTTATTTCACAAGGCGAGCGCTATCTGGATCCCAATCACATGTTAAGGGACAACTTGCTTTTGGAGGAATTATAAAAGGCAGCCATCTATGGTTAAGGGGTTTCCATCTAGGGTATCCATTATCATTTATCAAGGGTGTAATCATCATTGGGGTACCCCTTATCAATTATTAGAGTTGTAAATATCCTGGGTGGATGCATATGTGGGGAGAAAATAGATATCCCAGTTCTGTTCTAAACCTAAATCAAGTTATCATTCTCAATCGTTCACTGCATGAAACAGAAATTAAATATCGGCAGCTGCTGTGATTGAGGGATATGTTGAAATCAAGGGAGATCTGTGATGAAATCAAGAAGATTCATAGTTAAATTTCATTGCCGCAGGTGACTGAGAGTTGCAGTGAGAAAAGAAGATGAACGAGATAGTCGAACTCAGAGTTAGGTTTTTAATTGCTCAATAATCATATGTGTTGAACGGTGAAAGAAGAGAAATCGAGAGAAGTTTATGGGTTTGAGCTTCTGAATGACGAGATGATGTTGGTGTTCATGGGTGAAGAACTACTGAAGAAGAAATTGAATCAGAAATTGAAAATGGGATCTGTGTCAAATGAATGGGATCGATTCAGAGAATCTGGTAGTGAAATTTTGATGGATTTAATCGATGAGATTTTGTTGCTGTTGTTACAATTGATGAAAGTCAAGATGGGTTCTCCTCAATTTGAAGTTACAGTGAAGAAATTGGGGTTTTGGTTGAATATAGTTTTGAAGATGCTGCTGTTGTTATGAGAATGGAGCTGAGACGCAGAGTTAAAGATCGAGGAGAAAAATGGGTCTGCAGTTGTAAGATGGGTTTCGAAGAACTGTTGATGATATTGTCGAATTACGAGGTGTTGATGCTATTGAAATTTCAGAGGAATTCATGGAGGAGATAGCTTGATAGATGAGATGCAGCTATTGATGGTCTGTTGAGATCAAGAAGCAGTTCAGATGAAGAAATTGAACTCAGGGAGTTGCTGTTGCGATCCAGAGAAGGTTAGAAAATTGGATTTGGTATTGTTGTATCAATGTTGGAAATGATAAAACTTACCGCTGCCGTTAATCTGAGAATGGTGAAGATCTGTTGAATGCGTATGATGTTATAGATGTATGCTAGGATTTTTACATGAATGGAGCTAAAATGAAGCCTGAAAAATTGGCCGGAGTGTCCTGTAATTGAACGTAACTCGGTCGATTCTCCCCTCCGGCGAGTCAACTCGGTGCCGGCGACAACCTTTCCAGACCGATCCAGAACGAGTCCGACGACCGGTCCAGATCAGTGACTCAGCCGATTAAGACTACTCAGCTGACTAAGAACCTGACTCACCCTCCTCCTTGACCCACTGACTAACAGTTGACTGATGTTTGACTCCTTTGACCGTTAGTCATGACGGTTGACTGACGACCTACCGGGGGGGAGAAATCCTCACAAAATTCTGCAACTTTGGCACGCCGGAAAACTGTGTTTTTGGCCGGAAATAGGCCTGATTTTGTGAGGATTCCAATAGATGGAAGATTTGAGAAAGGCTTGGATTTGGAAATTGTATTGCTAAAGGAAATGGATTCTATTCCTTGGAAGATATGGAGAGCATTGAAGCCTATAAATAGAGAAGTTCTCTACTTTTCTATACACACTTCCATACACTTAGATGCACTTAGATACACACATCTTTTACATATCTTTTGTACACTTTTACACACACAATTCTTTTCTTTTCTCTTTGTGTGAATTCTTTAGCATGAGTAGCTAATTTTATTGATTGAGGATGAATTCCTAGTTCTTAACATGTTTTGAGTTTTGTTTTAAATCTACTTTGAATTTTCATATGATTATCGTTTGTTTTTACTAATATTAATGTTTATGATTGATTGATAGGTTGTTTGGAGTGCACGCTAAATTGATTTGTTAATTCAATCTAAAGCTAGTGAAAGTTAGGGGATAAGTAATCGTTTCTTGACTATTTACATAAGTAGAAAAGACAAGACCTTGCGGAGGGATTCCGTGAAGCAATTGTGTGTGAAAACAACGTTAGCAAGTGGACCTTGATCTAAGAGTCTAACTACTAATATCAACCTAATAAATTCATAAATATTAATGCGTTTAACTAAATTACATCTTGGGTGATCTACTACTAGGTGGTTTGGTGAATAGAATCCGGTAGTCGAGAACTTCCGTATCCGGTGATATAAGGGATTTTGGGGTTAGCACTGATCCAGCTATTATACCTACGGTTGGTGATAATCTATGACTAATAACAAGTGGAAAAGAACATAACTTTAATCATTGTTTTGTAGCGAAGAAGGATTCCTTGATCTAATCTCTCTTATTGATTTCCTTTTTAATTGCTTTGTTTATTTTATTTACTTTCTCAAATTCTTAATCAATACCCCCCTTTGTGTGACAAATTTACAACTATAATCTCGTGCTCCTCGTGGGATCGATCTTGACTACCTTATATTACTTGTTAATTATGTAGTAAAGTATTAATTAATTTGTTGTGGTTACGACACGCATACAAATTTTGGCGCCGCTGTCGGGGAGCATCGGATGATTTTAGTTGTTTTCTTTTTACTTTTTGCTTTATTCTTGCTTTGTTGGATTCTTTATAGTATCTAACTTAGTTTTTGAGAATTGTTTTTCAGGTACCGGTTTTCCATGTATGGTGGACAAGAGCAAGCATATTACAACAATCAATACGGTTTTCAACCTCAACATCATGGCAACTTCCAACCATCCTTAGGATACAATCAAAACCAATCTTTTGGCTATGATCAATATCCTACGGAGCCTTATGAGTACTCTCATGCATATCAACAACTTTGTAATGGGTATGTAAGTCAAGCACCAAGGTATGATAAATCTACTTCTAATTGGATTCATTCTAGTTGTATGCAGATTATCAATGATTTGCAAGACATGCGAAAAACACTTGACCATGAAAGAAAGAACGCCGCACAAACCAATTTCTACAACACTTTTTCTTACCCGACTCCGGATCGTAGTTATGATCATTCACCCATTCAAAGGGGAGAGTCATGTGAAAGATAACCTATTGTAGAAAACGGTGGTAAGCGTGTGAACGTCCGGAAACTTGCACAAAAGTTGTACAAATTGGAAGATGATGGAGATTCGGAAGAGCTTGTCGCAGAAATTAGTAAGACCATTCATATGGAACTTAAATGACGTCGGGATAAAGGTTATGAAACCGATGAAGATTCTTATTATGGTGATTATGAAAGTGAATATGATTGTGTTGAAAAGGACCAACCTTTGGAAAATTTTGATGACGCTAGTGTAGATTACTCGAGCCTTGATCTTAATAATGATCAATCACCTATTCAAAAGGTAGAGCTTGAAGAAGATGCATTTAGTGCTTGGAAAAAATTCCTTAGGGAAATATATGAGTCCGCGGAAGTGTATGAGCGTTGCAACAATGAGGAAGTTATTCCAACTCCGGATCATAATAACGATCCTTCACCTATTCAAAAGGAGGAGATTGTGTGTGACTTACCTATTGTTGTAAACGGTGTAACACCCTCACAAGAAGATTTTACAATTTTTACCGATGAAAATCATTTTAGTGAATGGCCTGATTCCAATGATGAAGATGTTGAAGATATGATGCTCGATAATGAAACCGAATTGACTGAATTTGTGGAAGACCCAATTGAACTTGCTAATGATTATGATGATGCCAAGACTTTGGTTAAGGTAGAAAATGATGAAGAATGGTTGCAAGTTTTGATAGAGGACCATGATATGCAAGAGGTAAGTAATTCACTTGAATTTTTTAAGGATGAGGAGGATACCGTAATACAATAAATTGTGCAAGGTTTGTCTAACCCTTTGCATGTTAATTCTTCTCCTTTACCTCTTATTGGATTGAATGTATGTGCTTCGAAAGTACTTTTGAATGACTTTGTTTCTCGATATCCACCATTGGAAACACTTGATGCTAATACTATGCAGGTTTGCCAAGAGGAAACCATGGAAGTTCCCAAATTCTATGTTCTTTATACACTTCCGAGTGTGGACAAGAATAAGTGTGGGGGAAATTTCTATCGAGGTATAACATTACTATTATTTTCTTGTGCTAATATTTGTATGGAGTTATTGTGTGCAACACAGGTACCATGGGAGGATCCCAAAATTTTCTGATTGTTAGTATATGGGGAGTGAATCTTACAAGAGCCAAGTCGGGCCGTCGACTTTAAAACAAGCGCTTAGTGGGAGGCAACCCACCGGTTTTGTATCTCTTATCTTTATCCTTTTGCTTTTATTTTATTTTTGTTTCGTTTTTTTCTTCTTTTTATTGTTTTCAAATCATATTTGCATCCCCATGTTTAATTTCATTAAGTCCATAATCTATCTTAGAAGAGCATGATGAATACCTTTTCGTCAGAAAATTTCATACTGTGCGTAGTTCAGTCCAGAGACCATAACTGTCAGACCGTTTATCAAACCACTGTGACATTTTGACACTGTGTAGAAACAACGTAGGTAAACAACTTTTGTGAAATGGGGTTTTTCCAAATTCCTTACCAATTTGCACAGTTTTTGCGGTTTATCTGTTGTTACGTCAGAATTCAGAACTTTCAGTTTTACACATTGAGGACAATGTGAAGTTTAAGTGTGGGGGAGCATTTATATGTTTGTATAAGAAAAAAAAATTGTGCTTTTTGAACTCCGAAATCTAGAAACTTGTGCCTTTAGGATGAAACCATTAGTGGATGGAACCATTTTGATTGCAGGAGTTGAGGAACCAATTAACTAAAAGGGACGAACATAGCTCAGAAATCACAATTAACATGATAGTTGTTACCATATCTCGGAATATCACCATATCACATTCTATTTTTATTTTTTCATATTTATCTATTGTTTTCTAAGTGTTTTGGTGGGTCACTAAACATCGACTTGTTATTGCTGCTAGGATGAAATAGAGTGATTGAGTTATTAAAAAAAAAGTGAAAGAAAAGAAAGAAAGGAAAAAAAAAAAAAACCGACCAATTTGACCAAACAGAATAAAAACGACACTTGGGAATAGCAGTATGTGTGAAACGTTGTCCCTGTCTCTGTCGCCTAAACAAGCGTGGAATGCAGGACCCAAGGCAACTATCATATACTTGTTGACAAGGAAGCATGCGCTTGGATCCAGTTTGATCCAATCATGTTGTCTAAAAAAAAGAAAAAGATTATTATTGTGTTGAATAAAGTCACTCTTGGTTCCCTTGTATATGCCAATTGATTTGATGTAGCATTCAGCACCAACAGCTCAATCCAATAGGATGAATAGGTTCATCTTAGCAATGACCTTGATTGGATATGGAAACATCGATCACTTGTAAACATTCGCCACATCTACCTCTATTTCCATCTTCTTAATCTTTTCATTGTGATTGTGGTTAGTCAGATTCCGAGTATTGTGGTTTGTTCGACTTTCTAAGATAAACTTTATTAACTTGAATATGGACCTGAATTTGCACAAGGTACCTCATCCTCCTGTAATCACTTTGGATTCATTCATAGACTTTTCGCAGGTAGCTGGAATTTGGAGTAGAAAGGTTTTGTAGGTAGACCTCTTTTAAACCTTCACGAGACTAAAACTCGTCCACTAGGGACACCTAGGGGTTTAAAGGCTTGTTATTCATGCTAAAATTAAATGTTTTCTCGACGTCACGGAGTTGTATGTATTTGTTTTAATTTTGTTTTGTTTGATTTGCTCGAGGACTAGCAAAGTCTAAGTGTGGGGGAATTTGATAGGTGTAGAATACACCTAATTTACTATCTAGTAGTTTATGCTTTCTTTGTTATTTTTTATTGTAAATTATGTATTTTACGTGTGTTTTTGAGTTATTAGATACTCTGGAGTCGCACGGAGGAAAAGGAGAAGAAATCGTCCAATTTGAGCTAAAAGGGAAAAAAGGTCATTTCACAAGGCGAGCGCTATCTGGAGCCAAGTCACATGTTAAGGAACAACTTGCTTTTGGAGGAATTATAAAAGGCATCCAGCTATGGTTAAGGGGTTTCCGTCTAGGGTATCCATTAACATTTATCAAGGGTGTAATCATCATTGGGGTACCCCTTATCAATTATTAGAATTGTAAATATCCTAGGTGGATACATATGTGGGGCGCAAATAGATATCCCAGTTCCGTTCTAAACCTAAATCAAGTTATCATTCTCAATCGTTCACCACATGAAACAGAAATTAAATATCGGCAGCTACTGTGATTGAGGGATATGTTGAAATCAAGGGAGATCTGTGATGAAATCAAGAAGATTCATAGTTAAATTTCATTGCCGCATATGACTGAGAGTTGCAGTGAGAAAAGAAGATGAACGAGATAGTCGAACTCAGAGTTAGGGTTTTAATTGCTCAATAATCATATGTGTTGAACGGTGAAAGAAGAGAAATCGAGAGAAGTTTATGGGTTTGAGCTTCTGAATGACGGGATGATGTTGGTGTTCATGGGTGAAGAACTACTAAAGAAGAAATTGAATCATAAATTGAAAATGGGATCTGTGTCAAATGAATGGGATCGATTCAGAGAATCTGGTAGTGCAATTTTGATGGGTTTAATCGATGAGATTTTGTTGTTGTTGTTACAATTGATGAAAGTCAAGATGGGTTCTCCTCAATTTGAAGTTACAGTGAAGAAATTGGGGTTTTGGTTGAATATAGTTTTGAAGATGCTGTTGTTGTTATGAGAATGGAGCTGAGACGCAGAGTTAAAGATCGAGGAGAAAAATGGGTCTGCAGTTGTAAGATGGGTTTCGAAGAACTGTTGATGATATTGTCGAATTACGAGGTGTTGATGCTATTGAAATTTCAGAGGAATTCATGGAGGAGATAGCTTGATAGATGAGATGCAGCTATTGATGGTATGTTGAGATCAAGAAGCAGTTCAGATGAAGAAATTGAACTCAGGGAGTTGCTGTTGCGATCCAGAGAAGGTTAGAAAATTGGATTTGGTGTTGTTGTATCAATGTTGGAAATGATAAAACTTACCGCTGCCGTTAATCTGAGAATGGTGAAGATCTGTTGAATGCGTATGATGTTATAGATGTATGCTAGGATTTTTACATGAATGGAGCTAAAATGAAGCCTGAAAAATTGGCCGGAGTGTCCTGTAATTGAACGTAACTCGGCCGATTCTCCATTCCGGCGAGTCAACTCGGTGCCGGCGACAACCGTTCCAGAACGAGTCCGACGACCGGTCCAGATCAGTGACTCAGCCGATTAAGACTACTCAGCTGACTAAGAACCTGACTCACCCTCCTCCTTGACCCGCTGACTAACAGTTGACTGATGTTTGACTCCTTTGACCGTTAGTCCTGATGGTTGACTGACAGAATATTCCCCTACCGGGGGGAGAATCTCAGGTGGCCGACAACGACAAAATCCGGCCTATTTCCGGCCAAAAACATAGTTTTCTGGCGTGCCAAAGTTGTAGAATTTTGTGAGGATTTCTCTCATGGGATGTGAAGACTTGGACTTGGAATTGGATGGAGAATTTGATTTGAATATGGAAAGAGAAGATGGAAGATTTGAGAAAGGCTTGGATTTGGAAATTGTATTGCTAAAGGAAAGGAATTCTATTCCTTGGAAGATATGGAGAGCATTGAAGCCTATAAATAGAGAAGTTCTCTACTTTTCTATACACACTTCCACACTTCCATACACTTAGATGCACTTAGATACACACATCTTTTACATATCTTTTGCACACTTTTACACACACAATTCTTTTCTTTTCTCTTTGTGTGAACTCTTTAGCATGAGTAGATAATTTTATTGATTGAGGATGAATTCGTAGTTCTTAACATGTTTTGAGTTTTGTTTTAAATCTACTTTGAATTTTCATATGATTATCGTTTGTTTTTACTAATATTAATGTTTATGATTGATTGATAGGTTGTTTGGAGTGCACGCTAAATTGATTTGTTAATTCAATCTAAAGCTAGTGAAAGTTAGGGGATAAGTTATCGTTTCTTGACTATTTACATAAGTAGAAAAGACAAGACCTTGCGGAGGGATTCCGTGGAGAAATTGTGTGTGAAAACAACGTTAGCAAGTGGACCTTGATCTAAGAGTCTAACTACTAATATCAACCTAATAAATTCATAAATCTTAATGCGTTTAACTAAATTACATCTTGGGTGATCTACTACTAGGTGGTTTGGTGAATAGAATCCGGTAGTCGAGAACTTCTGTATCCAGTGATATAAGGGATTTTGGGGTTAGCACTGATGTAGCTGCTATAACTACGGTTGGTGATAATCTATGACTAATAACAAGTGGAAAAGAACATAACTTTAATCATTATTTTGCAGCGAAGAAGGATTCCTTGATCTAATCTCTCTTATTGATTTCCTTTTTAATTGCTTTGTTTATTTTATTTACTTTCTCAAATTCTTAATCAATACCCCCCTTTGTGTGACAAATTTACAACTAGAATCTCGTGCTCCTCGTGGGATCGATCTTGACTACCCTATATTACTTGTTAATTAGGTAGTAAAGTATTAATTAATTTGTTGTGGTTACGACACGCATACACAAATCCTTTATGAGGGTTTAGATTATTCGACAACAACCATGGTTGAGTCTTTATACACAAGTGGGTTTGAGAATAAAACTGTTGATGAGGCGATGATATTTTTGAATTAAATCGCCGATAAGACCCAACAATGGGAAAGTAGTAAGGAACCACAAAAAATAATTCTTCTAAGTAGAGGAAATATCAATAGGGTAGAAGGATGTTACGAGTCAGATGCTAAAATAGCAGCCATAGCCAAAAGGTTAGAAGTTTTAGAATCGAGTCACACTAGTGGTAGAGTATAACCTTGTTGGGAAGGACATACTACTGAAGAACAAGCCCATGCTCTTTATAATAACACTAGATTTGAGAACCATCAGAAGTTTGACCCATATTCAGAAACCTATAACCCTGGTTGGAGAAACCATCCAAACCTTTCTTGGTCCAAGGGCCAGGGTCAAGGTCAGTCTAGTAACTCTTAGGTTATTCCCCCAGGTTTTGGCTATGCTAAGAATTTTTCAGGACCAACACAGTTTCAAACCCCTTCAGATAAGAAAATCATGAGTTTAGAAGGGTCTCTTGCCTTGTTAACTCGGAACACTATAGAACTTCAGCAAACGGTTGCACAAGGTCTAGATGAAAACAAAAAGATGGTCCAGGCTAAATCTCGGGATATTTCCGAGTTAAAAATCCAAGTTAGTTAGATAAATGAGACTTTGAGAGAAAAAGGAAAGTCCCCTAGTCAACCACAGCCTAATCCTAGAGGAGTTCATCAAATATATTTAGCTGGTGAGAAATCATCAAACCACGTGAATTCGATAACGACCCTTAGGAGCGGTAAAACGGTAAACAATAAGGTAGCCATGCCTAGTGGACATACTATAGTTCCACCTTCTACTCCCCAAGAGGAACCCGTAGCTGAGGAAACTGAAATAATTTCTAAGGAGTCCCAAGAAATTCCTGATAGGACTACCTTTGTGCCTAGAGCCCCATATTCACAGTTGTTAACCCCAACAAAGAAGGAGTCGATTTTCAACGAGATAATGGAAACATTTAAGAAGGTGAACATCAACATTCCGTTATTATAAGCAATTAGGCAAATGCCTGCTTATGCCAAGTTCCTTAAAGATCTTTGTACACGAAAGCGTGAGATTAATGTCCATAAGAAAGCCTTTTTACCTGGACAAGTAAGTTCAATTCTTATGAACCAAACACCCCTTAAGTATAAGGACCCTGGATGCCCCACCATTTCTTGTGTGATTGATAATCACATGGTCGATAAAGATTTACTTGACTTGATATCCAGTGTTAACTTACTCCCGTATCATGTATACACCCAGCTAGGTCTTGGTAAGTTGAAACCGACTAAAATGACACTACAATTAGCTGATAGGTCTGTCAAAGTGCCTCGTGGTGTCATAGAAGATGTTCTTATTGAGGTTGATAGGTTCATATACCCAGTGTATTTTGTTTTACTAGATACCCAGCCTGTTCAGGACCCAAGTGCTCAAATCTCGGTGATTTTAGGTCGCCCATTCTTAGACATATCTAATGCTGTCATCAATTGTAGAACCGGACTTATGAACATATCTTTTGGTAATATGACTACTGATCTAAATGTCTTTAATGTTATTAAGTCTTCTGAGATAGATGATT
This sequence comes from Papaver bracteatum, assembly GCA_023529315.1. Classification (NCBI taxonomy): domain Eukaryota; kingdom Viridiplantae; phylum Streptophyta; class Magnoliopsida; order Ranunculales; family Papaveraceae; genus Papaver; species Papaver bracteatum. Next base: position 366,908 of record JAJJWX010005377.1, on the reverse strand, counting down.
TAGAAGTGGTGAACAAGATTAGCACTCTAGTTCCTGATCCTTTAGCCTGCACTATATTTGATAATCCATTATTTGATGAACCTTTCAGTGATTCAGAGGAGGTAACCATGACGAACACCTTAGTTGATGAGCCTACATTGGATATTTTCTTGGATAATCCCATATATAATGATGTTGTTCGTTTAGATGACCAGTTTCCGAAGGAAGCTAGTTATTGCGCTGACTTTATGGACCCTAGAACCCATCCCATAGATCTTGGTCCATTTGAGGATATTGTTCACCATAAGTTTGGGGGTAATGATGATTATAGTGATCGTCATGTATCCCTAATTGAAGTCCCTAACTTGGGACTCGAGCTTTGTGCGTCTAAGATACTTCTTGAGTTTCTTCAAACTCTACTACCCAACCCTCCAGATTTTATCTATGAAGAAACCGAGAGCTTAGAGACATGTCATTCGGTTGAACCTGTTTCCCTAGACACTTATATAGATCCCAAAGAGACACCCCAGATAAATCTAGTTACCTTAATAAAATCCATAGATCAAGTTATGCCCCGTATGCTCATTTTTCTAATCAAAGATGGCAGTCTTTCATTTGTGTCCGCTCTATTTGGTTCTGAGGACCCACAACTATTTCGGCTATTGGTATATGACTTTGGAATGTGTCAATAATTTTTAAGGTATTTGATGTCGAGCTAAAGACTTTAAATTCAACAATTTTCTGGGAAACACCCACGCTCATGCTTACAGTAATATCCTTCCTTTCTTTTCCCTCAAGTGGTAACAGTTTCTCCTTGTTCATATTTTTAATTTTATCTTTAGAACATTGAGGACAATGCTAGATTTAAGTTTGGGGGTGGGGAAGAAACTTTTTTCTAGCTTTTAGTTGCAATAAATAAACTCCAGAGCCTAGAAATTTATGCTTATTAAGGATGGCACTAACCAATCTAAGTGTATGGAAGCATTTTGGTTGTAGGAGTTGAGGAACCAATCTGATTAGATGTAAACATCTAGAAGAGTCTATTCATAAAAGCACAGAGCTTAGGTGTTATAAAAGAAAACATGGTAGTTTCGCCATATCCTCGTGATGGAAACATCGAAAGAATCCTGATCACTTCTTTTATTTTTTATTTTTACCATTGCTAGGGTGAAATAGAGTGACTGAGATACCAAAAAAAAAAATTTAAAAAAAAAAGGCCAGACCACTAGACCAAACGGAATAAATACAATAAAGTCGACCATTGGTACCCTTATATATGCCAGCTGAGTTGACCTAGAGTTAGGATTATCGACCACTGGTCCCCTTGTATATGCCAGTGTGTTGATATTAGTTCAGACCAGTATCTCAGTCCATTAGGATAGGTTCACCTTAGTCAACTTCATCCACATTTTTCTCTGTATCCATCTTCTTAATCTATCCATGTGATTGGTTGACTCCGGTTTATGATGTCCAGAAACTATCTGAGTAGAGCTCTGTCACTTTATATGAATTTTAGTATGCTTGAATGCAAACTCATGTACATCAATTGGAATTTCTCATCAGGGTACTTCCTCTTGTAGTCAATAAGTATGCCAACCAAGGAGATTCTTTAGTGGCTTCCAAGGTTCTGCGTAGATAGCTAGGGTCTGGAGTAAAGGTTTTGTGGGTACACCTCTGTTAAACCCTCCGGAGACAACACTCTGCCACTAGGGCCACCTAGAGGTTTAACGGCTTGTTGCACGTGCAAAGTGTAGTCATTTTATTTTCTAGATTAGTTTTGCTCGAGGACTAGCAAATAATAAGTTTGGGGGTATTTGATAGACACATTTTTGTGTCTGAATTGTCCTCAGTGTCTCTATTGTTAGTGCTTGATTTTGTACTTATTATGGTGTTTTTATGTTTGTGTAGGTGTTTTTGGAGAGATACACTTGTGTGGAAAATGTTGCTCAAAAAGTGCTATTTGGACCTCCGTAGAAAAGTACTAAAGGCACCCTCACTTTGGATAATGGCACCCTTGGTTATTGGCACCCCACGACTTTGGTTAATGGGCACCTTCTTCTTTATCGGCTTGAAGCAGTTTTGGGCGGGAAATTGCAGTTTGAATTTTCAAGTTCTGCAGAATATTCCGGATCGACTTTGAAGAGTTTTCATCAGATTTCTTTCCCTGTTTGGAATGCTTTGGACCTGTTTTATCTAAACAGGGAAGGTACATACCTTGGATTTGAGAATAAAGAAGATTTCCACGAGTTTAAGCAAATCAAAGGAAGATAAGTATCGTGAGGATTCTTGGGTATTTATGTTACCGCCACAAGTTAGTTGAATTGTTTTCGTGTGCTTCAGCGAGTTTTGCTCATTGTTATACTCGTATCACACGAGTTTGGAGTGTTTAGATCTTGAACAGACACGTGAACGAGGTAAAGAAGCAAATAATTACGTAACTTTGGTAAAAAAAAATATCCCGAGGATGAAAGGCATTAATGGAGATTTCTTGGAGTTATTGTGAATATTTGAAGGCATTGAAGAGTATAAAAGGGGCACTGGGATTTTGTAGTGGGGGGACGGAGAGTTTTGGAGACGTATAGGATATCACAGAACCGAAAAATCAAGTTACAAAATAGTTTCATGCTGCTGCATGAGCTGAAGAACACGAAGAACATCGACCCCTATAGACAGTCGTTATTGCTACAGTGATAACGACATAGATAGTAGGGTCGTATAACTACAGTAACAGTGTCATTTCATTTGTATCGTTCTTTGTAACAGTTTGATTTGTAACAACAATAAGTGTTACAAACCCGGGTTTATCATTTTTCTCCCATTTCATCATTTGTAAACCACTTTTGAGCATAAATGAAATCAACTTTTTAGTGTGTTTCCAACATGATGTGCTAGACCCATCCTCTGGGGCGACGGAGGAAGCTATCTTGCCAATGAAAAAGTGGTAATTCTTAATTATTTAATTTGTGCAATTTTTAATTATGATTATTTGCTTAGATTGAAAATAGATTTTATGATTTTTGTTAAACAATTGTATTTTCTATTGATGGAATATGCTTGGCCAATGGTTTTTGATATCCCATGCTTTGGATTAACATTTGTTGTTTCTAAAAATCTACTTTTGCAATAGTTGAGAATCAAATTGAACGTGTGAAATTGCATGATTGTAATTAGTATCACTTTGGAATTGGTAAATAGTGGAATCCTAGCCCCATTCTCTCCATAATTCTCACAACAGTTTTAATTTTGAGTTTGTTATATTTTTTCTTTAAAATTAAGTCTAAAAATCTGCTTTCACAAGTCTTGAACGAATCTTCTTACTACTACATCATTGAAAATAACCATCATCACGCATATTCACTTAATATAAGTTCCTCCGAATGCCTTCTATGTTATGTTCTCCGGATGAACTCTTAATGTTGATATGGCATGATGATTCTTGTTCACTCGCATCAGAGTAGCACGAATCTCCAAGTATCAAGAATAAGATCTTTGCATAAGGTATTCAATCAGAAAAGCATGCTGCTCTCTGGCAATGCACATAAAAGAGTTTTGTGTCGACACATAGAATTCAATCAACCTTACTAACTTGCAGAAGTTAGGGTTTCGCGCCTCGCGCAACATACTAGACCTTTCTTGTCAAAATTAAGCCTAGGCAAACTAGGTAATTAATCCGCCATGGATCAGCAGGTGAAAAACCTCGCCCAGAATCAGAAAAAACCGGGAGTCGCGTCAGCAAAGGGAGGCGTGGCCATGCCTTAGGCCAGCTGGCTCCACTTTCCATTGGCCACGCCCCATCCTAAACCGGTCCTATTTCCCTCGACCAATCAGGTCGCTTTAAATCCGCTGTAGCGCACTGGAAGTGTGGCCATGCCCTAGCTTGTCGGCCCCACTTCCCATCGACCAATCAGGTCGCCCTAAATGCGCCACACTCATTCAGAATGAGGTCGTCCCCATGCTTCTTGTTGGCCCCCTTTCCATCGACCAATCAGGTCGCTTTAAATCCGTCGTAGCACACTGGAAGTGTGGCCACTCCCTAGCTCGCCGTCCCCACTTCCCATCGACCAATTAGGTCGCCCTAAATGCGCCACACGCATTCCGAACAAATCCGGCCCCATTTTGCTTACCGACCCCCAATTCTTCCAAGGAGAATTCTTTCACGGCGCCTTGGCCACGCCAAGCCCTAATTCTTCCAGGTAGAATTCTTCCACTGTGCCTTGGCCATGCCAAGCCCTAATTCTTCCAAGGAGAATTCTTCCAACGACGCCATGACTTGGTCACGCCAAATTCTTCCAAGGCGGCAAGATTTTGCCACGCCAAATCTTTCCAAACGACGCCAAACCCCAATTTTTTCTACGGAGCCAATTTTTAGATTTGGCCATGCCGCAACGTCTCCGGCATACCACTATGTCGCGGCTACTCGCATGCTTCCATGCCATGGATATGCCACCGACATGCTATTAGCATGTGGCCGATGCCACTTCACTATACAACAGGATGTGACCATAATCAATGGCCATCCTTCTTCAAGAGATGCATATCTCAGCAGTACAAGTTCGCCACCAAACTTATGGCAACTTTTGGTCACGACACCAACTTGGCTATGGTGCCAATTCTTTAGCCACGACGCCAAACCCTAATTTTGTCCGTGCCCAAACTATGCCAAAATCCTAACTTGGCCGCACCTAAAAGCATGCCAAGGCCATGCCGGCCACGTCTCCATACCACTGGCCGCCAGACGGAAGGTTGCAACAATCAACGGCTACCTTTCCTCTCAAGATGCAAAATCTCGACCGTCGAAGGTCACCACCAAGCCGACAAGCTTCTCAAGCTTAACTTGCCAAGAAATAGCAACACGCTACACAAAACACTCGAGACATCAAAACATGTCACAAACTGGGGGATGCTCGTCAGGGTATTGGTGTGGCGGTTTACAACGTGCGGCGTGCAATACGCCTGTTACAAGAAAGTATCATAAAAGTGAGGCGGTTAGTAATGGCAAGAAATAATGGTGAAACGTATCCTTCATTATGGAAACATCAATTCTAGGCGTTACCCATTACCATTTTCCTCCATTACTCAAACCGTTCCCACTTTTACGAGACCAGGGTACGTTTTATTACGTCTTGTATAAATAGGTCTCACATATTTCCACCAAAAAATAGGTTTTAGTCGGCAACACACAATATCTAGAAATCACCTGGTAGCTTTCCACCCTGCTTACCAGTTCTACTTTCTGATACAAGTCATAAAACGCCCACACTTCTAGAATCAACTATTCTGGTCTCAACACTTTCTTCGCTTCCCTCACTAAGACCAACCCATCTCCTTCACTTTGTGACCGAATCAAGCCTGGAACGGCCATTTCTTGGTTTAGGCCAGGATTATACAGATTGATCTCTCGAATCAAAAGTACTCCCGTGCAGTAGATTGTTTAGGGTTTAGATTTTTTTCTCACCCACACACCCAAAATTACCAAAAATCAGCATAAACAGTTTTCACCCATAAACAATTGGCGACCACAGTGGGAGATTAATCTCTCGGTTATAATATCAATTTTTAATTCCCAATTTTGTTTTTCAACCCCGATCTCAAGATGTTAGAACTCAGGTCTGGATCAACAACAAACCCTGAGAACACTAGCGTTGGAATCATCCATGGTACTAACGCTCATTCCAGTGGCATTAATACGCCACCCGCCAACACCAGCAGAACGGAAAATGTTCCTTCATGTGTTATACCACTGATCGCCAGAGCCGTTACCGCATCTCCCAACTTTTCTACAAGTCTGGCACCTCCAATCGTCACCAGAGCCCCTGTTACTCCATCACCGAGATGAGAGGTTGGAGGAGCCATAGGAAGCCAACCTCCCCTTACCACTGTTTATATAATGGAAAGACAAAAGTTTCTCGTAGGGCTCATACAGACATGGCTACAACTCAGAAGGACATACCTATTTTCCTAAAGGCACTAACAAGTAGCTACCACAAGAGTCACGTCAACCCAGATGGAGCTGACAAGGAATACTTTTAACATCCGGCGCAAGCACTTCAACATGACACGCCTTTATAGATGAAGAGGCTCGCGTTTCTCCTAAACTCCCAGTAGAAAAGAATCCGCAATCTAATTTCATCACACGTGAAGATCAGGAACGACTTCTCCAAAATCGAGGCAAAGAAAATCAGCAACCCTCCTGAGTTCACAAAGATGATCTTCTCGTAAAGAGACGCATGATTTCTGGGGACTTTTCCCACAAAATCGTGCAGTCCATGATAAAACATTTATGTGGGATTCTATATTTCTCAAAGGCACAGCGTCAAGACATATTTGCAGCCCTTAACCACACTGCATCAGGAAAGCAGTTGTTTCCATCCAGGGATGCCATTCCCGAACCCCAACCTCTCCTGTAAAGCACGATTGATAAATGAAATTGGGGACTCCTAACCATCGATCTCTTGAAGGATGTCGAGTTTGACAACATGCAGATTGACGCGGCCTCCGATTTCAACATTGTAGCCGTCAAGGCTCTGAGAGTTGCAAGCGAAAATCAAACATAAAAAGCGTATTCTTTCCCATGTGGAGAAAAACGTTACTTGTCGACCAGCACTATTTGTGACGTCTTCCCATATGCCATATCGTATCTATTCGTTTTTCGAAGCCAAGGGTTAATGGCTCCCTCACTAGAGTTCTCTTCAGGAGCCGCTTCGACGTTTCGCTCCATAAGCCGATTCAACATTCTCTCGGGAAGCTGCCACGCTTCCAGATCCAGAAGACGCTCCGCTTCAATGTTTCGTTGTGGAAACCGTTTCAACATTCTCTTGGGAAGCCGCTCCGCTTCAATGTTTCTCTCTGGAAACAGTTTTAACATTCTCTCGGGAAGCCGCTTCGTTTCCAGATCCAGAAGCCGCTCCGCTTCAAGAGCCATAAGCCGCTCTGCTTTAATGTGTCTCTCTGGAAACCGCTTCAACATTCTCTTGGGAAGCCACTCCGCTTCCAGAGCCAGAAGTCGCTCCACTTCAATATTTCACTCTGGAAACTGCTTCAACATTCTCTCGGGAAGCCACTATGCTTCAACATTCTCTCACGAAACCACTCCGCTTCCAGAGCCAGAAGCCGCTCCGCTTTAACATTCTCTCGGGAAGCCACTCCGCTTTCAGAGCCAGAAGTCGCTCTGCTTCAGCATTCTCTCCGTAAGCTGCTACAGGATCTGAAGCCGAAGCTTCAGCGTCTTGCTACATAAACTTAAACGTCCTCTCCAAGAGCCGAGGCCGCTTCAATGCCACTCATTCCTTCCAAGGTACATGCCCGTAGCCACCACACTCCTCCTTTACAAGGATCGTGATCACATCCAGCCAAGGATCGCAGTTGTGGCCATTTTTTTCCATCTCGCCAAACCTCGTGGTCATGGACAGTTTACTCGCTTACGCATCCAGCCGATACCTTTGCTTCCATGGACGCCCATGCAATTCTATCCAACCTATTTTGGTTCTCACGCGACGTAGTCTCTTCTGATCACATCTGCTGCCAAGAACTGTTGCTGCTCATTTTTCGATACCAGCCAGAGCTTCACCATAGAAACATCCACTATAAGGATATAAACATGTAAACCACTCTTGGGGACTGAGGCTCTACACGGGATCCATTTACTATCAAAGCTAAGAAGACATAGTCAACCAAAAGTCATATCCACGACAAGGTCATCCACCCTTCAAAGGTATAACGTAAGAATATCATCACCTCTCTGTCTAGAAGGCGCCTGCAACACTTTACGAGGTCGCGATGGATCCCAAACCTACTTATATAAAACAACGTAACTAAAGAGAAGTGCGACTAGGGACTGCTCATCATGGTCCATCCCCGATAACAATCAAGCATTCATGAGATAACTCCAGAGACGCGGCTGCAATATTTTTCTTGAAGAGACGGAGGGAGACACGATTAATGGCATGACTCTCTCACTTATAATCCTTCGTTATCTAGAATGTTTCGTCCATGTGATATTCCAAGCATCTCAGCATCACATCTAGGAGAGTATGATAAGATTGTATCAAATCCTATTGGCGTGGATTCAAGATGATGCAATTAAAGTAGGCTACACTTGGTGACTGAAGCCTCCTTCATGATTAGAATCTTAAACACAGTCACCACCTTACCAGTGAATGCATCTGAATAACATCTTCCACGAGAAAATGGGTTCAGGATAATTGTATACGGGGACTACCAGAATGGGATGCCTTCACTTCCCTTAACCAAGTTATTTCTGATTTCAACATCATCACAGTCGAAGTTCGCAAGAATTTCTCAACATGAAGTCGTACAAGCACATCAAAACCCCTAAAAGTACGCCACAGAGATACGTTCACATATCCGGCCATACCATCGGATCTAACATAAGTATAACTGGGCACTGCTCATTGTATCCCATTCCATATAATAGTACAAGTTTCGGAAGATGGTTCAAAGGATGTCATTTGGAACGAAGTCCTTGAAGACTTGATAACAGCACATCGACAATGGAATGTCTCTCAACTTATCTATTTCACCCAATGGCTTCGGAATATTTCGACCATACAAGCATCCACAGCATGTCATTATCGCAATCAAAAGTCTAGGTAACAAATAACTTGAAGTCAAGGATAAACCAACAACGCAACCACAATCTCCAAGATTAGTCCTGACATTATTTCATCCATTCATCCCAAGAGTATGAAGTTTGGTAAATTTTTAAATCCACTGGAGAGGTCAGATACTCATTCTTCTAGAGTCGGAACCTTATTACACATTCTGTAGAAGATCGATGGTACTGTTGGGTGGATACATGTGAGAGCACCTACCTTGAGTTCTCCTGGATCGCCTTGTTGCTGATTTGGAGATTTCTTTGTTACCATTAATGCTCGCTCTACTACCACTAACAAATGACGAAGAGGGTCCAGATATGCAGATAAAAGCACGGAGCTGGACGAACAACAAAAACAGAAGAGGGTCGATACCCCTTTTCATACGAACGCAGTTTCTAGAGTTTGAACAGAATAAGGATTCCTCACTGCTCCATGAATGGGAATAGATTACTGGGCGCACCACACTCATGCTCTATAGCCGAATAATTAGTGTGTAGATATCTCCGCTCCATGACCGAACCATCAGCACGACAGCACGAGGAACATCAGTTGCTCAACCTGCAGCTCTCCATGGCTCCAGCACTCCGTGGTAAAGCCAGCTCTCCATGGTTCCAGCACTCCATGGTAAATCCAAATCTTCATGGATCTATCACTCCATGGTCAAGACAACTCTCCATAGCTCCAGCGCTCCATGTTCAAGTTAGCGCCAACACTCCAGCATTCCGTGATCCATCCAGCAAATCTTCCAAGTACCATTTCCACCGTTCCACGGAATGAAGCCATCAGCGCCATCATCACCGCTTGGTATCCAAAGTTTCACTGCCATCATCACTGTTCCTAGAAGAAATGTTGAGAAACATACCTAAAATACGCTCGCCTACTTTTTCTGCCGCTCTCTCCGCTGATCCAAACCTTTGCTGCTAATACCAAGATGTGGAAACAAAGCAAACAATATAAAAGTAAGGAAGATGGGTAACGCCTTTTATAAGCATGGTATTTTTGGAGTTCGAATATAGAAAGGTTTCTCTTTTTGGACACGCACGAAAGAAGGCAGTCGGGCCCATGGTATTGGAGTTCCATGGCGTTAATCTCCACGGCCAGGCCAACACTATTCCAACGCCCCGTGGCCTCATCTTTACCAAGCCAGCTGCACCACGCCCGTGCCAGAAGTCCGCGTCCAAGCTAGCAGCGCCATTCTAAGCTGGCCGCGTTATCAACTACTCTAAGCCAAAGCTGTGCCATCCACCAGGCCACAGATGTAACCATCGGCCCTTCCGAGCCAGCCACGCCGTTGGCCTTTCCAAGCCAATGCTCCATTAGCCCTTCCGATCCAACCACTCCATTGGTTTTCCAAGCTAGTTGCGCCATCGGCCTTCCAAGAAAGCCAACGCTCCATTGGCCTTCCAAGCAAGCCAACGCTCAATTGGCTTTCCAAGCTAGTCGTGTCCATCCGCCACTCCAATCTAGCTGCGCCATCCGCCATGTCAAGCTAGATGCGCCCTCCGCTTCTCCAAGTCAGACGCACTAGGCATGTGCCATAAGTTCACGCCCAATCTAATAGCGCTATTCCGAGCTAGCTGCACCATCGGCTTTTCTAAGCTAGTCGCGCTATTCTCCATTCCGCAGCATCATCTCCGCTCGGCCAAGGTTGAAGCACCATCTTCGCCATTCAAGACAATGCGATCTCCACCGTTCAAAGCCGCGCGTCCGCCATTCCCAGACCAGAAGCACCATCTTTACCACCCCATGGCCCAAATTGGCACCAATGTTCCGAGAAGCAAGACTCTACGTCGACACCCACTGGTTGAGCCGGAAATGCGCCAAGTTGTCAATACAAAGATCACGGATTCCTCATGCCTTCCACTAAAGGTTAGTTGATTTCCCAGGCAAACTCTTCACGTCTTGACCCCCTTCGATTTTGCTCTTGACCGTCACCATCTCATGCTTATCCTGTAACAACGCCACTGTTACGTGCTACCTTTCCTCTCAAGTTGCAAAATCTCGACTGTCGAAGGTCACCACCAAGTCGGCAAGATTCCCAAGCTTAACTTGCCAAGCAATAGCAACACGCTATATAAAACACTCGAGACATCAAAACATGTCACAAACTGGGGGATGATCATCAGGGTATTGGTCTGGCGGTTTATAGCGTGCGGCGTGCAATACGCCCGTTATAAGAAAGTATCATAAAAATAAGGCGGTTAGTAATGGCAAGAAATAATGGTGAAACGTATCCTTAATTAAGGAAACATAAATTTCAGGCGTTACCCATTACCATTCTCCTCCATTACTCAAACCGTTCCCACTTTTACGAGACCAGGGTATGTTTTATTACGACTTGTATAAATAGGTCTCACCTATTTCTACCAAAAAACAGGTTTTGGTCGGCAACACCTGGTAGCTTTCCATCCTGCTTACAAGTTCTACTTTCTGATACAAGTCATAAAACGCCCGCACTTCCAGAATCAATTATTCTGGTCTCAACACTTTCTTCGCTTCCCTCCCTAAGACCAACCCTTCTCCTTCACTTTGTGACCGAACCAAGCCTGGAACGACCATTTCTTGGTTTAGGCCAGGATTTTACAGATTGATCTCTCGAATCAAAAGTACTCCCGTGCAGTACATTGTTTAGGGTTTATATTTGTTTCTCACCCACACACCCAAAATTACCAAAAATCAGCAGAAACGTTTTTCACCCATAAACACACCCAAAGTCAAGTTAATGTATTTATTGACCTTTTAGTCAAGCTGGTTTATCTGATGTCGCTTATTCAGGGAATTTGTTTACTTGGTCTAATAAGAGACAAGGATCTGATCTCATCCTTGATGTTTGGATAGAGCTTTAGGTAACTCTGAATGGTTTGAGTTGTTCCCTTTTTTTTTTCTTTACAATCTCACAACATTTGGAAGTGATCATGTCCCTATTTTACTTATTATTGCTAGAAATGATAATCCTACTATAAGGCCCTTCAGGTTCAATAAATGCCTCTTAGGAGACAAAACTTGTAAAGATATTGTTTCCACCCACCGGTCACATGATTTGTGTGGTTCTCATGCTTACAAGCACTCCAAGTCTCCCTCTAATGTCAAAACTGGCATTAGACAGTGAAATATTAATGCTTTTGTCAATCTTGTAACTCATATTAGGGATATTTAAGATGAGATTAATCATGTTAGTTATTTAACCAATTCTGTTAATAGGTCTAGAAAAATGCACAAATTGCAAGGTAGACTTGAATATTGGCTTGACGTTGAGCACGATTACTGGAAACAGAGGGGTAGAGATGATGCCTTAGCTTATGATGATAGGAACACTAAATATTTTCATGACATGGCTAATTATAAGAGAAGAAAAATACATATCGAATTGCATCTGGCTCACAGTGATGGAAGTGAGAGATGACCTTGAATTTAGAGCATAATAGGGATTCGAATAGATCCATTAATGAAGAATAATGATTTGGATACTAGTAGTATTCATTGATGGACAAAGAGGAAGAAATTAGGGTTCCGATTGTCTGCAACTGAAGAACAGAGATGGAATTAGTGAGGTTGGGGTTTTGTCAGATTCGTAGAAGAGTGAATTTTAGAGATGATGTTGATAGTAGAAGATGGTGCTGGTTGTGGAATTAATGGACCGAGAAGATTTGCAGGGAATTAATGAAGTGTCACCTAATTGAGTTGCTGGTGATGTTTGAACTGTGAAAAAATAATTGCGAAGGGTCCTGATTTGCATATGAGAAAGAGGTGACTGAATGTGAAATCGAATGGGTTCAGGTCAAGAATTTGGTAAGGGTTGAGTTCCTGCAGATTGAGTAAATAGTGGTGCTGGGAAAGAAGAAAGGGGTTTTTCTCGAATGTGGATATGAGAAGTTTGGATAATTTGAACCGAGAAGATATGTATGAGATTACAAAATTTACTGTTGCTGAGAATGAGTAATTGGTGATCTTTGTTGGTTGATGATTGGGTTCTCTTGATTCTGAATTTGAGTTAGAGATGCAGTTGTGAATGGACATTGGGAAGAACTTTTAACAAAATGAAGGATACAATAGTAATTGAATAAATAAATTAAATTGTAAAATAATTAAAATTGAACCTGACAGAGTCAATGGAAGTCAACGTAATTTCCAGGTACCAAGCCCTAAGTTGGACAAATATTAGACCAAACACTAACTTTGGTCAAAATATAAGTACTAAACTCCAATTAACCCTAATACTTTGCTATTAGTTATTCCTAGTGAATCTGAAATCCAGGATGAAACGTTGGACATCTCCTGGTCCGGATGGCTTTCCAACAGGTTATCAGAAAATGTGGGTCATAGTTGGTAAAGATACGGTTCATATGTTACAAAAATTCTTTCAATCCAAGCACATAATAAATGTAATCGTAACTTCATATCTCTGATCCCTAAAATTCAATGTCCTAGGAATGCTATGGATTTTAGGAAGATTAATGTTTGTAGTACTTCCAACATACTTAGGCCTATTCTAAATAGGATTATCTTGCCATATCAAGCAGCTATTATGCAGAATAGGCATATGGAAGATATTGCACATGAGCTTGTAGATACTATGAAGAAGAAAAAATCCAAGAAATGTCTCATGGACATTAAGTTAGATATGTCGAAGGCTTTTGCCAGGGTAGAATGGGATTTTGTTCTTTAGTCACTAAAAAGGCTTGGTTTCCATGATGATTTCCGAAGGTTAATTGAACAATGTATAACTACAATCTTTATGTCTATCTTATTAAATGGAGCTTCAGGTGATATCTTTATGCCGGACAGGGGTCTTCGTCAAGGATATCCCCTCTCTCCTTATTTGTCTATATTATGTATGGAATTTTTCCAAGTGTTTATTAAGTGTTGAACAAAAAGGAGAGTTACATGAGATAAAAGACAACAAGAAAAGCCCGACGATTAGCCACCAGTTCTTTGCTATTGATTTACTATTTTTTTTGAAAGCCATACCCAGTGAAGCTAAAGTGTTGCGACACTATAAGCAAATTTAGTGCTTTGTCCGGGTAGTCCATAAATTTTGAGAAGTCGGGACATGCTTTTAGTCCGAAATCTGACCATAGAGCCAAGGATAACATTGTTAAAATATAGGTATTAAGACCATGGTTTTGCAAGATAAATACCTAAGAGTACCATTGCTTCTTCAAAGAAACAAGTATCGGTCTTTTGAACCCCTGCATGGCAAGTTCGAAAATAAACTTGTAAACTACATCAATCTAAGCATCTTAATATTGCTGCTAAAACTATCCTTACCCAAACTATTCTAGGTACAATTGTTTGCCATCACATGACGCTCTTTCCAAAGCCTAAAGAGCTAACTAAGAAAGTGGATAATATTCAAATGATATTTTGGTGGAATAAGGAACAAGAAAGGAATTTTTCTCAAGAAATGAGACCATGTAGCTCTTCCAAAAGAGTTGGGTGGTCTCAATATTATAAAAATTTGACCTAATGAATCTTTCTTTGTTGGTCAGGTTAGCTTGGCGATTGCTGAAACAAAAAGATGCTTTGTGGTCTAAAGTTCTTATGCATAAATATTTTGAAGAAATTGATATTTTATATGATCCTACCCTTCCAGAGATTCTTGGATGTGGAAAAGAATTAGGGAAGGGCTAGAATTCATAAAATAATACTATTATTATGAAATAGGTGATGGGTCTAGGATAAACATCTGTAAGCATAACTGAATTCTACAATTAGGGAAACCTCCTAACTCTAGAATGGCTTCAGCTGGTATGAAACATGTCGGTCAATTAATTAACAATGGAACTAGGACATGGAAAGTAGATACTCTCCAGGCTCTATTTGATGATGAAACAATAAATTATGTTAAGCTTATTAGAATTCCCATGAATGGTATTGATAGAGTTAGATATATTCATAGTAGTAATGATTTATTTTATGTGAAAAATACTGATAGAGCAATATTAAACGATAGGATTGAATTAAACTCAATACCTAACCATCAATTTCGTGGAATAATTTTTGGAAAGCTAATTTGCCACCAAAAATTCTATTATTTCTTTGGAAATGCATATATAACTATTTAGCTGTTAATGATAGATTATACAGACATGTAAATGTTGATCCGAGCTATCCTTTATGCATGTCTCATCCTTATTGATCATGTTTATGCTAAGAGTATATGGATTTCTCTATACCTTGTTTTAGCTTATAAAATTGCTCAATGTAGCATAACTGATTGGATTTGGGAATGGTTCAATAGCTCTATTAGTACAGTTGAACAAAGAAATAATCTTATAGTTTTTACAGGTACAACCATGTGGTTTATATGGAATAGAAGATGCTCAAATGTTTTTAGAACTATGATATCCATCCTAGATTATTGGTTGAGCAGGTAAGCCGATTCAGGAATCAATGGAGTAGATCTTATAATAGTGGCATGAAAACTATTGTAACAAATATGATGAACATAATGTTGGATGGACAAAGCCTAGTTTCCTTTTTATTAAGATTAACTTCGATGCCAGTTTTGTTAAAAAAAATAATAAAGTTGACATTGGACTAATTGTTAGCAACTTGACAAGTGAATGCGAAGGAACATGAGGGTTACCATTACTAGTGTTTGACGAGGAACAAGCTGAGGAAATTGGAACTCTGGAGGCTATTGGTTGGGCTAAAGAAAGAAGTATAAGTCATTAGCACCTGGAAGGAGACAACCATAATGTTATAGTTGCCACAAATTGGAATATATCAGCTGTTAAATGGACTACAAGCTCGGTTATTTTAGATTGTTTAAATTTATTCGCAGATTTTCAAGAATGGAAATGCACTGGAAATGAACTGATGTTGTTAGTGAATCACATAACACTGTTGTACCTAATATCTAACGAGGCATATAATTCCAACTCTAAAATATTTAGGTTTGAGGTTTTCCTTTATGGTTAATAGCCTCGATTGAGGCAGAATGCAGATTGATTTTTGGTTCTGTCAACAAAGTCTCTTTTCTTCTTTTTTTATTTTATTTTAAAAGAAGCTCCAATCTGTAAGCAAATATATGCATTTATAGGGACTTTCCAAGAGCAATGTAAAGTACTCGCATCGCAGCTATTAATTAGTAGAATCTGTATTTTTAGTTCTTTACGGAAAAACAAAATAGAAACAAAAACTTTATATTTTCTTATACAAGAAACAAATTTTGTAAATGTCGTATTTCTCACATGTGTTAAAGATATTTTTACAATTCTTGTCTTTGCAAAAAATCCACCATTAATATAGATAAATAAATACAGTAGAAACTTTATTAAATAATATTATCGGGACCATCAAAATTTATTAATTAAACGAGATATTAATTAATCGATAATATAGGATCAGAATATCGCAACAACAACTCACTTGTGAAATCTTCATCAGCAACACTGCGAAGACGTCGCAGAGTGATTTCAGAAATGACATAATAGATGACGACAGCGTAAACATGAGAAAAGTGTGATGATCTAGCGAAATTTAGGATGTTTGCGAATTTTAACATTTGTAAGCTTGCGAAATACCGCAAGTCGGATCCGAAAATAAAGGATAGATTAGCTGTCATCCACTATGTAATACCCTATATAAAGAGATGAATAGGCTCAAAAAGTGTTGAGAAAGCTTTCATTTCCTTCTTGTAAAAATTTCTAGATTCAATTAATAAAAAGTGTCGTTATTAATCTTAAGAAATGTGTTGATCGTGATGAATTCTTATAAGGGATGTGTTGTAGGATTTCCTGCAACTACATAATGTCGCTTGAAACATGGACTGAAGGTTGAAAGTTGCTGAAAAAAACAAGATTAAAAGATTGTTATTGAGACTGTTCAAACCAAGAAGGTGATGGAACAAATCAACAAACCAGTTAATAAAAAGATAAGTAAAATCAATGAAGATAACATAAGGACGGAGTGTAGCATAATCACAAAAACAATGATTAATAAGTTTCATGAAAACATCAAAGGAAGAATACATAAACAAGATTTTGAAGGAAAAAAGATTATGACGGTGGAAAAGGTATCACCCTTGAAGGATTGGGAAAAGAAAAAAATTACGTTCACAACAACAGAGATGCCAAGAGAAAATTTGAACCACACATCTCCTTTGGTGATTACAGTAACCACACGGAAAGAAAATTGGAAATTCACAAAAAAATATGGAAGAATGGGCGGTGAACAAAACTATGGTGGATACGGGAAGTTCGGTGGATATAATGTTTTATCATGCATATAAAAGAATGGGATACAAAGATGAAGAAATGTCTTGTTCAACATATCATATCCATGGATTTGGAAAATCAACAACAAAACCTAAAGGAAAAATAGTGGTGCGAATTTCGCTAGGAGAGATTGAAACACATGTGACACTATGTGTGGTGGATATGGAATCACCATATAATATGTTATTGATAAGACCGTGGATACACGCAATTAAAGCCGTAGCGTCGACATTGCATCAATGCATTAAATTTCCTATGCCGAGTGGGATTGGTGAAATTAGAGGGGATGTTGATAGTGCAAAATTATGTTATCAAATTGAAGTGAAGCATTATGAAGGACGTGCAAAGAAGCGAAAAATTCGCAGGAAGATGGCAAGAGAAGCGAAGAAAGAAGAAGAATTTAGAAAGAGCAGAGGAAGGAAAAGGGATACCCAGCGAAATTCCGGAAGGAGGAAATGAATCTGCGAAAATGATAAAAGAACCAACACCTATGGGATAACCTAAGTCCAGTTACACCGCGGCATAACCAACAAAGGAAGTGAATGTTGGAACTAAAGAAGAACCCAAAATACTAAGAATTGGGACCAAAATGGAGGCAGATGAAGAAGAAGAAACTATTAGTCTTTTGTGAGAATACAAAGATATTTTCGCATGGAACATGGATGAGATGCCTGAAATAGATCCGTCTGTGGCATGTCATAGGTTGGAGATTGACAAAAGTGCAAGACCCTTCAAACAAAGAATAAGAAAAATCGCGACAGCATATCGTCCCCAAATAGAAGAAGAGTTGCAGAAGATGCTTGATGCAGGAATTATAAGACAAGCTAAATACCCAGAGTGGATAGCTAACATGGTTGTAGTTCCAAAGAAAAATAAGGGGATTAGAATCTGTATAGACTTTACTGATATAAACAAAGCTTGTCCGAAAGGTAGTTTCCCATTACCATATATTCCACAAATGGTTGAATCAGCGGCGGGAAATGATAGAATATCTTCTTTAGATGGATATAAAGGCTATAATCAAATTCCTCTCGCTGAAGAAGATCAAGAGCATAATGATTTTTTTCGTTCCAAGAGGGTTATATTGTTATACAAAAATGCCATTTGGTCTGTGAAATGCTGGTGCAACATATCAAAGGATGGTGGAGAAAGTATTCGCGAAGTGGATACATAAAACATTAGAGGTATATGTGAATGATATGTTAATAAAAAGTAAAGAAGCTAAAGATCACGTACATGATCTGAAGGAGATTTTTGAGCAGATGCGATATTTTAACATCAAGATAAATCCAGAGAAGTGTATTTTTGGGGTTGCGTCAGGAAACTTTTTAGGTTATATTGTATCAAAAGAAGGAATACAAGTTGATCCTGAGAAAGTACAAGCAGTTCGCGATATGCCAACACCAACAACGGTGAAAGATGTACAGAAGTTAAACAGACTCTTGGCTTCGCTGGGAAGGTTTATTTCGCGATCTTCAGACAAATGTAAACATTTCTTCAACATACTCAAAAAGGGAACAAAGTTCAAATGGACAAATGAATGTGAGAAAGCTTTCCAAGGAATGAAAGAACATCTGATGAATATATCTATTTTGTAAAAGGCAGAGCCAGGAGAAGAGCTATTAATCTATCTTGCGACAACCTCGCATGCATTAAGTGCTGTGCTGTTGCGAATTGACGCGGGAGTTAAAAAACCGATTTACTACATCAGTAAAACCTACAATGCCGCAGAGTGAAATTATTCAAAAATTTAAAAACTAATTCTGGCATTAGTTTATGCAACGTTTAAACTTCGCATATATTTTCAAGCACACAAGGTGAGGGTGTTAACAAAGGTACCAATTGAAGCAGTGATGAAGAATTCAAAAAGGTCAGGCAGGGTGGAGAGATGGAATGCACAAGTAGGACATTTAGAAATTAAGTATGAAATATTATATTCACCAAAGTCACAAGTTGTTGCAGAATTCTTAGCGGAATTTACTCTAGAAGATGATGTAGCAGTGGAGGAAATGATGGACGTGGAGGAAGAACATGGGAACCCAAGAGATCTATTGACGGAACCTGATAGATGGGAAATATTGGTAGATGGGTCATCAAATGGGGAAGGCAATGGAGTTGTAATTGTCCTGATTTCGCCAGAAGGAAACAAAAAAGCCTTTTCCTTCAGGTTAGAATTCGCATCCATTAATAATGAAACAGAATACGAAGCTGTGGTACATGCTCTAAAATTCGCAATAGAAATGAAATTAGAGAACATGAGAATTACCAGTGATTCGCAGCTAGTTGTTCGCCAAATAAAAGGAGAATACACTACAAATGAACCATCCTTGAAAAAATACAAGAAACTTGTTGAATAATTATCAGCGAAAATTCCAAAAATAAAGTGGAGACATATATCAAGAAAAAAAAATAGACTTGCAGATGCTTATGCTTTCATTTCAAGTATGATGACAGATCCAACTACGAGATGCATAAAAATAAAGACGCTCCTATCACCATCTGTAAACAAAGAAGGAGAGGAAGAAGTAAATGTTATGATAATAGAAGGTGAAGAAGAAGCGCAAATATCCAATGCCGAAGATTGGAGAGCAGAACTTCATGCATATTTGGCAAAAGGAGAAACACCAACAAATAGATTGGAGGCACACAAACTAAAGTGTCGTGCAATAAATTATGAGCTAAGAGATGAGGTGTTGTATAGAAGATCCTTTAATGGACCATCACTCAGATGTTTAACACGAAAAGAGGGAGAATAAATGTTAAAAATGTTACATAGCGGGGATGCTGGCAATCATAGTGGAGGAAGATCCCTAGCATACAGAATGAAAATGCAAGGTTATTATTGTCCATATATGCATGAAGATGCGAAACAAATATCAAGATGTTGCGAAGATTGTCAGCGACATGGAAAGAAGATACATGCACCTGGAGCACTGGTAGGCTCGAAAACCTACAATAAATAATACTGCAAGTGCACATTGTCTAACTAGTAAAACAATGGAAAGTACAGGTCATTCCCAAGAGGAGTGTAAAATACTCTACTATCTAATACCAAAAGTAACCAATCGACGAAATGATGTTTTATCATTTTTTCAGAAATTTAGAACAAAATGAAATAATAATAATTCTAATGATAAACAAATAAGAATGGGGTTATTAGGATTTTTGGTTTCCACCAACTAATTATGCAAACTCTACTAATCTTTAAGAATATATTCCATGCATTTTCAAATACTGTTTCTCCGTTATAGTTTCCTTCGCTTCATGGGTAGTGATTCTAATGCATTACCTATCAATCCTTGCATACCACGTCTAGGGATTTAACCGAAGCAAGAAATATCAATTCAAATGCATAAATAATAAAGAAAATCACATAAACGATTAAACACCAAGCTATGTGAAGAAAAACTAATATTCAATCAAATCATTATTTAGCATATATATGTAGAGTTTTCATAATAAAATTGGGTTCTACCTAAACCCTAACATGGCTCTAGCTAGCCATGGCTTTCTCAAAAGCCATAAAAAGATTAAAATCAAAACGACAAGCTAATCCAAGGAAACGGAAACACAAATTGCAAACCCTATTTCCTGTTCACGGCTTAGTGCCGCCTCCGTCTTTTCCCTTCTCGTTCCCTGGTTTTGGCTTGTAGCCGCAACCTCCAAAACTCCCCTCCCTTTTATTCTTCTCACCTTCATAATATATTGGTACGAACTATTGTTGTGACGTAATCTCATTGTGACCTAGAAAATCTGCCAAGGCCCAGCCCAAACATACACCGATCCAGAAAACTGATCCCAGCTCCACTTTCTGAATCCGACTACCCAAGTGCCTTTGATTCATCATTGCCAGACCGACCACAAGACCAATTTCCAACAGCTAACCACCATGTTAACTGGTCCATCCACATCACCACTTCGAATTCAAACCAGCTGAAACACGGATCATGTTGCTTCCAATTCCCAAGCTCCAATCTGTCCAACCACAGAAAATCAACACCAAAAAGTAATCGTTGCTGCAGACTCATCACGAATCTCCGCAGCTTGAATCCTTTGTCGCAGCCCGAGTACACACAGCAGCAAACTTTGATCACCCATCATCATATTGTTGGAATTAATTACAATAATAGAATGCAAATGGGAAATAATACTTAGATTACACTGATAGTAGTTACAAATAACTCAATAAAATTAGTAGAGGCACATATGAGATACGCTGAGCTAAAGGTAATATTGCCTGCTACTCCTCTGAGATGCTATAGCAATTAACAAATTACCTCCAGGATACAACTACTGTTAGTTCTCCTCTATGTGTAGCATACACAGAGAGAACCCTTAGAACTTGGCAGCAAAAATGAAAAAACAAAAACACAAATCGAAACTACAACCAGTTTCAGATAAAAACTAATTTATGTTTCTGTAAACTATGATATTTATGTAAACTAATTTTTGTTAAACAAAGTTTCTGTAAACTTATTTCTGTAAACAAAGAAGTAGTTATACAAAATTATGTTTTTGTAAACTACAACTTGTTTAAGATAAGAACTCGATTTTATGTTTCTGTAAACTTAAAAAGAAATTGTTTCTGAAAGCATAAGAAAAGAAGAAGAATTTCAGAAGATAAGAGTTCTGAAAGGTATGGTTTACAAATGAAGTTTACAACTAGTATTTATAGCAAGAAAATGTTCGAACGTTGGAAGAGAATCCAAAGCATGACATACTGTCCGTGATTCACGCATCTCGAACGTTGCAAAAGTAAGGTAAAAATCGCGTTAAAAGAACAGTGCACACGCATTCAAAATTTGCGAGATTCTTCTAGAGGAAAACAGTGTGTACAGGTGTCAAGAAAACCATGTGACACGTGTGAAAGAAGATGCTTCTCGAGGATGTCGGATATCCAAAACCGAGAAGGCAAAGAATAAAATTCTTTACATGTGTGGGAGAAGCGTGTGGTAAATTTCAATAAAAAGAAAGGATGGGTCGGATACACCCACACCCACACCCACTCCCACTCCCACTCCCATGCCCGAGCCCGAGCCGAGCGTGCGTGCGTGCTTCTGTGCGAAGCACCGCGCGAACGGGAAAGGCAATAAGAAATGCAATAAGGTTTAGGCAACCTTGCCATAGTCTAGGGCTTTCCCCATACACAAAGGTCTAAAGACCCAAAGGGCCATGCCCTTAAGGCTAAACCAATGCTATTTAAGTCTAAAACTCTAAATGTTTTAATCTATATGGGACTAATGTTTTATTCATTCACATGAAAAAACATCTAGGGAGCATAAGGTCTTGGGATCAAAACATGGTTCATGCATTTTTAATTAAATTTTTTAAAAACGTTTTTTCTAACAATCCCCCACATGAATAATAAAACATGTCGATAAAACACGAGAAAACATAAGGCAACAATATAGGCTAAGGTATCCCAAAGATTGAACCTTAACTTAGTGAGAGGTTACCTGAACTGCTTGTTGATACGGTGAACGCAATGTCTTGAACCGCCAACAATGAATGCAATTCAGAAATAACATCCACACTTGATGCCTCAACCAATGAAAACAGCTGCCAAGCTCTTGCGGTTGTGCCCATTTTGGCCGTGGGCTAAAATCCCGGACTTAATGAATGTCTCTAGAGAATCAGCTCAAATTCTCATAGGAAGCGGCCCCACTTCCAACATCCACAAAGGTGAGTCCATAAAGAGTGTCCTGCCAGACCCCGCTTTAATCAAAGCCATGGTACCCATTAAGATCGCAAAAGATCATCCTTTATTTCTGCAGGCAGCACTATCGCACAGTTACACCATAGGGAGGGACAAAGATAGTGCTTTCCCAATATCACCATAAATTAGTTGTCTCATTGAACCTTGATCTTGGAAATCCAATCACAAGGTTGAGTATCCTTCATGGTGATTTATTCAATGATCTTAAGTCCCATCCCCCTCGATGTAAATTTAACTTCCTCTCTGGTTAAGCCTTTCGTCAAAGGATCTGCAAGATTATCTTTGGATTTTACAAAGTCTATCGAGATAATACCAGTAGAGAGTAGTTGTTTCACCGTCTTGTGTCTTCTTCGTATATGTATAGACTTTCCGTTGTATACATTGTTCTTTGCGCAACCAAGAGTAGCTTTACTGTCACAGTGGATTGCGATTGAAGACACAGGCTTGGGCCAGAGTGGAATTCCTCCCAGGAAACATCGTATCCATTCATCTTCCTCTCCAGCTTTTTCCAAGGCTATAAATTCAGACTCCATAGTGGATTTAGCTATACATGTCTATTTGGTAGACTTCCATGAGACACACGCACCTCCAAGTAAGAAGATGTACCCACTAGTAGACTTGCACTCTTCTGAGTCTGATATCCAGTTGGCATCACAATACCCTTCCAGTACAGCAGGATACTTCCCAAAACTTAAGCAATAGTTTGAGGTCCCTCTCAGGTAACGTAAAACTCTGAAGAGAGCATTCCAGTGATCCTGCCCTGGGTTGCAAGTATACCTGCTTAATATACTCACAGAGTAAGCAATATCAGGTCTTGTACAGTTCATCAAATACATAAGACAACCAATAATGCGAGAATACTCAAGTTGATCAATACCCTTACCCTTGTTCTTTTTCAATTTACAAGTGGGATCAAAAGGAGTAGATGCAGGTTTAGCATTTTCATAATTAAATCTCTTTAGTACGGTTTCAGCATAATGAGATTGACTAAGACTATATCCATCAGACATCTTTCTGATTTTCATCCCTAAGATTACATCAGTAGGGCCTAAGTCTTTCATGTCAAAATTATCTCTAAGCATGCTTTTAATGGTATTAATAATATCAAGGTTACTGCCTAATATGAGCATATCATCAACATATAGGCATACAATAACATGTGAATCATTCACAGATTTAATGTAAACACATTTATCAGATTCATTAACCTTGAAGCCATTAGTTATCATAACATGATCAAATTTTTCATGCCACTGTTTAGGTGCTTGTTTTAAACCGTACAGAGATTTGTTCAACTTGCAAACTTTGTTTTCACAACCTTTTACAATAAATCCTTCAGGTTGGTCCATATAAATTTCTTCATTCAAATCACCATATAAAAATGCAGTTTTAACATCCATCTGATGTATATGCAAATCATAAATTGAAGCTATAGCAATCAACATCCTAATCGAGGTGATTCTAGATACTGGTGAATAAGTATCAAAGAAATCTAATCCTTCCTGTTGTCTATAGACTTTAGCTACCAACCTAGCTTTATATTTATCTATAGTTCCATATGTTCTAAGTTTCCTTTTGAACACCCATTTGCAACCTATGGATTTACTTCCAGGAGGCAAGTCTACAAGCTCCCAAGTTTCGTTTTGCTGAATGGACTCCCATTCATTTAATGAAGCTTCTTCCCATAAAGGAGCTTCTGGAGAAGTCATAGCTTCCTTGTAGGTTTGGGGTTCAGACTCTACCGTAAGAGTTAAAAAATCTGGGCCAAAACTTGTTTCAGTTCTAACCCTATTACTTCTTCTTGGTTCAGTCTCATACTCCAAAGTTGGAGTTTGACTAGTCGATGGAACATCCGGGAGGTCATCATGGACCCTTTTCCGAGGTCCAGACCTTAAAGGAAATATGTGTTCATAAAACACAGCATCTCTAGATTCCAATATGGTGTTCTGACCAATGTTATTATGGTCAGAACTGATGACCATGAACCTGTATGCTCAGGATACCCTAAGAAAACACAATCGACTGTTTTAGGTCCTATTTTAGTTTTCTTGGGAAGAGGAATGGCCACCTTGGCCAAACACCCCCACACTTTAAAGTATGCATAGGAAGGTTGTTTACCATTCCACAATTCATAAGGATTTTTATCAGATTTTTTAAATGGAACTCGGTTCAAAATATAGCAAGCAGAGAGGATAGCTTCCCCCCACAAGTTCGAAGATAACCCTGAACTTGTCAACATAGCATTTACCATATCTATGAGTGTTCTATTTTTTCTTTCAGCTACACCATTCGATTCTGGTGAATATGGTGCAGTTGTTTCATGAATGATTCCATTATGTTTACAAAACTCACCTATGGGTATCACATACTCACCGCCACGGTCTGACCTAAGAGTTTTAATTTTAAATCCTTTTTGGTTGTCTACTTCAAGTTTATAAAACTTGAAAGCCTCTAAGGCCTCATCTTTACTTCTAAGAAGATGGACCTGACAGTGTCGTGAGTAATCATCTATAAAAGTGATGTACCATTTTCTACCACCTCTTGTTGGTGTTGATTTCAAATCTCCTAAATCCGAGTGTATTAGTTCCAAAGGAACTGTTTTACGTTCAATCCTTTTATTAAACGGTTTTCTTGTATATTTAGATTCAACACAGATTTCACATCTTTGATTTTTATCAAAGTTTATTTTTGGTATGCAACCTAAATTAGCAAGTCTTTCTAGAGATTTGAGATTAACATGTTCAAGTCTATCATGCCAAACATGTGAAAAGTCACAAACATAAGCAGAAGAAGATGCATTAACATTCAATTTCAAATCAGATACACTAAGCTTAATCATGTTATCGGTAACATAAACTTTTCCTACGAATTCACCATGCTTAGAAATAACAACAGTATTAGATTCAGCAACAATCTTAAAACCTTTTCCTAGTAAGATGGTTTCTGAGATAAGGTTTTTGCATATGTCTGGGACGTAAAATACGTCATTCAATGCGAGAGTTTTTCCTGAAGTTAGCTTCAGTTCGACCTTGCCTTTCCCCACCACTTTCGCGGTGGAAGAGTTTCCCATGAACAGTTTCTCATCATCTCCTACTATGGCATAGGAGGAGAAAGCATTTCTGAATTTACAGACATGCTTGGTGGCTCCAGAATCAAGCCACCAGTCTCTCACATTAGTCATACTAGAGACAAGGTCGACTTCAGACACCATGCCAGTGAAATATCCAGAGTCCTCTACTATGTTTGCCTTATTTTTCTGTTTTGGATCATATTTGATCCTTTTAGGGGCCTTACAGTCTTTAGCCATATGTCCAGGTTTACCACAATTAAAACAGTCGCCTTTGATGGTGTGCTTAGTGACACCACCCCTAGGCTTAAAATTGTTACCTCTGGGTTTTCGACGTCTGTTACGTCTATTACCCATTTTGCTGGATTCTCCAGGAGTTTTCTTTGAAGCAGCTTTATCGTCCAAAACATGAGCTTTGTTGGACATGTATTTGCTCAGCATCATGCTCTTGTCCTTGCTGCACATAAGCTCCTCAACCTGGATCTTTTTTCCAAGCTCCACCATGGTGATTTCACGAGTCTTGTGTCGCACCCTCCTCTTGTATTCGCTCCATGAGGGTGGAAGCTTTTCAATCACAGCCGATACTTGTAGAGCTTCATCAAAAGTCATGCCTTCAGCAAGAATCTCGCTGATGAGGAGTTGAAGTTCGAAGAACTGTTCTACCACAGGCTTTTCGTCAGTCATGTTATATTCTAAGAACTTAGCCATCAAGAACTTCTTACTTCCAGCAGCTTCAAAGATGATATTTTTCTTCTAGAGCTTCCCATAAATCAAAAGCATTAAAATCTTCTTTTGCATTATAGAAGTCATACAAAGAGTCATCAAGACAGTTAAGAATATGATTCTTGCACAAATAATTCTTCATATTCCACCTGTCCAATTTATCTTCATTACCACGGCGATGAAGTTTTCTCGAGGGTTTTTCTAAAGCATATCCATCTAACCTTTGGTCGTTTAGGAAGAATAGCATTTTAGACTGCCATCTCTTAAAGTCCTTACCACTGAACTTTGGTGGTTTTTCTACAGTATTCTTTCCCATGTTCTTACAACAACGAAGATTACAGTATTACAATATTACAATAAGGCACGATATTACCTTTAGATTGTTGGAATTAATTACAATAATCGAATGCAAATGGGAAATAATACTTAGATTACACTGATAGTAGTTACAAATAACTCAATAAAATTAGTAGAGGCACATATGAGATACGCTGAGCTAAAGGTAATATTGCCTGCTACTCCTCTGAGATGCTATAGCAATTAACAAATTACCTCCAGGATACAACTACTGTTAGTTCTCCTCTATGTGTAGCATACACAGAGAGAACCCTTAGAACTTGGCAGCAAAAATGAAAAAACAAAAACACAAATCGAAACTACAACCAGTTTCAGATAAAAACTAATTTATGTTTCTGTAAACTATGATATTTCTGTAAACTAATTTCTGTTAAACAAAGTTTCTGTAAACTTATTTCTGTAAACAAAGAAGTAGTTATACAAAATTATGTTTTTGTAAACTACAACTTGTTTAAGATAAGAACTCGATTTTATGTTTCTGTAAACTTAAAAAGAAATTGTTTCTGAAAGCATAAGAAAAGAAGAAGAATTTCATAAGAGAAGAGTTCTGAAAGGTATGGTTTACAAATGAAGTTTACAACTCGTATTTATAGCAAGAAAATGTTCGAACGTTGGAAGAGAATCCAAAGCACGACAGACTGTCCGTGATTCACGCATCTCGAACGTTGCAAAAGTAAGGTAAAAATCGCGTTAAAAGAACAGTGCACACGCATTCAAAATTTGCGAGATTCTTCTCGAGGAAAACAGTGTGTACAGGTGTCAAGAAAACCGTGTGACACGTGTGAAAGAAGATGCTTCTCGAGGCTGTCGGATATCCAAAACCGAGAAGGCAAAGAATAGAATTCTTTACATGTGTGGGAGAAGTGTGTGGTAAATTTCAGTAAAAAAAAAGGATGGGTCGGATACACCCACACCCACACCCACTCCCGCGCCCGCGCCGAGCGAGCGTGCGTGCTTCTGTGCGAAGCACCGTGCGAACGGGAAAGGCAATAAGAAATGCAATAAGGTTTAGGCAACCTTGCCATAGTCTAGGGCTTTCCCCATACACAAAGGTCTAAAGACCCAAAGGGCCATGCCCTTAAGGCTAAACCAATGCTATTTAAGTCTAAAACTCTAAATGTTTTAGTCTACATGGGACTAATGTTTTATTCATTCACATGAAAAAACATCTAGCGAGCATAAGGTCTTGGGATCAAAACATGGTTCATGCATTTTTAATTAAATTTTTTAAAAACGTTTTTTCTAACACATATCACGGCAGCAACTTCTCTTTTCCTGTTATCTCCATCAACATCTCGCAACCACTGGTAGCTTCAGCTTCGCTCTATCTCAGATAACATATAAACCCCACGAATTCATCGCCAGAATAGTTTGTTGGAGAAAATTAGTTTATTTAATAAATGATTTTTGGTCTTGGTGTGATTTGATCTAGTGACTTATGGGTCCAAGGATACTTGATCATTTTATGAGTGAATGAATCTCTATTTAGTCCCACATTGGGTATAATAGAGAAGGAGCTCCACTATATAACCATATGTTTATGGATATGTTGTAAAACAACATTGTGGGTGTAACGGGTGGGCAAAAAAAACATATTTTGACCCATGCGCATAAACCACGCACCAAGCCTTGTGTTTACACGAATTTGTTTTTGCAAAATTTTATTTAAGAGTTTTATTTATGGGAGGATTCCTTTTACGCGTTACATTGTTTTACAAGAAACAAAAGAACTTGGTTTACAAGAAATCCGAAACCCTAGAGGTTAGTTTTCATATATAAATACAAAAGGTTTTAATATAAAAAAAAACATATTTTGACCCATGCGCATAAACCACGCACCAAGCCTTGTGTTTACACGAATTTGTTTTTGCAAAATTTTATTTAAGAGTTTTATATATTTATGGGAGAATTCCTTTTACGCGTTACATTGTTTTACAAGAAACAAAAGAACTTGGTTTACAAGAAATCCGAAACCCTAGAGGTTAGTTTTCATATATAAATACAAAAGGTTTTCATAGTTGTTTTACACGTGAAGAGAAGCCTATTTTCCTGTCTTCTTTTCTTCATCTTCTTTATTTTGCTGCGTAGTTTTACTTCCATCCCGTTCTTTGAGTTCGAAGAAAGGGTAACTTGTGTTGTGCTAACTCAAGTTATATCAGGCAGTCTTATCCTAGACACATCTTCGCTGTGAAGGGTTTAGCATTACTCAACTCGAGTATACCCGCGAACTAATATGTTAAGGACAACTTGTTGAACCTGTGATTCTGCCTTCGTCAAGTTGTTTCGGTAGAGTTGTCTCGGATTAGTTCTTTACATATTATTTTTGATACATCTAACGTGTTGTTCATTGTTGCAAGATCCCAACATAATTGTATCCACCATCAGCACCGTCGATCAACCCCTATAATGAGAGAATACCCACCGTTACTTCCCTGACAGCTGTAGCACACCACTGCATCGCCAGAAACTCTTGTTTCACCAGCTGCTTACGGTTTAACCACGGCAACAAATGCTGCTCCTTGTCTTCGAATTCCCATCTTAGCCTTCTCACAATTCGCATACGAACCCCATGAATCCAGCGACGTTGCTGCTAGATTACTTTACAATTGAGACAAAGAGTTCGAGGTACAAACCAGTCTCGTCTGTTTTAAGTCCATCTTGAATTCGAACTCACAATCGAGAACCCAAACTACATTTGCTGCATGCACTCATTTCTGCCAGCAGCTGTTTAGTTCCGACCAGTGCCAACTTCTTCATCACCGATTATCAATTGCACCCAGTTCAACCACCTCCACAGCAAAGTGAAACCAGCAACCAGAATTCTCGTCAACTGCCAATAATGGCATCAACCCAATCAACATCACTGACTCCATCTATCACTGCCATACCACCTTCTCAGATTCGTTTTCTCGTTTTGTCTAGGAGAAGACTCGACTCAAGCCAATAGTTCTCTACAATCTCCTGTACTCTACACAGTTGGAATATTTTCAATTGCGCTGCGAAGGGGGTCATGGGGGCATAGCCCGGAAGAATTTTTTGATACGCAACTGTTTGGACAGTTAGAAAACGTTTCCAGAAAATTCTAAATTCAACAGACACCATTAATGTATGTTGATGAAGGGGCCTGACGTTTCGTGAAGAGAAACTTGTCTGTTTCCAACAGACGTGAAAACCTCTATAAGTAGCATCTCCCAGAGTCGTTTTCATAATCAATCGAAAATCTCTTCTGTTTTTCTTTTTTAAACAAAGCATCATCAGAATCTGTTTTACATGTGTTCTTGATTGGGTCAAGGGGTGCAAACCTTGAATCCAATTTCCGGTTGTAGGGCTTTCATTGTATCCTGAAGTCAGTATTTCACATACCTGTTGCAATCGCCAATTCGTTGGGAGGGTAGAAATATTTGTCTAAAAGAAATCATCCAGAGCCTTGAAAGTTTTAGAGTACAACCAAAATTTGTTTCTGTTTTCATCTCCATTGCAGCCCAGTAATTTCCAACATACACGAGATGAACACACCACCAGTTTCACTGCCTGGTTCACGCAAGTCTCCCAACTCCGGTTACAATTCACCGGCCACAGCTCCAACTTCTATGCTTCTTTAGTGCGAACCATCCCACTACTGCCTACACCAGCAGCCACCAACTTCACAGCTCAAAACCAAGTCTCCATCGGTTTTTGGAGCTCGACCAATTACTGTCCATCTCATCGTCTACAGCCCAAATCCATGGCAATCAATCACCAGGTCATTTCCTAAATATCAATGGCAGTAGCTAATTCGATCCATAATAATCAGTACCCCATCTCCATTCATTTCAAGATTAGTACAACAACCATTTAATACCAGCATCTCACTCGTGACAGCATCAACTCCAACTTCTTCACAGTAAGAACTACAGTACCACTCAAGTTCATTCCACGGTAAAGCCCCAAAACCAAAAGCCAAGACTCCATCTCCATCATCTCTACGTGAACCATGCCAGTAACAGCAACTCTTCAACCTTCTCTACGTCTTCTCAGTTTCAGTTCTCCATTACTGCTTTTGCGTCACCAAGTTCAGGCCACTTTTTAACATAGTACTTCATTACTCTGCCGAGATGAAGAGACGGGAAGCTTCCAACCAAGAAGTGTAATAAGACTAAATAAAATGACTGGTGTTGATAGGGAATAGAGAAACTCCATCTGTGGTCCTGTGGAACTTCAAATGATAAAAAGAAAATGCTCAACGTACTCCCTGTACACACATACTCCACCAGCCCATGTACCACTCAAATGCATGCACTATATGGTCTCTAGTTCACACGTATTCAATCTTGTTGGACAAAGAGACTTCGTTCTTTCCACTTTGATATATGCTGGCCGTGAAGTGATGTAACCAAGCAGGTGCATGCGCATGACGAACTTTAATTAGTTAATTTGGTAGCCAACTAATAATTAAGCTCCCTCCTTCTGGTACCGTGAGTAATATGGGTGCCCTTTTAAGATGTAAACGCTATTTAGCCTCTAATTTAGTTATTTTTTTTGGGAGTGAATGGATATCTTTGTACTTTCTACAAAAGCACCAAAATAGTGTTATTAGCCCCAATATCGAGTACTAGATAATATAAATATGAGTATAAAATATTGCATTTTCGTGCTTATCAAGCACCATTAACATCTTCAACAAGTGTATGGCCCTTTGGAAAGTGGGGTTTAGACATTGTGGGACCGTTTTTACCAGGATCTCGACAAAGGAGATGCTTAATTGTTGCTACAGATTATTTCACAAAATGGGCAGAAGTGAAAGCAGTACAGCATATTCGCGACAAAGACATCTTCACATTCATATTTGAAAATATCATTTATAGATTTGGAATTCCAGCACAATTAGTATCTGAT
Source organism: Papaver bracteatum (assembly GCA_023529315.1). Taxonomy (NCBI): domain Eukaryota; kingdom Viridiplantae; phylum Streptophyta; class Magnoliopsida; order Ranunculales; family Papaveraceae; genus Papaver; species Papaver bracteatum. The sequence continues at coordinate 335,354 of JAJJWX010005377.1, read as the reverse complement.
AATGGGAAATAGTTTGAAGGGCAGAACATATAAATGTTACTCAATGCATTTAAGATAAAGTGTGGAGAATCCACCCCTCTATATCCACAGGCTAATGGACAAGCAGAAGCAACAAATAAGACAATTGCAGATATATTGAAGAAGAAATTAGAAGGACATAATAGAGCATGGTGCGAACAGTTGCATAATGCAGTATGGGCTTACAACACAACTAGGCGAGAAGCTACGGGAATGCCACCTTTTTGTTTAACATACGGAGTTGAAGCTGTGCTACCAACAGAAGTCGTTATTCCCACAACAAAAAGAGAAGCTTGGGAGAAAAACCTTAGTGCAAGAATGATTTTAACCAAAATTGATGAATTAGAAGAAAAGAGAGAGAAAGCACTACAACATATGAAAAATTACCAGAGAGTATAATAAACGTGTCAAAAAACGCGAATTTCAACCAGGGGATTTGGTGCTACGAGAAACACCGATATACCAGCGAGAAAATGGCAGAAAACTTGCAAGAAAATGGGATGAACCTTATATAATTAAAGAGATAGTTGGAATAGGGGCATATAAGTTGATGGACACAGAGGGTAGAGATGTGGGTCAAAGACTTGGGAGACCATGTAACAAATTATATCTAAAGAAGTATTACCAATAAAAGATTTTGGGAAAGGGTAGATTGTGAAGCAATGTATGATTGAAACAAAAGGAATATTTGCGAAAATCTTATGGAAGAGAAATTCCAAAATTCCAAACATCCAAAACAGAATGACAATGTGAAAAAATTTCGCAGAGATTAATGACATATTAGAATGGGGCGAACCTACTATGGTGTGCACCCTAGTTCACGAGATTAAAATTTCGCAAGAGGCAAATGTAAGACCTAATATGCGTCATAGAAGGGAGTACCTGTTGCATGGATCAGCGAAAAGGTTACACCGCTACTGGAACCTAAGCCATGAAGATTTGGGGTCAATAAAAACCCATCCAAGAGAGGCACCTTGGATTTTCAACTTAAGTATATGACTTGAGTTGGGCGACTAGGGTAATAAGGACTCTCCTAAGGAGTGAATAATATGACCAAGGCACCGAGGTACACGGTTGAGTCAAGAGTGTCTCGGGCGTCTGGAGCGTACCTTGCCATTCTTGACAAGTCTTGGCTATGATGCACTCGGCCCGAAGAAAACCCCACTTAGGGTGCAGTCTCATAACCATAAGCCATATAGGCAAAAGGGATAAGAGGCTGCAAAAACAACTAGTTGTTGTCAAGACTGGATGGGAGGAGCTAGCCTTGTATGGCAGAAGTATGTCTCCTTGAAGGGGCAACCAGGGGGAAGATAATGGCGGCACCCTCCATTAGGGAGCTGATAAGTGTCTTAAGACGCAAATGTCATGAGGATTTTTACTCACGTGAGTATCAAGGCTTGTCATATTTGTGTGACAATCCTGAAGAGGCAATAATACAAAAGAAAAAGATAAGACAAGATCAATGGGTCATTACATGCAAGTGTAAGGACGTCCTGCGATTTCGTCGCAAGACGACAATGTCATGGGGCTTTATTTTCGCGAGAATTTTTTAGGCCTGTCATATTGTCGCAACGGAAATTTCAATGAAATAGAGAGAGTTAAGGCAAGATCAATGGGTCTTTACAAGAAAATGTAAAGACGTCCTGCGATTTTGTCGCAATGACAAGAGGTGGCAAAATAAGACCTTTAACTAGGAAGGCAAAATAAGACCACATGACAAAACATAAAATTTATAAAAATTAACTATTCTCTATGCAGGAAAAATTTGTTCATCGCAAGAAAGATAATGAGAGGCAAGTATGGGAATTAATAAACCAGATGTCATTATCTTTCTCGCAAACATACAAAATACTAAAAGAGCAAATGAATCTCAAAGTTGACTGAAATACATCATTCGCAAGAAAAGAAGAAGAAGAGGTAATTCAAGAAATTAAAACTAAAGCTCAAACTTCAGTGTTAGTTTTGCCAGAAGGAGATAGTGGACGTTCTTCGCCAGCTTTATCATTTTCGCCATTATTCTCCTTATTCTGATCTACTTTGTCTTCCTCTTCATTTGGGTTATCACCAACATTTGACTCATTCATTCTAGATTCTTCTTCATCTGGGATCTCACCAGCAATTGTTTCTTTAAGAGGGATTTCTTCCTCATTTGCAAAATTTTCTTGAGAAAAAGCTTCCTCACCACTTTTATAGTCAAAATCGCTATCAGCAGCATGGAGAATTTCATCATCATCTACTTCCAAAGGTTCGACTGATACAGGATAAAGAGACTCGGACAGCAAGATGTCATTCACTAGAACTTCATCTTTGAGATGGATTTGGCGAAGAAATGCCTTCTGACGGTTTTCTATCTTGAATATCCTTGAAGTAGGCAAGATAATCGAATCTCTTTTCTGCTCGATCGCGAGAACGAGCAAGGTGAGAGGCAAGTAATGCATTCTCTTTGCGAATTTTAGCCAATTTAGACTCCAAGACAGAAATGGAAGAATGAATCTTTTTCTCAGACTATGCAAAAAAATAGAACACAAAAAGTTCATTAAGATGAAGAATTCATAAATAAATATTACACAAAGACTTAACATAGATAAAAGACGGTTGAGGCAGTCAAATTTTTATGAGTATCTTCCTTTTCCGAAACAAGATATTGAGTCAGAGCCAAAAAACTATCTTCCAAGTGGTCCATTGCATCATCAAATTTATCTCCGACTAAACCTTTCAAGCGAGATTGGAAATTCTTTTCTTTTGAAATAAGTGAGGCGTTTTCCTTTGCAAGAGAAGTATATGATTATTATAGTTTGGATTATTGGTCCTTGAGTTGACTTGCCTTTACACTTAAAGCTATTCTACCCCGGATAAGTTCATCCCTCTCAGCAGCAGATGACTCTGTTATTTCTTTAAGTTTACTTCTCAAAGAGCAAAGAGATTGTTCTTGATCATTACATACTTTTTGACAAATGTTATGTTGCTGCGAAGAGATCGCCACTTTATTTAAAAGAGCTCGTTTCTCTTGAGATAAGGTCTTATTCTCATCTGATAAAGTTTCCATCTCTAAGTTAGCCTTAGTTAAAGAATAAGAGAGGCGAGATATTTCACTACTTAATAAGTTTTGATTTAGAACTAATTGAGTATTCTCTCTGGTAAGATTATTTATTTGATCGACAGAATATGTATGAAGGTTATATAATTGATTATATTGATCCATCCAAATATCTCTGTCCACACGGGTTTCTTCAGCGATGGATTCAAATTGATATCTCTCTATTATTCGTTTCTGGTTTAAAACTTAAAGGCGAACAAAGGATTTTAAAGAAAGTTGAATACAGAAAGAACAAATTTATTGAAAAGGATAAGTTAAGAGAAAAGTTAAGAAAGTTGTACCTTGTAGCTCCTTATTCTTCTTGCGAAGGTTATCACAATCTAGTGAGGCATTTTGGAACTTTTGGTTCTCAAGACGAAGATTGCTGCATTCCAAAGTCTTGGTTTGGAGATTCTCTTTCAAAACTTCAATTTCTTTCTCCAGAGCTATTTGCGAAACATTTCCATCATAACCAAAATATTAACTCAAAATCTCGCAGACGCCAGACTTGATAGGATCATTAGGAAACTTCTTAACATCATCCAGAACGTCAGATAACACTTTAAAAGCAATATTTATTCCTTCCACAATCTCTTTACAAAAAGGAAGAGATTCAGATGAAGAAGTGGTGATGATATAAGATGGAGGAATTGAATCATTCTTCGTGATAGATGTATCATTTAAAGGCGAGGTTTGAGGATGATTAGTAATTGAGATTAAGGAGGAGTCGACTTGAGAAGCATTCACAACAGGAGAAAAGGTGGTTTCATTCGCAAAAGGGTTAATAAGAAGGGTTTCATTTATTAGAAGATCAGTCAAAGGGGTTAAATCTGAGGCAACATTTTCGCAAATAGGAAGTAAAGATTCAGTTTGCGAAGATATCGCAGGAGATTTTGAAGGGATAAGTGAAGAAAATGGAACAAAAGTTTCAATGGTCTTAAGATTGCGAGATTTCTTGTGTGTGTGTGTGGGGGGGGGGGGACTTGTTGACATCTCCATCACCCTGCGAATCACAATTCAGATAAGAAATAGAGGCAAAAATATTGTTATTAAAAGAATAAGTGTTTCTTACTACCTTGCGATTCACAAGTTTTCTTTTGCTTGTATCGACTTTAGGCTGCGAATCTTGAGGAGCGTCCTTGAGTTTTGGACTGAAAATCTGATATTAGAGGTGATTTTGCTGAAACAAAAATAGTATGGGAATTGTAATGACCCGTCCCTCCACCGATATTGTCCCCACTTAGCCACTGCGGATATACGGCAGTGTGGGGTTTTCAACGAGCATCGCTGCGGTAATCCGACAGAAACTTCCCGGATGGTCACCCATCCTTGGATTACTCCCTCCCGAGCACGCTTAACTGCAGAGTTTTTTGCCAACTCTGGAGCCAATTGTGCTGAAAAGGCCTCGGTATAATGTAGACATTCCTTGTCTCCTATGAGAGCAGTATCTGGCATAATCCCCCACCCGAGCACAAGTGAACGACCCCTAGTTGTATCCCAACTAACACCGATATTGTTCCCACTTACCCTGTGACGCCCCGATTTTCGAAACCCGGAGTGCCACATGGATGCCATAGCCGAGGCCCGTCTACTAAGCCCAAGCTCGTTGAGTAATTCATTTCGGCTTATTTAATCATGTTCGTTTTAAGAATTCTATCGCAGCGGAATGCTCAGAAATTCATTTAGGAAGGTCAAACCGTTGATTTAACTGAATTTGAAAGCCACCGGAAGAAAAACACATTTTGGTTCTCAAATAAAAATACTAACACCGTTCAAGTCTTAAGATTAATTAATAAGATTGTAAAACTGGAAACAGACCAAGGTGGATTACTAGAATTTTACAGGCTTCATGCGAGTTCCAAAATTTATCGGATGTTATACTGATAAAATATATACTTTAAATACTATTATACCTAAATTATTCGGGATTTTTAAATGAGTTGAGTATCCTTTGACCACAGTTAACGTGTAGTTGACCAGAACTGCAGAAAATCAAAACTGTACCATTCTGTTTTATAAAAATTATATAAAATCACACATAACTCAAAATTGGATGAGGTTTCTCATTTTAGAAAGATAAAAGATAGATATGGATTTTCTCAGCAGATACTAAGGTCTAAAAACTAATGTATCGTAGTTTTAAAATAGGATATTTATGAGATATTTAAAACATTCGGATAATTTATGGATTTAACAATGGTACAAAGAATTATGTTAAAAATACGTATACTACTTAGAAAATTCTATAATTTTCAGAAAATGTCCCTTAAGATGTTTTACATTTGTTTCAAAAAGAATCAAATCAAAACCTATTAAAAATTTAAAATGATAAACAGTCAACTCAATATCATACAATATTTTACAGCTTTGAATCTAAGACTAATTACATCTTTGAACTAGAATTTTATGCTAAAACAACAATATTAAGGATCTCCATCACCCTGCGAATCACAATTCAGATAAGAAACAGAGGCAAAAATATTGTTATTAAAAGAATAAGTGTTTCTTACTACCTTGCGATTCACAAGTTTTCTTTTGCTTGTATCGACTTTAGGCTGCGAATCTTGAGGAGCGTCCTTGAGTTTTGACCGAAAATCTGATATTAGAGGTGATTTTGCTGAAACAAAAATAGTATGGGAATTGTAATGACCCGTCCCTCCACCGATATTGTCCCCACTTAGCCACTGCGGATATACGGCAGTGTGGGGTTTTCAACGAGCATCGCTGCGGTAATCCGACAGAAACTTCCCGGATGGTCACCCATCCTTGGATTACTCCCGCCCGAGCACACTTAACTGCAGAGTTTTTTGCCAACTCTGGAGCCAATTGTGCTGAAAAGGCCTCGGTATAATGTAGACATTCCTTGTCTCCTATGAGAGCAGTATCTGGCATAATCCCCCAGCATAATCCCCCACCCGAGCACAAGTGAACGACCCCTAGTTGTATCCCAACTAACACCGATATTGTTCCCACTTACCCTGTGACGCCCCGGTTTTCGAAACCCGGAGTGCCACATGGATGCCATAGCCGAGGCCCGTCTACTAAGCCCAAGCTCGTTGAGTAATTCATTTCGGCTTATTTAATCATGTTCGTTTTAAGAATTATGTCGCAATAATGCTCAGAAATTCATTTAGGAAGGTCAAACCGTTGATTTAACTGAATTTGAAAGCCACCGGAAGAAAAACACATTTTGGTTCTCAAATAAAAATACTAACACCGTTCAAGTCTTAAGATTAATTAATAAGATTGTAAAACTGGAAACAGACCAAGGTGGATTACTAGAATTTTACAGGCTTCATGCGAGTTCCAAAATTTATCGGATGTTATACTGATAAAATATATACTTTAAATACTATTATACCTAAATTATTCGGGATTTTTAAATGAGTTGAGTATCCTTTGACCACAGTTAACGTGTAGTTGACCAGAACTGCAGAAAATCAAAACTGTACCATTCTGTTTTATAAAAATTATATAAAATCACACATAACTCAAAATTGGATGAGGTTTCTCATTTTAGAAAGATAAAAGATAGATATGGATTTTCTCAGCAGATACTAAGGTCTAAAAACTAATGTATCGTAGTTTTAAAATAGGATATTTATGAGATATTTAAAACATTCGGATAATTTATGGATTTAACAATGGTACAAAGAATTATGTTAAAAATACGTATACTACTTAGAAAATTCTATAATTTTCAGAAAATGTCCCTTAAGATGTTTTACATTTGTTTCAAAAAGAATCAAATCAAAACCTATTAAAAATTTAAAATGATAAACAGTCAACTCAATATCATACAATATTTTACAGCTTTGAATCTAAGACTAATTACATCTTTGAACTAGAATTTTATGCTAAAACAACAATATTAAGGATCTAAAAGTATTCTCTAGGCTCCACGTTGATCAACTCCTTGTCATGCATCAAATCTGGAATTTTTGTCATAATACGACGTGAGTTGTGACACTCAGTAGGCAAAGAAGCAACAAAATATTTTATGCAATATTTTTCAATTTCTTTTCAAAACAAGTTGCATGGTTAACACCACCACAAACATATGGAAACACCGCATCCATATACATTAATAAATTCAATCAATCTGCTCGCCCAAGGGAGCCCCACGTGGGTTTAGGAAACAAAAACCGTTTCCAAGGTATCTCGTATCCCGTCATAATTAATCTTTAAGAATCACATTCTATGGACCGCAGCCCAACATTCATAATCATGCTCAGAACATCGATTATCATCCATATATTAATGGAAACTTGCAAACATAAATTTAATTAAAAGAAACTTAAATAAAAGAAGAGTTTTAGATTGTGTTGCGCCTACCTCGAATCGCAATCCAAAAACTATCAATAATACAAGGAAGAGCTTTATCACCGAAGAAATTATCTTTGATATAAACTAAAAGAATCTCTAGCTATTTCTATTAATTTAGATTTTTGTTTCCATTATATGATTCACGACTACAAAATAATAATGGAAAGTAGAAGAAAAGGTTGTGTGGCTAGGTTACTCTTTTCTTCTTAGTATAAGATATATATATATGTATATATAATCGCAACCTAAAACAAGCTCCACCTAACCCCATGTTTAAAAGTTTTGGTCAAGATAAGAATCTAATAATTATGTCCTTCAAAGTGATGCTAATTATTTATGTCTACCACTACCACCTTCTTTTAATTTATTTCTCTCTCCAACATAATTCTTCCCTTTTATTTTTTTTATTAAAGCAAACAGTACTATAAAGAAAAGTTTTTCATAGGATTCCACCAAAAAAAACAAAAAGAATTCAAATTTGAACATAACAAGTTATAATACCTATTATTTCTTAAACTTTCATCATTAATAACCACTAATTTCAAAAATCAAAGTATTCTTTGTCCCACTAAGAATTCTTTAATCTAAAGAAAAAGAAAAGCATTAATAAAAAATAATTTCAAAAATCAAAAGATTCTTTGTCCCATTAAGAATTCTTTAATCTAAAGATAAAGAAAATCATTAATAATAATTAATTTCAAAAATCAAAAGATTCTTTGTTCCACTAAGAATTCTTTAATCAAAAAAAGAATTAACAACAACTATTTTCATCAATCAAAAGAAAAAAGGAATTAACAACAACTATTTTCATAAATCAAAAGAAAAAAGGAATTAACAACAATTATTTTCATCAATCAAAAGAATTCTTTTGTTCTTGGCTCAATTCATATACTTTCAATAACAGCTAGAATTTTATATTACATGTTTTATAATGATTCCTCAATCCGATCGTCTTCAAATTTTATGGACGTATTTATAACATATTGGTCTATGTCATATCCAAATATTACGAAAAACCATCGGTTCAAATGAGAGTTATTGATTTTATAAGATCATTCTTCAAATTTGGACAGATTGCATCATTTTACCAAACTATTCACAGTAAATTCATAATAATTCGAAATTTAGCAAACTCAACGCACGATTAAAGATAACACATAGATCTACAACTTTTATCAAGACCTAAAATCGTTTTGATATCATCAAGATTACCTAAACACAGTAAAGAATAGACAAATCAAAAATGTACAGAAATTTCAGAAATCAACATCCAAGTTCAAACAAACATTTAACGGTGAATCTATGGTGAAGTATTCTCAAAATTTAGCTAGAGATACCTAAGCATGTTATCTATCAATACTAAAAGTCCGATCATCAATTAGCTTCATAGTTTTGAATAAATAAATTATTGAGAACTAATTATACAAATTCAAAATCAAGTAATAACAAAAACATAAAGAGAAAGGGAATCTATCATTATACCTCAATTGCTTACAAAAAAACTTCTCTTGATTTTCCACTGATTTTCCATGGTTTCCCTCTCTAAAATAAATCCTAGCTTCATCTCCTTCTTCTCCCTAGTTTTTAGTTTTCTCTCTCTAAAACTTCTTTTCTAAAATTATAAAACCTTAATAACATTACTAAGGAATAACCATGAATTTGGGTGGCTCTATTTCCACCCCAACTTGTAGCCTTTCTTATTCAATCCACCCACCTAAGGCTAAGGCTAAGGCTAAGGTTAAGGCTAAGGAACAACAATCTAAGCACAAGGTTAACCAATCCAGGTATGACCCGACACGAAACAATAGATAAAATACAGGGTATTACATTCTACCACCCTTAAAAGAAATTTCGTCCCGAAATTAAGAACATGCTTATAACCTAATATAAAACAACATGACAATTCAATTCAATTTAGCACACAATTATCAATCATACAATTTCCGACAAAACAAAAAAAAATCCATTTACAAAACATTAAGCAACATCACCAGCAATCATAACAAACAATCATGCACATCAATTCATACAATTTTTTTTTAACGTCCCATGTAAGATCTAAAGCCTAGAGCTCTGATACCAATTTGTGACGCCCCAGTTTTCAAAACCCGGAGTGCCACATGGATTCCATAGCCGAGGCCCGGCTACTAAGCCCAAGCTCGTTGAGTAATTCATTTCGGCTTATTTAATCATGTTCGTTTTAAGAATTCTGTCGCAGCGGAATGATCAGAAATTCATTTAGGAAGGTCAAACTGTTTATTTAACCTAATTTGAAAGCCACCGGAAGAAAAACACATTTTGGTTCTCAAATAAAAATACTAACACCGTTCAAGTCTTAAGATTAATTAATAAGATTGTAAAACTGGAAACAGACCAAGGTGGATTACTAGAATTTTACAGGCTTCATGCGAGTTCCAAAATTTATCGGATGTTATACTGATAAAATATATATTGTAAATACTATTATACCTAAATTATTCGGGATTTTTAAATGAGTTGAGTATCCTTTGACCACAGTTAACGTGTAGTTGACCAGAACTGCAGAAAATCAAAATTGTACCATTTTGTTTTATAAAAATTATATAAAATCACACATAACTTAAAATTGGATGAGGTTTCTCATTTTAGAAAGATAAAAGATAGATATGGATTTTCTCAGCAGATACTAAGGTCTAAAAACTAATGTATCATAGTTTTAAAATAGGATATTTATGAGATATTTAAAACAGTCGGATAATTTCTGGATTTAACAATGGTACAAAGAATTATGTTAAAAATACGTATACTACTTAGAAAATTCTATAATTTTCAGAAAATGTCCCTTAAGATGTTTTCCAATTGTGCTGAAAAGGCCTCAGTATAATGTAGACATTCCTTGTCTCCTATGAGAGCAGTATCTGGCATAATCCCCCAGCATACTTCCCCACCCGAGCACAAGCGAACGACCCCTAGTTGTATCCCAATTAACACCGATATTGTTCCCACTTACCCACTGCGGTTATCCAGCAGTGTTGGATTTTTAACGGCACTACTGCGGTTATCCAGGAATAGCTTCCCGAGAGGTCACCCATCCTGTGACTACTCTCGGCTGAGCACGCTTAACTGAGAAGTTTTTTCCCACAACTCAGTCAAGTGTACCCATCATGCCTCGGTGTTAGGAAAGGACAAATCATTACTTATATTCCTTTCGGCCAACCACTGCCGAAATCGTGGTATTACAGGAATTACATAGAGTTGAATAAAGTCAGATAAGATAACTTCAATAAACAAGATCGGTTTCAGCAAAATCAGAAGAATATCTACCTTGATGACTCCATGAAAGCAGTAGCAGATGAATCTTCAAAAGGAGAAAGTTGCAGACAATGAGAACTTACAGAGAGCGTAAAGATGAGGATGATGGAGAAGTAAAAGAAGAAAATTATCTCTACTAGATCTCTCCTTAAATAGACAAAAAATGGTGACTGGATGACAATAAACATGCCGGTGAGTAGAGGAGTATTTGACACGTGTAGGCGGTTATACTTAATTCACGGAATCTTCTCGGGAGAAGAATATGGAAAGATGAACATCTACGACATTCTAAAGTACAAATTCTCATGACATTCTCCCCTTCGCGGAGAAGACACGAGAAGAGGCAAGATGTAGGATCATAATATCGTAACAACAACTCACTTGTGAAACCTTCATCAACAACACTGCGAAGACGTCGCAGAGTGATTTCAGAAATGACATAACAGATGACGACAGCGTAAACATGAGAAAAGTGTGATGATCTAGCGAAATTTAGGATGTTTACGAATTTTAACATTTGTAAGCTTGCGAAATACCGCAAGTCGGATCCGAAAATAAAGGATAGATTAGCTGTCATCCACTATGTAATACCCTATATAAAGTGATGAATAGGCTCAAAGAAGGAGAGATAATTTTTGGTGTGTTGAGAAAATTTTGAGGAGAGAGAAAGTCCAAAATAGTGTTGTATTCTTGATTTCATTTCCTTCTTGTAAAAATTTATAGATTCAATTAATAAAAAGTGTCGTTATTAATCTTAAGAAATGTGTTGATCGTGATGAATTCTTATGAGGGATGTGTTGTAGGATTTCCTGCAACTACAGATAAATTAATGATTATTAATTTATATATATCAATTAATATGTTATTAACTTATTGGATAAATTTCATATCACATGTTTAGATAAAATTGATGCTTTCATCATTGTAAACTTCAATCAACAGATAACACAAGTTTAGACAATTTGGATGAACATACAGATAGTGAAATCACTCAAGACTTGCAAAATTTGATCGAGAAGTTGGACTATCGCAATTCAATGAGTGTCGAAGATGTCCTAAATTATCCGAAAGAAAATGAAGTTACACAGTTGTTGACCGATGAAGAAATAGTCGAGAGCGTTATGGGAACTGACAAAGATGTGAAAGAAGATGATGTCTACAATAGAGCCCCCTTCACGAAACGAGGCTATTAAAGTGACAATCACATTGAATAATTTCTTGCTGAGCTATAAGAAAACAACACCAAAAATTCTTACAATGATAAGAAAAGTTAGAGATGAAATTTAATGCGATATTGATTTTAGAAAAAAAACAGAAGACAATTAAATCATTTATCAAAAAGTCTTCGTAAATCATTATGTATTGAATATATATATATATGCATTATTAATTATTTTTTTCATATGGGGTCTATATAGGTAATTAAAAATGTATTATCTTATAATTTTAGCGAATTATTAATTTGGCACGTTGTCCCCGACTCGGAACCGGTCAAAAATATTATTTAAGAAAATTTATTAAATAATCGAATATTAATTTAAAGAGTTTCTACTGTATTTATTACAAACGGATAGATGTCAAACTTTTTAATTAGAATCCAAAATTTAAGATCCAAAACCCTTTCTTTTTTTGGTTGGTGACCCATGGAGATTTTCTTTAAATTGAGTCAAGTTGTTTGATAATGTTAGTTGGAAGATAAAAGCAAGACATTTTTTTGATAGTATAAAAGAAAACAAGATAAAGAACCTAGCTAATTAAATTGGGGCCTATAGCTATATGACAAAATATGATCATTAATTAGTAAAAAGGTAACCCCTTATCCAACTATTTTACATAATGGCTAATTTACCCCTAATTAATTAGTGTTAATCGGATGATTAATTGGTGTTTAGTCAAACTAAACTAGAATTTAACTGATCCTGATTCTTTATCAAAACATGATAAAATAAAAAAATCTGAAAAAAACTCGCCCAAAATCGGTTGGTGTTCATGCTCACATAAACCGATTGTAAAAGCCCGTTTAAAAAACTTAGAATGTAGACCGATTGTAAAATTTAAGAGTTTTTCTGTGATTTTTTTTCTCTACAATCGGTTTACATAAATGCCCACATAAACCGATTGTAAACTTGAGCAATTTGAATCGGTAAATATTATTCACTATACCGACAGGTCAAAGGAATCAGACTTTTTCTATACATGTATATACCGATTGTTCCGAGAATCGGATTTTGTGCAGAAACGTACAAACCGATTGTTCAAGGAATCGAATTTTGTTTATATATATATATATATAAAGACCGATTATGGGTGTATATACAATACATGAGAACTGATGAAAGAAATGTGTGATTAAAGAGATATGTGCACGTGGCTAACTCTCCACTAGATCTCAATATAGTGGGTCAAAGATATGGACGAAAGTTTCTCCTACAGAACCAACGATTCGTTTTAGAAGATGGAAGAGAGTTTTCATCGTAAACTGAGTTATGAGCTGTACCATACTAATCTTGAATCATCATATAAGTGGTGGATGCTGATTTTTGTGGGTCTCAGGGAGGTATTAAATCTGGTTTCTCAAGCTTCTATAGTCAGGTTTGATTCTTTACTTCTTTATCTTTTTTATTTTAGATCTGGGTTATGTTCTGATTATGTTTTTTTTTTGGTGCTCAAACAAAATTGTTTTTAATTGTTTGTATATCAGTTCTCTTGTCACTTGGGTTTCTCTGGGATATAAAAGTATCATCAATATGGATTGAAATTGGATTTCAATGGAAATTCTTGAGAGATTGGTGAATCATCTAACTTGGGTGAGTGGTATTGTATGATACTGTTTCCATGGAAATTCTTGTAATGTTTTCAATTATATTGTTTTCAATGGAAATTGTTTAGTGTAATAATACTGTTTTTGGGTGCTGGGTGGAAAATCGGTATTTGTTCATGACGATATAATCCGATTAAGGGTAGAAAAATTGACAGAAAAATATTAACTCAGAATCGGGGGATATGTTGCTACATATTTACCGATTCTGATTTTTTTGTTCTTTTTTTTGAAACCCAAATCCAGAATCGGTTTAAATATCACTACATATCCTCCGATTCTGGGTTTTTACAATCGTCATTTTTGAAGAAAATTTTCTTTAATTCTGAATTTGGTATATTGAGACTGGGTTTTAGCCATCACATCTAATTTGGGATCTTTTTTTTTTTTTTTTTTTTTTTTGTAGTCGTTGATGGCAAAGATATTAAATTCACGGCGAAGGAGGCGGTGATGATGGAGGAGGCAGTGATGATTATGATTATTGGAGTGATTTAGGTTTTAGTATTTTAGAGTAGGGGTTATTTGGTAATTTCATCTATTTTTTAAACACCCCCAAGGTTGTGAAATTGTGAAGCTGTGAAATTGTGAAGCGAATCGCTTTTCATTTTTGAGAATCGAATCATATGTTAAAGCGTGAACCGAAGATTCATGGTTGATTACTAAATTGTATATTTTCTTATAAATAATACTTAATTACCTTGAGTATTTAACAGAGAGTATACATTTTTCCTAGTTTTGATTTTTGTTTCACCGTATACACTTATAAAGTTAACTAAATATCAACAAAAATCAAGGTGGACCATTGATTTTTTAAAATGCGTCATTAAGTCAAGAATCGTAGTCAACAGAGGTTGACTACCGATTCACAAGAAAAAATTGTGAATCGCACGATTTTAAAAACCTTGAACACCCCCATTATTGTTTGAGGTGGAAACAAAATTTATATAGGCCCCAATTAAGTTTAAAAAGAACCATGTTTTGGGGACTACCCAAAAAAGGTGGGGACTACCCACTGCTACAAATGTCCACCCTAAAATGATAAGGGGTGTCCTAAAATGTGGAAATGACTAACCTACCCTTAACCTATATATATATATATTACCACCTCCTCTCATCACCACCACCTATATATATAACCACCTCCTCCCATCACCCCCGCCGCTCACCACCACCACCGACCACCTTGAGCCACCACCACCACCGACCACAATATATAGCTTAATTTAAATCATTAACAAAACAAAATCAAAATCATAACAAACCCATTACTTGTCATTCGTTTTTGGTTGCAAAAATGAGAAGTAATCATTAAAATGAGTTGAAAATGTAAGTTGCAGAGAGAAGTTCGGTTAGGAATTACGTGAATAACTTTGTCGAACTAGCCGAACTCAACTTTTAATGGAGGTTTTTCTTTCAGAGAAAAGTTCGGTTACGTCGGATTTTTTTTTAACCGAACTTTAGTTCGGTTACGTCACAATTTTTTTTTCCTAACCGAACTTCAGTTCGGTTACGTCGCAATTTTTTTCTCCTAACCGAACTTTTCTCTGAAAACCTATATATTGAGTTCGGTTACGTCGCAACTTTTTTCAAAATTTTTTTCCCAGCCGAACTTTTAGTTCGGTTACGTCGTAAAAAAAATTTCCTAACCGAACTGTTCTCTGAAACTAAAAATTCCATTAAATCTGAGTTCGGCTACCTTTGTTTTTAGAAACATTAACCGAACTACACTTGCAGATGAGTTCGGTAACCTGTTCTTCAAATGTTGTATCCGAACTTTGTAAACCAAACGAAAATCAATTTGTAAATTGTTCATTTTTAGGAATGTTTTGGCCAATTCAAGCACCATTAACTAAATTTGAAGTATCCATGAGTACCCAAAACATCATACTCTTGTTCTTCCTATTTCCTTCTTCTTCTTATCTCTCAAAAAAAAAAAAGTTAAAAACAAAACAATCCAACTTGTAAAACACTAATCACTAATCCCTAATCAGTTTTTAACTAATCACTAATCAGTTTTTAACTAATCATTAATCACTAACTAAGTTTATCATCAAGGGTAAAGTGGGTATTAGAAACAAAAATTATAAGGGATGACCAAATATTACTTCTAATATCCTCCACAAAAACTGATGGGTAGTCCCCCAACTTTTTTGGGTAGTCCCCAAAAGATGGTTCTTTAAAAACAATGATGGAAACAAAATTTAAAAACAATGATGGAAACAAAATTTATATAGGCCCAATTAAGTTGTCTAGGCCCTAATTTAGAAATGATAAAGAATGAACCATCTTTTGGGCACTACCCAAAAAAAGTGGGGGAC
This sequence comes from Papaver bracteatum, assembly GCA_023529315.1. NCBI lineage: Eukaryota > Viridiplantae > Streptophyta > Magnoliopsida > Ranunculales > Papaveraceae > Papaver > Papaver bracteatum. The sequence continues at coordinate 319,507 of JAJJWX010005377.1, read as the reverse complement.
TACCCAACTTTAACTGTAGCGGGTATTAGAAGTAATATTTAGTCACCCCTTAAAAGAAAAATTTAATACCCACTTTACCCTTAACTAAAAACTTAGTGATTCATGATTCATGTGATTTTTTTTTTTTTTTTTTAGCAATTATGATATGAGTGATCATGTGATCAAACCTACGAATCAGAACCCCCTTCACCTCCTTGTTTATATGTCAATACTTCAAATGATCCAAATATGAGTTATTTGTTAGAAGAAAAAAAAAAATCCCAAAGTGAAGAGAACCCACCAAATGATGGATTTTATCACCCACAACTCGAAGATGAACATATGGGTACTCGGTTTTAGTTAATGTAGGTTGAATTGTGGGAAAAATTGGACAAACTCAATTTTTTTGGGTAAAAGTTCGGTTAGGTAATGGTAGTTCGGTTACCGATTTAAAACATAGGTAATCGAACATTTACGAAAGTGTAGTTCGGTTACTTAACTTGTAGACGCAGGTAACCGAACTACATGTTAATGGTGGTTTTTTATAGTTCGGTTAGGAAATTCCAGAAGACATAACCGAACTTTTATTCTAGACTTTCCGGGGAAGAGTTCGGTTTAGTCGAGTTTTATACCTTGGTAACCGAACTTTAAGTTCGGAAATGTCGCAAACTACATGTATACCGAGTTGCTAACCGAACTAGTATGTTCGCTTTGGTCTAATTTTTGATTCTCATTACCGAACCTTTGCATATAAAATGTAAATATCGACTTCGGTAATCTCGCAATTGTTTTATTAAAATTACATAACCGAACTTTATGTTCGGTAGGGTCGACGAATTTTTTAATTGCGAACTTGTAAGTGTTTCTTGTTTTTATTTCAGAGAAAAGTTCGGTTGAAATTTTTTTTTACGACATTACCGAACTCAATATATAGGTTCTGAGAGAAGAATTCGGTCAGGAGAGAAAAAACTGCGACGTAATCGAACGTGTGTTCGGTTAGGAAAAAAAAATAGCGACGTAACCGACCAAAAAATAGCGACGTCTCCCCTGGACCCCCACGACCTGACCTGTCAGGTCGACCACAGCCTGGGGGGCTACGCCCCCCAGGACCCCCCTTGGATAGCGCAATTGAAAATATTCCAACAAAAAATTTACCTTGAAAGTGAAATTCTTGCCGATAACTAATGTTTGTAATGTTTCAGGTGGATTATGCCCTTAAGTTTCCCTTTTATGCTCATATAGAACGCATAGAGAACAAGAGAAATGTGGAGCACTATAACTCAGATAACTTGAGCGTTCTTAAGACTTCATATAGGTACATTTCCTGCAGGATTGAAAAACAAACGATATGAACATTTGTCAAATAGACTTCATATAAGTTCGTCATCCAGTTCATTTGCCGTTGAAACTATGTTAAATGACAAAGTCTTTTTCAGAGAACAGTTCGGTTCGGAAGAACAATTTACGACGTAACCGAACTAAACTTTCGGCTTGAAGAAAAAAAAAATAAGTTGCGACGTAACCGAACGTTAGTTCGGTTAGGAAAAAAAATTTCTATGTAACCGAACTGTTCTCTTCTCTTCTCACACATGGAAAATTGTTTGATCAAACCTTGTAGACCTTGGCAAGTTGAGAATTTTTCACATGGTCCAGTTTTCTTAGTTGCCTCTCTATCATATGGTACGACGTTACTCAACTTACAATGACATTTTCCCTCATATTTTGTTGCTCAAAGGTAGTTCGGTTAGGAAAGAAAAACTTGCGACGCAACCGAACTAAAGTTCGGTTATGGAAAAAAATTGTGACGTAACCGAACTTTTCTCTGAAAGAAAAACCTCCATTAAATGTTGAGTTCGGCTAGTTCGACAAAGTTTTTCGCATAATTCCTAACCGAACTTCTCTCTGCAACTTACATTTTCAACTCATTTTAATGATTACTTCTCATTTTTGCAACCAAAAACGAATGACAAATAATGGGTTTGTTATAATTTTGATTTTGATTTTGTTTTGTTAATGATTTAAATTAAGATGTATATATAGAGGCGGATGTGGTGGTGGTTCAAGGTGGTCGGTGGTGGTGGTGGTCGGTGGTGGTGAGCGGCGGGGGTGATGGGAGGAGGTGGTTATAAATATAGGTGGTGAGGAGATGAGGTGGTAATATATATATATATATATGTTAAGGGTAAGTTAGTCATTTCCACTTTATGGGACACCCCTTATAATTTTTTGTGGATATTTGAAGTAATGGGTAGTCCCCCACTTTTTTTGGGTAGTGCCCAAAAGATGGTTCTAAAGAATAGAAGAAACGTTCAAAATAAAATATACTCCTACCGTTTTGGTATACCTTAGCCTTACCAATCGTGTCAGACTTTTAGACGGTGACATACATAAGAAAAAACGCGTATTGGAATGTTTCTCTTGCGGACTAGATAAAACTGAAACATTGAACAGATCAACAAATTATAGCTGAAGATTGCAGAAACGTGTAAACCTCGTTATTATTATCACCATTATCCAAGACTAAAATAAAATAGATGGAGGTTGTCAGTGCTGCTAATGGGGGGACTGATTTTGCTTGGGGTGTACCAAATGCTAATAAGACAAAAAAAACATTTGCCTTGGGGTGGTACACCCCCAAGCAAAACCAGCCCCCCCATTAGCAGCCTTGGAGGTTGTGGCTTGCCTTGGTATAAGTCAAAAGGTTAGTTACCTCATTCTGTGGTTAAGATCTGTTTGTCTTGAGGAGTGTCAATTTTTGGTTGAATATATCACATGCATAACAAATTCCAAGTGCCGTGGGATATAAAACTGTAAGGCTTAAGTAGTTGTTGGATAATGAATTTAAGAAGTAACATATTCGAAGGGGAAAATCAAAGCCGAGCCATCACAATGGGCAAAAAGAGGATGGATGAACCTCATGGAAGAAATGAACTAGGCCTGGGGAGCATTTGGGAAGTGAGTTTCCAAAAGAATGTTGGTATCCTGTCTAGTAATTTGCCGAGACAGAAATGATTATCCTTGCTTTAAACTTCAACCAACTCCAAATGTTTAGCGACGATAAAAAAAAAGGAAGGGTGTGCGATCCACGTTATATCTCAAAGTAAGCGACAATTGTTTGGGTGGATTCCAGCTCAGCATGTCGGAGTCGTTCCATCATAATCATTTATCTACTAGTTGACAAAACTTGGCGATTTGAGTCTGGTTCCTAAAGTTTGCTATGACATGGAACTTTTTTCGTTCTTCCGGATTTTGTAAAGAGGAATATAATCTGTAGATCAGGGCACTGCCCAAATCCAAGGTCATGTAATACAGGCACCTTTGAGCCACACTAGGGAAAGAAATGGAGTGCTTACGAGCCCGTTCAGCCAACATCCGTGCTCATTGACCCAAAGACTAACTATTGCGCAAATGTATCACGTGAGATAATTGGCAGACCTACCTATCGGTAAGACTAGAATTTTAAGGCGATCTTTCTGGTTATATGACAGCAAGGATATAGAAACATCTGCTGCACATGCGGATAAGCACAAATTTTATCTAAACAACCGTCGGTTATATATACAAGGTATGCCAAGTAAAAAGGGGGCAAATTGAAAAATGTGGACCTATGTGGCTTACTGCAACAAACTCATTTTAGATATAGACTCTGATTCTGCAAAGGACAATGGGACATTAGCTCAATATAAAAGACCATAGGTACCCGAAATTAGCAATAATGGGCAATAATAGTAGTGTGGTACAAAATGATTTTATCGATAGTCCAGGTTGTGGAAAAAAAAAATCATCACAAATTCACAAACGAATACGAATCTTTTGGGGGTATCTTAGACTTAGTCTACGTCTCTATCTGATGCACTCCGGCCAAGCACTTTTGATTGGAATGATAATCGTGAAATTAATTAAGATGGACGGTTTATTAACAAAAATCCTCCTAACAGTAATTAACAAGTACAACAACTAAATAAATGTCAAAAAACTGAGTGAGAGATATTCCTCCCCGATCTCCTTGAAGACTCCAACTGTACCCAAAATTATTAAACGTGCTTTTTTTGAGCTAAACAGAGAGAGAGAGAGAGACATACAAGGACAGACAAATAAACTCTCTGCAAAGTTTTAGATTTTTTTTTAGCTTCCAATAGATTTTGTATATTTTTGGTATTCTGTGCCCATTTAATCCATTTTCATGATTTCTTCTACTCATCACTCACTTTTCAGCGACGCAGCTGGAGTCGCAGGTATTCTTTTTCTCTCTGTTTCTCAATCTTTTTATCTTGATTGTCTTTAATTGGAAATTGAAATTGGTTTAGGTTTTGAATTCTTCATTTTTGAGCACGTTTCTTATTTATCTTTTGTTTGGAAATGTGATTCTTCATCAATCTGACGGCATAATCATTTCAAATTCTGTAAATATCCTTGTTCTAGTTTCAGAAGTAATTGTGTTGTTATCAATCATTTGAAGAGGAAGAGATACTATTCACTTGTAGATTGAATGAATGCTTTAAATACTTTGATGCCAAAATATGGTCGACTTTGTTTCTCATGGTTCAGCTGTAGAATTGGATAGCTTTGAACCTAATCGTATTCTTCGACTCGTACACTGCTCTCCACTAACAAAATTGATCTTGCTATTGTTTGCAATATGTATGTTCTTTGATAAGTTTTCTGGTGGCTGCCTAATAGTCTCTTTGTTAATTTCAGGGAACCTATTTGCGTTCGTGTTGTTTGTATCTCCAATGTAAGTTTGAGTTCCTCCCTGATTCTATTTTTTATATTTCTGATGTCGAAAAAACATGGAAGAAACTTACTAATATTTGTTTGCAAAATTTTGTTTCTCCATCAGACCCACATTCTGTAGAATCGTGAGAAACCGTTCAACAGAACAGTTCTCGGGACTGCCCTACATATATACACTCTTGAACTGCTTGATCTGTCTCTGGTATGGATTGCCACATGTATCGCCTGGTATCATATTGGTGGCTACAGTTAATTCTGTAGGGGCAGTTTTTCAATTAGTCTATGTAATCCTCTTCATTGTATATGCGGATAAAGGGAAAAAGGTAAGCTTCGTATCTAGTTTTGCATTTTGTTTTCGTCCATGATCGCTTTGATATAATGAATTGTGACACTTTGTTGCTGGCAGATGCGAATGTTAGGACTGTTGCTTGCCGTTTTTGGTGCATTTGCGGTCATAGCGTATGTGAGCATGACGTTTTTCGACTCTCACACGCGACAGCTGTTTGTTGGATGCTTGAGTGTTGCTTCTCTCATATCCATGTTTGCTTCCCCACTATTTGTAATTGTATGTTTATCTAATGCACTCTTCCAGCATTGCTTTCTAAGTTCTACTTTTTCACTTTCGATGATCTGTGTACCATGTTCACGACTCAGTTTATCTGATTTTGGTGATATTTATTTCACATACTTTTGTCAGAATTTGGTGATCCGGACAAAGAGTGTCGAGTTCATGCCTTTCTATCTTTCCCTTGCGACCTTCCTGATGAGCATCTCTTTCCTCACTTATGGGGTGTTGAAATCAGATCTATTCATTTATGTGAGCACCCTTTAAAACTTCTTAATGATTGCTGATATTTTAAGCTTGATAGCGTATGTTTATCGTTGATTCCTTAATCTACCTTTTCACTTGCAGTTGCCAAATGGGATAGGAACCGTTCTTGGAGCAATACAGCTCTCACTTTATGCTTACTACAGCAGAACGTCTGGTGACGGCTCAAGAGAACCCTTGATACCGTCCTTTGCTTGATGAATATGTTTGAAATAGATGGAAAGGTAAATGTCAGTTGTCTTTATTGTAAATTCGTAGCCCTTTTGTCTTACTAGTTATGAAATGCTTTGCATTATTCTTGAGTGGAGAAGTTTGCAACTTGCGAACTTTCCAGATGAAATTCTTCCTGTAACCATTCTTGCTCCCACGAGTGTATTTTTTTTTTTTGTGTATTAAGAGTTGACAGCATATTTGTGAAGTCCTGGAAAGATGATGAAAATGAAAGATTGTTTACCTTCTTTGGAACTTGTCTCTGTTTTTCTGCTTTACTTTTTCATAGTACCACATTGGAAAAGGCTCAACTCAAATGATAAATTTGAGGCCAGTAAGCAGAATGTAAGTTTATCAGACCAGAATATATGATTGTGCGATGATAGAGTATTTTCTACTGCGACTTAGAGCTTCGCAATTGAAATTCAATCTTCTATCATTTTGCATCTTACCTTAGCTATAATCCCTTCATGAATGCATTTATGGTCGAGTGAAATCTGTAAGGCCTGAATTTAGAGAAGACAAGTTTATTTTTTGTGTAAAGTACCCTGGTAATGAGAAATCTAAACTTATACTGGGAATTCAGCGATTACACAATTCTGTTCCCTTGAGCAAATAAGAGAGCAAGAGTGGTTCATCTTTCATTAATGAAAATGTCGTGCCTCTTAATGTACCATTGTGTCAAACTCTTTTAGAAAACACATGTACTCAAGAAAAACTGGACAGTTGAAATTTAGGAATTACATCAGTATTATGCCTATCAGAAATTATCTGAATCTTCATCACTTGTATTACAATCTTCATCGGCCAGTGAGAAACTAAGATGTTCTTTATAGCAAGTCCCTCAGAGTAGTTACAATAGGTGCTGCGCTTATATCCTGCACATAACCAGAGTGAAAGTTTCTTGTCAGTAGAGTTTTACTTTGCTTCAGATGTTACAAAACAGACAATACAAACATGTTCAGGTAACAGTTTCTGATTTTATCGTATGTTCAGTAGAGTAGTTTTTGACTGTTATGTATCAGTTCATTTGTCTATTATTGTTCATGACTTTGTCTCTATCAGCACTCATCGGTTTTTTTGCACCATGTGAAGGCATCTTATACCTTTAAATTTTAAATTGCTACAAACATTCAGTTTAAATTTGATGAAAGGTATTGAAAGTTGAAACTCACCTGTTGCAGTAACTCAGACCCGTGAAGTGATCGCCCTTGTTCATCATAGAGAATTAGCCCACTGAATCTTGGGAACTCGCATTTCTCTCCCATTAGTATTGGTCTTTGCCAAACAGGTGAATCTGAATTATGACTCCAACAACCAAATTCCAAGGAAACACTACCTCCTTCAGCTAACAACAATGGAGGTGCATTAGTCTGCCGTGAAGTCCTACACGCACTATCCTCCCACTTGTTTGCTCCACTCCATCGAACACTACTTATCAAGGTTTTCTTCATCGAGACCCAGCGCAAACTCGATTCAGACCAATTTGTTGTCCTGGTCATACCTTTAGAACCAGATTCCTCCTCGAAAAATTGCCTTCCTGGAACTCCATTCTTCTTCTCTTTCCTCTTCTTAAGGATTGCAGTCGTGCAAAGGCCAATAACAGCCAAAGCAGAACATATAAAGATAAGAAATGCTTCTTGGGTTGTTATCTTCCATTTATCTTCCAAATTCCACAAGGCCTCCATGGTATCTGCTTAGGTAATAGGCTGGTAGTCTCTAGGGAGAGGTGGAAGTATATCAGTTTGCTACAGTAGTAACATGCTGTAGCTATACTGGTTCCTTTAATATGCCAGCATTTACAATAGAATAAGTTGATAACAGGAACTATTGAATTTTGAGGTGAGGTATCCATGCTATTCACCACCATATCCATCTGAGCTACTACTTTTTATAATAATATTATTTATTTATGGTACCTTCTTTTAATAGCCCTTTCAGCAATCCATGGAGACTTGGGGATCAAACTGTAGCCTCCAGTGTTTGATCGGGCCACAAGATTGGTTAATATTTTACCCAGTTTTCATTAGTTAATTCTGAGAATTCGGTTCTTAACTTCTTCATAAATGGATCGGTGTTTTAAAGCTGCTAGGTGCCCATACCTTGAGTTTGAATGCAATTGGTTCTGCTTACTGTTTTCTCTCAGTTTCGCAAGTGCAGCTTATGAATCCATTAATCACCCTAGGAAGAGGCACATGGACCTGAATGGTGTTTTGGATAAGGAGGTATTGTGGGACCAAAAATTGACATACCAATAACTTGACAGTGTCATAAGCTTTTAACTCGGGGATGTTGGTTCATCATTCATGCACCCAATGTTACGCTTCTAGTAAATTTGTGCTCTCATGCAACTTTAAAGGTTCATGCTGCCTTTAGTGAAATTGATAAAATGAAAAAAGAAAACACTGGACTCCTTCAAATATTCATGTCCAAACTCTTCAGAAAGCACATGAAAATTTCCCAACACATTTCTGATGAAGATTTTGAATTCCCGTCCCAGGTGATATGGAAAAAAACGCTCAAAGTTTTATGAGGTGAATTTTGGGATGGAACGCGTTGGAGTTTTTTTTTTTTTTCTTTTTTCTTTTTGAGAATAAATCGATTTATATTAAAATAAACCGGCTAAATGACTTAGACTAACTCATTAAAGGTTGCCCTAGACAAGGATACACCTCTAATGTGAGCTTAATGCACCAACTTGATAAAATAATGAGTTGTTTTCTAATGTTGGCACTATGTATGTCGCCACAAGCAAGTTGTGGAAGTTGAGTGTCTTCACTCGTGATAAAACTATCAATGTATGGTCCTGAACCCTTCTATCAATAGCAAGATTAATAAAAGTGCCACGATGGCTTGTATAAGATAGGGAATTCGTCCTCTTGTTGATTGAGATTAGAAGTTTAGCCTTGTCTGCAATCAAGAACTTATAAAAATGAGAAATATATCTCTGAAAAATACAAGTAGATGAGTCGCAATTTATGGAATCGGATCAAGACAAAACATAACCAACATTGATTTCAACATCTGACAAAACATACAAGCAAACGAGTTGCGTTGGATGAGCTGGTAAACATATTTTTTCGATTTTCTAATCCATTTTTTTCCCCTCTTGTTTCTATTTTCTTTTATTTTATTAGCGAATTCCCCAACCAATTTTGCTCACAAAAAATATAGACCCTTTTATTTTATAGTATTTTCTTTTCAGGAGCTTTCAAGTAAATTACATGTTTTTGTTTAGCATTTTCTTTTGTAGAACCACTTAAAAGTTAAAACAGGCTGAAAAGCATCCGGGAGGGAGAACTCGATGTCATTCTACCCAAAGTATCTTCTACCACCATGTTATCCCAAACCGGCGATTGTGATCATGTTGGGTAGCCTATTAAACATATTACTATCAGCACTAGTAGTCGTGGCTAACTTCCGAGAGGAGATCCATTTTCAATTTCTTGCTTTTTGTGAATAAATCTCACCTTCCTCCTCAGATAAATTTGACCGCGATTTCCTTTCAAAGAACTAGGACTAAGAGCATTAACCACATTACTATCAAAACTTGTGACGACATTTGGGCTTTCGTTAACAACTTTTGCTCCATTTCCTCATTTGTGGCTCGAATAACTACTTTGCTCAACAAACTCACGTGTCACACTACCAACATTAATGTTCTCTCCTGCATTAGTAATTTCACATTTAGGAGAATCATTGAAGATGACACATTATTCACCAATTCACGAGGAACCAATGAGCTAGGATCTACTGCATGGTTCTCTTGATGCTGACTATCAGTATTTTCCAGTTTCTTCTTAGCGTCGATCACTTTGTTGATGTCATCAATTGAAGTATTAACAATAAGTGTAGATGATGAATTACTAGCTTCGTTAGCATTGTCAATAAAAAAAAAATCCTTCACAGGCAACATGCTGCTATTCTGGGTTGCACGGACGCTCCGTTTTAGGAGTCGTGTCCGCGTCCGACTCACGTCGGACGCAAGACGCGCGTTTGACGCTGACACGACGCGTATCCGACACACCAATATGCGCGTCCTGCGCGCGTCTTGTTTGGACGCACCGATGATTCGGGTTTGAAGCATTTTTTTTTCCATTTTCTTTTAAACTTCTTCCTTTATTTTTACTATTATTAACTAAATGAAGAAAGACAAATATTTAGATCAATCATTTAAGTCTTTATTAGGATTTTTTAATTGGAAATACATCACATATACCCTTGGTTGGGCATGCGTTGTTCTAAGAATGCAATTTGATTGTCCCATGTGTTTAATAGTGATTGATTGCTTGACCTTCGGCGTGTATAAACAAACGATATTTCCTATTCTTTTGAAATTTATACACATGTAGCATTATTTTCTAATTTTTAGGATCGAAATACTTGACTTTTTTGTATAAATACATAATTGTATATATAAATAATATATAAATAAAATATATATATACGTGTCCGCGTCCTAATTTTTTGAGAATTTTGTAGTGTCCGCGTCCGCGTCGTGTCATGTCCGCATCTGTGCAACCCAGCTTCTATTACTTTCTTTTTGGGATCTTACTTATCATTATTCTAATGACTGCGCATGAAAGAGTCATAACTCGCCTGTTTTTAAGAATGGGGACACTTGCAATGACTTGGACGTATGATCCAAAACAAAGTAATAAGAAATAAAACTGAACCGTCGACTATGCTCTCAAAAGACAGGACATCACCCCTCAGTCAACCAAAATTACAACACAATAAAGTAGTTATTTTCATACCAGCTCTTCCAATTCAAAGACAACATCTATAAAGAAAACTCCCGTAAAAATTTGAGAAGGATATCAGAAGAGAAGGACTGCTTTGACATCCAAGATAATTTTCCCCCTTTCTTCCCTTTGTCTTTAAAGCACCTCTAGCTTCTCTCCCTATAAATTTCCCAACTAACCGCATTGTGGAGGAGTTCCGGTATAATATTGTGGTATTAAAAGTCCTTTTTTTTGTTTTTATGAACTTGTTTGATATCCTCTGCAAAGACCCACTCCATCCAAATAAAGACATGAAATAGTTTCAGTTGAAGCCTGGTGTGGTATGATGCAAGAGAAAATGATTAACATTTTACATCTTATTTGCACATAAAACAATTGTTCACTATAACTCTACTCTTACTTTGCAATTTTTTCTAAACTAAGATTACCTAATATTTCTTCCACCTCTACCTGATATCATCATCAATGATTATTCTGACTTTTTTCAACTGGAAGGAAAAGGTTGTCACCTTGCCAATATGATAGTAGTTTTCCTTAAAATTTGATGCGAGTATGGAATAGATATTGTAGCGTGTTGTCACCCACCTAATGGTGCAACCAAAATCTCACTTTATCTTCTTTCCCACTTTGTAAATGATACCCTTCTTGAACATATCAAACTTATAAGTGATCCCCTCCAAACCCCCTACCTTGTATCAATTTTAATTCCATAGTGTCTCATTCACCGTTATTCGTTCCATGATTTTGTCTTATATCTATAGCACCTGTTTTCGTTTGAAAATTGCCAAAGGAACCTGTACAAAAACGCATCACAAAGCATTTCATTTTCCTAATACCCGGATCCCAATACTTTTTCGTTGTACAAATAATATCCCAAGCCACCAACGCATATTTATTATGCGCATTTCTATGATTCCCTAAGAAAATTCGCATCAACCTATTACTACAGTGACAGGGATAGAGAACACCAAGATTTTATAAATTTCCAGAGTAATTAACAAGTTTTGGATTAAAACTAATCTGCCTCGATAGGACAAGCTCGGTTCCGACTTTACAACTTCTTCACAGTTCTTTCGATCACCAATACTCACATGTTACACAATCCTTTTATTGTTTGCAAAAGTGGTCGTCCGTGTAATAAGAGAATAAAACCAAATAACAAAGAGTTCGTCAACAATGTCAAAGTTTTCATTGATGCTTTTTCATTTAAATTTATTATATGCAAGTAAAAAGTGTCATCAATATTTTCAGTAATTTATGTTAGAGCACTGCTCGGTTGAACCTACCAAGCGTTTGTATTCCAAATTTGGTTCCTAAAACTCGGCCGCTTAAATTGATTACTAAATTTAACTTCGTTAGGTTAGATTTAGTAAAAACGCGGGGTACCAAGTACACCACCAACTTTTTCATTTTGATTGGAGTATCAACCTGTGTAGTACTTTTAATAATCAAAATATCCGGGAAAGTAAAAAGCATACACACACAATAATTTTGTTAAGAGGAATCCGCACCTGCTGAAAAGCCCTGGGACTTCGTCCAGATTTGAACACCGAGTTGTATTAACCAATTACAGACACTAGCCTATTATCAGACTTCGGACTGGAATGTAGATGAGACTGAATCAAACCCTCCAAACGATTCAGTTACAACCGTATTCCTTACATCTCTTGAACCTCGCAAGGTTCTACGCACTTAATTCCCTTAGATGACGTCCTTTACATCCTGAGAGTTGTTTCGGACTTTTGATACCAATCTTCCTCTAATAGATAAGCCAATTTGATTTCCATTTAGATCGAGAGATCACAGTATGAAAATATGTTTACAATAGAAAACCTAGCAAACCTCACAAATCCGGAACTTAAGACTCCCGAAGAGCATCCTAGATTATTAACCACCTCTCAAGAAAAATCTTAAAAAGATCAATTGTCAGATATCTATCTTGAGAAATCACAAAGTCTGAGACGAAGAGTACTTTGCGATTTCTATCTTGCCTGAAAGAGATTCTGAGAACTTCGATAACAAAAAAGCAAGATCAGGACACACGAACTATCAAGGTAAAAGATAGTCGGACTGACTTCACGAATCCCCGAAGCGAAGTCTTTTAGTCGCAGACTTAATTATGTTTTTCAGAGGAAACCTAGGTTCATAGAGGACGACTCTAGATCAACTAGGACCCAATAAATCTATTAATAACTTTCAAGGTTGAGGGTTCCTTAGTAATCAATCAAATACTTTATGTCTTAAAAATACAATAGAAGAATATTCACAGTGGTCCGGTTCTGGAACCGTGTATAATAATTGTTCGGTTTGGAAAAAATGTCATGTAAACAATAAGCAATATGAACTTCATTAAATCACTTAAGAGTACAATCATGATGCACACACATAACTCATAAGTGTTTAAGTGATCAATGAAGTCTTAAAAGTGTTTACGAGAGTCACAGAAATGCTAAACATATTTTTTTTTTTTAAAAGTCTTTGAGCATCTGCTAAGTTTACTGGGACAACTGTTGATACGGTTTTCCAACCGTAAGGCTAGTTCACGAGTTAGTGTGCTAAGGTTTGTGAACCGAGTTTGTTAACCCTTACTCGCTCGAGAACTCAAATGGACACAGTTTGCGAATTGGGTTCGCCAACTTTCTTGGCTTATGAACTCATATGGACAATTTTCCAACCGGGTTCGCCAACCTTAGCCTTTTCTATCAACATTCAAAAATTAGTTCACCACGATTTGCTGACCATGTTTGTGAACTGTTCTTAACTGAACTTGTGTTTGTGAACCTTCCTGTATTTCTGAAATCATATATATATGGTTTACAAACGGGTTTGCCAACCTACCTTGAAAAAAAATGTCAGTTGTTCAAGAAACTCTCTCTTATGATGTTTGAAACATTCACAAATGATTAAATCAATTGTATGGGATATTTTCAAGTGATCCACAAATTTTCAAACAATAAATTGTATTGAACTAATATTGCTAAGGACCTTTCAACATCTATCCTAGAATCATATTCCGATATTTTTAACAAGACAAGCTTGAGTCAAAATTTCTTTTTTTGTAAGTCTATTAAAAATCATACGGCATAGTCTCAATATATAGAATGGTAATATAATGAGTAAATAGAATGGTTTAGTATTCACATACCTGGTACAAAACTTCTTCAAATGTGTTCGTTTATCTTCAGTCTTCGAGGGTGATGTCTGATACTCAACTACCAAATTATAAACTAGTCTGAGTGTTGACTTAGTAAACTATAATTCAAGAAATGGTTTTGAACATTTAACAATGACAAAAAGCTTGAGATAACAAAACTTGTGGGTTCAACCGAGCATTGCTCTAGCATTTAGGACATAGAAACATTGAGACATGCTCTAGTTACTCATCAGAGACTTGAATACTTATTAGAAACAAAATGAAGACATCATACTTCAGATTGAGGTTAGTCACTATTGACTATGACTTATTATATTTCTACCAAGTTCTTACTATCGTATTCATTGAGAATATAACATCTCCGAAGTTTGTTTACATGGATTTAGTATTTACATGACTTAAGCACTATCTATGATCAAAGTATCAAGAGGAAGGATATACGTTAGTTGTTTTTACAACTTAATGTATTGGAAAACGTGGTATAGTTTTCAATATTTTCGTGATTTCGACTAACATTAAATGTTAATTTGTGGTGAACCTTCGACATGAATCTGTTCTTCGAATATCATGTTAATTTATTTATTTTTGACATGAATTAAGCCAGTTGAACTTGAGTTAAGTTTGAAATTCAGAATAAGGATTTAGGAAGGATCCAAAGTGGCAGTTTCGATCCTGAATCAGGTTCAATCCCAGAACTGACCCAATTGTATTCTGACTTGTTCGACAATTTCGAATTATTCGTTTCTCTTTGATTAATGGGTCTCAATATGTATACAATTTATAATATGAAGATTTATATGCCAAGAAATATTGAACATGTATTTGACTCTAATATATTATTGTTTATATTTATTTCTTTGATACCCAGGGAAAGATCTTAAGTAATAATGAGAATCAATTTCTTTACCTTAATTGTAATCAAAAATATATATGTGTTTTACTTTTCCAAATGATTAGTGACTATATTAGCTATGTACAATAGCTTGCATCTAGATAATATTAATTGCCATACTAGTTGGTTTTCTCATACATTGGTTCGATTATATTCTAAGATTTTATTACATCATCCTACATTAATATGATCCAAAGAATACCAAGAATATTTTTAATTTCGGTATTGATATTAGGGAATTTAGAAATATAGGCCTTTAAAAAAAAAAAAACGGATTCCATCCAGTTAAGTGCAAGGCGGCAGTTATCTCACCTATTAAAAAGTCTTATTTACCCTTGAGCCACATCTCCTTTGTGCAAGGTCGATTTTCCACCAACTAAAAACCCTGAACCTTAAACTTATGAACCTTGAACCCTAAAACTTGGGAACCCTGAACTTGGGATTGATGAACCCTAAACCCAAAATTTGGGAATGATGTAACAAACCTGAAAATGGTGAAACGATCCTGAACCGAGATCGATGAACCTTAAAAATGATGAAGAAGGTCAACGAGGCAATGAGTAAAGGGGAAATAAGTAAAGATATAATGGAACTTAACCAAGATGGATGAAACTGTATTGATCAATAATCCCTGATTTAATTAAATATGTTAATAATTTCGAATTAGGTTTCTTGGTTGCAATCAAAGCCTTGGTCATAACGCTATAAATAGTGGAATTTTGTATTCTTACAAAGTCATCCCATAACACACATAAGACAAGTGTGAGGTTATTGCAAGTAGTCAGATTCAATTTGGAGAAAAGTATGATTATCTGGTTTAAAGACTTCATTGGGATCAAGAAGTTCTAATAGTACCATTGGTCGAAAATTAAGATTGTTATTTAGTTTTTAGTGTTTTATTACTTGTTATTGAACAAAAGTATAGTTATTTTCAATGAACTTTCTTGTTTATGTCGTGGTCATTCTCTTCTGATATAAGGCAACTCAAGAACTTTGAAGATCGGAATATTGCAAATTCTAGTGATTGAGAATTTGGGGATAGAACTATTGATTCGCCAACGTTAACAAACTATGTTTTGAGAGACAAATCATAACGAAAATCAAGTGTAGGTTGTTACTTTTGAAGATTTAAAAGATTGAAGACTTGAAGTTCTTTCGTGTTCCTGATCTTGACGTGGTTATCTTCTAAAATTGATTATCTGGGACAAACAAGTAGTTTATCTTTAGTAAACATAAAGTTTTTGGATCGATAAGGCTAATTCCTATGGTGTGCTAATCTAGTAGCTAGATTAGCAGTCCACGTAATCTAGGACAACCTTCTAAGTCCTATGGCTGTGCTAATCTAGCATGCTAGTCGCAGAATCAAACGACGCCCAACGCTGTTTGGTTCAACGCAACCAATCTCAACCATTAAATCAAAAAATAAATCTAGATACACTGAACCATTCAGCGAAAAGGTGATTTTTGTGGCGCTCAACCATTCAACGCAACTATCTTGCAGCTAGTTCAAGTGCGATCAAATAATAGGAGAGAACTAGAAGTCTTTAAAAGCAATACTTGAAAGCGAACTTTCCGTTAAGTGGTTCACGTGCGTAAAACAATTTGGTTATAGGTGCAGGGATAGTGAGGAAATTGAGTAAATATGGCTAGTTTATTCAGTCTCATTTACAAGAGGTTGCCGGTAGACACTCACGCATTGGCTAAATTATGAGAGTATTTCAAACTAGATTAGCTCTGGGTATTTGTTTTTTGTTTTTTTTTGCCAAGTAGGTTTCCTCGTTAACAAAATCTTGTGTGTTTATGTTTTTAATTACTTTACTTCCGTATTATAATTATTTTTAAAATTAATATAATTACACTTGTACGTTAATCAGATATCTTGGACTGATCCATCAATTTATTCCTTGGCTTAAACAAAAATCTAACATAGCCTTGTCAAGTAATCCACTGTATATATTTATAAGATCGATAAGATTATACAAGGTCTGTCTATAGGTTGAAAACAAAATAATTGGTGTTGTACTATGTACCCTCAGTTTTTCAGTGTTGATTCATTTAAATTTGTTACATATAAGAGAAAGGATTATGATAGGGTATTTTTCTTGGCTTTGGCTAAGAAAATTCCCTAGATTATATATTATAGCAAACCTTGGCAACTGGGTGCTAGATATGTGCAACACCCATTAGCCAAGGTTTGGTTTGCAAAAAACTTATTTTTCATGATAAACTGGACCATATAGATACTCAACTTCTGTATTATTGTAGATGAATACTCAGTCCAGTTATCAGTTTATTATTTATTCTATCATAATTTTTGTGGTACTATGATTGTGATATTGACACTTGTTTACTAAAATGGTATGCTACATTTAAGTTACATTATACCATTTTAGCATATAACACACATGATGAATGCTCAAACTTATGTGTAAAATTACATTCGGAACCAAGAAGAACATAAAGGAAACTCCTATGAAACTATGAAAATAAGGAAATTTGTTCAGCTAGGTGGATTGGCAAAACCAAGTTTGCTACTATGATAAAATTTATTTGGCGACCGAAAAAGACTCCGTGACAAAGGTAAGGACGCGCATGTTAACCTATGACGCCAACTTCAACCGATGGTGACTTACGAGCAACGCCGGCGGCTCAGTTTCTGCCCCCAACAACTAGTTTTTCAACATCAATGACTATATTTCACTCACTTTAAAAATACTCAACCCACACTAAAACTCACTCTTTTTTTAATATTTTCTTTACTAAGTTATTCTATTCTATTATAAATTTTTTTTTGTCATAGTACTTCTTTGAGTTTCTCAATTGAAGTGTTTCAAATTGCGTCTCAAATTCTTTCTGAAGCTAAACTTTAAGCTGAAGTTGATAAGATATGTGCTAGTTTCAAAGAAAATTGGAAATGGTAAACTGGAAAGAAGAGTGCAAGTGTTAGAAGTTAACCCAAGAAAATTTGTTGCCAAAATACAAAGAAGAGCTCAAGTTTTAAAAATTAACATCTGAAGTAACAAAAACCAAGATTTTTTTTTTTTTTTTTGTAGAAGTACATTGAATGAAAGTTACGTTAATTGATAACCAAAAGGCTAAAGATTGTCCAATTTTTTTATTTAAGCTTTTATAGTCTAAGTTTATATCTTGTAATAAACGAGACAATAATATTAATTAATTCAAAAATTTAAAGTCTCAAAAATTAAACTTTCTTTTTTAATTAATCGATACCTATTACATTATACTTGCATTTAATTAACTTGATTACATTTAATAACGGCAAAATAACGACTATATACTGAAAATTATCTACTATATGAAGTCTATATTATAATGACTATGTATCCAATAATGGCTATATAACAACTTCTACATTTTGTCTTATAAAACACATTTGTAACAGTTCTTTTTCTAAACACAACCTACGAAAACCATTCTCAACCAAAACCGTCAACCATGTATTCTAAAAGTAAAGAAAAATAAATATTGTACATGGAAGTAAAATAAATTTGTCCATTATGTTTCATGGATAACCGTAGTATGATGCAATGCCCTTGGGTGTATTATAAGTGTACACAATTAGGTTTTTCAGGCATCAGAATGGTCATTGAATCACAACCTGAAAAGATTAGGTATTTGCAATGCTAATAACCTAACTGTCTTGAAGAATCATAAATGCTATAAGGGCTAAAGAAGATGAAAAGGTAGCGACAATGTGCAAAAAATCGAAACTCAAAGCCAAATTGAAGAAGTTACACTGTGACCACTGTAGAGAAGATCTAAAAAACAAAAACAAAATCCGTAGAGAATTATTGGATGCTAAAACCCCGATTTCCATGATTAGCATATATACACTTATAAAGAGGAATACACATATGGAAAGCACTTCTGGAAATGTATTATGTGTTTTATGTTGGAGTAGAATGATTAAATATATGAACTAATTTTCCGTCATTTTATGTTATGTTGTGTTATGTTTAATCAATGAAAATGTATTTGTATTGCACAATCAGTATACTATCATCACTAACTTGAACCTTTCTTGTTTTAAAGAAATTACATTGGATTAAAACAAACTACATTGGATTATAATTACTTTATCATTAAATTAAAACTAAATTATAAAACTCGTTAATTAATATCCTCATTCAGCGACCAGCTGGTGGAGAACCTAAGAGGCTGAAGGGATTGAATCTACGAAGCTCTCTAAGGATGTTTTAAAACTTAGTAAACGAAAGGTCTATCGTTAGATGGCTTCCATCTAGCTAGAGTTATTTGTACCACTTCATCAGCAGTTTTACCGTTCAATCTATAAAGGTTATTGTGCATTGCTTGAGCTACAAATTGCATGACTTCATGACTAGTTTTTTGTGAAAAGTGGGGGTCTAACAACCACACCCAATATTTCATTCGACAATCTGAATGGACTAACTCTAATATAATTCCAAGAGAATCAACTAGACAGTCAGACTCAATCAAGAAAATATATCCAAGAGTTATGTCTCTGTTTCTCAATGTAATCAACAAATCAAAAAGATAGGAATCTGTGAGCCTGATTATTATGAGAAACAACTTGAACGGTACCAAATACCAATGTTCAAGTGTCAATCAATTTCAATCAACAACCAAAGGTTGGATTTACCAATTGATTGAACTTCGCGTAAACTGTGATATTTCAATTATATAAGCAAATATAATGTGGAAAAGAAATAACACGGACACCAGAAGTTTTGTTAACGAGGAAACCTCAAATACATAAAAACCCCGAGACCTAGTCCAGATTTGAACACCACACTGTATTAAGCCGCTACAGACACTAGCCTACTACAAGTTAACTTCATACTGGAATGTAGTTGAGCCCTAACCAAGTCTCACACTGATTAAGGTACAGTCGGGTTCCTTACACCTCTGAATTCCAACAGGACTCTACGCACTTAATTCCCTTAGTTGATCTCACCCAAAACTAAGAGTTGCTACGATCCAAAGTCGAAGACTTTATAAACAAATATGCCTTCCACAGAAAAGTATATTCTGATAGATAAATCTGTCTCCCACAAAAGTACCTATGAACTTTTTGTTCTGTCTTTTGATAAATCAAGGTGAACAGTAACCAATTGATAATCCGGTCTTATATTTCCGAAGAACATCTTAGAAATATCAATCACCTCACAATAACTTAACTATATGGTAGTATAAAAAGTTATTCTGGAATCACAAAGAATGAGACGAAGAGCTTTGTGATTACTTTTTATATCTTACCCATCAGAGATAAATCTCGATCCAATCTTAGAGAAGATAATACTCAATACAAAAGAATAAGTAAGATTAGAACACGCAACTACAGAGAAAATAGTTGGGGTCTGGCTTCATAATCCCAATGAAGTCTTTAAGTCGTTAACCTATAATGGTTTTAGGAAAAACCTAGGTTAAAGGAGAATCGACTCTAGTCGCAACTAGTATCACACATAAGGTGTGGGGATTAGGTTTTCCAGTTGCTAGAGTTCTCCTTTATATAGTTTTCAAATCAGGGTTTGATAGCTTTAAAACCAAAGCAACCAATATTAATTTACTGTAAGATGAAAACCTGATTTAAGATTCAAGCTAAGTTTGCTTAAAACCAAAGCAATATCTCTTCACCGTTAGATAATCTTAGCTTGCTACACACATATGAAATATACCTTCATTTAGATATGGGTAATCGTACCTAAACGTGTATACTGAGTTGGCTCAATGACAATTAACCGAAGTTAGCCATATAAACACTTTTGTATTAACCACATTCATCTAGCACTTCTAGATCACATGATAGTTAAATGAATCTAATTGAGTTACTCATAGAGCTGTTCAATTGTTTATATTCTCATAGAAATATACAAGACACAATTGAAACAAAATCGGATTTGATTCATGATTGTACAAAGTACTTATTCAAGAATCAATTCATGAACATTAAGCCACGGTTTGCAAAGATTGCATTCCTTAATATATAAGTGTATTTGTTCACGAGTATGAAATCATACTTAATCGATTTTAGAACTTAAACCAATTCAATTTGAAAACGGGTATGCAAACTTAAGTTCCGGACTTTGGTCTTGTCCGACTTTTCGCAAACAGGTACGCATACTGTCGTTCCGGGCCTAACTCAGGTAGAACCGTTCGCATACTGGTGTGCATACTTGGTTCCCGTACTTTAATCGTTAAACCCGTTCGCATACTGGTATGCAAACTTGGTTTCCGGACCTGAATCATACTACAACAGTTTGCATACTGGTATGCATACTGTGTTATATCTAGACAATGATTAATTGTTTTAAACTCCCATTTCAATCATTGAAACATCCTTGGAAGACGACAATAGCTGTCTGACACAAACTATTAACTTATAAGTAATTTTCAAGTGATCGAATGATCAATACGAAACATTTCGAGTCAATATCAAATGACTGTATCACACAAATCATGTAAGATATTTCAAGGCAATTTTCACATGATCATCTTTTGACTTATTATTTAGTTTCCAACAAATAAATTGTTTTCCAACTAAACTCGTCAAGAATAATGATGAATGTAGTTAAAGAAAAAAGCTTCCAACATATATTTCGAGAAAGATATAAGCGAGTTAAACTTAGCTCGAAATATCAAATGTGTATAATATAAAAGTCTATATGGCTATACGACTTAGTCTCAACAGGAGATAAAATAGAATAGACTTCTGAGTGATAGATAAGTATTAGTGTCCACATACCTTTTGCTGATGAAGTTCTTCCAAGCTCTCCTCAGTAGATATCCGTATTCAATCGATGAACGCCGTGAAGTCTAAAGCTCAACTACACATTTTATCCTAATATGAGACATAGCTATAAGTAGACTAGAAATCAAGGCTTATAGTTTTGATCACCTAAACTTGACAAACAAATTTGAGATATCAATGCTTGCGAGTTCGACCAAGCAATGCTCTAACAGTTTGAAAATGACTCGATAATCCTTGAGCTTCACGAATTTTCGGGTTTCCCTTTTCTTCTGCGAATACTCCAAAAATGTTTTGCAAAAAACCCAGAATCTACACGGCTTGATCATTACATAACTTTATCTTGTTTGAGAAACATAAACTCTACAAATAGCTAAATCCTCTTTTTGAGTATACTTAACACCACGAACTATGGGAGGAACTCTTCGTGATTAGTGAAATTATGGATATATAAGGTATGCATTTGGAGTTAAAAAGTTGAATTTATAGGGAAGAAATTAAAGATGTTGGATAACCAAAAGTATAGCTGTTGGGTGGCGGAACTTTGACCAGGCGGTTGGACCGAAGACACCAAGATCGTGCAGCACAAGTTATGCAGCCGGTGTTGGTAGACTTAGAAATCTATTATAAAATACCGCAAGCGCATGGTGTCTATAATATAGATAGAGGCAAATACGGGTCGACCCTACGGGGAGTTGGATTGTTGAACTAAACTTCTAAGTTTTACAAATACTAATTCAGACGAAACGGGCTGTCGATACGACAAGGATATGGATGATTATGCTAACGAAACTAGATTAAAAGCAATAGAAGATAAACTAGGGATTCAAATCCACACCCTAAATGCATAGAATTCCATAACTTTGATATGCTAGTTCTATTTTTAATCAAGGAGTTGTAGAGATTCTAGCCTCAAGCACTCTTGAAGATGTGATAAATCACTACAAATATGAATGAATTAATCTCAGCTAATATGCCAATCCCTAACATTACTTGTCTTTCTAAGGCACAAGTAATCACAAATTGAACTAAAATCAGTTTACACAGGCTTGAATATTGACAAAGAATTAATATAACTACCCATGATGCTTGGCATACAAGGCGAAAACAATTTTTCAAGATTCAGAAATTAAGACATGTTTATCAATAAAAGTTCCATGAAGAAGAACAAGCAAAATCAAACAAGAGAAATTCTAATTATTGAAATGGGTCGCAGAGATTTTAGAACATAACAAACATTCAAATGAACCCTAGATTAATACTACAGCTTGTACCGGTTACTCCGGTCTTCTAATCTTCTCAAAATACTACCACAACCCCATTTATACATGATTTTCCCCTCATTATCAATCCCTATTTGTAATAAATTAAGTACAATCAGAATATTAAGGATTTGATGTATCTCAACTCACCACTGAAGCAGACTTCAAAATACAAATTCATCTCACAACGTCTTCTGAATTTGTCTCCATGCCTCTTCATATCATGCTTCTAACGGTAACTTGATGTGAAATGGTACTGAGTGAAGAGAAAGTTAGTAAAATAGGGATGAGGTTGATAGAGATAGGGTTTTCAGTTGACAGAGAAAGGTATTGTCGGAAGTGTAAGAGAGAATGAAAATTGTTTCTGATTTCTGAACTTGAGAGTAAAATGAAAAAAGGGTTTGGGGTCCTCTTGGGTGTTATACACGAACATCTGGCTTAGGTGTATAAGAGTCTTGGTTTTCTTTACCCTTTCTGTATATGAAAAGCAACATGACTTTGAACTTTGACCCATCATCACAGCTTGACTACTTTTTTTGCATTTGTTACGCCACTGGGTCCTCAATAGTCACACCCTCAATCACCCCACTGCTCTTTTATTCACCATTTACTCAACCACCCACGACATAGTACAAATTCCCACAAAAGTACTCGTTAATGGACATATGCACAAAATACAAGATTTATCATTGAAACACTAGAGATGTAAAATGACTTAGCAATATGCAATATTAGGCACCGATTAAGTGTCTCTTGTTCAGTCGCACGGCGCGGAAGACACGCACATTTTTTATTCCCCCGCAGGGCGCGGACTACGCAGCCAGTGTCTCTTGTTCAGTCGCACGGCGCGGAAACCTGCACGGTGCGGACAAACACGCACATCTCTTTGTAGGCCGCAATGGTTTGCCCATCCCAGCCAGAGTTTTTTTCTATTCCGGAGTTTGGTCTTGCTATCCGTAACCTTGTTCTATAAAACCGGGTTAAGATCGGATTCAAACATTAATATCAGGTCGGGTTGTGATGCCCTTATTTCCCTAGGCAAAAAAAAACGAAGAACCAAACCCTATATTTTCCGGTCTTCCCCCATTGAAACCGACTCCATTTTCTCTCGTCTATCTCTTTCACATCCGTTTGATCATTCGGCCCGTCAGTCTGAACTTCAGCCAATTTTCGCTCCTGCAGGTAATTCAATTTCCTTCTGATATAATTTTTTATTCTCTACCGCAGAATTGGATCTACTGAGCCCATGAATTATAGTCTGGAACTCAAAATTTCTAGGGTTTGGGTATGCAATTCTTTTCGTTTTCACTGGTTGGAAGTTTTAGGGTTTATGCTAGATTCTCGATACTTCTATCCGTTAATACCAAGACTGTCATGAAAAGCTTTAAAAAAAATTAATTGTTAGGTTCGGGTTATAATATGTTTCTCCACCCGATTATTCTGTTACCGTTTCTACATATCAAGTACGGGTATGGATTGATCCAGTAAATTTAAAACCATAACTAGTAATCATCTGGTTCGGGCTCCTAATAATAATTCAAATAATATGTTCTTGATTTCTCTAATAAGCACATAGAGTAAGGAAGATAGTTATCCTTGAAATTTCTCGAAGTGTGATTTTTTGTTGCTGACATGTTGTTCTACTGGAGCTTTAGTAATTTTTTATTGTTAATTTCATGAAATGAGCAGACTTCGGTGCGCCATGGAATTGGATTCTTCGGAGCTGGTTCCATTTAAGAAACCTAAGAGATTGACATCTCTCGTCTGGAATGATTTCGAAAGGGTTAAAAGACCTGAGGGTATGTTTGCTATATGTAAGCACTGCAAAAAGAAACTCAGTGGCTCGAGTACAAGTGGGACATCACATTTGAGAAATCATTTGAAGAGATGTTTGAAAAGAACTAACCATGACATTCAACAGATGATCGTAGTAAAAGAAAAGAAAAAAGGTGGTAATGCCAACCTTGGAGATGCGGGATTTAACCAAGATTCTTCCGCGTTAGTGAAGTTTGAGGAAGAGAGGAGTCAATATGGGTCAAAGTTTGATCAAGAGCGAAGCAGATATGATCTTGCACGCATGATTATTTTGCATGAGTACCCATTAGCAATGGTTGAACACATTGGGTTTAAGAGGTTTGTTGAAAATCTTCAGCCATCATTTCAGAGTATGTCATGCGACAGGGTAAAAGACGACTGTATGCAAATATATTCGCAAGAGAAACAGAAACTGTTAGAGACATTGGATAAAGTTCCAGGCCGAATCAGTCTTAGAGTTGATTCTTGGAATTCTCTTCAAGATCATGCATACTTTTGTTTGACGGCTCACTATATCGACGAGAACTGGACATTACAGAAAAAGGTTCTGAATTTTGTCAATGTCGATCCTTATACAGAATATGGATTAACAGATTCTATTATGACATGTTTAAGAGACTGGGACATAGACCGCAAGTTATTCTCCGTGACGCGGGACACTAACTGCACCAGTGATACTGTAGTCTCCACAATTGGAGACAGGCTGTGGCGAAGTGGGTTGCTGAAAAGGAGTGATCAGCTTTTTCATGTGCAATGTGTGAAACATGTAATCAATCTGATTGTTCAAGATTTGTTGGAATCGATCTATGATGTAACCCACAAGATTAGAGAAAGTGTTAGGTATGTCAGAAGTTCAGAATCGCTGCAACGGAAATTTAATGAGTTGGCTCAACAATTACAAGTTCCTGATCAAAAGAGTTTATGTCTTGATTGTCCCGTAAATTGGAATTCGACTTATTTGATGCTCGAGGCAGCAGTGGAATGTCGTGATGTGTTTTCTCATTTTGTAGAATATGAATTTGGTTCAATCTCTGAATCAGAGTGGGACAGGGTAACTGTCGTCACTAGCTGTTTGAAGCTGCTTGTTGAAGAAACCAATGTTATCTCAGGTGTTAAGTTTTCAACTGCTAACAGGTATTTCCCTGAGATGGTTCTTATTCACTTGAAACTGACTGAATTGTGCAAGAGTTCGGATTTCGCACTGAGCATGAAGAACAAGTTTGATGGTTATTGGAGCATTTGTGTCCAGGCTTTAGCAATTGCAGTTATTTTGGACCCGCGATTCAAGATGAAGATAGTGGAATATTACTATCCGCAAATTTATGATGCCGAGTCTGATGAGCACATCAGGGATGTTTCCAACAGTATTAAGGGTCTTTACGATGATTACATGAATGTGATCTGCCCAGCATTATCCCCACTCAATCAGGGTTTCGGTCATGATGTTCAAGGTAGTGATCTGACTAATGGTACCCCGTCTACCGTTCATAACGGCACAAGAGATAGACTGAGTGGTTTTGACAAGTTCCTCGATGAGACTACCAGCAGCCAGCACTTGAAGTCGGAGTTGGACAAATATCTGGAAGAACCTGTTTTTCCTAGAAATGTCGACTTCGACATTTTGAATTGGTGGAAGGTCAATTCACCAAAATACCCTGTTCTATCTATGATGGCTCGCGATGTTTTGGGGATTCCTATGTCGACAGAAGTTGCATTAGATTCTGCATTTAACACTGGTGGCAGAGTTCTTGATTCGTACAGGAGTTCTCTAAGTCCAGATATTCTACAGGCTTTGGTTTGCACACATGACTGGTTTCGCACAGAGTTAGAAGGTTAGATGTACTTGCTTATGTAAATTCTTATCATTCTTGCATCTGGTTAAATTTATGGTACTCTGAGTTATGATCTTGTAGCTGTTGCTTTCAACCAGAGATCGGATGGAAAACATAACACCATTCTCTGACTAGCTTTCACTCTTTAATTTGCTACCTCTATCATGTGTTCCACACTAATAGTATATAACAGAATTTGCTACCTTTGGAATCATTGGGCTCTTGAAAGATAATGTTGGATTTACCGTCTCAGGAAGTAACGTTCCTGGTTTCAACAGATAAACATTCATGACTTGGAGATGGACTTCTCTATATTAACTGATATTTTGTTATGAAACCAGGCAACAGTCGGCCAAGTTTGCTTAGTATATTCTTAATTTCATATTTTAATATCTGAATTGTATATCAAACTGCGTCAGTTTCACTTTACCTATTGTTATTTTTGACTGAAGAATTTGGTTTAATTTTCTTTTATAGGTTGGAGTTGAAAGGTATGGTGGAATTGATAGATGCGGGCAGCATTTATTATACGTTGGGATTAGTTCTGGAAAGTCACATCTCCGACTGAACAATTTTATGCACAGTTCCTAGTTATCGGATTTTAAATTTGGGTTTCAATTTCCTGCAATTATCGAGTACTGTGATGTAATTTGTTTGGTAATGCCATTGTTCTTAACTATTGGTGATATCCTTGGTTTACTATCGGCCCATCAATTTCCATAAACGTCAGAAGAAACGACCTTTGTAACTATATTACCTAGGGGTGGGACTTGGGTTGGTTGGGCGGGTTCAAAGGCTTGGCCAAGGCAGACCCGATCTAGGAATTCTTTGCCCAGATTGCCCATCGAACCCGTGGAACCCATTGAGGTGTTGCCCAAGTCCGCCCAATTTATGTTCCTCGGGTTCCCCGGGTTCCTCGGGTTGGTCCAAGTTCCACTAGATATACAAGTTTGTTAATGTGATAATAATAAATTTAGTAATAATAAAATTTAATTGCTCCAGTTATTTTAAATTTCTAAATAACTGAAGATTATTTACAATAATATAAACTCTTTTCTTATTGAATGATTAATTAGATAGATATAATTTATATTTTCATTAATAGATTTGAAGATAATATCTAAAATTTCTCTAAATAGATGATAATACCAAAGGCAGTTTCAAGGAAGCGTGCTAAATATCTGGACAAGTGCACTTCACTCGGTTATGGTCTTGGGGTCTTGACTTTCTCTACTTTGGGTGAGCTCGGCGAAGATACTTTAGGTTTTTTTAAGCGTCTGAAGAATTGTCTTGTTAATAATGACGCTAGTAGTGGTTATGGTAGTTTTGTTTTTCATAGAATAGGCGTTGATGTTCAGAGGGGGGTTGGTGCCCAGCTTGTCGCTAGGTTGCCAACCAATAGCTCTTAGTGTTTTAATATAATATGATAATAATAATAAGTCTATTGTAAACAGAGAAAATAGAGAAGGAGAGACACAAAGTAGAGACGAAGAAGGGGAGAAAATCTTATTAGATGTGTATATTAGACTAACATTAGAGCCTCTATTTATAGAGCTAGACACAAGGGCATCCCAGTAATAAACGGGATTTTCCCTAGATATTCTTAACATAATTACACGTTTATAACAAAGTCATGTGTATTGGCTAACATTTAAAAAAATATAATTTATATTTTCATTAATAGATTTGAAGATAATATTTAAAATTTCTCAAAATAGATGATAATACCAATTATAAAAAATATCTTATATATAGTTCTTCGGGTTGGGCGGGTTGTTTGGGTTAAAAATATTTGTGCCCATGCTTGCCCAAATTTAACTCGGGTTCATAAAATTTATGCCCAAGCTTGACCAAAGTTTTGAAATACGTTGCCCATGTCCGCCCAATGTTCGGGTTGGGCATGGGTTGGATGGGTTGACCCAACCCAAGTCCCACCCCTAATATTACCCTGATATTGATCCATATCATTTCTGGTTGTAACTTTTGAGTAATGACAGTAAAACTACAAATTGGTTGGCTTGGTGCTTTTATGCTTCCTCGAGGAATGCTTACTTGATCCAAAAATGCTTTCGCCTGTTTTGTGAAGCCCGCTCAGTTTGCCAATGTGATATTCTATTTCTAACTGAAAGTTTGTCAAATGAATTATAACTAATCTGATTTGAAATAGGTCAGAGACCTGTGACCAGTGAACATCGGGCTTCCTGCAGTGAACATCTTGGGGCTTGCTTTTTTGAAGCCTTAACAAAAAAAGGCCCAAAACAACAGCTCATTGCAAAACCTCACCCGTACAATTTAAAAACACCTCTCCTTCTTCGTTTTTTTTTTTTATCCCCAGTCAGTTCAGTCGTTGAAGCGAAGTAGTAATTACGCGGTAGAGTAGAGATGAAGTGTCCAAATTAGGATTCAACGTCAATACACAAAGTATCGAAGATTTTAAGGTAAAATTTCTTGGTTTTAGTGATTTCAGCTGTTGAATTTGTTGCTTTCTCTTAGTCTTTTGATACCTTCCTCCCTATAAAAACTTAAACCCTAGTATATTGTAAAACCTGAACATGAAATTTTGAATTTTATTTATCGACTTGTCTATGAATTTTCCGTCACTACGTTTCTCTTCTTATAATTATCTCTTCATAATAAATGAATAACCTTAAAATCATTATATATTAGGCTTATTAGCAGACTTGTTAGGGTTTCAGTAAATGTATGTTAATCGTTTTATCTAATTTTCTTGATGAAATTGTTTGTTTTTTCTGGTGTAAGTATTGAAATGTTGGCTACACTAAGAAATTATATGACTAATTATTTTTTTCTTCATCAAAATCCGAGGAAGTGCTGAAAAGGATTTACACTAGTGATTTTCCTGTTTTAAGTTTGTTTCTGAGTAGGCTTCTGGTGCTACTGATTCACACTACTTAATTTTGTGCACCGTTTCTGCAGAAATTTTGTTTCTACAAAATGCTCCAGAAGACAAAGCTCTGACATATCCTATTAGAGAGATTGCTCTTTGTAATGGCTGCTTCTGAAAAGACAGTCGTGAGGAACAGAGTGAAGGTTCGCCTTCCTCAAGTCGGATCAAGAACAGAACTTATTGAAGCCGAAAGTAAGCAAGGATTTCATGAGATGTATTCTGCCACTTCGGAAGGAGGTAATCTGCAGAATTTTGGGAACAGCTGTTCAAGTAAAGGTACTAAATCATTTGATCTTTCATATAGGTTTGACCAACCGACACTATTAAAGTGTAAAACTTATCCCGTTATTGCTGGTACAGAAAGGAAAAAATGTGCGAGCAAAGTCGTTGAAAATGAATCTAATCAATTGGAAAAGTTCATTGCCGAAATGCCCAATGTTGAATTTATTTCGCCAGATGCTCACAAAAGTCGTAGGTTGTTAGAGTTAGATGGCAGAAAAATGAAGAGACAAAGAACAAATACTATCGATGTAGAATTGCTAAATTGTTCAAGTGACCGTTCCTTTACATATTGTGAAGAAAAAACTTACATGGAGATGAGTAAACGGGAAAAGAGTGAAAAGAGTGCTGCCCTAGTGGCGCGTGTTGGTGAACCTGGACCTGGAAAGTGTATGTATGGTCAAATAGGAAAGAGGCAGATACTTGACTATGAGAAGAGGCTAGACTGTACCAAGATACTAAGGAAACTGATGACTCGTCCAGACTCTTGGATATTTAATAGGCCAGTTGACCCAATCGAGCTGAATATTCCAGATTATTTCTCTATTATTACTGAACCCATGGACTTGGGCACAGTTAAAAAGAAATTACAGGCGAAAAGGTATTTGGATGGCAGTGTGTTCGCCTCTGATGTGCGATTAACCTTTTCGAATGCCATGAGATATAATCCACCAAGTAATTATGTTCATGGATTGGCTCGGGAGCTAAATAACGATTTTGAATCACTGTGGAGAGCTGTTCAAGCAAAATGGAGTTCGGAAAGCTCAATGGTTGCTCAGAAGCCAACTCTTAATAAAAGACCGGAAGAAGCTCAGACTCTGAGAAAAGGGGGTCCAAAAGAAGATGCTCCATCTTGTTTGAATCAATTGCCGGAAATTTCATTGTCACCTTCCCTTAGAACTAAGATGAGAAAAGATATCATGGAAATATCGAAGGGAAAAGTTTCAGGAGATTTACTTAATTGTTTGCGAAGATCTGGTTTGATCAATCAAATGGAAGAAAAAATCCAAATTGACATTGATGCATTCGATGATGAGAAGCTGTCAAAATGGCATAAGATCATAAGGCCATATCTTAATTCAGAACCAGCAACTGTAAGTAACTTTTCAATTTCAATCATTTCGCACTCAAGTGTTTCTATTTTCTCCGGGCTTTTTTGCCAGTTGATTTATCCAAGAGATTCTGAGTTATGTAAACTTTTTGTTACATTTCTAGTATGTTCTGGTAAAAAAATCTGGTGGAAATGGCTCCATACAGAAAAAGCTTCATAACGGTATGATCTTGTAGAACACTTTTTATTAATGCTGCCCATAAGTTTTGTTATTAGTCCTAATTTGTTTACATGTTTAGGAGCGCGTGTCAATATAACTCCTAATACAAAAGTAGCTGCTCGTGTTGATGGTGGCAGCAAGGACAGCAAAGGCATTGGTCAAAAGGAACTTTCCCAATCTTCAAGTAAGTCTTAACCTGATCTGTTTCATAGATCTCCCTATTGGTCAGTTATGTAAGAAACATATCTACACAAAACTTCAGTGGTTTAACTGCGTGTTTTCTTGTTCCACTTGTGTAGATTCTGACAGAGTCCAATGTGCGAATACTTCTGTACATCCTGGTGGTCCACATAACTTGGTATGTGTTACCTAATCTGTTAACTTAATGTTTCATCTTGGGTTTTCTATTATGAAGAACCCAATTTCTTCAGATATATAACTTTCAGAAAAAAAATGAAAAATTCTAGGATTCTCTAGCTAATGGCACTGGTGGACGGGAAATTAGCACGCTGGATCCTAGTGCTGATGGTGAGAAAGAGTTCTCTTATTTTAGTTATCTGTGGAAGCTGTATTGCCTGATTTTTCATATTCTTCCTGATATTTGGCTGTTCTGAATTGCATTGAGACTTGACTTGTGAGAGTTGCGAGTGTTGTAGATGACAGAAAAGTCAAATATAGTGCTTCTCCTGTCATGCCTGTTGCTTCCAGAGAAGGTTAGTAAATTAATCGTCTAGAATTATGCCTTCACGAACTCTGTTTGGTACTCAATAGAGCATTTCCTGATATTTTATCTCTTTTTATCTTTCTTGCGGTTTAGTGGAGGGTGTTGATGATGATGGTCAAATGACCCCTGAGAAGGCTCTTCGTGCTGCGATGCTAAAAGGACGTTTTGCTGATACCATCGTGAGAGCAAAACATAATACCTTATTGTGCAATGTGAGTTTTACCTGTTATTGACTGTGGCCGTAATTAGTAGTATGATTTAGAAAAGGTCACATGGTTTGGCAGACAATCACAGGGTTAATTGATTTATACTGTGCCATTTAGGGAGAGAAAGGTGATTCTGTGAAGATGCAAAAGGAGAAAGAAATATTGGAAAAGAAGCAAGAACAAGGTACTTAGAAAACTTTCAATACATTCTTGTATGTGTTGTCTTGCATATGATAGCTTAGTCAATGTATTAAAGCAGGTTAATAGTGTCTTTTTTAGTCGAGTCTAAGCTGATGACTCCATACCAAATTAAATGAGCATTTCTGGGTGGCTGGGAGTGTGGTGCTTTCAAGGTTTTTTTAGTGGAGAGTCCTAGGCATTTAGCCTGGTCTCATCTTTGTTTTGATATTTCATTGTGATTGTACAGTTTAGAACGTTAGCAGTTAACTGACAGGACATCAATATAAAAAGCAAAGGAAATGAGAAGTGAAAACATATTAGGTAATAAAATGAGAAAAGGATAAAGATGGGAGGCTTTTCGATGGGATGAAAAAGTTTACATGATCTTTATCATGGAATCACCAGATGAGAGACTAAGACGAAACATCTTTGCAATCTTACACAGTTATGTCTAGACCTAAAACATTAAAAAAAGTTAAGAACCTCATAGAGTCATAGTATTAAAGAATCTAGAATGGGACATGGACGCAGACCCTCCAAAGCCATAATGTGTACTGATCAAAGTCCACTCCCGGATTTGTACTTAGTATTAAAGTTCAACTGTGTAAGCGATATATCTGGTGTTCATGAGATTGTTAGTGATTGGTGCCTGCAATCACAAGTTGCTCTCTTTCCTGATGTATTACTTCTTAGCTTATTTAGTTATATTTGTGATGATTAGCCAAGATTAGAGTTGCTTCTGAAGTTGCATTACGAAGGAGTCGGGAATTGGAATTGAAGATGCAGAGACAGAGAGAAAGAGAAGCAGCTCGAATTGCTTTGGAAAAGGTTTTATTATTTTATTCATTTTTTCATCAATGTTTTATCGGTGTTAGTTTTATAATTGTTGCTGGGTTCTGTTCTAGATGGGGAAGACCGTTCAAATTTATGAGAACCTAGAAATTCTAAAAGACATCGAGAAGTTGGCATGTCATCAAGCATATGGAAGTTCAATTGTTAGTCCATTGAAAAAACTGGGTCTGTTCTTGAAAGCTGATTATGCTGAAGAAGAAAAAGAAGAAGAAGAGGAGGATGTGGTGGTAAACTTCTATGCAGACTTAGAGGAGGGGGAAATTCTGTCATAATTGGTTCATTTGTTCTCTTATCTTTTTCATATATTAATATGAAGGATGAAAGCATGCATTTGGTATGACTCTTCTAATTGTTGGTTGAAAGAGGATGTAACGGCTTTATTCTTGTACAGTCAATCATATATATATAATAATTATTAAATGGTTCAGTTTTGAGAGCTTTTTTAATTCTTGATTCTTATTTGTTTGGATCGCACTGAAATGTTATTGCATTCTTATTTGATAATCAGACATATTTGGTTCTCTTTTTGATTCTTATCTTGAGGGCATTCTTGTGGATTTGCATTCTTACAAAGTTCTGTTTCTTCGCAAGATCTCCAGTTTATAGGCACACAGGAGATTAATCCTATTTCAATCAATAGAATTCACAAAAGAGGGTTTATATTTTCTTATGAACAGGGAGTGACAAATTCTCGATTGCAAAATTGAGAAATTCTCAATACAAGAAAATAATTGATTCATTAAATAGGATTGTGCTTTTCTGAACTGATCCGATAAAATACAAGCAGTACTGAACTTAACTAGGCTACTTTCTCTATCTCTACAGGTCTACTACATCCATAATTTCATCACTCTGTCCTTTCCTCCTGAGGCTACCTTCTCACCATCTGGACTCCAATCCACAGCAAAAACCTTCTCAAGAAAAGTTGACCAAAATTAATGGTGCCACAAGTTCAATAGTAAAAAGCAGTGTGATACTAAAATTAAAGAAGAAAAATTACCTCATCCTCATGACCTGGAAGATCCTGCTTTAACTTTTGCTTCTGGATATCCCATACCTAAAAGGATAAATTGCAGAACAGAGAAAAGGTTAGTATTATTAGCAACAGAGAACATATAATACGTACAACACAATGTTGCTTCTGGTAAATACTTGTTTAGGTGCTAGATTATAAAGAGATTTCATGGTAAATAATAGAGGGAGTCAAACTTTATCTAGTGCCAGCTTGTCACAAATATACTATTGATGAAAACGTGAAAACCTATTACCTTCAGCGTAGAGTCCTTGCTACCACTTAAAAGAAGCCTACTATCAGCAGACCAGCTGTAAAAAAAACCACAGACACGGGCTGAGGAGTGAGGACTAGCTTACTTGAAGAATATTTAAAAAAAAAAGGAATACTATAAGAGAATTTGAACCTTATCTGGTATACGGGTCCAACATGACCACGGAAAACTGCAACAAACTTCCCAGTGGTACCATTCCACAACTTGACTGACTTGTCAAATGAAGCACTTGCTATCCATTGCCCATCCGGGGAGAAGTAAACATGGTTCACAAGCTGTATGGCAGGTTTGAAGTCTCATGTGTTAAGCAACTACAAGAAAATATAGATTCTTTTGCACATATATTCACAAGTTTCACTACAGTAAGCACAATATTGAGCTAATTTATTACTGATTTCTACTAAGATGTCAAACTAAAGTAAACCAAGTCTTAAAGTCCTTAACTGAGAGCATGCGCTCACAGCCTAAGACACATTTCGGTTAAAGTTCTGAAAAGCTGCTAACTTTGTCTGTTGTTCCCAAGGCCAACCATTCAAATTTCGGGAGGATAAGCAATAGCTTTTACCAAATAATAAATTCCGATATCCTTTCTATAAAAAGAAGTTTGCTATTGTTGGGATAGATTATGGAGACTGCAGTGCAACAACCGGAAAGTAATTTAATCAAAGCAAATGAAAGCTGACAAAGGAAAAAACAAGCAGAAGTAGGCTTACCTGCTGGTGACCAGTCAGGCGGGCTTTGCTGTGCTTACTGACAGCAGGTTCCCAAAGGAACATGGTGAAATCATCAGACCCAGATACCAGTCTTTCAGGAGCATTTCCTCTCATTTTGTTATACCTCTCAAGAGCCACCTAACAGACAATTAAAGCAAGGTCAGTGGACAATATAAAACTACCAGCACAATAGGGAAAAATGTAAGGACCCATTACCGACACAAAGTTTGTGAGTTCACAAAAGATGAGCGAAGTGTCTCGCTATAATGTCTATATGTAGTTATGGTTATAAAGGGGATGCATTGAACATTGCATTAACAAGATAGCTACAAAGTTTTCTAACAAGAAAAAACATTTCACTGGTCAAGAAGACACACCAAAAGCAGTCCTTTTCTTTTGATTATTTGGAATGAGCTGATTCTTACACTTGTAGCTGCCATTTGACAGCTGACTAGCAACACCACACTGAGAAAGAAAAAGCTAAGTATATTTCCCTTCCTCAATTGACTTCAAACATTAAAAACCCAATAGATTCGAACTCACAACACGCAAACAGAGGTGGTTGTTAAAAGAAACTAAAGGAAGAAAGTAGCAAAGGACTACCACCTCTTTCATTTCCTCAGGTGATGAATATTGTTTTCCAGTATGATCAAATGCTCCTGTACGAAGCACATATTCAGTGCTCAATGCCAGAGAGTTCACCCAGTGTCCGTGCCCCTAAGATCAAAATCAATCAACAGAAATCAACAAAGTATCTCTAAAGAAAAGAAAAAGAAAAAAACACTAGGACAATGGAGGATACAGTAATGCTTTATGACTAATAGTTGGGCCTTTCTAATCCTTACTGAC
Source organism: Papaver bracteatum (assembly GCA_023529315.1). Classification (NCBI taxonomy): domain Eukaryota; kingdom Viridiplantae; phylum Streptophyta; class Magnoliopsida; order Ranunculales; family Papaveraceae; genus Papaver; species Papaver bracteatum. Next base: position 284,039 of record JAJJWX010005377.1, on the reverse strand, counting down.
GTGGTTGTCTACGCGGATGTCAAAGGAAACATATTTAGTTACTCCGGGCTCTGTGACTGTTTACAGAAAGAACAACATTAACTTAGTAAATCTCGTGGGATAAGGAAAGTAATGGTATTCCTGATCTTGAAACTCAAAATTTATACCTAGCCTCATAAAAAATCTCTAGTTACTTTCTTTTGATGTGTTCGATTGAGTAAAGTACTTGGGCTCGTTTAGATTTGTCATTTTTTTTTCATTTTGATAAGTTGGTGTTTTGGTTACGGGATCTTGAAGGTGTTAAAGGGAAAGAAGAAGGAACCACAAGGAAGATGGAAAAGAAGATGAGAACGCTTTTCAAATAATTTTTTCCCGAATAATAAGTTTGATGAATGATTCAGATCTTTTCCTAATTGAGTTGATTACTTGGTTTGTTCTAATTTGATAGTAAAATGATGGGTTTTGGAACATTTTGGTGGTTCGATATTGAAAGTTACAGAAAGTAATTAAGGTGAATTATTTAGAAAAATTAATCAGAAGCAACTAAATATATATTTACCTTCAGTTCGCGAACCAACTTGCCTTGTGTAGTTTCCCATACTTTAATCGTACAATCTTGAGAGCTGCAATAATTTACTTGAATAGGTAAATAAACTCATCTATATTTGATAGTCATATTGTCAGGCAATAGCAGATATGTTTATTAAGGAGCTCTTTTGTGTTAATATTTCGAGCAAAAAAGAAAAGAGAAGTTGTTCAACATGTTGTGCCTGTGTCAGCACTTGGAATAACTTAAACAATGATCCATATCCGGTTAACAAAAAGAGAGCTCCTTGACAGTCATTTTGAAAAGATATGATGCAAAGTACAACCAGTTAGTTTCAAAATAGGAAAATGCATACATATATGTTGCAACTGGTAACATGATCATGATAATTGTGACGAGTCAAGAAAAAATAATATAGTTAAAAACAAATCAGCTTAAGAAAAACAAATAAGTGTACCCTGAATATATCATTCCATCTCCACCCCATTTAACACAAGTTACTGCAAGTGTGTGTCCAGTAAGAGCAATAACACATCTTCTTAATGAAATGTCCCAAATACGTACATCCCCATCTTTACTTGAAGTTGCAAAGCGGCGACATGGAGAACTCAGGTGTACAGGCTCCCATGAAATGGCAGTAATCCATTTTTTGTGGCCCTGATATAAAAGTAAGAGTGTGAGACCTTCATCAAGAAATAAGGAAAAGAAACCATTCCTTGCAAAGAAAAGGTGACTGCATAGATGACCTACTTTTAAATGAACTAAACACTGAATTAAATAAGATGAATATGAGATTTTACAATGAACGGATTTCCTGATTGCTTCCCAGTCTGCGGATCCCAGCTCAGAATTTCTCCAGACTTGCTACCACTTACAAGATGCTTACCATCAGGTGACCATGCAATGCAGAGAACCCAGTTTTTGTGTCCTGAATAAGATACAAGATAATGAAGTAATGATCAGTTATTGGAAACCACATTTTACAGGAGGAAGGCTGATCCCAAGATATCTATAGTAGGAAGGCTGATCCCACATTTTCCCATGATATCTATAGTAGGAAGGCCATGTCACTCCCTTAGCAAACTAAAACCCAGATAAGAATAAAAATCTAGTACTCTAGTCTTGCGGCATGTGTAAATATAATTTAAGTATATCTTCGGTTGGGACTGAACTTTCTATCCCTCGAGCAGACTGGAATATAAATACACATAATCTTACAACTACTTAAGCATAACCAAGATGTAGTACAATGCTTAAATTCTCATACTAGACGAAGTAAGAAATACATACATATATGACAGTCTTCTACCTTAAGGCTCCTTACAAGTGCTTCAAAAGATCTAAAGCTGTATAAACATTGGTAGCACCAGTCTCCTATTTTATAAGGTGAGGTTTACCTAGAGACCAATTCAATGTTTAACATAATAAAGTTAATGCTTGACATATAACTGTGCCCACTAATTAAATATGCTTCTAAGGAGATTGCCGCGTCTAAAGTAAGCCATGCCCATTCATTCATACCAGAACAACTAGTTGGGCTACCATCACTATGAGAGTCAACTGATTACTAAACAACAATCCTTAATAAGAGCTCACCTCTACAAGTGTGCATTGGGGTCTGAGTAGTAAGATCCCATAACCGCACAGTAGTATCACCAGAGCCACTAGCTAGTTGTCTGCCATCAGGGCTGAAAGCAACTGTAAGAACAGCTTCCGTATGACCTGCAGCAGGGGGAAGGGTATAAAACAAATATTATCAATAACAACTCCAGTACTCAATTTGAGCATCTGAGATTAAGGGGAAAAAAAAATCTAGAAATCTAATATATAGCAGAAATTACAATAAATAGACGATCCCATACCGGCAATAGTGGCAGAGCAGCGATTGACTGGACGAATACGAAAGATTGCTTGAGGTTGGTAAACAATCTTCAACACCTTCTCCACAGAAACTACAATTATTCAGCTTAAAAAGTCAATAAACCAAACAATTCAGAATCAACTAATCAAAACAGAAAATGGAATTGCTGTTTGTGAGTTTAACCTTTGTTCTTTTCTAGATACGCTCCGAGTTGCAGTACAAGCTCTTGATCTGATATGTAAAATGAATAAGGCAATTTATCCTCCTGAAAAATCAAACAAACACTTCAAAATTGAAGTTTCAGGAAACTCAATCAAAGAAACCAAAAATCCCAAATTTTTTTACATTGTTTAGAAGTTTATTGACGAGCTGTTGAAGTTGAGGAGGTCCAGCGTTATGTGGAAGAAACATAGAAGGTCCTAAAGGAGTTCCTTCTGGGTCTGTTAACAGACACATGATATTGCTATTGCTGTCCATATCTTTCTGCTCTTGAGCTTCCATTAATTCAATCCAAAATTCTGGTAGAATTTTTTTAGCACAAAGTTTCAGAGAGGTTTAGGGTTTTGGGAAAAGCTAACCTTTTGTATAAGGTTTATCAAAACAAAAATTGGGATAGTAAGTGAATATTGTTGTCATGGGAGGGATAAAATCGTCACATACGTAGCCAAATGCGATGGTTGAAACCTGGAGAAAGTACTCTCCTCTTCAACACCAGCCGCTCCTTTTGGTCAAGTTTGGTTTTGTTTTGCCCGTACGCGTAGATTTGTGACGGCCACGGAAGACTCGTGAAAAACAATAAATCGTGAGCACTCTGAGCCTGAGGTTTGGGGGTGTAAGTGAATTATTTGGGGCCTATCATTACGTGACAAAATAAGACATAATCTCTACTATTATAATGCCAAGAGGCCAAATAAGGGCTTTTGACTGAAATCTCCATACACAAAAAATCAAAATCAAAATAATGTGAGGGTTATTTTGTCAAACTGTACCTCTACAATAGCTAGCATAGGAGTCTAAGGCCTAGGGCACTACTACTCTGATTCAAAATTCAAATTGAAATTCAAACACCTTTCCATCTCAAATCTCAATGCATTCTCTCTCGAAGTCTCAACCCCAGTAAAATCAGGAAGAGGGTTTACAAGAAGAAAAAAACACTAAATCTCTAAACTTATTTCGATTTATTTATCAGTTTCAAGATTAGAGCTCAGATTTGAGATCACCCTATCGTTTTATCAAACTATGGTATCAATGCCTCTCGTGGTCTTAGTTTTTCCCTATAAAAGTCCAATTTATCACTTCATGATGCAAGAATGAGTTATATGTATCTGGAGGAGAGGAAAAGTTGATGGTGGAGAAGCAGATATTGCAGAATAAAGATTTCAATATTGGATTAGATTTTAAATGTATGCGACCTATTACAGTTTTATTGTTCTTTATGTAAGCTTAAAAAACTCTCAACTATAATCTGTCATTGTCAAAATGAAACCAAGTTTGGTTTATAATGCAATTCCGACTGATTTTTGAATTAAGCTTGGCATCCGTATTATCATGTTTAATTAGCAATCTGCTTATGGATGAAAGTAACACGTGCAACGCACGTGCCCTTTACTAGTGAAATAAAATGAAAAACCTTATTTTTCTTAATAACTAATTTACCCCTTATTAATTAGTATTAATTCATATTATTAATAGATATTTAATCAAGTTAATCATGAAATCAACTAAGGTTCAACTGCCCATTCCAAAGCACAAATACCAGCAGCCATAATATTAGCTAAAATGTTTGTGGCCTCTTTGATTTCACCTGACTTAGCAAACTATAAACTCTCTCAGAGGATTCTTTCAATAAGTATATGTCCTCACAGACCCGGATCACCGCCATAAAAACAAATTAAGGAGCACTTACAAACTCCTTGGGATGCTTAAAGAAACATTCCACCACTCTCACAGACACCACGGGTCTACAAGCGATATCAAATATCTTTGAAACATCTTCAAAATGATTATTATTATTTTTTGACAAAAACCAAAATCGGTGGATGTTCATGTACTGCCGATTCTGGGTTGATGTTTTTATTTCAAGATGAACACCAAGAATTGGTCCTTATGATTTACCACGTAGACCGATTGTTGGGAACAATGCTTATAAATGTACATATAAACCGATTTTCTTAAACAAAATATTCATTCATAGTTTTGAGAAATCATCACATTACATAGTTTAGGAAATTAGCACATTACATAGGACAATTCAGTATGCAAATTCTTGAATCTCGCACATCAATACATCGTCAATGAACCTCCAAGCACAACGGCACACCACACGCATTCCTTGTGGTAATTGAACTTTCTTTCCCCATTACTAATTCTCCATAAGCCATTGGATCGTTCCACTTGAAATTCAATGAATTATTAAATGTTAATTAGTATGTGAACATTAAAGGATGACATATGTACAAAAATATCGGATTACTCATCTTTTCACTAACTTTAACATACTCCCGTATTGCTCTTTTTATATATGCGAGTCGAAATGCTAAGTCTCTCCATCTACGGTTTTTTGGATTCGTGATGCGCTCATAATAGAACTCTTTGACTTTCTTCCAAAACATTGAATATAGTTCATTGTGACGCTCGTGAAAGACTAAAATGAACAATTCCACGAGCTGCATATCTTCTTTTGAATTCCAATCCATTTTCCAGGCTCTATGTGAGTAGTGAATGAAGTATGAGTGGCTCAAAGTTGCAAGTTTGGGGCAAAATTTGCTTAAGAATGAGGATGTCCTTATATGGATGAAGACTCAGCAGTTATATTTTCTGAATTAAATCCACACAATCAGATTACATATGTCCATATTTTCCCGATTATGGCATTGCAAAATCATCCAAAACCTGCCTCGTAACATTCGGTTTATAATATTGAACATGTAATCCGATTCTGGGAAAAAAAACATATAAGAAAGTGAAAGTTTTGCTTACAAGAATCAGATTACATTGACCAAAACATAGACCAATTCTGTTGGAATGTGAGAATTTTTGATATTTTTTCTTCTCAGAATCGGTGTATACAAATGTTACATACAGACTGATTATGTACCATTGGAAAAAAAAATGGAATTTCATAATCGGTCTAAGTAGTATACAATACAGACCGATTTTGAACCTGGAATTATGGAGACAATGTACAATCGGTTGTTATGTATTAATACGTAAATTGATTATGACTATATGAACAGCCAGAATACTTGCATTTTTGGCCCAAATTGTAGTCCTTTGTCGCGTCTTAGAAAAACACACCGGTTTTAAAACCAACTAAACACACTAACGATAATAAAATAACATAATCCGAACAAGCGTAAGTTCAAGACATAAATTTTGACTCCGTAATTATCCATATAGTTAAAGACATAAGTTCCAAAAATAAAGAAACCATTCATTCATTGTCTTCATCACCATCAACATCCCCACCGCGTCCATGACCACCTCGTCCTCGTTTAGCAGGTCGTTCTTCGCGGCATCTTCATCGCCACTTTCATGTTGGGAGGTGCTTGGTTGACCCCGAAATCTCTTCCTCAAAATGACTTACTTTCTCTTCGGTTTTGTATTCTCCATCGGTTCCCCAAACTTTTCATAAGTATCTTCCAGGGAATCATATACTGCAATCCTTTCTTAATTCTCTTTAACATTTTTCCTTGCTCTATATATTCCTATGATTTGTTTATCAAATGCCCGATTCGCCTTATTTGTTTTCATTTCAAACAATAAACATTCAACTGATCATGTCAGAACTATATATTAACATAACAATAAGGGAGTAATAATACGCACCAGCAAAACGAGAGGTTTTTCTTTGTCCTTGAGTAGGGGCCTATCATCTACTCGTATCAGACGAGTATGTGAAACGTCAAGGTACCAAGGCATGTAGCGCGGAATCGCCTCATTATCCGTATTCAGTGAAGGATTGCCACCCACCTCCTGGAACCAGGTCCTCCTACTATCGTCCCAATCCGTGGATGCTGGATAAGGATCGTGAACAAACTTAAAATCGCTATCCAAAGACTTACAACCACTCTCATCCAATTTAAATTTGGGGTGCGCAAATTTTGGGATATCTTGTACACCGAAACATTGTCTTGTCACTCTCGTCGGGTTGTACATTACATATCCTTTGGGATATAAAAAATGCCCAAATATTCTTGATCCTTGCAACCATGGATATTTCCTTGAGCAAATACTTCCTTGTAAGGGTGAAAGACAACATCTTTTGTCGTCAAGTTGTCCAATTCCTCTCCCAAATCCAGATATTCCTCCTTTTGGGTCTTCGGCTTGTCGTTGTATCGGTATTGGTCTTCATACCAAGCACCTTCTTCCCACTAGTTGTTCAAACACGCTCTATTAGCAAACTTTTTGAAGTGCAAGCATATACATACCTGCAGAAGACACATATTTCCTCTTATTTGCTTCCTGTGAGACATAGAACATTTTCTCAACTCATTCAGCAAGTGTACAAGGATGGTAGAGACCCAAGAGTAGTCACTTATTTTGTGAATTGGGTCAAATAGCTGAATATAATTGGCGTTCACACCGGCACCAGAAACATCGGGGAAAATAACAACTCTCAAGACGTAGATGCATGGGTTGTAGCAGTGTTACGTTCCTAAGTCGCCTCTTTTCCTTGATCATGGAACTTTTGTGTTCCAATGAATTGGTCCCTCAAGCTTGTGAGATGGAAGACTCTTTGCTTCACTTCACCTACTAGCATCTCATATTTAATCTGCTCCTCAACCCAACCCAACACTTTCTCGGTGAACTCGTAAAATCATGTGACATTCAAGTTTATTCACGTAGTTTTTCCCCTTCACGGCATTACCTGCTATGCTTAGACCGGTAATCAACTACACATTATTTGGATTTATTGTTATTTCGTCAACCGGAAGATGAAAAGTATTCGTTTCCCATAAAATCTCCCGGCGAACGCAAAAACAAGATGTTTGTCATATACAAAAACCGAATTATCATCTGCAACCAACAACCCCTTTGCATCTACTATATCATGTACTTTATTTACTTATTTTGATATTGGCCATAAGGTTATCATGCTACTCGAGGACGCTCCTTGTTTAAGAGGTCGCGCGACATCGTCGTGGTCCTAAAAAACAAAACCAACACAAGAAATTCAATTGCACTAAACGGAATATAATTCTTATCTTAAATGAAAGTTTGAGACATAACATAAGGTTAAGATAGAAAGTATGGTATTGTAAACCATTGTATCCCCACTCTCTTTGTATCCGCATAACAACTTTCCTTCATCACTGGGTAACCCATAAGAAGGATCTCCATCGTTGTGAGGAATCATCTTCTCCTGGGGAGCAAGTGGCTCCCTTACTTATTTGGTGGTCCACTTGGAGCTTTTCCTTTACTTTTGGTAGTCTCTTTAGAGCCTTTTTCTTCAACAATTTCATCATCACCACTTTGTTATTCATTGACTACTTCTTTAGTAGGTATGTCAGAATCATATTTTTCGTGTGTCGTCGGCTCCACTTGAGGTGGTGCATCATTGATGGTAAGCGCTTTAGCTTGACCTGCCGAGTTCCTACGGTGTTTAGCATCCAATTTCTTACCGCCCTCTCGACGAGGTGGCATACTCGGAGGAGAAGTAAGATATTCTTTCTTTTTCGCTCTCTTTTTGCTTTTGCATCCCCATGTTGTCCCTACAGATTATGGGAATACACGAAATCCATGCTCAAATCTGATGGTAGGATAGTGTCTGTAGTGGCTTAATTTAGTTTGGTGTTCAAATCTGGACGAGGTCCCGGGGTTTCTCTGCAGTTGCGGTTTCCCGTTAACAAAACTTCCGATGTCTTGTGTTTTTCCTTTTCTGCATTATATTGTTTATCTTTAGAATTGGATTTACGCAAGTCGTACATATTCAATCTTAGTAGATATGTCTCTAACTGTAATTAATTACTAGACTTGTTTCTTATAGAATTCGTATCTTGAAAGATAGATAACAAGTTTTATTACTTGGTGATGCGGATGAGCAAGCTTAGCCTATTTGGAGGCTAAAATCCCAAGTGTCGTAATTTAGCTCAGGACGAGTCTAAATTGATTGGTAACGGCCCAACGATCAAGATAACTGAAAAAGCGCGGGTCTAACAAGCATACCCAATATTTCAATTAGCAATCTGTATGAACAACTCCGAGTTACTTTCTAGAGAATCAACTAGACTCAATCAATAGAAAATACCTCAAGGAGTTATTATCTCAACCTATCAATTTGATTTACTCAAGCAATTACAATCTGCGAGTCTTAATCAAAGAGAGATAAGTTGGATGGTACCAAAGACCAATATCCAAGTGTCAATCAATTTAAATCAACAACCAATAAGGTCGTATATTCTAATTGATTGAATAACGCACAACCTGTATTATTTCACTTATATAACAAAATATAATGCGGAAAAGAAATAACACAGACACCAGAATTTTGTTAACGAGGAAACTGCAAATGCAGAAAAACCCCGGGTCCTAGTCCAGATTAAACATACACTATATTAAGCCGCTTCAGACACTATCCTACTCCAAGATAACTTCGGTCTGGACTGTGGTTGAACCCCAATCAATCTCACACTGATCCAAGGTACAATTATGCTCCTACGCCTCTTATCCCAGCAAGATACTGCGCACTTTATTCCATTATCTGATCTCACCCACAACCAAGAGTTGCTACGACCCAAAGTCGAAGACTTTAATAAACAAATCTGTCTCACACAGAAAAGTCTACATGGATAGATAAATTCGTTTCCCACAAATAAACCTATGAGTTTTGTTCCGTCTTTTGATAGATCAAGGTGAACATGAACCTATTGATAAAACCAGACTTATATTCCCGAAGAACAGCTCAGCTTTATCAATCACCTCATAATAAACCTAATCGACGCAGCGAAGAAGATTATTGAGGAATCACAAATGATGAGACGAAGTATTTGTGACTACTTTTATATCTTGCCTATCAGAGATAGAAATCTCAAGCAAATTACTATATTTGAAAGATCATATCACACAACTATGATAAAAGTAGTATCGGTGTAGCTTCAAAATCCCAATGAAGTCTTTAAGTCGTTAACCTGGTTTTAGAAAAAGAAAACCAAAGGTTAAAGGAGAATCGACTCTAGCTTAGCAAACTAGTATCACACAGAATGTGTGGGGATTAGGTTTCCCAGTTGCTAGAGTTCTCCCTTATATAGTCTTTCAAATCAGGGTTTGCAATCAATGTTAGCTTGATAACAAAGCATTCAATATTCATCGATAGATGAAAACCTGATTAGATTCAAGCTAATATTTATCAACTGTTAGATCTAAAACATAGCTTTTTATACACACATGTACTGCACGTTTGTAGGCTTGTGAAAACCGTACCCAAACTTGTACATTAGTTGTTTCAACACTAGTTAACCAAATGGTTATCCAGATGATAACTTTCAAATCAACCATATTATTCTTCACCATAACTAGTCCAAATGACTCAAATGAACTAGTTAGAGAGTTGTTCAATTGCTTGGATCTTTATGTACTACACAAGACATAATTGAAGCAAAAACAATGTGATTCACTTGAATCGATTCATGAACTATAAAGCCACGGTTTACAATAGCATTCCTTAGTTTATTAAGATAAGTTCACAAACATCATTTTTAGACATAACCTACTCAAGTTTGCGAACTGGGTTCGCGGACTTAAGTTCCCAGATGGAGTTCACAAACTCCAGCAGAAATTCTCGGTCGAGAACTTCCGCCAATTCGTGGACTGAAGCTCACGCACTTCTCCGATTTCACTTGATCAACAAAGTTCACAAACTTCGGTTCAAGCACTAAGTACTTATACATATATGTGTTTCCACAACAATGCTTATATCCTCCAATGGTTATATTATCTAAACTCTCATTTCAATCATTGAAACATTCTCAGAGGACGTTATATAGTTGTTATTCACAAACTATTTTTCGTCAGAACAATTTCCAAAATGATTGAAACATAACATGACTTTCGTCCCTAGGTAAAGATGAACTTGGATAAAGCGAAAGCTTTACCAACACATATTTCGAGAAATAGATAAGCGAGATATACTCAGCTCGAAATATCACATGTGTATATTCTTAATCTATATAGTAATACGACTTTTGTCTCAAGATAGGAGATAGAATAGATTGAATTTTGAGTGATAGATAAGTTCAAGTCCCCACATACCTTTTAGTCGATGAAGATCCACTGGTTCCTTGAGTAGTCCTTCTTCTTGTATGATGATCGCCACAGAGTTCTTGAGCTCAACTACACTTTATATCCTAGTCCGAGACCTTAGCTATAGTAGACTAGAAATCAAAGACTTTATAGTTTTGATTACTAATATTGACAAACATGCTTGAGATAGCAACACATGCGAGTTTGTCCGAGCTATGCTCTAACAATAACGGTCTTGGAATTTTAGCAAAATTCTATCATTTAGGGCCTCAAAAGGCCATTTTTTCCGTTTTAGGAAAGTTTTTGTTTTCTTAATAACTTCTTCATTAGGATTCCATTTGTGGGATATAATTTTATTTAGTGAGTACTTCCATTATTTTAGATAAACTTTTTTTTTTTAGTAAATTAGGGTTTGAGTCGGTTTTGGGTTGTTTTTATCATTTCTATTTGCACAAGTTAGGTTTTTTTTCCCAAGCCTATTTAAGAGTTTGCAAAGTTATTATTCGAGACAATTGAATTTGATTAATATAATTATTTTATTGAACTTGTTTAAGTTTAATTATGATTTTTATTTATAGTCAGGAAACTGACGTCTTAATAATTATATTCGTTTATAGTCGTTATTCCTAGGAATGATTCAAGGTCTGAACAAACTATCATTTTTATTTCTTTTCAATATATCCACTGCACTAGTTTGGTTACCAGAGTCGAGTCGATTTTAGGGTTTATATGATGCCACTAAGAGTACAAGTAGGTCGAGGTAGAGGTCGATGAGGTTTTCTAGAAGATTTTAATGCAATGAGAGGACAAATAATGGCAGATATTGAAGGTCTATTGATTCATCATAACATTCTGCGCGTGGAAGACGTAGGAGAAGAAGAGGATGACGAGAACCTTAATGTTAATAGAATAGTGTAGGAATAAAAGTAGAGATTCTAGAATTTCACGGTGGTTTAGAACAAGAGGAGTTTCTTTCTTGGTTGAATACAGTTGAGGAAGTCTTGGAATTTAAAGATGTACCAGATAACAAACGAGTTTCGTTGGTAGCAACTATGTTCCATGGGAGAGCTAACTCGTGGTGGAAACAACACAAACTGCAACGCAGTCGTAAGAGGAAGGAGAAGTTAGTCTCGTGGGATAAGATGAAGAAGCACATGCGAGCTGATTTTTTTTCCGAATAACTACATTGGCATGATGTACCAGCAGCTGCAAAACCTACGCAAAGGAGCAAGTTCTATCGATGAGTACACCAAGGAGTTTTATCGACTACTTACTCTGAACGACCTGTCAGAGACGAGAGCACAAACAATGGCTCGTTATATAGGTGGTCTTCCTCAATAATATCTGGATACACTCAACATGTTTGATTGTCTTTCTATTTCGGATGCACATCATAGAGCAAGGAAGATAGAAAACAAGCGGGGGGTAAAAACTCAAATTTGGGTATCAATGTGGATGTATCTCCGATAAGTAATCGTAGTACTTCAACAAAAGGTACAACTACTAAACCTAATTTTGTGTCAGTACCAAATAAATCCCCAGTTTATACTTTTGGAGGCCAATTTCATAAGTATGGAGAACCTAGTCACAAGGGCAGTGACTGTTCCAAAGGAGAACGGGTGAATAAGGTGTTGCTCATTGAAGAATACAGTGACGATGATGGCAAACATATTTTTGATGATGCTCTGAAAGATAATGACCTTCTGATGAAGTTGTTCATGGAGATCAATGAGTATACTATATAGTGAGAAGAAATTTCCTTACTCCATGTCAAGAAGATGGTGACATGTGGTTGCGCACCAACATATTCCAATCAACTTGCATAATAGAAGGAAAAGTTTGCCGTCTAGTTATTAATCCTGGAAGTTGCGAGAATTTAATTGATGAAGAGGTTGCGAAAAGGTTTAATCTGGAAACCAAGGCACATCCACACTCTTACAAGTTTTTTTTGGCTTAAGAAGGGGAACGAGTTAAAAGTAAACAAACGTTGCTTAATTTCCTTTTCAATTGGTAACAAATATAAGGATAAAGTCTGGTGTGATGTTACTAGTATGTATGCTTGTCACTTGTTGTTGGGTCATCCATGGGAGTTTGATAGGAAAACTAGTCATGATAGTTATAAGAACTAGATTTGTGCCCGTTCTATGCACCGGGTATTTTTTTCCTTTTAACTTGGTGAGCTCGGGGCTTCGCCCCGCCCCGTGTTGATGTATTTTTTATTTGGTGTGCGTGGGGATTTCTGCATTCCATGGCGATGCATTTTTTATTTGGTGTGCACGGGGCTTCGCCCCTCCCCATGGAGATGCATTTTTCATTTGGTAAGCGCGGGGCTTCGCCCCGCCCCGTGGGGATGTATTTTTGATTTGGTGTGGCGGGGCAAATACATTTAATAAGTGGAGAATATTTTATTTATTTTCCCGTTTTATTTTTGCAGAAAATATGTGGATTTTTTCCCGAAAAAGGAGTCCTAATATGGTAGGTACACTTGGAATTCCAAATTGTCACGTCATGAATCCAAATTAAATTTGGTTTCCTTTATTTTATTTTATTTCTATTCTTTTTAAACCAACATTAAAAAGGTGGGGAATATGTACATATTTTATTTATTTTCTCCTTTTATTTTCGTAGAAAATATATGTGAAATATGTGGATTTTTTTCCAAAAAAAGAGTCATAATATGGTAGGTACTTGAAATTTCAAACACGGTAAGTTAGGTTTTCCTTTTGAGTTTGTAATTTTTAAACCAATCATACATTGCCAAGTGTCCTCACTCAAATATTGTCAGGTCATGAATTCCAAATTGAATTTGTTTTTTTTTTTTTTTTTTAACCAATCATTCGTTTCCAAGTGTCCTCACTAAAACGCTCGCTTCAAAAACTAAAAAAAAACCTATTTCGGTCAGTAGGAAGCGAGAGTTTCCTCAATATTCAATGTGGAAGCTTCATTTTTCTAGGACTTTAAGTCTTTAGATACCTATATATTTTTATGGGACGATGTCCGTATAGTACTTGTACCTAGTAAAGAGATTGTTCCTAAAACATCTAATGTAGAAGTTACCAATATCTTATCATTCAAGTAGTTTGAAGATGAGATAGAAGATGCAAGTGAAATATATGTGTTGATTGGCAAAGAAGAACATGCTGCAAGTAGTATCCACATTGCAGCTTAACCTTTAATTGAAGAATTTGTGGATGCCTTTCCTAACAAATTTCCTGATGAGTTAATGTTGCTCTGGGATATTCAACATCGCATTGATCTAATTCCTAAATCAAGCTTGCCAAACAAAGCGTATTATAGAATGAGTACTAAAGAGCACGAAAAACTTTGTCGCCAAGTTGAAGTGTTGTTACAAAATGGATTGATCCGACAGAGTCTTATTCCATGTGTAGTACCGGCCTTGTTGTAACGAAGAAAGATGGTATGTGGATAATGTGTGTTGACAGTCGAGCTATCAACAAAATCACAGTTAAGTACCGTTTTCCTATTCCAAGGTTGGATGAATTATTAGATCAGTTGAGTGGAGTGAAGGTGTTCACCAAGTTAGACTTGAAAAGTGGATACCATCAGATAAGGATTCGTGAAGGTGATGAGTGGAAGACTACTTTTAAAAGTCGAGAGGGTTTATATGAGTGGGTGGTTATGCCATTTGGTTTGACCAATGCTCCAAGTACATTCATGCGTACCATTAATCAAGTATTGAGAACTTTTATCTGTACTTTTGCGGTTGTTTATTTTGGTGAAATTCTCGTTTATAGTGCTAATATGGACTTGCATTTCCAACATCTTCGAGAAGTGCTTTTTGTGTTATGTAGGGAGAAACTGTTTGCAACCATTAAGAAGTATTCATTCATGACATATCGGGTTTTGTTTCTCGGTTATATTGTGACCAAGGATCGGGTCAAAGTTGACGAGTCGACCAAGGTTGAAGCTATTAAAAATTGGACTAAACCTAGTACTTTGCACAAGATAAGAAGATTCTACGGATTTGCTTCTTTTTACCGACGTTTTATTCCCCACTTCAGTACCATTATGTCCCAATCACTGAATGCATGAAAGGAGGTAAGTTTTCATGGTCTGACAAAGCCGATGAAGCCTTTGAAGCTGTCAAAACAAAGTTGATTACTGCACCGCTGTTAATGCTACCTGATTTCAGCAAGCCATTTGAATTATACTGTGACACGTCAAAGGTGGGAATTTGAGCTGTTTTGAGTCAAGAAGGACGTCCAATAGCTTATGACAGTGAAAAGTTGAATGATGCTAAGCTCAACTATAGTACTTATGACATGGAGTTCTATGCAATAATTCGGGATTTTAAGCATTGGCGTCACTATCTTATTCATGACGAGTTTGTAATTTTCTGATCATGATTCTTTGAAGCACATCAATAGCCAAGAAAAGATTTCTTTTAAACATGATAAGTGGGTTGGTTATTAATAAGAGTTTACTTTTGTGCTGAAACAAAGGCTGGATCGCAGAATCAAGTTTCCGATGCTTTAAGTCGTAGGAGTTTGTTGTTTAATACTATGAGAACCGAGGTATTGGATTTCGATTCATATTCTGATCTTATTCAAACTGACCCGTACTTCGTGAAGATTGTGAATGTTATTAATGCATGAGCAAGAAGTGAATACCATATGCATGATATTTTTTTATTTAAGGGAAATCAGTTATGTATTCCAGATTCTAGTCTCAGGGAAAAGATTCTCAAAGAGTTACATGACGAAGGGCATATGGGAAGATACAAGACTTTTTAACTTATTTCGAAGTCGTATTACTGGCCTACCATGAGAAGTGAGGTTGGAAGATTTGTGGATAGATGTCTAACCTGTCAAGTATCGAATGAAAAGCATCTAATGCAGGTTTGCTATGTCGTTAAAAGTTCCAAGTCAACCTTGGGCAGATTTGAGCATGGATTTCGTATTGGGTTTACCTCAAACTCAGAGAGGAAATGATTCAGTATTTGTAGTTGTTGACCGTTTTTCAAAGATGGCATATTTCATTGCTTGCAAGAAGACTACCAATGCACTAGATGTAGTTGGATTGCTTTTTCGTGAGGTATATTATCTGTATGGATTGCCTTGTTCAATTGTTAGTGACCGGGACACAAGATTCCTTAGTTATTTCTGGAAGACTTTATGGAAGTTAACTAATATGAAGCTTAACTTCAGTAGCGCATATCATCCTCAAAGTGATGGACAAACAGAAGTTGTGAATCGTTCTTTGGGTGATATACTACGATGTCTAGTCGGAGAAAATCTGAAGAGTTGGGATCAGAGACTTTGTCAAGCTAAGTTTGCATTTAACTGGTCAGTAAATCGTAGTCTGGGTATGAGTCCTTTCGAGGTTGTCTATGGATACAACCCACGAGAACCGGTAGATTTAGGACTTGTTCTTGATTTGAAGAGAGTTGAAGCTAGAGCGTATCCAACAATTGCAACAGGTTCATAAGTTGGCTCAAGAACACTTAATCCGGGTTAATGAGAAGTATAAACATGCGGTAGATATAAAGCGCAAATATTAATTTTGAAGTAGGAGATTTTGTGTGGGACATATTAACAAAGGATCGTTTCTCCATGGGTGAGTATAACAAGCTGAAGGCATGCAAGATTGGTCTAGTGGAAATTATTGCTAAGATTAATCCAAATATTATAAGTTGATGCTGCCTAGAAATATCCGTACTTCGGATATTTTTAATGTCAAACATTTGGTGACGCATCATGAAGATAATTTAGATGATGATGATCAACATAATTCTAGGGTGAATTTATCTCAACCCCATGAGAATGATGCAAATGAGCAAGCTATAGACTATCTGGAGGCTAAAAACCCGAGTGTCATAATTTAGCTCAAGACGGGTGTAAATTGATTGGAAATGTCCCAACGATCAAGATCACGGTCTTGGAATTTTAGCCAAATTATATCGTTTAGGGCCTCAAAAGGCCATTCTTGCTGTTTCAGGAATTTTTTTTGTTTTCTTAATAGCTTCTTCGTTAGGAGTCTGTTTGGGTCTCCATTTGTGGCATATAGTTTTATTTAGCGAGTACTTTCATTATTTTAGATAACCTAAGATTTTCCAAAAATAACAAATTAGGGTTTGAGTCGGTTTTGGGTTGTTTTCATCCTTTCTTGTTGCACAAGTTAGGTTTTTTTTCCCCAAGTCTATTTAAGAGTTTGCAAAGTTATTATTTGAGATAGTTGAATTTGATTAATATAATTCTTTTATTGAACTTGTTCAAGTTTAATTCTGATTTTTATTTATAGTCGGGAAACCGAGGTCTAAATATTTATCTTCGTTCATAGTCGTTATGCATAGGAATAATTAGAGGTCTGAACAAACTATCCTTTTTCTTTCTTTTCAATATATCTGTTGCACTACTTGGCAGAATTTCAATTGATTATTTGGATATGACTAGATTGATCTTGGATATTGAATTTTGAGATCGTCCAAGTATTCTTCATAACAATCAGGTTCACGGACTTCTTGTATATATACATACTGATTGAGAAGAGATAGAGATACTATATATACATATTGTCAAGGATCATTAAGTTGGTCTACTTGAAATTGTATTAGGTTTTGTCCATACAGGTTTCTAAACTAAAAAGTTGGTGGTGTACTTGGTACCCTCTCCTTTTCACAGATGACTGCTTTTTGTTTGCTAAAGATGATATTCATAATGTAAACAATCTACTTGATGTCATCAACAAATTCGGTGCAGCCTCGGGTCAGCAAATCAACTTCCAAAAATTTGTTGTTTTCTTCTCAAAACACATACATCCACGACATTGCAGAATTTTGTTGAGAATGCTCAAGATGCAGAAAATATATCTTAAAGAAAGATATTTGGGTATACCCTTATTTCTAAACAGGAAAAAAATAACTCCCTTCTCAAGTTTGGTTGATAATATTAAAATCAATCTATCTAAGTGGAATGATAAATTCATGAATCAAGTTGGTAGGTCGTGATGGTGAAAAGTTTACTCAACAAAATGGCATCACATCAAATGAGTTTCTTTAAAATACCCGAGACAACTGCTAAAGACACGAAAAAGGTTCAACGCAACTTTTTTTTATTTGATACGACACAACTAGGCCCACCCCCTGAGCATACCTAGCAAGATGGACTATCCCCTCTGCTATCCAACTGCCACCCCGTCAACAAGATCTAATCTCAGCTTTATCCATATAGGAAATTTGTGAAAATGGGGGGATCCAACCTCCCTAGTGAGAATCGATCCCCTTACCTCCTGCCCTCACTATGGACGAAAGGGGGTGCCTTTACCACTGCACTGGACAGTTTTTGGCAGGTTCAACGTAATTTATGGTGGGAAAATAAAATGGCAAAGGAATCTGCTTACTCTCTTGTCCTAGTGATGGTAAATAAAAAACTAATGGTGGAATGGGTTTTCAGGACCTTTCTTGTTTTAATCAAGCCATGTTAGCCAAAACAACTTGGAGATTATGTAACCATAAAGATTAACTTTGGTTTGATGCTTTGAAATAATGTTACTTCCCAAACAGTTTTTTTCTCCATGCAAAAAAAAAAAAAGAACTTCATTCGGGCATGGCAGAGTATTTATAACATAATGCCATTTGTTCGCGATTTCAGTTTTTGGGTCGTCGGTGGTGGCAGTAAGATCCAGATTTGGAAGAATAAATGGATACCTAGTAAATATATGATCCACCAGTACCTGCAGTCTCAACTGAAGAAGCAAACAACTATTTTTTGGTTTCAAAATTAATTGATCAAGACACCAGGGCATGAAAAATTTATTTAGTGCATCAACTTTTTACTCAAGCTGATGTAGAGGTTATATTTCAGATTCGTATTCCTATAACAAATGAAGATAGGTTAGTGTAGACTCTAATGAGAAATGAACAATTTTCTGTCAAATCAGCTTATCAGAAACTAATGGATATGAAGCACAATAGTGTAAATAAGTATGATGAAGTGGCTGCTAGATTTTGGATAGCATTATGGAGTCTAAACACTTTGCATATGGTAAAGCACTTCATGTGAAAATATGTTTGTGATATCGTACCTTCCAATGAAAGGCTAGCAAGAGTTACGAATTATGAAAGAGATACTTGTAAAATGTGTAACCATGGAGTGGAAATATCTAAACATATTTTGATGGAGTGCATTTTCTCGAAAGCAGTATGGCTGACAGTCAATAGCAAGCCAGAGTATTCATCGAAATAGAGATAATGTGGCATAGTGGATAAAAAGCTGGTTTGCAGATGTAATGACTACTTTGGTTGATGACTGGGGGGTGAAGATGGAAAACACGGCTTTGGAGATATGTAAAACTCGTTGTAACTGTATATTTCAAGATATACGACCAAAGCCGGTCATAGTTCTAAAATGTATCCAACTGCAAAATGACACCACGGGAAAGGCAATGAAGCTGAAAAAGAATATTGCAGTGTCTATTCATCAAAATTTGAGAAACAGTTCCCATTGGATACCACCAAAATTTGAGAAACAGTTCCGAGAGAATAAGTGATGTCCCATTGTCCTAAAAAACTATTCACACACATAATAAAGGCTTTTACACGGCTTGGAGGAATTTTGGAAGGACAAAAGACCTTGGTTTCCTTATTTAACCCGAATTCTTTTGATTTCCTCTTTTAGCTCTAATTCCTTTTCCTTTTGCTTCAAGGCTTCCTTCTTGGGGTTTAATAAAAAATAGAAGTATTTTGACGTGGGAAAACACATGAAAACCGGTCCACCTCTTTCACGAATTCTATTTCCATTATAATTCCATATCTTGGCCGTTTCATGCATATATATATGTACATATACACATATGCATGCATATAACTCTTGTACGTGAATTTTCCTCTTGTCTAATATTTCTTGCCTAGAAATAAATCAGCCTTCTATTTGATTTGATCTTGTCTTGAGAATGGTTCGTAAATCTCCTAATATGTGTGATGAATATGACAGCAATATGGGCGATTCCGCAACGAGTAATGGAGTTGCCAGCAATAAAGAGATCCCTAACTTCAATGATAAATTCCACCACTTTACTGAATTGATCGACATTTACCCTAGTCCCCAGGTGAGTGATGATCTCATTTTCTGTAGCAGAATTACTTCTCAAAATCAACCACTTGTTCCCTTTTGGGTACTGCGCTTTTCCATGGAAATAAAAACTGTAAAGCCCTCATTAGTGAAATTCAAAGCTTTCCAGGAACCCATGGATTCTTGGCCGGACTTGGTAGAATTCATGCTTAGGAGCAACGAAATTCAACAAATCTTAAAAAGGTCCGGCATCTACCATGCAGTTTTAGCTTCAGGGTCTTTAAAAATAAAGAAAGACGTTGCTGATTTGATAGCCTTGCTATATCGTTAGAGTAAACAAAATCACACCTTCATTTTCTCTTGGAGAAAAATCACAATTACTCTCGAAGACGTAGTCGCACTTCTTCATCTTCCAATTATAGGTATCTTCTCTTTAATATTAGACGATAGTGAAAAAGAAGTATCTCTAGCTCTGTCTGAAGCCATTGATCAAACTCATGCTCAAGCAGTTATTAAGAAGAATAGATATAAGTTTTGGATTAGCCATTGGCGTAGTAATGAAGGACTTTCAGGATTCGCATCTTATTCAACCACACAAACTGTTGCTTTCATATTATTATGGTTATCCAAAGATGTCTTTGAGAACTCGAATAGCAAAGATCTAAAATCCGCATTGATTCATATGGCGATAAAACTAGCTCGGGGAATAATATTCCCTATTGGAAACCTATGCTTAGGGACTATGTACTCAACCTTAAACAATTTTGTACATGATATGACATCTTCGAATGGTAAAAGAACGGATACCTGGGTGAACGTGTGCTTCCTCCAAGCGTGGTTATGGGAACACTTTGATAAATACCCCCCATCCCTCGTTCACTGAAGACTAGTGATCCTCCGATAGCCAGGATTTATTTTTAGTGCAATAAATATCTGATTCAGCAACTCTTGTTTGCATTGATGGATAACGAAAAATCTGCCACTTTTCGTCCCTTGACACAAATTCCCAAGGGTGTGGCTCAGTTGCATTCGTTTTCCTTAATGAAAGACGCCATATTACTTCCCAAAGGACGTGATTACTTATCTGAGGTAGAAGCTACATATATATTTAGCGATTCCCCGATTTGTGTCTTAAGTTTGGATAATCGTGGTGAATTTGGCGTACAACCTTACAACATTGACAAAACTGCTCGTCATATGGGATTCGACCAGGATATCCCTTTTCGAAAAAGACCTTCCATGTTTTATAGGATCCAACAGAATCTCGGTATTGTAAGTGGTTTGCAAAGAAAATTTCCCTTCTTTCATGCCCAAAGGACCGGCCGTGTATCTCCAAAATATCGAACTTATTGGATGGAACAACTTGTGAGCATTAGTAACTTCATACAAGATATTCCAGAAGATGATGTAATTTTCGCATCCCGTGCAAAAAGTCCCAAACATTCATCCCCTTGCACAAACCAAGTAAGTATTTCTCTGTTTAATTATTTCCATGACCTAATCATATTCCTTTAGAATTTAACTGGATGAGTTTTTTTTAGATTGGACGTTTCATTCGTGCTTGAAGAGAAATTGATTCTCAGGTGGACGACATAGATCATCTCGACCCTAACGTGACGGAAAACCATTCTCCTCCTTCTTCAAAAATGCCATCGGTAAGAATCGCCCTCCTTTTACTCATATAAATATTCTCATTCATGGTTGGTATAGAGGTGATCATACCTTAGGAATATCCCTTCATTCGAGTACTCGTCAAAAAAATTCAGATTCAATATACTTGCATATAATGGACTGTAGAATCTTCATACAATGTCGGATTTGAGCTCCAAACCCCAATTTGAAAAGATAAAAGAATTATCTATTCAATACAAGAAGAATGACCTAATTATGAGTTGTTTAGGTCAGTGAACCAGTCACGTACTTTTGTCATCAGGAATCCCGTATAGAATTTTAGAAGCGTTTCAGATTGCGCTTATTTCAATGTTGGGACCACATCTCTTAGATCGCTTGTCCGTTTGATCCACCCTTTGTATATGTTGTATCAGAGACATAGAAAAACATATTTGCTCAAAACATCACCCTAAATTCCTTACGAATTTTTGTCAGTTAGCGCATTTTTTCATGGCAGTGTACAACAATCATAATTGTAAGAGGATTCCCATATTCCTTGATCCTTTGCATGTTGTGACGCCTTGAGTATGCCTCCTGGGGTATTATGACTTCATTAACTTCCCTTATATTAGTATAATACATGTATTTTGTCTCCTTGAACCCTAATTCCACCTGTGAAGCAAATTTAGTCACCAAACCGAAATTTCCCTTTTACTTCCATATATCTCAATATACCTTATTTGATTCCATCTTATTTTGTAGACTCATGACGTGGGGATGAATCAGGATGCACTTACGGGAAATATAATAGAAATATCCTCTCTTGATGATGCTTCAGCTATCCATCAGTCCCCAACTTTCGGTGATGCTCGCGTCGAAGAAACTCGAAGAGACGAAGCACAGCCATCGAATATCGTTGAATTCCTACCGCAGGTCTTGATTTTGTTGGCCCTAGTGCAATCCCGGATTCAAATGAAATACTCGTAGGGGATTCGGTGTTGCTACCAAATATTCCGAACTGTACCGGTCGATTTGGCAAAGATATGGCCACATTGCTACAACGGGGATAATAACTTATGTTGTTCATCCTATTATCGAAATAGTTAACAACTTGCTGGAGACCCTTGATGTCATGCGAGATTTGACTCTAAACAACATCCCTTATGGTTACATCATAGATCTTGAGAAGCACGTGACCACTTGTGAAAATCTTCGCTTCAGTGTGAAATGGATCCGAGAATGGCTCAACAATATCCAAGCCGAATTTGAAAAGTCGTTGCACTCTGGCCCTCACTTTTCAAGAGATGCTCTTACCCTTGAGGAGAAACTGGTAGCCGAGGAGGTGGAGCGTGCAAAGAAAATGACGTGAGATGCAGAAATCAAGGTGCAGAAACTGAACAGGAAGAAGGAAATCTTTTCCCAAAGAGAAAAGATGGTTTTGGACGGTTTTCTTTAGGTTGGCTAGTTTTTTTTTGAGTGATTTGAGAGTTTTCTAATATTGGTTTGGCTTTATTATTGTTATTTCCTTAGGTTTTGAATTTTGGATATGAGATTTTCTAAAATATTTAAGTGCACAGTGTTTGGCACACAATTTATTGATTGAAAGAAGGAAATACATATCGAAAGGAAATCTAACCAGCCACTAATTGAAACAAAATGCGTCCTAATAGATAGTTCGTAGACTCGTTTCCCGAGCCCAAATTCCGTTCAGTCCCCAGTCGGGACGTTTCATCCATGGATTTTAATAAATCTCATCTTCCGAGTTGAACAACTTGACTATTTCCAAAAGAGATACTCACCATTCTACTAGGTTTAGTAATGACGCAAGTAAAGAATCCTTCCCTTAGGATCATATTCCTGCGTGAAGATGCCCTTCTTGTGACTTGAATAACTCAAAGTTCTAATAATCGGAGCATTGATCCTCTTGAACGAAACCATTTTCTTATGATTATTAAGAACTTCTTTTAGAGGCGTCGGGGATGGAAGACGATCAACTTCTTGAATAGATGCCCACGTGGGGAGAGGAGTACCGTAAATTCGGCTAGGAGGGTCTGAGATCCTACTAGGGATAATTATCTCGCTAGCCAGAACATAGAGCGATACCGCAATCCAAATAATCTTCCTTTCATGAACTGCGTTGATGCACTGATGATAGGTCGAGGGTATAACCTGGTTTTTATGAAGCTAGGGACGTCCCAGAATCATGTGGTAACCCAGAGTCTTTTCGATAACATAGAATTTCACCTTGGCCTAGATCGGCCCAACTTAGAGATCGAGTTCAGCGTGTCCTTAGGTATTACTAGTATTCCCCTAAAATTTACTAATCATGGTTGAGCGAGGATCAATCAGATCCCGAGGGATTCCAGCCTCCTGCAATATTTGTAAAAGGATGATATTAACCGAGGCTCCAGTTTCTACCAGGGCACGCTCAAATTCTTTTCCTCCAAGAAATGTTGGGACATATAGAGCACGGTTATGCCCTTCCTCTATCATCATGTCCTTGGTCGTGAAGGTAATATCTTGTACAACAACTGTTATTGCAAATGAAACTTGAATATCTTCAGGCGTTGAGGCAAGATTCCCCAGTGAAATACGACTCACAACATCGAAAACCTATTTTTGTTGTTTCTTGGAGAAATGAGGGAGTTTGTATAGATCATGTATTAGTGAGGCCACTACTTCTTCGACCGGTTTCTCATTAGCAAAGATACTTCTAATTTGGTGTTGAGGTAGAGGATTCTTATGTTCGCCCTCTCTGTCATCCAGTATAAGCTCTCCAGCCTCAATCTTTTCTTTGAAAATCCATTTCAAGGCTTTGCACTCTCTTGTTGGGTGACCAACGAACCTATGAAAACGACAATACTTTGGATAGGATATAGCTTCAGCCGTTATCTCTCTTCGTATAAAGGGAAGTTTGATTGTTTCATCCGGATCCACGCATATAACAACTCTAGCACTTTCTCATACT
The DNA here is from genome assembly GCA_023529315.1 of Papaver bracteatum. Lineage (NCBI taxonomy): Eukaryota > Viridiplantae > Streptophyta > Magnoliopsida > Ranunculales > Papaveraceae > Papaver > Papaver bracteatum. The sequence continues at coordinate 259,803 of JAJJWX010005377.1, read as the reverse complement.
TGCATGGAAAGTCCGGAGGACCTTTGACATTGTTGTGATCATAAGCTGGGCGTTTCGAAGGGCTAGTGTACCGATTTTTTCACTTCCTCTTACTTACTTCAGTGACCACAACTGAGTGGTGAAAATCAACACATTTCTTAGATGAACGCTTTCCCCTCTTGGGATCGACTCGATGTTCATCTTCTGTTTTGGTCATTCTTGGTTTCTCTAGTAGCGTGGGTGCTGACGAAGCAGGTCGCTTTGCAGTATCATGGAGTTTCGAAAAAGTTTGTAAAACGAGATTCTCGGGGAGGGATCGATACACATGAAGCAATTTGTTAATGCATACTTCGACGAGATGAGATTCTGTTGCATTTGGGTCATGGCAATCCAAAGCCTGAGATCTAAATCTTAACACAAAATCATTGGGATGCTCATTAGCCCTCTGAACTATTCTTCCCAGATCAGACATGGTAGTATGTTCAGAGACGAAAAAGTATTTCTTGTAAAAGATATCCACCATCTGATTCCAAATAGCAACACTGTCCGGTGCTAACGTATAAGCTCTTCCAATTAGAGACTTGGAAAATTATTTTATACGTACGACATGATTTATCTCTTGTTCTCCCAGTGCTTCCAAAAATCGAGACACATGCTCACGAGCGTTTCCAACTCCATTGTATAACGTGAACGACGGAGACATATATCCCCTGGGAAGAGAGATACGTTGTATTTAAGCTGCATAAGGAGGAAGATGATTATGAAGCAGATCAACATTCTCTCTGTCTCTTTCTCGAGCATTCAAAAACCTCTCCAGATCTGCCAGGGTCAAATATTCAGGTGGCTGTTTGTCTTTCTGAAGCTCGCGAGTATCACTAGTACGGTAGTTGATGTGGCCAAGAATAGAGATTGGTGTACACGGCCTTCCGCTATCGTTATTTCTGGAAGACTCAGGTTCTCTGTACTGGTAAGGACGAAACTGCCCACGCGAAGAATCAAGAATCACTGACTTCTCAATCAGAGTTTTCAAACTATCTAATATTGCGATTTTAGTTTCTCCCATATTCTTTTGAGCTTCATAAAGTTGTTCCTGATTTGTAGCTAGGATTTCCAAAGTCGGTGGATCTGTCTGGGTAGTTTCAACATGGCGCCCGAGGCTGGTAACGGGATACTTAGTGCTTGCATTAGCCATATTATGATTACCAGGACGTTTTACCAATATTAATACCAGTAGTACCAATATTAGGACATTCAGTAACAACAGGACATTCAATAACAGCGAGGCTTGGATGTTCTATAAAAACTGGACATTCAGTAACAACAAGACCAATATTAGGACGTTCTGTAACCACAGGATGCTCGGTATTGGTGTTAGTCCCAACAGTGCTGGCAATAACATCGTTCTTCTTTGAAGTCTCAACTTCCTTTTCCCTGGTAGTGACCATGATTAAGATTGATGAATACGATCTGGATTGATTTGGAACTATGATTGAGTGGACAACCTCCCACTGTGGTCGCCAAGATGTAGTTAACTAAAATCGGTGAGAGGATAAAGTGGGATTCTAGGGTTTCTGAAAGTGAATTACAGGAGGTTGAGAACGAACAGTCTTCGCCTAAACTACGCACAATGGCCATTTAAAGGATGCTTCAGTCACAGGAGAGGTTAGGGATGGTCTTAGGGGGGAAGTAGATGAAGAGAGATATCAGAGAATTCTAGGGTTTGAAGAAGAATTACTCTGAGAGGTTATAAGAAAGATTATTGTAGCTTGGAAAAATAGAGGACCTATTTATAGCTGAATTCTCTAATCCCAGGTCAGTGAAGATAAGGATTGCTTTTGGTACCATGCGGAGCAATTTTCCTGTCTCTTCAGGAATAGGGATAAATTAGGTTGAGTTTATCTCATTATTCCATCGCCTTTAATCTCTTTTGCGATGAGAAAAAATCCGGGTATTCCTCACACGTGTCGTAGACCGCCAGACTAATACCCTAATTGATATCCCCCCATTTGTGTGAAGCTGAGTCAGCCTTTGTGATGATGTGTTGAGAGATAAATATTCTTGTTAGAGCATTGCTCGGTCGAACTCGCATGCGTTGCTATCTCAAGCATTTTGTCATGTTAGTGATCAAAACTATAAAGTCTTGATTTCTAATCTACTATAGCTAAGGTCTCAGACTAGGATAGAAAGTGTAGTTGAGCTCAAGAACTCCATGGAAATCATCATACAAGACAAAGGACTACTCAAGGAACCAGTGGATCTTCATCGAATAAAAGGTATGCGGAGAATTGAAATTATCTATCACTCAAAAGTCTACCTACTCTATCTCCTATCTTGAGACAAAAGTCGTATTACTATATAGACTAAGAATATACACATGTGATATTTTGAGCTGAGTATATCTCGCTTATCTATTTCTCGAAATATGTGTTGGTAAAGCTTTCGATTTAGCCAAGTTCATCTTTACATAGTGACGAAATTCATGTTATGTTTCAATCATTTTGGAAATCGCTCTGACGAAAAATAGTTTATGAATAACAACTATATAACACCCTCTGAGAATGTTTCAATGATTGAAATGAGAGTTTAGACAATAGCCATTTGGGGATATAAACATTGTTGTGGTAACACATATATGTATAAGTCCTTAGCACTTGAACCGAAGTTTGAGAACTTTGTTGATCAAGTGAAACCGGAACTTGAGCATTCAACTCAGTCCGAAAACTCAGTCCGCGAACGTGCGTAGTTCTCGAACTCGAGAATTTCTGATGGAGTTGAAGCTCTGTTTCAGTTCGCGAACTGACGGAAGTTCTCGAACCCGAGAATTTCTGCTGGAGTTTGTGAACTCCAACCAGTTAACTTGAATCCATGAACCCAGTCTGCGAACTTGAGTGGTTATGTTTAAAAACTATGTTCGTGAACTTATCTAAATTATCTAAGGAATGCTATTGAAAACCGTGACTTTATAGTACATGAATCGATCCGAGTGAATCACATCGTTTTTGCTTCAATTATGTCTTGTGTAGTACATGAGATCTCATATCAATTGAACAACTCTCTAACTAGTTCGTTTGAGTCATTTGGACTACTTATGGTGAAGAAGAATATGGTTGATATCAAAGTTATCATTTGGCTAACCATTTGGTTGATATCAAAGTTATCATTTGGCTAACCATTTGGTTGACTAATATTGAACCAACTATTGTACACGTTTGGGTACGGTTACACAAACCCAAAATCGTCAAGTACATGTGTGTATGGCAAGCTAAGTTTTCGATCTAACGGTTGAGAGATATTAGCTTGTATCTAATCAGGTTTTCATCTAACGGTGAATATTGAATGCTTTGTTACTAAGCTAACATTGATTGCAAACCCTGATTTAAAAGACTATATAAGGGAGAACTCTAGCAACTGGGAAACCAAATCCCCACACTTTCTGTGTGATACTAGTTTGCTAAGCTAGAGTCGATTCTCCTTTAACCTTTGGTTTTCTTCTTCTAAAACCAGGTTAACGACTTAAAGACTTCATTGGGATTGTGAAGCCAGACTGATACTACTTTTCTTGTAGTTGTGTGATCTGATCTTGTTGTTTCTATCGTACGACTACAATTGTAATAATTGGCTTGAGATTTCTATCTCCAATAGGCAAGATATAAAAGTAATCACAAACATCTTCGTCTCATCATTTGTGATTCCTCAATAATTTTCTTCGTTGCGTCGATTAATTTTATTGTGAGGTGATCGATAAAACTGAGCTATTCTTCAGGAATATAAGTCTGGTTTTATTGATTGGTTCATGTTCACCCTGATTTATCAAAAGATGGAACAAAACTCATAGGTTTATTCGTGGGAGATGAATTTATCTATCTTGTAGACTTTTATGTGTGAGACACATTTGTTTATTAAATTCTTCGACTTTGGGTCGTAGTAACTCTTGGTAGTGGGTGAGATTAGCTAAGGGAATCAAGTGTGTAGTATCATGCTGGGATCATAGTCGTAGGAGCATAACTGTACCTTCGATCAGTGTGAGATTGATTTGGGTTCAACTACAGTCCAGACCGAAGTTAATTTGGAGTATGCTAGTGTCTGTAGCGGCTTAATATAGTATATGTTTAATCTGGACTAGGTCCCGGGGTTTTTCTGCATTTGCGGTTTCCTCGTTAACAAAATTCTGGTGTTTGTGTTATTTATTTTTCGCATTATATTTTGTTATATAATTAAAATAATACAGGTTGTGCGTTCTTCAATCAATTGAGGTATCCGACCTTATTGGTTGTTGTTTTAAATTGATTGACACTTGGATATTGGTCTTTGGTACTATACAAGTTATCTCACTTTTATTAGACTCGCAAATTGTATTTGCTTGAGTAAATCAAATTGAGAGATTGAGATAATAACTCCTTGAGATATTTTCTATTGATTGAGTCTAGTTGATTCTCTAAAAAACAACTCGGAGTCGTCCATACAGATTTCTAATCGAAATATTGGGTGAGGTTGTTAGACCCCCGATTTTTTAATTGGTATTAGAGCAGGAAAACACGTCCAAGACCTCACAAGTCTGTGTTTGTAGAGATCTGACTCTATGGACAGAGGTGTTATCTCAATAAATGTACCACCAGTCTTCGATGGCTCTAATTACTTATGGTGTAAAATTGCTGTGTGAGCTTTTCTTCATGCACGTGATTTCTAATCATGGGTATATGTTATTAATGGCTATGATGCTCCCGTTGAGGCAGTTGGAGGTGTAAACGTTCCTAAGAACATAGGTGAATATACTCCTACCGAGATTCTTGCTGCAAAGCAAAACTCCGACGGTTTGAATGCCATTACCCCAAATCTTCAGCACCATGTGTCAAATTTCACTAAGTCGCAAGAAGCTTGGGATATCTTAGCAACCATATTTGATGGTAACACCAGTGAAAAGGAGGCTAGGCTTCAAAACCTTAATTCCGATTAGGAAAACCTTCGTATGGCAGATGAAGAAACATTTGATGAGTTTAATCACAAAGTGTCTGAAATTGTTAATGCATCTTTTGCGTTGGGTAAGACTATTCCTGAAAAGGACATTGTGATGAAAATTCTCAGATCGCTGCCATCAAGATACGATTCTAAGAAGCATGCCATCGTTGAGGGAAATAACCTAGATACTCTTTCCAGAAATACTCTGGTTGGGAAGCTTAAGATCTTTGATCATGAACTTTCATCCAAATCTAAGGATGTTGCGTTCAAAGCACAAAAGGACACTAAATTACTTGATAAAGGAAAAAAAGTGTATATCTTTGAAGATGATCACTCTGAGACAGATTCATCAGATGAAGATCTTGACAAATCAGTCTCGATAATAACAAGACAGTTTAGGGATCTTCTGTTTAAGAGAAGTAAACGGTTCTCCAGAGATAAGCCTAAGGCATCGGTCAAACCTCATAATCGTGTTCCTCCTAAAAACAGGGATATTGATAAAACTAATGATGAGGATATGCCGCAGTGCTTTAAGTGTAAGTGATTTGGTCATTTTGCAAACAAATGCCCGAATCGTAGAAAATACACTGGGAACAAAGGTCTTGCAGCAACTCTTGATGAAATGTCAGACAGCTATGACTCAAATGAAGATGGTAAATAAAGTGTGACACTTCTTGGTAAAAATATTGATTTTTGATAGTTGTAGCAATACACATATAAATTTTGATATTCTTTCAGAAGATAATCCAACTATTCTGGAAGAAAAAGTTGACCCTTTTCTTGGAAACTCTGTTTATAATGTTTCAGGATCCACTATGTGCCTAGCTGCTTGCACATTTCAGAAGCCTGATTACTTTCCAAGTGTAACGTGCTCGTATTGTTCATTAAAAGGTCATGAACTCTCAAAGTGTTACAAGTTCAAACATAAACAAAAACATGTCAACAAACTTGAACGAAGAGCAAATCATTTAGCAAGAAAACTTAAACTTGCTCAGAAAACCGCAGAGGTATGTAAGATTTTATCTTCGTCCAAGAGGTTAGTTTCCAAGGAAAAATCAAGACCATTTGAAAAGAAAGTATGGTCAAATTATTCTGATAGACAGAAGTCTGTGGATTTTCCACAAGAGGAAATTGGTGGACAAATTATAGTTCACCACAACGTAACTTGATTGTGTTGTTCTAAAATCTTGTCTCGTGTGCCTATTCAAAAGACACAATGATTTTGTACCTCTCAGGCTTTAGGAAAAGTTATTTTCTTCTTTTCTTAGATGTGTTTCTCTTTTTTTTTATCTATCAAACTAGAGAAAGGGTATTATCGACAATTTTACTTTTATACGGATAAGAGTTAATCGTTTACGAACTTGTTTTAGGTTTCGAGCCCTACACTTTTTTTCCTTCTCTAAGACCTCTTTTTATCTCAAGACTACTTGTTGAGCTAATTGTGAATTCCTCTCACAAACCCATACGTTCATGGATGCTCCAAGAATGATGTCTTCTGATGAAAAAGAAGGTAATGTGATTGTTAAGCCATCAATCATGAAGGAAAAATAAAAATCTCCATTGCCTCTAACCTTGAAAAGAAATAGAAGGAATATGAGGAAGCCAAGAGTTGTCCCTTCAAACTCTCAGAAGTTTTCTGATGTTCTTGAAGTGTTGAAGGAGCTGCGAAAGGATATTCAACAAGTAAAGGCTTTTGTGTATAAGACTCATGAGATTCAGAAGGCCCTGGTTCGACAACAACAACTAAGAAGGTTCATCAATATAAACTCCTTCCTTAATGAACCTTATGTTCCCATGGTTGTTGACAACAAGGAGTTCGGGGACGATAATAAATTCTTCAAAGGTCTTAATGTCTAGTAAATCTTCTATTTTTCTCTTTTTGTTTAGAAGAATAACTAGTGCTTTGGAATAGCCATTATTGTGATTACACATAACTATGTCCAAAGTTTTCATCTTCTTGTTTTTAGATTTATTGGTTTAAATTCTAAGTTTGTTTGGAAGATGATGGTTGCAGTATTAATCTTTTGATTTCATATATTGAAATATTTTGATGGGATATGTGTGTTTACATCCGTGAACTTGATTGTCCCATATTTTGTCAAAAGTAAAGTCGTTCGTGAATTGATATGCAAATATTGATAAAAGGATGAATGGACTTTTGAAAAACACAAAAGTTAAGCCTATATTGTCAATTATTTATGTAAGATAGGTTAAAATCTTTTGTGATTCAATGATTATGTCTATTGTGTGCCATTTGCAAATGGTGATGGAAACATATAATGAATCCTTGTGTATTCCGCAGTAATTGAGGTTCTCTGGTCTATCTTGTGTGTATTACTGTGAGACTCCGTATTGTGACTTATGTTGAGCATTAGACAACTAAAGCTGATTATTTTTGTGATTAACTAAGTTGTGTTCCGTAAGATACTTTACGTCGAGTAGTTTGGACTAAATCAATCATCATGTGTGATTATTTAGTTATGACTCCGTAAGGATTTTTTTTTCATGTTGAGCATGATTGACTGGGTTGGTTATTTGTGATTAACTTAGTCAATTCTCCATAGAAGTTCTTATGTCGAGTGTGGCCAATTAAATTGATTACTTTTGTAATTAGTTTGGTTGAGTATGGTAATTATATTATTTGCGAGGTTTCTTGTGATTAATCTAATTGATTTAAGTCTCCATAAGTTTACTTGTGTTGAGCATATTTAGTCAAATTAATCTTGGTTCGCTTTGGTTAATTTGATTGAATATTTCTTGTTGGATTCCAAATTCATACTTGTATGCAATTTGTTGAGTCTAAAGAAAAATCCTTCTTTTCTTTTGAAATTAAGGTCGCTCTTGTTGTTCCTTTGGGAATGACATTTTATGGGGGAGAGTTCTTTTGAACTTGTGCTTAATTGCCAAATATTTGGGGGGAGTGCGGCTGTGGAATATTAGAGGGGTTATCTTGCGTCTTTATAAACTCCTTGATGAATACATTTAGCTTCGGCTTTATGATTGCATCTAAATAAGATGACATATGTTAAGTGCATATTTTGCACATATTTAGTGTCGAATCCATGCTAGTATTTGCTATATTTTTTTTGCGAATTATTGTATATTACTCTTGTTTTTCTCTATTCGTGTTTTGTTAGGTGAATCATCCAAAAGAAGTGAATTTGCACTTAATTGTGCAATAAAAGAAGTTAGCTAAAAGCGGAGAAAGGCCAAAGAATAAGTGGAACTCGTTCGAACTTATGAGTGCATGCTATCATCTCGAAGAGGACGAAAATACGAAGCCAACGGTGAAAGAATGGAGTCGTTCAGACGTCGCATGAAGATTTTATAGGCATTTGAAGCAAGAAAAGTTGCGCGCACAGAATTTATAAGGGGCTGCCAAGATTCAAAAGCTACAGGCATCCGGGTAATCTACTATGGGCTTCCACCTTCTTCCTCTTTACCAGTGTATGTAAACATGCAGCATTGGTGATGCTCGGTGTTTGAATGATGAGTTAGGGTTGTTGGCTCACTGCGGTCGAGACTGTGTGTGAGAGAACAGAGAAGATGGAGCTATTGAGATAGATATTGTATGGAGAAGCTCGAGTTTGGAGAAATGGCAGTGACCTCGAGTTGTTGTTACGATGAATGATGGCATGCTGTTGATGAAGAGCGTTTCTTTACGATAGAGTGGGAAGATAAATGGTTTGTGGTGATTGATGGAGCTCAAGCTTTGCTGCTGACATTGTTGATGGAGTTTCCGGTAAAGATGGAGGTCGTTATGGTGCTGTGGCAGTTAACGGAAGCATGAGGTGACAATTATCAAGCTAAGCTCGATAAGAAGGCAACAGGTAAGAGAATTCAGGGAATGGAGAATGATGCTGGCAGTGAGATGACGAGTTTTATGTGAATGATGTCGAGAAGAAAAACATTGAAGAATGGGCTGTTGTTGTTGTTTTGAACGACAGAGATGATGAAACGAGTTTGGGCAGTGACGACGAGGTTAGGATGTGGTAATGGAGCTTGACATTCTATGGTGGTTGCTGTTGGAATGAAGGAAGATACTCTAGCTTGGAACTTTGCTTTGGCTGCTGCCATTATTTTTATTAGATCTCGAGTCTGTATAAATGGATCGAACGAGAAACTGACGATGGAGTTTGGATGGATTCATTAGTTGTTGTTTGAGCTTGGCTGTGATGAAGGAAGTAATGGTGGTATTTGGCATCGGTGATGGAATGGCTTTGGTAGTGATTCAGTTGAGAACTGGTTGCTGCTAGTTTCGCAAATGGTGACACTGTAATGTTGCAGTTGAGCAGAGCATGCGATGAGAAGTTACGGGAAAACTTGCGGCTAGAAGTTTCAGCCGTAAAAGTAACAAGAAAGTTGACGAAACATACAGGAGAGTTTACATACCGTAAAACCCAGCCGTTAATGAAGAGAAGAAATTCCGCAAAAGTTCCAGGAGAACTTATGTCTAGGAAAGTCCTAGCCGTGATGAAGAAAAAAATTGAGTGCAAATCCAGCAGAAATTATCGCTGGTGATGTTTTTGTCCAAGGAAATATGCCTGTCAGTTCCAGGAAACTGATAGGCCAATGGCAGCGGAAGTTTGATAACGGGCTGGACCATGCAGTATTAAACCCGAGCCCATTATTTGGGCTAGCATATATTTGTCACGACTACAGTTTAGCAGTGACCAGTTTATGGAATTTGGCCAAGTTTTGGCAACCGTTTTGCACAAGATTTGATGCACGGGCACAACTACAAGTGGGACACCTATATAAAGAGAACTTCTAATATTTTTGGGACATCAATCTTGTAATTTTTAATCAAGTTTTGGAGAGAAGAAGACAAGGGAGAAAAGCTAGGGTTTTGGAGCGTTCTTCATCACCGTAACTATTTCTTTTCCATTATTTTCTTATGAAACTCATGGGTTTTATTAGTACCATGAGTAGCTAAACTTCTTAGTGATTGGGGATGAATTCTAAGTTCTAGACAATGATTTGAGTTATTATATAAATCTATTTTGAAGTTCTTCACATGATTATTAAAAAAAATTATTAGTTAGAATTTTTATGATTAATTGATAGATTGTTTAGGTGGTCAACTGAACTAATTTGTTGATTCAATCAAATGCTAGTATCGAATTAGGAGATAAGTAATATTCGAATAATTCACACAAAAGTAGATAACACAAGACCTTGAAGAGGGATTCTGTGTAGCGATTGTGTGTATAAACAACACTAGAAAGTGTACCTTGAGCTAAGTGTCTAACTACTAGGATCAATCTATAATTCACAAAAGATAAAGCATTCGGAGAAATTACACCTTGAGTGAGCTACTACTAGGTGGTTTCGACGAATAGAATCTGGTATTGGAGAGCTTCCGTACTCAGTGATATAAGGAATTTAGGGGATATCACTGAGCTAGTTGTTATTCCACGGTTGGTAATAATCTGTGATTTAAAGTATTAATGGATGAATATAATAACTTAATGACGGTTTAGTAACGAAGAAGGATTCCCTGATCATATTTCTCTCCATTTCTTGCAACTTAATTATTCTTAATTGCTTTGATTTTACTTTGAATCTAAAACAAAAAAATCCCATTGTGACACTTTTGACAACTAAATATCCCTGCTCTTCGTGGGAACGATCCTTATTTGCTACTATATTATTCATTAGTAAAGTAGAATATAAGTGAATTAATTTGTGCACCTACGACACGCATCAAATTTTGGCGCCGCTGCCGGGGAGCAGTCGGTAGCTTTAATTGTTATTTCTTTTTGTTTTCTTTTTGTTTTTAGTCTTATTTTTAATTTTTGATTTAGCTTTTGAGAATTTTATTTCAGGTACTTAATCTCTGGCATCGAAGGATTGGAATTACCAGAGGTGTGGAATTCAAACTCGCAAGGGAACGGTACTACAAGCACGTCCAAAGTTGCAAGAAGAACCTTCTACATCAACAATGGTAGGCGGTAACAATAATCCACCACCTCCACCTCCGGAGAGAAATTTAGGAGAGTTGACATCTCCATGCTTAGATTCGAAACCACTATGCATTACAATCACTGAACCAGTGGAGGTGAAGTCGAATCTACTTCATCATCTACCAAAGCAAGGGACATCTAGGTGAAAATCCAAATCGACACCTTCAACAGTTCCAGAAAACAATGACAAGTCTGAGGCATGCAACCGCAGACAGAGATATGGCTATGCTACAAGCCTTTCCGTTCTCATTGACAGACTTAGCAGAAGAATGGTTGTATTATCTTCCGTCAGGGAGTGTTACAATATGGAATCAAATGAAAAAGCTATTTCTGGAGAAATATTTTCCTGCTTCCAAAGCGGCATCCGTTTGCAAAGAGATTAGTGGCATTCTACAGATGACTGGGGAGTCTCTATATGAGTATTGGGAGAGGTATAAGAGGTTGTTGGCAAGCTGCCCACACCATAATATATCCTCAACACTTATCATTCAATATTTCTACGAAGGATTACTTCCAGAACAGAGGAATTTGATTGATGCAGCTGTCGGTGGTTCACTTACTATGAAGACGATTTCGGAGGCAACCAATTTGATTGAGAATATGGCTGCTAATTCTCAACAATTCTACACCAGAAATGACTCTAATATCGGAAGAGTTAGCGAGATGGGAGAATCTGCACAATCAGAGCAACGGATGAACAACATAGAGAAGGTGGTACAACGAATGGCAGCAGTGATTATTCCTTCTTATGAAGAAGAGTCTGAACAGGTGAATGATGTGTTCCCTAATCAGAGGCCAAGGTATGATCCCTACTCTAATACTTATAATCCTGGTTGGAAAGATCACCCAAATTTCAGTTATGCAAATCATCAAGCTGCAGCTCCTAATCCTTATGGGAGACAAAGTGGTTTTCAACAACCACAGTTCCGACAACAACCTCCACCTCAGCCTCAACAGCAGAATCAGAGTTCTAGTTTAGAGGAGATGATGAAAATGATGGTGCAAAATCAAGATGCAAATGCTCAGCGTCAAGATGCAATTATGCATAAATAAGATATGGCTATAAAGGACTTTTAACTTCAAATGGGACAATTGGCTACATACATGAATGAAATAAAAGCACAGAATTTGGTGAAGTTGCCATCACAACCTTTTGTGAATCCAAGAGTGAACGTCAATGTTGTAACTCTAAGAAGTGGGAAGCAAACTGAAGAAAAACAACAACAAAAATAGGTTAGTAACGACATTAAAAAGGAAGTAGAGGAGGAAACCGTCCCAAAGGAAAATCCAACCTCAACTGGCCAACCTAAGGATACAGTTCCCACCTTTACCACACCACCTTCTTTCCCTAGTCGTTTTGCCAAATCAAAGAAGCAAGCTCAAGATAAGGATATCATGGACATTTTCAGCAAGATACAAATCAACATCCCATTTATTGAGGCCATCAGAATCGTACCCAGGTATGCTAAGGTTTTGAAGGATTTGTATACAAGGATGGATAGGTTGATTGCTAATGAAATTACTCAGGTGGGCGAAAGTGCCACAGCTATGCTATTGAATTAGATGCCTACAAAGTGTGAAGACCCTGGGGGTTTCACCGTGCCAATTACTATTGGTACCAAGAGTTTTGAGCATGCTTTGCTTGATTTGGGAGCATCCATAAGTGTTATGTTAGCCGATGTTTATGATTCTTTGAATCTTGGACCTTTGAAAGAGGCGAAGATTACTATTTAATTGGCAAACAAGTCCAATATATATCCTAAGGGAGTCGTGGAGGACGTGTTAGTTCAAGTGAATCAGTTAATCTTTCCGGTTGATTTTTACATTGTGGATATGCATAATGGAGATAATTGTTCATCTACTTCGTTACTTCTTGGGAGACCGTTTATGAAAACAGCAAAGACGAAGATTGATGTGGACAATGGTACACTCACAATGGAATTAGATAAGGAGGTTATATGCTTTAATATTTTTGAGGCCATGCGTTATCCTAGTAATGTGCACTCCGCTTTCTCTGTTGATGTTATTGGTTCGTTGGCACAACAGATGTTTGATTTGAACAAAGAAGATGAACTTGAATTTATGTTACAAAATAGCATTGATTTGGACGTCCATGGAATTCCTAACTTGGACGTTGATATTTCTAAGGAGTTTGTTGATACATGTGGTGCTTTAACGTCATCACAAGAATTTAAAACAGGTAATATTTCACACATCTCTTTACCTATTACTGATGAAGTTCCTTTACCTTCTGTTGTGCAGGCACCTAAATTAGAGCTAAAACCTCTACCTGATCACTTAAAGTATGCTTTCTTGGGTGATGGGGAAGAGCTTCCAGTAATTATTGCAAAGAATCTCACAACAATACAGGAAGAACGCCTTCTTCGGGTTCTGAAAGAGCACAAAACGGCTATTGGTTGGACAATTGCTGATATTAAAGGCATTAGTCCATCCACATGCATGCATAGAATCCTTATGGAAGATGATGTAAAGCCAGTACGTGATGCTCAGCGTAGGCTTAACCCCCCAATGATGGAGGTCGTGAAGAAATAGATCCTCAAATTACTGAGTGTGGGGGTGATTTACCCAATTTCTGACAGCAAATGGGTTAGTCCGGTGCAAGTGGTGCCTAAGAAATTAGGTGTCACTGTTGTTAGAAATCAAGATGATGAACTTGTTCCTACAAGAGTTCAAACAGGATGGCGAGTGTTCATAGACTATAGAAAGCTCAATCCGGCTACCCGCAAGGATCACTTTCCTTTGCCTTTCATTGATCAGATGTTAGAGAGGTTAGTGGGACATTTATATTATTGCTTTTTGGATGGTTATTCGGGCTACAATCAAATTGTTATTTGCACCAGAGGATCAAGAGAAGATAACTTTTACTTGTCCATTCGGTACATTTGCATATAGAAGAATGCCATTTGGTCTTTGCAATGCGCCTGCCACTTTTCAGAGATGTATGTTTAGTATATTTTCTGATTACGTGGAGAACATCATTGAGGTATTTATGGACGACTTTAGTGTTTTTGGCGATTCATTTGATATTTGTTTAAATAATCTTGAACTTGTGCTTAAAAGATGCATAGACACTAATTTGGTTTTATACTGGGAGAAATGTCACTTTATGGTAGACCATGGAATCGTACTTGGCCATATCGTTTCCTCTCAAGGGCTCGAAGTGGACAAGGCAAAGATAGACTTTATTAGGAACTTACAATACCCCACTCCGGTGAGGGAAATTCGCTCGTTTCTTGGTCATGCAGGTTTTTATAGGAGGTTTATCAAAGATTTCTCCAAAATCTCAATGCCGATGTGCAAATTGTTGCAAAAGGAGGTTGCCTTTAACTTCGACCAGGAGTGAAAGGATGCATTTAATAAATTGAAGGAATTGTTGACTACTGCACCAATTATTAAGTCACCTGACTGGAGTTTGCCGTTCGAGTTAATGTGTGATGCAAGTGATTATGCAGTCGGAGCTGTTTTGGGTCAAAAAGTAGACAAGAGGTCACATGTGATTTATTATGCATCAAGGACCCTAAACGATGCTCAAATCAACTATTCTACTACTGAGAAGGAGTTGTTGGCTATAGTATTTGCATTAGAAAAATTTAGATCTTATTTGGTGGGTGCCAATGTGATTGTATATTCTGATCATGCAGCACTACGGTACCTATTGAAAAAGAAGGAGGCTAAGCCAAGACTCATTCGTTGGATTCTTTTGCTACAAGAATTCAATATAGAAATTAGAGATAAGAAAGGTGTTGAGAATACAGTTGCTGATCATCTTAGTAAACTTGTTGTTTCCGAAGAAGAACTCCCACTACAGGATTGTTTTGCAGACGAACAACTTTTCTCAATTGAAGAATCAACACCTTGGTACGCTGATATAGTGAACTATTTGGTTACAAGGAAAGTACCTAATACTATGTCTAATTTTCAAAAGCTAAAGCTTAAGAAAATAGCCAAGCAGTATGTGTGGGATGAGCCCTACTTGTGGAAATATGGCGCTGATCAAATTATCCGCAGGTGCGTACCTAACTATGAATTTCAATCAATTATATCTTTTTGTCATTCTTATGCATGTGGTGGTCACTTTGGTTCTAAACATACCGCTCTCAAAGTCCTTGAGAGTGGCTTTTATTGGCCAACCCTATTTGAGGATGCATATGCTTTTTGCAAATCTTGTGATAGATGTCAACGAACGGGCAATCTAGGTGCTCGAAATCAAATGCTACTCAATCCTATTCTCACTGTCGAGATTTTTGATGTGTGGGGCATTGATTTTATGGGTCCTTTTGTTAATTCGAATGGAAAATTTCATATACTTCTTGTTGTGGATTATGTTTCAAAATGGGTGGAAGCTAAAGCCACCCCTACTAATGATTCTCAAGTTGTTTGTGAGTTTGTGAAGGAATATATCTTCTCTAGACATGGTACACCAAGGGTGGTTATCAGTGATGGAGGCTCGCACTTCAAGAAATCTTTCCATGCTCTTCTCAAGAAGTACAACATTACACACAAAATTGGTACGCCGTATCACCCACAAACTAGTGGGCAAGCTAAAATTTCAAATCATGAGATTAAGTCCATCCTTGATAAAACCGTTAAAACTACACGGAAGGATTGGAGTTATAGACTCAACGATGCACTTTGGGCGTATAGAACAACATATAAGACACCGATGGTATGTCTCCATATCGGTTGGTTTATGGCAAAGCTTGTCATCTCCCAGTTGAACTTGAGCATAAGGCTTATTGGGCGGTAAATATGTGTAACATGGAGTATGATAAAGCGGGGAAACATAGGAAACTACAAATCAGTGAGCTAGAGGAGATACGTAATGATGCTTACGAGAGTTCTCGTATATATAAGGAAAAGACTAAGCTTTTCCATGACAAGATGATTTCTCGGAAGCATTTTGTTGTGAGACAAAAAGTTCTTTTATTTCATTCTCGTCTTAAGTTATTTCCTTGTAAGCTAAGGTACAGATGGATTGGACCATATGTTGTTACTAATGTTTATTCTCATGGTGCAGTTGATATCACTAGTCTTAGAGATGAGACTACTTCTAAGGTCAACGGCCATAGATTGAAGCCATATTATGAAAACATCGCTTATGTGAATGTGGATGAGATAGAGCTTAAAGATTTACTCCCTCTGGAGGAGTAGCATAAGGAGAATGCCAAGTCGGTCTGAGGACGTAAAACTAAGCGCTAAATGGGAGGCAACCCATCGGTTTTGTATCTCTATATTTTGCATTTTATTTTTCTTAGATTTTCATATCATATTTGCATCCCCATGTTTAATTTCATTGAGTCCGGAATCTATTTTAGAAGAAAATTATGACGAATACCTTTTTGTCAGAAAAATTCAGACTGCGCGTAGTTCAGTTCAGAGACCATAACTGTCAGGACGTTTATCTAAACACTGTTCACTTTTTATATTTTTTAGAAAACACGTAGATGAACAACTTTTGTTAAATGGAGTTTTTCCAAATTCCTTACCAATTTGTACAGTTTTTGCATTTTATCTGTTGTTACGTCAGAATTCAGAACTTTTGGTTTTTCACATTGAGGACAATGTGAAGTTTAAGTGTGGGGGAGTATTTTGCATATAGATTTTTCAAAATTTTGCATAAAAAACCTTCAACTTGTAGAGATTTTAGAGTCACTAGCATACTTCTAGGTATGTTTACATAGAGATTCTGACCGACATAACTGAATTTGGAAGTGTTAGAGAACTACATTCGAATATTCTTACGAATTGGAGTGTTAAATAATGGATTTAATCATGCCGGTGATGCAAATTAGGAGCATGGAGAAATGCATTATTAGAGTTATTGATCAATCATTAGTGGAGACTACCCATTTTCATATCAACCAAGGCACCAGACCAAATTTTCTTTGTAGCTGACTAAAGAGCTTTCTTTTGAGTGTGTGTCACCGTACGTTAATTCCGGGTAGAATGGTGAGCTACCCAACCTCCCGCCAATAGAAGCACTATTTTTGATCTCTCGAGTGCTAATTTTGTCAATCATAAGGGTGACGTCTATAGACGAAAACCACCATCTTGTAGTTTGATTTGCATGCACCATTCTCTCTCGCCAACAACAGGTCCATAGAAACACATCATCATCAACAATGGAGCGACATCAAAATATAAAAGGAAAGTTGAATACGTTTGAGGTTTACAAGCAACAATTCAAGGAAGAGCAAAATTTCATATCCAAGTAAAGCAACATACAATGAGCAGATTTTTATATACATGTTGAAGACTTACATATAAGGAGCAGAGTTTTATATCAAAGTATGAAGACTTATTTACAAGAGTGAAGAAAATCAAAAGATGAGAGTTATTGAAGTTTATGATACAAAGGCATTACAAGTTGTGAAGATCAAAGTGGTAACGTACTTCTTTCATGGCCATGTTAATTTTATTTCATAATTATTATTTTAGTTGCAATCTCTTTAAAAAAAAATACAAAATACAAAAAAAATAATACAAAATACAAAATAATATATATATATATATATATATATATATACAAAGAGATTTGCATTTAGGTTGTTATTTGTTCAATAAGGCCATGTGGAAGAAAAATATATAAAGAAGCTTCAAGCAACAAGGAGTTGAGGAAAAGAGTTACAATTGTCGAAGTTCTACAAGTTCAAGAGTTTATCATCAACAGTTGAAGACCGAAGACCAAGATGAAGAAGACGAGCCGAAGGAAGACGTTTCTATTGGATGTTGTGAGAGTGGTGCTTTCATCATTGCAATCAGATGTGAAGGTGGTAAGTACTCTCATCCTTGCTAAAGTGGTTGATTTCCTTTCTTAGAGATCATCAGAAAAATATCTTTGTTTTCCACAATTTTGTGGAGTCTCCAGAAATAATTTGGAAGGTTTCCTTCCCACCATTCAACATGTGTAGGATTCTCTCTTTATTCCTACCTACACACATGTGAGACCCATAAAAAAGCCGTCTTATTGAGTGCAATTATCATAAAATCCTTTTAAGTGAGGCAGAAGTCGAGGCAAAATGCTTATTGATCGTTCTCAAACATGAGTTTCTATCATTATGGTGTGGTTATTTCTCACTCAAGATTAAAGAATGAATATGTTCTTTGGTATTTCTAACATCTTATTACTAGCATGCAGAAATTCTATGTCCTCATAGCTCTTTAGATGCTTGGGAAGCTGGAACGCTTTGAATTTGGAGTAGGTTTCGTGGGTATATCTCTAGTAAGACCTCACGAGACTCTAACTCGTCCACTAGGGACACCTAGGGGTTTAAAGGCATGTTATTCATGCTAAGAGTAACTGTATCCTCGGCGACATGGAGTTGTTGTATTTTAGATAGTTTGCTCGAGGACTAGCAAAAGACAAGTGTGGGGGAATTTGTTAAATGCATATTTTGCACATATTTAGTGTCGAATCCATGCAAGTATTTGCTATATTTTCTTGCGAATTATTGTATATTATTCTTGTTTTTCTCTATTTGTGTTTTGTTAGGTGAATCATCCAACAGAAGTGAATTTGCACTTAATTGTGCAATAAAATAAGTTAGCTAAAAGCGGAGAAAGGCTAAAGACCAAGTGTAACTCGTTCGAACTTAGGAGTGCATGCTATCATCTCGAAGAGGACGAAAATACGAAGCCAACGGCGAAAGAATTGAGTCGTTCCTACGTCACATGAAGATTTTATAGGCATTTGAAGCAAGCAAAGTTGCGCGCACAGAATTTATAAGGGGCTGCCAAGATTCAAAAGCTATTAAAGGCAGCTGGGTAATCTACTACGGGTTTCCACCTTCTTCCTCTTTACCAACGTATGTAAACATGCAGCATTGGTGATGCTCGGTGTTTGAATGATGAGTTAGGGTTGTTGGCTCATTGCGATCGAAACTGTGTGTGAGAGAACAGAGAAGATGGAGCTGTTGAGATAGATATTGTATGGAGAAGCTCGAGTTTGGAGAAATGGCAGTGACCTCGAGTTGTTGTTACGATGAATGATGGCATGTTGTTGATGAAGAGTGTTTCTTTACGATAGAGTTGGAAGATAAATGGTTTGTGGTGAGCTCAAGCTTTGCTGCTGACATTGTTGATGGAGTTTCCGGTGAAGATGGTGGTCGTGATGGTTCTATGGTAGTTAACGGAAACATGAGGTGATGACTATAAAGCTAAGATCGATAAGAAGGCAACATGGAAGAGAATTTAGGGAATGGAGAACGATGCTGGCAGTGAGATGACAAGTTTTCTGTGAATGATGTCGAGAAGAAAAACATGGAAGAATAGGCTGTTGTTGTTGTTTTGAACGGCAGAGATGATGAAACGAGTTTGGGCAGTGATGACGAGGTTAGGCTGTGGTAATGGAGCTTGACAGTCTATGGTAGTTGTTGTTGGAATGAAGGAAGATACTCTAGCTTGGAACTGAGCTTTGGCTGCTGCCATTATTTTTATTAGAGCTCGAGTATGTATATATGGATCGAACGAGAAACTGATGATGGAGTTTGGATGGATTCATTAGTTGTTGTTCGAGCTTGACTGTGATGAAGGCAGTAATGGTGGTATTAGGCATCGGTGATGGAATGGCTTTGGTAGTGATTCAGTTGAGAACTGGTTGCTGCTAGTTTCGCAAATGGTGACATTGTAATGTTGCAGTTGAGCAGAGTATGAGAATGAGATGGTTTTTCTGCGATGAGAAGTTACGGGAAAACTTGCGGCTAGAAGTTTCAGCCATAAAAGTAACAAGAAAGTTGACGAAACATACATGAGAGTTTACGTACCGGAAAACCCAGCCGTTAATGAAGAGAAGAAATTCCGCAAAAGTTCCAGGAGAACTTACGTCTAGGAAATTCCTAGCCGTGATGAAGAAAAAAATTGAGTGAAAATCCAGCAGAAATTATCGCTGGTGATGTTTTTTTCCAAGGAAATATGCTTGTCAGTTCCAGGAAACTGACAGGCCAATGGCAGCTGAAGTTTGATAACGGGCTGGACCATGCAGTATTAAACTCGAGCCCATTATTTGGGCTAGCATATATTTTTCACGGCTACAGTTTAGCAGTAACCAGTTTATGGAATTTGTCCAAGTTTTGGCAACCGTTTTGCACAGGATTTGATGCACGGGCACAACTACAAGTGGGACACCTATATAAATAGAACTTCTAATATTTTTGGGACATCAATCTTGTAATTTTTAATCAAGTTTTGGAGAGAAGAAGACAAGGGAGAAAAGCTAGGGTTTTGGAGCGTTCTTCATCACCGTAACTATTTCTTTTCCATTATTTTCTTATGAAACTCATGGGTTTTATTAGTACCATGAGTAGCTAAACTTCTTAGTGATTGGGGATGAATTCTAAGTTCTAGACAATGATTTGAGTTATTATATAAATCTATTTTGAAGTTCTTCACATGATTATTAAAAAAAATTATTAGTTAGAATTTTTATGATTAATTGATAGATTGTTTAGGTGGCCAACTGAACTAATTTGTTGATTCAATCAAATGCTAGTATAGAATTAGGAGATAAGTAATAGTCGAATAATTCATACAAAAGTAGATAACACAAGACCTTGCAGAGGGATTCTGTGTAGCGATTGTGTGTATAAACAATACTAGAAAGTGGACCTTGAGCTAAGAGTCTAACTACTAGGATCAATCTATAATTCACAAAAGATAAAGCATTCGGAAAAATTACACCTTGAGTGAGCTACTACTAGGTGGTTTCGACGAATAAAATCTGGTATTGGAGAGCTTCCGTACTCAGTGATATAAGGAATTTAGGGGATATCACTGAGCTAGCTGTTATTCCAAGGTTGGTAATAATCTGTGATTAATAGTATTAATGGATGAATATAATAACTTAATGACGATTTAGTAACGAAGAAGGATTCCCTGATCATATTTCTCTCCATTGCTTGCAACTTAATTATTCTTAATTGCTTTGATTTTACTTTGAATCTAAAACAAAAAAAACCCATTGTGACACTTTTGACAACTAAATCTCCCTGCTCTTCGTGGGAACGATCCTTATTTGCTACTATATTATTCATTAGTAAAGTAGAATATAAGTGAATTAATTTGTGCACCTACGACACGCATCAATATACATTTACCTTTGGTCATGAAATGTCTCTTACGGAAATTTCATTAGGATCCCGTTCTTGTACCTTTGCCAATTTTAATGAAAAAAAGGGGGAGAATTAATATGTAGTTCACACTACAAATACATATGGTTTTCGGATCATTATGTAAGAGGGAGTGGTTTCCATGTGAGATGGAGTATTGACTAAGGGGGAGTGAAGTATCACCATAGTATTGTTGTTGAAGTTGTGATGCAATTAGACTTTGACGTTGTGTAATAATACTATGACACTGTATAACAATGATTGAGAACCGATGCTTTTTATCATTGTTATCGCTACGGATTTTCAACAACGATAATGCTAAACTTACAACCTTTGGGATCATTGGACTACTTGGAAGTGACGAAGATTTCGAGTATTGTTGAAGATTAGACATGTGGAATAGGAGCTGCAAAGTTTATTTATATATTTTTTGTATTCCATATGTATTAATAGTTTTGCCACTAAAATTGACAAAGGGGGAGATTGTTAGAGCATTGCTCGGTCGAACTCGCATGCGTTGCTATCTCAAGCATGTTTGTCAATGTTAGTGATCAAAACTATAAAGTATTGATTTCTAGTCTACTATAGCTAAGGTCTCGGACTAGGATAGAAAGTGTAGTTGAGCTCAAGAACTCCATGGCAATCATCATACAAGATGAAGGACTACTCAAGGAACCAGTGGATCTTCATCGAATAAAATGTATGTGGAGACTTGAACTTATCTATCACTCAAAAGTCTATATACTCTATCTCCTATCTTGAGACAAAAGTCGTATTACTATATAGACTTAGAATATACACATGTGATATTTCGAGTTGAGTATATCTCGCTTATCTATTTCTCGAAATATGTGTTGGAAAAGCTTTCGCTTTAGCCAAGTTCATCTTTACCTAGTGACGAAAGTCATGTTACTGCAAAAACCATAAAGATTAATACTGCAAAAATCATCTTCCAAACAAGTTTAGAATTTAAACCAATAAATCTAAAAACAAGAAGATGAAAATGTTGGACATAGCTATGTGTAATCACAATAATGGCTATTCCAAACTCTAGTTATTCTTATAAACAAAAACAAGTAAAAATAGAAGATTTATAAGGAAAACAAAATCAAACAGACTAAGCTGAAAAATACTTCCATGCCATAGCGAACTAAAGTCATATAGACAGTTCGGGACCTTCTTGAGTTTTAAGGTCTTGGAGCTTGTGAACGACAACATCCTCTACACCTTTGAAGAGGATATACTTATTGGGAAGTTCTTTAACACAGGTTTTTATGAGTACAAGGTTCGACTTAACCTTTTTCAACTCAGTTCTTACCACATCAAGACACTTCATTATATCAACAAGTTGTTGCTTTGCCTCCTCAATTTTCTTTAGGAAATATAGAACTACATATGATGAAATCTCTTTAACCTCTTCTATATCCGAAAGGGAATCAGGAGATTGAGGAAGGGAACCTTCAACTTCAACAAGCGTCCCCTTCTCTTTATCGAATTTGAAATATATCGCATTACCAAGGAAATCTTTAGTCAAATCCCATGAGTAGGAAGAAGAAGCCATTGATAATATGAAACCTAGAGTAAGAAGATTAACTCAATATGATAGGTATATATAAGTAAAACTCGAGAGATTTACGGTTTACAAGATAGGTCTAAAGGAAAACCTCGAAATCGTGCGCGTACCCGTAAGATGAGGGTTCGCAAAGCTCTGCACGGAAAAGTCCATGCTTTTATTTTTCACAAGCAAGGCAAGAAAAAGAAAACAAAAAAATACTCATGAAAAAGTGTTTGATCAACTATCCATCTAAGAAAGATAAGAGATTAGCCAGATAATTAGAGACACTTTGACAAGGAGTATACCTATTTAATTCTCTCACAACTAGGTTTTTTATATGTGAGATATTCAAACTTGTGATTACTTCTCACAAGTATGAGCATTTAGATCATTAAATGAACGTTGTTCTTTTTTATCCTTCTGTCCTTGACATGTGCTCGTTCCAAAGAGATGAGACACTGCTTGATTAGCATATTGGTCAGAAGGACTAAATCTAGGACCTCTTGCAATTGGTTTATAAGGATCGAAATAGATAGGAATCCATTTTCTAGACTTAGGTTTACCAGAAATATTCTTATAAGTACAGGAATGCTTTCATTAGCAACACAAGAATTTATGCCAGAATACACTTGAGCCCGGTGATGATTTCAAGAACATAAATCATTTTTATAAGGTTTCTGATTTTCAATGGGCATGTGATTCACTGCAGTAGTCGACTGACTATTTGTTCCATTGACAGTGAAGAGAAGCAGATTATGAAGTTTAGAAATTTGTTTCCTTCTGGAAAAGCAATGGATAACATAGTGATTCCTTTTCCCGCATAAGGTACAGGTTCGTGGAGGAGAAGCAATAATTGGCACCTGTTTTAACTTCATAGTCATCTGAGAAGATTGCAAGTTATGTAAACCTTTCTTGACACAACCTTCTACTGGAGGATACTTCTTCATGTGCTATAATTCATGAGAATTAGTTTGTACATAATAATTTCTCCTTAAGACAGAATTTTCATTTTCCAAGGATTTTCATTGTTCATGGGATATAATAAGAGATGTAAATAGTTTCTCTTTTTCTACACGAAGTCTATTAAGATCTGATGAATGAGTCTCGATCAAACATTCTTCACTAATTGAGTCTTCCTTAACAATATCCTCAAGAACACTAATATTTTCAAGTTGGAGAGTAGTTTCTTGGAGAATTTTTTCAATGTTCTTAGAGAATGACTCAATGATGTTATAGAGATCACGTTCTCGATCAAGAGACTTTTCAAATTCATCAATAAGATGATCATGATCCTGAAAATCAATGATCTTAGAGGAATTTTTTGAAATTATGGTGAGCTCCTTTTCATCTTTTGCTAGAGTGTCACATACCTCATGAGAGAAAGATATGTCAATATTATATTGAACAATCTTTCTTCCCTGGGATTCAGAAGAATCAACTAAGGAGCAATCCTTTGAGGTGTTTCCAAGACACTTGGCGTAATTAAAGGATTTAGGAGACATCTTGGTAGGCATATATGAGATCTCGTCCTCAGACTCAGATTACCACAAACATAGACTTGTAAGGTCTTGAACGTGTTTGCTTGCTCTGATACCAATTGAAAAAGCGGGGGTCTAACAACCACACCCAATATTTCGGTTAGCAATCTGTATGGACTAACTCCGAGTTTCTTTCTAGAGAATCAACTAGGCAGTCAGACTCAATCTAGATAGAAATATCTCAAGGAGTTATTACCTCTCTCTTGTTTTGATTTACTCAAGCTAATAGAAATCAGCGAGTCTTTAATCAAATACAAGGAATAACTTGGATGGTACCAAAGACAAATATCCAAGTGTCAATCAATTTAAATCAACAACCAAAGGTTGGATATTCTAATTGATTGATCTTCAACGCACAACCTATATTATTTCAATTATAAAGGTAAACAATATAATGCGGAAAATGAAATAACACAGATAACAGAATTTTGTTAACGAGGAAACCACAAATGCAGAAAAACCCCGGGACCTAGTCCAGATTAAACATACACTATATTAAGCCACTACAGACACTAGCCTACTCCAAGATAACTTCGGTCTGGACTGTAGTTGAACCCCAATCAATCTCACACTGATCCAAGGTAAAATCATGCTCTTACGCCTCTGATCCCAGCAGGATACTACATACTTGATTCCCTTAGACGATCTCACCCACAACTAAGAGTTGCTACGACCCTGTTGATGGTGGATTTTAGTTCAAGGCTAAAGTTGTAAAACCAATTTTTGTGTAATTATCCTGCAGAGGATGAGACTATTTTATAAGTGATGAATACTTCTTCACTTTATTAATTCACCTAGAATGGAGCATGTAGCAACAATCCCCCGAATATTCTGTGAATTTTAGCATTATTGATTAATGCATAAAAGGCCTTGTATTTCTTGTGATGTTCCTAGCAGAACTCTCAATGTTGGTGCGGCATGATGACTGATTGTTACTCGCAGCATAGTAGCATGAATATCCAAGTACCAACAGTGAGGCATTCACGAAATGCCCGTACATGTTGTAACTCTCGGTGTGTTAAACTAGCCCGATTGAGCATGTAACTCTCGGTGTGTTATACCAGCCCGATTGAGTGTGTAACTCTCGGTATGTTATACTAGCCCGATTGAGCATCTAGACTGTCTGTAATAGAGTCATCCAATTTTTCAGGCATGATTGGATGGTCGGGATCGAATCCAATACCCCCAAGCAGGTATTGGAACATTCACAGCCGACCAAACGTGGACCCCGCGCGATTGGTTTCCCAAAAGGGGCGGCATAGCTTGCCAAACCGTCCAAACCAAGCAGAATAGACAAAAACCCTAAATTAGGGTTTGCGGCATATTACATGTGTCGCAAAATGATCTCAACCATCCATCTTCGCAGGCATAGATGGAGGGTGTATATGTAGATTCAAAGGGCCCAGAGCATGTCAACACGATCACTGTGGGCCCGACTACACACATGAAAAAACGGTCAGGGACAACCGTGATTGGTTTTCCCAAATCATGCATGCCAAACCAAGCATGACACACGGCCGGAAAAACCGTAAATTAGGGTTTGAGGCACCATCCTTGTGTTGCAAAATCATCTCGAGCATCCATCTTCGCATGCTTGAATGGAAGGCTAAGATAAAGCTTCAGGGAAGACCGATCATGCTAGCATGAGTACCGTGGGCCCGACTTCATGTCTGACCGGTCGTCCAAAGCCAACCTTGGTCAAGCGGCTTGATTTGCATGCCCAAACTAGCGTGGTCGCGCTTCCCAAATCACAAACTGATCACGACCACTCAACTTCGCCAAACAAATTGAGTGGCTTAGATCACGTTTCCATGGGACAGTCAGGTATAGGTGTGAATACCAGCCTACCACCTACACGCCGGACCAAGCTTGGCCGTCTCGAAACGCACGCCTTGAAGGTGGCATATCGCGCCCCTTTAAGAATCCTTTGTGGCATATGATTTATGTCGCAAATTGATCTCATCCACTCAAATTCACCGGTAAATTCGAGTGGCCTAGATCAAACCTTCGTGGGACAGTGAAGCATGGACATGGACATCAACATGCCGTCTACACGCATGCCTGATCGGTCCTCCATGAAATGCATCCCATGCTTGGATTCGACCAAGCTGAAGGAGTACACTCGCGCACCTCCTAAACCCTAATCCTAGGGTCGCATATGTGGTCGCAAGTCATCTCGTCCGTCCAACTTTTCCAGCTCAGACGGACGGCCTAGGATAAGAGTTAGGAGACCAGTAAAGTATCACCGTGATCACTGTCTGCCACTCTACCACACCATGTGGTCGGTCAAGGGAAGATTTGCTAGCGCAGCCTCTAAACCCTCACATGAAGCAGTCAAGGCATGATGCTCAACAACGATGCTTCATATATGCCGAATACATTCGATGCATAACATGCATAGAATACACACGATACTTTACAAGTATCGACTTCCTAAATAACTTAGTTATTTAAACTAGCATTACATGCTACCTTCTGTGGGTCCCACGATCCATACACTTAAGACATCAATCATGTCACAAACCGGGGGATACATACTGGGGAATTGGTCTGGCGGTTTACAGCGTGTAACGCGCCATCACAAGAACGTGTCAGGAAGACATGAACAGTTAGTGATGATGGGAGAAGTGGGAAAGATTGATCGTGTGACACTAACACACAACTCCACTACTCCATCACTCTACTTCCTCCACTTCCCACGAGAGACGTGAATAAGGCTCAAATGACTTGTATAAATAGGTTCTCCGCCCTATTTCCACAACAGAGAGAGAAGACAACACAACACAGAAACTAAGTGTTAATACAACACGTATTTAAACACCTAGAGCATGCTTGCATTATTCGTAAGCCTACTCACCTTTCTGTTACAAGTCATAAGCAAGCCTACACCTTCACAATCTCAACATCTTCTTCGCTTCCCTCCCTAAGATCAACCCCATCTCCTTCACTTTGTGACCGAAACAAGTCTGGAACGGCCATTTCTTGGTTTAGGCCAGAATTATATAGATTGATCTCTCGAATCAAAAGCACTCATTGCGCAGTGCATTTGTTTAGGGTTTAGATTTATTCCTCATCCACACACCCCAAATTACCAAATCCGGCAGGAATAGTTTTCACCCGTAAACAATTGGCGACCACAGTGGGAGATTAATCTCTCGGTTTTCAATATCAATTTTCCGGTTCTCAATTTCATCTTTCAATACCCGATTTAATTTTCGCAATTTCAAGGGGATAGACCTTAGAACAAATTCAATCAGCAATTCATTTCAAGATGGTGGGACTCAGGTTTGGATCAACAATTAATTCTGAGGGAACACTCTCGGTGTCGATGTACCTGTCAGTGGAGCTACTGTAGTCAATACATCTCGTGGAGCCGTCACTTCTATCACCAACACTAGCGGAGCAGGAGATATTCTAGTAGGTGTAACGCCTCCCATCACTAGAGCTAGAGAAGACGCGAAAAATCTCTTAGTAATTTTGAATATCTCCGTGATTTTGCGGAGAGATTTGAATCTCTCCGAGATTTTGCAGACGGATAAAATCTCTTAGTAATTTTGCATAAAGATTTGAATCTCTCCGTGATTTTGCAGAGATATTTGAATATCTCAGAGATTTTGCAGACGGATCGAAATATCTCCGAAGATTTTCTTAACGGATCTGAATCTCTCTATGGTTAGCTGGGACTCGTCCTGAGAAAGAAACACTACAAAAACAAGTCTTATTAGTGAGGTTTTTTTTAGGGGCGTCACAAATACTCACTATTTGTGAGGGTGTCTTGACCAACCGTAGGAAATACTAGGATTAGTCAAAGGAGAAGTTTTTATGGTCGGCTTCATGAATCCGACAAAGTAAATGATTTCTGTTTTTATTCTTTTTTCTCCTCCTCATCTGCTGAAAGCGTAAAACAGATATAATTTTTTTCTCCGCCATTTTTTCTCCACCATATTTTCTCCGCTGAAGAACTGATATCTGGGTTTTCTCTCGCATCTTCTCTGTTACCATCTCTCATCTTCTCTGTTACTATCTACTCCATCTCTTTTCTCTTATCATCTTGTCCATCTCTTCTCTGTTGAGGGATAGAGTTATAAGAAAAAGGTGATTTTTTTTACAGATTAGATGAAGGTTTGAATGAGAACTGAT
Organism: Papaver bracteatum; assembly: GCA_023529315.1. Classification (NCBI taxonomy): domain Eukaryota; kingdom Viridiplantae; phylum Streptophyta; class Magnoliopsida; order Ranunculales; family Papaveraceae; genus Papaver; species Papaver bracteatum. Next base: position 231,545 of record JAJJWX010005377.1, on the reverse strand, counting down.
GATGGAGATAAAGATCGTGAGTCTGAGTTAGAGAAATGAAATGTAATCAGGGATCGTTGATAGTTCTGGTGTCGATCAGTCTGTTGATTCAAACTCAACATAAAGGTAAGTTGAATTTAGGGTTTCTTTAATTAACTTTAATTTTGTGTGAAATTGATTTATAGACTGATCAATTAGTGATGGGTTTGCTTTTAATTGAAGTTTGGATGATGTGTAGGGTTTAATTTCAGTTTGGAATTAGGGTTCATCCCAAATTAGGTTTTTGGTTATAAACTTAAACCAGTGTTCTTGAGTTTGAATGATAGATAAATAGGATGAGATAATAGTGGTGGTTAGAAGAAAAGATGAAGAATAACTGAGCTAGTGGGAGTTTAGGTTTAATTTGGTGAAGGGGTTGAATTACATGGGACTATTGGTGGAGTCAATGAGAAGCGGAAGACGATATGGTGGGTATGTAGTGAAGCTGTAATTGTAGCTAGGGATTCCTGCTTTTGGTACCACTAAACCTTATTTTCAGATTTACATCTTTATGATGCATTACGGAATTGTAATTACGATTACCTAAAGGTTGATTGTTGTCTTCTTTTGGTTTTTCAGGTGTTTATGATGCATTGCATAAGAAATACCTAAGAACACTTTTGTTCTTCATATCTGAAGCTATTGAAGGACCTATAAAACAAGAATATGTGTGTATGTAAAATCTCACTTTTTCTTTCATTTGCTAGATTTAGTCATTGATAATGAGCTGGGGTTGGATCTGATTTTTAGTACTCTTAGTCTTAAAGTAGCTTTAAATTTTGGAAGGAAATTGATAAGAAGTTTATATTAATACATGATTGGATTTTTTTGTGCAGTTTCATTTAGTTATTCAAATTCCAACAACGAAGATGTTATGATGAACATAAGTCATATCGGGAACAAGAAACAAGGAGCAACGTTCAGATTTAATGGCAATGCAGACATTAAACCAAATAAAATAAGGTATAATAGTAAGCTTTTGTGTTTGTTAGGTTGTTTTTGTTTTTTGCACTATATGGTTTTAAATCCAGTTGACTACTTTGTTGACTGTGTTTTAACACCTTTTACTTGGTTTTGGTAGGAGTTCTGCCTGCATTCTTTAGAGGTTGGTCATAAGAAGAAGCTAACCATCCATGGTTCAAAACCCCTCTCAAAATGGAAATCGGAAATGTTAACAGCAAACATATCGTCTTGGCCCTCAAGGTAAATTGGTAGCATTGAACTATGAATGAGTGAAACTTGTGGTTTAGATTCTTTTGATCCATCAAGTTCATTTTGAGTTATCAAGTTTGGAACTGTGCAGGTCAAAATTATTCTGGTACTATATCAAGATGAAAAAAATGACATCGAGCGATCAGCTTGGGTGTTGATTCAGTGCCAATAACTGAGCCTCCAAATCCAGATAGCGAGGTACACTTATACCGTAACTTATTTGTCATATTACAGCTTTAACAATATGATTCAACTGAGTTTGTGGCTCTGAGATCTGAATTTGAGTAATGGATGAAACTATAGCCGTGGGTGTTGATGATTGATAGTTCAGTGAACTAGGGTGGTGTTGATATCAGTTTGCAGTTGCAGATGGAGTAGCAAGGTGGAATGACAGGTGCTGGTTCTAATTTGTAGGTGCAGCTGGAGCTGAAACGAGTCAGAGAACTGAATTTCTACAAAAAAAGGGCTTAGATGGAATTTCAGATGAGGATTGGTCTGTGGTTATGTTGCAGAATGTGCTGAGAATGGTGGTATTTAACTCATGGAGGTGGAAATGAAGCTGGTGGTGTTGTGTGTTGGCTCATGAATGAATCTAGATGTATGTCTAGGATTTTACAGGTTATGAAATGAACTAGTGCTGGTGCTTGTTGTGTGTTGAGAACGGAGTAGCTATGGTGATTTTCATGGAAGAGCAAGTGTTTGTGCTTTGGATGTACACAGGTGGTATGACTGAGATGGAGAGTGGGAGACGAAGTACTGAATGGATTGCGATTGTGTTTCCGTGGCAAACAACAAGATGAGGTGCAGTTGGGTTGCAAGGATTGAGTAAGGATTGTAGTCAAGAGCTAAATGGGTTTATGTGGTTAATTAGCTAGCATTGCAAGTCTAGAGTGCAAGACAAATGTTGAATTCTGCAAGCAATAGCTGTTGTTGTTGAACTGAATGTTAGGGTTGGCAGATTAATGGAAGTTTGTGTGACTCCAGAATGAACTTGAGTGGAAGCTTGTATGTTGTTAAAGATGCAGCTGAGCTGAAGCTAGAATTGAATTGCAGCAGTTGGTGTTTAACTGATGCTGGTGGTGACTTGGTAAGAAGGCATGATGGAGTTGCAGGTACAGTTGTGCAAAAGTTGAGCAGAAGAAGGTAATGGTGCTGTTACAACTGAGAGCTGATGTGGAATGTGTCTTTGCATTTGAAAAGTAACCCTTATTAGATAAAACTCTGCAGATAACATGTGTGCGTGCATCCTTGGATTCGTATTGATAAACTTCTGTCTGTTCTTTTTAAGTAGATTTCAATGACATGAAGATAATTTAATAGGTGCTAACATGATACTTTTTTGCATTGCAGCCTGGTATGACAAGTATCTGAACCAGGTCCTGATGAGGAAGGGAGAAGCAGAGTCGTAGGATGATAAATGATCATGGAACTTGGACAAGAACCACTAGATGCACAGATGATCCATCTATTTTTTTTTTTTTTTTTTTCATGTCATCAGATGTTGATAATATTGGTCACCAGGTTTTTTAACATCTGGGTGGTGTTTGTGTTTTTTAAACAGTACTGTCGGATATGTAAGTTTCTACGGTGCAACAATGTAAAAATTAGTTATGAATCGTATAAGTTTTTGGTTCAGTGTGTTTGATGCAAGTTTTGAAAAGCTTTTTAGTTTTTATGTGAATGGCTTAAGGTTTCTGAGAATTCTGTAATTCTGAGAATCTAAAATCCGGCACCGGAGAATAGTAACCGTTGACTGACGTCTCGTCGGCGACAAGAAAACAATTTATGACGGCTTGAAAAGATGTCACAAATAGAATAACTATTCTTGACGGTTGACCAAACGTCACAAATGATCTCAAACCGTCACAAAAATATTTGTGACCCCAGTAGTAACGACGGATTTTCGACCGTCACAAATGGGTTTTGTGACGGTCTTTTTGCTATTTGTGACGGTTTAAAAACCGTCACTAAAGGCCCTTTGTTTTGTAGTGAAAAGGGCTTTGTACGCCCAATTAATGCCTCTGCGAGACTTTGGCTCACTTTTCTTTGACCTGGGTATCTTGCAGAGATGTGCTAGGAATCAACTGTGTGTCCATATGATGGGCTGACAAGACCAGTGTATCCTGAAAGGATGTTCTAGGAGTCTGTCAAAAGGGCCCAGAGGCAGGATAACCAGTGTATCTCGCGGGGATGTCCTGTGAGTTATTCGGAAACATCAGTAAGTCGAGTCAGAGCCTAGAGAAACATGACCAGTGTATCTCGCGATGATGTACTAAGAATCAATCCTTGATCTCAAATAGGGTGAGTCGTGCTTACAGGAGATATGCAAATCTCCGCTCCGGGTCATAAGTCCGTCGGGGACGTATTTACGCATCTACAAAGGCTACATGACCAGCAGCATCTCGTTGAGGATGTATACTAGGAATCATAGAATCACAATCAGATGCGTCTCGCGAAGACATGCTGGAATTGTGGCTGTTCTGGTTCATAAGCTTTCCAGGGACGTTTTACGCTCTACAGAACCTACGTGACCAGCAATATCTCGTCGAGGATGTGCGCTAGGAATCACGACATCACGACCAGTAGTGTCTCGCGGGGACGTATACTAGAAATCGTGGCTAAGGATGCCTTGAGGTCCAAGGGCTTAATCTTTCTCGTGAGAGTTGAATTCTGTCTATAGGGTTGAAATGACACTTTTGCCCCTTATCCAAATTTCACCATCTACAATTATAAAGAGCAAAATAATATACATCATACTGGCATATGACTAATTATTCGAAATTTTGCAATTGCTTATGCACAAGGAAAATGTAACTATGCAAACAGATACATAAACTTGGAGAAGGCTGGATGTGCTAGACTGTTGTTGGCTATGGAATGGGCAGAAGAAACTGGAATACCTTACGTGTGTTTTGAACTAGATGCACAACCAGCGGCTGATGCAGTTAACGGACATCACCAACAAGTAATTTAGGAAAATCAATCTTTGATTTTGGATATCAAAATTATGTTAAGCAATAATCCTCTATGATATTGCATATTTATTAGTAGGGAATGTTATAAGCCAGCAAACAAATTGATTAGGCATGCTAGGATATTTAGAGCATCAAGAGTTTGGTACTGCGAATGCGATTCCGGGAGATGATACAATTGTAACTCAATTTCAACAGTAATGGAATTTCTTTTTACTATGAATAATAATGAGAACGGGCCCGTAGCTCAGCTGGTCATCCCCGTTCCCCAAAGTTTAATGCGTTCCAAAAGGTCCCAGGTTCAAGTCCTCAATGACGTAATATTGCAGGAATTAACATGGAAGGTAGTGTTAGTTTGCCCCCCTTGTGACACAATCTCAGGCCCCCCTCCCGCCGTTTCGGCTCCCTTGGCTTGGTTACCCATGAGGCTCGCTGATAGGTTAGCACAGCAACCTGTTCAATTAATGTAGTAGTATGTCGTAATAATGATAATAACAATCTTATTCGAGTCCCCAATGGCGTAATATTGCAGGAATTAACATGAAAGGTGGTGTTAGTTTGCCCCCCTTGTGACATAATTTTAGCCCCCCTCCCGCCGTTTCGACTCCCTTGGCTAGGTTACCCATGAGGCTCAACATGTTCAATTAATGTATTGGTATGTCGTTGGAGCTTAGCTTGTTAGGCTTCTAACTAGTTTCATGTAATAATATTGTTAATAATAGTATTTTTTTTAAAATGATAATAATAATTTTTTTGCATATATTATTATTGATATCTATGTTAGTGTTCAGAAAATGTACTCCGAATTTCTATAAATTTGTTTAACAGTGTTTTGTTTGTAACAATCTTATTAGCTGTGTAGGAAGAGTAATCATTTAAAAGTTGGATATAGTTCCTGCACATTCTCATACTCTATAAACAAAAATGAAACAACTCCCTCGAATCACATCATACATAACCGTTAGCTCTGTCGGAAAGAGACATTAGTCTGTACCCATTGGGGAGATTCGAATCCGATGAAACTCCAACAACAACAGTTATTCTGGTGATACCTGAATATGCAGAAGAAAAACTAGAATAATCAAATATTCCGTTACCAGAGAAAACTACCAGTACAAACAGGTAGAATAGGATCTTTATGATGATTCATTTTCTTAGGCTAATACCTCTTGCTTTTATTGAGGTTGTTACCAAATCACGACAATGATAAGATCAGACTGTGTAGCGGTTCTTTGCGTATCTGTCATGTTTCTTGGCATCCTCCTGAAAATGTAGGAACATAATGTACCTTCTAACTTGAAATCATTATAGAGATAAAAACTCATTTGTCCGCAAATAGTACAGAAAAGTATAAAAATAAGTCACTTACATGAAATATGAAACCTATGCTATCATTGTAATCAAGAAACTCCTTCCATTGTCTCCCAATGCTTAGCTGCACGAGAGAAACTGAACATTAGACTCGATACATTCCTAGCTAAGTCAGAGGGAATAAACTTCCTGAGAAGAAGAAGAACATCTGGCAACTGGTTTTGGGTGCGTAGTATATCCAGTATCAAGATAACCTGCTAATTTTAGCACCACTATTCAGTGCCTTATGCCCAATTGTTTCTACTTCTGACTAAAGTTAAACCAGCTATCAAGCCCTCCAAAGAGTAACAATTATTTTGTAAAAGCCTTAGAAAAATCGCCGCACATTAAAGACTCAAAAAAGTTTCAGAATCTTTCCATTTTGCAGCATTGACATGGTAAACTAAATTGTTTGGCATGACTTTTTCAGAGGAGCTATTAATTCTCCAAACGCTCCAACTAGAATTCAAAAACTAGTAGTAACAACAAAGAATGGCGCTACGAATTGAATATGACTGGATCTAGGAAACGTGAAAAAAAAATTAAGGAAGTGACTACAAGATAATCATATAGAAAAATTAAGTAATACAAGCTGTTCAGTTCTGCTGGAAAAAAAGATTCATCCCTAAAGGGCTTAATTCTAATTTCTTAGTGCTTCTTCCCAAGATTGAAGGTGCTAAAACTCCAAATCATTTCAGACCAATTGGCCTGAGCAATGTCAGCTTTAAAATCTTTACTAAAATCATTAACACTAGATTGTACTCTCTTATGAATAAGCTTATTACTCCTCAACAAGTGGCTTACATCAAAGGCAGGAGCATTCAAGATCAGATACTTTTGGCATCTGAATTAGTAAATGAGATGAAAAAGAAGAGGAGAGGGGGAAACATAGCTCTCAAACTTGACATTTCACAGGAATATGACTCTGTGAGTTGGGGCTTTCTTTTTCAAGTACTTCAAAAATATGGATTTTCAGAGTCATGGTGTCAATGGTTGCATACTATTTTTGCATCAGCTAAAATTGCAGTGATGATCAATGGAGGTCCTCAAGGTTTCTTCTCAGTTGGTAGGGGTCTCAGACAAGGAGACCCACTATCTCCAACTCTTTTTGTGTTAATGGAGGATGTTCTTAGTAGGTGCATACACAAAATGGTGATGGAAGGTTCATTGTCTCCAATGGTGGTTAGAAGAGGTATTCACCCTACTCATTTGTTTTTTGCAGATGATGTGCTCATTTTCTGTAATGGTGCAAAGAAAAATGTTCTTAATCTCCTTAATTTGTTGGAAAAGTATCAGAAAGGCACAGGGCAACTAATTAATAAAACCAAAAGCAAGCTTTTCATAGATGGCACCTCAGCCCTGAGAAAACTTCAACTGAAAGAGTTAATGCAAATGGAATTAAGTGAGTTCCCTGAAAAGTACTTGGGGGTAATTCTTTCACCTGGCAAAGTTAAATTATCTACAATATGGCCTATGGTGGAAATGTTTCAGACAAAATTAGCAGGATGGAAAGGGAGGTTGCTGTCATTTTAAGACAGACTGGTGCTGGTCAAGTCTGTTCTGTGCAGCATTCCAATATATAATATGGGAGTGTATAAATGGCCTTCTTCTGCAATTAAAACTTGTGAAAAAATCATAAGGAACTTTCTTTGGTCTAGGGATGGATAAGTAAGAAAATATAAAACTTTATCATGGAGAAAAGTGTGTACTCCTTTCAGTGAAGGTGGCCTTGGAATTCAAAGATTGGAAATCATCAACAAAGCACTCTTAATGAAGATGACGTGGAGAATTATTAATTCAGAAGAAGAATGGGCCTTATTCATTAAAGCCAAATATAAATATTTCAATGGACAATGGAATGAGAATTGGAAACTGTCTTCTATTTGGCCAGGTTTGAGGTGGGCTTGGAGGGTTTTAAAAGAAAATATTAAATGGTGCATTGGTGATGGTCAAAAAGTGAGTGTCTGGTTTGATAATTGGATTCATGGAAATTCTCTGAGTGATCAACCTGACATAGCTCAATATATCAACAATAATAAGCAAATGAAGGTAGCTGAACTTATACAAGATGGCAACTGGAGTATTACACATGAACTACAACAAAAATTTCAAGCTTTCAACTTACCTGACATTGGGGGAGGACAAGATAATATTTCCTGGACTGGCTCTTTAAATGGTATGTTCTCTACTTCTTCAGCCATTAACATAATAAGACACAGATAACCAAAAATGCACTACTTTTCCAAAATATGGAATTCTTATTTGCATCCAAGCACCTCAAGTAATATCTGGAAACTAGTACAGGGTGTTTTTGTTGATGATCCTGTTATGATTGATAGAGGTTATAGCCTAGCATCAATATGTTGTATATGTGAACATGATCAAGACAGCATGAACCATCTTCTTTGGCATTGTTCCTTCAGTAAAGAAATTTGGCAGTGGATTTGCAATATTTTTGAATTCAATTTGCCTAGGTCTTTTGATGATATTTGGACTAGTGCCAGGAATTGCAGTCCTCTTATTAGAGAAACTTGGATTACTGCTGCTTGTTCAGTTATTAAGGAACTGTGGTTTCAAAAAAATAAAAAGTTTCATGAAAACATTAAACCAAGTAAGAGGCAGTTCATGGTAAGAATTAAGAAGATGGTTCTTGAAGGAGGATACAGAATAAAGGGTACCAGGTGGAATCAAAGCTATGATCTGAAAATAATCAAATTTTTTAACCTTGGTCTAAGACACAGTAAATTTCAGATCATTAAAGTATGTTACTGGAATCCTCCTACTCTTGGATATATAATGTTCTGCTGTGATGGATCATCTTTTGGTAACCCAGGGGCAGCAGGTTTTGGGGTTGTGGTGAGGGATAACAAATGTGAAGTGCTTGGAGTTCTAATTGGTGGCATTGGAGTTGGAACAAATTACATTGCAGAAGTATATGGAGTTGTATGTGCAGCTGAATTGGCAGTAGAATGGGGCATGGATCACATAGTTTTATGTTCAGATTCTCAAACAGTAATTGAAAATTTTGCTCAGGGGAAGATTCCTTGGTTCATTCATATGAGATGGAGGAAAGCAACAAGTAAAATAACTTCTATCATATACAAGCACAGCTTCAAAGGAATCCAATTTTTCAGCTGACACTGCTGCCAAGAAAGGTTCTACTTTAGCTGCTGGAGAGAGACAGATTATTAAGGGAAGGCCTTCTTTCTTAACCAGAATTGAATTTCCAGGAGTTGCTTACTATAGATTTTGTTGATTCTAATTTTTGCAAATGTATTGAACTGGCTCCTTCCTTGCTTGTCTGGGCTTGAGCTAGTGGGCTGAATTGTGTCTTTTCTATTTTTTCTTTTGGGCTTTCTTTAGCATCTTGTAATCTTTTCATGTAATCTCTATTTTCTATTAATGAAATATGATTTAGAAAAAAGAGAAATAACCGAAGATTCCCCTGATTGGCATTGAAGTAATCATTTGAAACATCAATGACATACGCACCTGAGTCGCTTCATTTGAAGCATTTTTGGTCCATAGAGCTATCTTTTCCTGCTTACCCCGAACATTAACAACAGCTCCACATATGTCGTCGCCATGGTTGAATTGCTCTCCAATCATCGCCAACAGCTAATGAAAATTGACGCTCTTATATCATTAATTAGTAAAGATAGCTTAAACAGTCTGGACATTGCTTTGTTAAGAAAACCTAGAACTATACATGAAGCATACCGTATACAACCACATTGTATCAGCCTTCCCTCTAGGTGAACTTATGGTCCACTTCCCCCCATTTGCACAAACAGAGTCCTCCCATTTTGGCTCAATTTTGAACTTGAAACAGTGGAAATCTGCTCCAACGCCCAGCTTACTCGGATGATGTATGTTATTGTAAAGGCTAAGAAGAATTTTGTATCAAAACAAAAAAAAAAAAAGGCTAAGAAGAATTTGCAAATAAAAAGAAAATTAAGAATCGTAAATCAATTTTAACCTAGCTATAACCAACAGCTTATGTAATAAGCAATATTTTCCAATCAATTGAGATGTAAAAGAAAGAAACAAACCCCCAGAAATCTTCGACTGTGGAGAAGGTATGGATGGGACGAATGGAGCTTCCCCAAGTGGCTTGTTTGGATTTAGCCGATGGATTGTCGAACCAGAAGGTCCATGAATTCTCTAATGAATGAGGCCCTTGAGAAGGTTTCCGTTTTTGTTCAACAATCGAGGATGAAGCAGCATCTCCTTCCTCACGATCAACACCTTCATTTACTCCTCCGTCTTTCACAGATGATGAACTTACCTTCGTTTCCTCTGCTGACACCATTGTACTCGTCTTACTGTCTTCTGAATTCTCTGTTTTGGATCTGTTTTTGATTTGCCCTACGAAATGGTATATGATCCTTTAAAACCGCAACTGATTTTGTTTTAGAAAAATGATATATTTTTGCGCGCGCTAAGGCATAGCCCGTCCTGCCCCTGGCAGGGTAGCCACCGGCTTGCCCCCACTGAGCAAACTCGGCCATTTTAGAACCCATGTTAAAGTTAGTTTAGTTTTAATTACACTTGAGTGGAGACTCGAACCGCTGACCTCCTACCTGACCTCAACTGATTTTCTTTAACCTCATCTTTCCTTCTACTCCCTCCGTTACTTTTTAATAGGCCAGTTTAAATTAAGAAAATTAAGAGAACTAATTATTGAAAGTGGTCCTCTAGACACTTGTCAATAAAAGAAGTGAAGTGAAATGGTCCTCATGACACTTGTCAGCCAAAGAAATAAATGAAATGGTTCGCATAACATTTGTCATCAAAAGAGGTTAAAAGAAAAGTAGTCCCAGAAAATTAAAATAACATTTGATTTTCCCAATTAGGAAACTGGCCTATTATTTTAAAATATTTATTTATAGAAACTGGCTATTAAAAAACGGAGTATAATTTTTGCTTTGCACAGGTTAGTTCAGCTTCTAAATACTGGAGTGGATTCTGATAGGGGCTTTTTGGGGCAAGCAGCAAATTTTGCGTCATAATAATGACAGATTTTAAGTGACGATACATAGTTTGGCCATCAAATAGATTCTGGGTTACTATGAGTCTGCAACAAATTTTGGATCACAAAGCACTTTCCGGCCAACATGGTAGAATTTGGTTCGCGAAGCAACTTTTATTTGTCAGGGGGATAAATTGGCAAAGTTTGGGATGAAGTGCATAATTTGAATCGCAGTAGTGGATATAGGTCATGATGCATATATTTCGAGTTACTAAACAAATTTAAATCATACTACAGATTTTGCATGGCATATTTTAAGACTAAAGGCAGACTTGGGGTCAAATAAGCAAATTACATCGTTCACTACAACTTTTTAGGCATGAATTGAACACATTCTGTACTACAATGGAGCAAACTATCTACTAATCGAGGGAAAATTCCTGCATGTTACAAAGAGATCGCATAGCACTGCTGGCAACATCCAACAACTGCAAATACTCATCTGCTCCATCAACCAGGCACTGCAAAAAGATGTAGAAGCAAAATGAGGAAATATGACATGCAACAACATATTTTTAGAGAGAACTTGCACGTGATATTCGTGTTTGTGTACGTATGATATACAAATACAAAGGATCAATTTACATCTTCAAAAAGAAAAACTGACCTTATCTGATTCACCAAGTTTTTTGCAGATCCTTGCCTTCTGCTCATCTGTTATATCATCGGCTTCAACTACCACATCAAACAACTGGCAGCAATACATGTCAGTGAAAGAGTTTTTAACACAAGGACTGCTGATGAATGAAAGGCAACAAGTTAAAACATGAGGGCCATAACCTGAGAAATCACTTGAGAAACAGGATATCCCTCAGCAATCACGTTATTGACCTCCTTGTTTGCTAATTCAAAATCCCCACTTCTGCACGCTGTCAAGAGGGACTGAACAACATCTTCTGGAATAACCTGGTCAGTTGAGGTTCATCAGTACAGCAAACACGGAAAACTTTGAAATTACCATTCTAACATATAGAAAGAAGTCTCGACCAGAAAGTATATATAAAGAAGTAAGCGAATATGAGAAGCCTCTAATTGAAGTAATTACTACTGATCTTACAATCAATCTAGATCCTACGGACATATATAATATTACATGGTCCAGCTAAATCTTCCAAGAACCAACATTGTTGCAAGATCGACTTGCTCTGATCTACAAATTTTAACTCACTAACTGACCTGACATGTTTTATACTTAAGTCGGTAACAAGAAAAATTATGAACCAGCAGGTGGTCAAAGAAAAATGCAAGGGTAAAATTAAACGCAACATAACCTACCCCAGACACGCTAATCAAGTCCTTGGAAGAAATTGAAGATCCAAATAAGCGAGCAGCACCCTGTAATGTATCAAAGTTTGCAAGTTCAGTACTCTTTGTTAAACGATGATATTATCCCAGTGGTAACAACTAGAAATAATTGCTTGAGAGATAAATTTGATAAAAACAAGGCAAGAGTTATGAAGCCCCAATTCCTTTCATGCTTTCTTATTATAGACAAAAAGTTAAATGCTGCGTGGGAGTTGAGTTATGAATGGTTGTGATAAGTCAAAATGATACCCCCACCTGCAAGTGTGTTATAGCTCGACGGAGATCGCCTTGAGAGATAGAGCTTAAGGTGGAAAGAGCCTACATTGATATATGAAACATACACAAGATGTTACAGCCATTGGTGGTGGTAAGAAGAAGCCAACTTAGAAAGTAGTATAGCAAATAAATTAATACTGCATCAAGCAAATAAGTTTTCACCTCAGAATCCAGAAACAAGCCTTCTTCTTTGCATATGTGCAATATACGACTGGTCATAATGTCCTCTGTAAGTGGCTTAAACCTAAACTTTGCACATCTGGAAGCAAGTGGTTCTATGATCCTGCACAACATCATATCTGCTAAGTAAGAACTACAATAATACATGCAATTATAAGTTATTCAAATGAGGATTTCAGAAAGAAGATAATAAACAAACCTGCTGATATAGTTGCAAATGAAGAAAAATCTAGTAACTTTGGAGTACGTTTCCATCGTTCGTCGCAAGGCGTTCTTCATAGTACATTTATTAAATTAGTATTACAAATCAATACAAAGGACATAGTGAAGCTACATTACATACGGAACACACCTGAGCATCTTCAGTCATCGAATCAGCCTCATCGAGTATAATGATCTTGTAAGGCGGACAAGGATAGGGCCTAACTTGATGAAAAAAGAAACTTAATAGTTAAGGAAGTGAAACCAAGTATAAGGCCTAAACCAAGAGTCCAAAATCGAATTTTACCCCTGACGACCAGCAGAACCAACAGCAATAGCTGCAAAATTCTTGATCTTAGTTCGCACCACATTGATTCCACGATCATCACTAGCATTTAGCTCTAGCACTCTAGCCTTGTAAAGTTCGGGTCTGCAGAAGATAAATATATTAACAAATGCTTCTGAAATTGAGAATAAAAAACATCTCTAATCACTAAATTCTATAAATATGCTAGTTCTAGAAAGAGGGAAAACGTTCAAACTCACACCCACTACCACTAGCTACAATAACATCTATTTTTTGGCAACCCGTTTAAGTTCAAATATCTGTTGCAATTTTATTCCAATAACACCTAATTATTATGCAACCTCGTGTCTCTCAGAGTTCCGATCATTTTCTTTAATCTTTTTCTTCCCTTTAACCCTAATTTGAAGAAACACAGCAAATCATCCAACATCTCAAACACTAATTTTGCTGTAAATCAGACTAATTAACTACTTGCATCAATCAATAAACTCAACCTACACAAATCTTTCCACAAGATCAAAACTATCTTTATGTAACATGCAGAAAATTGAGTAAGGGGTATACGAAACCCAAACCCCAACAGACATCAGAGAGAGAGGTATAGTGAGGGTACCCATAGAGCTGATGAGCAATGGCAAGAGCAGTAGTAGTTTTTCCAGTTCCAGGAGGTCCATAGAATAGCATATGAGGACACTATACAAAATAAAAAATAGGGTTTCTTCATATAAACTTCCAAAAGTTACAGAAAAATAGATGAAATTGAAATGAATAGAAGAAAAGGGAAACATTACATTAGTGGTTTCAAGAGTATTGGTAAGAACTCGAACAACTTCGTCTTGATGAGCCACATCTTTCACTTGCCTTGGTCGACTGTATCGCAATTTCAAAGGGCATAAAAGAAATTAAAAATCAATGGAGAAATATAGGGTTCAGCTTAAGACCTAGAAAGAGAAAAGGAAGGAGGAGTTTTACTATTTCTCGACCCAGGGTTGAGTGCTTTGCAACAATGGCGCCATTTTTGAACTTCTCTCTTGTTTGCAGAAGAAGACGGAGGAGGGATTGAGATTTTAAGATTTAACAACAACAAAGGTCTTTACTACTTATGTGAAGTGGCAAAAAATCACCTCAGGAGGGGCTATAGGCTTATGCCGGGAAAATTGGGCTTGTTCACCGTTTTTTTTCTTTTTACCGAGTTGTCAGTTTTTTTTTTTTTAGTGAGTTACATAAGATCCGCCCCACGGTCCTTCCGTAGAGAGGACGGGAGCCAAATAGGGTACAGACCAAGCCATATGACTGGCATTAGTTTTAGCCCATTGAACTAGATTATGAGCAATTCCAGTTGCAAAACGGTTAACAAATACGAAGGATATAAACTCAAACTTGGAAATTAGGGTTTTAATATCCTGTAATAGCCAATGGGTTCCCTGATTTCCCATGAAGGTCTTCTTATTAATTTGCTCCAAAATAGGCAAAGCATCACTCTAGGCAATAATTCGATCAAGTCTCTTTTCCACGACCACCATCAAAGCATTTCTAATTGCTCAAGTCTCTGCTTCTTCTGCAGAAAAACATATTAAATTAATTGACTGAGCATAAAAAAATTTATGGTTTGAATCTCTAAAAATGAAACAAATTCCTCCATTTGGAGAATTTGGGTTCCAAGCACCATCGGTATTTATTTTGGTCCAATCCTAAGGGGTAACCATCCAAGGTGAAGCTTGTTGTGGTGGAGAGATTGCAAATATGCCTTGTAACGAAGGGTTTTAATAGAGCTCGACATCATTGACTTTGCTCTCGTTCTTTGAGACTAAGGAAATGGGGCTAGCTCCGTTAGCCAGGAACCTGACTCTCGTTATTGAGGTCAGCGGAACTGAGTGATAGGGATCATGTGATAAAAAGATTTGACAAATTTCTTAGTGATTTTCCAGAATTCTAATTTGACTATATTTATTGATTTTCCAGAATTCTAATTTGACTATGAAATCCATTTATAAACGTATAAAAATATTAAGAATTTTTTTATGTTTTTTCTAGCAAATTCAATGTATGTATAGAATATTGAATAATGTGTATAAATAATTATAGTTCCAATACAAAAATACATGCATCTATCTATGAATGTATAAGCCTGTTAAGAATTTTTCGATGTTTTTTCTACAACTATAAATAGTAGCATAATTCATTATTTGTAATATTTTTTTCTTCTCAACCAAATCAAAATGTCATCCAATGTTAGGAAAAGAACTCATATGAGTGATAAAATTCGTATATGGTTATGCGAAAAGAAACAATCGTATCCAAATTTGACGCAAAAAGATCTTACGAAATAGTTAAAAAATACTCATGATACCGAGGTATCACAAGGACCAATTTCACTTGTGCTTAATAAGCGGCCAATCAATCATCAAGGAAATTTACCTATCAAACCAAATGCAAAAATGTTCGGAATCAGTATAGTACCTGTTAATGGAGTCTGCACTTTATGAATGGTTTCTAGGTCATCAAGAGCATGTCAATATTAGTGGTGGATTACTAAAAGAAAAGGGAAGATTTTTCTTGAATCAACTTTATCCAGAAGCTGCATCGTTTGAATTTCAAATGGATAGTTGAGAAAATTGAAGCAATGACATGCCATCCAATCATTTCGTTGTTTTGGGAAGAGCGGTTCAATTAATATGGATAAAATTGAATCCAGCTTTCCGTAGATAAGAGAAGAATTGGGCAAATGGGATAAAAATGGTTTATTCTATCGTATGCGAGTCGATAACTTACTCGCAACAAAGCAATTAGCGGGAAGAAATCAAAATAAAGAGAGAATCATGATTGTTATCTGTTGCAATGGTGATGGATCTGACAAACTTCCTCTTTGGATCATTGGCAAATTTTCTAATCCAAGATGCTTTAAAAATATTAATCCCGACAATTTCAAGTATACTTATCGAGCAAACTCAAATGCATAGATGACATCATTATTGTTTATACAGTGGCTAAACTGGTTGGATATTCGTTTGCAGAGAAATGTCTTGATTTTAATGGATAATTATACTGCACATGGCAAAAAGGAGAATTTCCCCCCTCTTCGTCATACAACTGTTACGTTCTTACCACCGAAAAACTCTTTCAAAATTCAGTCGTGTGATGCAATCATCATCAGATATTTTTAAAGGTTTTAATCGCCTGCTTTTGAGACGAATTGAAGAGCATGTTTTGAAACTATCAAAGATATTCATACTTGATGAAATTGTAAATGCAGTTTCTTTATGGTCAATGGATGTGAAGCCATGCACAATTGAAAATTAATTTAAACACAACAAAATTCAAACCACTAATATAGATGAATCGTCAGTTGCAAATGAAATACATGGGAAGAATCAAAGAATAGTTCAGGATTTGAGCAATCAGATTGAACAACTCCACTACACTAATCAAATGGATATGGATGTTTTCCTTAATCATCCAAATGAGCAACAAGTCGTATATGCTTTAACCGAATAAGAAATCATCGATGGAATTAGACAAGAAACGAAGGAAGATAACACAATCAAGCAATTACTCTTTAAATATAAGAATACGGGTATGTTATAAAGTTCCCAAGGATAATCTCGTGGATCCATATGAAAAGGATTATGTAGAAAGTTAGAAATTGCATCATCGAGGGAAATGGGATACTGCCTATAAATGAGTTGTTTTACATCGAAAACCCAACCTAGTGATTGGAGATCCCATGGATATCTGGGTTCAAAAGGGACAACCAAGTTATAAATTTATACTCACCGGAAACACTGTGAAGTTTACTTTCTTTCCATTTCTATGATGAAACAATGTTGCATGTCAAATAAGAGGATGGGAATTTCTCTTAATGATTTTTATGGCTTAGTTTGACTGATAAAATATGACAAAATATTTTTTAAATAGGAGATAACCTATATGAGCGAGAAGTGGTGACGATTTTATAATAACAATAAGTCTAAGTTACTCCAGAGCACTCATGAAAAACTAGCATCGTTCAAGGCCGAAATGAACACAACCGAGATCAAATTTGTAATGAAATAAACTATGTGACATATACTACATCGGATTACATTATAAAGTTGAGGAGTTCAAGACATCGCGTTCGTTGACCAACTAGGAAACCCAATATTTGTTCATTATGGGAAGATTCGAGCCAAAAGCTATCTTTCTCAATATAGTGATGTTCCGCGCACAAGCTCTCAAGTGTCTGTATAAGAATATAGGATTAAACTTTATTTTGAAAATTTTCTGTAAACACAATTTTATTCATGTGGAGGATTGTAGGAAATGGATTTGGATGGTCCCCTAATCTATTTTCAAGAGACGAATAGAATTGTGCCTCTTCCTAATAGAAATATGTCTTAATCGATATATATCAACCGTTGTGTCCTAAATGAATATAAATTGTTTTGCTTAATCGTCATGGTGTTTCACCGCTTTAAAAACCCTTATCCCCGAGAAAGAGAAACACATAAAATTTTACTTTGCAAATACATTGAAAAAACCTTTTGAGAGTCTGTAAGAGAGTTTGTGTTACACTATTCGTGTTCGTTGTTTGGTGTGATTCGAATTGCTGGGTAAATATCAAGGTACTATTGAATGCTGTAGGCATATGCCATTTACCTATAACAACATTACATACAGGGAATTAAATGTCTTAAGTGAAGAGATCACTCGCCCCAATACACCAAAGTGTTAGCTTATTTCTTTGTCTGTCAATTTTAGTTGTTATGTTGCATCTTTTGGTTTCTTATATGTTTGATATGTATGATTCGTGTATACTTGTTTTTATCAGTGTTTGTATCATGTTCGAAGTCCAGTTGAAATACCAACACAATGGTATTGATATTTATAAGACAGAGACATGTCTGTTTGGCACACTAAGTGTTTGAGTATTTGTCTCAAATAAATTTTCAACTGAGACATATTTTGTACTGGATAACAATATTTCGGTATCAGATTGGTGCAAGTAATCAATATTGCTAATAAATTCCAACAATCTTAAGACATTTAAATTGATATATTTTATTTGATTCTTGGTTACAATTTGCAAAGTACTATTTTGAATTTATTGCCTAATTTTTGTTCATATAGTCATATATCTTTTGTTTCCGTTGATTTTGAATTACGGTGGTAGGAAGATGTTTTTTAAAATCTTGTATGTTATCTACACATTTAGAGTGTAGATTTGACTAGTCTGGTCATTGATTGGTCATTATAAAGTATAGTGGTTATGAATTATTATTTATGGTTACTGACTACACAATAGCTATTCAGTAACGTTGATTAATTATGGTTATATACTACATAGATTTTGAGCTTTTGAATTGTGTCTGTTTTGTAATGCTACTATATGATATAGTATCGCAACTTTATAAACTACTGAAATGGATGTCATTGTTTAATCCAGAGTGTTAATTAGATTGAAATTATTATTGCTTTGTGATTATTGTGGTATTGCAGAAGTGCAAGAACTAAGTGATTGTATTGGTTCATTACATACAATGGTGAATGAAACAAACAATGCAAACGGTTCCTCTAGTAACAATGTTGGATCTGCTACGTCCAAAAAATGCTCCTCTTACTTTGCATAAAAAACCAGATAAATTCTGTGATGTGGACTTTAACTAGTAAAATGCTATTCTTCCTAACTAATTTGGGATTGGCTAAATACTTGGATGATGATCCGCCGACAGTTCAATAGAATGGATATGTGCATCATGTAATTGTCTTAGAATGCTGGAAACATTCTGACTTCCTTTGTAAGAACTACATACTCAATTCCTTAGAGGATTCTCTCTATGGAGTTTACCAACCATTGAAGACCACAAAGGAAGTTTGGGGATTGCTTGAGAAAACGTATAAGACTGAATTTATAGGAGTTAAGAAGTTCATCGCAACAAGGTTTTTGGACTTCAATATGGTGGATGGGACTTCCGTCATGAAGAAGTAAAAAAAAAATCATATTATACTACGTGAATTAAAAACATAGATGATGCTTTTGAGTGAGTCATTTCAAATCGCAACGATGATTGAAAAGCTTTCACCCTCTTGGAAAGAGTTTAAGAATTATCTTAAACACAAAACTAAGGAAATGAAGTTGGAAGATCTTATATTTAGGATTCAAGTGGAAGAGGAAAGTCGCAACGCTGAGAAGAAGAATGAAGTTACATCTAAAAAATCTAAGGTGAATATGGTTGAGGAAGGAACCAATATTAGCAAGGGAAAGTGTAAGCACAACGATTCTTCCAAGAGGAATAACAAAGAAAAGAAAAGGAAGTTCGATGGGGATTGCTACAACTATGGTAAGCCGGGACATTACGCCAGAGATTGTCGCACCAAGAATGAAAAGGAAAACCAATATAAGAAGAACAAATCAGAGGCGTCATTTGTTGAATACGTACCAGAATTGAATCTTGTTGCTATGGTTAGTGATGGCTTGCATAACTTGAACATTAGGTAATGTTTTCATAACATGTTGCCATGTTGTTGATCATGAAAACAATCTTCCAGCTCAGATGTCATCACAAATGGTAGGAAATCTTCTTCAATATTTTGATGTCATACGTAAACAACTCGGAATTGCAACAAAGAATCTTGAATTTCTGAAAAATGAACTGAAGAAAGCAACTGATGAACTCGTCTATGTTTGGTTTATGGTTGTTGGCCATGTCTGATGTTTTTAGAATTATGTTCTCTAAGAGTTATTTTTATCTAGGAAACTTCTTATGAGAATTTATTCCTATGTTTTTAAGAAGGATAAATAGGGTTTGGAATAGCAATTATTGTTAGTACACATAGCTATGTCCAACGATTTTCATCTTGCAATGTTTTTAGATTTATTTATTTAAATTCTAAAGTTTATTTGGAAGATGATTTTGCAGTATTAATCTTTATGGTTTTATATATTGCAACTTGTTATGGGATATGTGTGTTTGCGTCCGTGAACTATGACCGTCCCATACGTGGTCAAAAGTTAACTCTATCATATGTCAGTATGAAAGTACTGATAAAATATTGAATGAACTTTTGACAAACAAAAGTTAAGCCTATTATGTCATTATGCAAATATTGATGGAAGAGAGGATGGAATTTTGTTTTCAAAGATTGAAGTCTATTATATGACATTGTGCAAATAGTGATGAAAAATATAATGAATCTTTGTTTATTCTGCAGTATTGATCTTCCCTGATCCATATCTTTAAGTAAATATTGTGCATCTCCGTAAGTTATCTTATGTGAGCATTTCCAATTCAATTAATCACGGGTTCTCTTGTGGTTAATTTAGTTGATATTTTTGGATACAAATTCATGTTTCATGAGATTTGTTAATGTCCAAAGAAATGATTCTTTTCTTGTGAAAGTAAGGTCGATCTTGTTGTTCTTTCGGGAATGACATTTTATGGGGGAGAGTTCTTAATATAACTTGTGCTTAATTGCCAAATCTTTGTGGGGAGTGTGACTTTGGAATATTATAGGGGTTATCTTGTATCTTTATAAACTCCTTGATGGTGCATTTAGTTTCGACTATATGATTGCATCTAAAAAGGTTGATATGTGTTTTTCTTTTGGTCATGAAGTATCTCTATGGAAATTTCATTAGGATCCCACTATTTTTCGTACCTTTGCCAATTTTATT
The DNA here is from genome assembly GCA_023529315.1 of Papaver bracteatum. Classification (NCBI taxonomy): domain Eukaryota; kingdom Viridiplantae; phylum Streptophyta; class Magnoliopsida; order Ranunculales; family Papaveraceae; genus Papaver; species Papaver bracteatum. Next base: position 211,041 of record JAJJWX010005377.1, on the reverse strand, counting down.
GACAAAAAGGGGGAGAATTAATATGTAGTTCACACTACAAATACATATGGTTTTCGGATCATTATGAAAAGGGGAGTGGTTTTCATGTGAGATGAAGTATTGACTAAGGGGGAGTGATACATATCACCATAGTATTGTAGAAGTTGTGATACAATTGAACTTTGATGTTGTGTAATAATACAATGACAAAGTATAACAATGATTGAGAGCTATTGTTTTCTCATTGCTATATCTACGGATCTTCAACAATGATGATTTTGAGTTGAACACATTTAGAATCATTGGAGTACTTGGAAGTGACGAAGATTTCAAGTAATGTTGAAGAATCAAGGAGATCAAGCATTTGGATGAGAAGCTAGAAAGTTTATTTATTTTGTATTCCATATGTATTGATAGTTTTGTCACTAAAATTAACAAAGGGTGAGATTGTTAGAGCATTTATCGGTCGAACTCGCATGCATTGTTATCTCAAGCTTGTTTTTCAAGTTTAGTTGCCAAAACTATAAGTCTTAATTTCTAGTCTACTTATAGCTAAGTATCGGATTAGGATAGTAAGTGTAGATGGCGTTCATCGAATGAAGACGAAGAACTACTCAAGGGAACCTGTGGAACTTCATCAACAAAAGGGTATGTGGAGACTTGAACTTATCTATCACTCAAAAGTCTATCTACTTTATCTCCTATTTGAGACAAAAATCATATTGGTAATATACTTCAATTATACACATTTGATATTCGAGCCGATTTTATCTCGCTTATCTATTTCTCGAAATATGTGTTGGTAAGCTTTCACTTTATCCAATTTCATCTTTACTCTTGACGAAAGTCATGTTGATTATTTCAATAACTTGAAAATCGCTTTGATGCTAATAGTTTGTGAATAACAACTATTTTAACATCCTCTAAGAAAGTTTCAATGATGGAAATGAGAGTTTAGAACAAGTAACCATGTTTGGATATAAACATAGTGTGTTCTCACATTTGTGTAAAAGTCAAAAACCGGGAACCTAAAGTATGCGTACCCGTATGCGTATCGGCGGTTTTTAGAAATCCGGGCAAGTATGTGTACCCGTACACATACTGGCAGAAGTTTCATGTCTGTGAATTTTTGCTGGAGTTTAGAAGTGTGAATTGGTATCAGTGTAGTCAAAATCGCTCTCCAAGGCCGATTACTCACCGAGTAATCGCTACAGGCTATATGAACGAGGTAATTTCTGATTCCAAGGCCTTTCCGATTTTTAGCGATTAAGGCGGCCGATTCAGACCGATGTTTTAGAAAAAAGAGTTAACAATTTTTCCAAGTTGGCCTTGCACGCACTAAAATCAGAAAATAAAATTTTCATAACCCTTAGATAAGAGTTATAAAATAGGAAAACCTCTAAATACATGATAAATACGTTCAATATAACAATATTACACACTTAATTACATGATAGTTTTAAAATTTTAAGTACAAATCATGACTTATGGGCAGAAATATATAAATTATTAATAAATATATTCCAAGTTTTGACGATTTCCAAGTCCGAACTTATTGCTCCTCGCTCCAAGCTCCCCAATCGAGTAGCACCGAGGAACGACTTCAACTACTTTGATTGGTATGCGTTCCCGTACGCGTATTGGCGTAATCAAACTCGGTCTGGCTACTTAGGTATGCATACCTGTTTACATACTTAAGTAGGTTACTTTCTAAAATCGGTTTGTTCATGAACTAAAACATTTATATAATAAGGAATGCAATCTTTGTAAACCGTGGCTATAATATGCATGAATTCATTCGAGTGAATCAAAATCGATTTTACTTCGATTGTGTCTTGTATACTTCCATGAGATCTAAGCAATTGAACAACTCTCAAACTAGTTCATTTGATTCATTTGAACTAGTCATGGTAAATATGAATAAGGTTGATATGAAAGTGCTCATATGGCTAACCATTGGTTAACTATTGTTGAACCAACTAAGTGTACACGTTTAAGTACGGTTACTCAAACCTAAATGGAAGTACATTTCATTTGTGTATAACAAGCTAAGTTCGATCTAACGGTTGAAAGATATTAGCTTGAATCTAATTAGGTTTTCATCTAACGATGAATATTTAATGCTTTATTACCAAGGTAACTTAGATTGCAAACCCTGATTTGAAATCTATATAAAGGAGAACTCTAGCAACTAGGAAACCTAATCCCCACACCTCATGTGTGATACTAGTTGCACAACTATAGTCGATTCTCCTTTAACCTTAGGTTTTTCATGAAACCATGTAGGTTAACGACTTAAAGACTTCATTGGGATTGTGAAGCCAGGACCAACTATTTTATCTGTAGTGCGTGATATGATCTTGTTGTTTTCTATCGTGATTGAGTATAATCGTAAGATTGGCTTGAGATTTATATCTCCGATAGGAAAGATAAAAAAGTAGTCACAAACATCTTCATCTCATCGTTTGTGATTCCACAATATCTTGTTTCATTAATTGATTAAGATTATTGTGAGGTGATTGATAATACTAGGATGTTCTTCTGGAATATATGTCCGGGTTAACAATTGGTTCCTGTTCACCTTGATTTATCAATAGATGAAACAAAAACTCGTTGGTATATCTGTGGGAGACAAATTTATCTATTCAATAGACTTTTTTGTGTGATACATATTTGTTTATCAAGTCTTCGACTTTGGGTCGTAGAAACTCTTAGTTGTGGGTGAGATCAGCTAAGGGAATCAAGTGTGTAGTATCCTGCTGGGATCATAGACGTAAGGAATGCGATTGTACCTTGATTAGTGTGAGATTGATTAGGGCTCAACTATATTCCAGGCCGAAGTTAGTTTTGTAGTAGGCTAATGTCTGTAGCGGCTTAATACAGTGTGGTGTTCAAATCTGGACCAGGTCCTGGGGTTTTTCTGCATATGTGATAGGTGTAGAATTCACCGTATTTACTATCTAGAGTTTATGCTTTCTTAGCTATTATTCTTGTAAATTATGTACTTTATGCGTATTTTTGAGCTATTAGGTATTCGGGAGACATACGGAGGAAAAGAAGAAGAAAATACCCAATTTGAACAAGAAAGGCATAATCGTTATTTCCTTGGAGAAAACTATCTCGAGCCCAGCCGCGGTTAAGGGGCAACTCTATTTGAAGGAGTACTAAATACAGATCAGCTGTGGATAAGGGGCTGGGAACTTTGGTTAACCCTTATCAGAAGTGACCGGGTCCCAGAATCAGTCCCCATTTATAACCTAACCCTATAACCAGAGTTTATTCTCTCATTCATTTCCTCAATCATTAGTAGCATCTGAAATTGAGAGACGAAGATCAAGAAGAAATTGAAGGTGATTAAAGGGTGAAATAAAGAAAGAAAGAAAGAAAGGAAATAATTTGAGTTGTGTATGATTGAAAATACTAGGTTCTTCTCAGATTTGAGATATAAGTAGATCTGGTGATGCTGTAAAAAGGGTTCTGTGGATGAATAAAATCGAAGAAGATGATGTCCGTGATGGTCTGGTGGTCGCTGTACAAGATGAATGAGGTCATGAATTTTAGTAAGAGAAGGGTTTGTGGTTCTGGGATCTGATATTGAATGTTGTAGTAGCAGGAATTACACAGGGAAGATAAGATGGTTGCTGTCATGAATTAAATGAGTTTTTAGGTTGAATCTGTGAACAAAGGAGAGAATCAAGGTTTATTCAAAGATGGGTTTGATGTTGAAAGATGAATGGGAAGGTTTAGAAGAAAGAATTCAAGCTAGGGTTCGAATTGGCGTTTTGTTGAGATGAGATTTGTGAAATCGAGAAGAAGAACAAGCTGCTAATGGATGAGTCGGAGATGGGTTTTTGTTGGGGGTCAGATTCAGATGAAGATAGAGGTTTGATGGCTGCTGTTGTTGATTGAAAGGAGCAGAGAAGTTGATTTGTGTTCTGCTGCTTTAAGGGAGGAAGGCTGAGATGATGTTCAAAGCTATGCTATTGTTGTTGTTGAGATTGTGCTAGGAGATTGATGATGCACTGAAGATGGGTTTGCTGGTTGGTAACCAAGGAATTGAAGCTGCAATACTGAATGAAAATAGTTAGATGTATGTTAGGTGTGCAGGGAATGAAGAAAGAATGGCCTGAAACAATGGCCGGAATGTCCTGTAAATAGAGGAGACTTTGTTGGATTTTCTACTCCGACGAGTCAACTCAGATTCAGATGACCGATCCATTCCTATAACTCAACCGAGTAAGATCCAATAAGACCGAGTCAGATTGCTAACTCGGCTGATTCACTCTTTCTTCCTTGACCATTGACTGACGGTCTGACCAGAATGACCGTTAACTTTAACAGAATAATGACAGAATATTCCTTGTGCGATGAAGAATCTCAGGTGGCCGGCGGTGACGAATTCCGGTGGACTTCCGGCTGAAAACCCAGTTTTCCGGCGACGATTTTTAGACATAATTTTACATGGGTTTTTCTCACACATGGGCTTGGTGGACCACTTGGAGATGGGTTTTGAGAAGACCTAATATTGGAAGGAGTATCCTTTATGGAAATTGAGAAACATATAAAAGAGAAGACTTTTCTCTAACCTAATATCTTATTCTCTTCTACTACTTTTGTGTTCTAGGGTTTAGAAACATGTTAGGATTTCTCTTTCTTCTTGTGATGAACTCCATTATGTTTACTTAATTTTATTATTGGTTATGGAATAATTGGATTTCACATAATATGCTTTTTGATATGATAAATTAGTTTTGTCTCCATATTATCGTTTATGATTCATAGTTTATATTGTTATATGATTTGAATGCTTGTTTGATCGAGTCGCGAATCGGTTGAGTTTGTTTTCATCTTTATTGCTAGATTATGGTTTGTTATACGTAAAAGTGATAGATTCCTGATTGCAAGTAGCATAAATATGGTTATAGCTTGTAGTGATGCATCCTTATGATCATATGTGAACCATAACCTTTGTTAAATCGGATTAGTGCGTTTTCCACGTTCGATTGCTTTGATTGGACTGATTTCATAGAACTTAATGCATCTAGGGAATTAAACTTGATTAGTGCTTTTACACGTTAGGTTGTTCTCTTAGATAGAACTCATACTCGCATCTTTTAATGTGTTTGTTGATGACAAAAGGATATTAGCGGGATATCCTTGCGATCAAGGTATTCTAGGGATTTTGATAAAAGTTGAGATTAAATATCAATTCTACTTATTATCTTGAAAGCATGTTTGTGAATGAAGATGAATCCTTAACCAATATCTCTTCTATTTGAATTTGTTTGTTTATTTCTTTGTTTGCTTTTACTTTTATTATTTGCATAAAAATCAGAAAACCCCCGGTGTTTTATATAGGAAACCGAAACAACTTGACAACCTAGACCTCTCTGTGGGAACGATCCTTTCTTTCCCTAGCTATATTTATATTTAGAGTAGTGAGAAAGTGTAATTTATTTTTGATGCCTACGACAGCGATCAAATTTTGGCGCCGTTGCCGGGGAGGCAGCGGTTGTCACTTGTTTTTGGTTTCTTATTTTTGTTTTTAGTTTTGTTTCTTATTTTCGTTTTTCTTATTTTCTGGTTTTTAACATAGTTTTGAGAACTCTTATTTCAGGTACCAATTTCTACAGACAGAGCATATTGGAACAATGGGTACGGTTATCAACCTCAATAACAATATGACAACTATAACCCTTATGGGGAGTACAATCAAAACCAATCCTTTGGTTATGATCAATACTCCACGTACCCTTTTAGTTACTCTCATACATTCCAACCTTCTTATGGTGGGTATGTAAGTGAGCAACCACAAGGAGGGGGGAATAGTTGTGCTTCTCTTAATATTTATTCGAGTTTGGCAGATGAAATGCAACGATTTATGGTCAGCATGGAGTCAGTTTGTAGACAACCAAGCATGGAACCAGTTTCATCGACCGAATGTGCTTATAGTATGTTTGGCCCAATTTGTGATCGTAGTTATGATCATTCACCCATTCAAATGGAAGATAATTGGCCCAGCAATACTGAGGTAAGTTATTATACTTATTCCTTGTCGAATGAGCTTTACCAACCAATGGAAACCTATTTTCAAAATTTGGATGGATCACTCCAAGAGCTTCAAAAAGGTGTTTCCAGTTTAAGACAAGGCATTGAAGAATACAAAGAGGACATGCAAAATTCTGCGAAAGACCAATCTTTGGGAAGTGGTAGCCAATCTTATGTTAACTATGATAGTGACGATGACTATGAAAATACATCGGTTGAACCAATTTATGGTGACATCCCCGAGGAGTGTACAATGAAGTCTTTTTGAAATCAAGGTGAAGTTGAAAAGGAATATGATGACACTAGTGTAGCTTACTTAAGCATTGATCTTTATAACGATCAAAAACCTATTCAAAAGGTAGAGCTTGAGGATGATGCAATGAGTTTTCTAAAAAAGTTCCTTATGGTGAGACTTGAATCCGCAGTGGAGTATGTGCCTTACAACAAAGAGGAGTATGTTGAGAATGAGACCGTTATGACCAATATTATGGAAGACCCAATTGAACTTGTGAATGATTGTAATGATGGTGTTGATGCCGAGATTTTGGTTAAGGAAGAAACGGACGAAGAATGGTTGCAAGGTTTGATAGAGGACCATGATATACAAGAGGTGAATAATTCACTTGAGTTTTTCAAGGATGAAGAGGATTCCGTAATTCAAGATATTGTGAGAGGTTTGTCTAACCATTTGCATATTGTTTCTTCTCCTTTACCTCTTATTGGTTTGAATGTATGTGCTTCGAAAACATTGTTGAATGACTTTGTTTCTCGATATCCTCCATTAGAGAAACTTGATTCTCATACTATGCAGGTTTTGGAACAAGAAACCGTGAAAGTACCCGACTCCTAAATTCTTTATACACTTCCAAGTGTGGACAAGAATAAGTGTGGGGGAAACTTTTATCTGTTAATAGCTGCGTTTCTGTTTTATATTACTAATATTTGTGTGAAGCTAGTGTTTTAAAAACAGGTGCTATGGGTGGATCCCAAACTTTTCCGATTATTGGTGTATGGGGAATGAATCTTACAAGAAGCTAAGTCGGGCCGTCGACTTTAAAACAAGCGCTAAGTGGGAGGCAACCCACCGGTTTTGTATCTCTTATCCTTTTGCTTTTTATTTTCTTTGTGTTTGGTTTATTTATTTTTCTTGTTCCATATCATATTAGGATTTATCACCTTGACTTTACTAGGAGGATTCAATTACATTGAGGACAATGTAAGGTTTAAGTGTGGGGGAGTGTTTGGATGTTTTGCATATAGAGTTTTTAGCCTTTTTGAGTCAATTTTTCAAATTTTTTGCATAAAAACTTCAACTTGTAGAGATTTTAGAGTCACTAGCATCCTTCTAGGTATGTTTACATAGAGAATTTTGTCCGACATAGCTGAACTTGGAAGTATTGGGGAACTACATTCGGATTTCTTACGAATTGGAGTGTTAAATAATGGATTTAATCATGCCGGTGATGCAAATTAAGAGCAGAGAGAAATGCATTATTAGAGTTGTTGATCAATCATTAGTGGAGAGTACCCATTTTCATATTAACCAAGGCACCATACCAAATATTTTTTGTAGCTGACTAAAGAGCTTCTTTTGAGTGTGTGTCACCGTACGTTAATTCCGGGTAGAATGGTGAGCTACCCAACTTCACACCAATTTTAGAACTATTTTTGATCTCTTGAGTGCTAATTTTTGTCAATCATGAGGGTGACGTCTATGGATGAAAGCCTCCTTCTTGTAGTTCGATTTGCAGTTAGCACCATTCTATCTCTCAACAACAACGGGTCCATAGAAACACCACAATTATCAACAAGGAGCGACATCAAAATCTACAAGGAAAGTTGAAGATGTTTGAGGTTTACAAGCAACAATGGGACAAGAAAAGAGCAAATTTCATATTCAAGTAAAGCAACATACAATGAGAAGATTTTTACATATGTGTTGAAGACTTACAATACAATGAGGTAATTATATATCCAAGTACGAAGACTTATTTACAAGAGAAAAGAAAATCAAATGGTGAGAATTATTGAAGTTTATGATTTCAAGGCGATACAAGTTGTGAAGAATCAAGCGGTAAAGTACTTTTCCACGACCATGGTTTGTTTTATTTTTCACTTTGTTTTGTATTTTGTTTCTCTTGTCTACCAAAAAATGAAAAAAATGAAAAAATGAAAAAAAATGAAAAAAATGAAGAAAAAAAAATGAAAAAAATGAGACAAGAGAAATATCTATTATTGTGTTTGTTTGTTTTTATTTAATAAGCCGTGGGGAAGGAAAATCTATAAGGAAGTTTTAAGCGGCAAGGATTTTACGGAAAAAGGTTACAAATTGTCTAGGATTTACAAAGTTCAAGAATTTATCACCAATAGTTGAAGCCGAAGACCAAGAAGATGAAGACGAGGAGCGGAAGATGTTTCTATTGGATTCCGTGAGAGTGGTGCTATCATAATTGGCAATCGGATGTAAAGGTGAGTAAGTAATCTCATCCTCGATAATAGTGGTTGATTTCCTTTCTTAGAGATCGTTAGAAAAATGGTTTTTCAAAAAAATAAAAGATGTGGGTTTTAAAAATTTCGGAAGTTATCCTTCCCACCATTCAACGTGTTGCAGGAATTCTCTCTTCATTCCTACCTGCACACATGTGAGACCCATAAAAAAGCCGTCTTTTTTAGTGCAATTTCATAAAATCTTTTTGGTGAGGCAGAAGTTGAGGCGAAATGCTTATTGATCGTTTCTCAAACACGCGTTCTCTCATTATGGTGTGGTTATTTCTCACTCAAGATTTAAGAATGAATATGTTCTTTGGTATTTCTAACTTATTATTACTAGCATGTAGAAACTTTATGTCCTCATAACTCTTTGGATGCTTGGGACGCTGGAACGCTTTGAAGTTGGAGTAGGTTTTGTGGGTATATCTCTAGTAAGCCCTTACGAGACTATAACTCGTCCACTAGGGATACCTAGGGGTTTAAAGGCTTGTTATTTATGCTAAAATTAACCGTAGCCTCGACGACACGGAGTTGTATGTATGTTTTAGAATTGGTTTGTTTGATTTGCTCGAGGACTAGCAAAGTCTAAGTGTGGGGGAATTTGATAGGTGTAGAATTCACCGTATTTACTATCTAGAGTTTTTGCTTTATTTGCTATTTTTCTTGTAAATTATGTACTTTATGCGTATTTTTGAGATATTAGGTATTCGGGAGACATACGGAGGAAAAGAAGAAGAAAATACCCAATTTGAACAAGAAGGGCATAATCGTTATTTTTGTGGAGAAAACTATCGGGAGCCCAGCCGCGGTTAAGGGGCAACTCTATTTGAAGGAGTACTAAATACATATCAGCTGTGGATAAGGGGCTGGGAACTTTGGTTAACCCTTATCAGAAGTGACCGGGTCCCAGAATCAGTCCCCATTTATAACCTAACCCTATAACCAGAGTTTATTCTCTCGTTCATTTCCTCAATCATTAGTAGCATCTGAAATTGAGAGACGAAAATCAAGCAGAAATTGAAGGTGATTAAAGGGTGAAATCAAGAGAGAAAGGCAATAATTTGAGTTGTGTATGAATGAAAATGATGGGTTCTTCTCAGATTTGAGATATAAGTAGATCTGGTGATGCTGTAAAAAGGGTTTTGTGGATGAATCAAATCGAAGAAGATGCTGTCCGTGATGGTCTGGTGGTCGTTGTACAAGATGAATGAGGTCATGAATTTTAGTAGGAGAAGGGTTTGTGGTTCCGGGATCTGATATTGAATGTTGTAGTAGCAGGAATTACACAGGGAAGATAAGATGGTTGCTGCTATGAATTAAATGAGTTTTTGGGTTGAATCTGTGAACAGATGAAGAGAATCAAGGTTTATTCAAAGATGGGTTTGATGTTGAAAGATGAATGGGAAGGTTTAGAAGAAAGAATTCAAGCTAGGGTTCGAATTGGCGTTTTGTTGAGATGAGATTTGTGAAATCGAGAAAAAGAACAAGTTGTTAATGGATGAGTCGGAGATGGATTTTTGTTGGTGGTAAGATTCAGATGAAGATAGAGGTTTGATGGATGTTGTTGTTGATTGAACGGAGCAGAGAAGTTGATTTGTGTTCTACTATTGTAAGGGAGGAAGGCTGAGATGATATTCAAAGCTATGTTATTGTTGCTGTTGAGATTGTGCTGAGAGATTGATGATGCACTGAAGATGGGTTTGCTGGTTGGTAACCAAGGAATTGAAGCTGCAATACTGAATGAAAATAGTTAGATGTATGTTAGGTGTGTAGGGAATGAAGAAATAATGGCCTGAAATAATGGCCGGAATGTCCTATAAACAGAGGAGACTCTGTTGGATTTTCTACTCCGACGAGTCAACTCAGATTCAGATGACCAATCCATTCCTATAACTCAACCGAGTAAGATCCAGTAAGACCGAGTCAGATTGCTAACTCGGCTGATTCACTTTTTCTTCCTTGACCATTGACTGACGGTCTGACCAGAATGACCGTTAAATTTAACAGAATAATGACAGAATATTCCTTGTGCGATGAAGAATCTCAGGTGGCAGGCGGTGACGAATTCCGGTGGACTTCCGGCTGAAAACCCAGTTTTCCGGCGACGGTTTTTAGACATAATTTTACATGGGTTTTTCTTACACATGGGCTTGGTGGACCACTTGGAGATGGGTTTTGAGAAGACCTAATATTGGAAGGAGTATCCTTTATGGAAATTGAGAAACATATAAAAGATAAGACTTTTCTCTAACCTAATATCTTATTCTCTTCTACTATTTTTGTGTTCTAGGGTTTAGAAACATGTTAGGATTTCTATTTCTTCTTGTGATGAACTCCATTATGTTTACTTAATTTTATTATTGGTTATGGAATAATTGGATTTCACATAATATGCTTTTTGATATGATAAATTAGTTTTGTCTCCATATTATCGTTTATGATTCATAGTTTATACTGTTATATGATTTGAATGCTTGTTTGATCGAGTCGCGAATCGGTTAAGTTTGTTTTCATCTCCATTGCTAGATTAGGGTTTGTTATACGTAAAAGTGATAGATTCCTGATTGCAAGTATCATAAATATGGTTATAGATTGTAGTGATGCATCCTTATGATCATATGTGAACCATAACCTTTGTTAAATCGGATTAGTGCGTTTTCCACATTCGATTGCTTTGATTGGCCTGATTTCATAGAACTTAATGCATCTAGGGAATTAAACTTGATTAGTGCTTTTACACGTTAGGTTGTTCTCTTAGATAGAACTCATACTCGCATCTTTTAATGTGTTTGTTGATGACAAAAGGATATTAGCGGGATATCCTTGCGATCAAGGTATTCTAGGGATTTTGATAAAAGTTGAGATTAAATATCAATTCTACTTATTGTCTTGAAATCATGTTTGTGAATGAAGATGAATCCTTAACCAATATCTCTTCTATTTGAATTTGTATGTTTATTTCTTTGTTTACTTTTACTTTTATTATTTGCATAAAAATCAGAAAACCCCCGGTGTTTTATATAGGAAACCGAAACAACTTGACAACCTAGACCTCTCTGTGGGAACGATACTTTCTTTCCATTGATATATTTATATTTAGAGTAGTGATAAACTGTAATTTATTTTTGACGCCTACGACATCGATCAATATGCGGTTTTCCTGGTTAACAAAATTTTGGTGTCTATGTTATTTCTTTTCCGCATTATATTTTGTTATATAATTGAAATATCACAGGTTGTGAATAGAATCGATAAATTGGTAAATACAACCTTTGGTTGTTGATTGATCCTTGAACATTGGTCTTTCGTACCGTTTAAGTTATTTCTCTTGTATTCAATCAGGCTCGCAAATCCTTAGTTGTTTGATTGCGGATTGAATTGAGAAATTGAGATATAACTCTTTGATATATTTTTTTATTAAGATTGAGTCTGACTGTCTAGTTGATTCTCTTGAAAGTATATTGGAGTTAGTCCATACATATTGCTAAGCGAAATATTGGGTGAGGTTGTTAGACCCCCGCTTTTTCAGTTGAATGGTCTTGTTTACCCTGCTCAGTACCATGTCACTTATGAACTTCAGATCCAAACTCACAGGCCCCCCTAAAAGTTTAATGACATTAGCGGGTCTACTAATATCCAGTGGAAAAACACCCTCAACAATGCTTCTTGGATCAACCCTACTCGATATTGAGATGCAAAAGACTTCAATTTTCTCGATATTGAGATGCAAGACCCTACTCGTCCCTTCAGATTTTATAATGTTCAAGGCTTTGACCACCTCAAGTGTATCACCAATAATAGTGCCATCATCAAGGTACCAAGAATGTAAGTCAAGCTTGCAACGAGAAGCAATAGACTTTACAGGAGGATGAAGTGTCAAGGCGAACAAAAGGGGACCGAGGGGATCACCTTGTTGGACACCAAGTGCTGAAGAAAAAATATATTGATCATAATAAAGTTTAGCAAGCCTAGCATAACAGAATTCTGCCCAACGTGAAATACTTGGACAATGGAGCCGAACCTCTTCAATAAGATGTGATCTGCTCACCATGTTGAAGGCATTAGAGAAGTCAATAAGCAACATTGACAGCGTATCTGAATGTCCTTTCATCTCCAATAGGCCATTTACAGCATGTAAAATGCCCTCCCCCCAATCGACACACCAACACCAAACTGGTAATCTCCCAAATAGGATATAATGGCCTTGCTAACGGAGAAAACAACCACCTTAGAGACCAAATGACGCCAAACAGTACCAACTTCAATATGCCTGAGTCCACCACCAGGTTTAAGTAAAGGTGTAAGGGGTGCACTAGCAATGAACTCCCCTGAACCACTAGGACATTTTCCCGCAAACCAAAGGTTGACCACACCTATAATCGATGCTAACATCTCATCTGCAACTACCGTTGCTGCCCCACTCATCACGTCCAATAAATGTTGTGAATGTAAACTATCGAGACCACAAGAAGTACCTTTTGGGAAACTTTTGATGGCGCCAAGGACTGCCCTGGAATCTACTGTGACGGAATCAACATTACCCACTTCCTGTGGAATAAAAAGGGTAGGAGCAGCCGGGTGTTTAGCCTGCAATTCAGAAAAATTTATGGCGTTGTGAGGCGCAATGCCGTTAGAAGACAACACTTTAATTGATGTCGCATAGTGACCGTAGCTGACCTTATTTTGGCAGGAAATCAAGTTAAAAAACTCTGGTTTTTTCTTCTTGGCAACATGTTTGGTCTGTTGATGGCTAGGCGAGTGAAAAAGCCTGTAGATTAGAGTGTAACATCCCTTAGGCTCCTTCCATTCAGTAAGGGCCTGGTTTATGGAAGCAACTTGTAATATTCTCCTGTTGCTAGACTTATCCTCAGAGGAACGTTTGGGCATGTACAATGACAAGGTACAAATGGGCAGTAAGATCAGTCGAATCCGCGCAGCTGAATTGGAAGGATTGAGGATAACTCCATCGAGGCAGTTTTTTAAGACCCTTGATGAAAAAGTGGGGGTCTAACAACCACACCCAATTTTTCGATTAGCAATCTGTATGGACAACTCCGAGTTACTTTCTAGAGAATCAACTAGACTCAATCAATAGAAAATATCTCAAGGAGTTATTATCTCAATCTCTCAATTTGATTTACTCAAGCAAATACAATCTGGGAGTCTTAATCAAAGAGAGATAACTTGGATGGTACCAAAGACCAATATCCAAGTGTCAATCAATTTAAATCAACAACCAATAAGGTCGGATATTCTAATTGATTGAACAACGCACAACCTGTATTATTTCAATTATATAAAAATATAATGCGGAAAAGAAATAACACAAACACCGGAATTTTGTTAACGAGGAAACCGCAAATGCAGAAAAACCCCGGGACCTAGTCCAGATTAAACATACATTGTATTAAGCCGCTACAGACACTACCCTACTCCAAATTAACTTCAGTCTGGACTGTAGTTGAACCCCAACCAATCTCACACTGATCCAAGGTACAGTTATGCTCCTACACCTCTGATCCCATCAGGATACTGCGCACTTGATTCCCTTAGCTGATCTCACCCAAAACCAAGAGTTGCTACGACCCAAAGTCGAAGACTTTAATAAACAAATATGTCTCACACAGAAAAGTCTATAAGATAGATAAATTCGTCTCCCACGAATAAACCTATGAGTTTTGTTCCGTTATTTGATAAATCAAAGTGAACAGGAACCAATCAGTGAAACCAGACATATATTCCTGAAGAACAACTCAGTTTTATCAATCACCTCACAATAGTATTAATCGACGCAACGAGAAAAGATATTGTGGAATCACAAACGATGAGACGAAGATGTTTGTGATTACTTCTATATCTTGCCTATCGGATATAGAAATATCAAGCCAATTATTATAATTGTACTCGTACGATAGAAACAACAAGATTAGATCACACAACTACAAGAAAAGTAGTATCAGTCTGGCTTCATAATCCCAATGAAGTCTTTAAGTCGTTAACCTGGTTTTAGAAGAAGAAAACCAAAGGTTAAAGGAGAATCGACTCTAGCTTAGCACAACTAGTATCACACAGAATATTTGGGGATTAGGTTTCCCAGTTGCTAGAGTTCTCCCTTATATAGTCTTTCAAATCAGGGTTTGCAATCAATGTTAGCTTAGTAACAAAGCATTCAATATTTACCGTTAGATGAAAACCTGATTAGATACAAGCTAATATTTATCAACTGTTAGATCGAAAACATAGCTTGTTATACACACATGTACTTGACGATTTTGGGTTTGTGTAACCGTGCCCAAACTTGTACATTAGTTAGTTCTACACTAGTTAACCAAATGGTTAGCCAAATGATAACTTTCATATCAACCATATTCTGCTTCACCGTAACTAGTCCAAATGAACTAGTTAGAGAGTTGTTCAATTTCTATGAGATCTCATGTACTACACAAGACACAATTAAAGCAAAAACGATGTGATTCACTCGAATTGATTCATGAACTATAAAGCCACGGTTTTAAATAACATTCCTTAGTTTATTAAGATAAGTTCACAAATATCATTTTTAGACATAACCTACTCAAGTTGGCGGACTGGGTTCGCAGACTTAAGTTTCCAGACGAAGTTCACAAACTCCAGCAGAAATTCTCGGACAAGAACTTCCGCCAGTTCGCGGACTGAGTTTGCACACTAAGTTCGCAGAATGAGTTTGCATACTACTCAGGTTTCACTTGATCAACAAAGTTCGCAAACTTCGGTTCAAGCAATAAGGAATTATATAAATATATATGTGTGTTACCACAACAATGTTTATATCCTCCAATGGTTATAATGTCTAAACTCTCATTCCAATCATTGAAGCATTCTTAGAGGGCGTTATATAGTTGTTATTCACAAACTATTTTTCGTCAGAGTGATTTCTAAAATGATTGAAACATAACATGACTTTCGTCATTAGGTAAAGATGAACTTGGATAAAGCGAAAGCTTTACCAACACATATTTCGATAAATGGATAAGCGATATATACTCAGATCGAAATACCATATGTGTATAATCTTAGTCTATATAGTAAAACGACTTTTGTCTCAAGATATGAGATAGATTAGATAGACTTTTGAGTGATAGATAAGTTCAAGTCTCCACATACCTTTTATTCGATGAAGATCCACTGGTTCCTTGAGTAGTCCTTCATCTTATATGATGATCGCCATGGAGTTCTTGAGCTCAACTACACTTTCTATCCTAGTCCGAGACCTTAGCTATAGTAGACTAGAAATCAAGACTTTATAGTTTTGATCACTAACATTGAAAAACATGCTTTAGATAGCAACGCATGCGAGTTCAACCGATCAATGCTCTAACACTTGAAAAGTGCAATCTGCACTAATGGGGAATACAAGAGATAGTAGTGAATTGTCTCTTGAAATCCGTATTTACCAAATCTAGGAAATAGTAAAAAGACTCAATAAGTTCTTTACCATCACCATAATTGTTGATATCGCATGTACTACCAACATGCTTCCACCTACGATCTCAACTGACCTGTCCAAAACATTGCTGATGTCGCTTGTACTGTCAGCATTGCTAGCACTCAACTCTGTGATCTCGACTGGCATGTCCAAACCGTGTATAAGAAAATCAGCAGCGGAGCCGTTGGAAGGTCCATAAATAATCTCACCATGAATAACACCATTCAGTCCTTTACATGGAGACTTCCAGGTGTGCAGATGTAAACATTTGTTGTATAAACACATTCACAGTTGAAGGAGAACTTTATCCATCGCAAGGTAAACATGAAGGTCAGTAGAGATTAAGCCTCTGCAAATGCTTTTGTTTCCTTCAGAGAAGAAATGCATGTCTTGCAAGTGTCAAACAAATGATCCTTTAGCATATCCTCTTCCATTCACTCCGTCTTTAGATCTATCATGATTTTTGAATGGGTAGTGACAATAGTTATCACGAACATCTTCAACATAGGGAGATGGTGAAAAAGAGGGCACAGTGAGCTGAAAAGAAGAAGAAGCCGTAGTCTGCAGGTTGAGTGAAGACCTTGTTGCAATAGGCATGGCTACACAAAAACCCTAAAAAAGAAAAAAAAATCCCTGCCCTAAACCTAAACCTAAAAGAAAAAGAAACAAACATAATGAAAAGAAAAAAAATCGAAAAGGAAACATGATCCTAATGCAACTAGATGATGATGTAAGGTTGAAAACTAAATCGATATCCAAAAAGAAGGAGAAAAGTTGATTCCCGGTTTTCTGTCGCCGGAAGTCGCCATAGCTCAATTATATTTAATATTTAAAAATAATAATAGAAAACTAAATAATGTACCCTAATAATATTGAGTGTATTGATTGAAATAATAAACCCTAAAATAAACTACTTCATCTGTTTAAAAAAATAGGCAAGTTTGTGTGTAATATGTTATATACAATACTAGAAATAACCCATGCCGTAACGGCACGACATAAGGTTAACAAAGAGTTCTAATAACTATCTAAGGATAGCTCGTGCCGTAACGACACAACTTTAATATGATATCTGACTGGTGTAATTTTTCTTTATTTCGGACTTTCAATCGTGTTCCTTTGCAAGATAGTTTTCTATTTTGTTTTAAGTGAAAATAGTGTCTATAAATACATTGTAAAATTATTCACACACATTATCCAAAAACGAACACAAAATCATTTAAGTAATAGCGTGTATGCATATCTCACTTATGAGTTATGAATAAAAATAAATAAATCTCATTTCCCATTAGATTCATCATGCCACCACTATATCCAATTAATGCATATGTGATATATTATGATTTTATTTTTATTTATTTTTTGAATATCTTGAGTTAAGAGGTGATGCAATAATTAAAAATTAATAAATTTGGATTCATAATGAGAGGGGTTATAAAAACGACAACCATCGAATGTCTTTCGCTGGGATGAGACTGGGATGGTTGGATGCAACATTTGTCTCTCAAAATGTTATCCAAACGTCCAAGCTCAAAAACCTATTCTGTTTTGTATTATAGATAATGATAATAACTTGAGTCCTAAGCTAATAACAAATAAGTAGGGATATGATAATTCCTAAAATAACTAGACTCTCCTAATTGGCGTTGGTGTCCCAACACGATTCAATCGATTCATGTTTAGTTTGGATAACTAGGGACCAATTAATAAACCTAACTTCTAAACTCATAATGAAATATCAGTTTCAACTTACGACACCACCAAATCCATAATCGTTCATGATTCACTATCCAAAACTGCCCCAAAGCTCAAAAATTACATACAACAAATTAACACCATACCAACCACTTGAATACCATCACTAGGGCACTCTTGAAAGTGGTGGGAAAAAGGTTAGAATGCTAAGTGCATGTCGACAACGTGAAGATCAGTACTCGTGAATTATGCTCTCATTCCTATCGTCACCACTTATGTATGTACAACACATATTGATCAGATCACGAAGAACTTTTTCTACATACATAATTCTCTTGCTTGCTGGTGCTGGTTCCGGTGGATCAAAAAATAAATTTTAGCATTCTTTTTCTCCCCGAAAGATGTGAACCCTGTTTGGACATGAGGAGCAGAAATTAATGTTAGAAGTCAGAAGAAAAATATTTTTGCTTCACAAAAAATTGATTTTTGTGGAAATTTCTGAAGAACCCATGTTCAAACTCTCTCTCTTTCGTAAACCCATCAATAAAATGGTATATATATCTAGCCCAAAAAATAAGATCTACGGTTAGGATTTATAGTTTTAGATTAGATTAATATTTTCAAATCTTCAACTGGACAAAATTAACCGTTATTTAATTTTATTCTTTTTTAATTATGATGAATTTATTGATTGCATTATCTATGTTGAGCATTATTTACGGAAACAACGTTCCACTTTTTCATAGTCAATTTAATTGATGGGCGACATTTACTCCATATAAGACTTCCACGTGGAAGAAAGTGTTGTTTCTACTTTGTAAGCTTCTTGTTTTTGCTTGCCTGATGCTTTGCAGTCGCGATCAAAAAAAAAAAAGACTTCCACGTTTCTCTCACCGAAGAAAATAATTTTTACTATCAGATTCTTTTCTTCTTCAAGATAGAAAAAGATAAACCCTAGTTTCCATGACCAGACGTCATGATACCACCATTATTAACATCATTTTTTCCTCCTGTTCCTTGGATATTTTTAATGAATAATAAGGATGATGCAATGGCACAATTGTGTACCAACGAAGAGCTTCCATTATTATCATTGTCATGAAGAACACTGAATCGTTTAGATTTTAAGAAGACTCATAATTATTGTGATTCTCACGTACGACACATCATACGCTAGAAATTTGTGTGCTTACTGCTTGGGATCTTACTGTATAATCAACAATATACAAAGATTTGTTTGTATCGTTGTGTTTCCCATTGTTATTTTTATTTCCCCCACTTGAGATGCTTAGGTGGGCATGAGATGTAATTTTTCATGCATTTTTTGAACTTAAGAAGCTTTGAAACATGCATTTTTGTGTGAAATTTTACGTTTTCACCCTTGCTTAATTTAATGTGATAATTTTATTTTTTTTCCTTTGGGTTTTGAGTGATAAATTTTCACCGGACTTTTAATATTTTCAGTGAAAATTTATGTTTTTTTTTTCATTCGTACATTTAGTGATAAATTCAGTTGCCTCAATTTTTATTTTGACTTTATAAGGTTTTAGCTTTTAAAACATGCATATTTTTAGTGAAAATTCACTTGAGTTGTGAAAATTTCTTTTTTTACCTTGCAATATTCCAGTGAAAATTTATTTATTCACCTGTAATTTAAGGAAAAATTTGTTTTTCACCTTATAATATTCCTGTGAAAACTTACTTTTTCACTTGTGTTTTGAGCGAAAAATATGCTTTCACACTTGCTAGAATAATGGAGATAAGGTAGAGACAGAAAAATAAGACGAGGAAGAAAAAAAATTGTATTTATCACACACGTAACCAACCAAACAGAAAATTAGAGAGGAAAAAAAAATTAAAGACTTAAAAAAGGAAAAGTAAAATACCGAGGAGAGAAATTAGCAATGAAATAAGG
Source organism: Papaver bracteatum (assembly GCA_023529315.1). NCBI lineage: Eukaryota > Viridiplantae > Streptophyta > Magnoliopsida > Ranunculales > Papaveraceae > Papaver > Papaver bracteatum. The sequence continues at coordinate 191,449 of JAJJWX010005377.1, read as the reverse complement.
AATGAAATATAGTTAGGAAAGGAGAAGACGTTTAAGGAGATTTGTTAGGGATTGACATTACCACATTATTCTCTATATAATAACAGAGTTTTTTCGGGCGATCTCATTCACCGGAGCTCCTGGTTGATTCTCGCTTCTGGTTGATTGTGACCCCACTTTTTTTTTTTGGTAATGTTTTAATATTTTCGCTAATAAATATTTTAGGAAAATATTTTTTTCCAACTAATCCAACAAAAATATTTACACAAATAGCTAAATCTAATAAAATCTTATAAAACTACCAAAAATACAAAAAATTAAAAATATATAGTACATCTAATGTTGGATCAATTATTTCAAGAAGTATAATGTTGCCAAAAATACATTAAATCAATAATCAATCACGCGTTCACGATTTCATCATAAAAATCAAAAAATTAGATCAATCATGCATCATGATCAAACACATATCAACGAATTAAAAAGATGCAAAAAAAAAGAAAAAATATTAATGTCCAATGTCCAGTTACAGCTTTCGGAATCATTCTTTTCCTAATTACAACTTCATTCTATTAATTAAAATCAAATCGAAGATAACAAATAGGTTATTCCCAATGATAACACTTTAGAGGATCAAAAACTTAAAAAATATATGATTAAATTGATCGTGGGTACTAACCTTTCGATCGTATGATGTGAGTCTCTTGCAAATAACTGTATTATTGATCATGTCTGCATACAAAATAATTAAGCAATCGTTAGAAATTGAAACAGAAATTGAAACAAAAAAAATTAAAGCAAATATCGAATAGCATACATAAAATCAAGCAAACAAAGTAAAAGGCATACAAATATTGATTAGTAAGCAACATTTCTATGTCACTTTTCTTAAAAAAAAATTATACCATAATTAAAACAAAATAGATATAAATAAGAAAATTGATTAAATAAGGTGGGTTTTTTTATTTTATTATGTCTTGATATGCTCCATATTTTATATACTAAAATACTTTTAACCACTAATTATGATGATATATACGGAGATAATATAGATGTCCAAATTTTAAAGATTTTGATGATTTTCATTCATTATATAAAATATATCTTTATCTATTTCGGGTTTTGTTTTTCTGGAAATTTCGTTCCCATGCTATCTATATAAAGGGATCTAGCAAGGATTGGATCACGTTGTTTCCGTGATGAGTTTTTTTACCAGCTAGGGTTTTTATTCTTGCTTTATTCGTATTTTTATCATTATTAAAAATAATAATCATGAATATCGAATCTTTATGATGGTGTTTGGTTTTTGGTTTGAAGTTAGTTGTTCTTCTGTTGTTTATTTCTTTGTTAATAGTGTTTTTTGATTTACGATGCTGGTGTACCTCTTCTCTATATGTTGACGATAAATAGTTAGTTGTTCTTCTTTTTACTTTTTTGTTAATGGTGTTTTTTGATTTGCGATGCTGGTGTATCTTTTCTCTATGACGATAAATCAACCCATGATCAAGCTAGCATTCTCCTTCAGAAACAACGCAGAAGCAATGAATCCTTCTCGATCTTGGTTTGAGAAGGATATCTTCCTTCAGAAACAACGCAAAAGATATCTTCCTCTCCCTGTCTCCCACTCTCCAACCATATCAAGCTCATTGTTTCGGCTACCTCTCCTTCGTGAACATGTTGATTTTTTTTTAGGGTTTTGTTGTCTTCAAGCTTCTATTAGCTTTTTATTGATCTGTGATAGTGATATATTGTGTTTTTGTGTGTTTTCTTTTCTTATTTTATTTGCAGATCATTACAGGAACCGAGTACGATTGGCATTGCAACCCACCTTTAGAAAAACTCGGTAGTGTTTGTTAATCAAAATCTGGATTTTTTTTTTTATGTTTCTTTTCTTCTATAAGAAGGATATTGAGCCGTTAGGGATTTATGTTTTTCAGTAATTTTCTCAATACCATTTTTTGCTTCACATCAATTTTTATCTACCAATCTTTTATTAGAATCTTCGAATTCTCATCTTCCACTCCACCAGCGCCACAACTACCATATTTATCCCACGTCCTTCACAAAAGGTAATTATCTCTATCTTTATTGATTTTATTTTCTTCATTATTTATTTTTATGGTTTTGAAATCGGGTCTCTTTCATCTTGGAGTAAGGAGGTATCAAAGATTATACGATTAAGCGGAAGCGGGTATCGGTTCGTACCTTGAACTTGAGCTCCGATTAGCAAGAACAAACAGCAGCAGCAGTATCAACAACATTTCAACACGACGATCAGCAGGTACTACAATCTTCTAGGATGAGAACAAACTTGATTCACGGGCTAAGAACTTAAAACCTTTTTCTCCTAATGGTAACTCTCTTTTAGGGTTAGAGTTACCACTTTTCTTATGGTAAACCTATGTGTGATATATGGTGGAATCACGTAACCCTTTACACATATGCTAGAGATGTTTATATAAGTTCCAAACCTTAAGGAATATGGAACCCTATCGGGCTTGCCACATACAATATGGGCGACCATATTCGGGTCTAACCCGAATATCTAACATCTCCCACTCGCACATAGTGTGTGTGGATTGTACCGGAAGAAATAAAAGTTCATATTAGTAAAAATCCCGTGCGACCATCGAGGTACCTGCAATTTGGGAGCCCTATACTAGCAGATCAATAAGAGTCAGCATAGAGACATCAACCCTTTAAAAATGTTTGTATCTCGTAGTATCCTAGGTCCATCAAAATCTCATTGGTCTAGACTACTCTAATCCCTCGCAGAGCTAGTCTAACCCTCATGCTAGCTTATTGTAAATACATTCACACTTGTGTTGCAACTCCAGCAAGGCAACCCAAGTCGTCGACTGTGAATATAAAAACATTCATGAGTTTGATGACCTTCCTTTCGCCCTATTGCCATGAAGTTTCAGAATCAACTGCTTTCCCAGATATGTACCCTTTAATCCGAATCATCCATGACCACAGGACACATACTAAAGTAGCAATCATCGAATCTTTACTTAATAACAAAGTCAAAAGTCGTAAGGTTACTTAATAGCAATCATACGGACTCACATGGTGAGAAAATCAGGGAACGATTTTCGCACCTCCGTAGTGGTCGCAAGCATGCATAATATGAAAATGCGCTAGAGTGGAGTTTTACTTGACTAAACAAGTATATGTCACAAATTCTTACACTCTACAAATCTTGACTTAGTCGCAACTCTTGCGCCTAATCCGAAATTTCTAACTGCTCGCTTTCATCAAGCGCCGTGAAAGATATTTCCTATTTGGATATCCTTTAAGGTATGATGAACATTAGGTACATTCATCATCGATCTTCACTATATAGATCTCATCTTGGTATTGCCAAGGCGATGCATCATCTCATCTTTTCTCGCTCTCCTTAGCGCCAAAAGGTGACTGCTTATGTGAGTAAGCCAGTCCATACCAGGTGACATATCAATCAAGTTTAGACATAATGCATTCTCTATGCACCAATGTCAGCGTGTATATCCATGCCCATAAGTAAATAATCAATCATAAAAATGAACCATTATCAAATTGTTTTGATTATTAATAAATATCCATAAAACATATGCATCTACGATCATCATGTCTTAGAAAAATAAATAATTAAATAAAGAGACATCCATTACCACCTACGTAAACCTAACGCCCTAACATGAGACATGAAAACATCTCTTGGTATAGGTTTAGTAAGGGGATCAACTATCATCAACTCTGTAGTCATGTACTCCAAAACTATTTCTTTCTTCGCAAGATCAGATCTAATAAAACAACACCTCCTATCAATGTGCTTAGTCTTTCCGTGGTACTTTGGGTCTTTTGCATAAGCAATCATTGATGTGCTATCAGTGTGAATTTTCACCGCATCAGTAGCGTGAGTGACAAATTCAAAACTCTCAAAGAACCTCTTTAACCAATTAGATTCTTGTACTGCAGCTTGACAAGCTACAAACTCAGATTCCATTGAAGACATAGCGACAATTGACTGTTTCTTACTACTCCATGTGATGGCCCCGCCATTTAGCAATAAAGCATACCCTGATGTGCATTTTTGCTCTCCCATTTCTCCATTCCAGTTAGCATCACAATAACCACTGAGACGTAGATCTGAACCCTTATAGCATAGCATGAGATCGCTCGTCCCTTTGAGATACCTTAGTATCCTCTTGACCGCTTTCCAGTGCTAAAAACCAGGATTCGACTAACTAATCCAATAGCATAGCATATGTCAGGCCAAGTACACATCATAGCATACATCAGGCTCCCAACTGCATTGGAATAGGGTACCCGCGACATCCTGTCTTTCTCTTCAGGGGTATTAGGGCACATCTCAAGGCTTAAGTTCTGACCTTTAGCAACTGGTGTGTCTATGGGCTTGCAATCTTTCATGTGAATCGCTCAAGAACCCTTTTAATGTACATCTCTTGTGACATACCCTAAAGTCTCTTTGAACGATCTCTAAGGATCTTAATCCCGAGCACATAACTTGCTTCTCCCATGTCCTTCATCTCAAAAGTTGAGGACAACCACTCTTTTGTGGCGACGACAATCTCCATGTTACTTCCAGCTATAATGATATCATCAACATATAATGACAAGATAAGGAAACCTTTATCGGACCGTTTAATGTACACACAATGGTCTTCTATCATCGTAAACCCATTGGAAACAATGGCTCGATCAAATTTTAAATACCATTGTCTAGATGATTGTTTTAGGCCATAAATAGATTTTTGGAGCTTGCAAACTTTGCGCTCTTGACCTTTAATCACGAAGCCCTCTGGTTGCTCCATGTAAATTTCCTAATCTAGTTCTCCATTGAGAAATGCAGTTTTAACATCCATTTGATGAAGTTCCAAATCCATATGTGCAACAATAGCAAGCATAAGGTGTATCGAGGCAATTCTCACCACATGGGAGAAAGTTTCCTCGTAGTCAACACCCTCCTGTTGGGTGTAACCTTTCGCCACAAGGCGAGCCCTATATCTTTCATCTAAACCATCCACATTACGTTTGACTTTGAAAACCCATTTGTTTCCAATAGCCTTGCACCCTTCTGGGAGGTCAACGTATTGCCACACACCATTTATCCTCATTGATTCCATCTCTTCTTCCTGTGCAATAATCCATTTTTCCCTTTTAGGAGATGACATAGCCTCTTTAAAATTCTTAGGCTTTGCGTCATCATGTGAACAAACCATGAAACTTTCCACCTCAATATGAAAACGACGACGAGGTACTTTTCCACGTTCACTTCTCCGAGATTTGGGATCCTGATTTGATGGAGCCAATCCATTATCAGGTGGAACACTCCCACTTTCCCTAGGAGAACGAGGAATTTCTTCGTTATTCTCAACTAGACGAACTGGTGTGTCTTCCATTGACTCTTCCACCTCAAAGAGGCTAAGATCTCCCCCTACCTCGTTCTTTCTAGGAAAATCCTGTTCTAGGAAATCTATATCACGTGACTCAATCTCAGTTACACTTCCATCAGGATGCTCACCAATGAACACATGGCCTTTCGAGTGATCAGAATATCTAATAAAGATACACTTTTTCGCTCGAGGTCCCAGCTTCCCATACCGGCGAGAACTGTTGTGTACATAAGCAGCTGAACCCCATGTCCGCAAATTACCTAATTCAGGTTTTATGCTGGTCCATAATTCATATGGGGTGGAAGGCACTGACTTCGAAGGCACACGATTAAGGACATAGGTAGCAGTCAGTAACGCATCTCCCCAAAATGAAATAGGAAGATGATCTTGCACCATCATTGACCTAACCATGTCTAACAAAGTACGATTCATTCTCTCTGCTACACCATTTTGTTGCGGAGTACCAGGAATAGTCAATTGTCTTAGGATCCATTTTTACTCACAATACCCTTTGAATAGGTCAGATAGATACTCGCATCCACGGTCAGTTCTGAGAGCCTTAATGCTCTTATTTAGTTGATTTTCCACTTCGCATACATAGCGTCTAAAGCAGTCCAATGCTTCTGACTTGTGGGATATCAAGTAAATATGACCATATCGCGTAAAGTAATCTATTAAAGTGATGAAATAAGAGGATCCATGTCTTTCCTTAATATTTATTGGGCCACATATATCAGAATGAATTAATTGCAAAGGCTCAGAGGCCCTTTTGGCTGTCCCAAACGGTTTTCTAATGGCTTTACCTGCAAGACAATGTTCGCAGGTAGGCAAGGAGACTTTAGCGATGGGGCCTAAAAGACCTTCTCTAGCTAACCTAGTCATCCTTTCTTGCCCTATATGACCTAATCTAGCATGCCAAATCACAGAATCATTATTAACATCTGAGGAAGACGCAACTAATGAAATAGATTTATTAGCATCAAAAGAACTAGAATTGTCAATATCCAAAACCATAAAACCATCCGACATAAAACCAAAACCATAAAACTCAGTTTCCAAGAAAATATTAACAGAATTACCCTCAAAAAGAAAACTAAAACCTAGACGCAACATACTATTAACTGAAACTAAATTTCGTCGAATATCTGGAGCATAAAGTACATCATGGAGGATTATCGTGCGCCCTTGTCGTAGATTTAGCATATAGGTATCGATGCCAAGTACTTCTATGCTAGTTGTGTTCCCCATATAAAATCTCATGCTCCCAGCAGGAACTCGACGATAATCTAGGAACCCATCTCGGTCCCTCGCTACATGGTCGGTTTCTCCCGAATCTACAACCCACAAATGAGGAGAATGAGCAACTAATGCTTGACTAGAAACAAAACATTCATAGCGAGGAATAGGTTCAGAAATTACCTTCTTTGGCTCAGTGCATTCACGAGCAAAGTGTCCTTTCTTATCACAGTTAAAGCATTTCATCTCTGCTTTGTCTTTATTACCAGCACGCTTGTATCTTTTGCGCTTAGGAGCATTGGTAGTGGATGACTCAGATCCATCACGAGGATTCTTAGATGAAGAACCCTTACCCCTCTTGCGCTTAGACCCATTGTTCTTATGCGAAGCGATTCAAGAACAAAAAGCAGAACTGTCAGTCTTAGCAGCTTCCAAGCGCTCGACTTCTAGTTCCACACGATGAGAAATATCCTCAAAAGTGCGGACATTATCATTATGTGTCATGTTTTGCTTCATCTGCTCCCAAGATTTAGGTAACGAACGAATAATAGCTTGTACCTATTGTTCATCTGTCAAGTGATGACCTGCATCCTCAAGTTCACGTATTATTGACGACATTGTCCTCAAATATTGCTTCATTGTAACATTCGGCTTCTTTTGACAAGTGTCAAACTTCATAGTCAAAGCGCGCAACTTAGCCACAGAGGTAACTCCAAATTTCTGCCTGACTGCCTCTAGCATGTCATGAGCAAACTGGTGGTTCTCAAACTCCCCAATGAGATCATTGTGCATTGAGCTCAGGATCATATGACGAGCACTGCGATCCTTCTTAATCCATTCATGGTAAGCCTCGAAGTTGCGATGGTGTTGAACCGTTATCCCCTCCTCAAGCCGAGGCATCAATTCTCAGTTATTTCCTGCAGCCATCATCATTCAAGAGAAAAACGATCTTTCGGCGCCAGATATTATAGTTGTCGCCATCAAGTTTTTCACCCTTGTTCAAATCAGCAATGATGTTATTGGAAGCCATTTAGTCTAACATAGAATGCGAAAAATAAAATAAAGGATATTAAACTTATGGCACTATACATATATTAAAAAAAAATAACTTTGCAGCATTAATCCAAATAAATAGCAAAACAACATTACAAGTCGCAAGATCGAAAAATCGTTAAACTCCTAATTATCTCTCGCGCCACAAGTAATATTATCTACATCTATTTAATATATGCGCAAGTTATTGGTTTTTGGGAATTAAACAAACTCAACCAAACAACCTCCCACTCAATTGTTTTAACATGTTATCAATCAAAATAATAATTCAATCAAACATGTTATCAAACCAAAATGATTATCTAATCAATCAACATGTTATCTAGACATACAATTCAATAAGATATGAATTCAATCCAGCACCATACATGTTATATATTAAAGAAATTAGACAATCACCACATAAACCATTCACATGTTATCATGGATAAAGCGATTAACCATATAATTTCAAAGAAACTCTATCATGTGAATCTAATTAGGTTCTTAAAATAGTTTTATTGAATTCGGAGCGTCGAAAAACCTTAGGGTACCAAAATTGGAGTTGATCCGACAAACACAAGATAGAGAAAAAATGAAAAAACAAATAACTAGAGCCAAACCGCGGGCTGGACCGCGAGCCGCTCCACTAGTCCGAACCGCGAGCCGACCCACCGAAACGCGAGCTGAACCGTCGATCCTGGGCCGAGTTAACTTGTCGATTTTGAATAGTGTAACTCGCCGATTTGGAACAGTGTCTCTCGGTTAGTGTTCATCGTCTTCTCTAAAATTCCAGCAGCATACAGACGCGCAAGAACAACTTTGGGTGACGATATCTCACTCATACGAGCTCCGATTCAAGCAAATAATATGTCAAAAGAAATCTCTCATAGAGAACTATATATCTATATTAATTTTAATTAACATGGATCGACATATATACATCAAAACAATCATCAAACCACTGCTCACAAACATGATATAAAACTAGGGTTTTTGCAATATCTTTCAAACCACACGTTCAAACAATACAAAACTTTCCAGGAGATCATTTGAATCAACAATGAACATACCCAATTAAATATTTCAAACCAAAACACCCTTATCAAGATCTGAAATATTTATACATCCATTAATGATTTTTAACCCAAAAAACAACAAGAACCCTAATCATGATACTATCATGTTATCAACAATTTTCAAGCAACCAAAGCAAGTTAAATCAAGCACAAAAACGCAGCAAAACAATAGCTCATGATACCAATATCAAATATTATATGATTAAGCGGAAGCGGGTATCGGTTCATACCTTGAACTTGAACTCCGATTAGCAAGAACAAACAGCAGCAGCAACAACAACAACGTTTCAACACGATGATCAGCAGGTACTACAATCTTCTAGGATGAGCACAAACTTGATTCACATGCTAAGAACTTAAAACCTTTTTCTCCTAATGGTAACTCTCTTTTAGGGTTAGAGTTACCACTTTTCTTATGGTAAACCTATGTGTGATATATGGTGGAATCACGTAACCCTTTACACATATGCTAGAGATGTTTATATAAGTTCCAAACCTAAGGAATATGGAACCCTACCGGGATTTCCACATACAATATGGGCGACCATATTCGGGTCCAACCCGAATATCTAACAGGAGGGAATATGGTATACAAATACAAGATTTTTGATTTACAGGGTCCTGATTTCAGATTTTCACAAATAAAATCATTCATAGTGTGAATTCCAGCTTTCTCAATACTGTGTATTTATGTCATTCTGTTTGATCACAAGACATTTTTCACTAAACTCTTTGTTTACGCTCGTAGGAGAAAGATGACAGTCAAATGCTGGAGGATGCAGCCAAGTTCCATATATGTAATATTTCGTGCTCAGAAGTGTCTACCTAGATTCGCGGTAGGAATTTCATATTAACAATAGTAGTTTATGTTAATTGTGTTTTCTTAGCATTGGTGCACATTTCAAATGAATCACAGGTCGATCATAATTATTCACCGCGTAGGGAGAGGACTCCATTTCACCACATAGCTGAACTTGGTTGTACATCTTAGTTTTGCATTGTAAAGTATACCCTGTTAGATGTATTAATGGTAACCCAGTTTGCAAGCTATAAAAACTAAGCGTATTCCAGTTTGCAATGCGGCCCGCTAGCTTCAAGTAAAGGTAAATATAACCATAATTTCTTTATGTGGTAGGCATGCATGGAAGATCTAAAAATGATGGCATGAGATGAATGGTGGACATATTTTTCTTATTAAAGAAGACTATTAAATTGTGTACATGGTTTATATAATCCTGCGTGGTTTTGAAAGTCGGTACTAAAATTTGCTATATATTCAGATGATTATCTAGGAAAAAATCTAGCCAAAAGTTCATTACATTAGCTTTATTTATTTCCATGATACTTCGAAAATGGCATATTTATCTTAATTGTGGAAAGTTGCTGATGTGATGAGTTTTGTTTAAATTGAATCTGAGAGATATTTATCTTCATTGATTCACTTTCCCTAACTTGGGTTAACACAAGTAAAGACTACCATTCTTCTACTATTTTTGTTCACATGTATAGGGTTTTGATGTTTGTTAATTAGTCCTCTCTAAAGTCCGAATAACGTGGTAACTGTGAAGTCATAATTAGCAATTCTTCTTGGATGTTTGAATGGAATTTGTGTTTTAGATTTTGATAAACAGAGAAAACAATATATATTTTGGGTGAAATTTTGATTATTTTGTAGTTTAAATGTTGATCTCATATGTTGGGTTCATTATTAAGGTTGATTTGATACAACACATGTTGCAGCTGGGAAAGATTTTAATTTTTGGATGAAATACAAAGAACTACATAAAAGAGGACAAAGGCTTTATCAATATTTGATGAGATGAGCAATTCTCAATTAATTTTTCTGCAAAGTATGCATGTATTGGCTTCGTTGTTACTTAATTTCTTCTTCTTCTTTTGTAACTGTATAATATTATGTGAGAAATCAGTTTTAATTTTGGATATGTACCATGTTGCGGTATCCTTCTAAGGTAGCAAGATGGGTGATGTTCATAGCTTGGACACACGTGGTATATGAAGGAAATATCCACCTACAGGAAACCATGCCTATGTTGATTTACATTCAAAATCTCTTTCTGTTAAAAATAGTTCACAAACAAAGATTCCATCTACTTTCAGAGTGGTTCAAAGACTAAGTTTTTCAAAATGGATAAACCAATATAGGTCTTACATCATAATCAAGGACCCATCTTTGTTCATAACCCATTGCATTAGTTTCAGGGAATGCGAACAGTCATATGGATCAAGAGTCGCATACAATACATTATTTTGTTTTGGGTTTATCGGTGACTTGCAAAATGCAGGCTACTTAGTGTATTATTACCTGATCAAATAATCTTTGGCAATATTATGGTCCTATTATCTTGCAGTAGTTGAAAAATTATGGAAAACCATGGTAGGTTATGATTCATATTTGGTTCTCTCACTATTATAGTATAAGCTATATCACTTTTTTGTTGATGCACAAGAGTATTTTAGATACATAATTTGGTTAATATTTTAGGATTTCACCTTTTCTTTGTGAAGTGTTGTCTATATTCACCTAATAATATTATCATTTTCTTCTTTGCAGTGCTCTTTGGTTGGGAATCAATAAGAAAAATCAGGTTACTGTCTAAAAGGATATACCATCTCTCATTCCCTTTCACTTCTTCATTTTACTTACATCTTAAGTTGATCTTCCTTTACATGTTTGATTGAAGTTATCAAATAAATTATAAATTTAAAGGATAAAAAGGTGTGAAGCTTATAGAAAGGATATTTTTATGAAAACTTAAGGAAAAAGAATTTGGAAGAACAATTCTTTATCTTTGAGGTTCTACCATTGTCGTCCCCTGTGTTGAAAAACACATATAAAGCCACATCAAACTGGACCTGTCTATACTATAGTCATCACCACAAACTGGAACAACTTAATGCTTCCAAATTGCAATTGATCAGCTGCTCAACATTATTTCATGTGGTATGATTTTTATCAAAGAACGTATGCACCTTTTTTTTTGTTCAATTATTCTATACACCTCCATATCTGATGCAGACATTCTTGGTGATGGTCATTTTTAGGGGGATGCCCTGTGGAACCTTTTACCTCCTTGCATGCCTGTTTTGTCAAAAGAAGGAGAATTAAAATAGAGGGAATTGAGGACCGAATGTATTTTCACTGAACGAGGCAGAAACGATCCACATCAAATCAAACATGCAGTGCGACGGAACGGGGAGCGGACACCAAATAAAAAGGCACGACGAGGCATGGCAAAATGTGAAAATTCGGGTCCCGGTTAAATGTGGATCGCTAGCTTCAAGTAAAAGTAAATATAACCATAATTTCTTTATGTGGTAGGCATGCATGGAGGATCCAAAAAATGATGGCTTGAGATGAATGGTGGATGTAAGTACATAATTCCGCCACTCACCACGTGTCCTCGGATAAACATGTGGAGAGCATATGACGAGGGGCATCACAAAACGATGCCACTTAGATACAACCAAGAAACGTGCACCAGCAGAAAGGGGCTCTCATCTAGCAGATCCAATGGCTACAAATGAAGGAGCACGGGAACAAAGCACCACTGCGTTGGACCCAATACACCCTCGGATCTGCTTTATCCCATCTCGAGAGGAATCTCAGATCTACGGTAAGGGAACAACTAGCTGACACGGACGTGACAGGAACAGAAGACCGTGGCCTGACACGTGCAGAAGTCCCAACCACCCGCATTAAACACATGAGACGCGTGTCAATCAACCAGCGGAAGAGAAGACCCTACCTCTTCGGAAGTAACGAAGGGAACGAGTGGGGCATCGTAGCAACCGAATATGTCCGCGTATCGGCACAAAGAATAAGACGATAAGGTTTCAACGGCTCCTTCATTTGGCCCCACAACAGAACTCCTATAAATACCCCTCCTCCCTAAGAGAGACGGGGAAGGTCGATTGGAGGAGAAAAAGGAGAGAGAATTAGGAAGAGTAAGTAGTCCCCTAATCCCGCAACCTAAGTTTACACACCCAAAGTCATTTGACTATACTTGTAACCAATTTACATATAATAAAACCCCTCTTTTACCCTGTGGATGTAGGCCTCAGCGCTGAACCACGTAATTACCTGTCTCATTTACATTACGCACTTACATTATACACTCTACATTACACACTTTATATTCCACACTTATATTATGTTCTTTACATTATGCAACCTACGTTACACATCTTATATTTCGCACTCTATGTTCGTTTCGTGGTCACTTACCATTCTCTAGGCACTCAGTGTTAAATACCCGATAAGACAAGGACGAGTCCGAAGACTCGGAGTCGATGAATCGGTATATACATTATTTTGCTACGCACGTTATATTCAACCCTTGAACTTAGGTGTATGCTAACTTTGTTTGCGGACACGTAGATACCTGCGTAATTTACGTGTTCACAGTGGACATATTTTACATATTTTTCTCATTAAAGAAGACTATAAATCTGATGTTATTATTATTCGAATGCATCCACTGTGGCTTGACATTTTGTGCTTTGTAGAGTGGAGACCAGGAAGACATTGAGAATTTCAGGAAGCAAATTGAAAAGGTCGGATTGACTTTCCTGTTCATATTAGCACTGCCACTGGGCATAATACATTTGGTTGTGCTCATACTAAAACAAAATTAAGAGTATATATACGATAGCTAACCACTGCGGAAGAACTTAGTTACTGAATGGAAGTGCCAGAAAGGAAGCAATAATCATCTAAAATAAGTTAGATGCAGAACTCAGCGGTGACATAGTCCTAAAACTCCCAAAACTCAGCGGTGTGTCCTTTTTGCTACTGAAAGGTGGACTGACATCACGTTTAAGTTACAAAGTTTTAATGTGAGGTGCCATAGAATTCAAAGCGTAAAGTTTAAGTATGGTTACAATTAGAGGTGGACAATATATGTGTATGTGTATATGTAAGATTATCTATGGTCCATGACTAAAGTCTTTGTTTTGAACCTTCAGGAGTGTATTTAAGTTTTCATCTTCGAAACGATTTTCAAGTTTTCATCTTTAGAAAATCAAACGTGTGGACATACCCACGAATTTTCGGCAGATCTACATCTTCGAAACGATTTTCAAGTTTTCATCTTTAGAAAATCAAGCGTGTGGACATATCCACGGATTTTTCGGTAGATCTACATCTTCGAAACGATTTTTAAGTTTTCATCTTTAGAAAATCAAGTGTGTGGACATATCCACGGATTTTTCGGTAGATCTACATCTTCGAAATGATTTCCAAGTTTTCCATCTTTAGAAAATCAAGCGTGTGGACATATCCACGGATTTTTCAGTAGATCCACATCTTCGAAATGATTTCCAAGTTTTCCATCTTTAGAAAATCAAGCGTTTGGACATATCCACGGATTTTTCAGTAGATCTACATCCTCAAAAGTGTTCCAAAACAAATATACACCCAATGGTGGTCTTTTTTCACATTGCTAGATAACGGAATCCGATTTCCCAGACTTTACTAACGGGTTCCCCTTTGAACCAATCTTTTCTTGTGTACATCATAATCATTTTCAGAAAGAAAAAAATATATATCAAAATGGAGAAGAACAAAGATGCAGGAAAAGCGAAAGCCTCGTCAAAGGAAACACCAAGGACAACTCCGGTAATGACTAGGAGCAAGCAGAAGGGCGAAAAGCTCAAAGCTACAGACAAAACGCAGAATGGAGCGGAGAACTCGAGGCTTTTGGATGCAGCCACTATTGCAGCGGAATCCCTAAAGACCGCGGCCGCCAAAGCCGCAGCATCAAAGGCCGGGGCATCCAAAGCAACCGCTGCCACCCGACCACACGAACCGCATGAAGGGATGGCAGAGTCAGGGTTGCAACAGCCCTTTTATGGGATGGCTCGCACTGACAAGCAAAACGCACCCCCACAAGTAAACCAACCACTTCTGATAGAAAGCGTACACGCACAACAGCCAGCGGAGCAGCTGCATCCGCAAGCAGATCCCCCAGAACCCCTGATTCAAATCGTGGACGAAGATCAAACGATAACAGCGGAAGAACAGATGCCAGAAAGGACCCCTAATCAGGAGTTGAGCCAATCTGCCCAGATGAGGGCAGAATTAGAAGAATTAAGGAAATCGCAAAAGACATACGTGGAGGCGGTAGCTCTGTTGGCACAAGAAAATAAGAAACTCAGAGCTACCCGAAGTGGGGACACGGGAGTCCAGCGCGACAAAGCTAGCTCAATGGCACCAAGACCAAACCAGGACCGAAGGATGGTACTGGCCGACAACTCGGACCCTACGAAACCAAGAGATACGATAAGAAGACGAAGGCCTGACCTGGAGGACAACCCGCACAACGCAGACTACTTCGACATCGGTCACTCACGCACGGGGCAACCTTCTACCCAAGAAGAACATCAGCGTGCAATGGAAGATCTCCGCGCCGAGATGATGGCGGAGATCAAACAACTGAAAGCCAGGAAAGGGGGGGGGGGAGACTGGAACAAATAATGAAGGAAGCAAGCACTACCCCCCTAACACCGCACCTAGCCAATGTCATCCCCCAGAAGTGCCCAGTTCCGGCCTTCGAACTCTATGACGGTTCTAGCAACCCCGCAGCCCATCTTCGATATTATAATCGAATGATGGCATGATGGAATTATGACGAGGCCATATTATGCAGATACTTTCCTTCAAGTTTGAAGGGATCGGCGCTCTCATGGTTCGACAACTTGCCACTAAATTCCATCAACTCGTACTATTAACTTACTGAAAAGTTCTTAACAACTTGCATGTACAACAAGGTGGTAAACACCGGGATGGATAAACTCTTTTCACTAGCAGTCCAGTACAAAGAAACAATCAGAGAATACACAGACAGGTGGCACAGGATCTGCCAAGCCATCGGAAACGTACATCCTGTGGTCAGCATCAACTGCTACAAATGGGGGCTTGACAGAATGAGCCCACTGTTTGTCGAGATCCACAGAATCGTCCTTGCAACATAAGGAGATCTTCAAGTGATCATAGAAAATCATGACAGGTTAGAAGAAATACAACGGGAGAACCCAAGAGCTCAGACCCAATGCCCACCACGGACCAACTCCGAGGAATAATCCAGCAGACCTATGGGGGGTGACATGGGTGAAAAACCTAACGAAGATTAAAGAGAACGCATGGATGATCGACGAGGAAACACTAGAAAATTCGAAGATTGAGTTTTCACGAAGATGAATGCCAGCTACTCGCACATTCTGAAAGAAATCAAGGGCCGCGAGAAACTAGAATGGCCATGGTATAAGGGGAAGCAACCCCCTAAATCCGAGCATGCCAAGGAGTACTGTGAATATCATTGTTTCAATGGTCACTGGACAGAAAAATGCGCGAATCTAAAAATAATAATTCAAAAACTAGTGGATGCGGGAGACCTCCAGCAATTTGTACACAAGACGGGCGAAGAAGATAAAGCCAAACAAATCAAGCAAGTCCAACTACCTGAAGGCAATCGTACCCTCAACACCATTTCCTGTTCTGAGTCCGTGGGACCCTCCCTAACGGCCCAAATAGGTAAGAGGTTGAGGAAACAGTTTGAAGATTACTGTGAGCTTTATACAATCGACTGGAAGGAAGTGGATGAACACAATACGCGCCCCTGACTTTCGACACGGACGATGTAGGTGAGGATATGGAGGATCATAACGATCCACTGGTTCTCACACTACCAATTGTAGGATGCAACATTAAGAAAATCCACATAGACGTGGGAAGCTCTGTAAATGTCCTATTCTATGATACATTCAAACGAATGGAACTCAATAATGAACAGCTGCTATCTTCGTACTACACCATCTACGGATTCAATGGAGCAGCCACAAATCCCTTGGGAGATATTATCTTGCAAGTGGACGCAGGACCAATGAAGGTCGACACGCGATTCAGGGTGGACGCACCCTCACCATACAATGCTATAATCGTCCGAAGATGGGTGCATAAACTCAAAGGGGTGGCCGCTACTTACCACCAATACCTCAGATTTCCAACACCCCAGGGGGTAATGGAGATAAAAGGAGACCAAGCATTGGCACGAGAGTGTCAAAATCTACAAAATAAGCTCAACAACGAACAAGATGAGCAGAGAAAGAACCGAAGATCACGAAACAAGGAAAACAAAAAGGAAAAAGCAATCAATGCTTACCTAGAAGAAATCTCCGGAAAAAGCCTTCCAAAGGAGCACGAGACTGGGAACACAGAGGAAGGTGCCTCACCCACAAAAGAAAGCGAGGAATCCATCAAATAACAATCAAAGAAGATTCCTCTCCTAGGGGAATCAAAGCCCACGTTTACGCCTGTAGAAGCGGTAAAAGAGGTAAACGTGGGAACAGAAGAAGAACCAAGAATGATTAAGATCGGAACGCTGATGGATAAAGAGCGCGAGGCATCCTTAATAAAGCTGCTCACGGAGCATGCGGATATCTTCGCATGGAAACTAGGAGACATGCCCGGCATCGATCCTAAGAAAATTCAGCACGAGCTTCGCATAAAACAAGGCACACCACCTTTCAGACAGAAGGTGCGCAAAGTTGCCTCAAAGTATCACAAAGCCGTTGAGATAGAGCATTGTAAGTTGCTAGAAGTCGGATTTATCAAGGAAGTCAAATACCCAACATGGATCTAAAACATGGTCATCGTCCCTAAAAAGAATGGCGGAGTAAGGATATGCATCGATTTCACCAACCTCAACAAAGCTTGCCCCAAGGACAGTTACCCTTTGCCAAGCATCGACCAACTGGTCGAAGGGTACGAAGAGATGTCCTTCATGGACGGATACTCCGGGTACAACCAAGTGTTCTTATCAGAAGAAGACCAACATCACACAACGTTCTACACACCGCATGGACTCTACTGTTACGTAAGGATGCCCTTCGGACTTCGAAACGCAGGATCAACGTACCAAAGGATGGTTGACGCCATTTTTAAGCCATGGATCGGAAATACCTTGGAAGTCTATGTGGACGATATGCTGGTCAAAAGTAAGCTACGGAAAGATCATCACCAAGACCTAAAAGATATCTTTCAGGAAATGAGGAAACATAACATGAAGGTAAACCCGGAAAAATGCACATTTGGTGTTACTTCGGGGAAATTCCTCGGGTATCTAGTAACAAAACGAGGTATCGAAGTAGACCCTGCCAAAATTCAGGCTATAGTAGAAATTCCCTCTCCAAGGAACCTGAAAGAAGTCCAGAGGCTCAATGGTTCCCTAGCAGCGCTAGGGAGATTCATATCCAGGTCTTCAGACAAATGCAAGCTCTTTTTCAACATCCTTAAAAAAGGGACCAAATTTGAATGGACGGCAGAGTGCGAGGAAGCATTCAAAGAAATCAAATATTACCTTGCTGGGATACCCATCTTACAAAAACCAGACCCCGAGGAGGTCCTGGCCCTATATATAGCAGCAACAGAGAATGCAGTCAGCGCGGTGTTGGTAAAATCCAACACGAAGATAGAGCAGCCCATCTAATACTTCAGCAAAACTCTCAACGCGGCGGAAAGAAACTACACAAAGATCGAGAAACTCATCTTGGAGTTAGTATAGGCTACCCAAATCTAAGGACCTACTTCCTAACACACTACATCCGCGTACCCTGCAAAGCCCCGCTAGAAGCTGTCCTCAAAAGTGCAGGAAAACAGGGAGAATCGCAAAATGGAATACTCATTTGGACCAGTACAACATCAAACATGAGCTCCAACATTCCCAGAAGTCCCAAGTTTTAGCATACTTCCTTGCCGACCTACCACTGGAAAATGATAAAGAAATCCGCATCGAAGGGCTCAATACAGCGGGATTAACAAAGGGCAGCAGAGGCAAAGATCCCGTCGATGTCCTCGAGCCGGCAAACCCACGACAGTGGGAAATCTTTGTCGATGGCTCGAGGAACAAAGAAGGAGCGGGCATAGGCATCGTAATCACTACCCCCACGGGAGACCGAATCATCCATGCATTCAGACTAGAGTTCAAAGAACACACCAATAACATCGTCGAATACGAAACCATTGTACATGCTCTGCATTTGATAATAGAAATAAGGATAAAAAATGTATGATTGACCAGTGACTCGCAACAGGTCATCAGGAAAATAGAGCTAGAGTATAATGTGTATGACGAGACCTTGTCGACATACATGACGTTAGTCCAGACGCTGGCACATCAAATACCAAACATCATATTCCAGCACTTAAGCAGAAAGGAGCTCAGGCACGCGGATGCTTTGGCATACATCTCATCTATGTTGAAAAACAAAGATATAGAAGCAATCAAAATCACCAGAGTTTACGAGCCATTAATCCCTCCGCGAGAACTCTGCGCTGCAAGCAGGAAGCATAGCACGGAGGAAGACATGACAGACGATGAGGTGGTAGAAAATATCACGGACGATTTCCAAGAAGATGACATCATGACAAGAGAAGAGGAAGACGAGGACTTCAGCGGAGAAGAGGATTGGAGATTGGGTATCCACCAATTTCTAGAAAGAGGAACATTACCCAGAGACCTAAAACAGGCTAGGAAGATTCAATCAAAAGCAGGAAGGTACGATCTAAGGGGAGAGATTTTATACAAAAAATCTTTCCTCGGGCCTTTGATACGATGCTTTTCCAGATCAGAAGGCCACCTAGTACTAAAAGATATCCATCATGGGGACGCGGGGAATCATAATGGGATGAGATCCCTAGCTGACAAGGCAAAAACACAAGGGTATTATTGGCCAACGATGATACGCGATGCTGCAAGAATGTCAAAAAGGTGTGAAGAATGTCAGAGGTTCGGGAAAATAATCCACGCACCAGCAACAATGCTAAACTCAGTAGATAGTCCTTGGCCATTTTCAAGATGGGGCATAGATATCGTAGGACCCCTGATCGAAGGAACAGGAAAAAGAATATTCTTGATAGTGGCCACAGACTATTTCAGCAAATGGGTAGAAGCCAAATCTTTGGCCAGAATCCGCGACTCAGATGTCTTCACATTCATCTTTCAGAACATAATCTGCCGATTTGGAATCCCGACGGAAATTATCTCTGACAATGGTAAACAACTACAAGGTAAAAACATCGATTTACTATTTGATACTTTCAAAATCCGAACAAATAAATCAACACCAATATACCCTCAAAGCAATGGCCAAGCAGAGGCTACAAACAAGACCATCGCTCTCATTCTCAAAAAATAATTAGACGAGCACAAAGGACGATGGTGTGAGCAACTACACAATGTCTTATGGGCATATCGAACAACCCGAAGATCAGCTACAGGGGAATCCCCTTTTTTGCTGACCTACGGAGCAGAATCCGTCATCCCCACGGAAATCATCATGCCAACCACAAAGACAAAAGCGTGGGAAAAGAACCTCACAACGGACATGATGCTGGAAAGACTCGACGATCTCGAAGAAACAATAGAAGCATCACTACAAAAGATGGAGAATTACCAAAGAAGATTAGCAAGGGAATACAACAAAAAGGTTAAACTTAGAAATTTCATGGAAGGACAGTATGTGCTGAGAACCATACCCCAATACCAAAGAGAAAAGAAGTGGGGAAAGCTGGCACCAACATGGGGAGGACCTTATGTCATACAAGATATAGCAGGAAACGGATCCTATTACATGCGCAACCTAAAAGGGGAAGTCCTCCGCCATCCATGGAACGCCAAGTATCTCAAGCCATACCATCCTTAAATCACAACGCAACGTTGCAGCTGCGTGAAGAATATCATAAGAAGAAGACGATGCTTTTCGATATGTTTCTATCTTTGGACGAGGAATAGCAGGCCTCAATAAATCAATGAAATAAACTTTCTTGCTTATCTATGAAAAGCAGATCTCCAACTATTCTAAGTCAGCGGGTCGACGCAATGAGGGACATGTACATAGTAACACCCCATATCCTAGAACGCTGCATCGAACCCCACCGCCTAGGAATCATATGATCAAGGATTAGCCAGCGGGGTGACAGGTCTCAAGATGTTCATGAAGGTACACACCTTCGGCATCGCACTCAAAAAATTAGGTCAACGGGTCGACGGAATGAGGGACATGTACATAGTGACACCCCATATCCTAGAATGTTGCACCACCACCACCGTCTGGGAATCCTCTGGCCAAGGATTATCTAGCGGGGTATCTGGTCTAAAGATGTTCACGAAGATACATACCTTCGGCATCATACTCAAAAATAAGGTTAGCGGGTCGACGGAAGGAGGGACGTGTACATAGTAATGCCCCATATCCTAGAACGCTGCACTGACCCGCACCGTCTAAGAATGCTCGTGCTAAGGGTTAACCAGCAGGGTAATGATGGTCAACATAATTAACAAAACTAACCAACAAACGATGATCCATTCCAGAAAAGTTGATTACAAGCTCGACAAGACAAGCAAAAGAAAAAACAAATTAAGCAAACTAAGTTCGACAGACACAGCAAGAACTCTATAATCAACAAGGATCAACTTTCTACAACTAAACAGAAGAATCTACTTGGACGATCCCGTGCCACCAGTAGGGCTCTCCCTCTGCAGTGAAGGAACGCTCCCACCGGAAGAAGGACCTGAAGAGCCAGATGGGGCCGAAGGTTTGGGACGACGAGGATAGTGCTTTTCAAGACCATGCTCATTCATGAGGTCATGTTCTATCTTGGTCAGCACCTTGTTCGTCTCTTCGGTTAGCTGACAGCGAGCTTTGTACGTAATAGAAGTATTACGCATCTCGGCCTGAGACAACAGGGTAGACAGACGATTCATTTTGGAAGAGTCCAACTGAGCTGCTTGTTCATTAGTCGTAGATAAGCCTTTGAAATACGAGGCCTGACCCTCCTGTTTCACCAAGGAAGTCTGAGACTGCTCTAGCTCAGATTGAGCCTTGTTAAGTTTTTCATATGCAGCGAGAACCTGTCCCTGGAGCTCTGAAAAATAAAAACGAAGGGTTAGATCCGCGAAGCACGAAATCACACCCGACAAAGCAAATATATACCTTTGACTCTAGCAGAATTTATTTCATACTCGTTAACAACCGCATCCCGAGCATCGTCAAGAAATTCATATTCGTCGGATATTTTCTTATAATCCTTTTGAAGAAGGGAAAGAGCAAATTGACTAGTGTCTAACTCTACCTGCATCATTGAATCCAGATGACGAAGATGATTGACTTCGTTATTTAGCTTCTCCATTCCTTTATTAAGTCGATACATATTAACTTCAAGGTTTCTCTCAGACTCGGCTTGACGAGCTACGTCGGCCCGAGACGCGGCTAAGGCTTTGCCAAGGGAAGAGGCCTCGGCACGAGCATCATCTCTTTATTTAACAAGACGTTGAGTGTACTCCCGTACATCGAAAGCTTGGGAGGAACGAGCCTGACGTAGCTCTTCTTCCAGGAGATTCATCTTAGCCAACAAAGACGAAGAAAGTACCATCGAAGATACGACAATCTGCGTTATACTTATTTTGCATATCAACTATCTGGGTATGCCTCAGATGTCATACCTCGGCCTTGGCATCCCACCTCTCGGCCTCACTCTTAAGTTGTTCCACTAGTTCGGCAATACGGGTCTTCTGCCGCTCTCTCTCATTTCGAAGCCATATTAGCTCAGGAAATCCACCCACTGAAGATAGGGCGGGGATACTCAAGATGGAACAAGATTTCCCACACCTCCGCGACTCGATCTTCAGCGGATAACTGCATCATCTTTCGGGTATAGGCGTCGGAATCTTTCTCCCCAGGAACCACGGGTGCAGGGTTCGGAACAAACATCAAATTTTTCTTCTTTAACCAATTAAGAACAACATCATCACCTTCCAACATCAAAGACGGCGAAGGGGACCGAGTTGAAGGTTCGGTGGCAAAGGAAGCCTTCTCAGAGGTATCAACATGTGCGGAAGCCTGCACCGCAGCTTTCCATTTACCAGATGTACCCAGTACGTCCCAATCATCATTTAGGGAAAGCAGAGAGAACTCATCAGCAAGACCCATTATAGCATTCACATCAAAGGATGCCCTCGCAGATTGGACCCGGCCAAAAGAAAATTCTGGACCAACAGGGTCCCTACAAATACTACCAGCAGCGGGAATGCCCTAGACATCAGCACCAACAGGGGTATCCTGCGTACAACCACCAGCCGTGGTAACATCCGCAGTCTTACCAACAAAGGGGGTACCCTCTGCACCACCAACACCAGAATCCTCACGAAGAGGGGGAGAAGTTTCAGTACGCTCCTCTCCATCAGACATATCTTCTTATTCCTCGAAATCATCATTAGCAGGACTAGTAACCTCCTCTTGGACCTCTACGTCATCAACAACAATGGTAGAAGAGCGCTTGGGACCAATCCGCCTTTTCTTCTTACCCTACAGAGAAATAAGAGAATCAGATCGACATTCTTTCCTTTACTAAAAAATTTCCTTTGAATAAAGAAATAAGGGGAAACTAAAGGAGTAAAAGATCCGCACCTTCGCATCCGCAGTACTCTTCGAGGAAGTGGCAACACCCGAAATCTCGTCATAAGCATCAACAACATCGAAGTCGTATGGAAAATTCATACCTTCGAAGTTAAATTGCCAAGGACAATAATTTCCGTAACGAATAGGGGGAACCTCACGAGGAACGCTACCAACAGTAGGGCGCCACCCGTCGGGACCTGGAATCCAACCCCAAGCCCACATACCAACAACCTCGATAACAGTGGCATGCCACTCATAATCATGATCGCGCTTTATCCTCTCACGAGAAGGAAAAAGTTTCTTATTAGCAGACCCTTTAGTACCAGGAACATACTTCAGCTTAGCATCACTAACCTCGCTCAAAAGACGAATCTCGCCATGGGAGGCAGCAATATTATGAAGATTCACACTCCACGGCTTGCGGTTCCTGCTGTTGACATAATCCCCAAAATAATTGTTGAAATTATGAGGGGTATACCATTCCCTCTCAGCAGGATCAGGGGTATAACAAGTCATCGTTGTCTCTCCCTTGCTGCGAAGATAGCACTCCTTCAGGGCGCGGAGATAATTCCCAGTCAACTGGGATACAGAACGACTATGGGTATTTGTCGAAGAACCCTCGCGATCATCCAACACGTCGTAGTAAAAAGAATTACCCGACTTGTACAAAGGCAGCATAAAACCCGCTTCGAAGGCCCCCATAGTAGTCAACAAATGAAACTTATCGAACTGGTATCTCGAGATAAGATCGTAAGTAATGTCATCATCAGGGGCATAAAAGCAAACATCAAAAGCTTGGAGCTCATACTTATCCTTAAACACCTCCAGATCAACGTGTTTGAAGGTAACTCTTTTCTTCCCAACCGGGACGCTTCGAATAACCAGCGCAGTATCCTCCTCATCGAGAGGGTCTTGCGCGGAGTCTTTTGATGGGCTCGTTTCCAGGACCTTCCTTTTCGAAGGCACACTCTTCGGCGGTTCAGCCTTCGAAACACCAGCCTTAACAAATTTTCCTCTCGAGGGAACCGCGGGAGGAGGAGGAAGAGGATTCTCCTGTAACACCGGCGGAACCAAAGAACGAAGTGGACGAGCATCCAAAGCTCCGTCACGAGGAATACCCTGCGTATTTCTAGACTCATCACGCGGACGAGAAGAAGCGCGGGTAGCAGTATATCTAGAACCAGGAGTATCCCGCGGAGCATCTCCCTTCCTCGAAGAATGCCTGTGACCAGAAGAGGACGAAGACCTCTGAGAACGAGGATCCACATGCGAAACCCTAGAGCCTCCAGGTAGAGATATATCCGTGTCTCTGTGCGGAGGAGATCTGGGAGGACTAGGCGGCGGAGTTTGGTAATGAGCCCACGGACGCTCAGCAGAACCACAAATAAAGATCAAAAAGTTGAGAATTCTAAGGAGTATGAAAACCCTAACTAACTTATGAAACAAGAAGACACTCTCCAACCAAAAACTCGTTATACTTGCAAATAAAAAACAGGGGCAAGTATATATACTTTGTATATGTGTTGTTCATCGCAAGGGTAACAAGACAGCAGTAGATGATGATTAACAAGCAAAAAACGATACCAAAGATTAAACGCTTACCTAAGACAGATGCTTCAAACAGCGAAAGGGTGAGCAATAGAAGATACGAGCCCAGGGAATCAAGGACGGGTCGAATTCAAGGCAGAGAAGTAGCAGCAGCAGTCGTATTCAAGACAAAGCTACATCAGCAGCAGTTAATGACGTCCAAACAAAATGGAAGAATTTTCTGGAGGAAAGAAGAACAAACAGAGAATGAAATTTATTTCACATTCTCTTCCCCCTTAAATACCAAAGAAATCTGAAACTGTCCCTTCTCCCAAGGGGGAGTTATTGCATGAAGTTATTGCTTAGTGGGAAACATTCCCTAAAATCAAGGGGAAGTTATTGGGCGATTGGGGAATATGTGACGGTTTTCCTCTCACTTCAACTGACGACTTAAGTCAGAAGAAAAGGGGAAAATTGTAAGTACATAATTCCGCCACTCACCACGTGTCCTCGGATAAACATGTGGAGAGAATATGACGAGGGGCATCACAAAACGATGCCACTTAGATACAACTAAGGAACGTGCACCAGCAGGAAGGGGCTCTCATCTAGCAGATCCAATGGCTACAAATGAAGGAGCACGGGAACAAAGCACCACTACGTTGGACCCAATACACCCTCAGATCTGCTTTATCCCATTTCGAGAGGAATCTCGGATCTATGGTCAGGGAACAACCAGCTGACACGAACGTGACAAGAACAGAAGACCGTGGCCTGACACGTGCAGAAGGCACAACCACTCGCATTAAACACATGAGACGCGTGTCAATCAACCAGCGGAAGAGAAGACCCTACCTCTTCGGAAGTAACGAAGGGAACGAGGGGGGCATCGTAGCAACCGAAGATGTCCGCGTATCGGTACAAAGCACAAGACGATAAGGTTTCAAAGGCTCCTTCCTTGGGCCCCACAACATAACTCTTATAAATACCCCTCCTCCCTAAGAGAGACGGGGCAGGTCGATTGGAGGAGAAAAATGAGAGATAATTAGGAAGAGTAAGTAGTCCCCTAATCCTGCAGCCTAAGTTTACACACCCAAAGTCATTTGACTATACTTGTAACCAATTTACATATAATAAAACCCCTCTTTTACCCCGTGGATGTAGGCCTCAGCGCTGAACCACATAATTACCCGTCTCATTTACATTAGAACTTACATTATACACTCTACATTACGCACTTTATATTCCGCACTTATATTATGTTCTTTACATTATGCAACCTACGTTACACATCTTACATTTCGCACTCTATGTTCGTTTCGTGGTCACTTACCATTCTCTAGGCACTCAGTGTTAAATACCCGATAAGACAAGGACGAGTCCGAAGATTCAGAGTCGATGAATCGGTATATACATTATTTTGCTACGCACGTTATATTCAACCCTTGAACTTAGGTGTATGCTAACTTTGTTTGCGGACACGTAGATACCTGCGTAATTTACGTGTTCACAGTGGACATATTTTACATATTTTTCTCATTAAAGAAGACTATAAATCTGATGTTATTATTATTCGAATGCATCCACTGTGGCTTGACATTTTGTGCTTTGTAGAGTGGAGACCAGGAAGCCATTGAGAATTTCAGGAAGCAAATCGAAAAGGTCGGATTGACTTTCCTGTTCATATTAGCACTATCACTGGGCATAATACATTTGGTTGTGCTCGTACTAAAACAAAATTAGAGTATATATACGATATCTAACCACTGCGGAAGAACTTAGTTACTGAATGGAAGTGCCAGAAAGGAAGAAATAATCATCTAAAATAAGTTAGCTGCAGAACTCAGCGGTGACATAGTCCTAAAACTCAGCGGTGTGTCCTTTTTTCTACTGACAGGTGGACTGACATCACGTTTAAGTTACAAAGTTTTAATGTGAGGTTCCAGAGAATTCAAAGCGTAAAGTTTAAGTATGGTTACAATTAGAGGCGGACAATATATGTGTATGTGTATATGTAAGATTATCTGTGGTCCATGACTAAAGTCTTTGTTTTGAACCTTCAAGAGTGTATTTAATTTTATAATTTTATGTTCTTAAACAATAAGTTCTCTACAATGGGGAAACTATGAATTGTGTTAACTACTTAGTGAGTACATGTTGGCTTAAACAATGGAAGTAAGTTGCGGTGAAAACCTTTATATTCTGTTAAAGAATTTTGCAATTACGTATTTGATGAGTACTGGCTATTTTGGGCACTGAACATCTATAAGTTATCCAAGTATGGTATTTTGCATCCACAAATTCAGAGATGTTGATTGATTTTGCAATTGAGTGTCATATTCATGGTAACAAAAATATTACGAATAAAACAAAATGAAAAACTTCTGGCATGACATCGACCATCGTTCTGAACTATCACACATATACTACCAAGTTAAAGATATCATATGGTTGAGAACATGGCTCGGGACTGAGAATTAATGTTCGTATTCCATGTGTATATAGTGAATATGGCTGTTGTTCGCCATTATTCAATGGTCGTTTTGCACAATCACACTTCCCTCATTTACAAACTAGAATATTGAAATGTATATGAACATCAAATTGCAGGAAGGCATCTCCAATTTTGTGTAGTAAACGAATTGCTAAAAAAGTAAAAATACCTACATTCTTACAATTAATTGTCATTGTTACAATAGACTATACTTTTTGGTTGGTAGACGTAGACATACTTATATGGTGTGGTAGCATCACATAGTGGACTTTTCTTTAACCTGTTTGGACCTTTGAAATGAGTTTAATCATATGTTCCCAATCTAAACGAATTGATTGCTTTTGGAAAAAATGGTATCGATATTCATTGGCTCGTTAGTAACTGGAGTAATATCCAATTAACTAATCTGGAATATTGTGAACATATGATTCATCAGTAGCCATTTACCTAACATTGTTATGGTTGATATTGTCTGGATATGTGATGTAATTATTATATTTCCTTCCGAAAATGGGTCATTTGCCCAAATAATTTTAAAACATGGTTTTAATGGACGCGTAAAAAATAGTATAAGTTAAATGGACACCAAAAAAATAGCCAAAACGAAACTGGATTCATCCTGGCTCAAACATAGAAAATAGCGAGGATGAAACTGGATGCATCCTGATGTAAATTAAAAATAACAAAAAGTATTTGAAAATAAGTATTATTTTTAAAAATAGTCAGGATATAAACAATATCAAATTTTACCTGTCTTTTTCACCATGAAATTGTCATTATTTGATTAATTGACCAACTTTGTGTTTTTTATTTTCATTTTGCATCAAATGAAACATGTCGTCTCTTCATGATACAATTCACTTTGTACTCACTAATTTCACGAGTGCTTATATATTGACTATTGTGGTATAGCTATTCACATTCGCATAACATACGTACATGTCACTGGTTTAACTAAATTCCAGCATGGTGATTGACAAGAAAGGAAAATTATTTATCGAGGAAAAGCAAACCTTGAAAGAGGAGACAAAAAAAATTCGCAGGTGAGAATCAAGTAAATCAACGTGCTCGAAAGAATGCACTTCGGGAGTTTTTAAGGTTACTTTTTACTGCACAATTTTTAAAGTTAATTTTTACTGCGGATTTGAGTTTTTAAGAATATTTTTAAGTTTCTTAGCAATTATCATCTTTTTAAACATAAAAAAATAGCGAGAATGAAACTAAATGCATCCTGATGTAAATTAAAAATAATAAAATATATATTTGAAAATAAGTATTATCTTTAAAAATAGTCAGGATGTAAACAATATCAAATTTTACATGTCTTTTTCATCATGAAATTGTCATTATTGGATTAATTGACCAATTTTGTGTGTTTTATTTTCATTTTGCATCAAATGAAACATGTCGTCTCTTCATGATACAATTCACTGTGTACTCACTAATTTCACGAGTGCTTATATATTGACTATTGTAGTATAGCTATTCACATTCGCACAACATACGTACATGTCACTGGTTTAACTAAATTCCAGCATGGTGATTAACAGGAAATGGAAATTATTTATCGAGGAAAAGCAAACCTGTGAAAGAGGAGACAAAAAAAAACTTGCAGGTGAGAATCAAGTAAATCAACGTGCACTTCAGGAGTTTTTAAGGTTACTTTTTACCGCACAGTTTTTATAGTTAATTTTTACTGCGGATTTTGATTTTTTGAAGAATATTTTTAAGTTTCTTTTTAGCAATTATCATCATTTTTAAACATAAAAAATAGCGAGAATGAAACTGGATGCATCCCGATATAAATTAAAAATAAAAAAATATATTTGAAAATAGGTATTATCTTTAAAAATAGTCAGGATGTAAACAATATCAAATTTTATATGTCTTTTTCACCCTGAAATTGTCATTATTGGATTAATTGACCAATTTTGTGTTTTTTATTTTCAGTTTGCATCAAATGAAACATGTCGTCTCTTCATGATACAATTCACTGTGTACTCACTGATTTCACGAGTGCTTATATATTGACTATTGTAGTATAGCTATTCACATTCGCACAACATACGTACATGTCACTGGTTTAACTAAATTCCAGCATGGTGATTAACAAGAAAGGGAAATTATTTATCAAGGAAAAGCAAACCTGTGAAAGAGGAGACAAAAAAAACTTGCAGGTGAGAATCAAGTAAATCAACGTGCTCGAAAGAATGCACTTCGGGAGTTTTTAAGGTTACTTTTTACTGCACAGTTTTTAAAGTTAATTTTTACTGCGGATTTTGAGTTTTTAAGAATATTTTTAAGTTTATTTTTAGCAATTATCATCATTTTTAAACATAAAAAATAGCGAGGATAAAACTGGATGCATCCTGATGTAAATTAAAAATAACAAAAAGTATTTGAAAATAAGTATTATCTTTAAAAATAGGCAGGATGTAAACAATATCAAATTTTACATGTCTTTTTCCCCCTGAAATTGTCATTATTTGATTGATTGACCTATTTTGTGTTTTTTATTTTCATTTTGCATCAAATGAGACATGTCGTCTCTTCATGATACAATTCACTGTGTACTCACTGATTTCACGAGTGCTTATATATTGACTATTGTAGTATAGCTATTCACATTCGCACAACATACGTATATGTCACTGTTTTAAATAAATTCCAGCATGGTGATTGACAGGAAAGGGAAATTATTTATCGAGGAAAAGCAAACATGTAAAAGAGGATACAAAAAAAAACTTACAGGTGAGAATAAAGTAAATCAACATGCGGGTGAGAATGCACTTTGGGAGTTTAGGTTAATTTTTACTGCGGATTTTGAGTTTTTAAGAATATTTTTATGTTTCTTTTTATCAATTATCATCATTTTTAAGATACTTCTTTTAAAAAAATCCTGATTTTTACGGTTACCATTAAAACCCTGATTTTTAATGCTGAGCATAAAATATATGCCAAGTAAACTCATTCAAATAATAATAATCAAGTATTGTATTATGGTGGGAGAAAGATGAAAGTGCTTAGCAGGAAACGACCATGTGAGGGAGAGCACAAGCAACACTACGATAAAGGGGCCAATGAGATATTTATTTCAGGGTGTTTTGTTATTTTAATTTTGTACGATAATTATTGTTATTCTTTTTTTTTATAACAAGGAGAGAATATCGTATAAAAATAAATAAAAACAAATATAGTTCCAAGCATGACAAAGGACTGGTTTACAAGATGAATTAACTGGAGCATCATACAACATAAAATTAAATCCGAGTGTATACTTTCTAAAGATTATATTATGACATTATCTCTAAATTGACAAAAATAAAATTCCCCACTCATGCTCCACCTCGGTTTAGATGAAAGTTTTAGGATTTTTAAAAGTCTCATAACATTTGAAGTTTTCTTACTATGTCTAAGAATTTCCTGATTTTCACCTGCTTTGAAATCATATACACATTTAAAATATGAACGCGTAATTGGGAATATGGAAACTAATTGGGGATATGAATTACTTCCCCCAACCAAAGGTGGCTGTTAAGGAGTGTTTTTTTTGGTGCGAAAATACTAAAACACCCTTAGATTAATTAAAAACTTTATGAAATGACTGTTATGCCCTTTCCCCTAAAACATAAAATTCATATATCCCCCAATTCCATTTGTACCGGCACATCACAGTTAGGTTTTGAAGAAAAAAAATTCCTTCATCTTCTTCCTCCTCGTTCATTCTTCATCGACGATTAATCGTTGAATCAAAAATTTCTTCGTTGACTAACCTACCATAACCATGCCTCCACGAAAGAAATCAAAAGCAAAACGGAACACTAAATCGATTGCTCAACAAACACATGAA
This sequence comes from Papaver bracteatum, assembly GCA_023529315.1. Taxonomy (NCBI): domain Eukaryota; kingdom Viridiplantae; phylum Streptophyta; class Magnoliopsida; order Ranunculales; family Papaveraceae; genus Papaver; species Papaver bracteatum. The sequence continues at coordinate 160,378 of JAJJWX010005377.1, read as the reverse complement.
CAAAGAATCGAGAACATTGCTCACCAACTAGAAGAGGACGCAAAGAATGAGCTCGGATGATCAACCACTCATGGCTTCTCCGAGAAGGTAAGTGATTTTTGAACTCATTTATGATTGTTTTAATCGATTTGTAGCCATGGGTTTAGGTTAGAATCGCCAACAATAGCTTCAAATCTGTCGAGATTACTCAGAAAGTACCGGCATGGGATCTGTGTTTGAATACCAAGCCGGTTCAGGTATCGGCATAGCATTTTGGTTGAATACCATACCGGTTTGAATTCCTGAAACTGAATTTTTTATACCGGCATAGAATTAGGGTTGAATACCATACCGGTTTGGTTCCTGAAAATTAATTTCTTGTACCGGCATGCGAATTGGGTTGAAGACTATTCCAGTAGCCAACTAAAAACACACAGGAACAATTTTATTTGTACCGGCATACATTAGTTTAATTAGTCAATGTCGGTATTACACTTGAAACATTCAGAAACATCACTGAAATTGTGCTTAATACCGGCACACAATTTTTGTTGCGTAGGACGCCGGTACTTAAAAACCGGCATGCATTAGTTAAATTAGGAAATGCCGGTAGTACACTTAAAACATTCAGGAACATCAATGAAATTGTGCTCGATACCGGCACACAATTTAAGTTGCGCAGAATGCCGGTACATAGATACCGGCATGCTCGATATTTAAAGGATTATGCCGGTACAAGTTACCGGCATTGGTATGTTTAAGGGCTTTGATGCCGGTTCCTAAACTGCCATGACTTTTCTTATGTTTGCTTTGTTTGCTTATGTTATAGGTTAAAATCCAAAGAAGCGAAGAAAAATAAAGGTCCTATTCTCACTAAGAAAAGGAGGAAGGATGGTCTTGATACTCCTCAGTCCCTGCCTCCACGGGGGAAAGACGTAGGTCGCAAGAAGCGTTTGGGGTTTCAAACAAGAGGGTCAGTTTGGGAGAGTAGAGGTGAACGTAGTGCACTTACAATTTGTAAAGGTACTGGAACAGTTGAGGAAGATGAGCATGATGAAGGGGAAAGTGAGGAGGAAGATGATGAGGCTCATCCAAGTCAATTAGCAAGCCAAAACGAAGTTGGTAGGACGAGTCAACAACCAACACAAGGCAAGGGCAAGTGCAAACACAAAGTTAAAGGTTATCACCTTTCTCACATTGATGACATGATACCCGATAATGATGATGGTAAACTTTGGGGTCAAGCTCCGGAACCGAAAGTACTCTTTGGATACAAGCACTCTTGGGCTCGTACTATTTTTCAAACCTATGTAAGCATTTTTTATTTTGTGCATGTGCATTGTTTTATCTTTTACATCATATCTTAATCGTATTATCTCTTATTTGTAGGATCATACTAAGGATGTGCGTGTTTGCCGAAACCAAGCCGCGACTGAGTGGAAATTGTCGTTGGATCATGAAGATGTCCAAACATTAGTAAAGAACTCTGGTCTGTATTCTTTGGTTCAAAATTACGTAAATCCAAATATTGTGACCGTCAATTGATTCGTCGAAAGGTATCATGGTGAAACTGATACAATGCACTTCCCGTTTGGAGAGATGACCTTGATTCCTGAAGATGCTCATGCCATTCTAGGCTTGAATGTTATCGGCAAATCAATTTCAGAAGGAGTTGAGTCTCAAGACCTAGATTGGCTGAAGTTGCACGATTTGACTAAAAAGATGCTTGGTTGGGACTTCAAAACTTCTTCGGATAGCTTTTATGTAGCATCGAATGGAAGTAAGACGAAGACATTCAAGCTGACGATGCTTAAGAAGTTGTTTGAAAATACAAAGGCTAGAAGCTTGGAGGATGGATGGGACCCAGCACAGATTCGGTATACAGCCGCCGCGTACCTGTTATACATCTTGGGGACTAGGGCATTCCCTGAAACTAATGGCAATAGGGTAAGTGCAAACTTTCTCCAGTACCTTGACCCGTTGGAAGGTGTCTATGGCTATTCTTGGGGCACCGCGGTCATGGCACATTTGATGGCGGAGATGAGAAGGGCTTTATTGGCTAAAACAAACCAATTTGTCGGGAATTTCACTCTACTCCAGGTACAAATTTCTTTAATCTATGTTCACATGTATATTGTTCACATGTATTCTTTTAACTTATGTTCACATGTATATTGTTCACATTGTATTAGGTGTGGTGTTATGAACACTTTCCAACCTTCTTCAAGGAATGCCAATTCTTGAAGATCAAAGACCTTCCTAAACCCGATACCCCTAGAGCTCAGAGGTTCGAGTTTAACAATAATCCGAAGCCCGGTAACAAAGGTCGAGTCATCGATATGAGATTGGATCTGGATGCTATGAGGAAGGAAGACGTTGTGTTCGACACTTATAAGGAGATTAGAGGATACCGTCAAATTCCAAGAGATGTTGCATTTTACAAAGGGCCGTTGTACTACCCAAAAGGATACATTATGGCCGATCCAAGACGTGTGATGCGCCAACATGGATTTAAGAAATTATCTCGTTTTATGTCAAGCTCTGTTGATAATTATCGTCTTTCCTTTTATCGGTGCAATTCAACTCCCAACAAGTTGCATGTAGTGTATGATCCAGAACCGGAACCATCGCATTGGAGTGAAAGAGAGCCACGTCGTTTGGTTGATATTAGTAAGTGGGTGATTGCGGAAAATGGTTATGAAATTGATGACATATACATGAGGGATTACCTGGAATGGTCACATCCTTATGTCGTGCGCCCTCCCTCCGTCGAAGCTCCACACCAAGAAAACTCTCATGTTGAAATTCCTCCACCTCCACAACCTACTATGGCCCAACTTATTAAGACTTTCAGAATGGTGGTAAGTTTTATTAATTGATTATAGTAATTAAATGTAAACATAATCATATATTAACATATATATTGATTATGTGTTTGATGTATTAAACTAGCGACGTCGGCTTGGCAAGGTTACGAAGATGTTAGGTTGCAAGCACAAGGACGGAGTGGTGCTATCTCTTCAAGAAATCAAGGAACTCGAGGAAAAGCTTCATAGAATTAAAGAAACCGACCCTACTGTCAAAGTTATGTATGGGGAAACAAGGAAGGCTCCGACACAAAAGAAACAAAAGACCATTTTAGTGGAAGAGAATTGATGACAATTAGTGATGGTTAACTCTTTAGTTCTTTGGTTACGTCAAAAACAATTTCAAGTTTGTTCTTTGGTTTATATTGTGGGTTAACTCTTTAGTTCTTTGGTTTATGTTGAACATGTTTAGATTTCTAGTTTGAAAGTTAAAATGTTCCTTCATAGTAGAGCTCAGTCTTAGTAATACCGGTACACAAACCGGCATTTACAGAATGATCAAAACACTATCGGTACCTTGTCCCGGCATAGCAATTTTTATGCCGGAACAATCAGTTTACAATATTTGGTTCCTGTATATAAACTGACTTGTACCGGAATTGTGGTTTTTGCCAAAGTTCATGCCGGTATTGAAAATTTCCAAATACTCTTAAATATGTGACAGAAAACCGGCATAGTAAGATTCATTTTGACAATGTCGGTATCTAAAGCGTCCAAATACTCTTACAGTGTTGACAAAAAACCGGCATAGTTGTATTGATTTCCTCAATGCCGGCACTCTGCTTAATTCATTTCAAATTCTATTTTATTTCGGTCCGAAGTAATTGATTACATTGGATTGGAAACTTAAAATTAAAAAATAGTGAATGGATTGCACTTAGTTAGAGATAATCTATTTCCACCCCTTTTCAACAATTGCGGAGCCTTTGAGCATTTCCATAATATGTTCAAAGACATCGTCAAAAATTAGATAAGATAAAAGCGGAAGCTGAGGGAGCGGTTAAACGTCAAAAAGAAATGAGATTGGCTTTAGACTCGTTTTCTGTGGAAGATGTTGTGTTTGACCCTTATAGGAATGTCAGCGGAGTTCACCTTCAGAGACATGAAAATGTTTCATTTTACAACGGACCGTTATTTCATCCAAAAGGATTTGTTATGCATAACCCTCTCCGCGTGATGCGCCAACTCGGTTACAAGCAGAAAGATCTCACGGATACATATTATCATAAATATTCTCATGACTTTACTAAATGCCAATCATATGAGACCCATACTATGGTATGCTACGACCCAGAACCTATTCTTGCACATTGGATCGAAAGGTAATAAGAAGAACTTATGCTGGATAGGGATGATTGGGAATTGGCTGAGAACGGTTTTGATAGTGAACCAACATTCCTAATCGGGCATCTACAGTACTCGCATCCTTATGTTGTACGCCCGGATACGGTAGAGGTCCCTCCACCACCAACACATCCCTCCACAACTCTAGATACTGTACCCGGACTTCTACAGCTCGTTACGTTGTTGGTGAGTTCATTACTACAGCTTTTCTCAAAAGCCTTCTTGATTCTATCGATATCGGCCTTAAAGTGTTGCTCCATTGCCTCGGTGACCGTAACCACGTTTCCCTGGACAGACTGGATGAGATCTTTAAATCTCCCATGTGAGGACTCCGCTATACTAGTTGCTTCATTCCCGTAATGTCTATAACGATTTGTCCAAGCACGCACAAATTTTTCCTTGAACTTATCCAACAAATTATCCTGACAATATGAGACGGCACTTGGATACACTTCGTTATATTTGGCAATAAACATGTTCAATCTCTTTTCATACATGTCCTAGGTAAGAGACCAATAAACTTTCTCCCAATCCTTTAGAAATTCCAACCACCTTTTATGATTTTCATCGTGTTCTTTGTCGACTCGCTCTTTAATCTTTCCTCTTTCATTTTCTTCTTGTTCGGGTGATAGTTTCTCTTTGCAAACATCTTCCTCTAGTTGAGCGACCATTCTCTTCTTAATATCAGCCTTAGAGGGTTCAAACAAAGCATGACAATGTTTTTTCACATTTTCACCTATATGATATGTACATAGGAAATTTTGTGCATCCGGATATACATCGGATATGGCATTTATTAGTGCGTCGAATTGATCGGTTATGATGACCTTCGGAAAACGATTTTCCGGGAACAATAATTTCAATTGTCGCAATGCCCAATAATAATTGAAATCCCTCTCGTTTTCCATTAAACACCAAGCCAATGTGAATGTTACCTTGTCCTAAGTTTGCCCCACGATGTTGAACAACGGCATGTTGTATTTGTTTGTCTTGTAGGTGCAGTCCATCATAAGAACATCACAACACGTATGAGCCAATTGTGAAAGAAAAGGATGCGAAATGAATATTTGAAGCGGCTTCTCGTCCGGACCTCTTTTAATGATACGCGTGTAGTTGTGATCCCAAACTATCTTCTCAAATTCTTGCATAACACTCCTCCCTTCCCATTCCAACCTTTTAATGGTTGCTTGTGCGCTATAAATTGTAGTGAGTGAAGAAACGTTCGTCTTATCCTTTTCCTTGATGGTTCTGAGAATCACTCTTGGTTTGATACATGCTTTTGTCATCATCTTGACATCCTTGAATTGATCAGGTTTTAGCTTCGCAACTAGGGAGTGACCTTCAAAATCTTTTGGATCTGGGTGGTTGTGACGGCCAAAACACACCTTACATTCCCATTCTTTTTATTCTTCTTTTTCTCCTCTTAGATAGAATACAAGCTTAAAGGGGCACTCATCCTTCCTCGTAACTGTATTGTATACCCTCTTAGTCTTTTTTTCATATGCATAACCCTTTCTCTTATGGCTATTTTTCTCATTGTATTTTCCACTTCTCTCGCAAACCATCTCAAAACGAACATTTGAACGTTGGCTATTCCTCACTAAGACACACATGTTCTTAAGAGCCGTCACTTTTTCCCAAGCAATTGCTTCATTTTCATATTTTATTCCCTACATAAGGACAACAATGGGAGATTACAAGCAAATCCCAACATAAAATTGTAAAAACTAGGTGAAAGTATTGTTTGGTAACATACCCGAGGAATTTTATAGTATTCCGAAGTATCCCGATGGAGCGGTTTGGAGATTGGTTGATCGTTGAATGTCACAATCTAAGGAATGAATGAAAAGAAAATTGGATTAGTTCAAAACTGGCATTGTCGATAAGAAAACTAAACTGCCGGGATTAATGACCGGCATACATTGTAATTGACTTTCCATGCCAGTATCAAAACCGGCATTCAGATAATTTCAGTTCCCATTCCGGGATAAAGTTCCGGCATAGTAAGTTCAAAGATAAGCATGCCGGTAGTTAAGTTCAACATATCACTAACTTCTGTATGTTTTTCATGTAAAACCGACATCCTAGACATTTAAGTTTCCATGCCGGTATGTAAGTTCAAAATATCTTTAACTTCTGAATGTTTCAAGTGTAATACCGGCATCCTCGACATTTAAGTTTCTATGCCGGTATCATAAACCGGCATTAGCTGTCATATACTCACACTGCCGGTTTTAATATTCCATAGAATATTCGGTGGTAGGTAAAAAGTATAAATGTGTACCGGCATGCAATCTTGGTTTGAATACCGCGCCGGTTTGTTCTTGAACAGTTGGGGAATTTTGTCCCGACATATAAATTTGTATGAATACAATGCCGGTTATAGAGGTTCCGGCGTAGTATTCATAAAACGAGCATGCCGGTACTAAGGTTTTTCAGACAGAAATGGCGGTTTCAAAAAAAATAAAAAATAATTTCGACCTCTTTGAAGCATTACCTGTGTGTTGGGGTTGCTTGTATGCTGAACATGTTTACTTTCTTGAGTTGGTTCTTCACAAAACCCTTCATAGTCTCGAAAATCACGATTCAAAGGTGTTGGTTCATCATACAAAAATTGTGAGTTGTTATCATTAATCGAAGATTGTTGTTGTAATTGAGCTAAAGATTCAGCAGCTGCAAGTCTCTCATCACAATCATCTTCCATTTTCAAAAAAAAATAATTCTACTCAATTTTTTTTCCCTCATTCTACTCTCAACTAACCCACACAAATTCAAATAAACATAAATACACAAATTATATCCCCAAATCATTAATATTTTACTAATCAGGATTAGTAACTAATTAGGATTAGTGAGGGTTAGATTAGGAATTAATAATTTAATTATATAAGGGGTAACCCAGCTAGGATATTTGGATCCCTATTTTGTCATTTAGCTATATCCCCAATTAGTTTCCATATCCCCAATTATGCGTTCTAAAATATAATATAAGCTCAATTTTGCAAATAAAATTCTTAAAGAATTCTTTAGATTCAAAACCCACGTTAGAATCTAGGAATTAAATATCAAAAAACTTGAATATTTAAGAAAACATTATTGAGGACTAGTAAGACCACATGTGCAATGCACATGCTTGATTTTGATTCTTTAGCAACACCAAATTTGATGGTAATGAAAAAAAAATCTTAGTAATTTTTTTTAATATTCGTATTTGTACTTATTACGTAGATAATTCAAAGAGCTTTCCGAATATACTAGTTTTGCAAAAATCTGGTATGTATTTTGAAAGATATCAAGTTTTATATTTTTTAGATCTAATTTTAAAATAATAGCATTCATGTAAATATATAATTATTGGTTTAATATACATTTTTAACCTTGAATATATATGCATAGTAATGATTGATATTTAAGGTCATATTAGTAATATCAAGGTGACACCAAACTATTTTGTTTTTTTGTGATCAACCAAAAAAAGCTTCACCAAAAGGGGGCCTTTTCTTTATTATAGTAAGATATATTTGGAAAATTAGTAGACCTTGAATTTATCTAGACCGTTATCTAACCGGGTTAAACTAGGACGGGATATAGTATTTGATATTATCTCTATATTATAAAAATTCTAATTTATTTTAAATTTGATGACTTCCATGTGAAAATAATCGGGATTTCCTCAAGGAAATCCTAACTATTGGGTCAATCCACCGATACAGCCGGGTTTCCTTTTTTTCCTCAAAGACGGACAAACGAGTCTGTCCGTTCCCATATCTTAAGTTTCGAAAAAAAATATCCCAGTTTACCCCTTAACCCGAGTTAGTTTGCAACCATAGTTAATGTAATATGGGTTCGTGAGTTATACCCGACCATAATTTGAGATCACTAAACAAATTGTTCAACAATTTCAATCAACAACAATTTCAATCAACAACAATCAAACGAACAAACTATCAATTCGAAGTTCATCTAATCATCCACTAAATCGCTCAGATGATTCCGACTTTAAACAATCTGCAGTAGCAAAAAAACGGGTAAAGATGATGAACTGTTCGAAAACGGACTTCACTGGAACCGACCCAATAAACCATATTCGACCCACATAATGAAAACCCCAAAAACAAATGCACAGAAATTTTTGGAATTTCACAAATTGAAGTGGAAAGTTCGTGAAAAGGAAAATTAATATGAGTAACCCCTTCAACAGATTTACAATCATTAACAAATATCAAATTTTGATGAACAAATTTCATTTACAAGTTTAGACTTTACATACCATTTACAATCATCGTTTCTCTTCCTTAATCGCTCTCTGTGAATACTCTCTGAACTTCAATTGAATTATGAAGAACACAAAACCCAACTGGTATATAACTGAATCATCAATTTCATCTCGAACCGTACATCTTGAAAAACCTAGCATCCCCCGTCTTAAGCCCATGCATCTTCACCCTTTACAATCATCGTTTCTCTTCCAAAATTAAGAGTAGTTAGAATAAAAACGAAAACAAACAAGGAAAAAAATGAAATTAAGGGACGAGATACAGAGTATGCGACATTTTTTTTATCTTTCAAAGGGGAGAATAGATCGGGAGAGACGAAAGAGAGGAATTGGTCAAGTTAAGTTTAAGGTATGTTTTTCTACTAAGATGTCAATTTACGAAATTATCCTTCAAACTCCTAATGTTTGAACACCTGTACACGCATTTTTTTTTGTAACAGTTGTACACGCAAGCGTTCAGTTAAAAATATAGTCCCACGTAGAAGTTTGAACAAATCAAGACATCTGCATTCGCATTTTTTATTTTGATTTTACTACTACTTATACTAGGCTAGAAACACAATTTACATTTCCACGACACAAAATATATATCCATGTTACACAAGTACCCAATTTAAATTATGCGAATTTGTTTTACAGGTACCCAATTAATAATATACGACCTCTTTAAAGATGTACCCAATTAATATTATGCGACAATGTTAACAAGGTACCCAATTTATATTATGCGAATTTTTTTCACAAGTACCCAATTAATAATACGGGTGTGGTTGAGTTAACTGGAGGGCTAAAATGTATTTTTGGTATCAACTAGGTTGACCGATTCAACCCAGTCCGTCAATATTCATTGACTGAAAACATACCCGTCCATAACGTTTGACCCAAACGTTAGGATTTCCTTGAGGATATCCCAAAATAATCTTAGTTGCGGAGAGAAAAATAAAATCAAAAGAAAACTGTTAGGTCACAAAAAAAATGCAGGACTTTATTAAAAAAAATAGAAACGTAATCAAAGATGGGGGACTTTATAAAAAAGTCAACCAAATGAATAATATCTTATCAAAAAAAAAAAAACAAATGAATAATAATGATTTAGTGATGCGTCGACTGTTGAAGAAAAAATAATAATGATTTGGTGGACCAAACGATCAAAGAGTATATAAATAAATGATAACATGAGCTCCAGAACCTTAAAGAACAATATCAAGATTAGAGAGAAAGTAAAAAAAGGAAAACCTATTATTTTATTTATTTTATTTTTTTGCTAAATCACATTTATTTTATATTAATTAAAAACAAAATGAGTTACAAAAGTTCAAGAACAAAAGAAAGACTAAGAAATTAAACATTACAGAACATTAGCAAAATCTATAGTACTTCCTATTGGGTAACTCTATTTGAATCAAGGATGAATTCCTTCCTTCATGAACACAGACTGCCCCCTGAGATAACTTTGCCCCCTGTTTGGCTAGTTCAGCAACAGAAAAATTAATCTCTTTGTAGCAGTGTTCATACTTTATCTCAGATAGCACAGATTGTACTTTAAACCACCTGGACAATAGACACCAAGGGATAATACCTTTTGTAAAGTCTTCAATCACAGATTTTGCAGCAGATCTAATAATAATTTTACTGCATTGCAACTTCCTTGCCCATTCCATGGCCCACACAATAGCTACATCATCAGCTATGTAGGTGGTAGCCATTCCAATTCTACCAGAAGCAGTTCCAACAACTTGACTGTTATGACATCTGACCATGATTCCAAAACCAGCCACACCTGGATTACCAGCAGCAAAACCTTGACAGCAAAACAACATATAACCCTCCATTGGGCTATGCCAGATACATTCTTTAATCATTTTAAATTTCATGTTTCTCTGACCTAGTTGAAAGAAATCAAGCACATGAGAATCATAGTGTTGTCCCCATCTAGTGCCTTTCATTCTATATCCTCCATAGTACACTAAATTCAAAATTCTTCTTTTAAAGTCTTCCTCATTAAGTCTAGTGCCATCATGAATTACACTATTTTTCTGAAACCACAATTCTCTCATAATAGCAAATGCTGTTGTAAACCAGACTTCTTGAACTTTTGTGTTTAGCAAAATTCAGTATATTAGAGAAAGAGGTTGGTAAACTCAAATGAAATACAGCTACTAACCATTTCCATATGCTTTTACTGAACTCACAATGCCATAAGAGATGCTCCATGCTGTCTTGAGACTTCTGGCAAATGCAACACCTAGAGGCCAATGAATAGCCTTTGTTGATTAGTTTTGCATCATCAATATAAACTCCCTGTTGTATCTTCCAAATATTGCTAGCTATTCCTGGATGTAAGAAAGGCTTCCATATTTTACCAGTCCAGTGCAGCTTTGGTTCTTTTGTTCTTATTTTTTCAACAGCAGTTGATGTAGAAAAAAGTCCATTTAAACTGCCACTCCAAATGAGCTTATCTTGAGCACCACTTACTGATGGTAAGGATAATGGCATGAAGCTTTTTAGATTGTCTGGAATGATCCACTCACCATTTATCAACAAATCACTCACTTTCATACTCAAGATACTAGATATAGAATTTTTATCTTCAATACAATCAATTAGTGGACCATCACCCACTCATGTATCAAACCACAGGGAAATATGTTGACCAGTACCTATACTCCATCTCAAATGCAATTTTAATTCATTCCAAGCCCATTTTAAACCTGGCCAAACTGAAGATAGTTTCCATTGAGTGCTCCACTGCCTATTTTTATCTTTGTATTTAGCAGCAAAAAACCTAGACCAATCATCATTTGAAGTGATTAATTTCCACATCATCTTCATTAATAAGGCTTTGTTTATTACTTCCAATCTGCTCACTCCCAAACCACCTTCAGTGAGAGGTGTACACACTTTACTCCATTTCAAAGTCTCATATTTCCTTACTTCACTATCACCACTCCATAAGAAATTTCTTATTATTTGTTCACAAATCTTGATAATTGATCTTGGCCATTTGTATACAGCCATGCTATAGATTGGGATACTACAAAGAACAGATTTGATAAGTACCATTCTATCATGAAAAGAAAGTAATTTACCCTTTCATGCAGCTAAGTAACCTTGCATCATTTCCACCATTGGCCAAACAGTTGCACTTTTAACTCTACCAGGCTTCAATATAACACCCAAATATTTATCTGGGAAAGATGTCAACTCCATTTGCATTAAGTTTGATATCTGAGATTTCCTCAAAGGAGTACAACCCTCCACAAAACACTTACTTTTCTGTTTATTGATAATTTGGCCAGAGCATTCTTGATAGGAGTTGAGTAAAGTGAGTAAAGATTCTAAACTCTTTTTTGATCCATTACTGAAAATAAACACATCATCAGCAAAAAATAGATGAGTAGGATACACACCTTTTCTAATGACCATTAGCTGAAGTGTTTTCATTTCCACTAATTTTCTTAGATTCCTACTCAATACTTCTTCCATCAGCACAAATAATATGGGGGATAGAGGGTCACCTTGCTTCAAACCCTTCTCCGTGGAGAAAAAGCCTTGAGGACCACCATTTATCATAACAGATATTTTGGCTGAAGAGAATAATATTCTTAACCAGTCACACCAAGATGTAGAAAAACCATATTTTTGAAGCTCCTTAAACAAGAAATCCCAATTTACTGAATCATATGCCTGTGATATGTCAAGCTTCAAACCCACATTCCCTCCTCTTCTTTTGTGCTTCATCTCATTTACTAATTCAGAAGCCATCATAATCAGTTCATGTATACTTCTTCCTTTTATATAGGCTGCTTGTTGAACTGATACAAGTCTGTTCATTAGACCATTCATCCTTGTGGATAATTTTTTTGTAAATATCTTGAAAATAAAGTTACTTATCCAATTGGTATGAACTGCCCTGGTTTTTTAGCACCATAAATTTTAGGGAGAAGCACTAAGAAGTTAGAATTCATACCCCTTGGAATGTATTTCCTTCTCCAACAATATTGAACAGCACATAACAAATCATTTTTTATAATGTCCCAGCAAGCTTTATAAAAGACTCATGAGAAACTGTCTAGACCAGGTGCTCCATCTGCATTCATCTCAAAAACTGCTTGTTTAATCTCTTCTATCTTAGGAATGTTATCCAACATAGTTTGATCATCTTATGTTACTAATTTTGGAATAACATCAATCAAAGCATCATCATTACTAACTTCCTGGAATTTAAACTTTTTTTGAAAGAAATCAACTAGCAAGTCTGCAATTTTCCCCTGATGAGTAATCATATTACCAACTTCATCCTCCATTTCATATATCATGTTTTTTATTTGCCTTAGTTTAACATTGGTATGAAAAAAATTGGTGTTAGAAGAACCTTCTGTAATCCACTTGGTTCTTGACTTTTGCTTCAACATAATACAATGCTGGACTTCTTTGGAATTCAAATCATTTTGAGCTAAAACTAACTCTGTTAGTGCTTGTTCATCATGAGGATTCTCATCAGACTTTTTCATTTTATCCCTTACTATCTCCTCAGCCTCCTTAATTTTATGTTGTACATTGCCAAAAACCCTTCAGTTCCAATCTTTTAAGGCAATTTTTAATCTCTTAAGCAGGATCACCATTTACTGATTCATTCCAGTAGTCTTCAACCACCTTCATAAAACCTTCATGCTCCAGCCACATTTTTTGGAATCTGAGAGGTACATTAGAAGGTTTAGGAATATTAACACATCCAACCATTAAAGGTGAGTGATCTGACACTACTCTAACACCCACTTTATACCCCCAGTCACTATGTAACCTTAACCATTCCATGTTGACCATTGCTCTATCTAGGTTGCATAGAATTATTTTTTGCCCATGCTGAAAATTGGACCAAGTAAAGTCAACGCCAACTTTAGGGGCTTGAAGTAGTTCACAAGAATTTACACATTCACTGAAATCTAACATGGATCTTCTTGAAGGAGAATTACCACCAAATTTTTCTTCTAATGATAAAATTGCATTAAAGTCTCCAATAACTAACCAAGGTCTTTTAAGATCACTGATGAGCTGCATTTCTGACCAGAGAAATCTTCTTTGCACCATTTTAACATAGCATGAACTCCTGACACCAATACATTACCAACTTCAACTGTAATCATCTGACTTATAATAGAAATAATTGAAGGGGTGGAAATAGAAGTGCTCCAAAACAACCATATATTACTCTTATGAAATTCCGAAGCATTGTGAATTACCATAGATTGCATCCCAGGAAGATTAATTTTACTACAAAAAGAAGCAGAACATTTTATTTTTGGTTCTGCTACCCATAATAGTGATGGCTGAAATTGACTAACTAAACTATGTAATTTCTGCTGGGCCCTAGCTCTTCTAAGGCCCCTTAAATTCCAAAAGATTACTTTCATTGTTTGGTTTGGGGGTTTTTTGGTCCCCCTTACCAACATTCCTTCTAAAATTATATTTGACTGCAGTTTGAGGTAATGTTTTAGGAACTGAATTGTTCTTATTAATTGGAGTAGTTTTACTAACATCAGCTTCAGATCGTTTGCTACTAGAAGAATTGGCCACTGAAGCCCAAGAAGTAAAAGGAACTGATTGATTAGTAATTTAACAACACTGTAGAAGAAAAAGGAACTGGAGGTAATCTAACCCATACCATAGCCTTTGAAGTTTTTTGACTTTCAGGTCTAAAATTAGAAATCCATTTTCTTACCTGAAGAATTTGATTAAGAACCTCCCATTTACCTTCCTTAATATACTGACGATCAGTTTCATTATCCAGCTTAATCGTAAAAAAAAACCCTTCCCAATGGAATGAGTTTGCAATTACCCACCAATTTCTATTGTTTTTGAAGAATAACAGAAGCATCAACAAATTTTATTTGCTGTAAATTCAATCTACCAATAATTGAGAATCTCCAAGGATCCAAACTTTCCTCAAACAAATCATCAGGCAGCTCAATCGATGGAAACATAGAAGAATTAGTTTCTTTATTAAAACCTAACATCTCAGACATTGATTCTTCGCTCCAGGTAGTTTTTTGGACCAAAATCCATGAACTAACTGTGTTTTTAATTAGAAATCATGATGAGAAATAAAAAATAAGGGAGTTTCCGGTATGATTTTCACCTGAATAAATGAATCTGAGCACGATGATCAAAGGGAAAATTCGCCGAGTTTGTCGCACGATTCACAGAGCTTTGACTCAGCGATTCACAGATTTTCTAAAACGCGCAATTGGGGGATACATTTATTAATTGGGGGATATATCTACAAGACAAAACGTTGTCCCAATAGTAATTCTGGGTGACCCTCTATGTAATTATTTTTTTAATTCCTAATCTAGCCCTCACTAATCATGTTTAGTGGTTAATAATAATTAGTAAATTCTTAAGTATTTGGGGGATAGATTAGTGTGTGTTTTTATTTTAATTTGTGTGAGTGAGGAGTAGAAGGAGAGGAAAAAAAAATTGAGTGGAATTTTTTTTTAAATGGAAGATGATTGTGATGAGAGAATTGCTGCTAAGAGGTTGAAAATTTGATTTTTTTTTCTTTGAATCCACCATTGTTGCAGCTGAAAAATCTCGGTGCCGGCATTTGCTGGAAATTTTCCTAAATTGTTTGCCACTATCCGGTCTCGTTACAAATTTTTTCAAGTTTTGATCTTCAAAATCTTTTTTTTTTTTTTTATAATCAGTCCACTTCCTGCACTGTTATCTAATTTTTGAGCATGCCGGAACATGAAGAAAAGTATCCAGAAGATTGATTTTTTTTTTCACTTGACTAACTGGCATGGATAGTCTAATTTTCGAGCATGCCGGAACTCAGTATCGGCATGGTATTTATCCTAAATAACCATGCCGGAACTCAGTACCGGCATGGTATTTATCCTAAATAACCATGCCGGAACTCAGTACCGGCGTGGTCTTCATCCTAAATAACCATGCCGAAACATAGTACCGGCGTGGTCTTCATCCTAAATAACCATGCCGAAACATAGTACCGGCGTGGTCTTCATCCTAAATAACCATGCCGGTACTGAGGAACCCAGTATCGTCATGGTCTTCATCATAAATAACCATGCCGGAACTCAGTACCTTCATGGTCTACATCACTTCCGGCGTGGTCTTCATCCCTACCGAATGTAAAAAATAATAATAATCAAAGTTAGAAATGGGGATATATGTTTTGGTTGAAGAACGATGAAGAAAAAAAATCAGAGAAGGAACGGTTGAAGAACGATGAAGAAAAAAAAATCGAAAACCTAAACCTAAAGGACTACCGGAACTAATGTTAGAAATAGGGGATATATGTTTTGGTTTTTGATTTTAATGTTTTAGGGGAAAGGGTATAACAGTATTTTCATAAAGTTTTTTAATTAACCAAAGGGTATTTTAGTACTTTCATATCAATTAGTCACCCCTTAGCCGAAATCATGGGGTGGAGGAAGTAATCAATATCCCCCAATTAATAAATGTATCCCCCAATTGCATGTTCTATAAGTACTATAAACTTTTAAAAATAATATTTAACATATTTAATCAGCGTTTAGAATAAGATAAAATAATAAGTATTGGCTCTTTTATAAAATAAAATTTAAAAGAGAAATCCAATATATTATAAGCAGTAAACATATACGTGCGTAGCACGGGTGAAAAACTAGTCTCATTAATAATATTCTCTATATAATAATAGAGTTTTTTAAAGCGTTTTCATTCACCGGAGCTCCACGTTCACTAGAGCTCCAGGTTAATTCTCGCTTCTGGTTGATTCTACTCCTACCAGTTTTTTCTTTATTGGAAAATTTAGACAAAAAAAAATCAAGATTTTTTTTTTCCAATAATAATAAAATAGCTAAATCTTAAATATTTTTTTGCCGATAATCAGGGGAATCTTTTGGGCCCACGGAAATAATTACCTAAATTTACTAAATCTTATTTTGATATTGGAAATATAACAAACATAAACAATTTCAACATTACAAAAAAAAGAAAGACGATTTCATCATGATAAAATTAAATTTGCAATGGTCATCACGATATCATCATAAAATTAGATCAATCATATGAATTTTGAGTACCGGCATTCAATCTGGGATGAATACCACGCCGGTTTCAATTCCTGAAAGTGAATTTGCAGTACCGGCATACAAATTGGGTTGAATACCATACCGGTTTTATGTACCGGCATTGCTTAATAGTAATTCGTGTATGCCGGTAGTATACTTAAAACACACAGGAATATTATGAAGTTTGTCACCAGTACCGACATTGAATCTAGGTTTCTTGTATGCTGGTATAGGAGAAACGACATAGATTTGATTGAATTCTTGTATGCCGGCAGTGAAATTTAAACATACAGGAACATATATGATATGTTGATCAGTACCGGCACGCTCTTTCGCTTCCATTCTATGCAGGTATACTGTTACCGACATTGAACTAATTTACTTTTAGAGTGCCGGTAGTTGTCTTTTATTTACCGTAATTGTCGATAGCTAAGTTTGAATGCCGGTAGAACTTAACCGGCTTCGTCTGTTTAAGAGTCTCAATGCCGGTACTTAAACTTCCAATATGTCTTGTCTTATTTTTGTTTCGTGTGCTTATGTTATAGGTCAAAAGCCAAGGAAGGTAAAAAAGGAAATAATAAAGATGCTCTCACTAAGAGAAAGAGGAAGGACGGTCTTGATACTCCTCAGTCTCTGCCTCCACGAGGGAAAGATAGAGGTCGCAAGAAGCGTTTGGGGTTTGAAACAAGAGGGGCAATTTGGGAGAGTGGTGGTGACTGTAGTGCACTTGTAATCCGTGAACGTACTGGAACAATTGAGGAGGATGAGCATGATGAAGGTGAAAGTGAGTAGGAAGATGTTGAGGTTCCCCCAAGTCAATTAGCAAGCCAAAGTGAAGTTGGTGGGCCGAGTGAACAACCAACACAAGGCAAGGGCAAGGGAAAACACAAAGTTAAAGGTTGTCACCTTCCTCACATTGATGACATGATACCCGACCTTGAACGTGGTAAAATTTGGGGTGAAGCTCCAGAACCGAAATTACTATTTGGATACAAGCACTCTTGGGCTCGTACTATCTACAAAAACCTATGTAAGCATTTTTTATTTTGTGCATATGTATTGTTTTGGATTTATGCGACATCTCTTAATCGTATTATCTTCTAACTGTAGGATCATACTAAGGCTGTTCGTGTTTGCTGAAACCAAGCCGCGGCTCATTGGGATTTGTCTATGGAGCATGATGATGTTCAAACAATAATAATGGATTATGGTCTATATGATTTGGTTGAAAATTATGTGAAGCCAGATATTGTGACAGTCAATTGCTTTATCGAAAGGTACCATGGTGAAACTGATACAATGCACTTCCCGTGGGGAGAGATGACCTTGATCCCTGATGATGCTCAAAACATTCTAGGCTTGAACGTTATCGGAAAATCAATTGCAGAAGGAGTTGAGTGTCTGGACCTTGAATGGTCGAAGTTGCACGCTTTGAATAACAAGCTGTTTGGTTGGGACTTCAAAACTACTACGGAGAGCTTTTATGTATCCCAGTCTAGTAAGACGAAGACATTCAAGCTGAAGATGCTTAAGAAGAGGTTTGAAAATACAAAGCAAAAAAGTTTGGAGGATGGATGGGACCCTGCAAAGATTCATTATACCGCCGCTGCATACCTGTTATACATTTTGGGCACTAGGGCATTCCCCGACACTAATGGAAATAGGGTAAGTGCAAACTTTCTTCAGTACTTGGACCCGTTGGAAGATGTTTATATCTATTCTTGGGGAACCGCGGTTATGGCCCATCTGATGGCGGAGATGAGAAGGGACTCTTTGGCTAAAACATACCAATTTGTCGGGAATTTCACTCTACTCCAGGTAAAAATATTTTCTTAACTTATTTTATTATGTATATTGTTCACATGTATATATTCATCATGAACTTAGAATAAAAATTTACTGCTTCACATTGGAATAGGTGTGGTGTTATGAACACTTCCCAACCTTGTTCAAGAAGTTCCCTTTCTTGAAGACCATTGACCTTCCCTAACCCGATGCTCCTAGAGCTAAGAAGTTCGAGTATAACAGTATTCCAAAGCCCGGTAACAATGGTCGACTGATCGAGATGAGAATGTCTCTCGAAGAAATGAGTACAGAAGACATTGTGTTTGACCCATATAAGGAGGATAGAGAAAACCGTCAACTTGTGAAGTTTGGTAACGTTGCATTTTACAATGGGCCGTTGTTCCACCCAAAAGGATATATCATGGCTGATCCATGCCGTGTGATGCGCCAACATGGATATAAGCAAATATCACGTTTTGAGTCGGCCTTTAATGATAATTATCTTCTTCACTTTTCTCTGTGCAATTCAACTCCCAACAAGTTGCATGTAGTGTACGATCCAATGATAATTGTAATCCCTCTCATTTTCCATTAAACACAAAGCCAACGTGAATGTTACCTTGTCCGATGTTTGCCCCAAGATGTTGAACAACGGCATGTTGTATTTGTTTGTCTTGTAAGTGCAGTCCATCATAAGAACATTACAAAACGTATGAGCCAATTGTGAAAGCAAAGGATGTGCAATGAATATTTGAAGGGGTTTGTTGTCCGGTCCTCTTTTAATGATACGCGTGTATTTGTGATCCCATACTCTCTTCTCAAATTCTTGCATAACGGTCCTCCCTTCCTATTCCAACCTTCTAATGGTTGCTTGTGCGCTATAAATTGTACTTACTGAAGAAACGTTCGTCTCATCCTTTTCCTTGAAGCCTCTAAGAATGACTCTTGGTTTGATACATGCCTTGGTCATTATCTTTACATGCTCGAACTGATGAGGTTTTAGCTTCGCAACTAGGGAGTGACCATCAAAATATTTCGGATCCCGATGGTTATGACGCCCAAACCACACTTTACAATCCCATTCTTCTTCTTTTCCTTTGTCTCTTAGATAGAATACTAGCTTAAAGGGGCATTCATACTTCCTCGTACGAGTCTTGTATACCCTATTAGTCTTCTTTTCATATACATAACCCATTCTCTTATGGCTATTCTCCTTGTATTTTCCGCTTCTCTCACAAACCATCTCAAAACGAACATCTGAACGCTGGCTATTCCTCACTAAGACACACATGTTCTTAAGAGCCGTCTCTTTTTCCCAAGCAATTGCTTCCTCTTGAGATTTTATTCCCTATATAAGGACAACAATGGGAGATTGAAAGGACAATTAAAAGCAATCACAACTTAAAATTGTAAAAACTAGGTGAAAGTATTGTTTGGTAACATACCCGAGGCATTTTATAGAATTCGGATGTATCCCGAAAGAGAGGTTTGGAATTTGGATCAATGTATGGCACAACCTAAGACATGAATGAAAATAAAATTGTATTAGTTCCACATTGTTCCGGCATTGTATATTTTGAACTGCAATGCCGGGAACCTCATACCGGCATTATCTAAAAGGTAAAATCCGCGCCGGTACCTAGTGCCGGCGTACACGATAATTTACATTAGATGCCGGTACTTAGGTTCAAAATATCATTAACTCATGTATGCTTTTCATGTACAACCGGCATGGTATATATGTAAGTTATTTCAGCCGGTACTGATTGTCGGCATTCACGAAAAATAAAATAGGAAGACGGTATTTACGATCGAAAAACAAAAACTTCTGTATGTTTTTCTTGTGGTACCGGCATAGTTAGTTTGGAGTAAACCATGCCGGTATGGATATTCCATGGAATATTCGGTGGTTGGTAAAAAGTGTAAATGTATACCGACATGGATATTTGGTTTGAATACCACGCCAACACAGTTTTAAAAATGGGGGATATCTTGTACCGGCATAGAAAGGAGTATGAATACGGCACTAAGTTTTTCAGAGAAAAAATGGCGGTTTGAAAAAGAATAATCAAATTTTCGACCTCTTTGAAGCATTACATGTTTGTTGGGGTTGCTTGTATGCTAAACATGTTTACTTTTTGGGTTGGTTCTTCACAAAACACTTCATGCTCACGAAAATCATGATCTAAGGGTGTTGGTTCATCATATAACTCCAATTGTGAGTTGTTATCATTAACCGAAGATTGAAGATATGATTGTTGTTGTAGTTGAGCTAAGGATTCAACAACTGCAAGTCTCTCATCACAATCATCTTCCATTTTCAAAAAAAAAAATTCACTCAAAAAATTTTTTCCCTCCTACTATCAACTAACCCACACAAATTTAAATAAAAATAAATACACACTAATTTATCCCCCAAATACTTAACAATTTACTAATTTTAATTAATCACTAATCCTGATTAGTGGGGGCTAGATTAGGAATTAAAAAAATAATTACATAGGGGGTAACCCGAAATTGCTATTGGGACACCGTTTTTGTCCTGTAGCTATATCCCCCAATTAATTCTCATATCCCCAGTTGGGGGTTCTTAATAAACATCATTAACACTTTACTTTTCTTAATTTCATTAGTACCATAATTAAATAAGGTGAATTTTTAATTTTGTTATATTTTTATATGCCCCAGATTTTGTATGCTAAAATTATTGGAAAAAAAATACATTCCATAACAAACAAAAAATGACGATAATCTAAAATATTTTCTTAAATTTACTCAATAATGAAAAGATTTCCTAAATGGATCTGCAAAAGAAGAAAAAAAAGAACCCAAATATAAAACAATGTGCCAAAAACTAAAAAAAGTTGTCTTTTTTAGAAAGGATAAATCTTTACACATTTTCTTGGTTAATATAAAATATTAATTCCAAAAATAATTTTTTTCTGCTTGTATAAAAACGCTTGCAAAGCCAAGCCAAATAATTTTTTTATGTCGTTGTTTCTCTTCTCTTCTCTTTTTTGTTTTGTTTTTTTCCTTCATTGTCTTATTTCTTGTATGAATGCTTACGGTGATTGCTAATTCTTTTGCATATATAATGCTTACGTTGAATGGTATTCCTTTTGCAGATATAATGAAAAATATAATGAAAAGTGTAGTCGATTTGCACTGCTTCTCTTTTTTAAAAACTGCTGCGGTGACTCTCATGGAGGCTCTCCTTTGAAAACTGATCTGTTGATTTTCATTGATGGGGAAAAAGATTTCATATTTATTAGACTTTTCAGTTATTAATGGTGGTTTTTAGTTTGCAGGTGCTAACAATGCTTTAAGGATTATAATGGTCGCAAATTAAGAACTATTAATTGGGGGATATAGCTACGGGACAAAATAGGTGTCCCAATAGCAATTCTGGGTGACCCCCTATGTATTTTTTTTTGTAATTCCTAATATAGCCCCCACTAATTAGGATTAGTGATTAAGTATAATTAGTAAAATGTTAAGTATTTGGGGGATAAATTAGTGTGTATTTTTATTTGTGTTTGGGTGAGAGTAGAAGGAGGGAAAAAAAATATTTGAGAGGAATTTCTTTTTTTGAAAATGGGAAGATGATTGTGATGAGAGAATTATTGATAATAAGAGGTTGAAAATTTGATTTTTTTTCTTTGAATCCACCATTGTTGCAGCTGAAAAAGCTTGGTGCCGGCATAGTATTCAACCAAAAACTCATGCCGGCAATTGTTGGAAATGTTCATAAATTGTTTGCCACTATCCGGGGGGGTCTCGTTACGATTTTTTTCCTGGTTTTGATCTTCCGAATGTTGATTTTTTTCCTGGTTTTGATCTTCCGAATGTTGATTTTTTTCTGGATTGAACAAAAATTTATGGTAATAGTTTTTTCGAGCGTCAGTGTTGCTCCGCATAGTATTTTGCTTAAATACCTATCCTTGAACGCAATGAAAAGTATCCGAATGTTGATTTTTTTTTTCACTTGACTACCGGCATTGATAGGAAATTATCGGGCATGCCGGCATCGTGTTCCGGATATGGTCTTCATCAATTCCGCATGGTATTCCTCACTTCCATTTTGAATTTTTCTGGCTTTAAAAGCTTGAAGTAGGCATGGTCAGTTGATATGAAGACCATGCTTGGTATTGTTTTTCTCCGCATAGGAAATAAATATGAAAACTATGTTTGAAAAAATACCGGCATGGTCTTCATATCAACCGACCATGCCGGTACCAAGCTTTTTAAAGCCAGAAAAATTCAAATGGAAGTGACGAAGACCATGCCGAATTGATAAATACCATATGCCTAACCCAGACGGCATGGTCTTCATCAATTCGGCATGGTCATCATCACTTTCAAAGATGATCTTCATCACTTCCGAATAAAAAAAAATTCGTTTCAAAGTGAGGTGAAGAGAATTTGATATAGAGTGGGGAGAGTTTAGAATTTGAAAGGGAATGGAGAATATTTGGGTTTCAAAACACTACCCCTAAATAAGATTAATAAGAAGTGGAGATGGAAATGAGGGATATGATTTAGATTTTTGATTTTAAGTTTTTAATTTTTATTTTGAGGGAAGAAGTGGAGATGGAAATGGGGGATATGATTTTGTTTTTTGATTTTAAGTTTTTTTTTTGATTTTGAGGGAAGGGTATTTTAGTATATTTATAACCAAAAGTCACCCCTTAGCACACACCATGGGTTGGGGGAAGTAATTCATATCCCCCAATTAATTCCCATATCCCCGATTAATTCTTCCAAATTAACAACCATGAAATCAGGAATATATTAGGTGATATATTTGATATCTCTATTTTGCACGGGTCTGTTTCTCATTTGGTCCTTGCACGTTGCTATATTCTTGACTGTGTGATTTGTCTACCATCTTTCGGTGTGATAAGTGTGGTTGAGGTGTTGTCGTGTTGTTCTTAATAAGGTTTTGGAGAACGTAATATCTCTTTTAATATATTTTGGCTTATTTGCTCCAAGTTTAAATTAGTGGGATTTGTAGTTATGTGAATTTTCATCGTACAGGGACAATAGAGTATGCATAGATGGAAAGTACTGTCGCATTATGGCTGAGAAACCAATTGGTTAAAGGTGCGAGCTCTCCCTCCATTGCGTTCTTTTTCAATTTGAAGTTCTTTTATATTATCTATCACAAGATCACCCGCACGTGCTTTGCACGTGTTATAGAGCCCATTTTTAGGTGTGGAACAACTCAAAGACTAATTTTTTATTTTTTTTAATGTGTCAAAAAAACAAAAAAACTCAACGATTCAGTTGGGAAAAATATTATTTAAATATCGAATTACATTAATACCCCTTATATATTTATCTTATGTCTTTAAAATGAAATAAAGCTAGGGAAAATACGGAAATTGGAAATTGCAGCTTCACATGTCATGCGGACGGGTCATGGGACCTATTGTTAAAAAAAAAAAAATCAAAGATTCAGTTTTACATTAATACCCCTTATATATATTTATCTTATGTCTTTAAAATAAATAAATATAGGGCAAAAATGGAAAATAAAAATTGAAGCTTCACATGTCATGGGACCTATTGGCCTTGTTTGGTAAAATTTATGATTATCTATTTATGATTATAGATAATCATAAATTGATAAATGATTTTGATATAATCATTCTAAAAATAAATTTTTCCAAACACTTTTTTCAGATAATTAATTATCTTAGAATGATGATCTCAAAAAGGAGAGGAAAGAACAATGATCTAGGATATTTTTTTAGTCCTTTGTTGTTTTTTTCGTCTCTCTCTTGATAGTTTTAGAGAAAATAAGAAGAAAAAATTCAATTTGAGTTCTTTAGAAAAAATAATTGATTATAATAAAATTTCAAAACAACTTTTTCATGTTTATGGAAATAATGGATTTTTTCAATTATAATTAAAATAAGCAATTATTATAATGATTACCAAACGCATATAGAATCCATTATAATTTGCATAATGGATTATAAGCTGATAATCCATTAAAATAATGGTTACCAAACAGCCCCATTGTTTTTATCTATTTAATTTAAATATACTTAAAAAAAAACCATTTCACCCTTCTTTTTTTAATTTAAATACTTAAATTACCATTATACCCTCTTTCTAATTTATAACACATTTTTTAGGTGCACATAATATGGGGGCAGTTTTGGAATACCATTTTTTGCAGCTTCACCTACTGTTCATGTGCACGTGCAAAAAGAATGGGCTGATGGGTCCATTTTAGTCCAACCTTTTGTCTTATTTGTTATTAATTAATAAACTTAATTACATGTATACCCTCAATTTCATTTTTATGGATTTCTTGTCAGTGTATGATACAGGGGCAAAAAGGTCCAGATTAATTTGCAGCTTCATATTTACTGTAGCAGGAACAGTAAGGGGTGTTCCCTTTATATATCCGAGAGATTTTTGTGGTGATATGGTCTTTCTTAAGATTTTCTTATTTATACAGTTTGTTGATAGATATATCTACAACTTAACTTTAAAAATTGGATCTTCTCTCTCATCTCCTTTCATCTTCTCTCTAAGAAAAAAAAAACACATTTTCTCCATCAACATCTTGCTCAGATTTGGTCCTTTTTGGACCAGATCTGAGTAAGATTTCTCTTTTTTTTTTTTAAGTTTTTAGTAGGTTGATTTTGAATAAAACTAATTTTTCTATTAGTTTTTATGTCTTTCGACATTTTTCTTCGCTATTTGGAGCGAATTTTCTTCGCCATTTGGGGCGATTTTTTCTTCGCTTTAAGGGCGATTTATTCAAACCTCGATCGTTGGTTCGTGGCTTGCTATTCTCGATACAAAAACATCGTTGTTTCAACACGGTATTGCTTTAAATCCAGTTTCAATCAAAGGGATTTGGGGCATCCAGGTATGTTTAGATCTACAAGATTATGGGCGAATTACTCCTTTCTTTTAGGAGCATCTCTTATTGAAGAAGATGAAAATCAGATTAAATGGTCGGAATCAATTCCGGATTATACCATCTTTTTTCCCTATTACATATACATAAATTGGATATCGTTGCGGTTTATGGCTCTTTCTCTTCGCGATATACTTGTAATTGATATCTTTATTTGTATTAGGGTGTTGATTATCTTGTATTTGGATGTTTTTGTTATTCTTGTAATCGATCATGTAATCACGATTTTGATATGAATAAATTGAAATTGTTGATTGTCCAAAAAAAAAAAAAAAAAAAACTTTAAAAATTGGACTATATAATATCTAGGGTTTCACTAAATTATAATTTGAGATAGTGGATTTGTTAAGTTCTTTTTCTTTTTCTTGCAATTCGGGCTTTCTGATCTTATTTTTATTGTTTGTTGTGTAGGTACCCTTGATGATGCATTGCGATTCAGGCTTTCTAATCTAACTTTTTATTGTTTGTTGTGTAGGTACCCTTGATGATGGACCCCGTCAAGCAATATCAAGATCCGTAGAAACGCATATATTATTGCTATATTAATTTAGTGAATTTTTTCGGTTAATATTGTTTTTCTATTAAAATTCTTAATGATACCGACGATTAATATTTGGTGTTGATATTTATTTATTTTTCTTACAGGTGCGCGGTTGATTTTCAGTGTTTGCAGCTTCGGTTAGAGAAGAACGCAATTAATATCATTTCAGTTTTGATTTTATGTCCAATACATGTGTACTTCAAATCACGTATATTATTGGGCCGACCGACCGGAGGGCCTGAAGGGAGGGAGTCCTTTCTATGGCCATTTTTTTGCAAAATGAACCTAACAATTTTGATAAAAAGATTGATTTTATTATAAATAGAAAAAGAGACACAAAATAAATGGGAAGAAGAGAGAGAGAAATTTTATTAATCAGTGTATAGAATACAAGAGATTAGGTCTCTATTTATATAGATAGAAGACTTGGTGTCCAAGATATGTAAACCCTAAACTTAGACACGAATGACATCTTAATAAATAAACAATAGTTTATAACACTCCCCCTGATGACCACTGTGGCTAAGTTATTACAAGCATACCAGGAAAACTCAAAAGAGAAAAACCTGAAATTGCATAAGCATGTAAGAACTCAGACAGTGTTGGACACGCATATGTTGCCTCATTAAAACCTTGACAAGGAAAACCCAGTGGGATAAAACCTTGACGAAGGAAAAAGAATACAACGCGACAAAGTCCAGTGAATGCACCTTAATTTGATGATGGTGCTCCCCCTGATAAATACTTCAATCAAATCTTATCGTGCAAATCTTTGAGTCGAGACTTTCCAATTTTGAAGAACGAATTTCTTGAATGCAGAAGAGGACTGTGCTTTCATGAAGATGTCGGATAGTTGATGAAGTCTTCACTTGTGTTTCACAAGAAGTAATGCCTTCGATTAATACTTTTTCGGAGTTTACATTCTTCTTCAACGCATTGAGAGCTTGTGTCATGGATTGCTAGCTTCCAGTGATGATTTGCAAAAGTTGTTGATGTAGTTCCTTCAACATAGAGCCAAGATGTAGATAAATTACCATAAGTGAACAAAACTAAATTTGTTAGAAGGAATTCCAAATTCTTAGGAGATGATTAAGTTGATTTGGTTTAATCAAATGTGGGCATCCACTAAACAACCAAAATATATACAACTCCCCCTTGGATGACCATCATGTTGAATTAAATTGCCTCGCTAAAACTTTGCCAATAAAACCCAATGGGAAAAAATTTGGACGAAGGAAAAAGAGCACAAATATCAACATTAAAAATAAAATAAAATAATATATTAAACGTCAGAGATGTTGCCTCGTTAAAATCTTGTCAGGAAAACCACATGGGACAAAACCTGAAGCCAAGGGAAAAGAGTACAACTTTTGACATATTTATCGATGCTAACTCAATTACATGAGTTTTTCAAGAAATAAGCATCAAAATAATAACTCTAGTCTATCTTAAAGAAGAGTTTAAGCTAGCATAATTCCAACTGCAGTTTTAAGAAAGAGAAAGAAAAAAATAGAATTTATGCTGCTAACGCGTGGATTTATGTGTTTTTAAGGACTCCCCAAGAGACCTATATAGTTGATAGCATCAACTAACTAATCTGGATTCTAGGTTTTGTACCAAATTTCTAAAAACACATAAAGGATTGTTAAACCTTATGTAAGCAAATAAGGTGGCTACCTATAATTTGAATCCTCCAAGGATTACAAATTTAATATGTTCTCCGACCACATTTTGTGTGTGAATATAAAAATCCTTCAAAGACTACCACGCCAGATGCATCATATAGGAAGAACAAAGTATTATTGAACAATCCCAGGGTTTGAACATATAAACCCCAATCGCTTTTAAAATGATTTATTTCTCTTAATGCGCAATATGACTACACCAACCTTTAAGTAATAGGCTTGGCAATTTTACAGTGTTAAGTCTTGGATCCAAAATCGCGTTAATTGAGAGAATAATCCAATCTAACTTGGATTGTATGCCAACCAATCACATTTGTCGATATTCCTCTGCAGAGGTCGGGGTTCACAACCACCATTATTTATTATTTTAAAACCTAATATAAATGAATATTCGATAATTTATAGCTCACTACGATCCCACATAATTCTCAAATGTATGCATACTTTGAAAATTTCAAAATTTACTGGTACCAGCGCCTACGGGCTTTATAATCTCCTATTATTCAAATGAGGAGATATGAATTTTGAGAATGTAATCATATTATGATAGACTCTATCAGAGCACTATCTGTAGCTTGTACTAAAATGTTACATGCTTGATAGAAGTGATTGGATTTGCCTTTTCAAATGGCATCATAAGCTTATGGAAAAGCTAAATGAGACATTTTCACGCCTATTTTTTAATGGCAGCATTTATTGATTTGATTTAATGGGAGAGAAATTGATATAGCTTTTAAAGTTAATTAACACCATCTTTTGATAGTGTATATAGTCTCCCCCTGATTATGGCGGAAATAATTGTATCTCATATATGAAATCAAGTTTCGTAAAGTATTATCCGATTAATTCGAGGACATATACTTATAATAATTTCTGGATTTTAACAATACCAGGTTGGACAGTAAATACTCACTCAAAGAGCCATAAAAAAAATTATCCTAAAATTGTAATCCACTTGAAACACAAATTGAACAAACCATGGATTTTATTGGTTACAACCAAAAACATATAAAATATGCAAATAAATCTCCAAAAAAAAAATTAAGTTTCGGAAAAATAATAATTTATGGACACTTTCTTCATCAAAATAAAATCAAATTAAGATCAATATAGTCACTACAATGACTAGTAATATTGGCTAATAAGCCGGGTGCGCACCCATTGATCTTTTGCGTCCTATTGTATTTCAACATCAAGTTGAATGGTCTTAATTTAGGAGATTAGTATTAGGAAGAAGAAAAATTTGCTCAATATCCATTAGGAATGCAGCAATTGGTGTTTGCAATTGTGAATAATATGCTAACGACATCTCATCCGTCTAGGATTTATAGAGAAACCAATTTCAATTGACATATATGATTCTTTTGTAAAAATAAATAAATCATTGTCGTTATAAATTTTGGAAAAATAAAATAAAAAAATACATTCAATATTGGTTGAAAATGGCAAAATTTTTAGAGAATATGACAATTTATTTTCTCACATCTTATAAAAATGATGGAGAAAAATTAATACCGATTGGTTTATATGGTACACCAAAATTACATCGACAAAAGGAAAAATAATATGCCGCATTAGTTATCTCATATTCCGTGTTAAGGATGGTTTCTTGTAGACATATATAGAAACCAATTATAATTAAATCACATGATCTTCGTCGAATGGACAAAGATACCAATGTTAATTGGCCGTAGGTTTTTCAACCATGCATGTAATTAACTACTTAACCAAATATGCGATAACACCAATTTTGGTGATTACAATTTCATTAAAAGAATAGAAATTGTAAGCCATCTATCGATGGATTTATTTTCTTCTTTCTCAATGAAAAGTATAGAGAATAGAAACCAAATGCAAATCACATGATCATTGTCCAATTGACAAAGATACCAATATTAATTGGCCGGAGGTTTTCCAACCATGCAAGTGATTAGTTGCCGCCGTAAAGTTAATTAGACTGCGATACCACCAATTTTTGGTGATTACAATTTCATTAAAGGAATAGAAATTGTACATAGACCATCTTTCAATGGATTTTTTTTTTCTTTCTCTATTAAAAGATAAGAGAAGAAAGGAAAAACGACTTCAAAGTCGATTACCCATTGCATATAAATATACAAAGATATAATGATAAAAATCAATGCGTTAAATAATATTCTATAGTATAACGTGTAAAATAAAATAAAAAATAAAATAGGATATCAGAATTTTACTGGATAACAAAGGGAAAACCCTTAAAAGCTTGGTGTTGTAACAAGCTTGGTATACGAGAAGATGATTCCATGATTGATTTTGGCACATCTCCATGCATGCATCCCGTGGCTGGTAATCACCATCTAGGTGTACGACCATTAAGTGATTGTCATCACTTTAATTCACGAGATCCAGTAACGATTCATGTGAGAATAGCTCACGGTCTAAACCTAGAATAAGCCAATAAAAAAATTAGTTAGAATCACATTAATAAATTAGAGAAGGAAAATAAAATCAATTCAAAAGGGTTAAATAGTGATTGTAATTAATCTTCTTTTGCCCATATTGGTGGAGCAACGTGCATGATAACGTATTGTAAATAGAAAAAGAGACACAAAATAAATGGGAAGAAAAGAGAGAGAAATTCTATTAATTAGTGTATAGAATACAAGAGATTAGGTCTCTATTTATATAGATAGAAGACTTGGTGTCCAAGATATGTAAACCCTAAACTTAGACACGAAGGGCATCTTAATAAATAAACAATAGTTTATAACAGATTTTGATTTCCATGTGGTTTATTTTTGGTTACTTTTTCACTAGATAAGATTATCCCTCCCTTTTAGTCCAATTACTATAACTCTTTGTGTATCCTACTTTTTCAGGAGTATAATTGGAAAGCAAACTTTAATATAACATATCTAAAAATCCGTACCTTAGAATTTTACAAATTTTATCTCGTTGGAAAGGTTATAAAAAAATCTACGCAACGAGTACAAACAACAATATCAAATTTAAAATCCAGCTTCGGATTCTTCTTCGGTCGGCCCTTCCACCGTGGCAACGGTTGTACTAGTTAGTCTGTAAGAGCTCTCCATTAGTTCAGAATAAAAAGAAGATCTATGAAATGAAACACAAGAATCAAACCAAGATATACTTAAAGAAAAGGAACTCAAAATAAAGGTCACAATGTTAATCTTTTAAAACACAAGACTACTGCACACGCGCGATGCGCGTGGTGAAAATAGACACTTGGTCTGTCTAATTACTTTAACGCCCCCTCCCCCTCATTTATTTAGTGTGTGCTATTTTGGAAAACAAATATAAAATATAAGGCATGTTTGGAATTAGAAAAAGTACCCCATTTATTTTGGTTACTCACGTGCAAATGGACTGGGTCCATTTTGTAAAAAGAGTTGCACTTAGGGTCGGCTTATATAAACAAAGTCAGTTAAAAGACGGATACACCCATTTTAGTTGAACCTTTTCTCTTTTTTATTAATCAACGAAATTACATATATGCCCTCAGTTTTATTTTTATAGATTTCTTGTGTAGGTATGATAGATGGGCAAATTCGTCCAAATTAATTTGCAGCTTCATTTTTACTGTGGATGAACAGTAAAGGGTGTTCCCTTTATATATTAGAATTGAGAATAGATAGATAACAACACTTCTAATAACATCTTTTTGTTTTTTTTATTATGATCGATAGTTTTTTTTTCTTTTTTTTTCGAGCTGTTTTTTCCCCACAGGAGATGGAGTAGTCATTATCAAGCGACTAGCGTTGCTGTAGTTTTAGTATTTGGAGTTGTCTATTTTAAGAATTTTAATTTTCGATAGTGTTTTTTCGGAAGTAAATCCATGGTTTTTTCTTTTTTTCTTTGTGTTAAATATACTGCTCGAGTTGCTTTAGGGTCATTGTTTGTGTTTCCATTTTTTGGTGTTGCTTCTAATGCTCAACCCACCAACCGTAAGGTAATACTTGGAACCAGCCTAATTCCTTCAGTTTTTTGTTATTCTCACATTGGTATTACTTCTTTTTAAATCTGCTGAATCTAAATATGCTTCGTGTTAATTCTTAACCCTTTGCGTTTTACCCATCATTGGAGCACATATGTATGGTTTAGTGGTGCATTTATGCTGGCTGTTTTGCACTTCATTTGTCTTGGTTCTAATGCTCGGGGTACCATTTGCACGGTGATGCTCATTGCTGTTGATTTTGCTACTTTAGGTTTTTACTATAAGTTTGTATTTTCAATTGTATAAATATGAGAAAAATGGAACAATATGAGAATTATGAACTCTTATGGAATTTTTTTGTTTAATGAAAGTCGACATATTGTTGGATTCATTTAGTTGACTGGCTAGAGATCAATAATGTATATTTTAACTGCTTGTCATATCCAGGCTATTTCTCCCAACCCTGTTTTCTTGAATTTCATGAGTATTCCTATCCTGTATGAGAAAGTAGAGAGAGTAAGTAGAGGTTGCTAGGACAAGTCAATTTAGTAGTCATTGATTGTCCAGGACAAAAAAGTGGTGGCGTAGAGTATTCATTTTTTTTTTATATTTTTTTATTAATTTTGGTGAATCAGAATGTCACCAAAATGTTTGGTTTGTTTATTTATAAAGGAGTACCATTTGGATATAAGCCTACAACCAATTTTTTTAATTTAATAGGAAAGTTTTTGTGACATTAAGCAATTGAATTTCATTATGTTTGTTGATTTGTTTTTTTAATAGTAGACCGTGTACTAGCTATCTTATGTGCCTTCAACTATTCAATTGATCCCAATGAAACCAAGGAGTCTGGAGGCAGCCCTGAGAATAACAGTATGTAATTATTTGAATCATCTTCGGTAACAAATTCAGGCCCTGAAAGCTTTATGAGATATCTCGAATCGGAAAAGCCTTGGCATCAGCTGTAGCTTGCATTAGAAAGTTAACTGTCACCAGTATCACAATCCAAGATAGACTATTATTTGTCTTTAGCTACCATGAAAAACCAAGAACAATGTTAACCGATAGTTCCATCAATGTAAACCGGTAGCTCCCGTCCACTGTAGTTTTAAAGGCTTTAGTAGGAGCGATCTCCATCATTTGACGTATACCTTTTTCTTTGTTTTCTGTTGATATTCATAAAATACATGAGTCTGACTTGCCTTATATCTTATATATCTAACTATCTTCTTTACTTGCAAGTCAAGGGATAGATAGTAGATCATATAATTCAAAAACCTTTCGTACCACCACGAATGCGTTGAATTGCTAGCAGATAACGAAAATGAGATAAATACTTAACATTCTGTCATGTTTAACAGTTTTTCGATAATTCATACATGACAAAATATAAATGTCAACTTGAGAAAATATTCACTTTCCAGGCTAATATTAATTTCGATGTCAACTTGAGAAAATATTAATTCCCTTTCCAGGCTAGAATAGAGGAAGGGAATGGTATTACATGTAGGGCTGAACATGGTTACCGGTTAACCGCGAAACCGAACCAAACCAAACCAATAAGGAGAAAACTGAACCGAACCATTTATTAATGGTTTGGTTTGGTTTTTAAATTTTAAAAACCGAGCTAATGGTTTCGGTTTTGGTTTGATGAAGAAACCGAACCATTAACCAATGGTTAACCGACTATTGAAAAAAAAAAAAAATTAAATTTTCATTAGAGATGTCATTGTATAGCCTACCACTAGTTAAATCTTCTTTTGATCTCTAGATTTAGAGTAATCCTTAACTACTCTTGATATTCTTTCTATTTATTTTTTGTTTGTAATTTTTTGTAAACCAATACTATTTTTTTTTGTAAATTTGTGTAATTTTTTTTTTGTTTGACATAATTATTGGTTAACCAAAAACCACTGGGAAAAACCGAAACCGATTGGAACCAATGGTTAATGGATTGGTTTGGTTTCAATTTTTGGAAAACCGATAGTATTGGTTTGGTTTCGGTTTTGGCTTGAAACCGAACCAAACCGAACCATGTACACCCCTAATTACATGTCTGGCAAGATGTGCTATAGCAAAGTTAAACGTGGGAATAACAAGTGTTGTGTATGCAATGCAATTCAGTATACTTACTGGAACTAGAATAATTCTAGGAAAATATAATTTTTGATTTTTGAATTAATCAAGTCTGATATGCTTAAAGAATTAAGAGTGAGAGACAACTTTAAGTATTTCTAGGGAGTAATTTTTTTAATTAAATATCAAATCGTATTTCAAAATAATCATTCCTAAACTATATTATCATGTGAAGGAAACCAAATATTATTTTGCGGGCAAAAACATTCGACTAAATCAATCAAATCTGAAGACCATGGCTTAATTCTTTGAACTGAAGACAATTAGATCCAAACTGGTGAAAGGAGACAAAGGAAGACAGGTAACTAAAAAGTTTTGAAGAAGATAACTTTGCATTCTACACGGTCGTTGTTTCTTAATGTGACATATTTGATAGCGCTGAGCAATATTGGCACAAAATGTAAAATACTAATCAGTTTCATTTTCGGTTGCATATCTATTATTCCATATGTTTGCCACAGTTCTCCAATCACAATAGCTCTTTATGACCGTACTAGATTGAGTGATGTTGCTGTGAATGTTCGACTTTGCTAAATAAAAAATGAAAAGAAGCTCGCAAAAATGCAGTACAACAACGACGTAACCAGGAGAGGTTAAGGGGTGTTATTATTTTATTCCGATAATTTTTGAAATTGTTTTAGATGAATTGGTCATTTTATGTATATAATATGAGAATAATACTAGATATATTAACCAATTCAACTCTATTATGAGAATGAACATATAAAAATGAGGGGCGTTCCATTGGCCTATTACTAATCCCAATCCCACAAGTGAAGGATTAAAACAAAAAAATGAAATTCACTGAGGCACTAATAAACTAGAGGTCTACCCATGCTGAACCTCGAGTAAGCTCGCCCCTGGTCCAATTTATCTGGATACAATACCATATCAGTTGAAACATAATCGAAATAATGGAATTTATAAAACTAAATTATAATAAGCGGCTAAATAGATTTTTTTTTCGAGATCATGATTTATTGCATAACAAAAATTGCTGGATGGACCAAACAAAGCAAGAACATATATAAGTGTACAAAAAAATGTGAGCTCCAAATATTTAAAGAATATCAAAATTTTGGAAAGAAAAAAACAAAAAAAAAAGAGAGTAAAGAGACATGAATTTCAATCACTTTATGAAAATCAAATGAATATAAAATAGGCTTTAAAGATGTTGCATTAGTAACCATGATTTTAAAAAAAATTGCATTTTGTTTTGTACTAGTACAACCGTTGCCATGGTGGGAGGGCCGACCGAAGAAGAATCTGAAGATGGCGACTACTTTCACATCCGTTAACGTTCAGCAAAAATGATATTTTCTCCCCGTTTCGGAAAAAGTGATACTTTCACCTCGTTTCAGAAAAAATGACACTTTCGCCTCGTCCCAGAAAAAGTGATGCTTTTGCCCCGTTTCCGAAAAAGTGATGCGATACTTTTTCTGGAACGGAGCGAAAGTATCACTTTTCCCTAAACGGGGCGAAAGTATCACTTTTCCCTAAACGGGGCGAAAGTATCACTTTTTCCCGAAACGGGGAGAAATGATCACTTTTCCTGAAACGGAATATGAAAGTTTTTTCTGAAACGAAAAATTAGTCGATCCATAAACCAAAATATAGTTACATGATGTGTTATGTATCCTTTGTGGTGGTTTGTATAATGGCTATGCATTTAATTTTCGAGAATTGTGCCTAAAATGAAAGTATCACTTTTCTTGAAACGGAGGGAGTACATCGTTTTATTAGTTAACCTTAAAAATTAGTTGATGCATAAACCAAAATATGGTTATATAAAGTATTATGTATCCTTTATGGTGGTTTGTAAAATGAATATACATTTAATTTTCTAAACTTATGCCTAAAATGATAAATACCTCCGAATATTTCGTAAAAACTCAAAATTTGATATTGTTGTTTGTGCTCGTTGGATAGGTTTTTTTATTAGCTTTCCAACGAGATAAAATTTGTAAAATTCCAAGGCACGGATTTTTAGATATGTTATATTAAAGTTTGCATTCCAATTATACCCCTAAAAAAATAGGATACACAAAGAGTTATAGTAATTGGACAAAAAGGGAGGTATATTTTTGGTTTTTTGGCCCTAACCATTTCGAATCTTTTTATTTCAATTTGATGACTTAGGATTTACAAAAAAGTGGCCATATAAGGTCCTCCCTCGCTTCGCTCGGTCGGCCCAATTAGATTTTTGAATTTTTATTAGCTTCTAAGGTTATGAGCTTATGGTAATGAGATTATTGAATGTTTATTAGTCTCTTAAAAGTAGTTTTTAATAAAATTAATTTTAAAATATGAACCAACATTTCATAACCAAAAAACATACCCGTGCATTACACGGGTGAAAAATTAGTTAATAAATTAATTCATAATTGTTAGAGATGTGCACGTTTTTTTTTAAATTAAGAAAATAATCAAAATTAATTTCTAGGTAAAAGGTCATTAGTGTAATCTATTTCTACTAGAATTAGTTATGGGTTTCTAATATATAAGATTTTATTGGTGGATTTGTGATATAATAAAACATCAAATTGGGCTAGAAAAAAAGTCTTGATTTTTCGGTTTCTAAAAGGCATTTTAAAATTATCTTTTTTTTTTTTTTAGAAATCGAATAATAACTTCTTCAGTAGCATTCGAATGGGCTAATAGTGCTTTTTTTTTTGAACGCGTAATTGGGGGATATAGCTAAATGACCAAATATGGATCCAAATATCCTAGTTGGGTTACCCCTTATATAATTAAATTATTAATTCCTAATCTAACCCTCACTAATCAGGATTAGTTACTAATTATGATTAGTAAAATGTTAATGATTTTGGGGATATAATAAGTGTGTATTTATGTTTATTTGAATTTGTGTGGGTTAGTTGAGAGTAGAAGGAGGGAAAAAAAATTTGAGTAGAATTTTTTTTTTTTTAAAATGGAAGATGATTGTGATGAGAGACTTGCAGCTGCTGAATCTTTAGCTCAATTACAACAATAATCATATCTTCAATCTTCGGTTAATGATAACAACTCACAATTGTTGTATGATGAACCAATACCTTTGAATCATGATTTTCGTGACCATGAAGTGTTTTGTGAAGAACCAACTCAAGAAAGTAAACATGTTCAGCATACAAGCAACCCTAACACACAAGTAATGATTCAAAGAGGTCGATTTTTTTTTTTTTTTTTGAAACCGCCATTTCTGTCTGAAAAAGCTTAGTACTGGCATGCTCGTTGTATAAATACTACGCCGGAACCTCTATAACCGTCATTGTATTCATACAAATTTGTATGCCGGGACAAAATATCCCCAACTGTTCAAGAACATACCGGCGTGGTATTCAAACCAAGATTGCATGCCGGTACACATTTATACTTTTTACCTACCACCGAATATTCTATGGAATATTCAAACCGGCAGTGTGAGTACATGAAAGACAATGACGGTATATGATACCGACATGGAAACTTAAATGTCGAGGATGCCGGTTGTACATGAAAAACATACAGAAGTTAATGATATTTTGAACTTAAATACCGGCATTCCTTTCTTTTAACTTCCTATGCCGGAACCTAATCCCGAAATGGAAACTGAAATTCTTTGAATGTCGGTTTTAATACTGGCATGGAGAGTCAATTATCGTTTATGTCGGTGCTTAATCCCGGCAGTTTACTTTACTTATCGACAATGCCGGTTTTGAACTAATCCAATTTTCTTTTTCATTCATTCCTTAGATTGTGACATACAACGATCATTCAAACTCCAAACCGCTCCATCGGGATACGTCGGAATACTATAAAATGCCTCGGGTATGTTACCAAACAATACTTTCACCTAGTTTTTACAATTTTATGTTGGGATTTGCTTGTAATCTCCCATTTTTGTCCTTATGTAGGGAATAAAAGATGAAAAGGAAGCAATTGCTTGGGAAAAAGCGACGGCTCTTAAGAACATGTGTGTGTTAGTATATGCATCCTGAGCTTCATACCTAAAAGGCTCTTTTCTCCAATTCGTATATGCATCCTGAGCTTCATATCTATCACCACTATATCTTGCAAGAAATTCGTTGTATTTGAGACATGATTTGATGAGTGCAGTTGTTCGAATGCGTACTATTTGATCAACGTATTCAATTTTGCGTTTCTTACCATCAAACATGTTATGCAAGACTCCAAAAAACATCTGAAGGACGTTGATCCTCCGACAAATCCGATACTATGTAATAATTTCTAATCCACTCTGTTTCCTCCTCAACATCTGCTTCTATCTTACCTTCTTTTTGATGCTTAACCGCTTCCTCAGCTTCCGCTTTTATCTTATCTAATTTTTGACGATAACATTCAAGCTTTGCTCCCTCTTTTTCTTCTCTTTTCCTCTTAATTATCTCTTCTTCCATTGCGGCAATTGACTTGGTGGTTTCTTCCTTCCTTCTTAGTTTTTCTAGTATTGTGCCAACGGAGTTAGTCGTGGTTGATGATTGATTTCCTGTCGGAGTGGACAATATGTTCCTCATACGATTTTCTTTTTCGATGGAATTGATGAACCTGGCAGCTGGTGATTGATAATCCATCGGAGATATATCTTTGAGGTATCAAGTACAATGAGTGTATCCATTCCTTTAAATAGTTGTGGACATAACGGCTCTTTTCCACTTTAGTGACGGCACTCTAAGTAACTTAGATCCCACGCCGGAACTAATGTTTTCTGGTGTATGGTTTAAAAAACTAGCCGTTAGGCATTCAA
Organism: Papaver bracteatum; assembly: GCA_023529315.1. Classification (NCBI taxonomy): domain Eukaryota; kingdom Viridiplantae; phylum Streptophyta; class Magnoliopsida; order Ranunculales; family Papaveraceae; genus Papaver; species Papaver bracteatum. Next base: position 122,069 of record JAJJWX010005377.1, on the reverse strand, counting down.
TTTCTGGCACCGGCATATATAGGAGGAAGTACGACTATGCCGGTATGGTGTTCCGGCACTGAATGTTATAAAACGTTGATGCCGGTACTGCAAAATTTCTTTACAGGAAACGAGCCAAATATTCCTACAATACCGACATTCGATGTATAATAACCTCTATGCCGGAATGGGTAAAATTCGAAAAAAAAAGGCTAGTTTTTTGAAAAATAAGACCGTTAGAGCTTCATTTCTATATAACATCCCCCATTCCTTTGGCAAAAACTACACAAACCAAGCACCAAATAACAAAAATCATTCTCTCAAGAAAGTAAGCACGGTTCAAAGAATGGGGGATTCATCATCTACCTCTATTTGCAAAGTAAGTAGATTTACTAACAACATACTCTTCAATACTATAACGAATAACTAATATAATTTTCTCTTACAGAGTCATCATTGCAAGTGTCAAATTTGCAAGTCACCTTCTCACCTAGCCATGGACTGTCCATTTATTTATTCAAAGTGTAGAAGCTGTGATGGGACACGCCGGTTTTGGATTGCAAAAGCGATGACGCTGAAAATGGAAGAATGTTTCTAAGGTGTTTGAATCACCCAAAGTACGATGAGTTTCAATGGTTTGACAAAGCTGTTGAACTAGCAGAGTCAAGAGAAAAACACAAGGGACAATGCAGGCCTATCGATGGGTGTGATGGGTGTTATATGAAGGGAAAGGAATATGTTGAAAAATAAGAAGAGCCAATGAGGATGATCCTTGACACCCCCATCCCGGACGATGTCTTTGAACATATTAGGGAAACGCTCAAAGGCTCCGCAATTGTTGAAAAGGGATGGAAATAGATTACCTCTAACTAAGTGCAATCCGTTTACCGTTTTTTTAATTTAAAGTTTCCAATCCAATGTAATAGATTACTTCGGACTAAAATAAAAGATAATTTGAAATGATTTAAGCAGCGTGCCGGCATTGGGGATATCAATACTACTATGCCGGTTTTATGTCAACTCTGTAAGAGTATTTGGAAACTTTAAATACCGGCATTGTCAAAATGAATCCTACTATGCCGGTTTTCTATCACATATTTAAGAGTATTTGGAAATTTGTAATACCGGCATGGACGTTAGCAAACACCACAATGCCGGTACATGGAAGTTTCTATACAGGAACCAAATAATGTATACTGATTGTTCCGGCATAGAAATTGCTATGCCGGGAAAAGGTACCGGCAAGGTTTTGAGCATTCAGTTTATGCCGGTATGTGTACCGGTATTTCAAAAACTGAGCTCTACTATGCCGGAAGATTTTAACTTTCAAACTAGAAATATAAACATGTTTAACATAAACCAAAGAACTAAAGAGTTAACCCACAGTACAAACCAAAACAAGTTTGAAATTATTTTTGACGTAACAACCACCATAACTAATTGCCATCAATTATCTTCCACTAAATTGGTCTTTTGTTTCTTTTGGGTCGGCGCCTTCCTTGTTTCCCCAAACATAGATTTGACAGTAGGGTCGGTTTCTTCAATTCTATGAAGCTTTTCCTCGAGTTCCTTGATTTCTTGAAGAGATAGCACCACTCCGTCCTTGTGCTTGCAACCTAACATCTTCGTAACCTTGCCAAGCCGACGTCGCTAGTTTAATACATCAAACACATAATCAGTATATATGTTAATATATGATTATGTTTACATTTAATGACTATAAGCAATTAATAAAACTTACCACCATTATGAAAGTCTTAAGAAGTTGGGCCATCGTAGGTTGTGGAGGTGGAGGAATTTCAACAGGAGGGTTTTCTTGGTGTGGAGCTTAGACGGAGGGAGGGCGCACGACATAAGTATGTGACCATTCCAGGTAATCCCTCACATAGCTGTCATCAAATTCATAACCATTTTTCACAATCTCCCACTTACTAATATCTACCAAACGATGTGGGTCTCTTTCCCTCCAATGTGTTGGTTACGGTTCTGGATCATACACTACATGCAACTTGTTGGGAGTTGAATTGAACCGAAAAAAGTAAAGAAGATAATTATCAACAGAGTCCGACCAAAAATGGGATAATTGCTTAAATTCATGTTGGTGCATCACACGGCATGGATCGGCCATGATGTATACTTTTGGGTGGTACAACTGCCCATTGTAAAATGCAACATCTCTTGGAATTTGACGGTATCCTCTAATATCCTTATAAGTGTCGAACACAACGTATTCCTTCCTCATAGCATCCAGAGCCAATCTCATATAGATGACTCGACCTTTGTTACCGGGCTTCGGATTACTGTTAAACTCGAACCTCTGAGCTCTAGGGGTATCGGGTTCAAGAAGGTCTTTGATCTTCAAGAATTGGCAGTCCTTGAACAAGGTTGGGAAGTGTTCATAACACCACACCTAATACAATGTGAACAATATACATGTGAACATAATTTAAAAAAATACATGTGAACAATATACATGTGAACATAGATTAAAGAAATTTGTACCTGGAGTAGAGTGAAATTCCCGAAAAATTGATTTGTTTTAGCCAATGAAGCCCTTCTCATCTACGCCATCAAATGTGCCATTACCACGGTGCCCCAAGAATAGCCATAGACACCTTCCAACGGGTCAATGTACTGGAGAAAGTTTGCACTTACCCTGTTTCCATTAGTGTCAGGGAATGCCCTAGTACCCAAGATGTATAACAGGTACGCAGCGGCTGTATAACGAATCTGTGCAGGGTCCCATCCATCCTTCAAACTTCTAGCCTTTGTATTTTCAAACATCTTCTTAAGCGTCGTCATCTTGAATTTATTCGTCTTACTTCCGTTCGATGCTACATAAAAGCTATCCGAAGAAGTTTTGAAGTCCCAACCAAACAGCTTTTTAGTCAAATCGTGCAACTTCGTCCAATCTAGGTCCCGAGACTCAACTCCTTCTGAAATTGATTTTCCAATAACATTCAAGCCTAGAATGTCATGAGCATCTTCAGGAATCAAGGTCATCTCTCCAAACGAGAAGTGCATTGTAACAGTTTCACCATGATACCTTTCGACGAAGCAATTGACGGTCACAATATATGGATTCACGTAATTTTCAACCAAAGAATACATACCAGAGTTCTTTACTAATGTTTGGACATCTTCATGCTCCAACGGCTATTTCCACTCAGCCGCGGCTTGGTTTCGGCAAACACGCACAACCTTAGTATGATCCAACAAATAAGAGATAATACGATTAAGAGATGATGTAAAAGATAAAACAATGCACATGCACAAAATAAAAAAAAAATGCTTACATAGGTTTGAAAGATAGTACGATCCAAAGAGTGCTTGTATCCAAAGAGTATTTTTGGGTCCGGAGATTGACCCCAAATTTTACCATCACCGCGGTCGGGTATCATGTCATCAATGTGAGGAATGTGACAACCTTTAACTTTAACTTTGGGTTGCGCCTTGCCCTTGCCTTGTGTTGGTTGTTGACTCGTCCCACCAACTTCACTTTGGCTTGCTAATTGACTTGGATGAACCTCATCATCTTCCTCCTCACTTTCCCCTTCATCATGCTCATCATCCTCAACTGTTCCAGTACCTTCACGGATTACAAGTGCACTACGTTCACCACCACTCTTCCAAATTGACCCTCTTGTTTGAAACCCCAAACTCTTCTTGCGACCTTCGTCTTTCCCTCGTGGAGGTAGGAACTGAGGAGTATCAAGACCGTCCTTCCTCCTTCTCTTAGTGAGAATAGGACCTTTATTTTTCTTCGCTTCTTTGGTTTTTGACCTATAACATAAGCAAACAAAAAAAACATAAGAAAAGTCATGGCAATTTAGAAACCGGCATAGAAACTCTTAAACAAACCAATGCCGGTAACATGTTCCGGCATAAAATCTTAAATATCGAGCATGTCGGTATCGTTGTACCGGCATCCTATGGAACCTAAATTGTATGTCGGTATTGAGCACAATTTCCTGTATGTTTTAAGTGTACTGCCGGCATTTTCGAATTGAACTAACTCATGCCGTTTTTTAAGTACTGGCATTCACGAAACCTAGATACAATGCCGGTACAAAAAAGGGTATATTAATTATATATCCCTAGTTTTAACATCCTACAAATATATCCTTATACAACAATAAATATATCTCTACTTTTTAATAACCTTATCCATTTAATATTAGATTACTTTAATACCCTCACCCATATAATATTCTTCTTTTTTTTCAAAATGGAACAAAATTTCTTCCTCTACCACTTCACCCACATCACCACCACCACCACACGTCCACCACCACCACCTACATTCAACTGCCATTCCACCACCTACCAACCACCACCTGCCAACCGCCACCACCACTACTCCATGACCATTACACCACCACCACCACCAGTTCGCCACCACCGATGCCACCACCGCTAGTCCGCCACCACTGCTCCACCGCCGCCGCCAAAATTTTGTGTCAACAACAGAAGTTGAGCCAAAATTAAAAGTTCAAAAATAACTTTACCAATACATATTCTTATTTTTTTGTGTCAATAATGAAAGTTGATCCAGTGAATGGTGTCAGCAACAGTAGTTGATCCATAAAAATTGGGATCAACAACAACAAGAGTTGATCCTACAAAAACTGAATACCAGAGATCTTTTTTACTTGGGATCAACAACAGTAGTTGATCCATACAATTTGGGATCAACAACATCAGTTGATCCATAAAAAATGGATCAACAAAAGCAGTTGATCCATAAAAAATAGGATCAACAACAACAATTGATCCTACAAAAACTGAATACCATAGATCTTTTTTACTTGGGATCAACAACAGTAGTTTATCCATAAAAAATGGATCAACAAAAGAAGTTGATCCATAAAAAATGGGATCAACAACAACAGTTGATCCATACTACTACCGATCACCTCCACCATATCTATCACATGCTCCTTACTTCTATAAATCACAACCACCACCACCCTCTCCAATACCTGAACCATACTGGTAAAAAATATAAAACAACCACCAACACCAATAATACAAAACTGATATTTAAGCTTATAAACAACAAAATTTCACCCACCAACACCACCGACAACACCACCATCACCAAATCGTATCCAAGAAATTGTAACAACTCTACTAGAAACCTAAAGCAGACAACAAACGGGTATCAACCATACACATTTTAATCAAACACCGTTTAACTTTAAGCTAATAAAAAATGCGAATATAAAGCAAACAGGAATGCGAAAATGATTCAGGCATGTTTACCAAAAGAGTAAAACTATGATGATGCATAGGACCTAATTGGGTGATATGAGAAAATGTAAATCAATATGTTTATTTCAATCTAGTTTATTAAATCATTTTCAAATTCAAAGTCAGCTGAGATGCACTAAAAATGTTTATCATTCGAGTCTGTAAACAAACTAGATTAGAATATGAACAAGCTAACAAGTTGGGGGAAACAAAACCTCTGGAGCTAACCACCGGTAACCATCCGTTTTCGTATTCCATCACTTCCCCCATGCTCTTGCAGATTGTAACAATACCCAGATCCCTACACAAGCATTTCCCTGCCAATCTAAAAGGATCTTGTTTGCATTCAAATCTCTATAAGCAACACCGTGATCATTCATAAATTTGACCCCTTCCGCAACATCTGTCGAAATCTTTACAACTTCTCTAGCCAGAAGCATCTTCCTCTTCAGAATTACTTCATGAACTGACCCTTCCTCCATCAATTTAAACACCACACACAACCCATGATTCTCGTCGATGCAAACTCCATGAAACTACAGAATACAGTTATGCCCATATCTCATCAACTCTAACAAGTCTCGCCGAATCTCAAACTTCAATAGTAATAAAACAACAAATATAGGTCAATAAGAACACATTCAAAAACATTAAAAAAATGGTTAAACATCAACACACATACCAAAATAAAATATCAAAAATCACAAATTTGAATCATACGCCTGAACTCATATAATTTATTGAATCATTTAAAATGAAACTAAATCACTAGAAACCCTCAAAAATTGAAATCAAAATTGTATGCAACCAAAATGATGAACATGAACTGAATCGGTCTTGAGTTTCGATGAACCGAATATGAAAAACTTATACTCTCTTTATCTGCAACTCAAAATTATCAAAATCGAAACCAAAAAAACCAGATCTGTCAATCTATATGAATCCGATGAACTAAAATATAATTAATTTACTTGGATGATTCTCAGAGGTGAAGGTGACGGTGCGGGCGAAGTGGTGGTAGTTGCAGAGGTGGTGGTGGTTGATGTCGAGGGGAGGAAACAGAATAGAGGGATTTTTTGTATCAGATCTGAAAATAAAACGAAGATGTTGATCAACTCTGCTAATAAATATACCTATTGGTGTTGCTAGTTGTTGTGGAGGCGATTGATGTGGTGGTGGTGATAGGAGCGATGAATATGGTGGTGGTGAGAGCGATGGAGGCGACGGAGCTTTGTCTTCTGTGTTACAAAATATAAAGAAGAAGAAAACATAGAAGGTTAGATATGGAATTACTGATATTCCATTTTTAATAAAAATTCCCATTATACCACTAGGGATATTTGTGAAGTCTGTTAGGGATATTTGTGAAGACCCATTAGAAGGAGGGACAATAATTCAATTTACACTACAAAAAATTGTTCCTGTGCGTTTTTAGTTGACTACCGGAATAGTCTTCAACCCAATTCGTATGCTGGTACACAAAATTAAGTTTCAGGAATTCAAACCGGTATGGTATTCAACCCTAATTATATGCCGGTATAAAAAATTCAGTTTCAAGAATTCAAACCGGTATGGTATTCAACCCAAATTCTATCTTGCGACCTAAACCGTTGGTATTCAAACCTAGATCTTATGCTTTATACTCTCTCTACGAATCTCGACGTTTCAGCTATTGTTGGCGATTCTAACCTAAACCCATGGATACAAATCAATTAAAACAATCATAAATGAGTTCAAAAATCACTTACCTTCTCAGAGAAGCCATGAGTGGTTGATCATCCGAGTTCCCTGCTGCGTCCTCTTCTAGTTGTTGAGCAATGTTCTCGATTCTTTGTTCATGTGTTTTTTGAGCAATCGATTTGGTGTTCCGTTTTGCTTTTGATTTCTTTCGTCGAGGCATGGTTATGGTAGGTTAATCGACGAAGAAATTTTTGATTCAACGATTAATCGTCGATGAAGGATGAACGATGAGGAAGAAGATGAAGAATTTTTTTTTTTTTTCAAAACCTAACCCTAACTATGCCGGTACCTCAAATGGGAATTGGGGGATATATGAATTTGGTTATTTGATTTTTAACGTTTTAGGGGAAAGGGCATTACAGTCTTTTCATAATAATTTTTAATTAATGAAAAGGTGTTTTAATATTTTTGCACTAAAAAAATACCTCTGAACAGCTACTTTGGTTGGGGGAAGTAATTCATATCCCCCAATTAGTTTTCATATCCCTCAATTACCCCTTTTTTTTTTTCTTGGGTCGTCAATGTTCCCACCTTGGGGAAAAACTTCTCCGGGGTATATCTGGCACGAGCTCTTCCGAAATTTTAGGATTGATAGGGAAATTTTCCTTACCGTCGTGCGTTTCTATTCCGAAAGGATAATTAAGATAACCGTTTCCCGGCTGGGATTATTCCCTTTCCATTCTTATTCTCTTCTTTATCTTCTTTTATTATCTCTTTTCTTTACCAAAAACAGGGCTGCTACACGTACCGGGGGAAAAACTCCCCCAAAACCGAGCCCTCACAGTTTGGGGGGCCCGGAGGAATTAACAGGGGGCCGGATAAAAAAGATGTGGGACCCACCATTAATCTCTCTCACCCCGGTTTTGGGGTGGTTTTGGGGCTCGGTTCATTTATCTTTTTTGTACCAAAAAAAACCCTTTAGTCTTTCTCTCTCCTTTTCTTGGTCGAAAAGTAAATTCTTCGAAGCTTTTCTGATCCAAAACCCTAGGTTTAACAATGGCGGACGAAACTGTTATCAACGGCGCAGGATCGGATTTGGAACTGAATAATAATAATGATGATGATAAACTGGTGGAGATTGAAAAAGTTTCTTCAAAGAATGATCATGCTGATGTTGATTTCAAGAAGATTGAAACCTTAGAACAAGAGAAATCGGAATTGTTGAAAGAGAAGAATGAAAATCATGAGAAAATTAGGGTTTTAACTGATGAGATCGATGGATTTAAGAGAAATCAAGTAGAATTGAATGAGAAATTGGAGAAGATGCAGAAAGAAAATGCTCAATTTGAACTGGAGAACAAATCACTTCAATCAATTGCTGGTCGAGCATTGGAACTCGAGACCGAGGTTTCTCGTTTGCAACATGATCTGATTTATACTATGTCTGAGAATGATGAGACGAGATCGGAGTTTCAGAAGCTTAAATCTGAATTCAATGAATTGAAAGAGAAAATTGCTGAGAAGGAATCGAAGATTGGAGATCTGGAGAAAGAGAAGATTTCTCTGCTTGAGAGGATTGAAAAGGATGCTGAAGAGGTGAAGAAACTGAAGTCTGAGAATGAAACTAATGTTCGTGATTTGAAAGCAAGAGAAGTAGAAATCTCTGAGAAAGAAGGTGAAATTTTAAGGTTACAGAATGTGGAAAATGATTTTAATAAGTGGAAAGTGAAGTTAAACCATGAAAAGGAAGCTGAGAATAAACAATTGCTGGGCGATTTGGAAAAATCAGAAATGTTGAGAAGAGAATTGGAAGAAGATGCAAAGAAAGATAAGGCAACTGGGAAATCGAAGATTCTTTTGCCTGCTGTGATTGTTTCCACTGGAACTGTTGTTGCTGCTGCGGCCATAATTTGCTGCATTGCTTGCATAAGGCGAAGGTAGATAGGTTTAACCCACAAAAAATTGACATCTATATTTTGTTTAGATAATTCGTTTTATATTTCTACTTTGGTTTGCTATTCCGGAATTCAGTACGGATGAACGTAGTTTTTAGAATTACAACAAGAGAGAAGCTTTGTTTAGACAATTCATGTTTCGGTGTTAATATTTCACCTGATTTTATATGAGGTTTTGTTACAGATGTTGGGAATTTTTGTTCTCATTTAGGTTTCGAGCATGTGGTTTATATTCTATTTTGATTGTTGAGTTGGTGATGACTGATGATTATTATGTTTCATCAAGACTGAGGTTGACTTGATCAATAATTTCATGATGTAAAAATGACTGTTGTTTTTCATGTTTCTCATGTGTTGAATTCTTAGCAACTGATGGTTATGTAGGTTTGTTGGCACTTTTGAGTTGCTTGTGCATACATATTTTGAAAGAAAGTTTGTGACTAATTGTGTCTAGTCACCAGGGTTTTGTTAACAGAAGATCTATCTTGATTTATTTTTCTCTGTGATCGATAGGGTTCATCTTATGTTTGTTATGATGAAGCAGTAGAGTGGACGACAAGATTGTTTATTTTGAACATTGCATGTTCTCTTTTCTGAACTAGTTGCTTCGGGGAAAATGATTTATGAACTTTCCTTATTGGAGTTGCATTATGACTATGGAGGACATAAGATAATTTTGTCCTTCTCAATTGCATGGTAAATGTCCAAGTTGCACCCCTTTTTCTGTAACACAGAAGTTCAAAGTCAATTTGGTGGCATACATTTCTTGCCAGGTCGGCATCTGAAATCGGATTTTCTGAATCAGAGTGTCAGACTCCAGATTTTTTTTTTGTTAGTGAAATTTCAAATATGTTTACAAGAGCAGCAGTCTCCCCTCCTGATTTGCGCAAGTTGAACTCTCTTCCATGATTTTTTTCATTATAATGCTTTGATTGATTTTTATTAATTCTTATCTCCGTTTTCCTGGTTGTGCTTAACTATTCCTTAAACAAAGTTTTATCTTTCATGTTTCTTTATGTGTTTAACTTCGCTTGTCATCGTATTTTTACTTCTACTGTGCATGTCACAGCCACTTGATGCATTTTCTGGTTTCTTTTTGCCACCCTCTCAGCACAACTTACTGAGTTACGCAACTTAGTGGTCTAGGATGAAGGCATTGCTTTCCTGTCCCCAGTAACTGCCTTTCTAAGCAACTTAGAATATGTTACAGCAACCTTGATGCTAACAAACTGCCAAACTGAGGTTGTTGTTTTTCTTTTAAATTGTGTGTGAATTATCTGTTTTTTGACCCTATGGTTTTTCTGGTAGGAATTTCAGTATTAGCGCGATCTTTCAAACCCGGTAGGAGGAATTCTAGGGGGTTCAGATGAGCGTAGACTGAGTAAGCAGTAGATAGTTGTAGGGTCGAGAAAAACTTCCTGATGTTACTTGCCAGAATTATTCACCTTTTTCCAAATTTCCTAAAAGGAATTCTAGGGGGTCCAGATGAGCGTAGAGTAAGTACTGAATAGTTGTAAGGTTATATTTTGACGAGAAATTTCTTGATCTTTTAGATGTACTGTATAGCGGGATTATTGGCTATTTTTTGTGATAAGTAAAATCTTCAACTGCTCCTGTTTAGGTTCTATTTCCTATACTTACAGATTGAGCAACATTATGGTTAGAGAGAGAGAGACAAACACAAATAAATATAGAGCACAACCCTTGGCTGAAGATGAAGTTATTCTTTCAAACCGGATTAGATCTGGATAGAGTAAAAAGGCTACTATGTGTGGGCAATTAAAGCTTTGGGCTTACTGTTCTGGTATATATGGATGAGGTCATTAGATGCGGGAAGAGGTCGACCACATAATCTGGCATGTGAGAAGGGGGGTTTCTCAGCTTTTTTACAAACTCACAATGCACCCTCTGGAGTGTGGTGCATCAAGTTTCGAAAGACCTCCTCGATCAGTGATCACCTTAAACCAGACACGAACAAGTTGGGCTGTCCCCAAACAATCCTCTCCCTACATTTCAAAATCCAATCGCGTTCTCGAAACATTTTCAGTGTCGGGAGAAACCTCCACAGCGTTACCCCTTCTTCCTACCTTGTCCTCCTCTCTTCACGTGGTACATAACCACCCCCTGTCATTCTGCAGTTGGCAGTTGGCACAGCCCTTTGACACCCCCAAGATCCTTCCCATGACGTGGCTGAACCATGCTGCCACGTCTTGGGGTAAATCGTTTGGGGTATAAAGCATTTTCCGGAAAAACCTACCACCTTCAAGTAAAGTTCACTCTCAATCATAAAATGAATACAAATACAAGATTAGTCGTTATTAGTCGTAAAATCACCATCGTTACACTGTGTCATCTTCAGAAAAGTTGATGAATCGAAAAGCATGATAGTCAAAGTAAGGAAAAGCAAGGAAGTTTCTGCAAAAAGCAATCCTTACTACATTTTTGAGTACTTAACCTCTCTCTTTTGTTTTAGCACAGTTGGATATAGATTTGCTGCAATTAAATACGGCTGGATTCAGTTTCTTAATGCTCTGCCTCAGCGTTAATTTAAGAGTCCGATCTGTTTTAGTCGAGGAACAACCGTATTTCTCATATAGAGATGAGGGATCCCAATGAACCCTGGCCATGGCCTAGCGAGGGGGAATCAGACCTAAATCGGCAAATGTGATGATCGTAAGAGCTCAGCTGAGTGGCTGAGCTCTAATACCAAGTTTGTGAATTCCACACTGACTAACAAAAGCACCACAATACTTCGGGACTTCAGGTACAAGTTGGTGTTCGCAAACCCTTGCACTATCCAGATTTCCAGTTTATGTTCAGTATCCTCTCCATATTGACTGATGATGTATCAACTTATGATTTCATTCAATTTTTATCATAATACTTTATCTTTTTATAAAACACATGCTTAATTTCAAAGACTAATTTCTATGCCTACTATATGTGCTATAGTGTTTAGACTAGCTATCTAACGTGTGTTGGTTCATTGTATTTGTCATTTGGTACCCTGTAGCAGTCTTGTAAAAATGTTGTAGTTATCTCAAAATTCTAGCTCCCATGGCCCTCAGTATGTATCATTTAGAAAGCAGTCCTTATTGTCTTAAATTCTTAGGTCCATGAAACTTCTGACCATCTCTCCTTGTCTGGAAGGTACTGTAGTTGAATTATTATCAACAGATAATTTTCTGCACTCTGTTCTAACTAGGGTGAACATTCCTTCTTTCCTTAATGCTTTGATCTATTTTGCTTTATTTGTTTATTTTCTTTTAATGTTATAGGATATTATGCTTGGAAGAAAATGAAATTCTAAGAGTATATCTATCAAATATGGATGTGAAAAATGTGCACCCTGGTTAAGTGGGGGTGTCCAAAATCACACTTCTTTTCTTACTTTTTGACTTGATTGTGAAATAGCCGCCTTTATATTATTTGAAGAAAACAGTTAATGTACCATCAGTATTCAGTACCACACAATTCATTACGTCAGGGTTATCCAAGAAAGAAAAAGTACCATGACGTATGAGGTGTCGGTGAGAGCCAACATGCAAAAGATTTGACTTGTTCAATTTGTGACCATGGCTGCGCATAGGATATATACACATCTAACATTATGCATGAGTTAATTCCACTTCAGCTATATGATTTCCTTCTTCTAACATAAGCTCGCTAGCTCATAATGGAGGTTATTGGAGGGTCGTCATCTATTCTTCATCGTTTAGTTAATCTTTATGTTTGTACGGTGTTGTTGATTATTGCCTATGGTTTCTTTGATCTTGCTCTTTCTCAGCGGCTACCAGATGTTGAAGGTACCCATATGACTTCTTTTTCTCTGCCAGTCTATACTTTCAGTTACATGTGCTAAGTAAGAAAATCATGTACAATATATGTCAATCAATATAGTAACATAGATGCATGGCCGCTAATTCATTAATCTCTACATCCACAGTTGAGGCTCTAACAGAAATAGCAAAGACATTAGGAAAGCAAGGCTGGGACTTTGCAAAATTGGATCCATGTAGTCGTACGACTCCTACCGAGGGTATTAACTGTACTTGCACTTTCTCTGGCAACACCGTCTGCCATGTTACTGGAATGTAAGTTTGTTCACCAAAAAGAACAACAGGTGACTTAGTTTTTTATGACACACTAATACACCAAACCACTTCCTACTCGCAGCTGTTTAACTGTGTTTTAATTTGAGCTAGTGTACCTCTTGTTTTGATAAACTGATTTAAACTTTAGTTTTGGGGGTTGGCTTGTGTAGAGTGCTTAATAGACAGAGCTTACCTGGCATGTTACCTCCAGAGCTTGTCAAGCTTCCTTACCTTCAAGTAATGTAAGACTGATCACTTTGGGCTTCTCCATCGCTTGTTAACTTCCTTTAAGTAGCACTGCATTAGGCTTTCTAACTGAGATAATTACAATGTAATTTTTTTTAATTCATTAGTAACCTTGATCGCAATTACCTCAACGGTTCAATCCCGAAAGCATGGGGTTCAATGAAATTGGTGAACATGTAAGAATATAAATTCATTCTTTTCTCCCATATGATTCATAAAATTTTCAAATCGGATATTGTGATTTTTTAACATTAATACTAATAGAGAGTGAAACATATCAAATGCAGCTCTCTCGTTGGAAATCGACTATCTGGCCCAGTCCCGGAAGAGATAGGAAATATCACTACTTTAAAAGAACTGTAAGTTATCTTGTTGTTCGCTTCTTGTCAATTCAATATTTATGTATCAATGGATTTTGAAGTAAGTTTACTTTTTAGAGAATTGGACTTCAATCAGCTCTCTGAGCATCTTCCTGAAAAGCTCGGAGACATCTTAGGCATAAAGCGGATGTAAGTTTTTTTGGAGCTTATTGATTTTCGTTTTTCACTTAATGAAATTTTACAGCTCAAATGAATTTGTATTTATTATAAATGAAACTTGTTAATTGCTCTTTATAACTGTAGACTGCTTTCCTCGAATAATTTTACTGGGGAAGTGCCGCAAACGTTCTCTAAGCTAACCAGCTTGGAAGACTTGTAAGATTCATAAGTATAAGGTTTCTTAGTTTAATTGATTGAACAACATCTGCATAGTATATATAATGCATTTAGAATTGTGATGCAGCCGAATAAATGACAATCAGTTTACTGGGAAGATACCCAGTTTTATAAAGAATTGGACCAACCTTACAAAACTGTGAGATTTTCCACCTTACGAGTTCTTGGTTCACTAATTCTCTTTGTTCCTGCTTTAACCCTTCTGACTCCTTTAATATTTGCAGAGAGATTCTAGCAAGCGGTTTAGAAGGGCCAATTCCGGCTGACATCTCTGCCTTGAAGAGTTTATCAAATTTGTTAGTTATTTAATCATTTTTCCGAAATGTTGTCATGATTTTTCTTGTTACCGAGTAGTTCATGCATCTTTATTACCATGGTAAATGCTACTTATCTATCATGCACGCTCTTTCACAACACCCCATCTGTGTGAGCTTTGAACTTAATAACATCATTGCAACTATCTAAGTAAGCAGCATAATTTCTAAAGTAGGCAATTTGAATGGAAATGTTCTGGAATGAACTTTGAGTAAACGATTTGATTTATCTAGACTGGTACCATTACCATTGAGGTTGTTATACATGTCTTACCTAGCGTCTTAATGCAGGAAGATTAGTGACTTAAACGGTAAAGATGGTCCTTTGCCACCGCTTGATAACTTGAAAAGCCTGAAGACACTGTGAGTTGAGTTTCCATATATATATATATATACTTCTTTTGTTTTTATTACTTACACAAATCTGTTATATTTAATAATCAAAATTTTCTTATGTCTGGTTGTGTTTAGTATTTTAAGGAGTTGCAATCTTAACGGAACATTACCCACTTATTTTAGCAGTATGGATACCCTTAAATCCTTGTGAGTTCACTTACCTTTTCCTTACTTTTCCTATAATAATGAAAGAAAAGTAAACTATTGTTGGAATTTCTGACAAGTCTTTCTAAATTTTGCATAACAGTATAAAAATGTTGTACTACATTCAAGTCTAGTTTAGCTAAGTTCCAGACATTTATCTCGGTTTTCTTAATTAATTCGAAGCTTCTTTAGGAACATGGTTCTTCATTCTTGAACCCTTTGTAGTTGAATCTTTTTCTTTTTGGTCCTGTCAATGCGTAGTAGGGTTGTTGATGATTCTTAACCTGCAGTCACCGGTTTCAGTACCCAACAAATTCACCTCTTTATTATGATGGACCGAGGTATCATAACCATTGTTAGATCACAATTTATATTTTTATTCAAGGCATTGGTGTTCAATGCTTAGAAAACTATATGTTTGGGCTACTGCTGTCATTGATAGTGATGATTATCATCTAAAAGTTTCAAACAAATGTGTTGAAAGGCCTATTGGTAACAATATAACTTTCTGGTAGTAATTACATGCTTGGGACTGAAACCAACTTGGAAATTGAGGACACAATTCAATGTCAACATATTACTGTTTTCATTTACCACTCATTATTGTTGTATTCTTGCCCCTCTTTGCAGAGATCTCAGTTTTAACAGATTTTTGGGGAAAATTCCGGACACCTTTATCAATCCTTCAAAAGTTAAATTCATGTAAGAGTTAGATCCGTAAGTTCTCTCACAAAAATAATATTGTGGAACATAAATATGCATGCAATGACTTTCAATTTTCAATTAGGTACTTAACCGGAAACTTGCTGACTGGGCCTTTACCGAGTTGGATGCTTGGAAAAGTGAAAAATATGTAAGTTTCATTTCCTTAGTGCTTAATTATTTAAACATCATCTTACGCCCATTATATATGTTATATCTGGATGTACATGTACACCAGGTACTTCCGTACGTATATATTGTGCTGATGGCAATACTAGTTTCCTCTTTTCCCGTGATTGCAACTAGCAATTCCGCTACTATTCTTTTCCCTAAAAGCTTAAATCTCCTAAGTACGACCCAGGTATACATATACACTGTCCTGAAATTTACAACTATTGTTCTTCGGAGGTATAGGTCAACAAAAACTTGTTCTTAATGTGTGCGACTTAGTTTTGCACTAGTGCAACATTTTTTTAACAATTAACATTGAAACAAGAAACCATGAATTTAAATGAGTTGAACTTAGTTTCTTGTGCTAAGGATTAACATGTAGGAGACATTTTATAACCCTTATACTTCGTTATTCGCGTATAGTGATCTTTCATACAACAATCTCACATTGGAGGACTCGTGGGGCTGTCAACTGAACAATACTATGTAAGAAAAATACCTATCACCCAACTTGTACTTTTTTGTACTGTGCTTGATTGTCTAACTGATTATTTCGTGAAAGAGTGTCATATTTTTTTTCACTGGACAGAAATTTATTTGGAAGCTCTTCAATTAAGAACAACTCGTAAGTTTTCATTCATTCTTTTTGAAATATTTTCATGATCAGTTTAAGAGATGTTGCTGTAATGGTGCATAACAATAAACAAAAAATGATCTCACAATCTTGACATGCTCTCTCAAACATTGTATGCATGAAGGACTGGAATACCAAAATGCTTGAAGAGCGTTTGTGATCAAGGTAATTAAGTATCAATCTCTTGAAATATTAAGGAACATAAGATTGTTTTGCTCCTCAATGTTTTACAAAATTCTTATGTGGAGTTACACTTTTCCAGATCATTATTCATTCAATATCAACTGTGGTGGAGAAGTTTTTCCTATGAGTGGAAGTAATATTGGCCAATTCGATAGTGATCAGAATGCAGATGGCGCTTCAAACTTTAACCAGCAAGGCACTAATAATTGGGCAGTTAGTAGTACTGGTGATTTCATGGACAATGATGATGATAGTGACAGTCATATAGCAATTGCAAAAACATCTCTCTCAATGGCCGATTCAAAATTATACACGACAGCGCGGAAATCTCCTATATCTCTAACTTATTATGGGTTTTGTTTGATTAATGGGAATTATACTGTAAAACTCCACTTCGCTGAGATTGAAATCTCAAATGGTACATCACAAGACAGTCTTGGGAGGCGTGTATTTGATGTCTACATTCAGGTAGCTAATACATGCTAAAAGTTATTTTTTACTTGATATATAACATAAGAAATTCTTTATTTAACTTGGCAACCATTACAGGGAAAGCTGAAGCTGAAGGATTTCGATATTGTGAAAGCAGCAGGTGGAGCTCATAAGGCAGTCATTATACCATTCAATGAGTCTGTTACGAGTAATACCTTGGAAATTCGGTTTCAGTGGGCTGGAAAAGGCACACAAAGGATCCCTAATGCCGGAATCTATGGTCCTCTTGTTTCAGCTATATCTGTACTAAATCCTGGTAGTATGCTTTGTTTTTATGTATAGACCCTCTTTCTTACTTTGTCAGACAAACAAGCTCAGATCTGCTTAGTTGTTGCATGTTGGAGTATGTGGGAACTAACAAATTAAATGGTTTGCATATCTGTATCTAATGATGTATCTTATTTCAGATTTCGTACCTCGTGGAAAAAAAATATCTGTAGGTGTTGTGGCAGGAATTGTCGTCTCTGTATTATGTCTCGTCTTTATTCTGGGTGCTCTCTGGTGGAAGGGTTATTTGGGAAGAAAAAATGCGAGCAATCAAGGTAATTCTATGTCAAAACACCTATGTTTATCCATACTTCATTTTTAAACGCTTAAAAACCCAAACGCCAATGGAAATCAACATCTGAACTGATGTACATGTACCCAAGTCATGTCTTTATTTGGTATCATCTGTTATTTGTATATTCTCTTTAATTACGTAGACACTTAACGATGATCTTTCTTTCTTGTACTAATATGTCTCTGATAGAACTAAGAGGTTTGGACCTAAACACTAGCTCCTTCACGTTGAGGCAAATAAAAGCTGCAACGAACAACTTTGCTGCTGAAAACAAGATTGGTGAAGGTGGTTTTGGACCTGTTTATAAGGTATTTACATCAAGACTAGAGCATTGGTCGTACTCCATCATCTAGCTACTAGTATGTGTTGATATGGATTATAGCTTATAAAAGCGTGACATAACCAAAATACCACTTTCATTGACAAATGCAGGGCTATCTGTTAGATGGCACTATAATTGCTGTTAAACAACTATCTTCCAAATCTAAGCAAGGAAACCGTGAATTTGTAAACGAGATAGGAATGATTTCTGGACTACAACACCCTAATCTTGCAAAGCTTTATGGATGTTGTATTGAAGGAAATCAGTTACTTCTTATTTATGAATACTTGGAAAATAATTGCCTTGCCCGTGCATTGTTTGGTGAGTTTGGCACAATTATTTTTTTCCAATATCTTTTACGCGCCATCAACATAATAATCATTTTCGGCCGATTGCATATTATGTAGGTGAAGAAGGGGTCCAATTGAAGCTTGATTGGCCAACAAGGCACAAGATATGTGTAGGTATAGCCAGGGGCTTAACTTTTCTGCACGAAGAATCAAGGCTGAAGATTGTTCACAGAGACATCAAGTGTACAAACGTGCTTCTTGATAAGGATCTTAACCCAAAGATTTCTGACTTTGGCTTGGCAAAACTTGACGAGGAAGATGACACCCATATCAGCACTCGGATTGCAGGTACTCGGTAAGTTCACATACTTTCTTCGTTTGATTTTCTATTGCTAAACACTTGAAGTCCATCTTGTTTTATACTAGTTACACACGTATGGGTGTATAATCTGTACTTTTCAGTGGTTACATGGCGCCAGAGTACGCATTGAGAGGCTATTTGACAGATAAAGCAGATGTTTATAGTTTTGGAATTGTCGCTTTAGAAATTGTAAGCGGGAAGAGCAACATAAGTTACCGGTCAAAAGAAGAGTGTGTTTATCTTCTTGATTGGGTAAGAAAATCTATAAAGTTTTGATATTTGCTCATTTGATTTGATTTGATTTCTAAAATGGCTAATCCTGTAACCATCTTTATCTATATGGTCTTCTACTCAGGCCTTAATTCTTCAAGGGAATGGAAATTTGATGGAGTTGGTTGACCCAAAATTAGAGTCCAACTTTGATAAGGAAGAAGTTTTACGGATGATTAATATAGCTCTCATGTGCACCCACACATCTCCAACATTAAGGCCTAAAATGTCTTCAGTGATCAGCATGCTCGAAGGTCGAACTCCTCTTGGAGAATTCGTTTTGAATCCAATAGGTGAATCTAGCAATGATTTGAAATTCAAACCTGGTAGAGATTATAGCGAAACACAGAGTGTTTCGAAGGATGCCCCGTTCTCGGAGTCTTCGACATCTGCTGCTGATCTTTATCCACTCATTAATGAATCAGAGTACTGGAATAACAGAGATTAGAGAAGTTTTTCAACCAATTCCAAGTCATTATATAAACCAGTAGATTTAAGAGTTTATAGGTAGTGGTGGTGCTGTTAGTAAAACAGCTGTATGTCATTAGTTATTTTCTGTTTTTGGTTCTGTTTCTGTTAGTGGTAAGTGGTTGACATACTCGTGGGGTCTATGTCTTAATATTGCTGCGTGTATGGCTGTGATGATGGGTCTGTGCTATAGCTGTTGTCTGTAACAGCTATAATATATACTTTTAATTTCATTTTCAATTATGTACCATGGCTGTTATCGGCAATGCTACACGGCGCCCCGCTCTGCGCCCTACTTATCGCCCATGCTGAGATGGCGAACCGACGTGTACGAAAATGTCAAAAACCTTGAAACGTGTCCGAGAAATCACATGAATTTCTCTTTCTTCAATTTCTTTTCCAGTTTCTCTATCTTCTTTCTCCTTCTTTCTCATTTCACAGATCCTGATCAAAATTTTTGATTTGAAATTGACGATGATCAAAATGGTACTACTGTACATGTGCAGCTTAATGTAATCTTTCACGGCTAAATTAAATGCAGAAACGACAATATCTTGATTTAGTTCAAAAATTCCAACTTCTAAGCAATCTTGAATTTTCTTTGTATTGATTAGATAAGCACTAACATTCATTTGAGTCAAGGGTGTTCTACAGAACTCAGTTGGGGTTACATTTAATCATGATACCAGGAAAAATTTTTTGTCTTTCTCCCTGTTTTGTCCGATTCTTCCCCATTCTTTAGAATCAAAAAAATCCTAATTAACTTTAAACAAGACCGAAAAAATTACTAACTCAAACAAACCCAACTCACTGTTCTCAGAAAACCCTATTTTGATTTCATGGGTTAGTATTTACTGATTTAAGGGTGTAAAAACAGATTTATAGTATGGGTTTTTTTTAAGTTTCATATAAAACCAGTGGAATCATGAAATTTATTAACCGATTCACAGATGGGGCATCTGGATGATCTTAATAGAACTTTCACAATAATCATCTGCCGGAATTTTTGCACTTGATAATGTTGATTTTATGAACCCAAGCTTCAATTTAATTTTTGATAGATCCCGATTTTTTAACGATGAAAAAGAGATTAAGAAGAAGATAGAAAAATTGAAGGAAGAGAAAAAAACTTGGATAAGAAAAAGAAAAAGCAAAAAAAGATGACTGAATCACGTGGACTTGTACAGCTAAGCAACCCACGTTTTTTTTTTTTTTTAATACTAAAAGATAATTTAATCATTGAATGGAAAAATTACAAATGTCATTCTCTAACGCTGTAAGATTTCAGGTGGTAGATTACCATCCAAGATAATAAAAGAGTTTTCATCTCTAGCTTTTTTAGCTAGTAAATGAGCCACCTGATTACTTTGTCTGTGTACAGACTTACAAAACCAAAATGGTTTGTCTTTAAATTTATTCTTCAAATGTAAAAGAAAACCTTGATTAAACCAATAGACCTGCAGCTCTTCCTCATTTATTGATCTAGCTACTGCTTCACAGTCAACTTCAAATATTGCATAAGTAATGTTTAGTTCATCCAACCATTCCACAGCTTTCTCTAGAGCTTTACATTCAAAATATTCCGCTCCATACTCCTCTGCAACCTCCTCTCCCAGTTGTATGCCTTTTGTACCTAAACATTGACCTGCACAATTACGGATAATTAGACCAATGCTTCCCTTTTTTGTTGTTGGCATATAAGACCCATCAGTATTAATCTTAGTATAATCTTTATCTGGAGGCAGCCAATGCTTGACTTGCAAATTGTTAGAACTACTATGAAAATCAGGAGCTAAATTTCTGCTGCATTGCTGCAGAAGATAGTTAATCCTAATAATAGTTCTTTGCTGATGGGGTTTGGTATTCTGAAAAATCAGAGAACATCTATCTTTCCAGATATACCATAAAGTACACATGAACCTGTGTAAATTTCCTTCCTCCATTATACAGATAGGAGGGATGTTCTGATCTGCAGAATAGTACCAACTTATAATCCAGTTTATCAAACTTGGAAAATGGTTAGAGATGGATGAAATATTAATATTCATACCCAACCAAATAGTTCTAGCATAACTGCATTCAAAGAAAAGATAATTCAGAGTTTCTGCATTGCTATTACAAAAAGCACATTGAACATCGATATTAGGATTATGTCTAGCAAGTAGATGCCTAACAGGAATAATGTTTTTAATGCACTTCCAAATGAACAGTTGAACCCTATGGGGAACTCTTGTTTTCCATAAATTCTTCCAAATCTCAGTGGGAATAGTGTCACTGGAAATATGAGTATTGACATAATCACTGCATATCGTATGATAAGCATTTTTAACAGTAAAATTTCCTTTTCTGTCAGGTTTCCAAATGAGACAATCCTCACCACTAGCTGGTATATTCATATTAAGTATCATATCAGCACATTCCTGGTTGAATAGAAGGTTAATTATTTCATCATTCCAAATTCTGGTTCCAGGTAAAAAAAGATCACAAATAAGATTATAATTTTCAAATCTAGATGCTCCAGTAACCGGAACAGGTGGGCTATCTAGGCCAATAACCCAACAATCTAACCAAATACTAATTTTTGTATCACATCGTACAACCCAAACAGAATATTTTTGAATAACTTCAAGACCAACATAAAAACTTCTCCACAACTAAGAGCAATCATCTTTTAATTTATCAATATGCAGAAAACTACCATTTTTGGCATACTTAGCTCTAAGAATTTGAATACAGAGGGAATCATCACCACTACAAGCTTTCCAGGCTTTTTTAGCAAGTAAAGAAATATTGAAATTTTCCAGGTTTCTGAAACCTAAACTACCTAAAGCTTTAGGTATGCTAAGTTTGTTCCAACCTATAGGATTATATCCTCTATTATTCTTATGCCCCCACCAAAAGTGTCTTTGGATAGAGTCAATTTGAGCTAAAGTATTGTTAGGAAGTTTGAAGCTTCCCATTTGGTGAGTAGGCAAGGCATTTAGTACATGCTTCACCATAGTAGATCTTGCAGATTGATTCATAGTTTTACCTTTCCAGTTCTTTAGTCTAGAGCCAAAAGAATGAATGATAGGTTTAAAACCTTTATTCTTATCTCTGCCTAATAACAAGGTAACTCCTAAATAGGTGTCTGAATCTTGCATTTCAGACATATTCAAGGCTTTAGCTAGAACTTGCTTGGTGTACAGACTTAGATTTTTACTAAAATAAACACTAGATTTATTAAAGTTAAGCATTTTTCCTAAGTACTTACCAAAATCACTAATAACTTTCAAAATACCTGAGATGTTATGCATGTCAGCTTTAGCAAATAAAAGAATATCATCTGCAAAAAGTAAGTGAGTGATTGCAGGAGCACTTCTTGCAGCTTTAACACCTGAGATAAGATGATTATTAGTAGCAACTAACAACAATATAGAAAGATATTCCATAGAAATAATGAAAAGATAAGGGGATAGAGGATCCCCTTGTCTTATTCCTCTAGTAGGACTATACTCTTGAGTAGGAGTACCATTTAACATAATAGATATTTTAGTGGTTGTAATGCATTGTTCAATGTATCTGCAAAATTTCTCATTGAAACCTATTTTCTTAAGCATTCCTAGAAGAAAAGGCCATTCAAGCCTATCAAATGCTTTAGAAAGGTCAAGTTTAAGAGCCATAGTACCACCGTTTCCTTCTTTATGCTTCATTGTGTGTATCATCTCATGAGCCATGACTATATTATCATGGATAGCTCGACCTGGAACAAAAGCAAATTGAAATGGTGAAACAATATGCTTTAAAAGGGTTTCATTCTATTAGCTAAAATCTTAGAAATTAGCTTATAGATAGTATTACAGAGGCCTATTGGTCTAAAATCAACAGGGTTTTTGGCAATTTCAGTTTTTGGTATTAAGCTCAAGTATGTTTTATTAAATTCTCTAGGAATAAAACCAGTTTCAAAGAAATTTTTAACAACACAAACCACATCATTACCCACAATATCCCAATTAGCTTGGTAAAATCCTACTTGAAAACCATCAGGCCCCGGGGAGCTCCAAGAATCCATATCTTTTATAGTTTTTTGAATTTCCTCTGCCGATGGAATATCTGTCAACCTGATGTTATCCTCATCCTTTAAAACCGTAGGAATAATGTTAAAAATATCATCAGGTAAATCAAGATTAGAAGAGGTACCAACAGTACTGAAGTGATTAACAAGTAAATCAGCAATATCATCTCTTTTATCAAGCCAAACACCATCATTATTACACAGACTATCTATATTTTTCCTGAACATTCTTCTATTAGCAAGAGTATGGAAATATTTAGTATTATTATCCATTTTTATAACAAACTTATCTCCAGATTTTTGTTTATAAAATTCTCCTTGAATAGAAAACCAGTTTTCAAGTTGACTATTAATAACCTTGAGTTTGTTATGTTGATTAGCAGAAGGTTGTTCATTTTGAATTTCCAAAAGTTGATTTTGAAGATAATTGATATTCCTGTCAATATCCCCAAATTCTACTCTATTCCAATGAGATAGTCTTTTTCTTGTTCTTTGGTGTTTTATGGATAGATTAAAAGCTGGAGAGCCTGCTGCATCCTTATTCCAAGCTATATCTAACTGAAATTTAAAAGAAGCATGTTTCATCCACATGATAAATTTTTTAAAAGGTTTCCACATGTTTCCAATGGTATTCTCATTATTAAGAAGAATAGGACAATGGTCAGAGCCAGCTTGAACTAGATGAACTAATTTAGCATTAGGGAAGTTTATATTCCAATCTTGATTACCTAAAGCTAGATAAATTCTAGATTTATTGCTAGACCAAGTATAATCTCTCCCTGAGTACCCTAAATCCATGAGACAACAAGTTTCAATTTGAGTTTGCACATATTTATCTTCCAGATTAAGATTAGAAAAATTCCTATCATCATGGAGGTGAACATTAAGGTCACCTATAACTAACCAAGGCTGGTTAATATTTTCAGCTATTCTATTCATATGATTCCATTGCTCTTTCTTAATATCAAAATAAGTAGAGCCATACATGAAAGATATAAGAACAGAAGGTTTCGAGGGATGTAAAGTAGCAACAACATGAATAATGTTATTATTGGTTTCTTGGACTTCGCAAATTATACCATCCTTCCACATCAATATAAGACCACCTGAAAGACCAATTATATCAATACAAACATGATTATAGTAGTTAAGGGATCTGGCTATCATTAACATTCTATCAGAATCAATCTTAGTTTCAGAGAGAAAAAAAAAATCAGGATATTGAGTTTTAACAAGAACACACAACTGGTCCTTAGTGAATTTTTGAGCAAGGCCTTGGACATTCCATGTAAGAATTTTCATAGCTGCTACTTTTTTAAGAGGAAAAGAAATAGAATGAAGAATTAAATCACAGAAAAAAATTGTATGCAAAACAAATCGATAATAAAAATTATTTTTGTATGGGTTCTTGTATACCTGTGATGGTCCTTCCAGATAATCATTCATGGGTTCTTCTAAAATGGGTGCAGCTGAATTCTCCGAATACATCATTGAGAGTTGTTGCTGATTCATATTAGTAGATGTTCCATGTTGCAAAGAAATAGGAGGTTGAACATGTATATTATGAGGATTCATAGAAGGAGCCTGTTCAAGAGAAGAGTTTCTCAGCCTTTTAACATTCCCATGACCTTCATTATCATCCTCCACTTCTACTTCTGCTTCCTTTGAATTTTCTATATCTTGTATTTCATTACCATCTTCAACAGTAGCTTCATCTCTCAAAAGATCTTCACATTCCTCAAAAGACAAACTGTCCAAATAGATGAGATATTCAGTTCGGGAACAAGTTTCCTCAGTATGGTGTTTGAGTTGCAAATTGTACTTTTGATTAGTAAAAACAAAATTCCTCAAAGGAATATTTGAATAGTATTTCTGCACCACAAATAAGACATCATTAATCAGCCATGGACCTTCTGAAATAATTTCATCTCTTTCTTCTTCAATATTCATTTTGACTAACATTAGATTATGTCCCATAATCCTGATTTCTTTGTTATGATACTTTCTCCACAAAGAGCTGATTTCTTCTCTTATAATTTTCATTTTCATCTTTTTATTCTCAACCAGATTTCCCAATACCAGGACTCCATTCATCTCGCATCTTGAATGATTATTTTGGTAGAAACAACTGTTCTTCGATTAGTTTTAGATCAAGATTGTGCTCTTGAATCTCCAGGAAGGATTTGTGATTTTGAAAGGACTGTTGATATGAGCAAAAACCCATTCGAATTTCTTGTTTGTTGTGATTTGTTACACTTTGAAAACCGGTCGATCTACTAATATGAACCATCATCAAAAAGAAGATGGTTTGCACCACTGCTAAAAACACTACTGCTATTCGTTCAGCTGCACCAAAATACAAACTGAGTTCCACCACTGGTTTCCCCATTGAATGATTATCTTTAGACCTACAAAGATTCACACAACCATTTGGTTAGTAAAAATTAAATTTGAAATCGAGAAAGGTTGAAATCCATCTAAAGATTATTCCACAATATCAATAGATTTTATGATATGCAAATTAGTAAAAACATTTGTAATGAAAAACAGAATTCAATTTTTTTTTACTGTACCATCTCAGATCTGCAAGGAAGAGATTGTCTTTGTTCAAGATGCTGAGGTTGTTGCTCATAAATAGCAGGGTAATTTTTTATTTTTTTGAAAGTTCGATTATTAGTTCTAAAGAACATAAACAAAAATGGAATAGAGAGCTGAATTGAGCATCAGAAACTCAAATTGGACTGCAAAAGCTTAAAATGATATCATTCACTCAAATTAATAGTTTAAATAGGTGTTTTAGAGACTTAAAGTAACAGATCTGAAATGGGTAGATGACATGAGACTAATTTAATGATGGCTCTCTGTAAACAACATCGTCGGAGATGGGGGTTTACTGTTTAGTTCATGGTGGTCAACGGTGTTTATTGGCTAAAGAATGGTGGTTTCAGAGGAGGCGAAAAAATCGCCTAAAGAGGAGAGAGAAAACTAAGTATCCACCAGCAACCCACGTATGAGACACGTGTGAATGGGCGGAGATTAGGGCCCACAAAAGGGAGCAGAATATCATTTCTGGGCTGTTATTATTGTATCTAGGGCTGTCAATGGAACCTATCGAAACGGTAACTAGCTCTTCCATTACCGTTACCGATAAATTCCGGCGGAATTTTAAAAATCTAAACTGCTACCGTTCCATTAAGTTACCGGATATCGGTAATTTTACCGATAAATACCGATATGTGACAACATTATACATAACTTATTTCTCATAATGAAAATCAGGTCAAAATAAGAAACTTTAGGTTCCAAATCCATGCAAAACACAATGTTCCAAATTTGCTTAGTTACATGGTCTTGCAAAAAAAAAAAAAACACAAAGAAATTCAAAAATGGGTAATACTAACACATACAATATACATGTGTGACAATAGATACCGGTACCGGTAATTAACGGAACGGTAAGTGCCTAAACCAATACCGTTCCAATAAGGCTAAAATTACCGATAATGTTCCATTACCGATTTCCGATTATCGTTATGTCGGAAAATTTCCTATAGGAACTCGGATTATCGGTTACTGAATCCGGAACTCGGTATTCCATTGACAACCCTAATTGTATCATAACTTTTTCAATATTTTTTTAAGAAGTGGGCCTCACTTTCTGTAATGATCAAACAACCCTTATTTAGTTAATTTTAATTTAATTTAACTAGTATGTAACCCGTATTACGCACCGGGTTCAGTGGGAATTGTCGATTGATGTGGCGGGGCTTCGCCCCGCGCCCGCAGCCCAAATTCAATAGACTATCTTCAAGAAATTCTTGATTAGGATGATGTTGAATGGATAGGAAAAAAAGATTTCATGCTAAACTTATTTAAGACGGAAAATTTGTCAACAATGCAAATGTAACATAAGAAATTTGGGCATATACTACATCAACTTTTTTGACTATTGAGCACCATCATCCTGGAATATTTTCACGACAAATGAGTAAAATTATTAT
This sequence comes from Papaver bracteatum, assembly GCA_023529315.1. NCBI lineage: Eukaryota > Viridiplantae > Streptophyta > Magnoliopsida > Ranunculales > Papaveraceae > Papaver > Papaver bracteatum. Next base: position 94,782 of record JAJJWX010005377.1, on the reverse strand, counting down.
ACCCTTCAGAAGGTATCCAATGAGTCAGAAATACGCTATGCGAAAGTCATAAATATCTAAAGACCAAAAATAATTCAAATATTTTTCACACGGAATATCGTGAGGCAAGCTAAAAACATAATCAGAGAAATCTTGATTTCCCTTATATGGATCTTTCATAGCTCCAAAACTCGTACAACACGACCATGTCGAATCAGTGGGTATGATAGCTGATGTTTATTAGGAAATTGATTTTACACTGTAAAACTATGGATCAAATGAGTGTGGTTTTTAAGCATCCCAGTAACAATAAACGGACCTAATGACAACGTTCTCTCATATCATTTTCTACAACAATTCTCCTTTTATTCTCAGAAAATATCATGACTCCATTCTATTACAGTCACTTGAGCAGACTCACATGGACCATATGACGAAATAGAAAAAAGAACCAACCTATGTTATGTAACCCAAATTATCAACTCTCTATCTTGACTTGCTAATTTGAAGCTAAAATTTCTAGTGGGAACTGTCGTTTGGTGTGGCGGAGTTTCGTCGTGCACCCGTTGCCCAAATGCATTTGAACATCTTCAAAAATTTCTTGATTAGTACGATTATTTTTAATGGATAAGAAAGTATGATACCCTTTAAACTATTCTTTTTGCAATTAAACTTTGTTATATTTATAAATGATTTGCACATGCGAAAGTATGAATAATTTAAAGCTAGCTACCAAAGAATTTTGTGTTACCATAATGGAATATCAATTCTAGATATGTCTATTCTGTATACCTTTGACAGTTGAAAATAGTAACTAAAAACACCAATGAAATATTTGTATATTGCTATAGATAAATTTTTTGCATATAGGCTTTAAACTAAAAGAAAGAAAAAGAAACTCATACCAATGTACCAAACAACTTCATTATTATTGTTTGAATTGTAGCCAAACTGGAAAGGATTTTCAAATGTTTTTGGTGATCAATTACCAACCTATTCACCACCATTTATCCTGAACCATCAACACATGAGAATTAAAAAGGACTTAATTCTTTTAAATTATTTAGGTATGGTCTAAATGAACATGAGACACAAAAAGTAAGCATAAACTATAAACTATACACATTTTAATCGAGGCATAATTGCAATTTAAAATCATCACGACTTCAACGTAAATTTTATTATCGTTCCTATTGCAGTGAAATTCATTTAATTCAGAATTTTCATGACTTCAACTTAAGTTTCATGTCGGAAAAGGATTAAAAAATACCAAGATACAAAGTAACGTTATCGAATTTTGACATGCTTAAGAAAAAGATTGGGAAAATCTAATAGGTAACATCAAACAATACATTGGGAATACTATTTTTGTGACAACAGTATAGCCGTATATATGTGGGTATATACAAATGTTATAAATTGTGAGAAACTTTGTTGGTAATCGTTAATTAAGTATACATATTCTTGTTTTACACCATGCAGTGAACACAAATATTAAAGGATATAAGTATAAGTTATTGAACACCACTTCTTTTCAAATTTACAGCATGTGCACATAGTGCCAAGGGCAGTAGCATAACCTTGAGCATCAACCATTCACCTGGCTAGTACCTCAGGAATTTCTCAATAAACATAAGTGAATGTATTTGTCGACAATAATTTTTATTAAGAATAATGATTGTTTATGCGTCTTGATGAACGGAATCAATTGCACTCGAATAATAAATTACAATGAGTCACTGTGTTTAGACTATATGAATTCGAATGGACCAAATTCGTAATTTTGTTTTAATGTCTTCCAAGGATCAGGCCAAAATTATTCTTAAAGTACATATATACAGTTCTATTACTATGCAACACTATGCTTGCAGCCCCTAATTTGATGCCCAATCATCTTCAAAAAAGATGAATGGACAATATAGTCAGCTGGCTAAGGCAAAATATGAGTGTTTACTACGACAACAAAAGAATACTTTTTTCTCACAAATGGGAAGTATGTGGAGTCCAAAAAAAAATTACTCAGAGAAGTAATAACCTGTTACTAATAGTTTTTATATCTTAGACTTGCCAAATTTGATCCGCAATTTTACCTAGCTATAATATTCCCAAATAAGAAACAATGTGTGGAAGCAGATTCTGAACTTCATTGTCCACGTGTGGTACATCAATAGTCAAATAGCAAATATTTATATCCCACGTCAATACCTATTCACTACTAATTCAACCTTGGTTTCACATGTGGTGCATCAATAGTCGCCTTAATCATCCATAATTTTTCTGTTACCTCTTGGGCGTTCCAAATAATACCATCCAAGATAACAAAGTACCTTGTAGGTGTATCCTTGCACACAATGGTTTTCCAATTCTGAAATTAAGAATTTGACAAACTCACTGATTTTATTGCATTACAAGTAACTCTAAGCTGCCAGAAATTATATCACCTGAAATTAGAACTCAAATCACCCTTTTCTCCACTACAGATTCTAGCATTTATCTAGATTGTTTCCAAAGTATCAAATAAGAAAATTGGTACCACATCGAGAAAATGAAAACACAAAAATGTAAAGCGACGACAACCAAAAATTAGCAATTTTTCCTCGTAACATTAATAGAGGAGAAGATGTTAAAGATCTAAATGGACACATCAACATAGATTATAAGAAACCAAACAAACCTTCAAGTTAAGCATTTTATATTAATGAAAAGAGTTAACCGCACCAACAATACACAGTTATCAACATAGCATATAAGCAACCAATCAAACTATCATCATATATGCTCATAATTACCTCAGACTCTGCTATACCTAGCACAAACGAAAATCACCAATTCCAATACGCTTACAAATATGCATAACAATACATCATCCAATGAAAAATAGATATTGCAGGTAAGAAGATTGTACTAAAAATTAATATAAGCATAATATAGTACCGCCATAAGAAAAATAATAATCAGAGCCCAAGTTTTCTATAATATAAGCTTTAAATGCTAAAAATACCAAATTCGAAACTAAACTCAAATTTGATATATCAAGTGCCCTAACTATCCCATTGCATTCGCCGTGGTTTGGTCTATAGTACGATATATAAACTGGGTATTGTCATAGTTTTTCTTGTGCCAATGATCTTTGTATAGTGATTTGCGGAACGCTCTTCTTGTATCAATGTCATTTACAACTTCTAATTTCCATACACCGCTTACTTAAATCCCCTGCAGTATCCAATTTCATCAACCCGTGTCGTATTACTGTTTTCACCAGCACCAGTCAGCAATTCTACTTCAATCTTTTGTTGTCCTAACTGCGTTTTAACTAACCGTGCACCCTCAACGATGTCTTCTCTTTTTTTCTTTTTCTTTTTTGTATCTTCCATATCTTTTTCTGTTATACACATCATTTTATTTTTCATTAATGTTGATGAGATTCAATGATCATTATGGAAATTCTAGTACATTTGCATACAATAGATTTTTGGTTGAAGTATGCACCTAAATAGGGAAGGAAAACACCAAGGATAAAAAAAGAAACGGAAAACAATAACTAATTGAAAATCCAATTCCTCGAGTAACTTGTTGGTCGGTTGTCAGCCGACACAAAAATAATTACACTTTCTTACTTCCTAAAATAAAAATAGTATGCGATAAGAAAGAGTTCGTATCCACAGAGAGGCTTTTGTTGTTATAAAAATTTTCAGTTTCTTAGTAACCAAGGGGGGTTTTGATTTATCAAAGCAATAAAAATGAATTGAAAGCAAAGTAATAATAAAAATAATCAATAAGGAGAAAGTATTGGTCACGGGATAGTTTCATTCACAAACTCGAATTATCAACAATGACTAGAATTGAAATTTTAATCTCTCATTTAATAAAAGTCCTAGGATACCTTGATCGCAAGAGTATCCCGCTAATTCCCTGATTTCATCACAACCACATTAAAAGATGCATATGTGAATTCTTCCTAGAAAGCAACCTAAAGTGTAAAAGCACAATTAGATTTAACTCCCTAAAAGCAATAAGTTCTATGGAATAAGACTAATCAAGGAAATCAAAATGTGTAAAAGCACTAAATCGATTTAACCCAAGTTATGATTCATATGTGACTAGTAGGATATATCACTACAAGCACTACCCACATTTATGCTACTTAAAATCAGGGACAAACAACGTTTTTCGTATTGAAAACCCTAATATAACTCTAGATATGAATGCAAATCGGATTGATTCCGGACTCAACCAAACAAACAATCAAATCATAAACAATATGAACAATGAATCATAAATAATAAATTTGAGACAAAACTAATGCATTGAATCAAATATTATTTGTGAAATCCACTTTATATCCCATAACCAATAAAAGGTATTTAGTTATTCATAGTTTTTGAGTTCATCATAATTATTATCAAAAATAAAATGAAGAACATGAAAAATAAATGAAAGCAAACCCTAGTAGAATCTCTTTCCTCCAAACTCCAGTAGAATAATACGTGATATCCCCAAAAGAATAGAAACTTTTTCTTTTTATAGCTTCCTCACTTTCCAAAATTAGGTATTCAAAGCCCATGGTCCAAATGCTCCGATAGTAAGATTCCACCAAGCCCATAAGTGAGGAAAACCCAAGTAAAAATATGTCCCAAAAAGAGTCACCGGAAAACTATGTGTTTCTGGCCGGAATCCGGCACCAGAAAGTAGCTCAGGTGACCGGCAAAGTCCGCCCGGTCACCAGTCAACATAACAGTCAACCGTTAAATATTGACGATCAATAACGGTTACTAACATGACTAACGGTGAATGAGTTAGAATCTAAGTGACCTGAGTCGGAGTCTAACTCAGTAGCTAACTGGTTCTGGCTTTGCAATCTTGCACAGGCCAAATGCTGCTACACTATGATGATGCATCATCATAAACTCCACACCCAGCCATGTTGGCTAGGTCTTCCCTTTATTGTCCATCCTTATCTCAGAGCAACAGATTCAGGACAACCTCCACAAACCCTTGAATTTCACCTCTACTTGCTTCACAGCTACAACCATCTTAGCTTCATGACTACCCATTTTGTAGCAGTAATCTCACAGCACCAACATAGCTCATTTATATTGCAGCAAAGTGCACCCTAAAACCTCCAATCTGCACCTTGAATTCAACTCATCTCTCCCTTGTATTCATCTACCAGCTCAAGACACAAACTAAAATTGAATTAGCTCCTTCCAGAACAGCACTGAGTCCCAACTTCAGCTGCAACAACCATTCCATCTTGCAACTTCATTCATTCTTTGTATCTAGCCACATCAGCTCCTCCATTTCAAAAACCCATTGCAAACACCAGCTTCAATTCATTCTATCATTCATTAACTGCAACTCCACCACTGCAAAGACCAAAGATCTACAGAAGCAACTCCCTTAAGCTATTGCACTACACAACTCCATATGCTGTCCCAGATACAACAGCTGCAGTTCCTCACTGTTGAAACAACCAGACCCAAATCCACCTGCGACATTAGTTAAGCCGCAACTCCACAACCTGCAATATATGGTTGCTCATAACTTTATCTAAAGCCAACTAGTCGCGACCACCATTCATGTTAACTGTCATTGAACCCTGGCCATAACACCAGTGCCTCTAAGCCATCTCTGCCACTTCATTACTATCCCATGCCTGCAATACTCAGTTCCAGCTAATCTGCAACATTCTCTAGTCTTATTTGACTCAAATACCAACTGCAACCGCAAACAATCACAAACTCCAGCTGATTAGCTCAAATCCTGGGTTTAACAAAGAACCCAGAACTCCAATGATCTTCTCCAATTCAGGCCAGCAAACCACTAGTACCAGATTCATCACAACAAAGACAAAGACAGTTGCAAGACTGCTTTCTCTCACAGCTACAAACAACTACATTACCTCCGAGTCATCCTTCGATTTACCAACAACACCGCATTCCAGCTCCAACATCCCACTGAACTGCACTCAACTGTTGATCCTAACATGATTCTAACCTGCAATATCGAATTCTCATACCTAGGCCATAACTAACCACAACTTCACCTCAATGCCAGCAAAACCACTACTGCTTTCTTTGTTCATCGCCATAGCAGCAGACTTACTCAACACGCACCATCAACTACAACTACTTCTTGATAATTAATGCCAGCTACAACACCATCTTGTCATCCGAGCAAAACCCAAAACATCACACAAACTCCTATTCCACCAAATTCATCCACCAGAGCCACCTCCTTGAGTTCACACATCAAACCCCATCATTATCTCCTTCAAAACTTCCAGATCTCACTCCATATTATCCCTGAGTTCATCAACACCAGCTATGCCTTCATACCATCTGCACAACCAATGGCCAGAGCACCAATAATATGAGCTTCACCATCAACATCACCTCCTTTCTTCTCAGGTTCAAATCACCACCAAAGTTTCTTCTCGATTCAACAATAATACCCACTTTTTCAATTCATTGAAACCCTTCTTTATTCTTGCTCAAACCCTAATCTGCAGACAAACACCATCGTGACCATGGCAGTAATCACCAAAATCATTTCCAAATTTGATTCACAGAAAACCCATCTTCCTAAATTCGTAATCATTTCAACAGTTTCTCAATCATCCTTGAATATACTCCATTCATCCTCTGAATTTCATCTACTCGAGCTCAATTGAAATTAAATCCATCAGCTACACTATCACCTCTTTTCGATTCAAAACTATGCCAAATCTACAATCTCAATTCCAGTTGAATCTGACCATTAAATGGCGCAACCATTTCTCATTTTCTGTTCTCTCTAACTTTCAGGCAAAAGGCAATGAAAAAGGAGAACACGTTTCTCGGTCTTAGGTTTGGGAAGGAGGTAAATGGATATATCCACTCAGGTACAGTTGATAAGGGCCACACCCAGTTCATCTATGTCATGTCAGTTTCAAGGAACTGACAAGCTTCGTCAATACTTTCACTCGTAACTTTCTTGTATGACGTCGTAGTCGCGTCATTCTTTCACCGGTGGATTTTTCCTTTCGTTCACTTCACCGTGATGAGAAGAAATACGATATTTAAACAAGTTGCGCCTCCTTTTGCTCCAATTGAATGCTCTTCCACCAGCTGCAGCCGCCTCTTGCATCTCAAGTCCACTTCTTCTCTTCAATTGATAGAACCTTCTTTCAAGTTCTCTCAAACTAGGTTGCCTTGCACAAAGGAGATCACGAATATGTTTAGATACACCATCACAAGCCTTAATTGGTGTAAAACTCCCAACTGTCCGCTCATGAGTAGAGGATGACGAATCAAGGCGTTTCACCATATTGTGTGTATCTTGTTCAACTTGTTGTGTTAGCTCCTTTATATTATCACAAATATCTGCAACACTAGGAGAAATATGATTAGAAGCATGACTATCCTTCCCTCCTAGTGATTGTTCACTTACATACCTACCATAAGAAGGTTGGTATGTACGAGAATAACCAAAAGGATACGCGGAATATTGACCATAACCAAAATAATGGTTTTGGTTATACCCCCCGTATGGTTGGTAGTTGCCATGAGATTTAGATTGAAAACCAAATAAATTATTGTGTGCATGTTCTTGTCCACCATACATAGGGAACAAATACTTGATTAGGTTCTCTTGACGTGTAGATGCCAATTATCAAGTACCTGAAAAATAAAAATTCTCATAACAGCAAATCAGAAATAAGAGACAAGAAACATAAACAAAAAAAAAAGTAAAAAGAAACTAAAAACTTAATATCAAGCCGTTTGCCTCCCCGGCAGTGGCGCCAAAATTTGATGCGTGTCGTATGCGTCAAAAATAATTCACTTTCTTACTTCCTAAAATAAAAATAGTATGCGATAAGAAAGAGTTTGTATCCACAGAGAGGCTTTTGTATCTTCCATATCTTTTTCTGTTATACACATCATTTTATTTTTCATTAACGTTGATGAGATTCAATGATCATTATGGAAATTCTAGTACATTTGCATACAATAGATTTTTGGTTGAAGTATGCACCTAAATAGGGAAGGAAAACACCAAGGCTAAAAAAAGAAACGGAAAACAATAACTAATTGAAAATCCAATTCCTCGAGTTACTTGTTGGTCGGTTGTCAGCCGATACAAAAATAATTTCACTTTCTTACTTCCTAAAATAAAAATAGTATGCGATAAGAAAGAGTTCGTATCCACAGAGAGGCTTTTGTTGTTATAAAAAATTTCAGTTTCTTAGTAACCAAGGGGGGTTTTGATTTATCAAAGCAATAAAAATGAATTGAAAGCAAAGTAATAATAAAAATAATCAATAAGGAGAAAGTATTGGTCACGGGATAGTTTCATTCACAAATTCGAATTATCAACAATGACTAGAATTGAAATTTTAATCTCTCATTTACTAAAAGTCCTAGGATACCTTGATCGCAAGAGTATCCCGCTAATTCCCTGATTTCATCACAACCACATTAAAAGATGCATATGTGAATTCTTCCAAGAAAGCAACATAAAGTGTAAAAGCACAATTAGATTTAACTCCCTAAAAGCAATAAGTTCTATGGAATAAGACTAATCAAGGAAATCAAAATGTGTAAAAGCACTAAATCGATTTAACCCAAGTTATGATTCATATGTGACTAGTAGGATATATCACTACAAGCACTACCCACATTTATGCTACTTAAAATCAGGGACAAACAACGTTTTCGTATTGAAAACCCTAATATAGCTCTAGATATGAATGCAAATCGGATTGATTCCGGACTCAACCAAACAAACAATCAAATCATAAACAATATGAACAATGAATCATAAATAATAAATTTGAGACAAAACTAATGCATTGAATCAAATCTTATTTGTGAAATCCACTTTATATCCCATAACCAATATAAGGTATTTAGTTACTCATAGTTTTTGAGTTCATCATAATTATTATCAAAAATAAAATGAAGAACATGAAAAATAAATTAAAGCAAACCCTAGTAGAATCGTTTTCCTCCAAACTCCAGTAGAATAATACGTGATATCCCCAAAAGAATAGAAACTTTTTCTTTTTATAGCTTCCTCACTTTCCAAAATTAGGTCTTCAAAGCCCATGGTCCAAATGCTCCAATAGTAAGATTCCACCAAGCCCATAAGTGAGGAAAACCCAAGTAAAAATCTGTCCCAAAAAGAGTCACCGGAAAACTGTGTTTCCGACCGGAAGTTGACCGGAATCCGGCACCAGAAAGTAGCTCAGGTGACCGACAAAGTCCACCCGGTCACCGGTCAACATAACAGTCAACCATTAAATATTGACGGTCAATAACGATGCCTAACGGTGAATGAGTTAGAATCTGAGTGATCTGAGTCGGAGTCTAACTCAGTAGCTAACTGGTTCTGGCTTTGCAATCTTGCACATGCCAAATGCTGCTACACTATGATGATGCATCATCATAAACTCCACACCCAGCCATGTTGGATGGGTCTTCCCTTTATTGTCCATCTTTATCTCAGAGCAACAGCTTCAGGCCAACCTCCACAGACCCTTGAATTTTACCTCTACTTGCTTCACAGCTACATCCATCTTAGCTTCATGACTACCCATTTTGTAGCTGTAATCTCACAGCACCAACATAGCTCATTTATATTGCAGCAAATTGCACCCTAGAACCTCCAATCTGCACCTTGAATTCAACTCATCTCTCCCTTGTATTCATCTACCAGCTCAAGCCACAAACTACAATTCAATTAGCTCCTTCCAGAACAACACTGAATCCCAACTTCAGCTGCAACAACCATTCCATCTTGCAACTTTATTCATTCTTTGTATCTAGCCACAGGAGCTAATCAATTTCAAAAACCCATTGCAAACACCAGCTTCAATTCATTCTATAATTCATTAACTGCAACTCCACCACTGCACGGCACCAACATCTACAGAAGCAACTCCCTTTAGCTATTGCACTACACAACTCCATCTGCTGTCCCAGATACAACAACCGCAGTTTCTCACTGTTGAAACAACCATACCCAACTCCACCTGCGACATCAGTTAAGCCACAACTCCACAACCTGCAATATATGGTTGCTCCTAGCTTTATCTAAAGACAACCAGTCGCGACCACCATTCATGTGAATTGTCATTGAACCCTGGCCATAACACCAGTGCCTCTAAGCCATCTCTGCCACTTCATTACTAGCCCATGCCTGCAATACTCAGTTCCAGCTAATCTGCAACATTCTCTAATCTTATTTGACTCAAATCCCAACTGCAACCGCAAACAATCACGAACTCCAGCTGATTAGCTCAAATTCTGGGTTTAACAGCAACCCAGAACTCCAATGATCTTCTCCAATTCAGGCCAGCAAACCACTAGTACCAGATTCATCACAGCAGCACAGTACAGCTGCAAGACTGCTTTCTCTCGCAGCTACAAACAACTACATTACCTCCAGAGCAATCCTACCGTTACCAACAATACCGCATTCCAGCTCCAAAATCCCACTGAACTGCACTCAACTGTTGATCCTAACATGATTCTAACCTGCAATATCGAATTCTCATACCTTGGCCATAACTAACCACAACTTCACCTTAATGCCAGCAAAACCACTACTGCTTTCTTTGTTCATCGCCATAGCAGCAGCTTACTCACTGCACCATCAACTACAGCTAATTCTTGATAATCAATGCCACCTACAGCACCATCTTGTCATCTGAGCAAAACCCAAAACAGCACACAAACTCCTATTCCACCAAATTCATCCACCAGAGCCACCTCCTTGAGTTCACACATCAAACCCCATCATTATCTCCTTCAAAACTTCCAGACCTCACTCCATCTTATCCCTGAGTTCATCAACACCAGCTATGCCTTCATACCAGCTGTACAACCAATGGCCAGAGCACTACTAATATGAGCTTCACCAGCAACATCACCTCCTTTCTTCTCAGGTTCAAATCACCACCAGATTTTCTTCTCGATTCAACAATAATACCCACTTTTTCAATTCATTGAAACCCTTCTTTATTCTTGCTCAAACCCTAATCTGAAGACAAACACCATCGTGACCATGGCATTAATCACCAAAATCATTTCCAAATTTGATTCACAGAAAACCCATCTTCCTAAATTCGTAATCAGTTCAACAGTTTCTCAATCATCCTTGAATCTACTCCATTCATCCTCTGAATTTCATCTACTCGAGCTCAATTAAAATTAAATCCATCAGCTACACTATCACCTCTTTTCGATCCACAACTATACCAAATCTACAATCTCAATTCCAGTTGAATCTGACCATTAAATGGCACAACCATTTCTCATTTTCTGTTCTCTCTAACTTTAAGGCAAAAGGCAATGAAAAGGGAGAACACGTTTCTCGGTCTTAGGGTTGGGCAGGAGCTAAATGGATATATCCACTCAGGTCCAGTCGATAAGGGCCACACCCAGTTCATCTATGTCATGTCAGTTTCAAGGAACTGACAAGCTTCGTCAATACTTTCACTCGTAACTTTCTTGTATGACGTCGTAGTCGCGTCATTCTTTCACCGGTGGCTTTGTACTTTCGTTCACTTCACCGTGATGAGAAGAAATACAATATTTAAACAAGTTGCGCCTCCTTTTGCTCCAATTGAATGCTCTTCCACCAGCTGCAGCAGCCTCTTGCATCTCAAGTCCACTTCTTCTCTTCAATGTCTTAACATCATTAAAGCCGCCATGCTTTTCAGACATATTCACATCACTAAAGCTGGCATACTTTTCAGACAGATATGAAGAAATAAAAGCAAATAATGAGACACACTCCGCCTCCAATATTTTTGCCATGTTTCCTCTTCTTTTGTTCCAAATGACTCCAAAGTACCTAAATACTCAAATTCAAACATAAGATACATATTTCACAAAATAAATAGCAAAGAAAGCATAAATACTAGATATAAAATTAGGTGTTTTACAACACCTATCAAATTCCCCCACACTTAGACTTTGCTAGTCCTCGAGCAAATCAAACAAAATAATTATAAAACATACATACAACTCCATCTATTTGTGACAAATCAATGAACGAATCCAAAATGACTACATGAGGAGGTACCTTGCACAAATTCAATTCATATATTAGTAAATAAAGATTTAATTAGATAGTCGAACAAACCACAATACTCGGAATCTGACTAACCACAATCACAATGAAAATATAAAGAAGATGGATATAGATGTAGATGTTGGCGGATGTTCACAAGTGATCGATGTATCCCATATCTGTCTGAAGGTCACCGCCAAGATGAACCTATGCATCCTATTGGATTGAGCTACTGGTCTGAATTCTAGTGTTAACACACTGGCATATACAAGGGAACCAGTGGTCAACAAACTTATTTCTACATCAACTCACTGGCATATACAAGGGAACCAGGAGTGACTTTATTCACCAAATATAATACTTTCTTTTCTTTTTCTTTTTTTTTTTCACTTTTTTTTTCCAGACAGCATGTTTAAATATTTTGGATCCAAGCGCATGCTTCTTGTCAGCAAGTACGTGATAGTTGCCTTGGATCCTGCATTCTACGCTTGTTTAGGCGACGGAGACAGGGACAACGTTTCATACATACTGCTATTCCCAAGTGTCATTTTTATTCTGTTTGGTCTAATTGGTCGGTTTTTTTTTTTTTTTTTAGCAACTCAATCACTCTATTTCATCTTAGCAGTAATAACAACTCGATTTTTAGTGACCCACCAAAGCACTTAGAGAACAATAGATAAATATGGAAAAATAAAAATAGAACATGATATGGTAACAACTCTCATGTTATTTGTGATTTCTGAGCTATGTTCATCCCTTTTAGTTAATTGGTTCCTCAACTCCTGCAATAAAAATAGTTCCATCCACTAATGGTGTCATCCTAAAGGCACAAGTTTCTAGATTTCGGAGTTCAAAAAAGCACAATATTTTTTTTTTGGTTTTCTATTTTTCTGATTTTTTTTTTAAAAGGGATAAAACAAACTAAAACAAACATATAAATGCTCCCCCACACTTAAACTTTACATTGTCCTCAATGTAAAATTGAATCATCCAAAGAAAGTTCAAGGTGGGAAATTCCGCAAATGATATGCAAAAACAAAGAAAATCAAGATAAAATGCTTAAAAATAAAAAGATACAGATAAAGATACAAAACCGGTGGGTTTCCTCCCACTTAGCGCTTGGTTTAAAGTCGTCATCCCGATGTGCTCCTTTTTTGCTAAGATTCCCCATATTCCAACAATCTGAAAAGTTGGGGATCCTTCCATGTAACCTGCTTTGGAAACATTAGCTTCACACAAGCATTAGTACAATAAAACATAAGTGAAGCTATATATCCGTAAAAGTATCCCCTACACTTATTCATGTCCACACTTGGAAGTGGATAAAGAACATAGGTATCGGGAACTTCTACAACTTCTTGTCCGCAAATCTGCATAGTATGAGAAACAAATGTCTCCAATGGAGGATATCGAGAAACAAAGTCATTCAACAATATTTCTGAAGCACATACATTTAATCCAACAAAAGGTAAAGGAGAAGAATCAATAAGCAAAGGATTAGTCAAACCTTGCGAAAACTCTTGTATTGCGGAATCCTCTTCGTCCTTATATATCGTGGTCCTCTATAAAACCTTGCAACAAATCTTCATTCGTATATGCCTCAACTAAAGCCTCGACATCAACATCATCATTATAATCTTTTATAGGTTCAATTGGGTCTTCCACGATATTACTCAATTCAGTTTCATTCTCAATCAATACTTCAACACCCTCGTACGTTACACTATTTAAAACCATGTTTTTGTTACTCCAAGACTCCACATTTTGAATAGGCGAACGATCGTTATTATGATCCGGAGTTGGAATAACTTCATTCTTGTTACAAGGATTTTCAAAAGGTTCAAAATCATCATCGTAACCCATAGAATAATGTCTATCACGCTCCTTTCTTTAAGCTCTTTTAGCTTCAATAACTTCTTCATCGGATGCTAGGCCGTCATCGATCAATTGATAGAACCTTCTTTCAAGTTCTCTCAAACTAGGTTGCCTTGCACAAAGGAGATCACGAATAGGTTTAGATACACCATCACAAGCCTTAATTGGTGTAAAACTCCCAACTGTCCGCTCATGACTAGAGGATGACGAATCAAGGCGTTTCACCATATTGTGTGTATCTTGTTCAACTTGTTGTGTTAGCTCCTTTATATTATCACAAATATCTGCAACACTAGGAGAAATATGATTAGAAGCATGACTATCCTCCCCTCCTAGTGATTGTTCACTTACATACCAACCATAAGAAGGTTGGTATGTACGAGAATAACCAAAAGGATACGCGGAATATTGACCATAACCAAAAAAATGGTTTTGGTTATACCCCCCGTATGGTTGGTAGTTGCCATGAGATTTAGATTGAAAACCAAATAAATTATTGTGTGCATGTTCTTGTCCACCATACATAGGGAACAAATACTTGATTAGGTACTCTTGACGTGTAGATGCCAATTATCAAGTACCTGAAAAATAAAAATTCTCATAACAGCAAATCAGAAATAAGAGACAAGAAACATAAACAAAAACAAAAGTAAAAAGAAACTAAAAACTTAATATCAAGCCGTTTGCCTCCCCGGCAGTGGCGCCAAAATTTGATGCGTGTCGTATGCGTCAAAAATAATTCACTTTCTTACTTCCTAAAATAAAAATAGTATGCGATAAGAAAGAGTTTGTATCCACAGAGAGGCTTTTGTATCTTCCATATCTTTTTCTGTTATACACATCATTTTATTTTTCATTAACGTTGATGAGATTCAATGATCATTATGGAAATTCTAGTACATTTGCATACAATAGATTTTTGGTTGAAGTATGCACCTAAATAGGGAAGGAAAACACCAAGGATAAAAAAAGAAACGGAAAACAATAACTAATTGAAAATCCAATTCCTCGAGTAACTTGTTGGTCGGTTGTCAGCCGACACAAAAATAATTTCACTTTCTTACTTCCTAAAATAAAAATAGTATGCGATAAGAAAGAGTTCATATCCACAGAGAGGCTTTTGTTGTTATAAAAAATTTCAGTTTCTTAGTAACCAAGGGGGGGTTTTGATTTATCAAAGCAATAAAAATGAATTGAAAGCAAAGTAATAATAAAAATAATCAATAAGGAGAAAGTATTGGTCACGGGATAGTTTCATTCACAAACTCGAATTATCAACAATGACTAGAATTGAAATTTTAATCTCTCATTTAATAAAAGTCCTAGGATACCTTGATCGCAAGAGTATCCCGCTAATTCCCTGATTTCATCACAACCACATTAAAAGATGCATATGTGAATTCTTCCTAGAAAGCAACCTAAAGTGTAAAAGCACAATTAGATTTAACTCCCTAAAAGCAATAAGTTCTATGGAATAAGACTAATCAAGGAAATCAAAATGTGTAAAAGCACTAAATCGATTTAACCCAAGTTATGATTCATATGTGACTAGTAGGATATATCACTACAAGCACTACCCACATTTATGCTACTTAAAATCAGGGACAAACAACGTTTTCGTATTGAAAACCCTAATATAGCTCTAGATATGAATGCAAATCGGATTGATTCCGGACTCAACCAAACAAACAATCAAATCATAAACAATATGAACAATGAATCATAAATAATAAATTTGAGACAAAACTAATGCATTGAATCAAATATTATTTGTGAAATCCACTTTATATCCCATAACCAATAAAAGGTATTTAGTTATTCATAGTTTTTGAGTTCATCATAATTATTATCAAAAATAAAATGAAGAACATGAAAAATAAATGAAAGCAAACCCTAGTAGAATCTCTTTCCTCCAAACTCCAAGAAATAATACGTGATATCCCCAAAAGAATAGAAACTTTTTCTTTTTATAGCTTCCTCACTTTCCAAAATTAGGTATTCAAAGCCCATGGTCCAAATGCTCCGATAGTAAGATTCCACCAAGCCCATAAGTGAGGAAAACCCAAGTAAAAATATGTCCCAAAAAGAGTCACCGGAAAACTGTGTTTCTGGCCGGAATCCGGCACCAGAAAGTAGCTCAGGTGACCGGCAAAGTCCGCCCGGTCACCAGTCAACATAACAGTCAACCGTTAAATATTGACGGTCAATAACGGTTACTAACGATGACTAACGGTGAATGAGTTAGAATCTAAGTGACCTGAGTCGGAGTCTAACTCAGTAGCTAACTGGTTCTGGCTTTGCAATCTTGCACAGGCCAAATGCTGCTACACTATGATGATGCATCATCATAAACTCCACACCCAGCCATGTTGGCTAGGTCTTCCCTTTATTGTCCATCCTTATCTCAGAGCAACAGATTCAGGACAACCTCCACAAACCCTTGAATTTCACCTCTACTTGCTTCACAGCTACAACCATCTTAGCTTCATGACTACCCATTTTGTAGCAGTAATCTCACAGCACCAACATAGCTCATTTATATTGCAGCAAAGTGCACCCTAAAACCTCCAATCTGCACCTTGAATTCAACTCATCTCTCCCTTGTATTCATCTACCAGCTCAAGACACAAACTAAAATTGAATTAGCTCCTTCCAGAACAGCACTGAGTCCCAACTTCAGCTGCAACAACCATTCCATCTTGCAACTTCATTCATTCTTTGTATCTAGCCACATCAGCTCCTCCATTTCAAAAACCCATTGCAAACACCATCTTCAATTCATTCTATCATTCATTAACTGCAACTCCACCACTGCACAACACCAGCATCTACAGAAGCAACTCCCTTAAGCTATTGCACTACACAACTCCATATGCTGTCCCAGATACAACAGCTGCAGTTCCTCACTGTTGAAACAACCAGACCCAAATCCACCTGCGACATTAGTTAAGCCGCAACTCCACAACCTGCAATATATGGTTGCTCATAACTTTATCTAAAGCCAACTAGTCGCGACCACCATTCATGTTAACTGTCATTGAACCCTGGCCATAACACCAGTGCCTCTAAGCCATCTCTGCCACTTCATTACTATCCCATGCCTGCAATACTCAGTTCTAGATAATCTGCAACATTCTCTAGTCTTATTTGACTCAAATACCAACTGCAACCGCAAACAATCACAAACTCCAGCTGATTAGCTCAAATCCTGGGTTTAACAGCAACCCAGAACTCCAATGATCTTCTCCAATTCAGGCCAGCAAACCACTAGTACCAGATTCATCACAACAGCACAGTACAGCTGCAAGACTGCTTTCTCTCACAGCTACAAACAACTACATTACCTCCAGAGTCATCCTTCAGTTACCAACAACACCGCATTCCAGATCCAACATCCCACTGAACTGCACTCAACTGTTGATCCTAACATGATTCTAACCTGCAATATCGAATTCTCATACCTAGGCCATAACTAACCACAACTTCACCTCAATGCCAGCAAAACCACTACTGCTTTCTTTGTTCATCGCCATAGCAGCAGCTTACTCACTGCACCATCAACTACAGCTACTTCTTGATAATTAATGCCAGCTACAACACCATCTTGTCATCTGAGCAAAACCCAAAACATCACACAAACTCCTATTCCACCAAATTCATCCACCAGAGCCACCTCCTTGAGTTCACACATCAAACCCCATCATTATCTCCTTCAAAACTTCCAGATCTCACTCCATCTTATCCCTGAGTTCATCAACACCAGCTATGCCTTCATACCATCTGCACAACCAATGGCCAGAGCACCAATAATATGAGCTTCACCATCAACATCACCTCCTTTCTTCTCAGGTTCAAATCACCACCAGAGTTTCTTCTCGATTCAACAATAATACCCACTTTTTCAATTCATTGAAACCCTTCTTTATTCTTGCTCAAACCCTAATCTGCAGACAAACACCATCGTGACCATGGCAGTAATCACCAAAATCATTTCCAAATTTGATTCACAGAAAACCCATCTTCCTAAATTCGTAATCATTTCAACAGTTTCTCAATCATCCTTGAATATACTCCATTCATCCTCTGAATTTCATCTACTCGAGCTCAATTGAAATTAAATCCATCAGCTACACTATCACCTCTTTTCGATTCACAACTATGCCAAATCTACAATCTCAATTCCAGTTGAATCTGACCATTAAATGGCGCAACCATTTCTCATTTTCTGTTCTCTCTAACTTTCAGGCAAAAGGCAATGAAAAAGGAGAACACGTTTCTCGGTCTTAGGTTTGGGAAGGAGGTAAATGGATATATCCACTCAGGTCCAGTTGATAAGGGCCACACCCAGTTCATCTATGTCATGTCAGTTTCAAGGAACTGACAAGCTTCGTCAATAATTTCACTCGTAACTTTCTTGTATGACGTCGTAGTCGCGTCATTCTTTCACCGGTGGATTTTTCCTTTCGTTCACTTCACCGTGATGAGAAGAAATACGATATTTAAACAAGTTGCGCCTCCTTTTGCTCCAATTGAATGCTCTTCCACCAGCTGCAGCCGCCTCTTGCATCTCAAGTCCACTTCTTCTCTTCAATGTCTTAACATCATTAAAGCCGCCATGCTTTTCAGACATAATTCGCATCACTAGAGTTGGCATACTTTTTAGACAGAGATGAAGAAATAAAAGCAAATAATGAGACACACTCCGCCTCCAACGCTTTTGCCATGTTTCCTCTTCTTTTGTTCCAAATGACTCCAAAGTACCTAAATACTCAAATTCAAACATAAGATACATATTTCACAAAATAAATAGCAAAAAAAGCATAAATACTAGATATAAAATTAGGTGTTTTACAACACCTATCACTTGTGCACCACCTTTTATTGCATAAGCATTTCCTGAACAATCAAAGCAACGTAACCTGCTCTTTTCAAGTCCACCTATACAAAGAACCAAAATAATAACATAATAACAGATTTTGTAAGACTTTTGATGGACCTCTAAAGTCTAACCAAACCTATCCTCGGCTTTTCTGATAGTCCACAGTGGATCACTCGATAATCTTTTGATAGACTACATTGCAAGTACTTCATAATCTAATGCTAGAAACATCTCAGTATACACACTGACAGGTTCATTCACATATTCAACAGACATGTTTGTAGCATTAGTTAATGAAATACATCCATGTTAAACTTATTTGTTTTGTAACCCTATAGGTGCAGAATTTCCTCCACCTGCTCTACAGGTATCAACTATTTTTCATCAAACCAAAGTAACAAATATACACTCACTATGTAGTATAAAAGGCAATTCACCAACACAATATCAGCTTGTACTTAAATCGATGCTTTGGTATCACCTTGTCCCTGGGAATTAAGTGATTTACCTTTGCTTCTTCTAGTTCCAATCTTGGTTGTCTAGCTGCAAATCTTACTACATACGCTAAATATACATTTGTTTCAAAAAAAATAATAAATTACAATTAAATGCACAAAATGGAAATATACATATGCACATACTTGCGTTTGAGCCAAAAGATATTGTATGACTTCTCTTGTCACCCTACATAGTAAACAATTTGTTCAAGAATTGCCCACTCTAACTGCTCATATGTTTCCTGTAACCTGTATCATTGTACCGACAGAAGTAAATTCTGATCCCATGATCGCGAAAGTACCAAAGAGCACTAAATCATTAAAAGTGTGCAATAAATATACCTGCATCTTTGGGGGAAAAGTAATTTGGCTCCTCTACTCCATTATCGTCTTAAAGTAATTCTAGGTCGTCAAAAATTAAAGTATTAAGTAGTAATGGATTCAAAACAAAAGAAAATAGTACCATGCAATAATGCATTGACGTAGAGACCAATCATGAATTCTACTTTCCCATAATTCTGCAATAAGTCCATCTTCATTATACATAGGCTATTAAACTGAATTTTAGATTAGAACAACTAAACTGAAGGCATGGAATCATCTAGATCTCAAACTTCAATTCATCCAGTACACATCAAAAATCACCAAAGTGTATTTGGCTCCATGTACATCTCTCAATTTTCGAAATCAGTTAAGTTTATATTTATGTGATAATCTGATCCTGCAAATGTGCTCCTCCAATTTTTTTGAACTCAATATATTTCGCTCCATGCATAAAAAATAGCCAATAAATTGTGACTTCGACTAAAAAACATAAAAAACCACACCATGTTGCTCACGCATAAAGACAAAAAAAGAAGAAGATTATTATCTTTTTGTTTCATAAGTATTGAGTAGAGTTTAGTCTACTTGCAATTGTATTAATTTTTATCTATACATGTGTTGATGGTGGTTTTTAGCCTAGGGTTAAAATCGTAAAACCCTAAACCCTAGTCGGACAGTGACATCACAACATTTAAGTAATTTGTTAGGTGCATTTATTTAAACCTTTAATGTGTCTGTGAAAAATTACCGGGGTATCTTTTTTTAATACTAATTAGGGTTACGACAAGCCAAAGCCTAATTCCCACGTGTGCCAATGGCAAACCATGCCAGCCACACCTACCGCGCCAAGGCATGCCAACCATGCTAGCCACACCCATGTTCCAATGGCAAACCATGCCAGCCACACCTACCGCGCCAAGGCATGCCAACCATGCTAGCCGCACCCCTGTGCCAATGGCAAACCATGCCAGCGACACCTACCGCGCCATGCCAAACACACCTTGCCATGGCCCCATACCAACCTAGCCGCGCCACCTTGCTGGCCTTCCCTACGCGGCTACCAAAACGAAGGCGTGCGACAATCAACGGTCTCCCTTCAATACCAGGAGAAAATCCTAGCCGTCCGAGGTTACCAAACGACCTTTGGCCCAAAACCTTAGCTTGGTCATGAACCTAGCTTGGTCATGCCAAACCTTGGCCCCACATGCCAAGCCAAACCGCACTTAGCCAAGCTAAACGCGCCATGCGCCTATGGCAAACCCTTGGCCCAACATGCCAATCCAAACCGCACCTAGCCAAGTTAGCCGCACCATTCACCCATGGAAAACCCTTGGCCCCACATGCCAAGCAAAACCGTGGCTATCCAAGATAGATGCGTTATGCGCCAATGGCAAACCCTTGGCCCCACATGCCAAAGCAAACCGCACCTAGCAAAAGCTAGCCGCACCATGTGCCCATGGAAAACCCTTGGCCCCACATGCCAAGCCAAACCGCACCTAGCCAAGCTAGCCGCGCCATGTGCCCATGGCTAACCCTTGGCCTCTCCATGCAAAGCCAACCACACCTTGGCCCTAGCCATGTTAGTCACGCCATGCCAAGCAAAACCTTCCATGCCAACCCTTGGCCCCGCCATGCCAAGCCAACCACGCCTTGGCCTTAGCCAAGCTAGCCGTACCATGTGACAATGGAAAACCCTAAGCCCTAGCCATGCTAGCCGCACCATGCCAAGCCAAATGCACTCTGCCTTGGCCCTAGCCATGCTAGCGGCACCATGCCATTTCAACAGCATGTCAACCTAGCCGCGCCACCATGCTGGCCTTCCCTACACGGCTACCCAAGTGAAGGCGTGCAACAATCAACGGTTGCCCTTCAATCCCAGGTTACCAGACAACACATGGTAGCCTTTGGCCCGAAACCCTAAGTTTGGCCACGCAAAACCATGCCATGCCAACCTAGCCACTCCACCATAATGGCCTTCCCTACGCAGCTACCAAAAATGAAAGCGTACGACGATCAACGACTACCTTTCCTATTAAGATACAAAATCTCGACTGTCGAAGGTCACCAAGCTACCAAGTCTCCTAAGCTCGACTTTCCAGGCAACAACAATATGCTACATGTTTTCCACTAAAACATTCGAGACATCAACACATATCACAAACTGGGGATCCTCTTTGGGTATTGGTTTGGCGGTTTACAGCGTGCGGTATACACTACTCCCATCATAAGAAAGTGTCATAAGGGTGAGGCGGTTAGTAAATACAGGGAGTTAATGGTGAAACGCTCTGGGACATCAATTCCATGCGTTAACGATTTTATGGAATATCAATTCCATGCGTTAACGGTTTTATGGAACATCAATTCCTTGCATACGGTTACCACCTCCTCCAATTTACTTACCTATTTTTCCATTCCTTAATGAGACCAGGGTACGTTTCACTTCGACTTGTATAAATAGGTCTTACCTATTTCACAGAACAACAAGTTCATTCGGGAATATACAACACTTAGAAAATACTTGATAGCTTATCATTTGTTAGCCTTCCCACTTTTCTGATACAAGTCGTAGTAACACAACTACTCTTCCATAATCAACTATTCTGGTCTCATCACTTTCCTTGCTTCCCTCCCCAAAATCAACCCATTCTCCTTCACTTTATGACCAAAGCAGTTCTGGAACGGCCATTTCTTGGTTTAGGCCGAACTTGTACATATTGATCTCTCGAATATAAAGTACTCTCGTATAGTACATTGTTTAGGGTTTATACTCGTTTCTCACCCACACACCCGAAATTACTTAAATCAGCAGAAACTATTTTCACCCTCAAACAATTGGCGACCACAGTGGGAGGTTCGATCTTACGGTTACAATGTCAATTTTCGACCGTGGATCTCGTTCTTCGACCCAGACATCAAGATGGTAGAGGAAGACGATCCACTCCGACTCAGTTACCCGACGACTCGATTATCAGTCATGACACGACAAGGGATGAATGGGGACTTCCCAGAGGTTAGAAGCAAAATGATCCGCCCAGGGATCAACGGCTCGGTTATCAGACAACTTAGTAACGACTAGGGACTTCTCGCGGCCGTGTTTCTCATAAATCTTGGTCCTACACCCGGAAGGTTTACTTTTTATCAGAAGACCTAAGAAATCGAGTAAGTCTTACCTAGACAAAATACATGGTTTGCTTTTTCAAGTTTCAAAAGAATGATAAAACCGATAGCCATGTTATGTTTCATCCCATGTCATCTACCAACACACGGTTCCATGGTTTTCCTGGGATATTTGCGTCACTTTCAATCACAACCAAAAATAATCCTAAATATTTTATTCCAAAAGAATAATCCAAAACCGTCAAGGTAACATTTATCTATCAACCCAAGAAAACCAGAAAATCAAAAACCATAAACCAGGCGCTTTGTTTGCCTTTCAAAAAAAAAAAGTCACCTACCCGTACGAGCCTAATTTGATTACCTGTCACTATTAGCAGACGTTACTACGGTGACATTTTATGATGAAGTATTTCCACAAGTTTATGAAAGGCATACCCATGGCTAGGGTTTACACCAGTTCAGAAGAAAAATATTTCTACAGATTTATGGAAGGCATACCTATGGCTATGGTTTGTACCAGCACAAGAAAACAAATTGAAAAAGAAACGCTGGAGTACATAGCTGGAATATGCTTGCCGATTTTATCACTATCGCGCTACCGCTAACACCAGGACGTGATAACAAAGATACGAGGTAAAAAGGGGAGCCAACCCCTTTCATAAGCATAACACTTTTTGGAATTTGAATAACGAAAGGATTTCTTGTTTGAGATACATTTGGAAAGATGAAACTGGGCCCACAAGAACAAGTCCGCGCTATGCCAAGCTAGCGTCGTGCCAAGCCAGCGCTGTGCCACGCCAACTGTCTGCGCCAGTCAATGCCATACCAAATCTAATGTCAGACGCACAAGCCAGACGCGCCTACCAGACAAGCTTACCAAACGCGCCTACCAAACGCGCTTACCAGACGTGCATGCCAGGCACACATGACGCACACGCATGCCATCCACAATACCACACCCTGCGCTAACAGCTTGCATCCTTCCAGCGCTAACATCTTTCGCTCTTCCAGCGCCATCCTCTCCGCTCCGTAACCAGCCAAAGCAGCGACATGGCTCTAGCACTCCGTAATCAAAACAGTGCCATCTCTGCACGATACACTTATGATCACCAGAACCAAAGCCGTTTCTGCCGCCCCAATGTTTCATCAAGCATGACAGCTCCAACAATCACCATAGGCGTTACTCCACCATCAGGGCAAGATACTGGAAGAGCCGAAAGAAGCCGACCTCCTTTTACCACTATTGATTTGATTAAAAGACAAAAGACACTTCAGCAGGACGTACGTTTATAGATGAAGAGGCTCGCGTTGCTCTTGAACGACCAGTAGAAAGGGGGTCAGCAATCCAATTTCATCACACGTAAATATCAGGAACGACTTCTCCAAAATCGAAAGCAAAGGAAATCAGCAACCCTCCTGAGTTCACAAAGACCCTCTTCCCGTCAGGACATGCACGACGGGAACTTCGCCCATAAAGTCGTACAGTCTATGATGAAAAAGTTATGTGAGATGCTATATTTCTCCAAGGAGTAACATCAAAACATATTTGCATCCCTCAACTACACTGCATCAGGAAAGCAAGCGTTTCCAGTCAGGGAAGATATTTCCAAACCCCAACCTCTCGTGGAAAGCACGATTGATAGATGTAACTATGGACTCCTAAACACTGTCCGATTGAATGGCATCTAGCCATACATCACACTGGTTGACGCAGCCTCTCCAGCGGCTCCGCTTCAATATTCGCTTCGGAAGCCGCTGATGAGTGCCAAATATTGCATATTTCTACACCTTTTTATTGGCAATTAACTCATCTTTTGCGCTTTAAAATCATATATTATCCCAAATTTTGTATTTTCTTTGTTTTCAAGAATAAATTCTTATACTAATTAACTTTGTGTTTTTAGGTACTAAATAAAGCTTGGATGAATTGAGAAGCCAAAAGAAGTAGAAAATTGGTGACTAGCGACTATGGAAGAGAAGTTGCAATCCGTGTGCAAATCATGGGCTTTGGTAGAGAACCCAAGAACCAAGATCATATACCCAAACCCGTTTCCATCAGGAGTCGTTAGATTTAATGTAGCTAAGCATCTAACGGCTTCTTTAATCAATGCATCAACATTTGTTGTGCCTGCCTAACACCCTAGCCGCTTATCTCCTTCCCTAGCCGAGCATAAAGCCAAACACTCCTCTCCATTTCTTCTTTCTCTCTCGATAAAAACCAGTACCCTCTTCCTTCCATTCCCGACCATTTTTGCAGAGCCAACATCACTTTCTTCCCCCGACAGCAACCAACACATCCGCTCTCACCATCTCCTAGCTCTAGATATCTCTATCTTAGCTTATCCCAAAACCCTAGAAGCTAGGTTTGAGATAGATAGAGTTAGGGTTTCTTCAACAGTGGGGGAAACATGAAAATCAGGCTTGCAGAGTTGAAATAGTAGAGGGGACAACTAATTCAGACGTGTTTGTGAGTGGGTCTTCATCTAATTTTCGAATTCAAGGAATTGAGAGGTGTTTGTATATAAATAGAGAAGAAATTGTGGATTGAAAACTATGCCCAGATTAGCCGGTGCACCAAGTTGTAGTTTATATTTGTTTTCAGTATTACTATCATGTTCTAATTCAATAACTAGGGTTTAGATGAAGCCCTTGATTGTATGCTAAGATAATCAGTTTTCATGTTGTTGTTCTTGATGTGCCTAAATTTATTTAGGATTGATAATTAGCTAATAAACCAAATGAACCTGTGATAAGTTGTACTGTAAGAAGACAACTTATACAAGGGGTGAGTTAGGGAGATTGGTTGATGAATCATCCATTAGAGACCTCTTTGGAAGAAGATATGTGTTTAATTGATATATGAAGGGTTAGTTAGCTTTTTGATCAAATGAGCCTATGATAGGTTGTACTGTAAGAAGACAGTTTATACTAGGGGTGAGTTAGTGAGAATAGTTGATAAATCATTCATTGTATTCTTCCTTGGAAAGGAACAAGAACATAATTTGAATAAGTATTGCCTTAGTGTAGGATTAGGAGGTGGATTCGACTGCCCTAGTGTCCTTTAATCTACATTCTTGTTTTCTATTTTGTGTTACTTAACCAACATCTGGCCGTATCGACAAATAAAACCCTTCTTTTTGGTTACACCCACCAAGTCCCCGTGGATCGACCTGTGCTTGTCCTGTGTTGCTTGTCGACACTGTACACTTGCAGTTATCATTTTAGGTATCTTTCTTAGCCTACCAAGTTTTTGGCGCCGCTGCCGGGGACTCGGTTGCGGTGTAATTGTTTTTTTGGTTCCATCTTATTGATTTCAACTCAAGTTTTGTATATATTTGTTTCAGTGTTAGATTATCACTTGTCTGTTATTAGTTTTAATATAGTTGTTTCATCCATCTGTTGAATTCAACAACACGTCTAAGAAATCTTTATCCACCAGCAATGCATATTGTTCTTCAATTAATTCACCAACGATACTCCCACTTCCTCCTGCCATTTATCATTTCCTTCAACTGATTGCAGAGAGATGCTTCCATTCCGAACACCACATCTCCATCCATCGTTGCCATCATAACCTCCTACAAATACCGTGACCACTAACTTTAGAAGCTTCAATTCCATCATTCTCAACCTCAGGCCACATCACCATCTGTACTCGGCTGATTCGAAGCTTCACCAAATCACCAGCAAGGCACCAACAACACATTTCTTCACAGCTAATTTACCAGCACTCAAAGCACCTTCCATTCTTTGTTCGGTATCCATTGCCTGCGAAAACCCATGAAATCCCCTAAGTTGCATCTGTAACTCCACTGGCTGCAAAAACAGCTCCATTTGGACCCCCACCAGCAACCATTATGTTCATCCTGCAATCGGACCTGCATACAATTCAGGCAATCATCACCAGCAACCCCTAAAATATGTTTTTATTGTTGCTGTTGAACATCTCCGCCATTAGGACAATCCGACACCTTCACAACCATCACCTGGTCTCATTGTCTCAAACAATAACCATCATCACTTCCTTTCTACTCCCTGACCTGCACCAACCTCTCATGTATCTCAAACAACACCAGCGATCATCTTCATTCACATCTAAGCTTCCATAACTGGCACCAAAAAGAAAACCCCACGAAGAACGTGGTTGCTTACCCACGGACTGCATAGATCAAATACGACCCAGGTCTTCACCGATTCGAACCCCATACAGTCAACACACTCGTCATTATTACTTCCTTGTTCCATCTCTGCTACTGCACCTAAGTCCACTTTCTGTCCTTTCCATTGCAGCCAACAAAACATCACCATTTAATCGACTGCCATTTAGGCCAAGGAACTTCACCCAAACTCTTTTCGAACAAACAATCCCATGCAAAACCCATCTAACATTCATCTGCAACCATCTCCATTCATTGCTGCTAGCCACAACCACCGTTAACTGTCTTCAAACCCCCATCGCAACTATCGATACCTTGAACCAACAATAGCATCTAGAACTCATGCGCAAATTTGGGAAGAAGCACTTAAACTCTTATCGATTTGTTGTATTCCCTTCTGGTCCAGAAATGAATTCAAACTAAAGAGAAATACCGCAGCTGCTTGTATAAGAGTAGGGATATTCTTTTGTTTAGAGAACAAGCTGCTGGTACAGATCATTGTAACATTACTACAAATAAAACATTTCTGTGGTTGAGAGCTAGCCACGTCATCCATTTTGTTTGTTAACCCCATAGTTGACCTTCACTTGCTTGAATCAATTAGAGACATCCCTTGTTAACCGAGGTGTCTCTACCTTGTGCCATGAGTTTCGGTGCTCTTTGCGGCAAATGCCATATGAGCTCATAGTTTAGCTGTTTATTCTTTCCGTGATTGGATTCACTTGTACTTCCTACGAAAGCACTAAAATGGTGTTATTAGTCAAAATGTCGACTACTAGCTAATATAAATATGAGTATAAAATATAGTATTTATGTGCTTATCATGTGCATCTCTGAACTGCTGACAACTGTATGAATGCTTGCTGAACTGGTTGTTGTGCATAACCGTATCAAACCCTGCAACATATGGCTACGTTGTGCATAAATCTGAATTGTTTGAGTAACGTATTTGCTAGCCGAATTGTTGCTTCACCATGCCTTTCTCAACTCTGCAATCTAGGGTGTCCATGAACATGACCTTGTGATATTTTGAGAACCATCTGTGCTGACTAGAATTGCCATAACATCTGTGCTGAATTGATTCTGTGTGCGTAATCTCTAGCTTTGGAATATCACATGCATTACTTCTCTGTAGTGTGAATTGCTTGGTTGTCTGATAACCATAACATGTCAGGATATTGGTCTGCAACTGGGGATGAAAACAAATCTATTAGAGAACTTGCTTACGGGCATGCTTCACGCTATGAGCCCCCCCCACAGACCATAATGTCAATAGCTTTAGGGATTGTTATGGACATTTTCATACTCCTGAGCCTCAATACATGGACCCTAATGAATATTCACACGTGTATCATTGGACACGGGGAGAAAATGAACATTTTTATAATGCCCAGCTCACACACTCATCACTTTTGGATCAGTTAGAAGCTCAAGTCACTGCTTTAGAAATGCATGTATATGATAAATCTGTCACATCTATGTCATCTAAGCAAGTTGAACTTTCCGTTTGCGTCGTCTATGGATGCACAAGTCATTTAACTGAGCACTGCCCTGAAATCCATGCTTTTAGGCAATATAGGGAAGAGCATGTTAATTCTTTCTATCAAATGTATGAAAACAACCCCTATTTGCAGACTTGTAACCAAGAATACATAGATGACCCAAAATTTGTATGGACTTATAACGATCTCCAAAGTAATCCATATGGACAAACTTCTGAATTTCCTTTCTGTAGTGACCCTCATGTGCAACCATGTGCTGAATACCAATATGCTATGAGGATACCCTCTGTTGAACACCCTCCTTCCATTGAGCAACTTAATACAATTCTAAATATGAATTTAATTCATTTACAAAATAAAGGAAGGGAGGAATGTCAACATGAAATGTTTGTTTCTCCAAGGGAACTCAATTCAAAAAATAGTGTTTGTTACCCTACTGTTCAAAATTTTAATGCATATTCACCTACTTTTGAGGTAGATGTACAGGTAGAAAACACAAATAGTTTGGATGAGGTAAGATTTTCATGCATTTTTTATGATGATGATATGGTCTTAAATGAGGTTGTCAATTGTGAAGATAGAATTGCAGAGTTTCGCGACTCTGAAACATTAGAACACATTGTAGAAACCTCCACTGCTAGTAATTCCTTTGATCCTCATACATCTCAGTCTTTATATGCGGGTGATATTATTGATGACTTGGAGCTGGTGCAATTATTTTGTGAACGAAATCATGACTTAGGTCAGGTTGAATCTGCTGTTGACACTAATGTTCCTATGCATGAAAATATAAGTGATGTGTCTGATTATTTTCCTGGGTCGCAGTGTGATGTTCCTTTCGATTTGCCTATGCATGAGAATAAAGTTTTGAATGATGCTGATGATTATGAACTGGGGATTGTTGAAATGTTTTATGAACATGAGCATGATGTTGTACTTGTTTCTGACTTCGGGAGAGTTAATGATACAAATGAATGTTAACTTAGGCACATCTATTTTCCTGCTTAAGTCACCAACTGACGGTCTTGCACCTGACCTAGGAATTGTTCCTTTAAAGTGTGCTGAATCAATATTGTTGACATTTCCAAACCTAGGGTTAGATTTATGTGCATCTCAAATTCTTTTGGATTTTTTGACCACTAAATATTCTGTTATTGAGAAGTCATATCTGGAATCCCCTCATGTTTTTCCATCCATCCCTGACAAAGTTCACTTTGAACTAGATCTTGTGCATGATGCATGTTAGATTTCGTTCCCAAAAGTATATCTATTAAAAAATATAGATTTGGGGGTATCTCATTTTTTCTGGCAGCCTCGCATGCATTTCTTCCCTATTATAATTGTGTGAGACTACTAAAATTTCTGCACTCCGTCTTTTGGGTTGATCCTGAACTCTTTAGATTGTTAATGTATGGTGAATTCTCCCTGTATATAATCCAGTAGGTAATGTTATATTTTCTATCTTGAATCGGTTGAGTCTTCTTTCGTATATATTGTGATAATCCAATACGATCTCATCTGAAAATGTTGGATTCTAGCCTTGAATAATGAAGCTCTAATCTTGCTTTTCATCGAAATCTGGTAATCTCTTTCCTTTTTCTCCACTTAGCATGGTTCTCATGGTATGTTGCAGTTATAATTTTGTTTATATGTTGAAACATTAAGGACAATGTTAGATTTAGGTTTGGGGGTGTGTTTTGCATATAAAGTTTTTAGTCTTTTCATTTTTCATTCATTTAAAAATAAAAAACAAAAAAAATTCAAAACTCTTTGTAAATATGTACATAAAACCTCCAACTTTTAGAGATCTTAGAGTCACTAGCATGCTTCTAGCTATGTTTACATAGAGAATCTGACCGAAATAACTGAAGTTGGAAGTACTAGAGAACACAATCGGGTTTCTTAGTTGTTAGAGCGTTAAAGTTGGATTTAACCATACCGGTGGGTGCTGCAAAGATATTTGGTAGTATAGTTGTGATCACCCTTAGTGGAGACTACCTATTTTTACATCAAGCGAGGCACCGACCTTCATTTTTTTTGTGACTATCTAAAAAGTCCTTTTAGAGTATGTGTCACCGTA
This sequence comes from Papaver bracteatum, assembly GCA_023529315.1. NCBI lineage: Eukaryota > Viridiplantae > Streptophyta > Magnoliopsida > Ranunculales > Papaveraceae > Papaver > Papaver bracteatum. Next base: position 64,312 of record JAJJWX010005377.1, on the reverse strand, counting down.
CGTAAATTCTGGGTAGGAATGGTGAGATACCCAACTTCGCAACACCTTCAGCACTATTTTTGATCTCTTGAGTGCTAATTTTGTCAATCATGAGGATGACGTCTAAAGATGAAAACTCCTTCTTGTAGTTTGATTAGCAGTTAGCACCACTCTCTCTCTTGAAAACATCAACAGATCCATAGAAACACATCATCATCAACGAGCAGAGCAACGTCAAAACATTTGAAGAAAAGTTGAAATAGTCCAAGGTTTACATGCAACAATTTAAGGAAAATAAAAAGTCTTATTCAAGTGAAGATACAGTACAAAGAGCAGAATTATATAAATATTTGAAGAGGTATTTTACAAGAGCAAATAAAAGAAAATAAGATGAGAATTAGTAAAGTTTATGAAATCAAGACAATACAAGTTTTGAAGAATTGAGTGATAAAGTCCTTCATCCATGGAGTTAGTAGTTTCATTTTTTTAATTGTTATTTTTATTTCATCTTTTATTCATAAAAAAAAAAATCAAAAAAAAATTGTAGTTTATTTTCATAGTTTTGTTTAAATAACACCATGGTAAAGAAGAAGAATTCAAGAAGAAAATTCTAAGCAACAAGGAAATTGAAGAGAAAAGTTACAAATTGTCAAGTTTCTACGAAGTTCAGAAGTTCATCATCAACAGTTGAAGACCGAAGATTGAAGACATTTATATGGATGCTGTGAAAGTGGTGTTGATTACCGATCAGATGTGAAGGTAAGTGAGTACTCCCATTCTTGCTAATGGTTGATTTTCTTTCTTAGAGATCATCAGAAAAAGATTCTTTTTGTCCACAATTATGTGGAGTCTCCAGAAATTATTTCAGAAGGTTCTCCTTCCCACCATCAACGTGTGCATGATTTCTCTTTTTATTCCTGTCTGCACACATGAGAGACTAAAAAACCGATCTTTTTGAGTGCAATTATCATAAAACCCTATTGGTGAGGCAGAAGTCGAGGCTTGTGATCACTCTCGAACTCGGATTCTTTCATATGGTATGGTTATTTCTCGCTCAACTCTTAAGGATGAGAATGCATTATTTGGTAGTTCTAACTTCGTGTTACTAGCATGCAAAAACTCTATGTCCTCATATCTCCTTAGATGTTTGGGATTCTTTTATTCTCTAAAGTTGGAGAAGGTTTTGAGGGTACATCTCTAATAGGCCCTCACGAGACTACAACTCGTCCACTAGGGACACCTAGGGGTTTAAAGGCTTAATGCATCCACTAAATGCATTCAAGAGACCAGCGACAGTGGTATAGTTAGGATTTCCTAATTTCCGTTTCACTTGAGGACAAGTAAAATTCAGGTTTGGGGGTATTTGATGAGTGCCAAATATTGCATATTTCTACACCTTTTTATTGGCAATTAACTCATCTTTTGCGCTTTAAAATTGTATATATCCCAAATTATGTATTTTTTTTGTTTTCAAGAATAAATTCTTGTACTAATTAACTTTGTGTTTTCAGGTACTAAATAAAGCTTGGATGAATTGAGAAGCCAAAAGAAGCAGAAAATTGGTGACTAGCGACTATGGAAGAGAAGTTGCAATCCGTGTGAAAATCATGGGCTTTGGTAGAGAACCCAAGAACCAAGATCCTATACCCAAACCCGTTTCCATCCGGAGCCGTTAGATTTAATGTAGCTAAGCATCCAACGGCTTCTTCAATCGATGCATCAACATTTTTTGCTCCTGCCTAACACCCTAGCCGCCTATCTCCTTCCCTAACCGAGAAGAAAGCTAAATACTCCTCTCCATTTCTTCTTTCTCTCTCGAAAAAAACAAGTACCCTCTTCCTTCCATTCCCGACCATTTTTGCAGATCCAACATCACCTTCTTCCCCCGACAACAACCAACACAGCCACCATCACCATCTCCTAGCTCTAGCTATCTCTATCTTAGCTTATCCTAAAACTCTAAAAGCTAGGTTTGAGATAGATAGAGTTAGGGTTTCTTCAACAGTGGGGGAAACATGAAAACCAGGCTTGCAGAGCTGAAATAGTAGAGGGGAAAACTAATTCAGAAGTGTTGGTGAGTGGGTCTTCATCTAATTTTCGAATTCAAGGAATTGAGAGATGTTTGTATATAAATAGAGAAGCAATTGTGGATTGAAAACTATGCTCGGATTAGCCGGTGCACCAAGCTGTAGTTTATATTTGTTTTCAGTATTACTATCATGTTCTAATTCAATAACTAGGGTTTAGATGAAGCCCTTGATTGTATGCTAAGATAATCAGTTTTCATGTTGTTGTTCTTGATGTGCCTAAATTGATTTAGGATGGATAATTAGCTAATAAACCAAATGAACCTGTGATAAGTTATACTGTAAGAAGAAATCTTATACTAGGGGTGAGTTAGGGAGATTGGTTGATGAATCATCCATTAGAGACCTCTTTGGAAGAATATCTGTGTTTAAATGATATATGAAGGGTTAGTTAGCTTTTTGATCAAATGAGCATGTGATAGATTGTACTGTAAGAAGACAGCTTATACTATGGGTGAGTTAGTGAGAATAGTTGATAAATCATCCATTGTATTCTTCCTTGGAAAGGAACAAGAACATAATTTGAATAAGTATTGCCTTAGTGTAGGATTATCGGCAAAAAAAACCTCCCTTTTTGGTTACTCTTTATTCTGAAATCAGTAGTAGTAAGACCGTAGCTCAAATCTACACCCACCAAGTCCCTGTGGATCGACCTGTGCTTGCCCTGTGTTGCTTGTCGACACTGTGCACTTGCAGTTATCATTGTAGGTATCTTTCTTAGCCTACCAGCCGCTCCACTTTAACATTCGCTCCAACAGCCGCTCCGCTTCAGCGTTCTCTCCATAAGCTGCTCTAGGATCCGAAGATGAAACTACAGTATTTTACTCTATAAGTTTCAACATCCTCTCCAAGAGATGAAGCTACTTCAATGCCGCTTCTTCTTGCAAAGGGTCGTACCACTACACTCCCCATGGACATCTCGCCAAAACTTGTGATCATGGACAGTTTGCTCGCTTACGCATCCAGCCAATCCTTTTACTTCCACGGTAGCCCATACAATTCCAGCCAACCTACTTTGTTACCACGACAATGTAGTCTCTCTTGATTACATCTCATACCAGGAATTGTTGTCGCTTATTCGTTAATACCAGCCAAAGCTTCACCAACCAAAAAGCGTTCCCACAACAAGGTCATATACTCTTCAAGGGTGCAGTGCAATAATATCATCACCTCTCTGTCTAGAAGACGCCTTCAACACTTTACGAGGCCGCGGAGGATCCCAAGCCTGCACTATCCAGAATATTTCATCATGTAATTTCTGAACATCTCAGTGTCATATCCAGAAGAGTGCGATAGACTGGGATTCAAGACGATGTAATGAAAGTAGGTTACGCATGGGGACTACCAGCATGAGATGCTTTCACTCCCCTCAACCAGGTTATTACTGATTTCAACATCATCACTCTCGAGGTTTTACGAGCCGCAGGAATTTCTCAACATGAAGTCGTACATGTGCACCGAAGACTCCAAAAGCACGCCAGAAGGTTACATTCACATATTCATCCATGCCATCATATCAAACCGAAGTATAACCGGGGACTTATCACCGCATCCCATTTTGTACAATAGTCCAATATTCAGAAGATGGTTCGAAGGATGTAACTAGGAACAAAGTCCCGGAAGACTTGATAGCAACGCGTCGGCAATGAAACATCTCCCTGTTTCATCCAGGGGCGGCAGAAGTTTTCGACCATGCAAGCATTCACAACACATCATCATCACGATCAGAAGGTCCACTTAACAACCTAAAATCGAGGATGGACCGATGACGCAACCACAATCTCCAAGATTATCCATGACGTGATCGTTTCCGAGCATATATTTCATCCATCCGTCCCAAGAATGCAGCGGAGTTTTGGTAAATTTTTGGAATCCACTAGAGAGACACTACAGACGAAAACACGGATCCAGACGAACAATAGAAAAACAGAAGAGGGTCGATACCTCTTTTTATGCGGACATAGTTTTTAGAGATTGAACATAATGAATATTCCTTCTTGCTCCATGAACGGGAATAGGTGACTGGCGCGCGACTACAACATCCCTCCTGACTTCTTCCTGATTTTCACTATCGGGCCATTTTTACCTCCTAAGCGAGATTGAAACCTAAATATTCCCGAGTAAGGAGATATAAAATTTTGTTTCGTGTCCGATAAAGGGGCGGACTATAAAAATCCGAGTCTGTACGCAGATTCTACAGCGATTCTAGTAAAGGGCACTAATTAGGGTTTCAGCGTGTCAAACCCTAAACCGCAAGCGCTTCCCTTGCAAGCGTTTTCCTTCCAAAGCACTTCCATTACCAGTTTCATGCCTTTCCAAGCACTTTACAGAGCAGAACACACCCGTTCTATTCCCTCCAGTGCTAATGGGTCCCCTTCATGCCAAGTCCATGCTAGCAGCTCTGCCTCGCGTTCCAAAGCCTTGCCCTGAAGACACCTAATCATACCGGGATTTGCGCAAAGCTACCAGATGAAAGGATTGCGGATGCTACCTACCTCTCGAAAATATTTTTGAATAAGGAAATAATTCCATGTTAAAGCCACGCATGAAGAAAGGCAATTGGTACCACAAGAGCAAGCCTTGCCACTCCCAAGACATCCGCGCTTTCCTTGCCAGTGCCAGTCTTGCCAGCTCTCCAAGTTCAGTTTTGCAACAATCCGCGCCTTTCATGGTAATACCAGGCCAAGCCATCCACTCCATTTCCACGTCCCCACCACACCTAGTCGTCCGTGTACGCCTCGCCTTGCCATGGTTGTACCATGCCAGGCCGCCCGCTCCATTGTCGCGGCCCTATCATGCCAAGTCATCCACGCGCTCTTTTCCTTTCCAAGACGTGTTTGATTTGCCTTCCCAGACCGCTCCCGCTGTGCCTCGGTGATGTACGACTAGACCAAGCCGGAAACTTTCGTCTCATAACTCCACGGTCTGCATCCCCAGTACAAATTATGCAGGGCCGCCAACACGGGAAGCAAAAACTCTCTCCACCCCTCAAAAAGGTTAGTCGGATTTTCCTGACCATCTTTGCAATGATTTACATCTCGATTCCGTCCTTACCTGTCACCATCATATGCTTACCTCACAACAAGGCATATTTTCCGCGCTAAGCAGGGGAATTAATGTTGATGGTGGTTTTTAGCCTAGGGTTAAAATCGTAAAACCCTAAACCCTAGTCAGATAGTGACGTCATAGCATTTAAGTAATAATCTTTTACTAAGCGCATTTATAGAAACATTTAATGTGTCTGTGAAAAATTACTGAGGTATCTTTTTTTAATACTAATTAGGGTTACGACAAGTCAAACCCTAATTCCCACGTGTGCCAATGGCAAACCATGTCATCCACACCTACCGCGCCAAGGCATGCAAACCATGCTAGCCGCACCCCTGTGCCAATGGCAACCATGCCAGCCTCACCTACCGCGCCAAGGCATGCCAACCATGCTAGCCGCACCCCTGTGCCAATGGAAAACCATGTCAGCCACACCTACTGCGCCAAGGCATGCTAGCCGCACCCTTATGCTAATGGAAAACCATGCCAGCCCCACCTACCGCGCCAAGGCATGCTATCTGCACCCATGTGCCAATGGAAAACCATGCCAGCCACACCTACCGCGCCAAGGCATGCCAACCATGATAGCCGCACCCTTGTGCCAATGGAAAACCATGACAGCCACACCTACCGCGCCAAGGCATGCCAACCATGCTAGACGCACCCCTGTGCCAATGGAAAACCATGCCAGCCACACCTACCGCGCCAAGGCATGCCAACCATGCTAGTCGCACCCCTGTGCCAATGGAAAATCATGACAGCTACACCTACCTTGCCAAGGCATGCCAACCATGCTAGCCGCACCCCTGTGCCAATGGAAAACCATTCCAGCCACACCTACCGTACCAAGGCATGCCAACCATGCTAGTCACACTCATGTGCCAATGGCAAACCATTCCATCCACATCTATCGCGCCAAGGCATGCCAACCATGCTATCCTCACCCCTGTGCCAATGGAAAACCATGGCAGCGACACCTACCGCGCCATGCCAAACGCACCTTGTCATGGCCCCATCCCGACCTAGCCGCGCCACCTTGTTGTCCTTCCCTACGCGGCTATGAAAACGAAGGCGTACGATAATCAACGGTCGCCTTTCAATCCCAGGAGAAAATCCTAGCCGTCCGAGGTTACCAGACAACACATGGTATCCTTTGGCCCGAAATCCTAAGTTTGGCCATGCCAACGGAATTCCAACCTAGTCGCGCCACCATACTGGCCTTCCCTATGCGGATACCAAAAATGAAAGCGTACGACGATCAACATCTACCTTTCCTCTTAAGATACAAAATCTCGACTGTCGAAGGTCACCAAGATACCAAGTCTGCTAAGCTCGACTTGCTAGGCAACAACAATATGCTACATGTTTTCCACAAAAACATTTGAGACATCAACACATATTACAAACTGGGGGATCCTCTTTGGGTATTGGTTTGGCGGTTTACAGCGTGCGGCGTACACTATGGCCATCATAAGGAAGTGTCATAAGGGTGAGGCGGTTAGTAAATACAGGGAGTTAATGGTGAAATTCTCTTGGACATCAATTCCATGCGTTAACGATTTTATGGAACATCAATTCCATGCGTTAACGGTTTTATGGAACATCAATTCCATGCGTTAACGGTTTTATGGAACATCAATTCCGTGCATACGGTTACCACCTCCTCCAATTTACTTACCTATTTTTCCATTCCTTAATGAGACCAGGGTACGTTTCACTTCGACTTGTATAAATAGGTCTTACCTATTTCCACAGAACAACAAGTTCATTAGGGAATATACAACACTCAGAAAATACTTGCTAGCTTACCATTTGTTAGCCTTCCCACTTTTCTGATACAAGTCGTAGTAACACAACTACTCTTCCAGAATCAACTATTCTGGTCTCATCACTTTCCTTGCTTCCCTCCCCAAAACCAACCCATTCTCCTTCACTTTGTGACCAAAGAAGGTCTGAAACGGCCATTTCTTTGTTTAGACCGGACTTGTACATATTGATCTCTCGAATATAAAGTACTCCCGTGAAGTACATTATTTAGGGTATAGACTCGTTTCTCAACCACACACCCGAAATCAGCAGAAACTGTTATCACCCTCAAACAACAGGTTGACGAATGAAATTTTTGGATATATTTGACATTCTTTGCGTTTTTACCCTATACCCACAGTTGTTAGTACCAACAAATAAGGAGTCAACTTTCTACGAAATAATGGAGATATTTAAGCAGGTATGACATCCCATTATTAGATGAAATTAGGAAAATGCTTGCTTATGCCAAGTTCCTTAAGGATCTTTGTACACGAAAGTGTAAGTTTAATGTCAATAAGAAAGCCTTTTTAGCTGGTCAAGTATAAGTTCAATACTTTTAAACCAAACACCCGGGTCTACGGCCGTGACTCAACCTCTATCGATTCTTTTATGTTGTTTGGTCGGTCGGTCGGTCCATATTCCCCATAAAATTTTAGTCAACATGTAAGTTACTCAAGGCTCACACAACGGGTATCTAAATAGCTAGGTTATGACATCGTGTTTAGTTAATCGGGTAACAGTTTCCGGGACCTTCGGCGCATGGCATTAGGAACTTCTCGTTGCTTAGCTGGGGCCTGCAGTCCTGGTGTTTTGTTTGTCTGGTTAAATTAGCCGGGGTCTACGGCCCTAGCCGTGCATTAGAATATCTAGGATCCAATCCAACATGTTTTCCATATCTAGATAGTTAGCATATAAGTTTCCTGGAGCCTGTGATCCCGGTTTTTTGGTGGTCGGATCAAATTACCCGAGCCTACAGCCGTGGCCCTTTAAATTATTTTGTAAATTAATATTTGGCATTAAAGTTAATTGTTTTTGAATTAAAATTATATTAGGAAACTTAGTTACGACAAACCTAAGGTTAGTTGTGTTTCGTAGCTTTATCCATAACCAAGGCATAATCCCAACCGTTATAATATAGATGAGTAATTTATCGATTTTAGCATACGTAAAGGTGAACAAATCCACAATGTCGTTGAAATAATTCACATTTTTCTGTCAAAGAAAACTATCCGAATGATTCGCATTTTTTAGTTTAAAATATTTTGGTCCAAAGTGAAGTACTAATTGAAACTCTAAGTTCTGAGACCTACCACTGTGGAGGTAAGGGTTTACATCAATTCCTATTCGAAGGAGTTTGGATGTAGAGTCAAGGGACCACTATTCTACCTATCGGGTAATATAGTCTTGGTGTACATATTTTTATAGACACTTACTTCCCAGCAAATATTAATTCATTAAAGCAAAAATTCCTAGCAAATATCAATTCATTAAAGCAAAAACACTATAGGGATCCCAAAAATCAATTGGATATTGTATATGATAACTATCACCTCTGGTTGATATAAAAAAAAACCAAAAAAATAAATAAACAAAGATCACCACTTTCTTTTCCTCGTGATTACTCCAATTTCTTTAATTTCTTTCCTTACTCGGCAAAAGTGAAAAAGCTTATAAAGAAAGAGTAAAAAGGGAAAGGAAATGGGACGCAACCCAAAGTGAGAGGAAGAACATACTCAACCTCCTCAAACTTGACCAAACCTAAACATCTTAGAAAGAACTCAATTATAGTCAGGAAATCTAAGTTACAAAAAGAAAAGAATCCCAATTAGCAATTACTTAATCAAGAGAGACCCCAATCAAAGAGTCCAAGTTTTTACACCAGAAGAAAGTTTCGGTCTGCAAACGTACAAATTTTTCATTTTTAAATCTAACACACCATGTGTGTGTCTGACAGTATTCCGTTCATGCCCAACACCAATACTCTTATCTTTGAGACCCATTTTATGTCCCCATTAGCCTCTGACACAACAATACACTTACCCCTTGCATCAAGGACAACTGTAATGGATTTTATTTTTATGGAAAGTTATATAAAAAGAGAGTCACTGAATGCCAAATGAAGGTATAAGTATAACTAATTAGTTTTGTGTCATGTACAAACCTGTAGACTGCGGTAGAAGTAGGACTAAATATCTATGATAGAATTGAGGACGCCAAGTAGAATCATCAACATTACTCTCTTATCGAGCAAGTGTAGTTGAAAAATGAGTACACCGTGCTCAGTTTTCCGAGCTGGATATATGACTCCATATATTATTAATTTCCTAACCCGTAGTTTTATCCCTCAATTCCTAAGAAACATATTCATTTTGCTGGAAAGACGTTAAAGTCGTATCTCTTGTAGCCAATTGAGCTTTCTTTTAGATTGTAAGTACCTTAAAATAGTATGGCACAACTTGGGTGAAGATTTTTTTCCCTCATGGGTTAACTACAAACTGCAGTGAACAAAAAACACAGCAACTCTCTCCTATTAATCCTTAGTTTTGCATACGCGTAATGACCACTGAATTGTCTTGCCCTGACAACTTCTGCTAACCCCAATAACTAAGAAGTTGGAGAGAACATGGTTAGCAGTTGTATACAGGATAAGGCAACTCACCTAAAAATATATATACCAAAACTTGACCTCATCTCAAACCATACAAAACAACGCTAAATTAAAAAATGTCGCCATTCATAGCCTCGGTTAGCACTGGATATCTAGATATTAGAGAACTTTAAAAATATGTTGATTCAACAATGTTTCAATTCGAAAAAAACTTAACAAAATTTCAGGCGAGCAATACCGACGATAATTTAGTATAAACTCCTCATGTGTGTCTTTCCATTCAAGTATGTCTATAAAACTGTGAGGTGAGGTGATAGTGGTTTTGAGCAGCAAAAGCAGCACTCGGCGAAGGGCAAAACCAACGAAAACTTATTCTACACAGCAAACAATATAAATGCAAAAGCTAAAAAATCAGCAAAAAGCGAACTACTTCTAATATATTTCATACATACATCAGTTGGAGCTAAGAAGCAACACCAAGTCGGAGTAGAAGAAGCAACACATTAGGACAAAACCATGGTTCTACCTACAAAAAAATAATTAGAATTTCAACATAAAAATAGAGAATTCACTTGCGAGCTCTCATTCATTCTAGCCATGGATATGAAGGGCATTTGCTTACAGGGTTGAACGGCTAAGTACTAAGTGACGCTAAGACTCTTCCTCAGTAACATAATCAAAAACATAAATGAAGTTATATATAGAATGGTGGTTGTATACTGCACTCACATATAAAGGGGGTTTCCGATCTTCTGTATTTTCAACTTTGTCACTATTGTACACCAAGAATTTACATATGAATCCAGGAGGCTATTCTTCCTAAGTGCATCCAAATATTAGTACTGCATCCTAACTCATCGATATTACTCGTGCTATTGTAGTCATCGAATTACCATCAGTTCAAGTTCGCTAGGTTTAAAGTATCCTCGTTAAAAGTAACACTCCTTTATCGTGCCGATATTTCTTAGAGGACGTGTCTCAATGGTGATATCTCAGTTAGTTAGATCTGAACAACCAATATAAATTACTACATACATGCAAAGAATAATATCAATATGAAAAATAAATAAAACAATAGTAGTATCAAATAATATGTCTGGTATCGAAGGTTCGACTTTTAGGGTAGGAAGTAGATCAGCCAGTATCTTCTTGTTTTTCGGGAAAAAAAAAGCATGTATCTTCTCCTAATTGGAGGACCATGAAAATAAAAGAACACAATCGAAATATAAAAAATAAATAAAGATGGCATCATCGAAAGTAATACCCAAATTGTAAAATCACTATACCTAGTTATATTATATCCTAATTTTCTGAATTCTCCATCGAAAAATCAACACCTTTGAAACAATTAAAAAAAAAACACCTTTCTCTTATTAAGCAGTAGATCAGCCAGTATCTAAAGGTGGGTTTTTTTTATTGTTTCAAAGGTGGGTTTTTTATGTATATTCTAAATCATCATATTATGAGTACTGATGTCCCAAATATAAATCATGTTTACAAATATTATATTAAATTAGATTTTGTAAGAAAGATAAATTGTTAGGCTTCAAGGGATTTCAAATCCTCACCAAATTGAGATTGCAAGAGATGTCAAACTTTTTCCAGCACCTTCCAAGTTAGACCAAGCTTCTTGCAAATAATTTTCTAAAAACAAACGATTCATGGAGACGGGAATTGACAGACGGACTTACCTCTGTATTCATGGAGTAAAGGGGAGAAGGATCTGACTTCAAAGTTCCTTGTAATGCATAAGAAACTAATCAGAATGATGAATTTCCAACGACAAAAAAAAACTGAAATAAAAAAATAACCCAAAAAAATGGCAGAAATTTAAGTACTTATTGAGCATTTGAGTGTCATATTGAAAGAGAGCAAGAGATGATATATGTAGGTTGGTGGGAAAGCGGCGGTGGTTCCAGATTTCAGGAGACTTGACCACATTATGTGTGATACATCAGCAGGCCTGTACACACATAAGTGATACCCTCTTTTGGTCATCATCACCAAGCCTGACCGATGAGATCAGAACTTCAGCCAATCGATCGTCAAAGTAAACATCCTGCAATTGATTAATTGATCAAAAAATATCAAAAAAAACAAACAAAATTGGAATTCGCTTTGATGAAATGTACATACATTTTTCTTTTGTAAACGAAAGTGCAACAATATTAACGCCATATTTGGGGTTAATATTTGTAACTTGGCCACCACGAAGTTTCCTTTCTTTTTTTCTATTGAACAACATTCTTTCGCTAAATCTGGCATTAGTTGCCAATGAAAGAATCAATAAATTTTTAGAATATTGCTAAATCTGGCATTAGTTTCCAATGAAATAATCACTAAATTTTTACGTTTCCGAAAATATAAAAAATTGTTCTTAGCCTTAACATAAATATATAAATATATATAGATGCCACCTAATAACATTCTTTCGCTAAATATGGCATTAGTTGCCAATGAAAGAATTATTAAATTCTTATGTTTCCGAATTTAATTTTTTATTTAGGGAAATAATCATATTTCCCCAATGATTTCACTTTTTTTTTTAAATTAAATTAAAATAAAAAATGATGAGATAATTACCTTTCTTGCTAGTGAATTTCTACAAAAAGTCATTTCTGAATCACCTCCTTCAATGGAATGCACTGGAGTTGAGGATGACTTTGAAATGCAGTTTGAGGATATCGTTTAATGAATCAGGAGAAAGGGTTTAGTTGAACTCCCAATGGAAGGGGAGGTTGGCACAACTCTCAATGTGGAGTGAGAGATGGGATACCTTTAAAAATAAATAGAGAACAATCATATTTCAGTTATCTTTGATTGCAAATTAAAAAACAATGCAAAATGTTAAAGAAACAGAATATATCAACTCTAATACACTTAAAAATGTTAAAGATAATTTGAACTCCAACACGTCAACTTCAGCAAATGAGGGTTATGAGACAAAGCAGATTTAACCCAATTCCAACCGATATATCACCACCAATGAAACAGACGGATAAATAAGATGAATAAAACAGTAGTTAAACTACATTTACACACCAATGAGTAATCTTCTTCCTAACCCATACCTTCTTACGTGTCCTGACTCCTAAGACCAAAGAAAGATAAAAAAGAGTTCAAAGTGCATAATGTGCCTGACGTTGATAACATCATCAACTCTTACTGTGAGCTAATTAAAAAATCAAAATTGAAGAAAATTGAAGAAAAACAGTTCAATTGTTCCTCATATTTACCTGCTGCAACATCACCAGTAAAAATAGCCAAGTAATGGCTCAAAGTGCCCGGTCCATGAGTTTTAACTCGTAGATATCCACTTCACTCACCGTCCGTCTCATTTCTTCTCATCAACTGTTACATGATGCAATTTTCATTCTATTTTGTTATAATTCGAAGGTAATATATTTTCACAGTGGAGAGCTAGTCAGCATGTTAGTCATTACATATATATCAAATGAAACATCCACAAACATGGCTAGTGAGACTTTCTTTTCAGGAAAAATACCATGTCGATCAATTTTCATCCAGAAAGATCAAGGACTATTATCATATGAATGGTAAAGAACTTGCAATAAGATACACGATAATGAAAAAACAAAGCTAAAACTTCAAGAAGCCGACAAAATAGAGAAAACGCTTTTCTGATGTGCATGTATGCTCTTGAGACCTTATAGTTCAGTAGCAAACTATATGTGAAGTTTGAATTTCTTATTTTCTTATTTGTTGGTTATTGACGCTGTAGAATTTTATCCAAGAGACCTTTTGGGAGTGTCACAACTTTATATACAACTTCCCGTAACGCAACTTTTACCATTGCTGGCCTTTGCAAGGTCCGGACTCCGGAGTATCTACCACCTGCCAAATATCATAAGATGTTAAGATGTCTTGGAAGGAAAGAAATTAAACCAAATAACACCACATATTGTCTTGCGCTTTCCTTTTATAAGATAGTTCCTCATATTTCCAGAAGTCAAGCGAATACATGAAAAAATTCCGAAGTAAATTTACTTGTGAAAATTCTTAACTAATGACAGACGCCTCATTGGATCCTGCATTTTCTTTTGCACCAAAAATGATAATTATTCTTGTTATTATCATATTCATCCAAATTATAAAGATGATTATAATGATAACAATTAATCTATTAACATCAAAAATATTAAGAAATTTCATACAAAGCTTTTGGTTGGTAACCTAGCTTTTGATAACAATGTAAATCAAATAAAAAATATGAAATTAGGGCTAGGAACAAATAAAAAAAAATATGGTATGGTAGATGATGAATCTACCTACAGGATATTCGAAAGAGTAAAAGCAAAACATCCAAATGGAGTATTTTCAAAGGGTTGTAGCAAATTATATAATGTAATAAACCTGAACGTTACGGTTAAGAAATTACATGACATGCATTCAAAAAAAATTTGGTTGCACATCCTCGCAAAACAGTTTTATTCGGTTAAGAAATTACATGACATGCATCCGATTTTTTTTGGCTGAACATCCTCGCAAAACAGTTTCATTGCGGAGCTTAAATCAACTGCATAAAACGTGTAATTTATACTATTCATGAAATTTGTGTTAATAAGAATCAGCGCGTATGGTTTCCAAGGAATTTAAAAAAAAAAATCATATTTATTTTCTAGATTACCTTAGATAGATATGTATGACGAAGAAATACCAAACAAATTCCATTGGAAACGAACACAATTGATAAAAGTGTAACGTTGCCAGTGAGTCTACCAAAGAGGTCTGAGGATGGCCTTTAATCTATATGATCCTTATGTACCTACTGAGTTCCCAGCGCATATTTTTCCACTTTGTTTTGCTTTCAAATTTCAACATCTACAATACCAATTCTTTCACAACCTTTTGAGTTGTGTTGTCCTGCAAAACGTTAATATAGTCTGAATCCTAGTGTACTATATTACAAATTCAATGCAAGACTACAAATTCAATGCAAGATACAGGTTAAACTTTAAATCAAAAGGGAATAAGATTCAACTTCAAATCAAAAGGGAATACAATGGGTAGACAAACCCTGGTCATGAATCTCCATTGCTCTATGATTTTTCTTCTCACCCACCAGATTTACGACTGCAAACCTAGTAGACTTGTATTATTTGTATACACCTCCATAGATTGGCCACTACGAAATTCCTTTTGATCTCTATCTAAAACTGGCTTTATTATGGAATTTAACAACATTATATGGAATTTAGACAAAACGAATCAACTATGTTTCTTAATTTAGACACCTAATTCCCGAGAACAAAAATCTACCATAATTTCTCTCAACTCATCCCTTCAATTGATCATCGTTTAACCAAAAACTATCAAATTGCAAATGATAGTCTCAACATAATGACCATATATATAACCATCGTACATTTCCTAAACTTACTGTCGGAAACTCTTTTCTGTCAACATAAATATAAACCGATGGCATCAGTATCTTTTAGTTGGCATAAATTTAAATGAGATCCCAGTTTACATCATGTTTATCTTGGTGCTAAAAGTCCATGAAATACCTGTGTATACATTATTCAACAGGTGGATTGTACTTCTCCAGTGGAGCTAATTCGGAGTTTGCAATAATTTTTAAGACACTTATCTTCTTCTCCTTCCTATAATATAATAAGGTAATCGTGCAATGAGAAAATATAAAAATTTACTCAAAAATCCGATATTAACTTAAAAATTTATATTCAACAAAGACGTAAGGACAATCATAGATAATGGTAAATGTGGATGGAAATTTCTCAACAAAACAACAATATTAACTAACAAATCCAAACTAATACGCAACAAAAGTGATATAAATCCAAACTAATACGCAGCAAAAGTGATAAAGATTGAAAATGTTA
The DNA here is from genome assembly GCA_023529315.1 of Papaver bracteatum. Lineage (NCBI taxonomy): Eukaryota > Viridiplantae > Streptophyta > Magnoliopsida > Ranunculales > Papaveraceae > Papaver > Papaver bracteatum. The sequence goes on along the minus strand of JAJJWX010005377.1, from coordinate 48,917 downwards.
ATAAAGAAATCTGCAAGAGTTAAGTGATATAATTCATACCTTAATCAGCAAAGACAATTAACGACCCGAAAAGGTGGAGCACAAAAGATAACATAAGGGCATTAATACGATGTTTCCAAACCCCATAAAGACGGAACTATCCCAGCCTTTATCAAATCATCATGGTGAGTAGCTGTCATTGTTTGTCCATATATTTGACACTCTGGGTGTTCTTCAGAATTTCAATTCCTAAGAGATTATTTCGCTATGGTCAGCTCAGATTGCATAAAACCTAGAAAAAAATAACACGCAGTAAACTGAAAACCTAGAATACAAAATGTAGAAATCATATCGAGTAAAAGAAGATGCCAAATGAAGTGAACAACAGAATACCTCAACTGAGGTCCCTTGAGTACTGAATTTCCATTTCTTACAAACAAAGATTAGCTCAAATCTACATTTGGACTGCAAATTAAAAATACAAAACCAAACCAAGATTTAAAACTGAATTTGTATAAAATTAAAAATATAAAACAGTACTTCATACAGGGAAAAAAATGTTATCGCTGAAATGGAGAGCCTATATCCTAAACCTGACTCAATCGGTAAACAAAAGACCGTAAAGGATCGGTTAAGGTGTCCTGATTCAATGACTATTGAATTGTCAGAATCTGTTGTCTATTAAAAACAAAGTTTATCCCTCATCCACATTGGGATCAAACTGCAATTTAAAAACACAAACGAAACCAAGATTTAAAACTAAAATTGTATTAAAAAAAATGTCAAACAGGATTATATATAAAACATGATTTCATTGAAGGCTAAATAATTTGTTTACCCATGATATGACACCGACAGACTGTTGCAAAGGCTTATCCTTCTCTGCCACAAAATCATGACCTAAGATTACATTAACATATCACAAAACAAAATCAACATCTTATAGAAATTGCAGCAAAAACCCTAGCTTGAAATAATAAATAATACCCACCATTGACACTGTAATGTGTTACGTGAAAAAACCTTAATCGATTTAACCTAGAATCAGCTGCACGATAAATAATCAGCAAATCAACAGAACAAATTTTAATCAGCACTAACCAAACCCAAATCGGAAAAATTAAAAGGAAAATCTAAATGGATAAATAGAATTTAGACCTTCAGGTCAGTTATGAAGGTTGGGAATGATGGATTGATGAAAGGGAGGGAGAAAATAAGGGAAACAGAGAAGAAGAAGAAAAGAGGTTGAATAAATTAAAAGGATTTACCTGCTCTGTTGGTGTTGTTCGAACGTTAGGGCTTGAGAACATAGAAGAAACGTTGAAATAAGCATAAAAAGAATATCAGAACGTAATTTAAAAAGATATGATGATTATCATGTAAAAAAGAAGAAGAAAAAGAGTTATTAATTATATAATTATCCTTGTGTGTTAATGTATAATCAAAATCCGTGCAACTCGTGCCTCATTATCGTAAAGAATAATCCCATAAATATTTTTTTTGGAAAATACTTAGTTTTTTTATCGCTAAATTTGTCATAAGATAGAGTTGTTTCTTGAATTAGATTTTACCGAAATGGTAAGTACCTATGTTAGATTTTGGAGTTTTAGATTTGTTTCTCAAAATACAAACGTACATTTTTATTGAATAACATAAATTGAAATAACATACTTGTTCTGAAAATACTTTATTTTTTGTCGCTAAATTAGGCATAAGATAGATTTTTTTTCTCGAATTAGATTTAACAGGAAAGGTGAATACATAAAATTATGGAATACATACCTAAAATACATGAAGCAAATATCACGGTTAAGATTTTAAAGATATAATATAAATGCGAAATCAATTTGGAGCATCCGATCAAATCAGTTTGATTAATAATTAACGGCCACGAAATGTAGGGGGTATAAGTTGTTTTTCCACCAATCAGGAGCGAGGGTTCCGCTCACCGGCCAATGGGAGGGGAGGCTGCCGCAACTCTCGACGTGGTGTGAGAGATGGCGTGGGGTTTTAGGTTGTTGATTAGATAATAATTAAATTAATGAATTTTGTTATATACTTGGTGAATTCTTGGACAAAGTTTTTGTGGGAAGAAAAACTAGAGAGAAGAGAAAAAAGAAAAAAATTGGAGATTTATTTCAAAACCTAGATTTTGATTCACTCAACCAAAATGAATGAAACAAGTTATCAACAATGTGAAGAACCAATGGTTGAAAATCAACATGTATGCCTCTAAACTATCTCCCATGAGTTCAATTTCGCACAAAAGTAGCTAAAGTACGTTAAAAAAAATCAGATTTTTCGACTTTTATGGGATATTACGGTTGGGTTGAGCTTCATTTCTAACCGTAATCCATATTTACGGTTAGGTTTTGATGAACTCCAAACCGTAACTGGTTTTCAATAGGATAAAAGATTAATTACGGTTGGTAAAGTGGCATGAAAAAACCCAACTGTAACTCACTACGGCTAGGTTTATCCTATATAAAACCAAACCGTAACCAATTACGGTTGAAAATTCAGTCTGAACCTAGCCGTAACACAACATGCAAATCAAACTTTACGGTTTGAATTCAACTAAACCTAGCCGTAAGTTCTTCATAAACTAAAATTATGGTTTGAAAAGCAGTTCCTAACCTAGCCGTAACACTTTCAAGAACACAACTGATACCCTAATTTCACTTCGATTTCATTCAATCTAACCTATTTTAAGCACAGAAACGAGTAAACAAAGATGGGTTTGTTCGATTATTACCTAACATACACCATGGGAAGTGAGAAGGAAAATGAAGTTGAATTGAAGTTGAAGTTACTGTGGAGGAGAGGAAGAGAAGAAAGATGAAAAGAGGAGCAGTTTTTTTCTTGAATTATAATAGAAAATATTAGGTTTTTAAGTTTTTATTTAGTTAAAGGGCAACCTAGACATTTTGTATTTGTATTAGGATATCCCATAACCAATTTTTTGGACATTAAGAATCCAAGTGGAGCCCCTTTATTAGAAGGTGACGCCCCAATAATAGCCTTCTTTTTTAATTGATGGATGTAAAATTCTATAACACTAGGCATCTTATATATGTTTCGCTACCGTACAATAGTTTCTTGTTACCCAAGTTGATTCTCAATTGCTAAGTTAAAATTGTTTCCTAAGTTACACTATTTCTTTGGAAAGACCGAAAGACTAGACTTGCATTGAGGTTCATTCCAATGATTCCATGGTTTGAAGTTGTAGACAGTTATTAGCTCAAGTGAATTCTATGAAAAGAATTAACCAAAGATAACTTCAAACATTCAAGAAAAAGAACTAGACTTTCTAACTAAAGAAATTAGCTAAGAACCACCAATTCATAAGTGTGTAGAAAGTTCGCCTTGAAATCCAAATAGAATAATGAATAACCAAAGTGACTAGAGTTACGTACTGGATTATTAGGCTTTAGGTTCATGACCCCTAATTGTTAAATCCGTTAACCAAAAGATAGAAAATATAAAACGTTGTCTTTGTAGCTTCGCGAACTCAAATATTTAAAAGTCTTTTGGAGATTTCACTTGTATTAGGTTCGTGAACTCACTTGTATAGGTTCGTGAACTCAAATGACAATACATCTTAGAAGAAGTTTTTCTTTTATTGGTTCGCAAACTCAAAAAACAAAACTTCTTAGAGAAATTCTCTACAATAGGTTCACAAACTCACTGTATTATGTTCGTGAACTTAAAGACCTTATTTGACTTGAATTTTGGTTCTACAAGCTTTGGGTTGACAAACTCAATTCTTAAGGTTTGTGAAATCAAGTGATTGGGAATCCTTTGTAGTTAAACTACAAAAACAAAACCTTACAAACTCATGAATGAATTTACAAGCTTTGAAATTTTCGCTAACACTTGTGCTTTTCTAGTCAAACTTAGTTTTAATTTATATACAAGCAAGTGATTGGAAGTTGAACCATCACTAGTCTTAGCAAGAAGTTAGTCCGTGATATGATCTTCTTTGAATTTGAATTATGATCATCTAATGAAGTCCTTGATTTTTGATAAGATTAATAGATACATAGATAGATAGATAGAAACAAGTTCAAAAGAAAAGACCAATCTTCAATACTTACCTCGATGAACCGTCTTCAAATTGACGTCTTTGTGTGGTCTTCAATTATTCATTCGCCTTGAGTAGCTTGAAAAATCCTAAGACTCTAGTACCCGATCTATTCTAAATCGAAACTTCTTTAGTAGGATAAATCAAGAAATAATATTGGCATTTAAAATATGATAACAAACTTAAAATACCAAGGTATGTAGGTTCAACCGAGGATTCGCTCTAACAGTTACACATTGAGGATTTCCTTTATTGGTTTCCCAATGTTGATCATTTCTTGGTGTATATGCGAATAACTGAAGCTCAGGAAGTGAACTTTGTTGCGCTCAAGCTAACAGGGTCATCCTCTTCATGGTAGGATCGTCTTCAACTTGAACGAGCTAACGAAGGATTCCGACAAGTTTAGTCATGGATATCCATGAAGCAACTTTTAACGCGAAGATATATTACCACCAAATTACATGCAAACCTTGTTCATCAGCTTGCAAAACTGTCTCCAAGGTAACTGCATGATACAAAAGTATGTGTATAAATTTTCTCGTTTGGTATCTCGGAATCAACTGAATGAGATAATTGGTCAAACTATTGGATATTTCGTTAATGGTCTTAATTGGAGTATTCAATAAAGGTTAGATACTCAAAATATATACTTTGCTTCATCGAGGCATATATGCTCTTATACTTTATGCACAACCATACCCAAAATCCTCATTCTCTAACCCTAGAAAACCTTTGTGTCAAAAAATTTATACACGATGACAACTTTCTTCACACATGTCTCGTACTTCTCCTACCCATATAACCCTCAACCATCACTTTTATAAACCTTAGTTTTTATACCCAGGAAACATCCAATATATACTTGAAAACACAGTGCCCGGGCAACATCCAGTAAATGTTGGTGTTTACGTTCCACAATATTGTTTTTTTAAGTTGTATCAACACAAGAACGTTGATGTATCACATCGTTTCCAGAAAACCAAGTATGAAGTTTGTTTGGAAGAAGGGCTATTTAACGTTTGGTACCTAGCAAATGTATAACACCTAGCTTTGGTACCCAACATTTAAAATTTTAAGCGTTGGTACCTGGATCATACAGATACCGTTGACTTAAGGAACTAATAATTCAGTAACAAAACATGTCTTTTGATAATATTAGCCTTGGAATTTATAATAGTGACTAAATGTGTCCCAATCTAGTCATTGATCCTAACCATTCATTCTTTAGATTCTCTTCCACAATTCCACTTCAGTTAACCCCAAACTTACTAATCTCAACCGGTTTATTCACCAATACTTGTCACAGAGGTTAGGTTCGTATACAAATATGAATTATGAAGGATAAATGTTAGGTAAAGATGGATTAAGTTTCCAGTATGGGTTGGCACTAAAATCAAAATCAGTGAGATCGTGATTGAAGGCCTATCAGTGAGTATTGGAGTTGAATGCAATGTTTAGGAAATTTGGTTCAAATTGTAATAGGATTTAAACTTAAATTTTGATGTGAGAAATCATTTCAAGAAGAGGGTTGCAATTCATTAATTTCATTTTAGTTTTCCCATTTTCCTTTCTTGTTTTTCATCACAAACATAGATAAGGTAGGATTATTGAGTTCTCTTTTTGGTTTAATCTTTTCCGACGGTGGTTGATATCATCTAATTAAGAAATACAATTATAAGTTAACCATGAAAATTCAAGGATGTAGACAAATATTTGCTTTTCTCAACAGTCGTAAATATTATCTTACATCTTGTTTGATTTTATTATGGGGTCAATTATGGAAGAATACTACAAGGGAAATTACAGTGAAAGAAAACAAAAGATAGAAATTACCGGGAAACTAACGAAATAATGATGATAGTTAAGTCAACGATTTAACCAAACGGTCTCAGTTAGATTCAGGTTACCAACACTTAATATTTTAAATGTTGGGTACCAAACCTAATTGTTGGGTACGAAATGTTAAATAGTCCTTGGAAAAAACTCTAAACCACTATCTGATTAAAAAAATTGTCCTTGAGAAAGGACAATAGATCCCAAACCAGTTACGATACGTCGAATTGATTGCGAAAATTGATTAGTAACATGATTAATATAAATATTGTAAATGCTTTAATGTTTCAGATTTAGTTTTCACTAAAAATAACCAAGTACATCTAGTATCATCATCTACAACAATTAAAAGAAACTGGCACCATTAAGAAAGAAAACAAAAATGGACCCAAAATATCAGCACAGATTAATTTAAATGGACGAGTACTAAAAATATAACTTTTGTTATATTTCAAGCACGATAAATACAACAGAAACAATATCTCACAAACATGATCAAAGTTAGAAGAAATAACATAGACCTAACTAAACAAAAGTATATGTCCCAAGCGACTATGCCAAACATCAAATGGTTTATTCTTTAAAAATGATGCAATGGTGGATATATGAAACCAATAGAGACGTCCAAAGTAATCAGTCTGACCAATCACTTTCATTGCCAACTGATCTTGAAATACACATGGGGTCAACCGAAAATTAACCATACAATTGGAAGATTGCATTATTTGACTAACGGAGATAAGATTAGAAAAAATTGGAAATTAGGAACAAAGTATAGATTAGAAAGACATAATGAAGGTGAAAATTCAACGACGCCTATAAGTTGTACTTTGGAAAACCACCATCGGGAAGTTATACTTCACAAACCTTTGGAGCAGCAACATAAGTTTTAAAGAAGAAAAAAAGAGAGGACATACAACATGATATGCGTCACCACTATCCACAAACGATTGAGAGTGAATAGTCAAGAAAATCTCAGTTGTTAGATTAAAAATTGCAGAAATATAGTCATTACCGGATTGATTGAGAAGAGATAATACTCCACGATATTGGCCGAGTATGAAAGTTGGCACTAAAACATCAACAGTGGTAGCAACAACAAGGGGACGTTAATTTTTATTTCCTCTGTGAGATGGATATCCAATCATCTCAAAACAATGAGACTATGAATAACCATAAATTTTACAATGGTACCAAAAAAAAAATAGAACGCTTGTTCAAACAAGAACTTCAAAGGGTTTTTGAGTTATTTTGAAAAAATTATAGGTCAGCGAAACAACGATTAAAAAAGGTAATGATGGTTTTAATATTAAGTGATATGGCAGTGGTGTTTTGGGAGTTTTGGGTTCATCATTAACAACAGAAGAGGTCACGACATCCATTAAAGTACGAAGAAACAATTAGGCTTCAATGTTTAGGTTTATAAGAGGATCGAACCTATTAAAGGAGATACCATAAATAATTTCTAAGATCGGTGGATTTAATTGTTTGATCTTTATTTATTTAGCATACTCCTACTTATACAAAAGGATTTCGATGAATACATGAAAAAATAAAGAAGAAAAACATATTATGTGGTGACTAGAAACTATGTACGACTGACTTCGGTATAACTTAATTAGTCAAAGTAGTTTTTGTCATAATTACAACAAAGTACATGTTGATATGGAGATATGTTGTTTGAGTCAAGTTGGTTATGGAAAAATACGGAACATATATTTCATTACTATTTAAAATTTAGATAAACCGTTGATACCATAATAATACAATAATAAAGTTATTCATGACGATATTAATAACCTGAATTCGACAGGGAGATCCAAAAATAGCCTCAGCTCTCGCCAAAGATCCAATAATATCCCTTAAACTAGATATTAAGAAAGCTTATGATAACTTAGATTAGGTCTTCATCAAAACATCATTTACAAAAATGGGATTTCTAACCATATTTGTAGATTATATTATGATAAGTATCACTACAATTACCTACTCAATTAACATAAATGATACCCCTCATGGTTACATCACCCCTACGAGAGGTATTCGACAGGAATATCCTCTATCTTCCTATGTTTTCATAATATGTGCATAAATTCTTTCGACCAACCTAGCACCTAGGCAATCTGGAATCCCAAAATATTGTAAAAGGGCTAAAAAATTCTCAAAAAGCTCCATATATATTATATCTAATGAATGTGGGCGGCCTCCTAATCACTTACAAGGCATCCTAGGAAAGTAAAACCACCTCAAGAGACTACTTCAATCCTATAACTCTTCCGCAATCCAGGAAATCAACAAAAACTCTACATTCAAGATTGCAACAACATCAGCTGGACGTTATTCAACAATTCTTTGACATGCCAACATCGTCAACACCACCAATATACCTGGAGTACATTTCAAATATATTCATATATTCTACCCATTACTTCAACGATTGGCGAGAAAGGATCAAGGATGGATGACCAAATGCCTTACTCAAGCAGGAAGGTAGTACTCGTTAAAACCTCCTTAATACCTTATGCAAACACAATTATTCCCCACCCATGTTCATAAACAGATAGATCAGATCGTTAAATATTTTTTTCTGGGACCATGATTCATCAGTTAAAAAACTCCATTCATTATGATGGACCAAACTAAAGAAACCAATAACAAAAGGGGGTCTCGGCATAAGGAAAGGTAGTCATCACAATAAATCCTTGCTCATGAAAAGAATCCGGAACATACACGACCTGTAACACCCCGATTTTTGTGATCAGATCCTGCTCGAATCCCATGTCCGAAAACACGAAGTGCTACTTCGATACCATAGCCGAAGTCCGGCTACTAAGCCCAGGCTCCTCAATTAATTTATTTGGCCTTATTTAATTTATGTTCGTTTTAATAATTCTATTACAGCGGAAACTTTGAAATTCATTTAGGAAAATCTAACCGTTGATTTAACTTAATTTTAATTCCAATGAAAACAAAACACATTTTGGTTCACATATAAAAATATCAATACCGTTCAAGTCTTAAGATTTAATTAATATGTAATTATTTCAACAACAAATTGTAAAACTGAAAACATACCTAGGTAGATTCCTAGAATTTTATAGGTTTCATACGAGTTCCAAAATTTATAATAATTATACGGATACTATACTGATTAAAAATATTATTACATATAAATTTTCCCGAATTTTTAGATTAAGATTAATTTCCTAAGACCACGGTCAAACATGTAGTTGACTAGCACTGCAAATATTCAAAACTGTGACATACTGTTTTATAAAAATTATATAAAATCACACACGACTCAGAATTACACGAGGCTTATCATTTTAGAAAGATAAAGGATAGATATTGATTTTATCAGAGTAACTAAGGTCTAAAAATCAGTGTATCATAATTTTAAAATAGGATATTTACTAGACATTTACAACTGGCAAATATTTTCTGAATTTAATATGGGTACAAATAATTATTTTAAAAATATGTATACAACTCGGAAATTCTAAAAAATTTACCAAATGTCCCTTAAGATATTTTACATTTATTAAAAAAACATTAAGCCAAAATCTATTAGGAGTTTAAAATGATAAATAGTAAACTCAGCATCATACAATATTTTACAGCTTTGAAACTAAGATTAGTTACATCTTAAAATAATATTTTAGGCATAAACAACAACTTTAAGCATCTAAAATCATTCTCTAGGCTCCACTCTTTATCAACTCCTTGTCATGCATCAAATCTGGAATTTTTGTCATAATACGATGTGAGTTTTGTCACTCAGCAGGCAAAGAAGCAACAAAACATTTTTCAACTCTTTTAATAAAACAATCATGATTTTAACCACAACATGAATATCTCACATCATGTCCATATTACAATAACAATATAATCAAAATCAATTTCAAACGCTCGCCGCGGGGAGCCAATATCAATAAAAAGAATCAAACAATCAACCGCTCGCCCCAGGGAGTTAATATCAACAAAAATAATCAAATCAATTAATCGCTCGCCCCAGGGAGCCAATATCAACAAAAAGAATCAAATCAATTAACCTCTCGCCCCAGGGAGCCTCACGTGGGTTTAGGGAAACAAAACCGTTCCCAAGGATATCTCATATCCCATCAAAAATATTCTTAAAGATAATCATGCTCATAACAATAATCACACCAAAATCATGAATCAATAATTTTTAAAGCATTTAATCAAAATAAGTCAAAATAATTTAAGAGTCGGTGTTGCGCCTACCTCGAATTTCAAATCCAAAAACTATCAGCAACACAACGAAGAGATTTATCATCGTTGAAAATGTGTCCTCTATAACAACCTAAAAATCTCCAACGCATGTTCCTAATCAAGGCTTTCGATTTTTATTTTATTTTAAGTTTCACTTGCGGCTTGGGTATAACAAACGGAAGGATAAAAAGAAAGAGTTGCTGCTAGGTTATTTTTCTATCAAGTACATAGCATATATTTACTAAAACTCCAAAACGAGTTAAACCTAATTTCAAGTACACGTCCTTAAGAATTTTGGTCAAACAAATGACCACTAATAGCCTATTAAATGACCACTAATGACCTAATTTCAGAGCCGACGACGAGTCATCTACCGAGGGTGGGAAGGTACGCTGGACGGGGTTGGTCCAGGTGCTTCTTATGAGGGGCAGGGAACGTCGGAGATCTGGGCTTGCAAATATATTCTGGAGCCGAGGAAGACTTTAATTTAAGTTGGTGGTATTGTAATACGTACCCCGATATTTGGCAGTGGTTGGTCGAATGGAATATAAGTAATGGTTTGTCCTTTCCTATCACCGAGGCCTTTTCAGCACAATTGGTTCCAGAGTTGGCAGAAAACTCTACAGTTAAGAGTGCTCGGGCGGGAGCAATCCATGGATGGGTGACCTCCATGGAAGTTTCTGCTGGATTACCGCAGTGATGCCCGTTGAAAACCCCACACATATGGATAACCGCGGTGGCTAAGTGGAGATAGTATCGGTGGAGGGACGGGTGATTACACGACCAACCTAATTACATTTGCACCAGATTATACAATGAGAAATATCTACAAAATCAACTGATTTTCCAGGAAAACACACCCATTTATTCCTCCTCCATCCCACAATGAAAACAAATGGCCTCCCTCATACCTATACTACGACAACACATCTTCTATCACATCGGAAACGGTTTAGACACACCTATCCAAGCAAATTGGATACCTCAATCTCAAAACCTTGACGCGACCCAATGCTACCTAATCCAATCAGTTGATAATCTCATTAACCCTTTCACCAATAAATGGAATCATGAAAAACTAAATCACCTCCCACCTGTTGATGTACAACATATAATAAACATCTAACTTTCCCTAGACATGCCTCCGGATAAGATCTTATGGCCACACTCGAAAAATACACCACTGCTACCAGCTACAACTATCTAATACAACAACATAACCATTACCACCTATACCTTCTCCCACCCACCAAATTATTGTGGAACTTATTTTTCCACCAAAAATTAAGTTTTTTTTTTTTTTGTGGAATGCTATAAATTAAGGTCTTCTGACCTTTTCTATTTTACACCACATCAACCTTACCAATTCCAACCAATGCCCATGGTGAAACGCCAAACCAAAAACAGCGGAGCACATGCTTATCCACTACACAATAACAGCAGCTACCTGGAACAATATATTATCTAGTCTATCGACAAGCCAAACCAACCTCAACTACTATATCACTATCAACAATCAAACAACCATTTCACCAAATCTATAAGATGCTACTTCAGTATCAGCTTTTTGTTGTATTTTTTGGAACCTTTGGATGTCCATAACTGAATTAGTTTTCAGACAACACCATACACCCCCGTACAACATCCTATCTTAGACCTTGAAGCAATAACATGAATTCGAACAAGCAAAAAAGGTTTTTCCCCCGGTTTTACCTGAAGACCCACTATTCAGGGCCATCCCATCAATTATCAGAGCAATAACAACAATATTAGCAGGTTGGACTAGACCGAAACTGGATTGGATAAAGATAAAAACGGATGGGACTGCTAGGGGACATCCAGGAATGGAGGGAACATGTTTATTTGCTAGGACTCAAGTGCTCAAACTGTGATGCCTCTCGCATGGTCTCTTAGAATAACTACAACGCTAATAACTGAAAGTGGGAAACTTTGCTGGCATCAAGGACAACAATGGAGAGACAATGTCCAAAACTTATCTTTGATACGGGTTCAGAATCTCTGATGCGCTTCATAAAAATGGAGGTTGAAACTCCTGGTATAAAACAGAGAATGCGAAAAATTCTTTTGTGTTGTATACAACATAATTATAGAAAAGGGAATCAAGCAACCAAACGGCCTGGAAAATTTTACAGCATATAGAATCCAAGCAGGAAACTTATCAACAACAATATGGGAACAAGCAATCCCACATTTTCTCAACCAAATTCTATCAAATGACTATGTGGGTACAAGATACCCACGAGTAATAGCTATTTAGGCCTGCTATTTCTATTTCTCATGCTTCAATTTTTTTTTAACAAACCTGACTTTGAAACTCGTCGGATCCGAATTCTGTATCTATCGGAAAAAAAAAGTATATTATTCTTAATGTGAAGGTAGCTCAGTTGATTCCTAGTTTTTTTTTTTAAGGTGTGGTTGATGCTTATCGTCTCTCCAGCTGAATGCCATTAAACCCCCAACCAAAAAGACTAGTGTGAATGGTTTTTTTCCCTAGAGAAAGTTCATATAATTTTTTTCATACACTAACATAAATTCTCTATATAATAACAGAGTTTTTTCGAGCGTTCTCATTCAACGGAGCTCCTGGTTGATTCTCACTTCTGGTTATTCTGGCCCCACCACTATATTTATTTTGGTAATATTATCAAATTTTCCCAATAAAATTTAAGGAAAAATATTTTTTTCCCCACAATATATTTATCTACCTTAAAAGAAAATTACATAAAATAATAAGATCTACTGGAATCTCAAGGTGTTGCCAAAAATATATCAAAAGACGGTTTTGTGTATACATTTAATTAAAAGTAAAATTCATAAATAAATTAAATAATATGAAATCAAGAAATTGACTGTTCATCACAAAATTGAATCAATCATAAATAAATAAAAAATTAATAAAAATAGTCTAAGGTCCAACTACATCTCCTATAATTAAATTAGTTATATATACATCAGTACTACTAAAAATTAAAATGACTCCTAATTGCGGTTTACAATTCTAATCCCAATGAAATTTACAGGGATTTTGATGGAATTTAGATCGATGATTAAAATTTAAATATCAATATATTGAGTTGTGGATAGTTACTGATATATCCAGGCATGCTTCCTTTCGCGGAAGAAACAATGATCGTTAATCATGTCCAATTGTCAACATATAAAAATCGTTAATTGAGATGTTAATATCAATCAAAATTTTGAGAGCGAGAGAAAAGAAAAAAGAGAAGAAAAAAAAGAGAAAACAAAAACATTAATAAAACAAACGGCAACAAAAATGAATTCCACTATTTGTTTCTTAGTATTTTCCATTCCATAATTAAAAAATAATTAAGATTTTAATCTTACTGTTATATGGAAAAGAAGATACTCCTACAGTAAATATGGAAAGGAAAATTGTTCATTCCATATATAAAAGTATCGAGTGCATTAAAAAAGAAGAAGATATTCTTCATCATTCCATAAATAAAACAAGATATTTATTCCTACACGTGTAGATATGCTTAAATATATTTTGGAGAAAAATTATTTTTTCTTAATATCTATCTGAGTCCAAATTTGTTCACACTCCTCTAACGAGTGTATATTTCACATTCGCACGCTATTTATTCCATTCTAGAGACAAAATAATACTACTATATAAATTTTAATATTTCCTTAAAAATATTCAGAGAGTAAATAATCTTTTTAGGTTCTTATTAGGAAATTTAGTGTAAATTCCAAAAATTACTGTTATATCTTTGTATATAAGAACGAAATCCAAGCCCTATTCATTCGACTTTGCTTCTCTTCTTTGAAAATGACATAGTTTATATATATATATATATATATATATATATATATATATATATATATATATGGGTTTATATGTGGTTGATAAATGATCTTTTTTTCTTTCTTACAGTGGGTGCCATCATTCTTCATCCCAATCGACGATCCGTCCTTTTTACATCGATGGGGTATGTAATTGTTCATAAATTTTTTTGCAATACTCCATTATGTTGTTGTTTCTAACTAATTATAAATACTCCGTTACTTTGTTTTGACCTAATTGTCATCTGACTTGTAGATATTGCAGAAACTCGACGGGCTTAATATTAATTGTTAGATTTGTTTTTTAATTTTTCGATTGTAACTTATTTTTATTTTTTTGATCTTATGTTGATTATTGAGTATGGGTTTTCATTGCAGATTTTATTGGCTGATGATACAACCCTGGTGCGGAGATAATATAGTACCAGGCCCACTAGAAGAGTAGATCTTTATTTTATTTTAACGCTTCGACCTACAATGGTTTTTTATCCAATCGGTTGGTTAGTTGGTTATGTCTTATTTTCTTTGACCAATTTTTTTTTTAATCTTATAAGTTTAGTTATTTTAATGATTTTGATGAGGACCATGAGGCTAGTGTTCTTAATAATCTCTTAGTATTTGAACTGAAGTTTTTGTATGTGTTTGTCATGGTCACGTAAATTTTCTTGCAGTTCTTGTTTTTTTTTTTTTTGTGGTTGTAGGATGGAAACGGATACCTAAACAGCTTCATGGATATTGAACAGTTTCCAAGCACACATTTTCTATTATCACGGATATTTTGATGCTATCGTATGACTATTTGCAGGAATCAGCTGGCAAGTTGTCATCTCAATTATTTCATCTCCTGGCATTTTGCAGCAAGGAAAATCTTACTTTTTTTTCTTCTTTTTATCCTTTTGGAATCTTATATTTGTGATGACATATATTTTATATACTTAATTCAGTACTTAACTATCGCATTTGTAATGACATATATTTTACGGACTTGATTCAATACTTAATTGTAACATCTTTCTTTCTTTTTGATGTTGGGTGATGGATTAAATGTAGAAATAACTATCAACGAGCCAACTGCAGTTGCTACTTCTGGATTTGTGACGATAATGAGTGTCGACAGGGTGACTAAAAAACCAAACATATTGAAAGGACTGCATCTAATATAATGCATACAAATTGAAGTTTCTTTGGGTATATAAATATATGTATACGCTACAAGATGTGATTTAGTGGAGGTTGAACTCCTCAATCATGAAAAAAGTGTTATTTTGATTGTATCTTTTTCTTTATTAAAATAAAGATGCTTTGTATCATCATCACAAAATGTTAACATACATTTTGCATTTTGTACAACCTCTCAAAATAGGTATGAATGACTCAATAGTCGCCAAGAGAAAGACATTAAGCTTTATTTGCACCAATACATACTAAATGTTTGTGATGCTGCTAACTTCTTTCATGAGTGTATTTTCATCGACTTATTACCGGCATAATGAATTCGTCGAGTTAGAGTGGAGTAATCATTGAAGAGTGGTGCAGAAATGAGCAGTTTCATTGGATCATTGATTCATTGGTGGTGCGTCAGCATATTTTTTCTTAGTGGTGAGGACTTCTTAATGACTTAGCTGGAGATTTTGCAGAACTTTATGCATTCAAATCCCTTGAGCCACTGAAATTGTCCAATTCAGTCACGGGGTACCGTTTCAATGTTGTTCATAGCCTATGAGTCATTGGTAGGTACCAGATTATTAATAAGACATCCTAGAGTTGACAAAGTTCTCACGCCAAAACCAAATAGAATGGTGTACCTGCCGATTGAAATTGTTTTTTATTTTCAAAATGGAGTATATAGGCATGTCCAACCATGATAAATACCATTTGACATACAAGAGAGTTTGAATCCATAGCATATATACGACACAAAACATGGAAAGTTCCGTTTGATGTACATGAGGAGTTAAATTCAGATCATCTCCACAACACAAAACCAAATGGAATGGTGTACCTGCCGATCAAAATTGTTTTTTCTTTTCAAAATGGAGTATATATGCATGTCCGTGGAAATGTAAGAGCATTACCGTGTGGTTACCAAAGATAATGAAAATATTTCATTGTATAAATGATTATTTTTTTTGAACAAAAAGATTTTTTAATAGATTATATAAGTACCCTTTTGTTTAAATCTATATATTTTGTTCCCGTCCGACTTCATTCTCTTTATGTTATAAAATCTTAATTTATTTTATGTGAATTTAATGAGTTACATATACAAATATCCTTGGTAAAATAAAAAAAAAAGACTACTAAAAAACCAAAGAAAATTCTAATTCAGTATCCATTTTATAATCTTAATCAATAGTTTGCGAAAAGAATCTCATTACATGATCGAGATGGAGCTATTAAAAGAGAAAACAATGTTGAACAAGATTTTTTTAGGTTATGATGTATTGTGATCTCAATAATGCTTATGCTGATGAAGTATAAACATGTGAAAATTGGGTGAACTAAAAGAAACGAGTAAATAAAACAACGAAAGCATGAGATTTAGAAATTTAAAGATCATCGAAATTCGAAAAAACACAGGAGCGACATAACTTTTAATAATTGTATTTATAGAGCTTGAATAAGTTCTATATAGGATTTGAAGGTGTTGCATCACAAGCTCATAATTTATTTATTTTTCTTTTTCTTATTTTTTGATTGAGAAGAAATATATTAAGGAAGAGGAGAAAATACAGCAAATATCTTACAAGGAGTAAGAAAGAAAAGACTTGAAAATAAAAACTGGTTTTAAATTTACATAAGTCAGATAAATATAAGGTCCCAGTTGAGTATTGATTTTTTATTAGTTTATGAAACCTATTATCAAATTTGAGTATTTTGAACTTATTAAATTTAGATTAGTTTTTTATAAAAACTTTGATGAGATTAATTTTGAAACATGTTAACGTTATTCCATATAAATGAGAAGTAGACCCGTGCATCGCATGGGTGAAAAACTAGTATCTTAAATGCATGATTAAAGAAAATGAGAGAGCAATGCAAAGGTTTACATGTCATTTACCTTAAACGGTTGACCGATTTAAAATTCCCTAGCTTTCTTTCTTTCTTTCTCTTTTGCAAGGAAAGGCATGTTACCTATACAAACTCAAGTAATTAAGCAGAAAAAAAGGAATAAACAGAAACCCAGGTGTAAGGGTATTCAGACCCAAAACCTTTTGGTACATCCCACCAAGTATATTGTTTAACATATCCATAAAATTCACGATAAGTGATATGAACATGTGACCATTTAGTACACTTAATAACACATTAAATTACATATTTGTACGATTTTTGTTAGAGGTAGAGCTATGAGGAAAGCGAAAATCATGTATTTGACTTGCTTATTTGGTTGATTCGATTTATTTATTTTTCGACTCGGGCCAACATACCTTTATTCACACACGATCTGTTAATGCACTTACATCCCATATACAATTTGTAAATTAGTGTAAATTTTGTGTAAGTACAATTATTACATAACGAATTTACATGATAAACAAGTAACAATTTTTTTGTTTGAAACAAAATAGTAAGATATGAAGTCATAGGAAAATAAAAAACATAAAATGCACGAAAATTGAAAAACAATCCATTTCAGATTTTGGTTGAAGATTAAGAAAATATAAAGAGGATGGATCCCTTACACTTTTATTATCACACTATCTCACACGTTGGACGTCATTTTTGCGAATTAAAACCAAACCGTATCAGATTTGAAGCTAATACTTTGGGGATATGTTACTATTACATATCTCTACTTTCCTACCGAAAATGAGCGTATTCCGAGACGTATAACACCATCATCTACTACTTTGAAAATGAACCGTTAAAATTTTGCGGATTTACGGCCGTCAAAATTAAGACCGGTAGATTGTGAGATTTTATATATCAGAATGAGCTCATTTTTGGTAAGCATGTAGAAGTTGGTAAGAAAAACATATCCCCAAAATAAAAACTTCAAATACGTTACGGTTTGGTTTTTATTCACAAAAATAACTTCCAACATGTGAGATAGTGTGAAGGGATCATTCCTCAAATCTAAATTCATAAAATAAATTACTCCCTCCGTTTCTTTTTAATAGGCCAGTTTTGTTTTTAGAGAAAATTAAGGAAATTAAGAGCACTAATCATTGAAAGTGGTCCGCATGACACTTGTCAATAAAAGAAATGAAGTGAAATGGTCCCCATGACACTTGTCAGCAAAAGAAGTAAAGTGAAATGGTCCACATTACACTTGTCATCAAAAGAAGTTAAGAGAAAAGTGATCCCCGAAAATTAAAGTAACATTTGACTTTCCCAATTAGGAAACCAGCCTATTTTTTTAAAACATCTATGTTATAAAAAGACATGCACTTTGACTTTGAGATCTGAGAGTCATAGAACGGACATGATTTAACGGGGACCCTGATCCGATGGTCGGGAAGTTTCAGATGGTGATTTTGACACGGACGGTTAGGAAATCTTAGATTTACGGCTAGGAATCATCCGTCGTGTATTCAGAATTTAAACTTGGACAAATTCCAAATACAAGAAACGCTATTCTCAGAAACTCCCTGTGTATTAATTTAATTTTGGACAAAAAATCAGGGATACATGTATTAATTCAAAAAAGAAATAACCTAATTGATTCGCGTTTCATCTCAACTTATTTTCCGTCTGCGTTGTCTTTTTTCCGTTTTATCCTTGCTTCTCAACATCTTCTCCTTGAACTCATATCTTCTCCTTGAATTCATCTTTTCTGTTAGTGTTGTAATCGGATTGATGCAGCGAAGGAATTAAGGTTCTGTTTTATTTGAAGTGGGTTGTATATCAATTTTGGGTAAGACTTGATATGGGTTACTAATTGTTACATTTTTAATTTGCAATACATGGTTTAAGTCAGGGTTTTTAAATTGATTGATGCTGAAGAAGGAATTGAGATGCAAGGGGGTTGAAGAAGACCGAGGAAAATTAACCTTGGGGTTCAGGTTGATGCTGGACTCTCTCGAAACTATAGCATTCGAGGTTGATTTTACAGGAATACTGGATACTTCAATTGATTATTTTGTTCAATGTAATTTACTGTTTTTTATCACCCGAGTTTCAGAATTCCATTAGTTACACAATAATCAATTATTTATGTTTTGAGTTTTGGGTTTAATGTGTATCACCCAAATCAACGTGATAAACCCTTATTTTTGTTTTTTCTGTAGATTTTGTAGTGCAGTTGAAACAATGTAATACATAAGTCATGGGGGATAGTGGTAGTTGCACTTCGAAGCCTCTCATATTATTTGGATTGATGATGGTCAATTTCTTATAAGCTGTAATCAAATCTTGATTTGTAGCAGGATGTCCTGTTTGTTGATTTGACAGGTAATATATCCCTGCTTAGAATTTAAAAATTAAAAGAAACTTTTTGATTTTTCTCTTTGTATCTTCCAGATATATCTTAATTTCAGGGAGGACATGCCCAGATATTACTTAGTAAATTTTAAACGGCTTTGTGTAGAATATTTTCTTCTCTCTTCTTCAAAAACTTGGTGTTCAATTCATATACAATTTTCTAGCTTAGTACAGACGAACACTGAACATGAAGAAACAAACATGACTGTTCGTTTATTGCCTGATATAACCGTGTTTCCAAATCAAGAACGAGCATTAATATTTGATATAAATTTTGTTTCATGTGTTTCTTAATTAGGTCACAGAAGTGAATCGAGCTGCTCCATATTCTCCCGCTCTCTGTTTTAATATATGATTACCTGTTTTTAGTTCCTGAGATTAATACCGATTCACTAATAGTGATCTTAATCATGCGAAACCCGAGGCAGATTTTGTTAGGAAGGAAAAACTTGGTGTGGTGTTGTTGTGGTTTGCGTGGACGCCTTGGAGCTAGAGATTACGGCAACATAAGAGGTAATCTAAGACTTCAATAGTTATTATGTTGGAGATAGTTAGAAAACTTTAGACACGTTTAAAAACACAATTAGTATTTAGGATGTGGTTTGTTCATGTTTGTCTAGGAAGGTCCGACAGGCGGAACTTGCATCCTATATTTGGTAATTTTTTAAAAGATAAAGATTGATTGAAGGCATTCCTGAGCCTCTTTTAACCTGAAACATGGTCCATGTGAACAGATAAATTAAACTCGGGCAAACTTTCCCAAATTAGTAGCATTCTAATTTGGAAAAAACTGCCTAAAAGGCTAAAATCTTACATCTAAGATGTAAGTTCAAATCAAGTAGATTATGTATAAACAAAATCTGGGAAGCAAAGATGCGAACACGAGATGTGGTGCCATTTTTTGGGTTCCAAATACTTCAAACGTACATAGACTTGCACATGGAAAGGCGGAACATCTTGCTGTAAATACCATGCCCTCTAAAACATAAAATGCAAGTGTCCAACAATTGCATTGGCAAGGGACTTGGTAGTTGACTAAGAGGTTTAGTGGTTTAAATCCCACTTGCATCAGCAGTGGGGGTTGTGGATTTCTTTTTTAATCTTTGTGTACTACATGGGTTTTGTAGATTGCCAGCCACTTCCTATAAAGAAAATCTTTTCTAAGAAAACTTTTAAAATCTATGTACACCGATATTTAAAATAATAGTGGAGCTCATTTCTCATTCGCCTGTTAAACTGGTTAAAATATCGATGATAGGGTCCTAAGTGCTGGTGACATGCATCTAATATTCTCTATTAAGAATGGTTTATACAGAAGCAATTTAGTCATCTCTAACGTGGCCATCGACCTATCACAGGCATCATCGTTCTCTGTGAAACCCATCTACGCAAAACTAATGCTATTTGAACACATATTTATATTTCACATAGATGACCACATGAAATCATGAATATAGTATGTATTAGTCAGCTAATGCTATCAAGCGAAACATAAAAAGAGGGACCATAGCGGTCCTTTTTCGTTGTAATGGCACATGCCTATCAATAACAACGAGCTGTCAGCTTATTAGGTTCTAAAATGTGGTTCATTCATCATAACTTTGGGGTGGATATGGTAATGAAGAAACTTCATTTCTAGAATATTTTTGCAACAAAGACTAATAAAGATAATGAGCAGCCAAATTGAAGGCTTAGCTAAATTAAATGTTCATTGGAGTCACACATGGACAAGTGGCTATCTTTGGCGTGTGCGTGCTTCTGGGACTAAAACATATCAACAGCTTAGACTTTTGAGCATGTTTTACACCATATTATTACAAAACAAGAAACCCCACATTTACTAACTATAGTGATAGTAACAGAACAGAATATGAATTTCTGGATGACGATGGACTTAGATTTGAGTTAGGTGTGAATGATGAGCAAGGCATTTTTTGCTTTAGCACAAGGCTGAACTTTGTTTCTTCATCTTGACATTCATGTTCATCCTCATAGTCATAATTTTCTTCGCATGTTACAAATTTACAGGTGGTTGTAGTATGGTATGGTCATGCATCTTTCGATTTCAAGATGACTACTACTTTAATTGTCGCGTCACTGTATACCTTCCTTTGGATTTATTATGTTTTTATTCTTTATGATATTTTTCTATGATTACTCTACCAGTTAAGGTAAACTGATGGTTTTGCTGTTTGCGCATTCTTGAGTAGCTTGAAGCAAGTGTCAAGGGGTCAAGAGGTTAGAGACTTGGGTCATTCAGCTGGTTCGACCAAATGCATACCCAATATAGAATTCTATGACAATGACCGAAAGAAAAGTATAGAAAGACCGAAAGAAAGTATAGGAAGTGTCATAACTGCTGCCAAGGTTGGATGGTTTTACTACAGTTTCTTTCTTAAGTGATTTAGCTTGCCATGTATTTATTATTAACTATTTGTAGACCTATAATCCATCAGCTGACGTGGTACCAGAAACTCCAAGAGCGGCCAGTGAATAAAAGAAAATGTACAAAACTATGTAGAGTGTGCCTTTGTATATACTTCTTTTTGATTCCTCCATTTAATCCATAGACATGGCTCCAACTATCAGAACTGCAATAGGAATAGGTTAGGTATTTTTAGGTGTCATCTAACTGGGTAAATTAATTGTTGTACAAAATACATATTTAGTCTGAATGTGGAAGAGCCTTTTCAGTTGATGTTCCCCAGCTCTTATTAGTGATCGACTTACTGGGATACCTCTCTTCATTTTTGTCAATGTATTTAATGCGGCAGATTAACTTAAAGTGTGAACATGTTTTATCTTCAGGTTGCTGATCTCACTGTTTCTTTAAGAGAACTCGCTCATATAGATGCAAATGTTGCTTGCCTCTTATGGGTTTTCGTATTTCCAATTGTTTGGGTAATTTTACATAAGGAAAAACAAGTAGCACTGGCAAAATCAAAGTACTCTTCTTGGTTATCATATTTGTTATCCTATTTTGTAATGAAAGTACTATTGTTTTAGTATCAGGCATTACAGTTAGTGCAGATCTCAAGGGAAGCCCACGCTCACTCTTCAGTTTGGCGGATGAAACATACAACAATCTTCCAACTGGTGATGTGGTGACAGGCTTATTAATGAGTGGAAAGCTTATACCTCAGTAGCAAAAATCGATAGTAATAGTGAGTGGAAACCTTATAGCTCTTCCACGGGGATTTGCTTTGATGATCAATCACCCTTCCATGAATTTCCACAGTAACTCGGAGGTTTGAAGTGACAGCACCAGAAACTCGGAGGATACTTCATGTATATGGGTCAGGGCTGCCCATGGTTCAGTTTGGTTTGGTTTTCTGCCAAACCCAAGGACCAAACCAATATCTCTTATAAGAAACCAAAAACCAAACCAAACCATGTTCGGTTAAGAATATTAGAAACCAGAATTGCCCCACCGTTTTTTTTGGGTTTTCTGGGTTTTTTGGTTTTTTTTTAATAGACTTTCATTTTTAACTCATAAATCAAAATTGTAAATCAAATCATCAGAATTAGATATATTTTGAACTACATTATTACATATATAATTCAACATTAGATACATTTTTAATTATATTTGCTTTATTTACGAATATACTCATTGAAGTGAATATATATTATACTATGATGGAAAGTTCGCTACATATTATTATGGCTTTTGTCGATTTTTTTAGTTTTTACTCTCGGTTTCTTTTATGGTTTGGTTTTTTTGGATTTTTGGTTCTTTTGTGACATCAAACCAAAACCAACCACCTAGAATTGGTTTTCTCGGTTTTTGGGTTTATTGGTTTTTGGATTTTTCGGTCTCTGGTTTTCTGGGTTTTTTTGTCGGTATGGACCAGTTCGGTTCGGGTAAAAAACCGAATCCTGGGCAGCCCTAATATGGGTTGTTATATTGCTTTGAAACTCCGTAAGTTTTTGAAAACCAATCATGTTGATGTTGAATACTAAGAAGTGTGTGAATAAAAATTATTCGTCATCATTTCAATAATAAGAAGTTGAATACATACTACATTCTCTCTCGAAATTTGTGTTCCCCGAGGACGTGATATTTCTGGACGGCACTCGGTATAAGATGGGTGGACTTAATTGATTTGAGTGACTTATGAAATTTATGCAAAGCATGGAGATACTGAAGTAGCCTTGGAATCAGGGGATGTACTGATATTTGGTGGTAAAATCCGGACATATTTTCATGGTGTAACGTCGATCCTTCTAGATAGAGCCCCAAAATCTTTCGTTGCTGAAGCAAATCTCCATCAAGGACGAATCAAACTAACCTTTACACAATACTGATACGTGTTTGACAGTGAAGTAAACCCATTAATATTTTTCTGATGTTTGTATCCTGTATCGGTTTCTTTAGAAAATATCCAAGTGAATTTTTTGTTGCCAACTTTCTTTTTGTTCTGCACATGTCAACAAATGCCCAAGCAAAGCGGAAGCAAATGTATTAGTCTATTAAAGTGCCTTTCGGAGTGATTGCACGTTAACAGTGTATTACATATGGGCACCATGTAATTATGTTAAATGTGAAATAAAGAGTATCTCCGCACGAAGGTAGGTTTTCTATTTAGTGCAGTTTGAATATGGTTTACTTGCAGTGGAACTTCAAGCAAATACATCAACTTATTGTGTTTCTTCCAGATGTAGTTCAAGCAAAAATGTTAGATATGTTAGATTACAGAGCGTGTGTGTGTGTGTGTGTGTGTGTGTGTGTGTGTGTGTGTGTGTGTAATTGGTAAATATTTTGAATTTCTTATAGGCCTACAGGAAGAACAAACTATGTACATGTATATGTTCTCGCTCAATTACTTTGTATAACTGTTTTCTACATTTTTTTTCTATATTAGTATCGATACATTTAATTAATTTGCATATTAAAAGTTATAGTTTTGTCCAAGTCTACAAGAAGAACACGTCTACATATATGTTCTCCCTCAAATTATTTAAATAGTCGTTTCTTTCTCTATATACATTTTGTTGTTTGCATCACGTTTTCTGGTGAATTTGCATGAAGGAATCATAGGTGTCGTTAAAGCACTTACGGTTTTGGACAATAAACAAGTACACTTTGTGGTGATTATAGTTTCTTAATATAACTTTTGGGTTGTACGCCCCGGCTAATTGACTCGACAAATAAAATACTAAGGCACACTTAAGAGGCCAAGACAGCTCGGGCTAATTTGACACAATCAACAAAATATTGGTAAGTGATAGTAAGGGTATTAACTTCAATAACCTATATCTCAGATGATTTAGAAATCTAAAATATCTTTATCTTAATTTCCTGCAGTCAGGGTTCATCTTTCTCTGTATGTTGGCTAATAGAGTGATACCACAGAAGTTGCATGTGTCAAACTTCCTAATATGCGCGGGATGATCCAACAATCCTACTTCTACTTGATGCAAATTGATAGCATAGGCTAATTTAAAATTCTAAAAATTGATTTGACTTTCTACTCTTGGATCACTATTGATCCGTTTTATGGATTTAATCCTTGAAGAGGTGTGGTTCACATTTTCGGGGAAAAAAGGTAAACACGAGTGTTGAATTTGGTTCCACTTTGGGCTTGAATTGCGGTCCTCATGTAAGT
Source organism: Papaver bracteatum (assembly GCA_023529315.1). NCBI lineage: Eukaryota > Viridiplantae > Streptophyta > Magnoliopsida > Ranunculales > Papaveraceae > Papaver > Papaver bracteatum. The sequence continues at coordinate 23,921 of JAJJWX010005377.1, read as the reverse complement.
GGTATATTTGTTGGTCTGTAACTCTTGCAGTGTATCACTATTTACTTGCATTGGATGTGTCTTACCTATTTATTTTAGATTAGGGTTTCAATATAAGTATATACTAGGGTTTATCTGATATGAATGTTACAGCTATACCGATTAGTCATGGGTGCGATGGAATTTGGTAGATGGTCATAATTGTTTTCGTACGTGGAAAAAGTTAAAGGGAGAAAGTGTAGATCACAAAGCTGCTTATCCTCTATTACCATGCCTGATCTCATCACATTAACCTTAATAGAAGCAAAGACCATAGTGTGATATTGTGTTAATAGTGTTGCAGGATCAGTTGTACTAATTACTAGAAGGACATTCTCAATTACTAGAACTATGAAACTAAACAAGGGGAAGAATAACTATGTTGGCACACTGCTCATCTGGATTGTTCCCTTTGGGGAGATAAAGGAAGTAAAAGTCGAGTCCATTTTCCAACAATCAAAAATGGTAAACTCATGCCAGAGTATTTACTTTGAAATATAATGTGGCTTTCATAACTAGATTTCCAAAGCTTTAGCGAGTTTACAAAATTAGTTTTATGAGTTTGTTAACACCCTTAGATGTTCATACAACATACAACCGAGTTATTTATTCATCCCAATTGGTTTAATGGTTTCGAGGATCCTGATAATAGACATGGAGGCACGTTAAATAACATGAGTTTCTCTTAGCTTCAGTAATTTAAAACTCACTCGAGTATAACAAATAAAACTGTACATTAAAATGTTGCTTTATTGAAAGTACTAACTGTTGAGTGCACAACTCTAACCACCTCCAATTTACACGGTAATTAAATTAATTCATTAAGTAGGCTAATTCTCATTGATCTCGCCATCGCTTTAGCTTTTTAATTGCATGTCTGTCTTGATTATTTGTATCTAAATAAAGTAGACACCTTTATCATTTAGACTAAAATCCTTTTCTGTTGTAAAGATCAATTTTTTGGTCAACAAATGTTACTAGCAAGAGTAACGACTATCATTTGCACCATTGCAGGAACAAACCTCAAGAAATTCAATGCATTAAAACAAACATAAGCTTTGCTTTATTTTCTATATGTAACTTTTTTCTTGTTATGGTTAAACTATAATATAAGGTCAGCTGATGATTTAATTTTTGTTTTTATTCTTTATGTAAATGAGAAAAACGAGTTGAGTGATTTATTCACGATCACTTTCCTAGAATTAGTACATTATGTGCACCAAAAGCACTAGCATGGTATAGTTCATTTGTGTCGGCTGATGATATAATTTTTATGAATTGTTTCATTTAAATTTTTGTGCGACGCTTTCATTCACCATTTTTCTTAAGTCTGAAATCTTGAAGGTAACTTTTTCTTCTTCAACTACCTATTTTAAGGATTCCTTTTTTATCCTTCAATGAATACCTTGAAGGATTTCAATCTCGAATGGTGGAAACAAAGATATCAAAGATCTATTACTTCACGGTTTTTCCTGAAATCAGGTGAAACTCACCGAATTCTTCTGATTTTAAATATGTGGATTAGCAATTCTACTTTTAAGACTTACTGTTTGAATTCAGCTTCAATTTTGCGCTGGAATTATTATGCCCTATCTTTCTAAAATTCATGCAAATATATATGAAAATAGAGTGAACTTAAAACGCGCTCGCTACTACACGTTAATGGCAGTTATTTATTCACCAAACCTCAACTTCAACGCTTGCTCCACTATGGATACTTAGATCCTCTAACAATGTTCGATTTGTCGATATTCCAGAAGCAGGTAAAGGGAGTATAGCACCAGAAACACCTCCTTTTTTCCTTAATCCTCTTCGGTTTCCTCTCTGTCAAGATTTCTACTGGTGATAGACGTGTAAGTTTCATATTGGTTTCATTGTAATTCTTATAAGTAAGTTCACTAAAATACAAGGCTGCTAATAGGGGGTACCAAATTACTTGGGAGTGTACCAAAATACACTAAAGACAACATCCATTACCTTTGGCCCAAGCAATTTGGTATCCCCTATTAGCAATCTTGCTAAAATAGCTTGACTAGAGTGTTCCTAATAATTAATAAGAATGTAATTTTTGGGTTTATTACTTATCTTTTAAAAGTAGTATGTTTTAATGTATGTAAACTGAAGACTATCATGGGAGGTTGAGCCGGGTCCGTAAGACCCCGGTGATACCTAGTCATCTCCCCTTTAAAAAAAAGTGGTGGTTATGTCCGGGACAAAGGTGTCCGTAGGATTCGAGATCTTGGGGACTGAAAAAAAACATCCCGGAAAGTCATTCGTGGCCGTGGAGATGGGATCCTGTGGTTGGAAATGGTCGGTTCTCCGCGTGCACCGTATCATTTAGCATAGATGTTGTAATAAGAAGATTCAGAAGATTCCGTTCTTCTTAGTTATTCACTATCAAATTCTGAAAATCTAGAGCTGATTCTTTGTGTTGTTGATGATGATTATATTTTTTACTGTTTGATGAAGGTAATACTGTTAATAACGGGACGGAAATCAATCGATGTTGAGTGTATGAAGATCGCAATGAAAGAAAACGAATCTGGGGCTTTGCTGTGATTGGTTTTTTTTTTCTGGATTCAAATCAGTACAAGTGACATTAACAAAAGCGAATCTGAGATCAGCAATCAGCCAAGATGATTGCTTCTAAAATACATCTGGGAGAAAAAAGAGGGACGAAGCTGATGACAAAGATTAAGGAAGAAATTGAATATTTTGGTGGGGTTTTGCTTTAATTTGTTACCGGAAGCTGTTGATTAAGGAGGTTTAGGATGAGATGTTTGTCCAATATGATTGGTGCTTGCTGTTATGTTTGATTTAGGGTTTCAATCGACAATAAATTGGGGTTCATATAAGAATTGGGTTTTCATGGGTTTCGAATCAGTTGAGATGCCGTTAACATCATCGAATCTGAAATCAGCTAGCAGCAAAGATGATTAGGGCTGAAATACATTTGGGTTTGATTGTTACAGGAATACATTTGGGTTTCATTGTTACAGGAATCTGCTGCTTAAGGAGGTTTAGAAGAAGATGTTTGTCTCATACGATTGGTGTTTCCAATCGACAATAAATTGGAGTGTATATGAGAATTAGATTTTCATGATATGACTTCATGTGATTGGGAACTGGAAGTTGTGTTTCTAATTAGAATTATTAAAGAAAATGTAAGTCCAATCATCTTCATTGGCAATGGAGTAAGTTTTTGGGTTCCAGACACTGTAAGTTCTACTTGGTTACAACAGGTTTGGTTTGTGATTTCATTCTTCAGATTGGGTTAAACTCACTGTTTAATTCAATCTTTTTAAAGTAAACAGTTTTAAGTTTTTACATTAGGAAAACATATTTGATGTCTTAGCTCAAACGGAAGAGCACATGGCTTTCAACCATGTTTGTTGTGGGTTCAACTCCCACAGATAGCTTTGTTGGAGACTTTTCTTATTCAACAGTATTTCCTTATCTAGGAATAGGTAATCAAAAACAGTTTAAACTCTAGATTTACTAGCTTAAATGGCTTTCCTAATCCTAACAGTTTACCAATATAACTTAAATAAATTCCCTATATATATACATCTTGGTAAGTGTAAACAAACAAACGCCCTGTGGGAAGGAATATCAATTCAGAAATTTATCTGAATCAATAAACTTTATAGACATTATTGATTTTATTTGAAACACCATGAGGTTAGTCTTTTTGATTATCTATAATTGAATTCTATAATGTTTTTATTGATCGGTGCGCTGAATTAGTAGATTTGTGTATCAGTTCTTCAAAGAGGCAAAAGACAACGGCATTACAAGCCGGCGACGATGGACAACAAACCATTAATGTATGTTTAGTATATTATTGTTTGTGTTGTTTGTGATTAAAATAAATTCAAGCAATTTACATCTTATGCATATTGCAGGCAAGGTATGTTGGTCAGAGGTTAAGGTGGGAGAGGAGCAGGAAGAATAAGGAAAGACAAGAACAGATGGAGCGTTTAGCAAGGATAAAATTTGAACAACAAATTGAAATAGAACGACAGGTAGTTTATAAATATATAATAGAATGGTTGGCATTAATATTCAAGGGAGATTTGATTTATCGTGAGATTATTGTTAATTGTTTTAAAACTTACTCATTGTAGGCTAGAGCGCAAGAGGAGATTAGACGGGAAAGAGAACAACATGAGAGTGTTTTAAAAGAGCAATTAGCACGACAACAGGTGGCAAGAAATATTATTACAGTAAAATTTTAGTTTTTTTTATATACATTAATAATGTGTTTGACTATTTAAATTATTTTTTTGTATAAAATAGTTCAATGCGAGGCCTGAAAATCAGTTCACAGCAGAAAGGAAAGAGGTGATGTTTCATTATCTATCCTGCATCTTGGAAATTGCTTGGAAAAAACTAGTTGATATATTATGATTTTAAAATTGGTGATGCAAACATAATATAATCGTCTCACCGTTTATAAGATAATGTGATTTTATTGGTAACCTTATTGAATTCAATGCAACTAGATCATAGTAGAAAAGCAGGGTATCGTATAAGCTACTAGCAGAAAGATAACATGAATCTAGGGTTAATCTAATTACTTTATGTTACTTACCAGGAAGAAACTTTCAAAACTACATAAAAGGTAGACTATGTTTCCTTCGATTAAAAGTAAACATAGTAATATGCTTCCTTGCTATAATAAGTTCAGTAGAAAAATTAAACATACAATAATTTGACATTTAAGTTCAATATTTAACATGTTTGTTTTCAGCTTCGAAGAGTGGAGGGTCAATGCCGGGGTCGTTTCAACGAGAATGAACAGCGGCGTGAAAAACAATGTAAAGAACTATTAAATATTCGCAGTGAAGGGTCTGGGCAAGCAATAGAGCAACAGGAGGGTGAACGTATCAATAGTTCATTAATGGTCAGGTTCGTACGTTATTGATCTACAGTAAATACTATGAGAATGTTTACAGTACTGTCGAAAACAACGGTAGATGGTTAAATTGTGAGCAATGGTTGTGCTATATTATATTTTTATATTCCAAGCATCGACTGTCTGTGGAGCAAAAGTAAATTTTGGAGGCGAGGCTCAGGGTAGAGGACAATTAATGCATCAGCAAACGCAGAGCGATGATAATGTACCAGACGATAAAGAATATAAACAGCGTGTACTGGAGGAGAAGGAAAGACAGAATCAGGTGAACAATGAAATTGTCAATGTAGTTTCACCTTATGCATTTATTTATTGTGCCAGGATTTTGTGTATATGCTTATATACTCTTACAAAAATATATTTTTCCGCTTTCCATCTATTTAGTCAACAACCTTGCAAACAATACATACTCGGTGGATCAAAGGTATGTATTAATAATTGTTTTTTTTGTTTGTGTATACTTAGGTTTTTAGTTTCGCTTTTTAATTTTTTTTGTTTCTGATATTTAGGGCTAGGAAATATAAGGCGTATAATGAAAATAAAAAGGTTGAACGAGCATCCAAAAAGGAAAAAGTGCAGAAAGTTAAAATCACCAAACAAGTATCCTCGGTAAGAATCTTATATGTGTTGGTTCAAATGTAAGATGTGTTATGTCAGGATAGTAATTCATTGTGTATCTTTCCAAAATCAACATTCAGACACGATCTGCAGCCCAAAAGGCACGGAGAGAGAAGGAATTAGCAAAGACAGAGGAGGTGGGAGCAGATATGAGGAGAATGGCTGATGATGACACAGTTCGAAAATTGAATTTGGTTCCAAAGCCACGCGTGCGTGTGCAGCCAGAAACACTGGTGAGTCTTTAATAGTTACCCTTTTAAAAAAATCAGCCATTCTGTTTGATCAGTCTTTTTAAAAAAAAAAAGCTATATTTGCAGTATGTATCTCTGATTGATGAGGAAAGGTATAATATACTTATGAGACGTGGACAAATAAAAGAACAAACTGTGATGCGCCAACAACATGGAAATACACCGAAACAGGGTAAATTGGTAAGATTTCACACAAAAATTGCTAGCAATTGATATATTTTGCAAATTAGTTATTTCACTTTTTTATGATTTGATTGTTTCCGAACTATATATCCGTGTCACTGTTAGAAGCATCTAAAAATATGCTTTGAAATCCATGATTTTTTTGACCCTTCAAACAATTGTATAATGCTCAGATTTCTTGGTTTTATAAATAAAGGAATTAAGCTTGGCAACTTTGTTAAAAGTTCAGGTAGGCATTGCTGGAAGTATTCCATTTCAGGAATTAAGTTCTGTATAAATAGTGTTGTTTGAAAATTAAAAGTGTAAATTTGAATATAAGAAATTTCGTCTAATATAAGAACTTGGAACAGATTTAGATTCGGCTTACTTTGCACATACATGCAACATAACTTGATAATTATGATGTTTTTGTCATTCCAAAGCCCTGCAACATAATATTAAAACATGCTCACAGCAGAAACCTTTTTTTATGATACTTATATAAGTTTCACAAACACCATGTCCTCTCCTATATCAATTAGAATCTGTTCATGCATGTTGTTATGTCCTATCACAATACTGAATAGATTTTTAAAATATTGTGAATTATTGTTGTAACAGCTTAATAAGAAGCATACTAGGATAAGAAAAGTTGTGGAGGATCCATTCGGTGGTCAATATAAGGGTGAGGAAGCGACATATCGTGTACGGTATATGGGTAGTGATGCTGCGTGTAGTGATCAGGTGAATGAATGACATTATTGCAATGTTCTGAATTAGCTTAGTTTAAATTTTTGTATGTGCAATTTTAATCGTACTTATTGGTTTCAATGATTTATTTGTTATTGCAGGTGGGTATGGAAGATGAAGTTGTGAATATGCACGTGGATTCGAGAAAAAACTCTCATGAGAACGACGATGATATGTAATTATACTAATTCTTAAATCGATCTTATATTCTGAATTAAATTTTGAAACTTTGAATACGGTAACTATTATTGATGGAGCTATTCTTCTGAATAGGTCTATTCCGCCTCCGGATGCATCGTCTGACGATTACAACGACTATTATGCATCAGATGATGATGAACTTCTGAATGAGACTCCGGTGTTATCTGCATCTGTTAGAAAAACTACAAAAACACGTAAAGGGTTGGATGAGTTAGGTCGGAATTATCTTGGGAAGATGAATATTCAGTGCAACTGCTGCGGGGCTTTGCACTGGATCGATGAGCGAAAGAGCGGTTCCTCTTTGATAAATCCTGTTTTTACTAGATGTTGCCGTAATGGAAAAGTTAGATTGCCGGATCTTCGTGAGCCTCCTCAACCTATAAGGGAATTTTTCGAAGGGGATGACAGTCGTTCGAAGTTGTTTACGAAAAATTTAAGGAGATACAATTCAGCAAACGCCTTTACGATTCTTGGGTGCGAGTATGACAATAGAGCTAAAAAGGGAGGTGGTCCTGAAATTTTTTCAATACATGGAGAGCTGAGGCATTATAGTAGTTCTTTGGTGCCTGCGAAGGAGAATGAGGCAAGTTATGCACAAATATTCTTATATGATTCGAGCAAAGCGTTGGATATACTAGAACAGAACAATAGCAACTTAGAACGTTCAGTGCTGAGTATTATACAGGATACGTTTAGAGCCAACCATACACTCTATCCCAAGTACATTCAGGCGAAAGAGACACTAGAGAGCATACCATATGAACCCGGTAAAAACTTGAAGATATCATTGCATTTTAATTCCGAATCCGACAAGAGAAGGTACAACGCTCCAATTATGGAAGAAGTGTCGGTTATCATACCTGAAAAAGAGAAAGACATTCAGAAGACTCGCGATATTATATTACACTTGAAACAGGGGTACAGTTGGACCAGAATAACTGAATGCCATCCTCTTTATCTCCCGCTGCATTATGTACTGTTCTTTCCTTATGGTGAGATGGGTTGGAGATGCGAATTAACCCTATGGGAAGAAAGCATTAAAGATTTTGGAAATAAGGTCTCTCTCTCATGGATTTTTATAGTTATTATCTATTTCTTAGAGTGCTGGAATACTCCACTATCCTAAGGGGGTGTAAACTCTTCCAGGAATTCGTGGTGGATGCTTGGGCTTCGACCGAACAGAACCGTTTAGGATGGATAAGGCTTAATCAGGATAAGCTGCGTGCCGATAATTACAAATCCATAATCAAGATGAAGGGGGATGGGATATCGCCGAATCAGGGGGGTACACCATGTGTTTTGCCGTCTACGCATGTCGGAGGACCAAGACAGATGCATGAGATCTATCAGGACTCCATGGAAATAACACGCTATAATCATCATCCGGATATATTTCTTATGATGACCGCTAATCCAAACTGGACAGAAATACAAGAAGCACTTTATCCTCACCAGACTGCATTTGACCGTCCAGATTTAGTTGCGCGAGTATTTGAGATGAAAAGAAAGGCGTTGATGGATGAGATAGTTGAAAAGAAGGTGTTTGGGGATGTGGTTGGGTACGTGTATCCCATTGAGTTTCAGAAACGTGGATTGCCTCATATGCACCTACTTATATATCTTGAGAAATTGCAAAAAATACGTACAATTGACCAGATAGATAGATACGTGTCGGCTGAATTTCCCGACGAGCATAGTGATCCAGTTCTGTTTGATACTGTTAGAAAATGCATGGTCCACGGACCCTGTGGTGACAGGAATAAAGAATCGCCTTGCATGAAAAAAGGAAAATGCACCAAACATTATCCAAAGAGCTATAACGATACTACTTGCTTGGACGGAGGTGGGTATCCGGTTTATCGCCGCAGGAATAACGGCGTAGAGGTGGTTGTTCGCGGTGGACGTAAGGCAACCAACATTGACGTTGTACCTTACAACTCACATTTGCTGCGGATGTTTAACTGCCATATAAACATCGAGGTAAGGGCGGTCAAGTACATATACAAGGGTTATGAAAAAATAAAGTTTGTAATTGGATCGGATGATGAAATACAAATATACATTGACGCAAGGTACATAGGTCCCCCGGAAGTTGTTTGGCATCTGTTCGGGTACCATATGCACAGAGAAATGCCTCACGTGGAAAGGTTGGCAATACACCTTAAAGGTATGCATAGAATTGTATATGAATCTGAAGCATCGACCGAAGGAGTGACACAAACAACCGAGAATTACAAATCTAAACTGATGTCATACTTCGAATACAACGATGAGAATCCCGATGCCCTTGCATACACGTATCAAGATTTTCCGCAGCATATGGTGTGGAAAACGGATAAATCTAGATGGGAACCCAGGAAACAACAGTTTGCAATAGCTAGGATGTACTTTATCTCTCCGAGCACTGGTGAATTGTTTTATTTGAGATTGCTGTTGACTGTTATGGCGGGCGCTAGGTCGTTCGAACATCTGAGGACTGTGAATGGCGTGTTACATCCAACCTACAAAAAAACCTGCGTTGAGCTTGGGTTGTTAGAGAGCGACGCTGAATTTGTTTATTGTTTGAGGGAAGCAGCAACTGTTCAGGTCGGAAGCCAGATGAGAAAACTCTTTAAGATAATTCTGGCAGATGGAAATCCAGCTAAACCAGAATTGTTGTGGAAAGAAATTAAGATGCATATCTGCGATGATTTACATCACGTTATTAAAAAGAAATATAGCATTCTAGAACCAACGGATGAACAGATAGAAGACTATGGACTTTACCTGATTGATAAATTGTTGCGTGAAGTAGGCAAAAAGATGGCGCATTTCTGCTCGATGCCTAAGTCTAAGATTGATTGGGATGATGTTTCTGGAAATCACTACACATGCGAGCATATACAAACAATAGAAGAAATAGATAAGGAACAGCTTGAGCGAAATATTGCTAATTTGAACGAGGAGCATCTTGCGGCTTTCGAAGCGATAACAGATTCTGTAGAGCGAAGAGACGGGTCTAAATTCTTTCTAAATGGAAGTGCGGGGACATGAAATACATTTGTCTACAACACCATTGTTGCGAGCTGCCGTTTGAAGGGGGGCATTGTTTTGACTGTTGCATCGTCGGGTAAATATATCCCATTGCTCAATATCTATGTTTATAAACATCTTTTTATGGTTTCCTTCGTTTAGTTTCATAAACCATTTCTTATATTAATTTAAATATGATTAATAAATTGCATTTATTCACATATACCAGGATTAGCTTCCTTGCTTTTGGAGGGAGGCCGTACTGCACATTCAACATTTAGAATTCCTATAGAAATTACAGGTACAAGTGTTTGTTCAATAGCTAAACAGAAGGAAGAAGCTGAATTTATAAAACAGGCGACTTTGATTATATGGGATGAGGTGCCGATGCAGCATAGGCATTGTATTGAGGCGGTTAACAGGTTGCTTCAGGATATTCATGATAATAAGGAAGATGATTTTGGAGGTGTGACTGTCGTTATGGGAGGAGACTTCAGGAAAACTTTACCGGTGATACCGAACGGAGGTAGGGCAGAAATAGTGGGTGCGTGCGTCCGGTGATCTTTTTTATGGGATAACATAAAAGTTTTGACACTCACCAAGAATATGCGGCTGGATATGCAAGAACCAGAAAATCAAGCGTATGCGGATTTCTTAATCAAGGTAATTGTCTTTACTATCTCTGCATACATCTTAGATTCCATTAATTAGTATCTTTGATAGATTATAGTTACACTTAATTTAAAAGTAAACTTGCATAATTTGATTGGAACTTATGAATTTAAAAGAACCAAATGTCATAAATTGACATATGATGCTCAATATATCTACCCTATGAATGTCAATGAACTGAATATTGATTTGGTTTGTTTTACTGAAAAATAAAAAGTAGTTTCTTCGCAACTAATTTGTCTTCATGGGAGGAATAGGTCTCACAAAAATTATATTCGGAGAAACACTTGGAAGTTAATAAACATGGACCCATCTGTTTTGCTCATATATGAGCGGACTCATATTGTGATATGTAAAATGGACTAGATTTTGCTAGACATTTAACTTACTAAAAATATGGATGATATTTTTCTATAATAAGCCTTTTAATGTTGCTGATTGAGCATGTTTCTACAACCAAGCAAGTAACAGTGGGAATCTGGGATCTGTAAAAAACAGAGGTTAATTTGAAATGTTCCACATCGTTACCATCCTTATCTCTTCAGCCATATCTAACTCACTGACGCTGCCCACATGCACGTCTATTACAGTACCAGTTTTACCATTTACACCTTTATTTTTTTAAATAAGAAAGCTACTGACAAATAAAACATTTCCGGAATAAACAATTAACTAAACTTCTTATCTAATTTTACGTTCTGCAGGTCGGTTCCGAACCAGTTGACAAAGCTGATCTTCCATCAGCTGTAAATGTATGTAAAAACAGAAGATAGTTAATAACAAGGCTCTATCCTTGCTTGACAAAAACACAAATCTGGAGAGGCGATGAGGCATGTTACGAACAAGTTTCGGAAAAAGAACTAACTAACGGAATGATTCTCACGGCACGTAATGATGATGTTAATGATATCAATATGGAGGCACTAAATTTTTTGGATGGAGATACACACACATATCTAGAAGCTGATAGGTTGACTCCCGACGAAAGCGGTAAGATACCACCTATAAGCAATGAATTTCTGCAAAATCTAAACCCCCCAGGAATGCCTTTATTCAAACTACAACTCAAAGTTGGATGTCCAATAATTCTGATGAGAAATCTTGCTCCTTCGGACAGACTTTGCAATGGAACAAGGTTGTTGGTGACGCACTGTGGGAAGCATCTCATACAAGCGAAAATTTTGACGGGAAATAAGAACAAGATAGGAGAAGCAGTGATGTTGCCTAGGATTTCATTCCAACCCAGTATTTCAGAGTTGAACATAAATATGCTTAGACGCCGCTTTCAATACGGTTGGGCGTATGCAATGACGATCAACAAATCTCAGGGGAAATCGGTGAAACATGTTGGCATTGACTTGAAGACCCCTGTGTTTTGTCACGGCCAACTCTATGTTGCTTTGTCAAGGTGCACTGCTGCAAAGCGAATAACTGTGTTACCCGAAGACAAATCTAATGACTTAAAGGCAACTAATGTTGTCTTCCAAGATGTTTTATTGTGATTTATTAAAAAGTCACATTGCAGTGTTAAGTCTTTCGAATGACTCAGAATTTCTAGATAATGTCATCACAGTATTATTATTGCAACTGGTTCCTTTTTAATATAGTATTATTCTTACGGATTCATATCTGATTATTTAGGTGCTAAACACCAGTTTAATTTCAGTTTAAATTCAGGTTCATAACACCAGTCTTCCATTCCATTTCAAAAATCGACAATGGTAGTGTTGTATGCGTCACTCATATTTCCAATGCATCTGATCATGGGAATTCATTTGTAGAATCAATACCTCTATAAAATGGTAATGCGAATACGCATGGTAGAGAAAATGAACAACAACTCTATGTTGATGGATTTACTGACATCTACCATCAAAAGTACTAAATTTATTCAATTTTAAAACAAATCCTAAATACTTGACTCAGAATTATATACGTTACTTGACTCATATTTATGTACGTCAGAAATTGAACCTAACACGCCGTTTTCATTACTAATACCCATCAGCAAAGGACAAATTCTGAGTATTACAAATTGATAACAAAAGCTATTTCATTATCAACGAACCATAACAAAGTAAGTATCTAGAATTTTCTTATTTGGGGATACTGAATTCAATATGACTTGAGAATAATTGATAATCAATTTTTTTTTGGATTTTCTTGCAGTATAGTTTAGATCTAACCGAAACAATTGGAGAGTTCAATTAATAAAATTTAATTAAGTTTAAGTTTTATACTGCATTCAAACTTAACGGAAAAAGGAAGTGCTGCCATCGATTGAATTTAGAATATTTGGGTATAGTTTTTAAGAAGTTTCAGGCCCAGGAAAACACGTAATGTTCTGGAAGGCAATAGAACATTCTAGATGTTTTAAAAAGAGAAGAAAAAAAACGTAGTTTATGTTATTTACCAGGAATGAACTTTTGAAACTACCCAAATTATGTATGCTCAGGATTCCTAATATAGGTACAACTGGTAAAAAAAAAGAATTTCCGAATTGTAGAACTACTTCTACAGGAGCCTATATAAACCATCAATGTAACGATGGTAAACACACAAGTTCCTACTGGCTTTCTACATTATCTGCTTTCCAGCGCATATTATAGTCTAACAACCAAACAATGGGAAGAAGATTAAAAGGTGAAACTCTCAAGAAAAACACAGGTTTGATTCGCTAATTAAGTCTAATGTTGTAATGATAATTAATCCTATATGAATTCTTTTAAAATTTAAATATGCAAATAACGTATATGGAATCTCTGCAGAGACAATGGAAACATGCTTTGAAACTCAAGGAGAGCTGCAGAGTCAGGAAGCATATATTGATGATGATGGACAAATCACTGAAGGTATGTTATCGACTCTATTATTATTGATGATTAGTTAACAATGCCCTTTTATATGCATAAATTCAAATATGAAACTATTATTATTGATAATTAGTTAACAATGCCATTTATATGCACAGATTTAGATTCGACTTCAAACAATGTGTCAATAGTGATCCCCACAACAACTGGCAAGAGAATGACAAAAAAAAAGTAAGCAAATACACCTATTTCAAATAGTATTTGTTATTCACAGTTGAAACTAATGTATATATATGATTTTGTATAGGATCTTTGACCTTAAACGATGAAGAAGATGAGATTACACATAAATCTCAACTTTTACAAAACGTCGGAAATTCAACTTCAAACGAAAACTTCATGTTAGACCCCACAACTTCAGATGCAACTCTACCTTTACAAAACGTAATAGAAAATATTCCTAAGAAGCTTTGCACTTCAGAAAATGGTACACTTCCATCTACCTTTTTTTTTTGTTGTACGAGACATACTTTGAAACTGTATTTACCGTGTGATTGATTTAAAAATTATAACTCGGTTAACAAGAATATGACGTCCTTTATTAATTTCAGCTTCGAATGGAACTCAGCCTTTACAAAACGTAGCAGCTGATAATGCTAAGAAGCTTTGCAACTCAGATAGTGGTGGACTTTCTTCTTTTGTCTAACATTGTACTTAATGTTCAATTGATATTAAAATTACAGGTCGATCAACAATTGTCTTTCATATGTTTAGGTGCAAATAAATACTCAAAGAAAAACTTGATGTTGGTCCCTACAACACCAAACAAAGGATTTGAATACTGGAGTAAGTAAAAACATTCGACATTACAACGTTGACACGAAGTAATTATGTACATGTATGCACCATTACAGCATTCGTTTTAATATTATGTTGATACACAGGCAATGTAGCAAGTAACAGGAATAACCTTATACGGGATTGCAGAGGAGGAGTGTCATCAAAACCTCTGATGGTTCGGGTCATCAGAATATGGGATGCACAAAACCCTAATACTGGAGCAATTTACAGCAAGGATTTCATATTAATGGATCAAGCTGTAAGTTTACATCAATCTAATTGTGTCTTTTTTTAAAAAGAAAAAAATTGACAACAATTTGTAATAATAATTACTTTCTTTTTAAAAAAAAAAAGGGCGATCAAATCCAGGGAACAATGTTCACAAATCTTTACCGCAGATTCATTGGTGCGGTCCATCCTCAGGTAATACTGATGATTAGAAACTATGAGATCAAAGGTTGGACAGGCGACTATCGCGCGGTTCCAGGTATGAGGAGGTTGCACTTTACAAACACAACCGAGTCTAGGATAATATTAAACGAGGAAACCGCAATACCAAGGTACCGTTTCAATTTATTGAAATTGGAAGACATACCCTCTAGGCTTGGGAATACTACAGATCTTTCAGGTACTGAACTAATAAAAATTTTACTTGAATTTCATATCAATGATCCGCAAAGAATGCCAATTTAATATATATACTTTTGTTTAGATATCATGGGAAAATTGGTGGCCATGACGCCGATAATTCCAAATCACTTTATTAAAATTCCGAGCAAGGACAAGCGTTTTATCACCATTGAGAACGAAAAAGGAAAACAGGTTTCCGTGCTTCTGTATGGAGATGCCACGCGAATGATTTCAGAAGATCTGTTCACATGTGATCGGAAAACTAAGATTCTGTTAATAACATCCATAGTTTATAAAAAAGACCGTACAGGTAAACCTAAATTCTGCAAGATTCTGTTAATAACATGAATAGTTAATAGCCTATTAAACATTGTGTAACTTGAGACACTCTTAATAAAAATGTATGTTCACAGGAGAAAAACAAGTATCGAGTACTTCAGGTACACATGTATATGTGGATCTAGATGTGGATGAAGTTATATCTCTCAAAAACAGGCAAGCTAATTCAATTCAGTTTTTCGTTTTTCAGTATACATAAGATGACAACTATCAATGCTAACACACTATAATTAAATGCAGGTGTACACTAACACAAGTAGTAAACAAATTGTACTGGGAGAATAGTAAGCTATGTACCAAAAAAGATGTGATTTTCAAGAATAGGAAAACTATTAGAGAAGCAAAAAAAATGTTTGGGGACGTTAAGAACATTGTAAGGCATACCTTTTTAGCTGTTTAGGATTTTTATTAAAATTTAAACAACCTAGTAACCGACACTGATCTGTGTATGTAAAATAATGACAGGATATGGTTTTTACATTCAAAGCAAATATTGTTGGCGCAAAACAGGGAACCCAGTGGTACTACATGGCGTGTGGTCAATGCTCGCAAAAATATGTTATCCAGGATAATATCATGTTTTGCAAAAAATGTAGAAAATATCTAACGGAGAAGGAGACCAAACCTCAATACAAACTTGACCTAAAGGTTGTTCACAATTTTGAAGAGGCTATTTTTGTATCAATGGGAGAAATCGCTGAAAAGTTGCTTGGAAAGAGTGTGGAGAAGCTAATGCAACAACGATATTATGAGTCTCAGGTAAACAGTCAACAATAGTTGAATTTTTTAAACTGTATAGTAAATTCTATTTGGTTTAGTAACATTATAAGGTATTCATGCGCAGGAAAACTTGGCGGAAAATCTTCCTGAAATTGGAGATCTTTATGATGCCGCCTACATATTCAAGTTTAAACTAAACACTAATTCATTTACTTTCGGTAGTCTAACCATACAGGATATCTATGAATATGATCATGCACTGGAAATACAATATGATGCAGACAAATCGGAATGCAGTGATGCTACAAAGTATGATGCAGCTAAATACGGGACTTATTGCGATGAGGGTTTTAATTCTCTAATGGCATTAGTAGTAACAACAGACAACTCTAAGACAAAACAAACAGAACCTGGCATAACTGAAACGATGACCAACAGTGTATCTGTGTTCGACACAACAATCAATGAGAAAGTTTCAAGTCAAGATTGATGCCAAAGTAACTAGGCACGAGAACGGCAGCCAACAGAAAATAATTTTTTTTCTTATTATTAGTAGTTTATTTCTTTACTTTTAAACAAAAACAAGACAACTACAAAAGTAGTTTATTTCTTAATAACTACAAAAGTAGTTAAGGTTAGATATCTATTTTCTTTTAACCGATTTATTCAGTTATGTGTGATTGGAGATCTATATTTTAAGATAACTCTTTACATCTTCAAAAATTAAAGAACTAGAAAATCAAATATCAGTCACGGCAAAAGTAGCACCATCTAATAAAATTATAGTAATGAACGTGTACTAAACTCAGAATTCTCCTTTAAAAAAATAAATAAAATCAAACGTCATAAAAGGAACCCAGCATATAGCAAAGCAAATTATCCAAAATAAGCTAATCTGATGGTAGGATAGGAAAAAGAGACGAAAAAATGAAAAAAAAAATATGAAAAAACAACCAAAAGGTAATCCATCGGCATAATTATCCATCCATGGCTCTCAAGTTCACTGATACTATATTACATACCACGAATCTAGACTTTCTAAATTTTCGATGGTGTCAAGCTTTGAGGTCTTTTGCCGTGTAATATAAAGAGGGATTTGGGATTGAGAAATCGAAAAGGAACATTAACAAAGGTTAGAGGTTTAAAATTATTGAAATCTATACTTCATAACCCTTATTTTGAAATTTATTAGGAAGATATAAATAAAGGAAATAGTATTGAAAGAAAATCAAGAAATCTACGATCCAGCCTTGATTGGGAATTGTTCCCTGAATAGAATGATCGACAAAGCATCAATACAGACTGAAAACAATATCCTCGGAATGTATAGATTCATGCTAGCATATCTTCCATGTAATACGTCAGCTTGGATTGAATCATTGGTCAGTTTTGTTACCATTAGTGCAGTCCCTTTTACTAATACACAATTGATATCAACATCTCCAAGTAATGTAACCGTGCTTCCTACACTTAAACTTATAGAGTGATTTGGTACGTCTTCAAATTCCAAGCTGTTAAGGTAACTATCAGAGCAATATGTATTTAGAAAATTTGAGAGTTATGTACCCTGCTTGAACTGCATATCATCATTGCTTAAAAAAATCCGTTATGTCATAGCTCTGTTGTGCTTAAATTCTGAGGTACTTGAGACGAATGACATGTTTAACACCGACTATGTTTATGAGTACCACGCACGGATTACGTATGCATCCTCAACAATCACTTATACTCTAAGATCGCTTATATATCCTTTCCCAAGACAAATTGATATACGAACTATATATACAAACCTTAACTTAATCCGGAAATTCAATTCCAGAATATTCTGTAAGACTCAATTCATGGAAATTTTAATTTGTGGAATGTTCTAAACATAGTACCAATTATCACAAACCTACATAGAAAAGGAAATCCAAGTAACTATATAAACCATGTTATTCTGCAAAATAAAATCCAATTCTTAGGTCCGACAAACCAAACAATATATACTATGGAAACAATTCATGAAAGTTACGATGAGCAAGAACGAGGGATCAATGATGCCATTCCATCAAACGAGAATAATCCTAACGAAAGTAAGTTGTTAACATTCGAAATTTAATGTTTACATGAGGATAAAAAATAATTTTTTTTTTATTGTTCTACGTCTTTCAATCAGGATACAATAGAGATGGATGTGATAGACGCTTGAATCCCATAAGCCATGGAGGTAAGTAATCAATTTGGAAGATATTCATGTTTAAATTACTATCTTACTGTTGGAATTAATAATTCAATGTAAATTCGTGCATGATCATAATATCTCAGACATAGAAGATGATGGTATAACTGACATCTGGGCAAGATCGAGTCCAACCCAAACAAACTGGGAAAAAGCGCAAAAGAAACATAAGGGGTAAGTACTAATTCATAAAAATTCATATTAACACAAAATCACGAATTTCACACTCTAAAAAACATGTTGTTTTAGTAGATGGAGATGGTGATAAAACTGGCAGAAACATGTTGTTTAAAGCAAAATTTTTTTTTATTGTGAACTAATTAGTTACTGTCATCTTCTAATGTCTAGCCAAAAAATATAACCCGAAAAGATTCTTAGAAAGGATTTCACAGATTAGTATGTCATCAAGCTTTGAAGAGGAATTCATAGATCAGAGAATCAAACTGCGAATACTACGTACCTGGGAAATCAAGAATCCACGGAAGGGAGCCTGTAAAAGCTATAACATGATCCTAATCGACCAAACAGTAAGATCAACGCCACGTTTAATATTGTGATAACCTGCATTGAAACAAAATATGCATAGTAATAAATACATGAATGATAATAGGGCGACCAAATCCATTGTGCAATCACACCGAATAAATATAAAAAGCATATGGATAAGCTAAAATAACAGACTATAGTGTCATTAAAACACTTTGGGATCGCAAAATACAATCTTCGATACAGACCCTTACCTAAGGATCGAAAGCTTTCTTTCAATACACTCACACAAGTACGAGTGGAAAAAGAGGAAGAATGTCTTGCAGTTATCCCAAAGTACAACTTCAGCCTAACGGAATTTGAAGAACTAAATGAGAGATGTGGGGATAAAACACATTGCACAGGTATCTATAAATGTTACACACATCGAAAACACACATCAACTTAACGACCGATTTTGTACTAACATTATGACACCATGTTTATCCAGACGTTATTGGGCATTTGATCAACATAGTGCGCAGGAAATTCATGAAGATTGACATCATTGTGGAAAATATGAGAGGCGTGCGTGTAAAAATTACACTATCGGAGGACCAAGCTACCGAAATCAACAACAGGGATGACATATCTAAAGAAGATCAAATTATACTGATAATAGTTGGCCTGCATGTGGAAAAATTCGATGGTAAGATCCATATTATTTAATTTTATTATAGAATGGTCATATGCAACTTTGATTCTAATACTGGATTTTTAAAAATAGGGGAATACGAAATTAGCTCATCAAAGGCAGCCAGATTATTCGTGGACCTAGACATACATGAAGTCCGAGATATGAAAGCAAGGTAAACACAAATATGTGGTTTACATTTGGTTTTCGAAAAGTTGCATATTCGTGCACCTAGACATACATGAACTTAGTATTTGATTTACTGATCTATTAATGTTGCAAAATCTTCACTTAACATTTTTCCAATCAAATAACAGAATACCATGCCGAAAAGAGTGCAATACAGTAGCGGCAGATCCAAAAACACAAGAAAACATGAAAAAAATACTCTTCAGCAACAGAGTATCCCTGGCAGAAGCACACACATTCCTTCACTGTCGATATAATATGGTAAGAAATACTTAAATATTCAAACATACATATTTACAATATATACAAATTAATTAATAAAACACTAAAGAAAATAAATGGAACAAGGAGTAAAGTTCACATTCAAAGCAACTGTCGTTGATATTGTAAAAGGTTCAAAATGGTATTTGCGGGTTTTGTTGATATACGCGATGGCATGTCACACTTTCTTCGTGACACTATCGTTTCAGTCTGACATTACATCATTGTTTAAGTCAGCAACATGTACGGATCTGTTTGTCGCGAGTATCACTGATGCTGCCGCGCAGTTAATAGCCAGATTTATTATCGATCGCATCGCGAAGCGAGTTGTATTCTATTTCGCGAAGATATTGTTGTGACCCAATCTGTTACCCTACATCTTGCCTCTACTCGCCCTCTTTGCAAAGAAGACAAATATCATGAGAATTTAAATTTCTTGATTTGCCGCATAACTCATGTTTCGAGAAGTGTCGATAATGCATCTTCAGTCTCTGCATATTTCGCTTTCTTTGGCGAGTCGCATATCCACTTCGCTCAATGTCCTACACATGCATATCTTTCTCCATTTATTCCTTGACGCGTGTCTCTTCCAGCGTTGAGTTCGACCATTCACGTCCTTTCTTCATTGAATGCACGTGATAATCTGAAAAATTCTCTCTTATAAATATCTTCTTGCTAATCCCTCTTCTTCTTTTACTTCGCTTTTCTTCTCTTCGCACATATTCATCGTCTTCTTCCAAATTCGGATCTCAATTATTCTTTCGTTTTCTTCTTTATTCTTCTTCGCCTTAACCATCGTTTCCATATTAAGAAATGGCTCTTGCTAAAAAATTAGGTCAATCCACTTTCAAAAATCACTTGAAGCTTCATCCTTAGGTTCACACTTTCAAAATCCCTGTCAATCTTGAGAATCGATCTCTCCATTGATCTTGTTTCAAAATTTCCTTCTTCTAACGAGAAGATCCTTGTTTCGCAAGGTCAATTAGAAGGCTGGCCTTCCTATTCCTCTTTATAATCCAGATCTCCTCTTTTTTATGAGATTATTTCTCATGCTAAACTTTCACGAGCAATCGCAACTAAGTGAAGATTGTATTCGCCTCATTCTTGAATATGCTTCCCGTGGAGTCGGTAAAGGATCTCTTTATCTGATGATGCGAAACATCCTGATTATAAGAAAATTCCAATTATTCCGTGAAATATACCGTGGAGAACTTCTTTGCGAATTATCAAGTGATTCCAATGAAGAAAGAAAGCACGTGTTGGGCTATTCGGTTGAATAGGGATAAAAGTTACGAGAGATAAAGTCCTTATGCAAGATGTGGACTATCGTTCCACAAGAAACAATATTTCCAACTTCTCAGAAGATGATAAATGGTGTGGCAATTTCCTACTCCTCCTTGAAAAGGTCCATATATTTCTGTACTCTCCACCTTACTCTGCCGAATCTGCCGTATCTTGCGGCTTATCATCCTTGGATTTTTAATTGGCTGAGAAAGAATTGAGGTATATCTACGCGAAGGGTTTTAATCATTCTGTCGCAAATTCTGGATGATATATACTATTCTTCACTAGTTGTTCCAATTATTTGTTGCTCGGAGTTGGAAAAATGAAGAGGCTAGCCACGTGATGCTTAGGAATCCCAATCTACTACAGAATTTTTGAGCACCTTCCTGATGAAGTAAGAAACGTTCTCTTATAACTTTTAGCAATATATTGTTGCCCTAGGTTCTTGTCTTCATGTGTTTGGTTTGTTTTCGAAATACCATATGTCGCAGCAGTTGAAGCACACAGGATGAAGGCAAAAAAGTGATAACTCCAAATGACGAGTTCGGCGCTACTCCTCATCGCGATGAAGATCAATGCATGAGAGTCCTCCAAAAGAAGAAAAACTCAACCACTTATGAGACGTTTCTATCTATCGACTGAAAAAAGATATAATGAGGATTTGAAGAGAGGCGGAAGAATTAATAATGATGCTACCATGAGCACCTCTTCGATCTGCAGTTTTCACTCCGCAGAGTTAGATCTGCGATGGCCAATTTGTCTCGACACGAGGCTCGCATGGATCGGTGGCTCAAATATCTTTAGAAATCCCTTATGCGAAGGTGTTCGGTGCAGTAGCATGAATATTGCTCGCGCTTGCAATTATCTCTTAAAATGCTGCGATGCTTCCATCGTAACCAATGATAAAGATCTTAAAGGAGTCTCGAGAGTTATGGCAATCCAGTTTACTTCATGCACTAGCTGTCATAGTGGTATGCCCCTTTACACTTGTCATGCAATTTCAAGAATCTTCTTTTCACCCTTACTTATTTTCTCTTATCTTCCACATGCATGCTAGGCTAACTTTGGTAGCGTGAATTAGAAAATAGATTATCATTATCGTGAAGGCTTCTTGATTCACAATCGAGTCTGAGAAACTTCGCGAAAGAATAAGCAATACTTGAAGATGAAATATCCGTTCTTCGCTGAAAAATGTAAACAATTGGAAGTATGCAGAATCGCGAGCTACCTTAACGAAGATAATCGCTTGACGTGAGATCTTGATAGGTTCTTCGACAAAACCTAGTCGACAATAGGAGAAGTTCTGGCAAACAGATTATTGGTATGATTTATTTTATTTTATTTTTACTTTTTCTTTCTTGCTATTTTAGCTTATTTAGACTGACCATTTTGAAGAGTGCTATAGCCTGCTTGATGAAGCTCTCTATCCTGTAGTTCTTTTGATGGGCCCATAGATGAATCCATTACTTCTTGACGTCTTAATGACGCTTCAGACAGTTATTTCGATGAAAGAGGTAATGCGTCTATCTATCGAGTGAACTTAGATTTGCACATTTCCACTTATAAGAATGGATTATAGAGTCTACTTTGAGTATATCCAATAGGTTTTGAGACTTGTAGAGATGAATTTGGAAAAAGAATCAAAACCTTGAAAGCCCAAAGAAGGAACTTGAGAAGGAGAAAGAACGCATTACTACTTCAATGGCGTGAAGCTCTATCAAAGTTCCAATGACCTTTATTTCAATATTGACAGAACTTGAGAGAGATAGACTTTTTAAGGATGAAAAATATTCTTGAACTTCTTAAAAGAGAAAAACAGATCCGTTCCCATCTTCTCGTTCAAAATGATGATGAATTCGCATGGGTGCGACGAGTCTCGATAAATGCTAGGAAAAACTGTAGCAATAGCTGTCGGTCTTCACCAGCGACGAGGCAACCTTGATACAAGCTAAGATGATTCATGAAGAATAGAAAGGTTATTTATTATCTCTAGCATCTTCCTATTTTTTGCCAAATTCTTGATAAATTCCTAACATTGTTGTTTGTGTTATCGCAGAAGTCTGAAGAAAAGCATGCTAGAAGGATCGCGAGGACTTGAAGAAGAAAAAAGTGGTCTTGCGAGTAACCTTGACTTCACAGCTAATGATAGTAGATCACTCGACTGCGAGGGAAGATAAAAACATCTAACTCCAATTTGCGTGGCCGTCTTCTCGTTGGTCGCAATATACGTCTATTGAGAAAGTCTTGATAGCATATGTCAAGCCTCTACCCCTAGCCTCTATCCACCATGCCTCGTGGAAAATCCATCCCAGATGCAAGTGCCGAGTTGTTTCGACAGTTGAAGCGATATAGATGAGAATGAAAGCGAAGATGACGAAGAAAGCTGATGATGAGAGATAATGAAGACAAAGATGAAGATCAGTGGTAGATACGAATAATCTCTCAATAATTTTGCTTGCTCCTTTTTGATCTTCTGTCGTATTCTCGCCTCCTCTTCTTGACAGGTAATAATCATTGAGCAAATTGTGTCATCCTATCCACATAGATACGTTGTAACTCTACTGATAAGTGCTTCAATATATATAAATTCCCTTTTTTGCTAACTATCCATCCGTTACTATATATGAATTTATTCATATAATGATGAATATTAATGTTATCTAATTTCTTCATACATGATTCCATGCCCATACCCTATTTATTATTAATGCAATAAGTGACGTTATAAATATTTATTATGACAAAGTTATTATATGTTTTAGGAACATATAACTAACATGGTGCTGGCACTCCCCAGTTAAGGTGCTTTATATTACTTTATCAAGGCAGATTCCAGGGTCTTCTTACCTTATATGTAATAATC